>JAZHEH010000424.1:0-2400000 GCA_036589455.1 Ateles fusciceps | reverse complement strand
TTTTTACAATTGATGAATCTGCACTGACACATCATTAATACCTAAAGTCCATAGGGTTTTTTCTTGAGGTTGTAGCTTTTATGAGCTTTGACAAATGCTAATGACCTGGACCCACCATTCTAGTATCATAGAGTAGTTTCACTGTCCTAAAAATCTTCTGTGTTTTCCCTATTTTTCTATTCCTCCCCTTAATCCCTGGCAACCACTAGTCCTCTTACTGTATCCATAGTTTTGCCTTTTTTCACAATGTCATAGTGGGAAATGTGTAGTATATAATCTTTCCAGATTGGCTTCTTCTACTTAGTAATGTGAATTTCAGTTTCCTGTATGTCTTTTTATGGCTTGGGAGCTCATTTCTTTTTAGTCCTGAAAATATTTCATATAGCGGAATATTATTATTTCATTTCCCTCTATAGAATATTATTTAGGACTAAATATTCCACTGTATGGATATATATAAAACAGACATGAAGATCTTTGTTGTTTTTAAGTTTTGACAATTATGAATAAAGCTGCTGTAAACATTGGTGTGCATGTTTTTGCGTGGACATAAATTTTCAACTCATTTGAGTCAACACTGAAGAGCACCATTGCTGAATTGTATAGTAAAAGTATGTTTAAAGTTATAAGAAACTACCAAGCTGTCTTCCAAAATGGCTATAGCATTTTACATTCTGACCAGCAATGAATGGGAGTGCCCATTGATCCACAACCAAACCAGCATTTGGCATTGTCAATGTTCTGGATTTTGACCATTCTAATAGTGGCGTAAGAATAACTTAATGTTGTTTTAATTTGCCATTCCCTAATGTCATACAATATTGAGTATCTTTTTAAATACATTTTTTTGACCATCCATATATCTTTTTTGGTGAGATATCTGTTCAGTTCTTTTAGCCGTTTTTAAATTGGGTTGTATTGTTGAGTTTTAAGAATTCTTTGTATATTTTGGTTAACAGTACTTTACCATATGTGTTTTGCAAATATTCTTTATAAATATGAAGTCAGGTTTTAATTTGCCATTCCCTAATGTCATACGATATTGAGTATCTTTTTAAATATATTTTTTGGCCATCCATATATCTGTTTTGGTGAGGTGTCTGTTTGTCTTCTCATTATTTTGACAGTGCTTTTCACAGAGAAGACATTTTTAATTTTAACAAAGTCCAATTTATAAATTATTTCTTTCATGGATCAGGGTTTTGAAGTTGTATCTAAAAAGTCATTAACATGTCTAATGTCATCTAACTTTTCTCCTACGTTATTGTCTAGATTTTTAGTTTTGCATTTTACATTTAGGTTCATAATATATTTTATGTTTATATTTGTAACGGTGTAATTTCTGTGTCTAGATTCTTTTTATGTAAATGTCCAGTTGTTCACATCATTTGTTGAAAAGACTGTCTTTGCTTTATTGTTTTGTGTTTGCTCATTTGTCAAGGATCAAGTTGCCTATACTGATGTGGGTCTGTTTCTAGACTCTCTTCTTTTTCTGTTTTTTGGGGGGGCCAATACCACACTGTTTTGACTACCATACCATTATAGTAGATCTTAAAGTAAGGTAGTATCAGTCCTCTGACTTTGTTCTTCTCCTCCAATATTGCATTGTCAATTCTAGGTCATTTGCCTCCCGGCATAAACATTAGACTCAGTTTGATCATATCTACAAAATACTTTTCTAATTAAATTGAGATTGTGTTAAATGTATAGAGTTGAGAAAACTGACATCAATTAATATTAGTTCTTCCTATCCATGAATATAGAATATTTCTCAATTTATTTAGTTCTTTGATTTCTTTCATGAGAGTTTTGTGATTTTCCTCATATACATCTTGTAAAAATTGTGTTTGATTTATACAAAAGTGTTTCATTTTTGTGGGTGTTAATGTAAATAGTATTGAATTTTTACTTTCAAATTGTACTTATTCATTGCTGGTATATAGAAAAGAGGCCAACTTTTATAAATATTAACTTTGTATTATTCTGCACCTTGCTATAATCTCTTAGTTCCAAATAAAGGTTTTTTTTTTTGGTCAGTTCTTCTAGATTTTCTATATAGACAATTGTCATTTGTGAACAAAGCCAATTTTATTTCTTCCTCTTCAATCTGTATACCTTTTAATTTTTTTTCTTAGTTTCATTAGCTAGGAATTCCAGAGTAATATCAACAAGAAGTGGTGAGAGAAGATATCCTTGCCTTGTTTCTAATCTTATCAAGAAGGTTTCTAGTTTCTTATGATTACGTGTCATGTCAGTTGTAGGTTTAATACAGAGTTTTTAAAAATCAAATTTACAAAATTTTTCTCTCTTGATAGTTTCCTAAGACTTTTTTTATTTTTATCATGAATGGTTGTTGAATTTTGTTAAATGCTTTTTTTGCATCTACTGATACAGAAATGTGATTTTTCTTCTTTAGTCTATCAATGTGATAGAGTCCATTAATTGCTTTTCAAATGTTGAACCTGCCTTGCATACCTGAGATAAATCTCACTTATTGGGATGTACAATTCTTTTTATACATTGTTTGCTTTGATTCATTAATATTTTGTTGAAAAGTTCTGCATCTGTGTCCATGAGAGATATTGGCCTGTAGTTTTCTCTTTTTGCAATGTCTTTGATTTTGATATTAAGGTAATGCTGACCTCATAGAATGAATTAGGATGCATTTCCTCTGCTTCTATATTCTGAAAGAAATTGGAGAGAATTGGTATAATTTTTTTACTGAATGTTTGGTAGAATTCACCAGTGAATGCATCTGTGTCTGTTCCTTTCTCTTTTGGAAGGTTATTAATTACTAATTTAATTTCTGTAATAAATATAGGCCTATTGTGATTGTCTACTTCCTTTTGTGTGAACTTTGGAAGATTGTGTCTTTCAAGAAATTGGTCCATTTCATCTAACTTATAAATTTTTGGGGACTATAGTTGTTCACAGTATTTATTTATTTTTCTTTTAATGTCCATGGTATCTGCAATGACGCCCCCATTTTCATTTTTCACCTTAGTAATTTATGTCCTCTCTCTTTTATTTTTTTTTAAGATAGAGTCTCTCTCTGTCGCCCAGGCTGGAGCGCAATGGCACGATCTTGGCTCACTGCAACCTCTGCCTCCTGGGTTCAAGCGATTCTCCTGCCTCAGCCTCCCGAGTAGCTGGAACTATAGGCACATTCCACCACAGTCAGCTAATTTTTGTAATTTTAGTAGAGAGGGGTTTTCACCATATTGGTCAGGCCTCCCAAAGTGCTGAGATTACAGGCATGAGCCACTGTGCCCAACCCTCTCTCTTTAGTTAACCCAGGTAAAGATTTATTGATTTTATTGGTCTTTGAAAGAAAATCAAAAACAAAAAGACAGCAGTTAGCTTTGTTGATTTTCATATTGGTTCCCTGTTTTCAATTCATTGATTTTTGCTCTAATTTCTATTCTTTATTTTTACTTTGGATTTCACTTGCTATTTTTTCCTAGTTAAAATAGAAGCTTAGATTATTTATCTTAGATCTTTTTTTCCCTAATATATGTATGCAATGTTATAAATTTCCATCTAATCACTGCTTTTACTGAATCTCATAAATTTTGATAAGTTATATTTTCATTTTCATTTAGTTCAAAATATTTTTTGTGTGTCTTGAGATTTTTCCTTTGACTTGTGTGTTATTGAAATATGTGTTGTTTAATCTTCATTTATTTTGAGATTTCCCAGCTGTCCTTCTGTGATTGGTTTTTAATTTAATTATATTGTGGTCTGAGAGTAGACACTGCTTGATTTCTATTCTTTAAATTTGTTAATGTGTGTTTTATGGACAGGTATGTGATCTATTTTGGTGACTGTTCCATGTGTGCTTGAAAAGAATGTATATTCTGCTGCTGTTGGATGAAGTAGTCTATAGATGTTAATTATATGCATTTGATTGACTGTACTGTTGAGTTCAACTATTTTCTTAGTGACTTTCTGCCCACTGGGTCTGTGCATTTCTGATAGAGGGATGTTGATGCCTCTAAGAGTGAATTTTTCAATTTCTTCTTGTTCTATTAGTATTTGTCTTATATATTTTGATGCACAATTGCTGGGTGCATAAATCTTAGGGATTGTTACGTCTTCTTGGAGAATTAAACCCTGTATCATTAAGTAATGCTTCTCTTTATCTCTGATAACTTTCCTTTCTCTACAGTCTGCTGTTTGAAATTAATATAGCTATTTACTATTTATAATTTCCTTTGTTAGCATGTTTCTTCATCCCTTAATCTACCTGAGTCTTTATATTTAAAGATTTCTTATATATGACATCATTGAGTCTTGTTTTTCTATCCACTCTGAAATCTGTGTCTTTAATTGTTGTATTTAAATCATTTATGTTTAAAGTAATTATTGATACAGTTTGATTAATGTCTACCATATTTGTTACTGTTTTCTATTCGTTGATCTTGTTATTTGTTTCTATTTTTGTCTTCTACTTTTTCTACCTTCAGTGGTTTCTGTTGGACATTTTATATGATTTATTTTCTACCTTTCTTAGAAACATTATATTTCCTTTTTTACTATATTTATTTATTTATTTGAGGCAGAGTCTCATTCTGTGGCCCATGCTGGAATGCAGCAGTGCAATCTCAGCTCACTACAACCTCCACCTCCCAGGTTTAAGCAATTCTCCTGCCTCAGACTTCTGAATAGCTGCAATTACAGACATGTACCATGACCATGAAGCTTGGCTAATTTCTTGTATTTTAATAGAGACAGGGTTTCACCATGTTGCCCCCAGGGTGGTCTTGAACTCCTGAGCTCAGGCAATCTGCCTGCCTTGGCCTTCCAAAGTGCTAGGATTACAGGAGGTGTGAGCCACCACACCTGGCCATCTTTTACTTTGTTTATGATTGTCCTAGAATATGCAATACACATTTACAAGTAATCCATGTCCACTTTCAAATATTATGCAACTTAATGGGTAGTAAAAGTATCTTATAATAACAAAATAATTTTAATTCTTTCCTCCTGTCCCTTGTGTCATTGTTTGTAGTCATTTCATTTATATATAAGCATATAGAATTCTGTGTGTGTGTATTCAAATACACCGTTATTATAATTTTGAAAGAACCTATTATCTGTCAGATCAATTAAGAATAAGTTCTAGGAGAATAGTGGCAAAAAAGAGATCAAATAACAATAAGAAAATTAAATTTCATATTTTACCTTTATTGCTACTCTGGAGTTTTTATGTAGGTCTAAGCTTTTGGCTTATATAATTTTCCTCTCTAAAGGACATATTTTAAGATTTTCTTTCAAGAAAGGTGTATTGACAGCAAATTCCTCCAATTTTTGTTTTCCAAAACTGTCTTTATATTTCCTTCACTTTTTAAGGTTAACTTTTTCAGGGTACAGAATTCTAGGTTGGTGGTTTTTTCTTTCAACACTTTAAAGAATTTGTCCATCTTCTGGCTTTTATTACTTTTGAGTAGAAGTCAGATGTAACTCTTATCGTTGCTTCTCTTTAGGTAAGATATTTTTTATTCTCAGGCTTCTTACTAGATTTTTTCTTTATCTTTTATTTTCTGTAACCTTAATAAAATACACCAAGGTATAGTTATCTTTGGCATTTATCCTGATGGATGTTTTCTGAACCATGTGGATTTGTTGTTTGGTATTTGACACTAATCTAGAAAATTATCAGTCATCATTGCTTCAAATACTGCATCTCTCTCTCTCTCTCTCTCTCTCTCTCTCTCTCTGTGTCTCTCTCTTTCTTCCTTTCTTTCTTTTTCTCTGGCGATGTTACACCTTTTATCGTGGTTTCACACAGTTCTTGGACATTATAGATTTTTATGGTGTATATGTGTCTTTTATCTCTTTGCCTTTCAGTTTTGGAAGTTTCTATTGAGATATTTCAAAGTTCAGAGATTTTTCCTCAGCTGTGTACAGTCCACTAATAATCCCATTAAAGGAATTATTTATTTTTTACAGTATTTTTGATCCCTAGTATTTCTTTTCTATTTTAGAATTTCCATCTTTCTGATTACATTTCCTATCTGTTCTTGCATATTGTTATATTTATTAAAGTTCTTATCATATTAATGAATTGCCTTAAATTTCTGGTCTGATAACTTCAACACCTTTGCCATATCCAAGTGTGGTCTGATGCTTGTACTGTCTCTTTAAACTGTGTTTGCTTTTGCCTTTTAGTATGCCTTGTGATTTATTCTTGATAGTTGGATATGATACTCAGTAAAAGAAAATGTAGTAAATAGGCCTTTGTTAATGTGGTGGTAAAGAGTGCTGGGAATCATTCTATAATTTTAAAGCTAGGTCTCAGTCATTTAGTGAGCCTGTGTCTCTGGACTGTGTAGTTCACAAGTGTTTCTCAGTAACCCCTCCTACTCTTCATAGGTGGAATAGGATGGTGAGGGTGAGCTGGAATTTGGTATTTTTCAGTTTGTTCAGTTTTTTATTTGTTGTTAGGATAGAGTGATGTTTTCTAAGCTTCTTCAATGGCAGCTAGGCCCAAAGCAAGGATTTTTATTCTCTCTGACTGGCATTGAGTCTCATACTGTGACAGTGTCATTGAAGACCACAGTGGAAACCTGAATTCCCTTTCCCCACTGGCAGTAACAAAGTTTTTCTCTACTCTCTTTCTGGGGCAGTGTCAAAACAGGGCTAAGAAGTCAGACTTTTACTATTGCCCAACAGTAATGAATCCTCAAAAAATATGGGATCAGTAGAGCCCACATGTAACAAAAAGTCCTTTCAACCTCCAATGTCAATGGTACACTAGTAAGAAACCTTGACTTCTACCTACAATTAACAGCAATGAGACAGCATTCTCCCTTCTCTTGCTGCACTGGTGTCAACCAAAGCCAGTTAAAACAGATTTAAGTAAGATTCAGAATCCCATAGCATAATCCAAGCTATCCAGGGTAACACCTCTCATCATACTAAGAACCAGAAAGACCTCAAAGTGTATAAAAATACACCAGTGTACGCTAATATCTAGATGACAGAGGTGTTAAAATTTGACAATAATTTTAAAGCACCCATTATAAAATGGTTCAGGGCACAATTACAAACATACCAATAAAAATATTTAAAAGCCTCAGCAAAAAAGTAGAAAGTCTCAGCAAGAAAATTAAAGATATGCAGAATTACCAAGTAGAAATTTCAGAACTAAAATTTGACTGAATTTTAGAACTGAAAACTGCAATAACCAAAAGGAAAGCTCAGTGTTTACTTAGTCTCAAGAGCAGAATGAAGAGGACAAATAAAGAATCAGTAAACTGGAAGGTAGAATACTGGAAATTGCCCATATGAACAACAGAGAGTAAATAAACTAAATTTTAAAATGGACAGCACTTTATGGACCTTTTGAATGTTTTACAATTCTTAAAAGAAGAGGAGAAAGAAAGAGGCTTGAAAGAACTTGAAGAAATGACTGAAAACATCCCTAATTTGGCACAACACATAAACCTACAAATTCAAAAAGCTGAATGTACTCTAAAAAGAATAAACTAAAAGAAATCCCCTAAGAACACATCACAACAAATGCTGTGAAATATAAAGACAGAATAAAATCTTAAAGCAGTCAAAGTAAATGATACCTTACATATGGGAGAAAACAATTTCCATGACAACAGGTTTTCTCATTAGAAAACATCGAGTCCAGAAAAAAGTGGCACAATATTTTTCAAGTCCTAAAGGAAAAGAACTATCAAGTCAGAATTCAATAGACAGCCAAAATATTATTCAGAAATAAGGGGGAAATCAATACATTCTCAAATAGAAGAAAACCAAAATAATTTGTTTCCAGTACACTTATCATAAGAAATGTCTATAAGAAACTCCCCAAACAGAATGGAAATAATAGAATAAGAAATCCTAGAATATCAGGAAGGGAGAAAGAACACAGTAAACAAAAATATAGGTAAATACTATAGGTTTCTCCTGTGTCAGTGTTAAAATTATTTTTGATGATCGAAGCAAAAATTATAACACTATATGATGTAATTCTAAATGCATACAGGAGGAAATATTTAATCCAGCTACATGATATATAAGAAAGGGTAGAAGGACTTAAAGAAATATAAGCTTTCAATATATCACTTAGACAGACAGCAATAGATTACAATAATTTATATTTAAATAAGGTGATACTTAGAGCAACCACTAAAAAAAAAAAAAGCTACACTCAGAGATATACTAATAATCCTTTCAACAGATCCAAATGGAATTCTAAAAAATGTTAAAGTAGCCCCCCAACATGGCAGGAAAAGCAAAACAGATTAAAAAAAAGAAAGAAAAAAGCAGAAAATGAAATAAAATGGTATATTAACTACATTAATTGTAAGGGATATAAATATATCCATCATAAGACAGAGATTGGCACAATGGATTGAAAATATAACCAAAGTTTATGCTGTTTACAAGAATATCACTTCAAAACTGACATATGCAGATTAAAAATAAAAGAATGCAAAAAGATATATCAGGCAAACATTAATAAAATAAAGCAAAAGTAGCTATATTAACATTACATAAATTAGAATTTAATTTTTCATTTAAAAAACTTTAAATTACTGTGAATTTATAATAGTTGTACATATTTTGGGCATACATGTGATATTTTGATACAAGTATAAAGTATGCAAATAAACTTGACTTTAGAGGAGAGAAAATCACCAGAGAGGGACATTATATAATAAAAGGGTAATTTTACCAAAAAGATATATAAGTATGTATGTGGCAAACATCAGAATTGCAAAATATGTGAAGTAAAATCTGATAGAACTAAAAGGAGAAAAAGACAAAAACTATAGCTATAGTTGGAGACATCAACACTCCTCTTTTAATAAATAATAGAAAAATTAAATAGCAAATCCGTAAGAATGTGGAAAAGAACTCATAACACCATCAATGAATAGTATCTAAACTATAGATAGACAAATGGGATCTAATTAAAATTCAGCACTTCCATACAGCAAAAGAAACCATCATTAGAGTGAACCAGCAACCAACAGAATGGGAAAAAAGTTTTTGCAATCTACCCATCTGACAAAGGGCTAATATCCAGAATCTACAAAGAACTAAAACAGATATACAAGAAAAAACAAACAACTCCATTCAAAAGTGGATGAAGGATACGAACAGACACTTTTCAAAAGAAGACATATATGAGGCCAACAAACATATTAAAACATGCTTCTCATCACTGGTCATTAGAGAAATGCAAATCAAAACCACATTAAGATACCATCTCATGCCAGTTAGAATGACGATCATTAAAAATTCTGGAGACAACAGAGGCTGGAGAGGATGTGGAGAAATAGGAACACTTTTACACTGTTGGTGGGAGTGTAAATTAGTTCAACCATTGTGGAAGACAGTGTGGTGATTCCTCAAGGATCTAGAAACAGAAATTCCATTTGACCCAGCACTCCTATTACTGGGTATATACCCAAAGAATTATAAATCATTCTGTTATAAAGACACATGCACATGTATGTTCATTGTGGCACCGTTTACAATAGCAAAGACCTGGAACCAACCCAAATGTTCATCGATGATAGACTGGACAAGGAAAATGTGGCACATATACACTATGGAATACTATGAGGCCATAAAAAAGGATGAGTTAATGTCCTTTGCAGGGACATGGATGAATCTGGAAACCATCATTCTCAGCAAACTGACATAAGAACAGAAAATCAAACACTGCATGTTCTCACTCATAGGTGAGTGTTGAACTTTGAGGACACATGGACACAGGGAGAGGAGCATCACACACCTGGGTCTGTTCAAGGGTGGCTAGGGGAGGGACAGCGGGGGGTGGGGAGGTTGGGGGAGGGATAACATGGGAAAACATGCCAGATATAGGTGACAGGGGGGATGGAGGCAGCAAACCACCTTGCCATGTAAGTACCTATGCAACAACCCTGCATGATCTGCCCATGTACCCTAGAACCTAAAGTACAATTAAAAAAAAAAGAATCTAAAATCTGAAGAACAAAATAATCAAAAACAAGGAGAATGAAGGAAACAATACCAATAAAAAGAGAAATAAATAAAATTAAAACAGAAAAGCAGTAGAGAAAAACAGTAAATCATAAGACAGAGAACTGGCTCTTTGAAAATATCAATAAAAGTCACAAACACCTTTAGCAAGACTGATGAGAGAGAGAGAGAAAAAAAAAGACAGAGAGAGAAACACGCAAATCATCAAAATCAGAAATGAAATAGGGGATGTCATTAGAGATTTTGTTGGCATTAGGATGATAATAAGGGAATATCACAAATAGCTCTACATATATAAACTTAACAACTTGGATGAAAAGAACCAGTATGTCAGAAAACAATACAACTCAACAAATGTAAATAGAAAATTTTAATAGCCCTATAAATATTAAAAAATTGATCTTATAATTTTAAAATTCCCTAAAAAGCAATCTCCAAGCCTAAATAATTTCACTGGATAATTCTACTGAACTTTTAAAAAGAAATTAACACCAATTCAAAGAGCTTTTCCCCAGAAAATGGAAGAGAAAGGAACATTTTCCATTTTATTAAACCAGCATTAATCTGACAGCATAAAAACAAACAAAAAACCCTTAGATCAAAATAGTTCACGGACAGACAGTACAATTTTTTAAATGAATATCAACAAACATAAATCAGCAACATATAATAGGAATTATACCTATGACCAAGTGGGGTTTATTCCAGGGCTGGAAGTCTGGTTCAATATTCAGAAGTCAATTAATGCAATCCACTACATTAAAAGGCTAAAACCAAAAATCACATAATCATATCAATCAATGTAGGAAACATATTTGACATGATTAAACTGACATTCAGGACTAAAAAAATAATCTCTCAGCAAAATAGAAATAGAGGGTAACTTCCTTAATTTGACAAAGAATATCTACCAAAAGCCTGCAGGGTACCCCAGCTAGTGGTGAAAGACAGAATGCTTTCCTTCTAAGATCAGGAACAAGGCAAGTGCATTCCTTGCCTTGCAAACTGATTTCAATATTTATGTATTCTTAGTAATCAAGACAGTAGGTGATTGGCAGAAGGACAGATACATGCATCAAGGGAACAGATTAAAGAACCAAGAAATAGACCCATACAATATGACCAACTAATTTTTCACGAAGATGTAAAAATAATTTAATGGAGGAAACATAGTCTTTCAGAGAAAGTGGACATCTTTGACAAGAAAAAATAATCTCAACCTGTCTCATATCTTATACAAACATTAGCTCAAAATGGATTACAGACTTAAATGTAAAACAGAAAATATATAAAACTTTTAGAAAAGAAAATGTAAAAGAAACTCTTTGGGATTTAGCAATAGGCAGAAATTCTTAAATCCAACACAAAAGCACAGCCTATAAAAGAAAAATATTAATAAACTGGACTTAATCAAAATTAAAAACTTTTTAAAAAGATCTTTTAAGAGGATGAAAATATTTGCAAGTCATAAATCTGACAAATGACTAGTATGTAGACTGATAAAAGCTCTTAAAATTCAGCATTAAAGCAAGAAACAAAAAATCCAATTAGAACAAGACAAAAGATATAAACAGATATTTCACTAAAGAGGATAAATTGATAACAAGTGAGCATACAAAAAGCTATTTAACATCATTATCCATTAGGGAAGTGCAAGTTAAAACCACAATGAGCTATCCCTTAATTTGTCAGAATGGCTAAAATTAAAAATGCTGCTGAGGAAGCGAAGAAACTGGGTTGCGTACGCATTGCTTGTAGGAAAGTAAAGTGATATAGCTATTCTACAAAACAGTTTTGTAGTTTCTCAACAAACTAAACATTCAACTCCCATCAATTGCACTTGGGTATTTATCCCAGAGAAATGAAGACGTATAGCCCTGCACCATATTATTTGTCAATTATATGTCAATAAAGCTAGGAAAAAATTTTAAAAAGGAAAATAAAAACGAAAACTTCTGACAAACCAAACCAAACCAAACAAAACATCCTGTATACAATGTTTATAGCAGCTTTACTCTTAAAAACCCCAAACTAAAGTATCTAGGTATCTTTCAATGAGCAAATGGCTAAACAAGCTGTGGTACATCCACGCCATGGAACACTGATCAGCAATAAAAAAGGAACAAACGACTGAGACTCACAACAGCCTGGAGGACTGTCCAGAGAATTATGCTGTCTGAAAAAAATCCCAAAAGCTTAATTACTATGGTTTCATTTATTTCACAATCTTGAAATGACAAAATCATAGAAATAGAAAACAGATTAGTGCCTTTCAGAGGTTGGTGGGAGAGTGGGGATGAGGAAAGTGGGTGTGGCTACAAAAGGACACCAGGGGTCTTTGTGGTGATGGAAATGTTATGTATCTGACTGAATCAAGATTAATACTCTGGTATAATATTGTACTATAATTTTGGAAGATGTTATCCTTCAGGGAAACTGAGAATAGGGTACATGAAGGGTCTGTGTAATATTTCTTATAACTGCATGTGAATCTACAATTACCCCCTAAATAAGTTGAAAGTAAAATATATTGCATTGAACCATTTATGTTTTCGTCTTGTTTTGTTTTTGAGATGGAGTTTTGCTCTTCTCACCCAGGCTGGGGTGCAATGGGATGATTTTTACTCAGTGCAACCTCTGCGTCCCAGGTTCAAGTGATTCTCCTGCCCCAGCCTCCCATAGAGCTGGGATTACAGGCATATGCTCCCACGCCCAGCTAATTTTTTTTTTTTTTTTTTTTTTTTTGTATTTTTAGTAGACATAGGGCTTCACCATGTTGGCCAGGCTGGTCTTGAACTCCCGATCTCGGGTGATCGACCCACCTCTGCCTCCCAAACTGTTGGGCTTACAGGCTTGAGCCACTACACTGGGCCCATTTATCTTTATTGATGAATATTTTGGCATCCCTTAAATTTTGAGCCTGAGGCAAGTACTTCACCAGCCTCATCTTGGTCTGAATTCTGATCCTAAAGATTCAACAAGATCTCTAGCATTTAGGACACTATAAAAATACAAGCCAGTTTGCCTAATTTTTCTAACCCCAGCTTCTGAATCTGTAAAATGAGGATATTATCTACTACACAGGGTTATGATTGAAGTAGATAAAGTATATGAAACCCTTGCATTAGTTTGCTACAGCTGCCGTAATAAACGATACACAGCCTGGGTGGCTTAAACAGAAATATATTCCCTTACAACTCTGGAAGCTAGAAGCCAATGTCAAGGTGGTGTGCCAAACCCCAGTAACTTCAGCTGGGAAGGAACCAAGTTCAAGAAATCCTCAAGCTGGAGGCCAGGAAAAGCTAAGGATCAGGAAAAGGACTCAATTATAAGGGTAGCAAAATTCCAAAGAGGGTTGGCCTCTCAGCCTTGGCAAGCCTTGTATACTAAAGCCAGAACTGTAATGGGAAGAAGTAATACCATGTCACCTGGGTTGGCAGACCTGAGCTCATGCAGTTGAAAATCTTGGCTCTTCAGACTGCTTAAGATTCTCTGGGGATGCTGGAATGACTCATGTCTTCCTGCTAACAGACTAGTGCTTCCGTTTGTTTGAAGTCTGTGCAGAAATATTTGCCTTGTATGGCAACATGTCTTCAGAATCTGTCCACCACCCCCCCAACCCTCGTAGCCGTCATTGGTCAAGAACTAGAGTCAAGTCTCCACATAGCTCTGCCTAGGAAATGCGGGATCTGCAAAGGAAGGAAAGGGCCCTATAAGTTGACAGAACTTAGCATTTAGTTGGCAAGGGCCAGGAGCATGAACATGGGACTGGAACCTGAGGATGCAAATTAAAAGGAGTAGAATGCAATGATATCTCACTTTAAAGAATATATCAATATGGAAGCATAATATTTAACATGCTGGCAAGGACCACAGGAAATGGTGCAAATATGATAATGAGATGCTACTAGAAGCTTGGGGAAGCTAAGACCCACAACTTTCATGACATATGATGGAAAGAAGGATAAGAAGGCCCAGAGAATGAACATGCTAGAGGGAGGCCAGAAAACCCACCTCTCAACAGTGTTCTAGAGGGTTCAAGAGGACACTCTGATTATCAAATCAATTTGAAATGCCCTGGAGAATTGGGTAAAAATATCACTAAGAGGCTAAGTGGTACTCTGTCTTCTGTAGGCCAGGAGACTCAATTGGCCTCCTGAATAACAATGGAATAATATGATGGGAAATTATAGGGTCCAGGTAGCTGCACTTGGAGCAAAGTCATGTAGGCACAATTATTGCAACAAGTGTGAAGGTCTAGCGGTAGCTGAGAAGTCTGGCTTTCAGACCTCTGGAAACACTAGGACACAATATTTCTGGGTGAGAGATAAATGAGCAGAATAATATTCATTTTATACAACAAAAAAATTGAGAATTGATGATTTGGGGGCTGAGGAAAAAAAAAACACCTTAATACATGGTCAGCATCCCTGCTCAGTTTCCAGACATGAGCCAGTTCTCAGAGCCAGAATCTATTAATGAAGGAAGAGGATTCTGCAATACCCTGGCAAGAACACACAGTAGTGATTCCCTCAGTACTACCCAGAAGTAATCACCATCATTCACTCAGCAAATGTTTACTAGGGAAAGACAAATCTTGGCCCTTTCAAGGACTGTCGGATACATGGTCCAAGCTGCTACTGATACTCTGGAACACAAAGTTGTCACCCAATAGAGTGGGGTATATGGCATTCAGAAAACACGTGGAATCTTGACTTAGACCTGGCTCACACTGAGTCCACAGGATTCTCATTATGGCTAACTAAGTGCAGTATTTCCAAGTGGGAAAACACTGACATTGTGTTTCTCTCTTAGTGATGGGAGGTGCCAGACACAATGTCTGCTTTACTTTGGATTGATAAAGTAAATTAAATTTACTTTTGATTTACTTTACTACCTGTCCTTTATGTGAATAGAAGAGGACATCCTAGCACACTAAAACCACAAAACCCGTAACATAATGTTGCTAATATGGCAGGTCTAGAGTCTTCTTAGGTTTCATCTTCCAACCTCTGAAGCATGTTCTTCCAAGTCCTCCAATATATCTGCCATTTTATTTTTTTACTCAATCAGTTAGTGTTATGTCATCAGTAGAGTGGACCAATGTAATAAGCTGTGAGAAAGTCAGACAGTCCAGGGCCCGGGGGAGAGCAGAAAAAATAACAGGTGAGACTGCGAAGTATATTGTGATACATCAGTCCAGATGAGTGGGAGTGTCTTCTGAACCACTCTGAACTGTTTTCCAATGCAGAGGAAAAATAATGCATTTGCCAGATCAATAGTGTAAATTCTCCTTGGAGGTGGCCACAGGTGACATCTTGGAAGGAGGCAAAATCTTAGGTATGGACATCCTCTGAGGCTGGGGACAATTGCTCAGGAGTAAGGGGGCTGCGAGCAGATGGAGCTGATATTTCCTTGCCGATGCTGAAAGGGGTCGTGCCAACGACACCTGCATGGAGACAACAGTAGCTATCCCAATAACTAACTCCTATGGTTTTATTGAGAGTTGGGATATATAAGATATGTAAAAACCATAAAGCAGTCTTAAATTTTTATTTATTTATTTAATTTTATTTTATTTTTGAGACAGAGTCCTGCTTTTCTCCCTGGCTAGAGTGCAGTGGTGCAATCAAGCTCAAATAATCTTCCTGTCTCAGCCTCCTGGGTAGCTGGGAGTATAGGTGCACACTGTCATATTCGTCTTTTTTTTTTTTTTTTTTTTTTTTTGTAGAGATGGGGTCTCAGTATATTTCCCAGGCTGATCTTGAACTCCTGGCCTCAACCGATCTTCTCATCTCTGCCTCCCAAAATGCTGGGATTGCAGGTTTGAGCTACTGCACTTGAACCTAAGATTTTAATGTTATTATATTTGGCTATTGGGGTGGAAGGAAATCTAAATTTATCAAGTAATTTTTTTGAATATTCTGATATTCCTGCCAGTGACTTCTTCCTTGCTAAAGTGTATCAGGAATTCAGCAGTTTTAGCAAGATCGTTCTCACACTTCTTTTCTAGTCACTATACTCTCAATGTGTATGTTATAAGTTAATTTGACTGTGTCTCTTTAAAAGGGTTCTCACTTGGGTCTTGGAATCAATTTATAGATGTGAACAGCCTGCCCAGTCATGGAATACTGATATTTTGCACTTTGGAAAAAGACTATTATCAATAAGAACTCAGCAGAAGGGACCTGGCAGACTTTTGCAGCTACAAAGAGCAGAAACCGGAATTAAGGCTTGTCTGTGATAGTGTTCCAGCCAACACTAAATGCAATAACACTTATTGACTGACCTCTCTTCTTTAGCCTTGCAGTTTGTATAGTGAAGGTTCAAAACAGTGTGATTTCTTTTTCTCTGCCTTCATAATGCAGGCAAGATCCCTTGGTCCTTGGGCAGCATACTGAGGGGGGAGAAGGCTTGTCACAGACTTGGCCTTAGTGAAAGAATGGAATCTCCCTCTGCTCCTCATTCCCACAGGCTTGGGTTCTGAGTGTTAGAGAGGCAACTCACAGTCCTGGCCTCGGTTCCACAGTTTTAAAATGAAACGATTGAAATCAATGATAATTGTCAACACTCTCAACTTTAAAATTGTTCTCCAGAACCTGAGATCACCTATCTGTACTTAGATTATCCTAAAATTGACTTTCAATAGCGTAAGTCAATGCATCTCACATGAAACTGTGTTTTAAAGAAAACCATATTATTTATACTATTTTTGATTTAATAAAGTAATACATGCCTTTCAGAAATAAACTACTCTATGGATCCAAACCCTTCACAATGATAGGTCCCTGGTGTGGTGGCTCATGTTTGTCATCCCAGGAACTTGGGAGGCAGAGACAGGAAGATCAGGGACAATTATTTGAGGCTAGGAGTTTGAGACCAGCCTAGGCACATAGTTTCTATTGAAAATGTGTAAACATTAGCTGGTGTGGTGGTGTGTGCCCATAGTCCTAGCTACTTGGGAGGTGGAGGTGGGAGGATCCCAAGTCCATGAGCTCTAGGCTACAGTGAGCTATGATCACACTACTGCCCTCCAGCCTGGGTGACAGAGTGAGACCATGTCTCAAAAACAACAACAACAAATACCAAAAGAAGAAATAGGTAAAAGACAAAAGTATAGATTGAAATTAGGGACTAGGGAGGTACCCCCTTCTCCCAACTTATTTCTGAAAGGGAACTGCAAATGCTTCTCTTGAGTTACCAGAATCTATGGCTTTCCCGGGGCTGCATCTCAGACATTTGAGAAAGTACAGGGGAAATCATAATTATAAGAGCTTTAGAATGAGATGAGGGAGGGAAATGAGAAGACATGAACATTAAGACCAGACCTGGGCTGGGCACAGTGGCTCATGCCTGTAATTCCAGCACTTTGGAAGGCTGAGGTGTGTGGATCACAAAGTCAAGAGATTGAGACCATCCGGGCCAATATGGTGAAACCCCATCTGTATTAAAAATACAACAATTAGCTGGGCGTGGTGGCGTGTGCCTGTAGTCCCAGCTATTCAGGAGGCTGAGGCAGTCAAATCACTTTAACCCAGGAGGTAGAAGTTGCAGTGAGCTGATATCACATCACGGCACTCCAGCCTGGGTGACAGAGCGAGACTCTATTTCAAAAAAAAAAAAAAAGACCAGACCTGAGCCAAACCACCAATGGGCTCTGCAACTAGATCTATGCTGTCTTCAGATTACCAGTATAAGACTAGGTTCTGGGCTGGGAGCATAGAAGAGACTGAGTAAAGACATCCCATAACTAGAAAGTAGTTATATATGAAGAGACATAGGAGAAATAACTCCCACTATATATGGCTGCAAATTACAATCCAAAACACAAGTAGAAAACTCATGCTAAGAAAGACTGCAAAAATGCCAGCCAGAACATCATATTTTTTCTAGATGATATTAAATTAATAAAACATTCTGAGAAAATTCTGTAACATGTTTGTATCATCAAGGAAATATATGTATAACAACTATTAATATAAAAGAAAGATACAGAAGCAAAACAAAAACAGGTAGAAAAAAGAATTAATTAGAAATATTGGAAATGAAAATATAATAACCAAAATAAATATTTATTTGAAAGTATACACACTCTAAACTGAACACAGCCATAAAACTAGTCAATCAAATGATTGTAGTAAAAGGATCTCTTTTACTACATAGAACAGCAGAGAGAGCAGAGATTTTTAAAACTATGTGAGTGAGTAATTAAGAAGCATGAAGCACAGATTTTGAGACATCAACGTACATCTAAAAGAAGTTTAATAATAAAAAAATAGGGGAGCTTTCCAAGAAACTGTGTTTGAAGACATAATGGATAAGCATTTTCCAGATCAAAATGAGTTTCAAATTGAAATTCCACTGTGTATAATGAGAAGGATAAATAAAAATAATATGTAGGCACATTTCAGTGAAAGTGCAGATGACCAAGGAAAGAGGACGTCTTAAAAAGCAACCAGAATACTGAATGAAAGGAAAGAAAATTGTTCTCTTTACTGGGGATAGTAAGGGGTCTTGGTCTGTTTTAGCATATTTAATACATTTTCATAAGCAAGTAAACTCTACTGTATTGTTTAGAGATATCTATAAACTAATTAAACTCTACTTTAAAAAATCAGAACACACCTATCATAAAGGCCAAAATACTGGTTACTCCTAGAGAAAGAGAAGACATTGCAATTCAGAAGGGGCACATTGTAAATGTAAGATGCTGGTGAGACTATGTCTTGACACAAACAGTACTTATTTGGGTGTTTACATTACAACTATTATTTAGTGTTGTCTGTATGTGTGATGTATCTGAAACTTTTTTTAAATTTGGAAATAGAAAGTTGCTACCAGAAATGACAGATTTCTAAGTAAAAAAGTAGACTGGCAGTTAGATTCCTCATCAGTAATAATAAATGGCAGAAGACAATGAAGTAGTATCTTTATAGTTTAAAGGGAACATAACTGACAACTTAGAATTCTGTATTCCCATAAACTATCATTTAAAAAATAAGGGACAAAGTAAAGACATTTTCAGATCCACAAATATTTAAAAACTTAACCATTCATAAACTCCTACTGAAGGTTATTTTTAAAACACTTCAGCCTGAGGAAAAGTGAACGCCAAGGAAAAAAACAATATGCAAGAAATAGCAGCAGCAAAGACATCCATAAAAACCAGTCCTACTTTAGTTAGCTCGTGAAAATTACTACTTTTTATTAAAAATTACCCACCAAATCTAAACACTAGAAAGATACAAATGGGAAACTTATAACTTTAGATTTTGTTAGGGAAATTATATTTAATTATGTATACTAAATAACAAGTATTTTTTGTAGAAATTTGGAAAATAAGGAAGTAGAGAAAGATAGAAATGAAGACATTCCCATATGACATTAGCATCCAGAGAGAGAAACACCATCAATGTTTGATATAATCCCTTCATATATATGTAATTCCTTCATATATATACACATATGCACACATATGTACAAAGTCCTGTGGCCCTCACTCAGAGACTGACTCAGTGAACAGGCCCATTTTCTACACCCCTATAATTTAATCCCCAACCAATCAACATTCCCCATTCTCTAGTCCACTGCCCACCAAATTATCCTTGGAAACTCTTCACCTCCACACTTCAGGGAAATTGATTTGTGTAATAACTCTGTCTCCCTCCTGGAGGGCTGGCCTCATGTCAAGTAAACTCCTTCTTTGCTGCAAAAGAAAACAAAATTTAAAAATCCGGAAAGTTGTATATACAGTTGTCCTACTGTAAACATATGGCCAATGTCAGCTTCACCCTACCTTGCCACCACTCACAGATCTGTGAACAGCTGAAGTTCCAATTGTAGAGCTGGCTGCTGTGTGAAGCCCTTTGTTATTCTAATGCTTTTTGAAGGCTTTCTATGTCTCTCCATTTTCTCTCTTTGGTTCTGATCTCTAATTTTTTTTTTTTTTGTTGTTGTTGTTTTTTGAGATGGAATCTCACTCTGTCGCTTAGGCTTGAGTGTAGAGGTGTGATCTCAGCTCGCTGCAACCTCCGCCTCCTGGATTCAAGCGATTCTCTTGCCTCAGCCTCCCGAGTAACTAGAATTACAGGCACCTGCCACTATGCCTGGCTAACTGTTGAATTTTTAGTAGAGACAGGGTTTCGTCATGTTGGCCTGGTGTCAAACTCCTGGACTCAAGTGATCTGCCCCACTAAGCCTCCCAAAGTGTTGGGATTACAGGCATGAGCTACCATGCCTGGCCCTGAGCCCTAACATTTTTTCCTCTAATCTTTGTGAGACCTGGAGACTCTCTGAATGCCAAGCCCAGTTAATTACCTGATTTTTATAGGTTGGTACAAAAGTAATTGTGGTTTTTTTCCATTACAAGTAATTGCAGACCAGGCACGGTGGCTCACGCCTATAATCCCAGCACTTTGGGAGGCCAAGGCAGGCAGATCAAGAGGTCAGGAGATAGAGAGCATCCTGGCCAACATGGTGAAACCCCATCTCTACTAAAAATACAAAAATTAGCTGGGTGTGGTGGCACACCTGTAGTCCAAGCTACTTGGGAGACTGAGGCAGGAGAATCATTTGAACCTGGGAGGTGGAGGCTGCAGTGAGCCGAGATCACACCACTGCTCTCCAGCCAGCCTCTGTCTCAAAAAAAAAAAAAAAAAAGTAATTGCAAAAACTGCAATTAGTTTTGCACCAACCTAAACACAAGGCTCTTTCTTCAAGTTTTGTGATTTTTCTTTATAGATAAAATTAAAAGGTGGGTGGTCACAAGAAGATGTCATAGTGCAGCATGCAAGATCTTCTGTCACCTCCTGGCTCACTTGTATGCTTGCTCTTTCTCTCTGTATGTGTCTCTCTCTGTCTCTCTCACCTCTTCCTTCCCCTACCTGTGTTACAGCCTTATCCCTCCCTGTGTCTCATGCAACACAATGCGATCACCACTTAGGTTCCTCAGGACTGGTCTTTATAATTCCAGGAATGTCAAAATGTATTTTTCAGCAAATTCATTGATTTTTCTAACACTCAGTATTTTCTTACTTCTTACATTTTTCCATATCCTCACCGGGACTAATTTTTTTTTAACTTAAGATGGTAGAGAGAGAATTATTTTATAATGTGATTTAGGTTATTGACCACATTATATTGAATAAATGTACCACTTTTAATTTTATGCCTCAACAGTAAACACAGACCTTTCTACAGTTCTTTAGAATATGACACCTCTGTCATTAACTTTTCTTTTTCAAATAAGGACTTGTAAACATCTAATTTAGCAGATGGTAAAAATGAGCAGCTCTCTAAAAGTTCAGTGATATACCTGATGAAATTATGAATACAGGGGAGTAAAAAGATAATTTCAAAAATCTCCTATGTCTACTTGAAATGCTAGAGTTCACTTCATGCAGCAGAACTAGGAGTTTCTGTATCATCTGAAGTCTTGTAAGTCCTCAGTTCATTATTGTCACTGTACACCTTCAAACTCACCTAAATCTATGCTACACTAAGTTTATAAGAATTATGAGTCCTGTCTCTGAACAGTTTAATATAAAGGATAAATCTGAAGGAGATTCATCCAGAACCTCAGAGCTAGTACATCTACTCCTGGGAGAAAAAAAGGCAGAAGATAGTTTTTATGATAGTTTTAAGATAGTTTTTATGGGCCTGGTGGCCAAAATTTTATTTTATGTTTCATTCAAAAGGGATGACAAACAGTCTTGTCAACAAGTTAGTACAAACCAGTTTAGGAAATTTATGTAAACTCCAATCATATAATGTTGGCAATGCTGAACAAAAAACATGCTTCATTCCAATAATCATTTGGCTTATTATTAATAAACAGATTGGCTTTCCAATATGGGGTATATATATTTGAGTTGACTAACTGCTCTCTGCTTTTGTTTACTTCTAAACATCCCCCCACCCCCCCCGCCCATGATCAGATTACTGTGAAGCTGTAATAAAATTCAAATATGGTTCTTTATTCACATTTCAATATTATTTTGTTACTGTTCAAGCCAGTGAATAGAAAACAAATTTACATCATGATAAGAGCCCAGGCAGATACCATCCATAATGTTAACTACTTGTCATATGTGGAGATATATTTTCTTTCCCTTGGGAATAGGATTTCTCATTTCTCCTTACTGTAGAGCAGTAACATTTATTGTCTCTCAGCGAAGGCTACAAGGCATTCATTGGATGATGTGTTTTCTCAGAACAGAATTTTACAGTTTATATTTTCTCTCACTGGCCTCATCTCTGCCTCTAGACTGTGTGACAGAGATTCTGACAGGGGTGTACATAGGGAAGAAAGGTTAAATCATGCAGCAACTATCTTCTCTTTGCTATCACAGCCCACGGGGATCCAATTTCAAAGTGTTGGGTCTCCTTAAAAGAATTTCCTGGTGATTAGAGGGGTAACATGTAAACTGCCAGAGGCCAAGAGAAAAAAAAAAAAGACCGGGAGTGGTGGCTTACACTTGTAATCCCACCATTTTGGGAGACTGAGGTGGGAAGATCACTCTAGGTCAGGAGTTCGAGACTAGCCTGGCCTATATGGGAAACCCCATCTCTACTGAAAATACAAAAATTAGCTGGGCATGGTGGCAGTTGCCTATAATCCCAGCTACTTGGGGGGCTGAGGCAGGAGAATCACTTGAACCCAGAAGGCGGAGGTTGCAGTGAGCCAAGATGGCACCATTGCACTCCAGCCTGGACAACAGAGCAAGACTACATCTTAAAAAAAAAAAAAAAAAAAAAAAAAAACAGATGAAAAAAAGTGGCAGGTGGATTAGTAGTCAACCCTCAGAGGATTCACATCCTGAATTCCAGTCTCTGAAATTAAGTTTAAGCCAAGGTAACAGTTTTTGGCATTTCCAGGAAATGCTCTTGTTGACAACTTGGGAATTCTTATCACCTACTCTCCATATTAATTCTCTTCAGTGACTGCCAATGAGATACAATAAAATTTTTGTTTCAACAACTTGAAGAAGTTATTCAAAGACTGTAAAGGAGCTAATGGGGAATAATGTCAGTATTCTTTACTTTTTAAAAATAAGAATCCTGACAAATGCCTTTAATTTCTTCTTAAAGTTTTCTACCAGTTGAACTACCTGTTCATGGAAGCATTGTTGATGGTGGGTCAGCACTGCCTGTTCTTCAAAGTGAGCTGTTATGCAATTTACAAAAGCAGGAAGATGGTTATCTTGGAAATGAGGACACCTTAGAGTTGGTTCTGGTTCAACCATTCACTAGCAAAATGGCCTTGCATGAGCCAGGCAGCTTTTCTGAAACTGTTTTCTTACTTACAAGACATCAGGGTCCGAGGTACCTTGCTTTCTCTAGCTGTAATTCCTAGATGACATGACTTGAGTGCATGGGGTATGTGTAGAGGTAGCAGAGTAGGGGGCATGGAAGACAAAACAGAGCTGGGGAAGTTTATCTTCAAATCCTGGCTCAGCTACATATTTATTAGTTGGATAGATACAATCACATAATCACTTTATGCATATTTTTCTTCATTTTTGAAAAGAGGGTAAAAAGGTGCATCCCCCTAAGATTGTTTTAAGTATTAAACATAAAACCACAAAGAAAGAAAGAACAAGCATGACACACTGCAGAGTTTGCAAACTAAAAATAGCAATTTTATTCCCTTTGATATTTAAGTGTTTTCGACTAAAAGTGTGAAAACTATTTATTTACTGATGACAAAGAAAACGGTGTTACACCTTCAGT
The DNA here is from genome assembly GCA_036589455.1 of Ateles fusciceps. Lineage (NCBI taxonomy): Eukaryota > Metazoa > Chordata > Mammalia > Primates > Atelidae > Ateles > Ateles fusciceps. The sequence continues at coordinate 2,376,279 of JAZHEH010000424.1, read as the reverse complement.
TGAAAGAATTCTAGAACGTAGTTAGAAATTCTGGATTTTAATCCTGCTGTGTGGATGACAATGAAAATACAATTTATCGAAATCTGTGCAATGAAACTAAAGCTGTTGCAGAGTGCAGTTTACGGAATGTATGTGTATATATACATATACACACATATGTTTATGTATATATGAATATGTATGTTTTAAAAAGAAAGACTAGAAATTAAGTACCTAAGTATCAAAATCAAGATATTAGGAAAATGACAGTGTAGTAAAGCCAAACAAAATTAGAGGTCAGTAAATCATGAACACAAATACAAAACTTTTAATAAAATATTAGCCAACTGTATGTAATTATATGTAGTAATGCTTTTATAAAATAACCTAATTTGATTATTTTATGATTATATCTTTGGCTTAACATTTGAAAAATTAGTCAGTGGAATTCACTTATATTGAAAAAAAAAAGAAAAATAATATATTCATTTTAAAAGATGCCAAAAAACCTATTAGTCATACATAATAAAAACCCATTGCAAATTAGCGATAGAAACAAATATTCTTAAGATCAGTATTTAGCTAAAAATAACCTAAACATTTTCAATAGTGTCTTACTACCAGCTAAAAGCAGGACTGAGGTAAGGATTTATTTATTTCCACTTCTAATCAACATGTAATAAAACCTTAGGCAATTCACAAAGGTCAGAAAATGAAATGAAAGTTGTAAGGATTTAAAAGGATTAATTAAGTTGTCATTATTCATACATGCCTTAGTGTGTAAAGAGAAAATACAAAGAAATCTACAGAAAAATGCAAAAGGATAGTTACCTAATTTAATGAGGTCACTGGATTTAAGGTCAACATACAAAAATCAATTATATTTTAATATATCATCTAAATACATTTTATTTGAAATTTATTAAAAATATAATTTATAGAGGCACAAATAACATTAATTATTTAGGAATAGATCTAATAAAATATGGATATAATTTTTATACTGAAACCTACTTCCTGAAATAAATTTGAGAAGACATACATAAATAAATTACTATGTCTATGAATTAGAAAACTCAAAATTTTAAGAAATCAATTCCACCCCAAGCTGGTCATTTAAATTAAAACTTTCTTTAGCTAGATATTTAGGACATGTGGACATTTCTGTATATTTTTATATTTCAGTAACAGGTTTTCTTATAAAAATATTGGTTCTGTAAGTTACTTGCTTTCTCCTCTTTGGAAAATCACGTACACTCTGTTTCTTATTTTCCCCATCTCAGAAATAGAGGTGAATGAATAACGGTTTCACTGTGTATAAAATAGTTTGTTTTGTTGTCTCCGTTTCTCTTTTACATACACTGTGGTTTCTTGGTCCGACATGTTTTAGGTACTGTGAATAAAATGATGAGCAAGGTACTTTCCCTGGCCTCAGTGAGGTTGCATTTTGCTTATTTGTAAATATGAAGACAAGGATCATGTTCAATCCATCCTGAATTCAGCCTTCTCTTTTAATTTTCATACAGGAGATTGCTAAAAGGGAGAAAATAAGCAAAATTAATACCTGATAATGAAAATAACGATATCATGAATTTTATCTTTTCACCCCTCTTTCTCACACTAGTGGTCAGTAAAATAGCCTGTATATAGAGAGTAGTGGAGACAAAATTGAGAGCAAAAGGTATTGTCATTAAATAACGAAGATGAGTTATCAGGGTAGTATATTTAAAAGACTTAGACATGTTGATAACACACTTCAAGTCTAATCTTTGTAGATCTCCCTTATTTCTTTGATCACCAATCAGCCCAGACCTAATCTGCAAATGCAGTCACTCATACATTCTCACGTAAGACATAGCTTACATTCATTCTGCTCGTGGCTGCTGGCCAGTACCTAGAACTCTTAGTAAACTTTTTATTTCTTGCCCACAGTTCTAACCTAAAGAGAAACTCTTGAACTATTTACATTTTCAAGGCTACTTCCTGTAGAGTCTTTGGGTCTCAACAGGAATTTGTGCACCATGAAGTCGAAACACCTAGCAATGATATTAGAATAACATCATGCATGAGTGCATGAGTAAAGAAGTGATGAGAATATAATCTTTTTTAATATCTGGGAAAAGATAGGCACAACTGCCAAAACACCTGGATTCTGATGAATCTTTCAGTGAGGCTAGCTTCACTTCTGGCTCCCCCATGAAATAATGAAACATTTAGAAACTGTTGAGTCCTATTCAGCATTCTTGAGCTCGGTAATGCTAAATGACTGTGTCATGTTAAGGATTATCAAAAGCCTTCCTCAGTAGAAAAAATTGGCTTCACACAGACGAGATCCTATTTTCCTAATATATTTTTTACAGTGCAAAAAGTAGACATGAGAGAATGTTCTTTGGTGAGAGTCTTAAGGCTTTGTCCTAGATTTTGTCAACTTTGTCATGATTGAGTGGTGATATAGGAAGGCAATTACCTTAGAGAGTACAAAGTAGATCTTTACAGATTATATATAATACCAGCAAACGGTGCAACATCCCTTTCAATAACAGTGAGAATAATAATCACAAGATCTTAGCATGCATAGAGCATTTAAAATGTGCCAGACACTAATCTAAGTTTTCATATCTGAAATAATTTTTCTTTACACTATACCTATATGATATAATTTTTATAAAAAGCTTGGCTGGGTGCCATGGCTTACTCTTGTAATATCAATACATTGGGAAGCTGAGGTGGGAAAATCACTTGAGGTCAGGTGTTCAAGACCAGCCAGGGCAACATAGCGAGACCCCATCTCTACAAAAAAATTAAAATATTAGACAGGTGTGATGGTGCATGCCTATGGTTCTAGCTACTTGGGGGTGCTGAGGCAGGAGGACCACTTGAGTCAAAAAGTTTGAGGCTACAGTGTGTTGTCATTGCACCACTGCACTTTAGCTTGGGTGAGAGAGAGAGAGAGAGAGAGAGAGAGGGAGGAAAAACCTGTTTCTAAATAAATAAATTAATAAAGAAAACTTTTTGTGGTATAACTGACATATGGTAAACTTTTCTTTCTTCAAGCGTACAATTTAATAAGCTTTAACATATGTAGATACCATGAAACAATCACCACAATCAAGATGATAAACATTTATCATGCAAAAGTTTCATCATGCCCTTTTGAAGTTCTTCCTCCATGTCTCCTCACCTCCCATCCCTGTCTAATCACTGATCTGCTTTCTATTACTACAGATCAGTTTACATTTTTTAGAATTTCATAAAATTGAAGAACATAGTTTTTTGGGTGGTCTGGCTTATTTCACTCAGCACAATTATTTTGGGATTTATCTATGTTATATATATCTATAGTTACACATGTTATGTGGATCTTTAGTTCATTCACTGAGCAGTACTCCACTGAATGGATATTCCACACTTTGCTTATGCATGCATCCATGGATGACATTTGGTTGTTTCCAGTTTGGAGTTATTATAAATCAGGCTACTATGATCATTTGTGTATGACTTTTTGTATGTATATGTTTTGATTTTTCTTAAGTACTTAGTAGTCAAATATTTGGGTTATATAGTTTGTATACTAGTTTTCAAAAACTTCCAACCTATTTTACAAAGTGATTGTACAGGTTTGGCTATATAATTTTACTTTGCATTCAGTGTATGAGAGTTCCAGTCACTTTATACTTTATATCATTCAACACTTGTTATTGTCTGTCTTTTCCATTTTAGCCATTCTAACATGTGTGTTGCAGTATCTCACTGTGGTTTCAACTTGCCTTTTCCTAATGGCTAATAATGTTGGGTGTTGGTGTTGTTTCATGTGCTTATTTGCTCTGTGTTTATTTTGTTTGTTTGTTTCTTTTTTTTTTTTTTTTTTTTAGAGACAGGGTCTCACTCTTTCACCCAGGCTGCAGTACAGTGGCACAATCATAGCTCAACATAACATTGAACTTTTGGGCTAAAGTGATCCTCCCTCCTCAGCCTCCCAAGTAGTAGGTACTACAGGTGCACATCACCATGCTTGGCTAATTGTTATTTTATTTATTTTTTATTTATTTTTGGTAGAGACAAGGTCTCATTACGTTGCCCAGGCTGGTCTCTAATTCCTGGCCTCGAGCAGTCCTCCTGCCTGGGCCTCCCAAAGTTCTTGGATTACAGGTGTGAACCACTGCACTCAGCCTGTTTATCTTCTTTGCTTAATTGCCAGTTCACAAATTTGCCAACTTTTGGAGGATTGTTTATTGTATACTTAAACATAATGAGCATAGAGGGCTCTGGAAAATAAGCAAATGAACCCTAGTCACAAATAATAACTTTTGCCAGAGACAGCTAACACCAGGCTCCTTTCTTCTTACTTTATCTCTTCCTTTTTCAAATGTGGGTAACATTTGATAGATTTCATACTATTGATGACAGCATTTCTTAGCTGCTAATTCCTTGAGATGTGGTCTGGGACCAGTGCTGTGGAAAAATATCAAGTAGACAGTAAAACTTTTGTTGTACAGGACTAAGTTCAATTGATGGCTCTATTGTCTGCTAATTGTGCCATTACGACACTATGTCTCTGGGTCTTTACTTCCTCATCTGGACAACTGGGGATGAAAGTATTGCTCTGATATTCCTCTCGCAGAACTGTAGGAGAATCAAAGTTGCTAAAGAAAGGAAAGCACCCAGGGCTGTGCTGGACTTCTCTGTGTTGTTTTACATTTCTTTGCTTTTTTTCATAATATAATTTGAGTGGGAGACAAGTCAGAGATGTGTGGGAAGCTTGAGTAAACAAATATGTGATATTCTTAGGGGAGAAAAAAATTCTTTAAGTACATGTCTTTATAATTATACTTCTATGATAATAAGACCTCTGCTACCTATAGGGTATCAATAGGCAAAATCACCTGCCACTGTCTGTGTGTCAGACTTTGCATAAATAAATACACAGAATAGATAAGATGGAGCATGTTCCTTCAAGTTCTTAAAGCCTAGCAGGGACCCAAAATCTATACTCATAATTCTCTCTTATCATTTAAAGTAATATGAAATGTTCACTAGGAAACAGGAGTTCCTGAGTCTAATGCTGAATGACGTTGATATTTTTATTAAGGAAGGAGACATTGCCACAGTTGAGTAGGGAATGGACTGGGAAATTGGAGTTTGAGAATACTCAACAGTGCTAAGCATTTGCAATGCACTTAAATCTGTTCCAAAATACCTTGTGATAAACTGCATGATTTGTTCATATTTATTCATCCCTAGAGCCTGATTTCCCTGTGGTTAGAATATCCTCTTGCATGGAGTTCTCAGACACCAAATATATTATTCCAGCACCAGCTATTTTTCCAACACTGACCTGGTGTTTATCAATTCATTTCAATTCTGACATTATCCATAATTAACACAGACCTCACAGGTTAAGGGCTCAGTCCCTCAAAACAGTGCCCACTTCAAACACCAGCTGGGAGAAGGTAGGGTCTCTAGGCTACCCACACTTCCAGTTCTGGGATTAAAATGAATTGTTTCCCCCTCAGGTCCAGTTGTTAGAATGACACAGAACTCAGGAAGGTGCACCGCTTATGATTACTGGTTTGTCATAAAGAATATAACTTAGGAACAGCCAAATAAATGAGACGCCTGGAAGAAAGTCAGGGTGGAAAGACACTGAGTTTCCATGCCCAGTCTGGGTATGAACACCACCCTCCTAGCACATGGGTGTGTTCATCAACCCAGAAACTGCCTGAACCTCATTGTTTATGGTCTTCACGGAGGTTTCATCGCATAGGTATGATTGAGTAAATCATTGGGGATTGGCAATTAAATATAATCACCAGTTTCTCTTCCGTCCCAGGGTGGTAAGGCTAGAAGTTCTAACTCTGTAATCAAATGGTTTGTTTCCTGGGGAACAGCCTGCCCCTCCTGAAGTTTATCTAGACTCCCTCCCAAATTAGTTACCTCATGAGCATACAAAAGAGAGTAAACTACAAGGATTTTAAGACCTATGTGTCAGGAACGTTTTATGTCCCATCGACTTTGGGCTTTTTCCAACGGCATGCTTGGAACAATGAAATGTGGATGGCAGGGACATTGTACCAGCCCTAAGGAAAGAATTTAAGAGAAATCCATGTTTCCACTTCCCCTCCTGAGCTTCAGTCCTTTGTCACCAGAACGGCTTGCCCCAGATAGTAAAGGTATTACTGAACCATGCTGGGTTCTGCATGCCTATTGTAGTAAGACCAAACATCCACACTAAGGTTTGCTGTGGGAGAAAGAAGGGCATTTATTTGCAGAGCACCAGGTAAGGATAATTGAGCAGTTCATGCCTTCGACCTGACCTCTCTAATGGCTACATAAGGATTTTTAAAAGCAGGAAAGCAGGTTACAGGCAAAGTTATAAATCAATACACAAATGCTACACATTAGTTTGATCTAAAAAGGCAGGGCATCTCAAAGCACAGCCTCACAGGTCATAGATGAATTCAAAGATTTTCTGCTTTGCCATTGGTTAAGGAGGGAACAGTTTGTCTAAAAATTTGGGAACAGCATAAAAGAATGTTAGTTTTGGCTCATGGACATGGCTTCTTCCAGGCCCCTCAGGAGGAAATTTAGAACAAAGAACAGTGATCAGAGTTCAGGCCTCAATTTCCCTTTATCTGTGTGTCAGAGAAACTATTTGGTGGTGGTTTGAGTTTCTAAGAAACAACTCAGGGACATGTCTTAAGATGTTGGCTGGATGTAGTGGCTCATGCCTGTAATCCCAGTGCTTTGGGAGGCTGAGACGGGAGGATTGCTTGAGACTAGGAGTTAGAGCCCAACCTGGGTAACAAAGTGAGACCCCATGTCTACTAAAAACTAAAAAGTTTAGCTGGGTTTAGTGGCACATGCCTGTACTCCTAGCTACTCAGGAGGCTGAGGCAGGAGGATCACTTGACTCCAGGAGTTTGAGGCTGCAGTGAACCATGATCATAACACTGCACTTCAGCTTGGGCAATAGAGAGTGATAGTTTCAAAAGAGAAAAGATGTTATATTTAGTTTCTACAGAAAACAAAACATCTGTGACTCTAACATATGCCCCTGAGTTGTTTTAAGCTACTATTCCTTGGCTATTGTTTTACGCTATTACCTTCTTGCATATCAAGTTCCTCATTTACTACTCAGGGCTAGCTATGCTCCCTGAAGGACCCGAAGATTTTCCTTTATTTCCATGCTGTGTGTGGAGTGGGGGGGGGCAGTGGGGAGTGCATTTTGGGGGTACCAGGCAGGCCCTCAGGGGGCATTTGAGCCATCTCAAATGCTTCTTGAGCCTGGTTTCCAGAATGAGGATTAGTGGAATAGAGTTGAACCCAAGCTGAAGCCAAGCCCAGAGAAGCCCAGCCAAGCCCAGGAAAGCCACTGCCAATCGAAGAACCCAGGAGTGAGAAATAAATGTGTGTGGTATAAACAACTGAAAGTTTGGATTTCCTTGCTTCCACAGCAAAAGGTGACACATGCATACATTAACATATGTTACTTCATGCTTATCCTTTGCTTACTACTGGATTTTAAACACAGTTGTTAACATGTGTTTTAAACATTTTAACAGTTGTTTAATATTTCTTACAAAGCTCAGAATATTCTTTGCATCTTAGATTTTAAGCCGAACTTAAAAAGACTTCAGCATAATTGGCTCCTGTGGATCCAGGACCTCTTGAATCCACAAAAGCCTGAAAATTAAAAGAATAAATAAGTAGTATATCTATGGGGCGAAATCCAATGCAGACTTTGCAAAATCCAATACATTGAAAAATATGTTCCTTGAGCTGCTCAGTCCAAATGCCACTGGCTTCCTCTATCCCTAGATGATAATACATTATGTTGAGGAGTTATCAAAAATGCAGCCAGCCTGCAATTCAAACCTGCACACACTGAGGCAAGGTTCCCAGTGGAGATGTCTCGCAGAACTTAGTCATGTCTTGACTAAGAATGGCCAATTAGGGATGGCAGCTCTAAAAGGGAAAAGGGAAGAGAGAAGTAAAGTATGTGCCAAAGAAATGTATACAGGAGAGGCAAGAAGACAAGGAAAAGAAAAAAGTCCTGAAAAAAGCATCAGCTGAAGTTTGCCCTGCAGAAATTCATCTTGTTGTGTGTGTGTGTGTGTGTGTGTGTGTGTGTGTGCAGTAAAATACTTCAAAGCCCAGAGAATCAAAACAAGGTGGTGTTAGCCTACAGTGAGAGATGAACACAGGGCTCTTCTGCTGCCACGTGTTGGGAGCAGATGCTGGCTTGGACTAAAGATAGCGGAAGAATAGACGAGGGCTGCTTCTGAAATCTTTCCTTGGCATTCTCTGCTGGGTTTTTGTTGTCTTGTTTTCCCTTTGTTCCTGGTGTTCTTCTGGCTACCAGGCTAATGCAAACTCGGGCTTGAAAGCAAAATTGACTTTGTCGATGCTATGGAAAAATGAGTGCAGCAAATTCCATCCTTTTGATCTGTGATCTTTTTCCCATTGATCTTGTTGCTCCCCCAAACCCTAAAACTTGTAACAGTTAATGAGCAACCCATAATATGAGGGATATGAAAGAACATCTTTCCTGAATCATCCTTAATTATGGCTTTTATTAACTCATCTGTGGATACCTGGGCCCCAGGCCTGAGACTTGTTAGGGAAGCTGCTTAATTTCAGAGGAAAATGCAAAGCTATTGATAAACTCAGGAGATTTTAGTCTATAAATAGGTCAATTTCAATATACCTGGCTTAATAGTCTTCTGTTTGAAGCCTATTATGTCCTTTAATGGAATGGGACATTTGGTCTTTTTTATTTTTAGTAATCTCTGCGGGTGCTTGGCAAATTTAATTTTCAACCCATTTCAACTTGAGCTATCAGCATTATTTTTTTTTCTATTTTGGAGCTTCCTTCACTAAAATATTACTGGAACTTAGTAGGTTTAGATGGATTTGCATGGGTTATATTTACTACAAAGTAAATGGCTATGATTGGGGCAGAGAGGCATCCTCTTTTCACTATTGGTCGCCTTTCTGGGCCAGTTTTGAAAAAGATGCCTTAGGAAAGTGGATTGTACTTATCAATAGCATTGTACCTATGAATTAGGAAAAAGTCTTTAATTATTGGGAATAAATTAAAGAAGTTTTATTCCTAAAGTTGGAGACGTTCTACATAAATTGTTCATCCTAGTAACACTGGACTCCTGCTTGTACTTTAGTTTCAAGCACCTTTCTCTAGAAAACAGTGAAATTCAGTAGAAACAAAATCCAGGGGAGTTTAGATCACGTTTAAAATACACTACTCTTAAAACATTACCTCTTGGCCAGGCGTGGTGGCTCACACCTGTAATCCTAGCTATTTGGGTTGCTGAGAGGTTGTGAGACCTGAGGTTCAAAATTCGAGACCAGCCTGGGCAACATGGTGAAACCCTGTCTCTACTAAAAATACAAAAATTAGCTGGATGTGGTGGTGCACATCTGTAATCCCAGCTACTTGAGAGGCTGAGGCAAGAGAATCGCTTGAATCTGGGAGGTGGAGGTTGCAGTGAGCCAAGATTACGCCATTGCACTCCAGCCTGGGTGACAGAGGGAGACTCTGTCTCAAAACAAACAAACAAACAAACAAACAAACATTACCTCTCAATGGGCAACCTTGGAGAACATGTGTCCTGTAGTATATCCTCCCTCCTTTGCCTCCCAGCACACACACTGTTTGTAGAGGGTAATTCCCCTGACTTTCCCAAATTGAGCCAATGCATAGGAGAAAACAGTGGGTAAGTGTTGGTCAGTCTGTTGAGGAGTAAAATATGTAAGATTTTCACATCATATCATCTGAGACTCCCCAAACTTGAGAGTGGGGGTAATTAGAAAAGCAGCCTTGTCATGCTACCATGCTGCCAAAAGAAAAGAAAAAAATGAAAGCTTTCCCTGGGTCCTGCCAAACTCTGCTTCCCGAGTCTTCCTCCTGTGGCAAGCACAGATCATTAACATTGGTAATGTCCTCACTAAATCTGCTTGGAGAAAGTGACAAGTCTAATTCGTTACTGACAGAGGGAAGGCTGAGAGTATGTTTAAAATGCATCGCTCTTGCTCCGGGACCCTTTAAATTGCTGTGTGGTTCCTGTCAGGTAGGCTTGGTGTTTGGTTAAGACTATCTGTGATTACATCAATCTCCTTGGGAGCCTCCCAGAGGAAACGCGGCAGCTTCAGCTCCCCCACTCTTGGCTCAGCCCCTGTCATAGCCCCTACTGGTAAGCCTGGAGGTGCTATGATTTGAAATTCAGGACCTGGGGAGGGACTCCTTAAGCAAGTAATTATCATGAATAGTCAATAGCTTTCAGCCTAACAAATAATTGTGACAGATCTGAATAAGGTAAACTTGTTCTTTGATACAGATGAATGCAGCAATGACACTGGTTTTCATTAGCTAAAAAATATATTCGAGGCACCACTTTGATAAGTTTTTGAGTGATTTTTAAATAAGACTAGGTAGAGTTTAAAAATATGATGCAAATGGGGTCTGTGAGGTATGGGATGATTTTGGCTCATGAAGGAAATGCTTAAATCATGACTTATGATTTGAATTTATTATAAAATACATTTTATGTAGAAGAAGGTGATGGGTGACCTTAATGCCAACCAAATTCAGAGCAATGAAAATGGATTTTAAATGCCATATGAAGTATCTGGGTTATACCTAGGACCAGTTTGCTCCACAGTGCCGATATTGAACTTTTGCAAGAAGCTGCAAAGAGAAGTGGATCAAGGGCAAAGCTGCCATTTGACCCTACCTGGCTTGTCTCAATTCTCCCTGAAGGTAGGAGTATTGAGTCTTTGAAAAACAGTCATGGGATTCTGGAAACTTTAGAACTGGAAGTTAGTTTTCAAAAACGTCAAAACAACAACTTCCTGCTGAGAAATATGTGGATCACAACTTAAAGCGAAGATTTCTCCATTGATATCACATTTATTTTCTTTTTAGTGTAAGGCCAGTGAGTTCCTGTTTTAGATGTAGAAGTTTAGCCTTTCTTACTAGCTCGTAAATCCACTCTTCAGTCTTATTAGAATAATCATATAAACAGATAGTCAAAATTGATCAAAAATCAAAAATCAATAGAACAATAAATAAAAGCATAAGCACCATGAGAATGAAGTATAAACCAATGATAACTGAGCCCCTGCTCATTTACCAAGCCCTTTGCTAAGCCTGGTAATACATTATGTCATTCAATGCTCTAAACCTATGAGGTATTTATGCTATTGCCTCAATTTTAAATAAAAAACTAAAGTTCTAAAGATCCCATAGATTTAGAATTTCAGAAATTTGGGAATAAAACAAGAGAAGATAGTGTAGGAACATTATAACCACCTAAAAGCTAATTCCAGGGAAAGACTGTCTCAGGACAACCCTAATTTGCACTTATATACCACTGAATATTTGTGTATTTATTCTAAATATCAAGCATATGAAGTAAGTAAGAAACAGTGTCCATCCTGAAAACCTGAGAGATGTGGAAACAGCTGCCTTTGCCCTCACCTTGGAAGAGGGCATGCTTCACAAGGTGACACCCTCTGAGCTGGGTCAGAAGTATGCACAGGAGCACCCCAGGTCAACCTTAGAGGACAGATTGGACAAAGCTGAGGGAAAAGTCTGGCATAGAGGGTTGTTCAGCCAAAGAGCCTGGGGTTTGTGCATTGCTGGAAAGCATGGTATAGCTGGAACAAAGGTGGTGTTGCTTTGGTGAAGGGGGAGTGGTAAGTAAGACAAGGGAGGGGTCCAATGGCAGGAAATGAAGCTGAAAAGTTAGGCTGGAGCCCAGATGCTGAAAGAATCTGGTATGTTGCCACATTCAGAAACCATGCAGCACAGCAGACCACCAGCAGCAGTACATTCTTTACTTACATCCTTAAGCTTGTCCAAGTCTTCAAGTCCTGCTTCCTTTTCCTTCCAAAGGATACAGCAACCTTGGTGTCTGTTGAATGCAGAAACTCACTGGTGTGGTATAAAACTAAAAGATTGATTTATCTAGTTAGCACATTGCAGAATGCACTGCTGGGCTTGAGTACCCAGGTTAGGCTTCTTACATCCCTTTCTTCCCGATCTCACTTGATGTCTGGAAGCATTATGCATGCGTATTCCCACTAGGACCACGGCTAGCCTATACCCCATCTGTATATAAAAAAAACACCTGTGTGTCCTTTCCCCCTCCATCTTCCCCCAGTCCAACTGCTGAGAAGTGTTAGGTATAAAAATGCCCCTTCGTCCATGTAGACCATTACTTGCGGGATATGGGACTACTGGATTCAAGTTACCTCTCTCTGCTTAGCTTAACATCTGCATGCAGATCGCAAAATGCTTATAAACCATACTGTATAGACTTGATCACCAATTTCCAGATAAGCTGCACTATGTGATGGGTCACATTGGCTCAGCATAAAGCAAACTTTGACACTCAAAATAGTAAACAAAGGTCAAATTGTCCATCCACCAACAATAACATTACAGGGAAGATTTCTGTGATGGGTGGCACATTTTAATAGAGGGCCTCTCAGATCCTTCCCAACTCAGAAAGTCTACCTTGGCTTTATCACTTGCCTTATCTGTGCCAGACAAGTTCCTGTTACCACTTGACTAACGGCCCGTGATGATGTGAAATCGGGCACGGGCAGCTCTAGGAGCAGAAGAAAAAGACACACTTGCTAATGATAATTAATCTTTTTGATGTCAGTGCTCATTTTCTACCTCAGTTTTTAGAGGTTAGTGAGTCAGTGTAAGAAAGAAGGATTTTACAGATATAAATTATTTCATAGCCTCCTATGCTGACTACAAGTTGACTGTCTTAAGCTTCTATACCATCTCCAAATACCACACAGGTAGAGGCAGAGAATTCAGAGGTTTGGACATGGTTCTGGCTTGTTGTTGACTACTTTTGTGACCCTAAGTAACTTGCACTGCTTTTCTGAGTCTCACTGTACATCTGTCAAATGATGATATTTGTGAATAATGCATTGAATTTCTTATTCTTATTTCTTACCACATAGTGAGGACAAGCATGAGTTCCTCTCCCCATATGCCCAAGGGATCACCCTACAGAGGATTAGATCCCTCCTCCTTCCTTTAGGACAGAATGCCTGCTAGGAAAGGTGGCACGCTGGAGCTCCACCCATTCAGTCCTTTTCCCACTAAGTGAAACATTCAGCAGCAAACACACACTCTTCCTGAAAAGGTTATTTACATAGTTACTGCTTTGCTATGATTTAAAACAAAAGCTGAAACTGGAAAGCAGTTATGTATCTGGAGGTTTGAATAGAGACTCCTTCGAATCATTTGCTTCTATATCTGTGATACACTAGCCTTCGTGCATTATCTTGTGTAACAGCACAGCAAGAAGTTTGTCCACTTAGTGGACTTTACTACAGAGAGCTTTCGTCAGTAATGTGGCTACATGCTTAATATCGGCACCATCACGTATGCATTTTTAGTACATTTTACATGCTCAGTATTCTGCTAAATATTGTACATTTCCATCCAGTTAAGTGGAGAGATGTTTATTTTAGAGAATAAGTATAAATGTAGGTACACTGTGTGAGGAGTATATTTATATTCATTGGGCAAATTTGTGTGACTATGCATATTAATAACAGCATTATTCAAGTAGTTCTTCTAGTAATGAGGACATATACTATGTACAAGTCATTTAAAGTTCATTTGGGTAAAAAATATTTTTTTTTTACCCAAAAGAAGGATTCTAGTAAATGCAACATTGATTTGCACATTATTCTAGTATTTACCTTACTTTTTGAGCTTTGCAGCTTTCAACAGGCAAAAATTATACTGCAAATTGCTGAGCAAGAGAAGTCGAACAAAAGATAGCTTTGATTGGCATGGTCAGGAGTCAGCATTAGACGGTCCAAACTTGGGCTTTTGAAAGCAATGTAAGATGGGTAAGGGAAGTGCAAGAGGTCAAGCGTGGTGCTGATACTGGCTTCCTCTTTCCCAGAAGTAGAATGGACAAGCACAGAGGCTGTGTTGGACTACAGGGGCATGAACTGCTCCAAAGCCTCATTCCTCAGTTTTGAATCAGATTCTTTTATGTCTGTAATCTCATTTATTGTTTAAGGATAAATTTTCAGAACAATCCTACCAGTGGTCAATTATTGATGCCCAACTCCTTAAATACTGTAATTTTAGTCTAGTAAGTGAACTGAGGGGTAGCCTAGGCCAGAGGTTGCCAGACATTTTTTGCAAAGGGCCAGATAGTATACTTTTAGGTCCTAGGGGCCATATAGCATCTTTTTTACAAAAATTGAAAGAGGGTTTTGTTCTATCACCCTGGCTGGAGTGCAGTGGTTCATAGCTCACTGCAGCTTCCAACTCTTGGGCTTACGTGATCCTCCCACCTTAGCCTGTCACAGTGCTGGGATTATAGGCCTGGGCCACTGCACTTGGCCTCTGACACAATTACTCAACTCCACCACCAGTGGAGTGCAAAAGCATACATAGACCATGCGTAAAGAATGAGAATGGCTGTGTTCCAATGAAACTTTATTTCCAAAAATAGATAGCCTGAGAGCTGCAATTTGCTGAACCCTGGTATAGATTCGTGTTTTACACATACAAACTTTAGCATGTATCAAAATTACTTGGAAGGCTGTATAAAGCATAGATATTGGTCCCATTCCCCAGAATATCTGATCCAGGAGGTCTGAGGTGAAGCCTGAGAACTTACATTGGAACAAGTTCCCAGGTGAAATGGATGCACAGGACAATGGGCCACACTTTGAGCAGCACTGTATGAACACCTCCCTGATTTTAGAAATGAGGAAACTGAAACCTGTAGGTTAAGGGATGGGCCCACAGTCACCCAGACAGTCAAAAGCAGACTCAGAATAAATTGGTCTAGATCAGATTCTTTGACCTATGTTTCTGATTTTTGCTATTAAATAACCCCTGTGTGACTAAATCCCATTTAAAGTTTTCTGATTTGGTTGTCAAATTTGCTGTGGAATGTGGAAGCACACTATCTAGGGGGCAATGGTGTGAAGCAGAGGTGAGAACAGTATCTACAAGGCCAAATCAGAAGACCTGGCTTTAAGACATAGGACCTTGGGCAAGTCGCTGAGCTTTAATTTTCTCATTGGTAGAATTGGTAGAAAATACTTAGAAAAATGGGCTAATATCTGCCATAAATCCCCTCCCAGTGTTGTCTTTAGGTGGAATGAACATCTGTGGTGAAAAGACAACTGAAAGTAAGTCCTTTAGGAAGAGTGAAAGAAAGGGTATAATCCCCTAGGGATTGGGAAATTCACCAATACCGGCGTTCAAGTTACTGGATCTTGAGATCAAGGAGGGCAAAGAGGCTAACTGGATATTTTTGTTGTTGTTGTTTCTCTTAACCTAGAGATCTTTAAATTCCCCCTAATGGAAAGAAGGTTTGTCTCAGTTTCTTGATGAGGCTGAAGTCTGCAGATGGGGTTAGGCCAAGGATTGAGCTGTCACTCTCAGAAATTCCTGTTGGATTAGTTTACATGAAGGAAATACTTAGAGACATCAATAGGTAAGAATTTAAGAGGGTTTAAAAATATGTTTACAACTTACAAAGGAACAAACACGCTGCAAGCCCAGAACCAGTGAATATGATGATATGATGAATCACGTTTTTTACTGATGCCGTGAATTCAGTGCCTTCTAAAAACTAAATCTACTCAAGACAAGTTAAAATACTGGTTCCATTCAAGATTTTTTAAAATAAAAAGTTTACCATTTCTAATTGCACTTTAAATATAAAGCAAGTTGAACTAAGACAGAGTGGCACTAAAAATCTTACGCTGTGTCCTTTCTTTTCACATATTTAATTCAAAATTATAAAATTGTAAGACCAAGATGTAAAGTAAAAGAAAGAAGTCTAATAAAGATCTTAGTTTTCCCCCCCCAAAGATAGCTCATTTGATGCTTTTTAAAAAATACATCGTTGCTCACAGAACAGAAAGGAAAATAAATGAATTTAAAAATATTTATAATTAATAAACATAAAAACCTTTCAAACATCTTTTTGGTGTTCCTGGTGTGCAGGGTGCCCTAAACACAGGCTTACTCTGCTTCCTGTGAAACTCAGAATTAACTCAACACATCACAGTATGTCTCCAGAGCAGTAGTATTTCTCTTGTACTCTACATTAATAAAGAGAATGAAGGTTCAGATTCAATAAACACTTGAGACAAGAGAATGGGGATCAAGCCTCCTGAAGCAGAAAGGGACAGTAAGGAGCTGTTAGTCACCCTGCACCTCTAAGCAAGGAAAACATGCAGAGCTTCTCTGAGGTTCTCTGTCTACACAGTGTGAAACCCAAGGTTCAGCATCACAGTGCAGTGTTTTGGCAGGTAATTGATAAGATCGACAGCAATTTATTTTGTAAATATAGTAGACTCGAAAGAAGAACAGGTGTATTTCTGCTCAGTTATTAAATGTGAAGAGTTAGCAGCAAATTTAAAATGAACCAAGTTGATAGTACACATCTAATTCTTTATGGAAACAAACACAAAGATCAAAATCTGGCAGACTGGTCTTCTGCCCGTTTCCCATTATTGGTTATAGCAGCGGGTTGGCCACAGAAGACTCCCAGGGATCTGATTCAGGGTGGAGTGGGCACACATGATTGTTCTCTCATCTTATCTCTTAACTTCCCTCTTCAGTCTCAAGATCAAAAGCCACAAGTTTTGGTCATTTGCTGGGATGCTTGGAAAGAGGGGGTGACCCAGGAAAGTAGTGTCCCCAAGGCCTGCAAAGGGGGTGGATCTGAAAGATAGAGACCAACATAAAAATATAAGCTATAAAAACAAAATAGGAAAGAATGGAAGAAAAGTCGCTGAGTAAGCAAAGAGAAAGAAAAATGAGAAACACAGATATTAAATTGCTTTCCCCTAAAATTCTTGTGTTTAAGTCCTAACCCCCCAGTGCCTCAAAATGTGCATGTTGTTGAAAATAGGGCCTTTAAAGAGGTGACTAAGATGAAATGAGGTCATATAGGTGGGCCCTAATCCAATATGACTGGTGTTCCTAAGAAGAGGAGGTTAGGACATGGAAACATGCAGAAAGAGAAAACCATTTGGAGATACAGTGAGAGCTGTCCATCGACAAGCCAAGGAAAGAGCTTCAGAAGAAACCAATCCTGCTAACACTTTCCTCTTGAACACCCAGCCTCTAGAACTCCCAGAAAATAAGTGTCCATGTTTAAGCGAACCAGTCCATGGCATTTTGTAAGGGGAGCCCTAGTGAACCAATATAGAATTAGAAAATAAGTAAAATAAAATACTAATAAAAAATAATAATAGAGAAAAGTAGCAGATGGAGGAACTCCACGTAAAAATAAATGAATAATAGGATGCAAGTAGGAAAGAAAGAAGAAAAGTGGGGAGTTTAGAATCAAAGAATATGGTGGCCTTTCTCACTGAATTTCTGTGGGAAGGAGGAAACGAAGCATAGAAGATTCATAGGCATGGAATGAAAGTAAGAGGAGATAACTGTTAGGTTTCGTGTGTGTGTGACTGAGATAAAATTTGAATTGTCAGTTGAACTTCCTTCATTGAACTTTCACCTATTGAAGCGCCGAGCCCAGAGAAAATTTTTCAGTACTTTCCAGGAAATTCAGATTATTTGAAAAAATAAATATGTGAAAGAAATAATCTCAATGGTTATAGAAGCCATTTTAAATAAAGAATAACAGTGGAGAAAATGCCAAGAGATTCTCATTTCTAGAAGACACAAGGTTGAGCAGGTAATTAATTCTGTTAATGACGATGTGAGTCTGGCTCATTTTCTATTCATGTCGACACCTTCCAAAACAGAAGCGTAGCTGATGGTTTGTTCAATAATATGTCACAGGAACTGCAGAACGGTGCCTGAAACGTGAGGCTTGAAGTCAAGTGCCGAGAAGGGGAAAAAAATGTGCTCCTGATTTTTTGCAGATGTTCTCAGATCAAATTATGGTGTTGAAAAATTGTATAGTATGTTCAATGGAGCATCCAAGATGAAAAGACAGTTCAGTGGCTTTGTAATCTGGATAAAAATGAGTTAAGGAGCTGTGCTTATGTAGGGTGTAATTCACAAGTTCAGAACTGTCAATGGTGGGAGTAATGGAAAGGAAGCAGAAGCATTTGGTTTTTTTAAGTGACTTTCACATAAATTTACATATAAAATCCTGGATAATAGATCTTCCTGATTCTTTATTTCTTATAACTACAGTGTTAGCACTAGGTCTTACATCTTCACTACATTTTTTGGATTACCACTACATGTCTATACACATGGAATGATTAAAATATTTGATTGATAAGGGTATTGAGTTTCAGTTAGACAGGAGGAATAAGTTCTAGTGATCTGCATGGCAAGGTGACTGTAGTTAATAGTAACGTATTGCATATTTTACAATTGCTAAAAAGAATGGATTTTAAATGTTCCACCACAAAGAAATGGTAATTATATATGTACTGAAACATCACATTGTACTGCATAAATATATACACATTTAAAAATTAAAATTTAAAAAGGAAAACAAACGTTTGATGGGTAGAAGAAACTATCTTAAAGAATCATAGAATTTCAGAGTATAAAATAAAGTAAAAAGAACATTTAGTTTATGTTCTTTATTTCATATTACCATGAAATGGAGGCTCCAAGAATCTAAGTGATTTGAACAAGGTCACCCTGCTGTAGACAATGGTAGACCAAGACTAGAACACATCTTGCAGCTGTCAGGTTCCTGGATATTTGAAGTATTTGAAAGAAAGACTCTGGATGGTACAACCAACACTTTTGTTATAGTTAGGAAAAGAAAATGTGCCTTTGGATAGAGTGTATCCCTGTTAGAAACTACATTTGAATATAAACCTTGGACATTATAGGATGTTCAAAAAGGGCTCCACCCGGGCGTGGTGGCTCACTCCTGTAATCCTAGCACTTTGGGAGGCCGAGGCGGGCAGATCACAAGGTCAGGAGATTGAGATCATCCTGGCCAACATGGTGAAACCCTGTCTCTAATGAAAATACAAAAATTAGCTGGGCGTGGCGGTATGTGCCTGTGATCCCAGCTACTCAGGAGGCTGAGGCAGGAGAATCGCTTGAACCCAGGAGGTGAAGGTTGCAGTGAGCCGAGGTCATACCATTTCACTCCATCCTGGTGACAGAGTGAGACTCCGTCTCAAAAAAAAAAAAAAAAAAAAAAAGTGCCCCAAACCTATATTTGGAGGATATCATTCTTTCAGTCATCCAATAAATATTTATTGAGCACCCACGATGGGCCCCAGGCATTAGGAATGCAGTAGAGAACAAAATAGTGTAAACTCTCTGCCTTCATGGAATTTACATTCCAGTAGTGAAAGATACCATAAAAACCAGAAAAAAAATTATGGAAATTTAGATGGAATAGTGCCACTGAGGAAATTAATTGAGAAATAAATAGAAAGTACAGTGGTAAGTTAAAATAAGCTGATCAGAGTAAGCCTTAAGCACAAAATGACATTTATGCAGCATCCTGAAATAGAAAAGGGAGTGAGCTATACAGGTAATTGTAGGGGGAGCATTTCACAGAGAAGAAACAGCTAGTTCTATAGAGTTGTTGAAGTCTTTCCAGATTCTCATCATTTCAGAACCTCAAAAATCAAGATTGATAGTATTTATCAAATTAAGGGGTTATCAGTCAATAACAGATGTCCTTTGTACTGAGTAAGGTGAAATATACTAAGAAGCTAAATATGTCTTACTATGCTTTTATGTATAAACTAGCCTGGGAATGTGGATAAATGCAGTGAACTGGTTGTTTGAAGATGGTAAAGGGGAACCTCTGTTGAATTCAGTCAGTAGCTAGTTGTTTTCTTTCATTCATTTTTATCTGTGGACACAATATGATTGCTTGGGCTAAAGAATATAAATTGGGGTACTATTTTATGACAAAAATATGATGGATTTATTCAGTATGTCACAACCAGAAGCAAAACCTTTGTGAGGAAACAAACAATTGAGCATTTCTGGGTCATGGGAGACCATGTATTCTACCCACTGAAGATGATAGTTCTAGGCATATTTAATATAAATGCATATCCTGCCAACAAGGAGAATGCCAGCGGGGTGTGCAGTCGCACTTTTCCTTGAAAAGACAGCTTCAAAATTGATTTTTTCCAAACATTCAATTTTTCTGCTATGTCATCCTTTATGAAAACTTGATATATAAAAACTGAAAAATCCAGTGCAGATACATTTTAAATAAAACAAAAAGTCTCTGTTTTATATACATACACACATGCTTCTTGGTTCCCATATATTAAAATACACAAAGTATGATTCATTTGGTACTTATCCAATGTACATACTATTAATACTTACTAAATACTCAATTGTTTAATACTCAGTATGTTCAGTAATAAAGCACACCTTCACTCTTGCGATGACCCACACACATTTATTAAGGCTATCAGGTGCCTCATATGAAATGGAAGCAGGTTAGAGATTTTACTACCTAAGTTCAGAGAGGCAGTAGGGCAAGAACATGAGAGGTAAATAACTGATTGTCCCAGAAATGTTTTGGAGCTGTCTGGAGTAAGAGAGAGCAGAGATTTGACCACATACTCCATGTTTTGAAATGCTAGGAAGTAGGACCCACAATAAGACCTATCCCCCAAAATACTTTTCCTTCAGATATCTATGCAGGGACTTCACTTTGTAAGCATTTTCTCCATTTATTTAAGAAAGCACTTCAGTGTAAATCCAGAGGGTGTTTTGTGTAGAGTTGGTATGAGGTAGGCACCTCTGGCATCAGAAATAGGGATCCGAATCTCAATCTTCATCTCATAGTTAGTTGTTTTATAACTTTGATCTCTCTTTCTCTTTATCCCCCTCTGTTTCTACTCAAGATTATTGTAAATTTAAATGGCACAGCAGAGCTCAAATGCTTAGAACAATGTCTGGCACAAAGTTAAGGCAAAAATATATTACATATCATTATGTTTCAGTGGCTCCTGGAATAAAAAGAATAGAAAATTATAAATACAGCACCACACCAAACTCTAACTGGTTGCTTAAAATCCAGTCTGTTACAATGTAAAGCACAGGTTTCACAGTTAAACATGAATTCTAATCCCAGTTCCACCTTTTACTAGAACCTATGTTCTTTATCTTCTTTGAACTTCAGTTTCCTCATCTGGAAATGCTAACGATCAGTAAGGAAATAAATTTCTTATATCTGTCTTATGGGTGTTTAATGTCATATGAGAACGTTATTGTATATAGTTATGATATAGAGTCAAATCATATCTGCTGTAATATATAAAAATCTAGAAAGCATGTTTTATGAAAGCATGACATTTTGAAAGCATGCAATTTATTAAGCAGCAAAGATCCTGGAAATCACCTACTTTAACCTTCTTGATTTCATAAGCAAATAAACTAAAACCATGAAAAGACACATGCATTTCAGGAATTTGCATGGCTAATTAGTGGCAGATCTGAGGCCACAGATTTCTGACTAGCAAACCAGAGCTGTAGAGATTTCTTTTGTAGCTATTATATATATTTAGCTCCTAAATGAGGCTTCTAATGCAACAAAGTTTTACTGCAATTGCCTACCACTTAATCTAAATACTGATCATCTTTGTACTTTCAATCGCAAATATTTTCACACTTTGTTTATTCACATCTAGTGAACACAAATTTCAGAATGTTAGACTTAGTTTATGACAAATATTTTTATTTTTTGGCAAGTGCGTTAGTGATACTAATGCAAGTGTCCACTGATTGATTGAGGTGGGAGTTCCATGAGGATACGAGAAAGGGTGTGATAAGTTAAGAGAGCATTTGGAAAAGAAATACTACTGCCCAACATCCATTTCCCTTTGGCAGGAAAATAGAGGATCGATGTTTTATTTATTGTATGGCAAATATCACAGGGTTTTTCAAAAGAATAATTATTACTCTATTTCCAGAGCCAAGATGAAAGAGTGGGTAACAAATTGCACCCTGAGGTATTTGCATTGAATACATAGATCCTGGCACTGGAATAAGCAGTGAAATGTAGTAATATATTCAGTTCATCAACTGGTTATATAGTTTCCACAGCACCTGCGTATTTATTTAAATAACATATCTATATCTGAGACCAATAACTGTTCAGTTCAATTAATTCAATAAAAGGTAAAAAAAAAGTGTTGGGGGGGACATCATTAGTTATCTTGGTAGTTTCTACCACTCCTCCTTCCAGTGACAATGGCATATTTTTTAAAACTTTTCCAGTGGACAGTAGTATATTTAATTAAAATAATTATTAAATGACAATCAAAATCTTGGTGTGAATGTTAGTTACCTTAAATTCTCTATGACTTGTGAATATCTGTATCTTTGAGGGTGTTGAAGAACTGTGCATTTGAACCGGTGTATTTTTTAAAGCAGAGTGAATAATCAAAGTGCTAGCATACTGTCCCTAGTACTTTCCATATAACAATGCAAAGATGAGTCAGGCATACCACAATCACATTATCCAAGAAATGTGTACTTATTATACATCCACTTAACAAAAATGTATTGCGTGCTCACTATATGTCAAGCACTGTATAATGTATTTTATTAAATGATAGATATGTATACAAATGTAGTTTCACTGAGAGAGGGAGATGAAGAAAGCAGAAGGAAAGGAGTATGGAGACATTATTCAACTATTCAATTATTACAAAGTAGGAAATGATGTAGCCTGCGAATTGGTTTTCTTCTGTCCTACTTGAATATAGAAAAGAAAATTGGATGAAATTCTGAAAGGAGTTATTCCCAGAGTTCATATTGTATATGTTTATTTTGTTCCTGATTCTCCTAAGAAAAATTTATCAAGCTACACAATCTTTGTTTGTAGAACACACCTTAGAAGCCCCATTTGTGGAGCCCTTACAGAGAACAATGGGCAGGGTGATGGTGCATTATTGTAAATAACTTAGGCTGAAACTCTGTGCAGCTCTTTGTTCTGTAAAGAACCTAGTCTATTTTGAGGGCTTAATAAATGCTGAATTATAAGTAACATTCTTAGATAGCCTCTGGGGATGGAATCACAATCCTAATGAGACTTTACTAACTCTAATTTTCATGATTTGGTGCTGTATAGGAAATAGCCATGAATTCAACAAGATCCATAAATGCAAAGTATCTTGTAGTCTCAATATGTCAAAGGTAAATATTCATCGAAAGTAGCACTATAATGAAGAGTACCTCTAAAATGTGGATCCAAGGACGATCTATAGAATTTCATACACAATGAGCATCATATGAAGTGCTAACCCAGGTTAATTTTAAGGTGAGATTGATCAGGAAATAAGATGAAATAGAAATGAGAAAAAGACCATTATCCTCAAAAATGAAAGCTGCTGGAGGATTTATGGTAAAACAAAAGCAGAAAGGACCAGAACCAGTGCATTAGGTAAAAGTTCAGTGTGTATCACATTGGTCATTTTGACACTAATATATTTCTGGAATAATCCTGTATTAGACAATAAGTGAAAGAGAATAATGTGTATATATGGTGGTGAGATGTGGTGGGGGTGTAGTGGTGGGGGTGCTCAGAAATATTGAAGTAGAGGTGAGGTTAATGCATCTTGTGAATTAATGTGGTCATGGTGTAACTGATGTAAAAAGAGAGTAGGTCATAAATTGCTTAAAGGGAATCAGAGGGCAGTAGGGGGCCCGAGCAGACTCTCTGAAAAATAGTTCTAGAGCATCTGCTGTGCAATATGGTTTGAACCTTTTGAAGCCCCATTATATAACTCACTTGTCACTTGATTTGAGGAAGAGATGACAGATCTGCCAGAAACATTCAGAAAGCTTTTTTTTTTTCAAGGAAGGGTACAAGCCAGCTGTTCTTGTTGTATTAACTTTTTAATAAATGCATTGATCTTAACATTCTGCATTTACCTCAGATTTTAATATTTCATGTAAAATATGTTGGGGAAAATCACTGCCCTAGCATCTAAGAAAAGGTGCTGTAGAGACAAGGTGAAGCCTGGCAGATGGATCTACTTAGATAGCACAAAGTCATTCTGCAGATTAGGAAACACCTTGTTTTATTTCTTATGATACGCCTCATTATCTTTTCTGTGAGTTGCCCTTCACCTTATGAAATGAATTTGAGAATTTGACCTTTTCAAACCGTGTGTAAGAATAAGATTGCCAAGGCACCACTTGTGAGAAAATCCAGTATTTAGAGAAGTAGAGGTTATAATCCAGCTCCCATCCCTCAAACACACAGCTACCTCTCCTGTCTCTCCCCCACATTTATTCCTCCCCCAAATTCACACACACACACACGCACACACACCCCCCACCACCGTCACTCACACACACAGTCTATCATCTCTATGAGTCATTTATTTTTGAAGTCACCTAAGGATCCCCTGCGTTACTGCCTGAGCACTCATCACCGCCTCTTCTAGTCTCTCCACTTTCCAATAAGTTCGGTAGATTTTCTAAAAGTTAAATCTGATGACATTACTAATACCCTTTAAAAACTTGGTGGTTACTCATTGCCATTAGCCACCATAGCATGGTGGTCAATGTCTTGAGTTTTACCAGCCTTTTCAGCCTCATGATCCTCCACTATTCCCCATGACTGCTGTGATCTTGCTTCGCGGATCTGCTTGCTCTTCCTGGACGTGCCATGTTTTTCTTTAGTGATTCTCATCCTGTGATGACTGCACTCTCTGTCCAAAATTCCCTAAAGTTCCCCTACCTTTATTCTCCATCAGATCACATCCTACTCATTTGTTCTTTGTGACTTGGTTCAACTGTCACCTCTTCTAGAATATCTCCCTCAAAAGTAGAGTTAGAGTTCCCTTCTTATGCAATTACAGTATTTCCTTCATCCTAGCTGTTGTACTTACCAATTCAGTACAGCGACTTTTTGCTATTGTTGGTTTCTTTCCTCAGTGTTGTAGACTCATTAAATCAAGAGACAGAGTTAACTCATTTCTGAATCACCCAGCACAGTCCTTACTTAGAAGAGGTATTTGTTGGGTATTTATTGAGTACTGTCTCCTCAAAGATTTAGGGTTTATATTTGAGATTCTCTGTTACTTTTAAGGTTTTCATTCTCTACCATGTAGTATCCCATATCAATCTGAGATATCCCGTTAAAACATGTAGCCTGGTTTTACGTCTATGTGGTCAATTCCAGAAACACTTACATCCTGCATATTTGGTCTTCGGTAATATGACTCATGCTTGAAGTGATGTGAAATAATCCCTTCAATGTTGGAAGCAAATTCCCCATTGTTTGCTTGTTTTTATTTCTTTCTTTTTATACATTGAAAATGCCAACTCTCTTGAGTCTTTAATCTAAGGCATTTTCTCCTATATTTTTTAGAGGGCATTCATTTGTTCATTCATTGGGGATTCTTTACTGAATGCTAAGCACACTGCTAAATGCTGGAGATAGAACAGGTCTATCTTTTTTAAGCCTGGAGTCTAGATACATAACCAGAAACATAACCAGACAATGGCAATGCAGTCAATATTGACATATTAAAAAAATACAGGAAGTAATGTATGCACTGCAATTTGAAGACAAAGTCATGGTTATTCAGGTGAATAACTGGGAAGAGACTGAAGATCGTTCCAGCTAACAGCAATAACAACACATGGAAAGGCTACAGAACAGCAAGAATGCATGGGCTCCAATTTTGACAGAACACACAAAGGTGAGGCTTTAGCATGCTGCTGGAGTAACATTATGTGCTGTCTTGTCAAGTCATGTTAAAGTAGTTTATAGTTTGAATTTACCAAAGAAAAACTAAAGGGTATTAAAGTGTAGACATAACTAACCTTGTATTTTAGAAAGATCAGTTTGCCTAAATTATGGAGAATAAGCTGAAGAAGGTACAATTGCATACTGGGAGACCAACCAGGGGTAACAGTTGCTATTCAGATGATAGATGAGAATGGGCTAAACTAAGAAGTGGAAGGGTAGAGGGGGAGGCAGAAAGATAGGAGAAATATTTCAAAACCAAAGTGGCTCTCTTATGGTTGATTAGACATAAGGATGGTGAAGAGGGCTGGGAAATGGTTGGGGATTCTGGAGTCAAGGAAGATGCCCAGGTTTCTAGCTTGGGCAGCTACGCAGATGCTATAGTGATAACTCTACTAACTAAAAGTATAGGACCAGGTTACAGGAAAGACGGTGAAATAGGCTCTGGACATTTTGAAATGAGATGTGTATGAAAAATACAAATGAGGATTTGTGAGTCTACAGCTCAAGGTTTGAAAAAACATTTGGTAGTCATTAGCACTTGGATATAATTGAAATCATGAGTGAATGAGTTCACCAAAAATGACAGAATTTTGAAAAGACAAGAGAACCTAGGACAAAACTGATGAGATGGGAAAAGAAAGATGAATGCTCAAAAAGACCCATGAGAAGCAGAGTCACAACCAGAAGCCTTTGAGGTCATGGAATCTATTGGATTTGCTTTGTTTAAAAAAATGGCCATCAGTGTAAAATACTGCTGAGCTACCATGTGAGAGAAGAACTAAGAAATGCTCATTTCCTTTAGTCACAGGAAGACTTTGGTTTTAGTGGGTGATGAGGATGGAAGTCAGATAAGAGTGAGTTAAATTGTTCATGTGCAGTAAGGAAGTGGAAATAATAATATTTTTGAAAAGCGAAGAAATAGAAGGCCATTGTTAGTTTTTACAAGTTTTCTGGATCTGAGACCCTTCCCAGTTCTGACCACTCTTTTTCTTTCCCCCTAAACATCCTTTGCATTTTAATAGTTATTTAAAAGTCACTTATTTTCAAAAACCACAAGGGCATTCAGTCTAGGGAGAAATTGGAGGTTTCCACACAAGGCCCCAAAGGCATCATTTTAGATGTGTTCAAATGTCTTTTTAGTAATACAACTTTTTTTTTAATCTCATAAACAATTCTACAATATTAAAAATAGATCAACTTCTAGATGCTCTGATTTAAATAAGTATGGAGGGCTTGGAGCCCCAAACTTGTCCCATTACTTGATTTTCTAAAGTAGCCCTTAACAGGCATTTCTAAAAAGCCTCGTGGATCCAGGGAACTCCAGTTTAAAGTTACCCTCTCATTCACAGGTTATTTGGACAGAAAGACACTGACTGTCAACCTCCAGATTCTGAAGTTTTTTCCTCCAAGGGCTTCTCCTGGACATTACTGAGAAATGCCACTTGTCAGCAAATGTCCTGAGCTAGAACAAAATAACAGATTTTTAAGATAACAGAGATCCTTGCAAAGGTCAAATTCAGCCAAGCACCATTTAAATATCACCCTGGTCTCCAAAATATCATCATGGCAAGAAATTCCATTTTATACCAGATTTCTCTGCTCTGTTCTATTCTGGCCATCACTCTATGGAACTTTGGAATACCAGGGCAGGAAATGGGAGAAGGATGCAGGTGAGGGTGCTACAGCGCTCTGCAGACTGCACAGTGCACTGCCTACCTGCTTCCTCAAGGATGCTGGAGCATGCCAGCAGATGAAGTCTGAATAGTGTCCCTGTTTGGACAAAGTATAAATTATGTGGGATCTTATAGAAATGACAGCAGCATAAATAATAGAAAATAATAGATATTTATTTTGTGCAGCACAGAGTGCATGAAAGAGCTGCCCAAAGTGAATGGAGCCAGGCATTCAGGACGTCTTTCTTTTTGTAACTACTGCCTGGCAGTGGAGAAAATCAATCTGCTGGGTGAATGAATGCAGGTGTGAAGAAACAGAGGGAGAGAAACCACCTTGTACTGGAATAATAGCATGTGCAATGTCCTTAAATAGTTTATACTCTTCCTGGGAAGCACAGAAAAGCCCAGAAGGAAAATGAGGAGAAAATAAATCATATTACCTCTCAGTAACTTTTCAATATAGGTATTGTTATCCTCAACTCATAAATGAAAAAACGCGATTCTAAGAAATTGAGTGAAACATTCGAGGTCAAAGAGCTGGTAAGAGGAGAAACTAGGATTTTCCTCATATCATTTTAAAAATGTTCTAATTACAACAGTAAGTTTAGAAATCAGCATTCACAAGAGTGTGACTAAGAGAACACAGGGCTTCACTTTCCTAAGCCATATAAATAATACTATTCATGGTCTCCTCATGTTTGTTTATTGAAATGGGTCAGTTTATGATATAGTTTGGCTCTTTGTCCCCACTCAGATTTCACCTAGAATTGTAATAATCCCCACATGTTGTGGGAAGGACCCGGTGGGAGGTAACTGAATCATGGTGGGGGATGGGAATTTTCCTGTGCTGTTCTTGTGATAGTGAATAAGTCTCAGGAGATCTGATGATTTTATGAAGGGCCGTTCCCCCTGCACATGCTCTCTTGCCTGCACCATGTAAGATGTGTCTTTGCTCTTCTTTCATCTTCCACCACTTGTGAGGCTTCCCCAGCCATGTGGAACTGTAAGTCCATTAAACTTCTTTCTTTTAAAAATTACCTAGTCTTGGGTATGTCTTTATTAGCAGCATAAGAGCAGACTAATACAGCTTATGGGTGGCATTTTTATAACATCTCAGCTAGTGAGTCTAAAGACCAGAGCAATGATCATGACGTAAAATCCAAGGTGCTGACAAGAAGGGTGTCAGAACATCTCATTCCAAGCTCACAATTCCACTCCCACTGCCTGTGTGGCCACCATTGGAGCTTTTGAAAAGTTCTTGACTTTTCAGCTTTTGTCTTTGTTAAAAATGCAAAGGTCCTTGGTAAATTCAGCTGATTAATCTTTTCTTTAAACTTTAGTTATTCACAATCTTATTTTTCTTTGTGTGTGTGTGTTCCTTGACACATAATAGCTATATAGTTGTTATGAGGTACATGTGATATTTTGTAACACAAGTACACATTGCATACAATGTGTAATAATCAAATTAGCTATTTTGAAATATACCATAAATTGTTGTTAACTAATGTCATCTCACTGTGCTTTCAAACACTAGAAATGATTTCTTCTATCTAACTGTATGTTTGTACCCATTAAGCAACCTCTCTTCACCTTTCCTTACCTCCACCCTTCCCAGCCTCTGGTAACTATCATTCTACTGTTCACTTCCATAAGATCAACTTCTTTCGCTTTCATATATGAGTGAGAACATGTGGTATTTGTCTTTCTGTGTCTGGTTTATTATACTTAACATAATGTAAGTTCCACCCATGTTACTGCAAATGATATTATTTCATTCTTTTTTATGGCTAAATAATTTTTCATCAGGTATATATGCTATATCCTTTTTATATATTCACTCATTAATGGACATTTAGGTTGCTTCCGTATCTTGACTATTGCGTATTGTGATACCAAAAACATGGGGTGCAGATGTCTTCTTGGCATACTGATTTCCTTTCCTTTGGGACTATGCCCAGTAGTGGAATTGCTGGATCATATGATAGCTCTATTTTTAGTTTTATGAGGAACTTCCATAATGTTTTCCATAGTGGCTGTGCTGATTTACATTTTCCACCAACAGCGTGGAAACAGTTTCAAAGGCCCAGTGGGGAAACTACTCTTATGTCCCCTCACCTGAGACCCACTGTTACAATCTGGGTTGCAATATCATGCTTGCAATATCATTCTATTTAGTATGTTACTTGAACTGAGATTGGAAACACTATCCAATCAAGGAGACTTCTCTTTCTTTTAAATCAAAGGATTCTTAACCAGTCATTTGGCAATGTTTAGTGACAGTTTTGATTATCAAAACTGGGTGTGTAATAGGGAGGCAGGACCTACTGTCATGTAGTTTGCAGAGGCCAGAATACTACTAATTATATTAAAATTCACAAGACAGACGGCCACAACAAAGAATTATCTAGTTCAAAATGTCAGTAGTGGCAAGGTTGGAAAATTTTGCTTTATGTAAGTCCCCAGAGAATGGAACATCATCACTGCTGCTCTTCTGCCATGATGAGTCAGGAAATCTTCTAAAGAAAGGAGTGTTGTGGTTAAGAGTTTGCGCATTGAGTCATGGATGTGAGACAGGCATGGATTTTACTCTCAGAGCTGCCATTTATAAGCTTCTGTGTGCCCCATTCAAGAATGTGAGCATTTCTCTGTAGTGATGGGGAGCCATAAAGCAGGCTTAGGATGGGGAGCAATAGGGAAGAGTTTTCAGTAACATTGCTCTGATGGCAATGGGAAGAATGGTTTGAAGAGGTAAAGGCTATGTGAAAAGAAGCTAGCTTGGCAGATTTCATTTGTCACAGCCCAGGTGAGAGGAGAGGCTGAACCTAGCAGTGCTAGGAGGGAGGTGTTGGATGGAACTGAGTTTTCAGGAAGTAGAATTTTCCTAACTTGGTGATTGATAGAAATGAAGGTGGTGGGAGGTGGGGGTGGAGAGCACAGGATTGGAGATGACTCAGACACGCACTATGATCATTATCACAGGCTTTTGCATCAAACTGTCTGGGTTTGAATACTGGCTGTATCACTCACTAGTTCAGTCAAATTACTAAGCATCGGCTTTTCTATTTTTAAATTGGGAGTAATAAAAACAGGACCAACTTTATATGATTGTTGTAGGATATAATCCAAGAAAAACAATACAGTCCTTGCCACATGGTATATATTCCATAAATATTACAATATTAGTTCCTCCTCTTCCTCCTCCTTAATTTTTAAGTCATCATCATCATTATCAAAATCATCATCATCATGATAGTTTCTAAATGATTCTGGCTCAATTATAGGATGGTGAAGTTATTCACTAAGTAAACAAATGCAGTAGGCAGCACCAGAGAGAACCATCATCGAACTTTTCCAACATAATCTGACCATCAACCAAGTCTAGGCTGTAGTTCAGCCACTGTCTAGTTTCATGCTTATATAGGTAGGAATAAAAAAGGCAGAGTAAACTTACATCATATGCACTTTTAACTTCAATGAATTAAATTGAACACTCATGGCAGAGGAAGATAGAAAGTCAAGAGAAAAAGGGAGAAAATGGAAGAGAGTTAAAAAAAAAAAAGAGGAAAATTTAAACAGTAGAGTTAAAATAACTTATCCAAAAAGCATTTGTCTTATGGCTAGGGACAGGAAATTAGTGTCCACATGGAGTTTGTCAACATGGCATTCAGTGTCTAGAGGTAGACACATCTTAGATAACATATTCCCAAGCATAAATTGACCCTTTTATCTGTGCCCAAATAAAAACAGGGCTGTGTGGTGTATTGGACCTGTGAAATGGTATAGTCTCCAACATGCCATTTTCCTAAGAGATTTTATAGGTGATTTTCAATGTATATTATTTTCGTCTGATGAGCTGACATTAGAAACCAACCCCTAAATAAAATGTTATTCTGCTCTTTATTCAGTTTTGTTTTGCCTTAGAATATATCTTATCCTGAGTGTTCTGCTTAAAGAATTCTCCCACAGAGTAATGCTCTATGCATTGCCGTCATGCTAAAAGTACTCATGTTCAATTAATATTTGATGACATGAATGAAATCTGCAGCAAAGTGATCAGGCATATTTTCATTCTGGAATGTAAAACTACAAAGATACTTTCTCAGCAAAAGTAGCTTGAGAATTTGTTTTAGTTGGAAGAGTTGGGAGTGAGGGAGGTTGCATTAACGAAAGTGTCTGCAACAATGAAGCTATGGTGTCTGGGCTTTCATATTTTGGACCTCAGATGAGAGAGATAAATGACCAATCTTTAATTGTAAGTAATATCAATTATATTTCTTTTTATGTTTATACTTTAGACAAAAGAGCTATTGGTGATCACTATGTCCCAAATACCCCTGTTAAAATGAATATTTCTTTTCTCTCAGCAATCTTACATAGAGTCAGGTAAGCCTGGATTCAAATTCTGGTCCCATTTATTCCTAGCTGGTGGACCTCAGAGAGTTACTGTGACAACTCAAAAAGTTAAATGATGTAATGCATGAAAATGCCATGTCTGATAAATGCAAAGCTTTCCACAAGCACTAATTGCTGCTTCACTGATGATTACTGGTATTACTATTACAGGCTGCCCCATGGACTGCCCCACTGAAGCCTCTCAATCTGACAAAAAGGTCAGTTTTAGATGGAAGGTCTCTGACCACAAGATCAAGAGGCTTTGGTAAGGTGGTCCATGGGGCAGCCTATGTTCTGGGTAGCTGAAGGTATGCCCAACTATGATTGTTCTGCTCAATTCACTTTAGAGAAATAAAGTCTTCTCCAAATACATGCCATCATTTCCCCAATAAACTTGAAGTTAACCTTGGGTTCTTTCTACCATCTCATGATCAAGGAGAGAGTTTTCAATCACCTGGTCAGTCTCAGGTGCTGGCTGACTGATTACATTATTCAAACTGAAAGATGCAGTTTGGCATTAGAGCTGTCTGGTTTGGTTATGCCCATTGATAAAATGTACTGCATAAGCACCAAATTCTCTCTTTCATCCTATGTTTTGTAGATTTGGCCTGACTCAGTAGGATTTTTATCAACATCAAGATAAAATCATACACCATATAAGCACATGCACGTCATGTAAGGTGCACATGGCAGAAATGAGATGGCCACCTCTTTGCAAAGGCTCCTGAAAATCCTCAGACTGCACTGCCATCTGTTGTATCCAAAACAGAGGAACAGAGTCAATTTTCTTTACTTTTTAAAAATAATAATAAAAGCAAATGACTCAAAGACACTTCAGATGTTCTTTAGGTTAAGAGTGTGCATTGATTTCCTGAAGAGCAAACACCATTTATTCTTTGTCTATCATTATTTCTTACCAAGTTTAGATGGGCTGTATTAATTCTAAACCAAATGATTAATTAAACTGACTGCTTGAGTTCTCCCTTCTTCCCTTCAGCTTTGGTGGTAATTAATCATGGCTATTTCTGGCTTTTAATAGCATTAAAGTTGTGCTTTAGTATATTATTTTGGTTGTCTCTTCGAAACTCAATCATGTCAGCATACAATAATGCAGAGGATAGGTTCAGAAATGTAAATTAACTTTGATTCACCCTTTCCCTGAAAGGGAACTCCTGGAGTCTTTCAGAAGAATGCTTCCCATCATTGAATGTGTTGGTATCCACTAAGACCCAGGTGTCTGGAGCTTTTTACAGTACTTTCAATAGATCAGATCCTTTGGGCCATGAGAAGCATGTCCTTGAACAATAGTGAACAATTTCTCTATTTAAATAGGATTTAAGGGCTTCAGATCAAGGGGCAAGAACATCAAATAGGAAATATCACAAGGATCTTAAATCACTAATTTATGTTAAAAAGTATCACACATTTTAAGCCCTCTTTCAACATAAAGTGTTGTTTCTAGTTTAAGATGGTGATTTTGCCATTCTGAACTTCACTGAAATTCTTATGAATATTTGGAGGATGAAAAAAGGTACCATTATAACACATATGCAGACACCTCAAGTGAATTTCAGTAGCAGTAGGACATTTCCCAGTGTTTGGAAGACCTGTGGTGACAAAAAGAGACTTCTGATGGGTGGAGATGCTTCCACACACAGGGAAGACAGAAAACTTTCTTTCCTAGTGAACTATAGGACAGCACTTTGTTCCTTCTCTACTCTTTGAACAAGATATCCAAGGTCTGAGTCAACAGAAACTTTAAGGCCATCACAATATATTTTGTAGAAAAAAAAAAAAAACACGGAAAGTAGAAGAGGCTGGTAGTGGAGTGCTGAGTTTTGGGAGCTACACTTCCAATCAGTAAACTGAAGGCCAGAGTGGAGACAGGAGGACCCGGTGCAGACTGGGGATTGTAGTTGCTCCTGTGTCTTCATCTTTTCTAACGGTCAAAGAAGAGGAGTGAAGATAGAAGGAGGCTCAGCTCCATCCTGGTGTGTCTGTGAAAAGACCATCTTGGGATCATGAGAAAGAAGCTAGTAACCAGGCAGTTTAATTTGTTCTGTGGTTTCTACCTGAAAAGGGAACACCACTCACATCTGAGGATATGTCTGTGAACTCTTCTGCTTAATATGCCCATCTATTATTAGCGTACTATGAAATGAACTTTATGTTTAAACTGTAATCTTTTGGATTGGTTGAGAAAAGTTGATTTTTCCCCTTGGTCCACTTAAATGGCATAAAGGACCATTCTCTCAGTATATAAGCAGATTTCTCATATCCAGGAAAATGGGTCAGCAAATCACATTAAAGTTTAAAAATCAGTAATGGTGACAATATAAAGCGAACTTTAGTCTGATATGACCAGGCCTTCTTTATCAATGCTAACAGTTTTCTCCTCTTCCATATCTCCCCATATCTTATTCATTAGGATATTTTCCAACCCAACCAAGAGAACACTAGGTTTTCTTTCCTTATTTTCCTCCCTAAAGTAGTTTTCTCTACTTTTGAAGCTGGGCACTGATACTGCACTTCACCCATTCCATCCTTAGTTGTAAGATGGGTGTAATAGTAGGATGACGTTGCAGTGTAGTTTTGATTATTGATACACTGCAATGCACACATGACATTTAGTACAGGACCCAGCACGTAAAAACACCTCACACCAGAAAAACCTGGAAAAACTTATGACACGAGTATAATTCTGGACCAGGTCACAAACATTGCTTAGCTATCAGAGGCCTGGCCTACATCCAGTTAGAAACAGAAAATCCAGACCTAAGGGCAATTTAGTGGCAGGGGCAGCGGAAATGCATCCAAGAAGCCTGGGTGTCACCTTGACCACAGCTTGCAGGGTTTATATCCCACTTCATTGTATTCTTTTTATTCAAGTATCACAAGTCCTTATGTCAGGCTTGCTTCTCTTTCCTTCAGAAACCAAAGTAGAAACTAACCCACATGGTCCACAGAGCATTATCATCGTGGTCACTAAGAACTAGGAATTAATTCTCTAGCAATTTGCTGTGGACATACTGAGCAGGATCTCTCTTGACCCTCATCCCCTCATCTGACCATCTATCTAGAGAATTTCTTCATCTGCTACTGTGGCAAATTGCCTTGATGTGAGGATGTATAATCTCTATCTTAGTCTATTACTGTTTTGTTTGTTTGTTTTCTCTTTTGAGACAAGGTCTTGCTCTTCTGCCCAGGATGGAATGCAGTGGTGCAATCATGGCTCACTGCAGCCTTGACTCCCAGGCTCAAGTGATCCTCCCACTTCAGTCTCCCATGTAGCTGAGACCACAGACATCTTCCATCATGCTGAGTAATTTTTTACTTAATTTTATTTTTTGTAGAGATGGGGTCTTGCCATGTTGCCCAGGCTGGTCTCAAACTCCTGGGCTTAAGCAATCCTCCTGCCTTGTTCTCCCAAAGTGCTGGTATTACAGAGGTGACCCCCCTGCACCCAGCCAATTGCTGTTGAAATTATCTTGCAATTCTTCCCAAATGGCTTTGAGCAGAGAGCTAACCTGACAACATTATTTGCTCAAATCCTAGTGATTTAACACAATAGAAGGTTATTTGTCACTTCCCTCAAGTACAAATCATGTGTCCCTAACCATTGTACAGCTCTTTTTAAAGCAGTGATTTGAGAAGCCAGCCTTCTTTCATCTTGAACAGGGACTTCTAAAGTCAGCAAGTGTGTTTATGTCAAGCTAGTGGAGAGGGAGAGAGCTTTGATGGGTTAGGCTTCAGACACCAGACATTACTTCTGTTCACATGTTATTTGCTAGAACTTCATCACACAATCACAACATACAAGGAAGTCTGGGAAATATTGTGTGATATCTGCAGTCGTGAGAGAGGGGAAACAGTTTCAAAGGCCCAGGACAGCACCTTCTGGCTAACACAGTCTAGAGAGAACTTGCCGCAATCCTGAGTTTGCATCCAGCACACGCATGTCAAATACTCTGGAAACCTATGGAGAATATTTGGAGTCAGAAAAATTCACATCCGAACTTAAGACCCTATGGGACATGCCATCTATGAAAATTACTTATTTCAGGAAACAAAAATAGGATGAGAAATGCCATTCTCTGTGAGCCAGAAGGCATGGTGTCTTTGAAGAAGCTACCGAAGCCACAAGGAGAGACAAGTCTGACAAGGACACAGTGCTGCAAATAGTACTGCTGTTAGAAATAATACCACACAAAAAGTATTGCATCCTGCTTTTTCACACACATTTATGTGATAAATATTTTCCCAAGACATCCAGTACACTTTCACGGCCTTTGGTAGCTTATTTTATACATCTGAAGATTCACAATTGAGACTTTTCAGGCTGCTTCATTTTCTTCGTCTGCAAACTTTTATAGTTATGATAGCTTTTTGATGCTTCTTAACATACTTTAGAATTTAACATATACATGTACATTGGAAAAACTGATATCTTACGGCA
Organism: Ateles fusciceps; assembly: GCA_036589455.1. Taxonomy (NCBI): domain Eukaryota; kingdom Metazoa; phylum Chordata; class Mammalia; order Primates; family Atelidae; genus Ateles; species Ateles fusciceps. The sequence continues at coordinate 2,340,046 of JAZHEH010000424.1, read as the reverse complement.
TTGAATCCTCTTATTCAGAGATATACAATATTCTTCAATTTATTCAGGCTGTCTTAGGGGCCAATTAATAAAATTTGAACATTATTTTCATATTTTTGTATATTTGCTTACTAGTAAACTTTAGGCAAGTCACTTAATCTTCTGAAGTCTAACTTTTCTCTTCTTAATGGGATTAATAATAATAGCTTTCTTTATAGAAACATATTACGTATTAAATGAGATAATATATGCAAAAGCATTTAGCATAGTACCTGATACCATAACTGTTCAATAAATGAGTGCAATTGTTACAATTATTGCTAGATTTATTATGATTTTATTTATTTATTTACTATTATATATATATGTTTTATTGTACTTTAGGTTCTGGGGTACATGTGCAGATAATGCAGTATTGTTGCATAAGTACATATGTGGCAATGTGGTTTGCTGCCTCCATAGCCCATCACCTATATCTGGCATTTCTCCCCATGTTATCCCTCCCCCAACCTCCCCACCCGCTGCTGTCCCTCCCTTAGCACCCCCCCCAACAGACCCCAGTGTGTGATGCTCCCCTCCCTGTGTCCATGTGTTCTTATTGTTCAATACCCGCCTATGAGTCAGAACACGTGGGGTTTGATTTTCTGTTCTTGCGTCAGTTTTCTGAGAATGATGGTTTCCAGATTCATCCATGTCCCTACAAAGGACACAAATTCATCATTTTTTATGGCTGCATAGTATTCCATGGTGTATATGTGCCACATTTTCCTTGTCCAGTCTATCATTGATGGGCATTTGAATTGTTTCTAGGTCTTTGCTATTGCAAACAGTGCCGCAATGAACATACGTGTGCATGTGACTTTATAATATAATGATTTATAATCCTTTGGGTATATACCCAGTAATGAGATTGCTGGGTCAAATGATATTTCTATTTCTAGGTCCTTGAGGAATCACCACACTGTCTTCTACAATGATTGAACTAATTTGCACTCTCACCAACAGTGTAAAAGTGTTCCTATTTCTCCACATCCTCTCCAGCATCTGTTGTCTCCAGGTTTTTTTAATGATTGCCATTCTAACTGGTGTGAGATGGTATCTCAATGTGGTTTCGATTTGCATTCATGCTAATGATTGCTTCTTTTGCTGTGCAGAAGCTCTGGAATTTAATTAGATCCCATTTGTTTATTTTGGCTTTTGTTGCCAATGCTTTTTAGTCATGAAGTCCTTGCCTATGACTGTGTCCTGAATGGTTTGGCCTAGGTTTTCTTCTAGGGTTTTTATGGTGTTAGGTCTTATGTTTAAGTCCTTAATCCATCTGGAGTTAATTTTAGTATAAGGTGTCAAGAAGGGGTCCAGTTTCTGTTTTCTGCACATGGCTAGACAGTTATCCCAACACCATTTATTAACAGGGGGATCCTTTCCCCATTGCTTGTTTTTGTCAGGTTTGTCAAAGATCAGATGGTTGTACATATGTTGTGTGGCCTCCGAGGTCTCTGTTCTGTTCCATTGGTCTATATTTATGTTTTGGTACCAGTATCATGCTGTTTTGATTACTGTTGCCTTGTAGTATAGTTTGAAGTCAGGTAGCGTGATGCCTCCAGCTTTGTCCTTTTTGCTTAGAATTGACTTGGCTATATGGGCTCTCTTTCGGTTCCATGTGAAGTTTAAGGTGGTTTTTTCCAGTTCTGTGAAGAGGGTCATAGGTAGCTTGATGGGGATAGCTTGAATCTATAAATTACTTTGGGCAGTATGGCCATTTTCACAGTATTGATTCTTCCTAACCGTGAGCATGCAATGTTTCTCCATGTGTTTGTGTCCTCTCTTATTTCCTTGAGCAGTGGTTCATAGTTCTCCTCAAAGAGGTACTTCATATCCTTTGTTAGTTGTATTCCTAGGTATTTTATTCTCTTTGTAGCAATTGTGAATGAGTGTTTGCTTTTGAATTGGCTCTCTTTTAGTCTGTTATTGGTGTATAGGAATGCTTGTGATATCTGCACACTGATTTTGTATCCTGAGACTTTGCTGAAGTTGCTTATCAGTTTTACCTATTTATTTTGAGAGGGAGTCTTGCTCTGTCACTCTGGCTGGAGTGTAGTGGCATGATCTCAGCTCAACGTGACCTCTGCCTCCTTGGTTCAAGGGATTCTCCTGCCTTAGCCTCTTGAGTAGCTGGGATTATAGGAGCCCACTACCTTGCCTGGCTGATTTTTGTATTTTAGTGGAAGTGGAGTTTCACCAGGTTGACCAGGCTGGCCTTCTAACCTCAGGTGATCCACCCACCTCGGCCTCTTAAAGTACTGGGATTACAGGCATGAGCCATCATGCCTGGCTGATTTATTGTCATTTTATTTGTCCATTTATGTAAACATTTATGACTGCATTTATTTCCCTATATTTTTAAATTAGTTTTTATTGGTATATAGAGAGAATTTTTTTTGTGTGTATTTACTGTATTTACTGGATTCATGATTTACCAGATTCTGAATATTTCTAATATTTTGGTTGATTACCTTGGTTTTTCATGCAGGCATCAGAAAATATTATTATAATAATAAAAAGGATGGATCTTAGTTCTAATACCTAAACTTTGTTTTAATCGCTATTATCTTGTCTGAAACTTCCAGAAAAATGCAAAGTAATAGTAGTGAGAGCAAGTGTACCTGACAGTGGTAGTGACAGCAGGGGTGCCTGTCTTGTTCCTGGGTTATAAAACATGAGGGCCATTTTTTTTTAAAGTGTAGTATATGGTCCTGCTTGAGATATATGATATTTATCACATTAAAAAATCAGCTTTTACTCCTATTTCTTTTTGCATGGGATTTTTCTAGTTTAATGTTTTTGAAAACTATAAGTAGCATTGCTTTTGTCAAATATCATTCAGGCATTTATTCTATGATGTTTTTTACAAGATTGAGCTAATAACATTTGGAGTTAGTAGCTTTGAACCATTTTTACATCAGTTTAGTAAATCTTGCTTGGTTAATGTATGTTTACAATAAACTTCTGGGCTTGAGTTCTTAATGTTTGCTAAGAATAAATGGTTTGGCATATATAAGTAGGATTAGACTATAATTTTTAAAATTCATTATTTGTCAGAATTTGGCATTGGGTGTTGAGGAATTTACTAAATGATTTGGATCTTCTCTTTGCGTATGTTCTAAAGTAATTCATATAATAAAGAAATCATTTTTTTAAGTTTGAGGTAATTAACCCATAAAACCATTTTGAATTGGCACCTTTTCTGAAATTAACTATTGGGTATCATTTATCATCTCTTCTTAGTTTATTATTTTATTCAGATTTCCTTTTTTTCATCTTCAGCCCATTTAAAAGTTATGTTTCTCTAGGAAATCGTTTTATTTCACTAGGATTTTTTTTTAATTGGAGAGATAGGTAAAAGTATACTTTTAGTTAAAATACTTTTAGTATACTAAAAGAATACTTTTAAGTATATAGTTACTTAAAATGTTTTCTTAATATGAATTTCATTTTCCTTGTCTAAAAAATAAATTGATTGGCTAGGACAAATTCTAGAATCCATTAGAACTGTAACAGTTTATGTCTGTGATTGTTTAATTAAAGCAAGTCATAAATCCAATGAAAACATTATTAAATAAATATCTAGTGCTGGATGTATCTCTACCTTCCCATCTAAGTATCATCACTCAAACTCTTCCCATTTCCTTATTGAGACACTACTAACTGATTTTCTTTTATTAAGTATCCTCCCGTCAAATTTAGTTGTTTCAATGCCAAATTTAGCTTCCTAAAACCAGTTTGTATATAATCCCTGTTAGCATTCAGCCTACTTTCACCTATCAGCACCTACTTTCACCTATTCTTTTCTTCCTCAAATCCCAAGATTCTCCTGCTCTCTAAAGCACTCTATGTATGCATTCGTGATTCTTTCCACATTATGGTCTCTTTCACATGCATGGTCTATTCCACCACATTTGCAAGTGGTCCTGTTATGCTATATTGTCATCTTTCTATGTGTATGTTCTGTTCAACTGAACTGATAATGTGATATTGGTAGTGGTGGTGAGCCTGTAGGGTCAGGTGTATATTTGAAAGTCAAAGTCATCGTTCATACTTGGCTGATGGCAACCTTTACTGAAGGCCATTGGAAAGACAAATGTGGCACCTCTGAGACTGGAGACATTGTCTTTGATAGAATAGTTCCCTTGAGTTCCTCTTCCATTCACCCAAAACATCACCTCCACAAATACTACCATTGTGACAATTAGTTCCTAACTCTTTAGGAAAGGGGAAAAGTTTCATTAGGATAAATTAATGTAATATATGATATGATATAATAAATATAATATAACACAACAAAAATACCCTTAAGCAGAGAGACGACGTAGTAGCTCATGCAGAAGAGTATTCAGTCACTGCTCTGTAAAGTACTGTAGCTGGACAGAACAACGAAAGGCTAAAGTAACTTTTACTCTCCTTAGAAGGAAGACAAAGGTTTCATGCATAAAATCATTTCCTGACTTTTAAAAGCTGGAAGTGGACAAAACATTTGTGTGTGTGGAGCACCCAAACCTCAAGGCTTTAACTCACTTTTTCCCTTCTATTACTCTTTTCCTTGGTTTCCTCCCAATGGCTACTAATGCCATAGTGAGCTCAAACAAGTTCACAGTTCATCAGTGATTTCCTCATGGAGCAGCAGAAGACAGGCTATCACATTAAAAATAAGACTAAGCTAAAGACAGATAACAAAACAGAAACTAATGCCAAAAGTAACAACTGACTACACTTGTTTAGTGATAAAATCCCTCAGGATGCCTTGATGGAACTGAGGTCTCCTTTCATGAAAGTTTGGGGAAGGATATAACAGTTTGGAAACTGAAGGTAGAAACAATAAGATCAAAGAATTCTAGAGCATGAAAGAAATCTAAACACACCCATCAATGTTTCAGAATAAAATCTAAATTCCTGACCTGGTCCCAAAATACCTTGAAGGACTTGAACCTCTCTTTCCTCTTGGAATTCACCTCCTGCTTCTTTCTGGGCTTCTCCTTACTTTCTAGCTATTCCAATGGCCTTGTTTTTCTTCCAGCAATGAAAGCTTTTTCTGCCTCAAAGACTTTTTACTTTACTTAGCCTTTGTTCAAAATTTACCTTCTCAGTGTGTTTATACTCAGAGACCATTATAGATAAAAATCAATTATACCATATTCTATAACCCTACATTGTTGTTCTTCGTAAAACTTACCATGACCTGGCCATATTAATAGTTGTGTTTTTATATTTCATACATCTCCTCCTCTTAAAAGAAAGCTCCGTGAGGGCAGGCACTTTGCTGGCTCCCTTCAGGAGATGAGTACAATAACAGTCCTTGAAATGTCCTTGCAACTACTAGTCTCTCCCTTCCAATTCATATGAACATACACCATGATAAATATTCTGAGAGCCAAGTTGTACCCCTCATGATTACATTAAATTGTTGATTATTGCCAGGCGCAGTGGCTCATACCTGTAATCCCAGCACTTTGGGAGGCCAAGGCGGGTGGATCACGAGGTCAAGAGATCAAGACCATCCTGGCCAACATAGTGAAACCCCGTGTCTACTAAAAAATACAAAAATTAGCTGGGCATGGTGGCGCACGCCTGTAGTCCCAGCTACTCGGGAGGCTGAGGCAGGAGAATTGCTTGAACTCAGGAGGTGGAAAATATGCATTCTATATTGCTGCTCTATTCAGCCACCTGATACTTTAAGTCAGTCAACGACGTTTGTTCAAGACAATCAAGGGACCACGAAACAATTAGTCAGGAGACCTTGACAGCGAGAGAGTAAATTACATTTATGAGCACACTCTGCAGCCATCACAAAAAGCTCTTTAATGAGAATAGGGGCTATTTTGTTTCATCCATTAAACAATGTCTATATGGATGCTTGTTGTTGGCTTGTGCAATCCCCAGCTTTTGTTTTTACAGATCAAAGAGAATATTCTTTCTGCATATTGTAGTACAGATCATTTGCAAGGGAATACGAACTGTAGTGGACAGGATATCGACATTTCATGGACTTGGAATCCATACGAATCTTTCGAAGGCATTTTAGCACATTTTTATTAGCCATTTGGCCATAAGACATAAAGTAAAATGCATCGAACTTGAATTTAGGAGTGTAGATTTAGATATCCTCTCACAGTTTGTGATCTGGGAGTCATTTTACTTCTCTGTTGTAAAATTGGAGATAATTAAAGTTTCTCCCACTTAAAAATTCTGATTGTATGCTGGCCATATCATGGTATGAAGGTGCAAAACTATGATTTGTAAAAATCTAATATAATTCATAGAGAGTACTTTCTAGTTTCCTAAGCTCCAGAAAGAGATATTAAAATATCCGAAACCATGCCTTGGTAGTTATAGTAAGGAGAAGAACTGGGTTAGATGTGCTTGGTGAAAACCAAGCACTGGAGTCTATTTCAAGGGATGAATTAAGGTAAGTCTATGTGCTTCTGTTCCTTAGACTGTGCTGTTATTCTAGGAAGAAGTATGTGTAGTGTCTCTGGATATAGAGTAATAGAGAGTAATGTGTCTCCTCAATTATCTTAAGATATTCAGCCTTGGGGAGTATATCATTAGAACGCATTGAAATAGAAGTAAAATAAAATCCAACTCAAGCTGTTGTTAAAATCAAATAGGGAAATTAAATTAAAATGTTGTATACATTTCATCCAGAATTTTTTTAAACATGTATTCATACAGTATATTTACAAATGCTCCTTGACTTATGATGGGGTTACATCTGGTAAACCCATCACATAAATTGAAAAGATTATGGGTTGAAATGCACCTAATACACCTGACCTACTGAACATCATAGTGTAGCCTTGGCTACCTTAAACATGCTCAGAACACTTACATTAACCTATAGTTAGGGAAAATCATTTGGCAACACTGCAAACTGTCGAACACCAGTTGTTTACCCTTGTGATGGCTTGGCTGACTGAGCATTGTGGCTCACTGCTGCCGCATAGCACTGTGAGAGAGTATCACTAGCCCAGGAACAGTTCAAAATTTGAAATCTGAAGTATGATTTCTACTGAATGTGTATATCATTTTTGCATCATTGTAAAGCCAAAAGATCATCACAAGTTTAACCATCATAAGTTAGAGAGTGTCTGTATATACAAATGTATATGTATGTTTATAGTATATCTGTATAATATACACACAAATATATGGTTTGTGTATGTTGTATGATTTAAGACATATGTAGCATGATATATAAATGGCTTTTAATATTTTTTCTGGGTTATATATTTTGAATTATAACTTGGGATATGCAAAACTATTTTAATTCAATTATTTAAATCAATGTGCAGTAGTAATCTATTTTTAACTTCTCTCCATACATATATATGGACATTTAGGTTGTTTCCATTTGCTTGCTTAAAGAAAAAGTATCCAGTGAATTATTTTCCCACCAGGACAAAGAGGTTTTCCAGTTTGGGCCAATTGCATGGTGAGGTCCCTCTTGCTACTTTTACCCTGGCTGTTGGGTTTTTGTGTAAAAAAAAAAAGTTTTCATTCATTTGAGAGAAATGCCTAGGTGTGGAATTGTTGAGTAATATGGTAGTTGCATATTTTATATCTTAAGAAACTGCCAAATTGTTTTCCAGAGTGACTATACCATTTTACATTCCCTCTAGCAATGTATGAGTGATCTGTTTCTCTGCACTTCAGCAGCATTTAGCTTGTTGGTTCTTTTTATTATTATTACTTTAGCCATTCTGATTGATAGAGATACAGTAATTTATCTATTGCAGTTTTCATGTGTATTAGTTTACATTTATATTTACATTTAATATTATTTTAATTTACACTTATTTAATTGGTGAATCATACTGAACATCTTTTCATATGCTGGTCATCAGTATGTTCTCTTCAGTGAAATGTCTCTTCATGTGTTTTGCCTATTTTCTAATTGGATTATTTGTTCTAGATAACAGTCTTTTGTCAGATATACGGCTTAAATATTTAATCCCAGTCATTTGATTCTTTTCACCTGGGCTTTCACAAGTCGGAAGTGTAATGTTGATGAGATCCAGTTAATCACTTTTTTCTTTAACTGATTGTGATTTTGTGGTCAATCTAAGAACTCTGCCTATCCCTGAATCCTGAAGATTTTCTCTCATTTTATTCTTCCAAAAGTTTTTTGTTTGTTTGTTTGTTTTACATTTTACACTTAGGTTTTTGTTTGTTTTACATTTTACATTTAGGTCCATGATCCACTGTGGGTTAATTTTTCTGTGAGGTGTGAGATTTAGGTCAAAGTTCCATTTTTTTTCCTGTGATTGTCCAATTTGCTCCATAACCATTTTGTTAAGACTTTCATTGAAGTGCTTTTGCACCTTTGTCAAAAATCACTTGAGCATATTTATGTGGGTGTGTTCCCAAGTTCTCTGTTCTGTTTCATTGATCTATTCTTCCACAAACACCATGCTGTCTAGATGACCTTAATATAGGGTAGAGAGATTCCTCCCACTTTATTCTTCTTTGTCAAGATTATTATCTAGGGCCTGTGCCTTTCCATAAAAACTTGAATAATATGGTCTATGTCTACAAAAAACCTTGCTGGGACTTTGATACAAATTGCATTAAACCTATAGATCACTTTGGGAGAATTCCCTGTGTTGAATCTTCTAAGCTGTGAAAATGGTTTGTGTCTCAACTTTTTTTTTAGGTCACCTTTGATTTCTTTCATCAGTATTTCATGACTTTCAGCATACAGATATTGTACCTATTTTTCTTGGTATATACATTTTATTTCTTTTGGCATAATTTTAAATAAAATTATTATTTGAAATTTGGGTTCCACATGTGAATTGTTAGCGTATAGACACATGATTGATTTTTGTATATTGCTTTTGTATACTGTGATCTACGTGAACTCAGTTATTGTTTCTAGGAGATTTTTGTAGAATCTTTGTGGCTTTCTATATAGATAATACTGTCATCTAGCAATAGGAAATATTTTATTTGTTTATTTCGATATTTTTGTCATTTATTTTTTCTTGCCTAATTTGCTGCAAGTAAAGTGCTATGTTGAAAGACAGCAGTAACAGCAGACATCTTACTTCATTCCTGATCTTATGGAGAAAACTTTTAGTGTTTCACATTAAGCATAATATTAGCTGTAAGGTTTTTTGTAGATGCTCAAGTTGAGGTAGTTCCTCTTTATTCCTAACTTGCTCATGGTTTTTATCAAGAATAGGTGTTGATTATTTTTTTTGAATGCTTTTACTGTGTCAGTTGATAAAATCATATGATGTTTCATCTTTCGTAGATTTCTTCTTTAGTGGATTACATTGATTGATTCTCAAATGTTTAATCAGTCCTACATACCTGAAATACATCCCACTTCATCATGGTGTTTAGTTGTTTTTATACATTGTTGGATTTGGTTTGCTAATATTTCTTAATATTAATTAATGTTATTACTAATTTTGTGTAGGTTCATGAAAAATATTTGCCTATAATTTTCTTTTTGTGTACTGTTTATGTCTGACTTTTTGAATATCATGATAATACTGGACTCACGAAAGTGAGTTAAGAAGTGTTTCCTCCCCTTCTATCCTTCTAATTTTTCTTCCTCTTCTACATAATTATTTTCTGGAAAATTCTGTAAAAGGTTCTGCTGTATGGCATTTTCATTATCATTATTTGTAGGCATTCTGAAATTTTACTCATGATTTCAAATTTAACTCAAAAGTTTATTTAAGAGAGATTATTACATTTTCTGGTTGGAAGGGTCATTTTATCTTCCAGATTTAATATTAATATCTAGTTTTATAATGCTGTTGTCAAAAAATGTCATTTGTGGTATTTCTATATAGATGGCTTTATTGTGGTTTGCTTTGAGGTTTCATATATAGTCATATTATGTGATTGAAAAGAAGGTTTATTTCTGTTTTAAAGTTATACTGTGAAGTAAAATCTCCTGTGACTGGTATGTTTCTACTTATTTATTTTACAAAAATATTACAATTTTTAATCTTTATGGGCTCTTTTTCTATGTTTTTTGTTAGTAGTTATTGCTGTTATATGTTCAGTGTTGATTATTCCATTTATTATTATAAAGTACCTTTATTTGTTTCATTTAATGCTTTTATTCATGAATTCAGTTTTCTAACAGAAATAATTATAATTTGCTTTACTTTTATTGCATTTTTTGGCATGCCATTGCTAGTTCTTTTACCTTTTTCAGATGTCCTAAGTTTGTTTAAAATATGTCTGTTGTGTGCAACCTGTAGTTAGGTATTGCTTTGTGATCAGAGACCAGATCTCAGAGCTTTCAACTTTTAATTAGGTGATCATATTTCATTTGCATACAGTGCTAGAGTACATAGTTGGATTTTGTTGTCATTATATTTTATTTTATGCATTTTTACTTAACTTTTTTAAAAAATATATTATTCTATGTGGTACAAATTGGCTTTGCTTAATTGTGTGTTTGTGTGTGCACATACACACATGCTTTCTAGTTAACTTGAAAAGCTAGTTTTGTGATTTTTACATAATTTTAGTGTAAACATCTAGAATACTCAGCTATTTCTTTATAGAGTATTAGTAGGCCTATTATAAACAAATATAAAATTAATATACTTCCATCTGTACCACTCCCTCCTTTCTTCCCTCTACCACATAATTTTTCATAGTTTTTTCTAATAATTACATTTTTGTCTTTAAATACAATTTCACATCTGTTACTTGATTTATCACCTTTAACTTACGTACTTTGCTTTCCATATTTATAATTTCTTCAATTTCTTACCACTTTCCTTTCCAAGTTTTATTAGCTATTTTATTTTTATGCATTTATTGTATATCACTTTTACACTCTGTCCTTTGGCCACTCTTCCCGTTGCTGTTTCAGCTACATGGTTTTGTGCTTATTACTAGTCCTCTTGCTAAAGTTTCTGCGTTCATCTCTTTGTTAACTAAAATCAGCCCTGGAAAAGTATCTCAGTAATGGTGCATGAAATGTTGTTCCCTAATTCTTGCTTATTAAATTTTGTGTATGTGTGTGATTGGCTGAGGATAAGGTTCTCAATTCACATTTTATTTCTTTGAGGAGTTAGCAGGTATTATATCATTTTATATTTTTGTGTTTAGGCCTAGGTGATTGTATTTCCTCTTTTAGGTAAAAATCTCTTTGCCTGCATACTCAAATTACAGTATTCTTCTTGTTTGTGTGAGACAGGGTATCACTCCTCTCACCCAGGCTGAAGAGCAGTGGCACTATCATGGTTCGTTGGAGCCTTGATCTCCTGGGCTCAAGAAATCCTCCACCTCAGTCTCCCAAGTAGCTGAAGCCACATAGAGGTTCTAACTACCATGCTGGGCTAATTTTTAAATTTCTATAGAGAAGGGGTCTCACTAGGTTTCCCAGGCTGGTCTTGAACTTCTGAGTTCAAGCAATCCTCCTACCTCAGCCTCCCAAAGGGCTGAGATTACAGGAGTGCACTGCCATGCCTGGTCCTCAAACTACAGTGTTTTTGATTTAGCTTTAAAGTCAGTAACTTTCTTTGCAAATGTCTTGACAGTGATAATCCTGTTGTTGTTGTTGTTTTAACATAATATGCTCATCATCCAGTCTTTGTTTTTTTTACTGTAGGCTCAGTGGTGATGGGGTTTCATCTGTCTTCTGCACTGCTGTATCCCCTGGGTATAGAGCTACCTGGTATATGGGCGGTACTCAATAAATTGTTGTTCACTTATGACTGAAACAATTTCTTAAATTATAACTACGTCTTTTTTCTGGTCCATAATACGCTTATATGTTGAGGGACACTAATTTTTCTCATATTGTATAGCCTTCATCTTCCAAGTTGATTTTCTCTAGTCTTTTTAAGTTCTGCCCATTTTAATTTGTTCAATTCCGTTCACCTTGTGTTTTGTTACATTTCCATAAGTATCTCTTCTCCAGTTTCCAAAGGAAAGCTCATTTCCATAACAGTTTTATATTTTCTTCCATTTCTTTTCTAAGCTAAACCAACTAATTTTTGTCCTTTAAATGTCCTTTTTGTAAAGTTTCTCTCAATACTGGCATTTCTGCTTTTGGCAGGTAGTTTTAAAATGTGAATATAATTTCTCCTTGAACAATGCAGGGGTTAGAAGTGCCGAGTCCTCACATGGTCAAAAATATGAATATGACTTTTGACTCCCCCAAAACTCAACTACTAATAGTCTACTGTTGAACAGAAGTCTTACTGATAAAATAGTTGAACAACACTTATTTTATATATGTATTATATATTATGATAAAGTAAGCTAGAATAAAGAAAATGTTACTAAGAAAATATATTTACTTTTTATTAAGTGGAAGTGAATCATCACAGAGGTCTTCATCCTCATCATCTTCATGCTGAGTAGGTTGAGGAGGAGGAGCAAGAGGAGGGGTTGGTTTTGCAGTTTCAGAGGCAGCAGAAGAAGATCCTCAAGTTACTGGATCTGCAAAGTTCAAACCTGTGTTGTTGAAGAGTCAGCTGTATCTCATAACTTTTTTGACTTAGTGGCTATGAATTGTAATGCTTTTCTTCAGCTCTATGTCAACACAACTATCTGTTACTGACATTTATTTTTCTCTGACTTTTGACTCTTTTTAAAAACTTTTTCAGTTTCTACACTGTCAACATATTTTATTTTATGCATATTTATTTCTTTTCTCCTTTAAACAATATTGCACTACATGGTGTAGATTTGTTTTGCCTAATTATTTGTCAGATTTGTGTTCTCAACTATTTTATGTTTGAATGAGTTGTTATCTTCATAGCTCAACTATTTCAAATACGGAGGGGTTTAGCCCCTATCTTGAGACAGTAACAATTTTCCTTGATTTCAAATGAAGACCTTAATGACATCTTTCTCTTATAAGGACACTTGTGATTACATTTAAGGTCCATGCAGATAATCCAAGACAATTTCCCAATTTCAAATCCTTAACTACATCTTCAAAGATCCTTTAAAACAGGTACGGTAACACTTACAGGTTTCAGGGATTAGGAATTGATATCTTCAAGGGCCATTATCAGACTACCACACTATGAAACCCTCCCACTATTTTTTTTTTTTTTTTTTTTTTTTTTGGAGATGGACTCTCACTGTGTCCCCGATGCTGGAGTGCAATGATGCAATCTAGGCTCACTGCAACCTCCGCCTCCTGTGTTCAAGTGATTCTCCATCCTCAGCCTCCTGAGTAGCTGGGATTACAGGCACCCACCACCACATCCGGCTGATTTTTGTATTTTTAGCAGAGATGGAATTTCACCATGTTGGCCAGGCTGGTCTCAAATGCCTGACTTCAGGTGATTCACCCGCCTCAGCCTCCCAAAGTTCGGGGATTACAAGCATGAGCCATCGTGCCCGACCCCTGAAAAAGTCCATTTCTAACACTTCAGTCATTGGCACATAAATCACATCATGCCACACACTCTCTATACATATAGAAATGAATCTTACCAAAGTTTTAACTAAAAGAATAGCTGGCTTTAATAGAGACACATAGCGTTACATGAGCTAAAATGGAAAAAGACCACCAGAAAGTATAAAGCAATGTAACTGGCCCAAAGACTCAAATAAAGGAAACTTGAATTTTATTTATACTGAAATTTATAACGGAGCCAACAAGATTAACTCGTCGAACATGAGAAAAATGTAATTGAAGGGAGGATGCTTTCCTTTTCCAAGAAGCCAAGCAGGAGAATAGTGTAGGGGAAATAGGATTGGGATGACAGAAGATGAACATGAATTCTCATTGACTAAACAGCTGTGTGACTTCACTTCTCTGGAAGTCCTGGCGTACATTTGAGGATAGAGTTATAATGAGGCAGCTTATAAATACAGTCTGCTTCAGTCACTCAAGTTGTAATAGTGACGATGCTGGCATATCATACTTTCCCATGTAGTTTGTCTAGGAGCATGAACTTTTGGGTTTTAGAAGCTAAATATGGATAGACTATTGCAGTTGATAATGACTAAGACAAGGACAGTTGAATTAATTGCAACTTTTATTTCTTCAATTGAGTAAAACATGGTGCTAATTGAGGTCGATAATATGGGTTCAAATTTCTCTGAGGGCCAGACGGCTTTGCTTAGTCTGCAGGCAAGAGGCTGCCACACTGGTCCCCATCAGCCACCTCTCTAATGTGTATCACTGATCCTAGAGGAGAAGAAAATAAATCAGAGTCCATGCCCTGTGAACAAATACATCACTGTCATTATAACATCCATGGCACTTACATAATCTCAGGGTTGAAGGGAATAGTATGACCTTCAGAAGAGAAATTAGCATCACTATTATGATAATAGTTTAAAATCTAGTACTTATAATTATTAATTCTTGGATCTCCTTTCTTTGAATGTAAAACTTTTTAGCTTAGCATGATATTTCCATTAGGTTTTGATCAGAAAAATAAAATCATGATAGCTTATAAAGAATAGGGGAACTCATTATATAAACAGCCCATGTAAGGCAGTTATTTCCGCATCTATGCAGGAGCTGAAATCAGCAGGGCTGGGAGTCAGGAAAGTGATGAATGGCAAGTAGGGGAAGCAGGATGGATAGGAACTCACAAGCTGAGCTGGAATATGCATCTGCCTCTCACCGCCTCCAAGTCCCAACTTCTTTAGTGTGAGTGACCTGCTACAGGAGAGACTGCTGTCCTTCCACCATGAGCTGCACATAAACCTGGCCAGGATTTGGAGCAATTGGAGGAGGAGGTCTGGCAGGAGCTAGGGAAGTTGAGGGCCCAGCTGCTGCCTCACACCAATAAGATCAAGCAGCAGTAAGCATGAGCTACAAAAGCAGCTGGTGACCTGCGTCAACCTTGACAGTATAAAATGTTGCTTGTTGCTTCAAGCCTGCCTTTTTCTGAATCTCATACAAAATGTCACTTGTGGACCTTGCTAACCCACAAATATACAAAGGAGGGGATTCAGGGAAACATAGCTCTGGTTTAGCTAAATTCACATAGCACAAGTCCATGATAGACAAAATGACTCTGATTTAATGAGTCTTGTAAATAAAGTTTCATCAGTTTCATATAGGTATTTATGCATATATATAATGTATGCATATATGCATATAAATGTGTGTATACTCTTCTCTTAAGAACAATGGTTTTGCCGTTTTCTTCCAAATTTCTGGATGTGGACTCTCTCACCTGGTAGGTAATTGGCATCTTTCTTTCAGTCGTATAAAGCAGGGATCAGCAAATTATAGGCTCTGAGCCAAATCTGGACCTCTATTTCTGTAAAAACAAAACAAAAACAAAAAACCCTTTTATTGAAACAAACCAATCCTATTTCTTATTTATTGTCTGTGGCTGCTTTCCCATTACAGCGGCAGAGTTGAGTAGCTGCAAGAGTTACCATACGGCCCACAAAGCCTAAAATGTTTACTATCTGCCCCTTTACAGGAAAATGTTGCTGATCCCTCGGATAAAGCGCTGCATTAGGTTGTTATTTTGACAGTTGTAATCCTGAACCTTCCTCAGATAGCTCACAGCTTCCTATTTTGATGACCAATGCTTGGTGGCCAAATAAAGCCCTCTTACTCCAAATATCTCCCCCATTAATCCAATTATTTTAGTACAATTCGGAAAACGCCATACTGGGATTTGGGCAAACTTCCAGAAAGCATCAAGTAAAACTGCCAATATACCATTAGGTTTTCTACATTTACATTAAAATTGATTGGATTCCACTGAACCAATTAGTTAAGTTTACTTAGTGAGCACGGTCCTGTCGAAACAGAATGCAGAGGAAGAAGCTGTTATTGGAGGTTCAGGATGATGAACCAGTCTGTTCAAATCTCAAGGCTTTGTTTGGGTTCGCCAGATTACTTTGGCTCTTACAAAGAAAGCTATGGGTGCCTGTGACTTGTGGCCAATTTAGGAGAGAAATTAAAGTAGAATGCAAGTTCATCTTCCCATATCATAATTTTGTTAAGGACCAGCCTGTTAAAAGAGACTGCTTTCTTTTCAAGGTATGCCAGCTACAAAAATCAGTCCAGGAAGACTCAGTATTGTAAAAGAACACTTCTCATTTACATCAAAGCAATTAAGTTAGGATGTCTGCACCCAGGGTATAGCTGTATGTCCATGTATTAGGCAGGTTATTGCTAACTCCATCAACTTCATGCTGTAATTGGGCAGCCAATGCTGCTAGTTCAGCCAGGAAGTAAATCAATGGTCACAAATTTTGGTGGTTTTTGTTTGTTGTTGTTGTTGTTTTGTTTTTTAATGGATCCCTGTCACTTTTATCTTCTTGGCCTTCCTTCATCCCTTATTGTTTATGCAGCATGGTTTCTTATTTAGTTACCTGAATTTCTCTCTGAAAATGGAAAACTTTATTAATAAGATACAGGTGAAATCTCAGGAGTGTGCCTCCTGGGAGCTGACTTTTAACTCAGTGTGAAGTTAACAACATGGTAAATAAAATTTATTTCTCAAGGTCTCATGAGCCAAAAATTAGAGCAAAAGAAAGGTCTTGCATTAACTGTTGCAGGGACTGTTTGGCGTAGCTGTACAGCTTACTACTACTTCAGACCACTTCATGAGCAGGAATGATTGTTCACACTGCTCAATTGCAGGGCTCAGTGTGGGTATTTCGAGGTTGCAGTAATTCTACTGCTTGTCCAGGGCTTTCAAACTAGCCAGAGCTCTTTGATTTTAATCCTTGATATTCTTTCAATCTCTCATTTTCGACTGCTGTGATACCCAATCTTAGAAACAAAAGCTCAGTAGAAAAATGCCCAAAGCATGTGAGAAAATCTGCATAGAGCATAACTGCAGAAACTTGTGGTTTCCAAGGAAATGAAATGCCAGGAAGTCACTTAGCTTTCAAGAATGCAGTGCTTAATCCAAGTAATCCAAAAGCAATCTACTTGGCAATCTAATTATATCTTCTTAGGAGGAAACTGCAATAGTGTTTGTATTTAATTGCCTCCCTTTAATATGTTTGTGTTGTATTCATTCCGACTCTGTTCACAATCTAAAGGTCCCTTGTAATATTTGACTTAGCTTTCCACACTAACCCAGGGGATTACATTTGGACTCACACATGGTAGGACTAGCAAGCTCTCATTTTGTGTGTGTCAGAGCTGATGTCAGTTTCCAGAAACAATCACTTTTCTTGGACAGGTAGGAAGAAAAATTGTAGATGTAAACTGACTCAACTGTTTTGTTCTACTTATGTATTGAAGCATCAGCAACACACAGAGAAAAAATTCCTTGCCTCTCTTTCTCCCATTATGTGAGGGTGGAGGATTCTAAGAAAATGATCCATCTTCTTCAATGCTATGCAACAGAGAAATACCTGTTTAATGGTTAGATTTTGATATGAATTTTATTCTTCTATATCAGTGACAGTGTAATTTAGACTTAATTGGAAATGCCATAGTTGCATATCATTCCTGAGGGTTTTTTTCAGAGATCTCAAAGAAGTTGGGTGAAGGTTGAGGCCAGGAGTTACTTCTGACTATCAGGAAAATCACACCATGGGTCTTGAATTCACATAGTCTTGCTGATTTGGAGAAATACAGACATTACTTTTAATCCCAGGCAAGGGTTTCTCTTCTATCATGTGTTCTAGAATCACAGTGGAATTTCAGTTCTTGCCAGACTTCTCTTTGTCTCCTCTATTTTCACCACAGTGATGCTGCTACCCCACAAAGATGGAAGACAAACTTCCCTTATTCAGAAAAATCCCACTTGTATCTTCAACTTCTAATCAGCGTATTAAACACATTTCAAATGCTCAATACCATATGTTAAATAAATGAATTTATTCATCTAACGGTGCAGAGCATATTAATTTCCTTTTTAGGGTGTATAGCTGGGAAAAATAAAAAGACATAACAAGTGGGCCACTGGGTCAGGAGTGATACTAGAAATGGAAAGGGTGGAAAGAGATCATTTATTTTCTCTTTTTACATTTTTGGATCCTTTTTCTTCATTATAGTAAGCATATACTAAATTTTTAATTTTTAAAATAACCAATAAAAACAAGTTTAATATTAAACTTTATTAAAATAAATAATACATCTGTAAAAGGAATATAACAAAATTTTCTCTTGAGTAAACTAGGCAAATTGATAAAATCTAGAGCTCTTGATATTAGTCAGGGTGACATTGGTTGCACTAAGCCATCCCATGCCTCCATGATTAGTTCTATAGACAAATCATTTATGGAACAGGGTCCATTTGGGTTGAAATGATCTATTTATTATCTTTTCATTTTTTTCTCCACGTGACCCACTCTTGGGCTATAGTATAAAAATAAGTAAACAAGTAAGTAAATAAAACAAAAAAGAGAGGACTAATTAAAATACAGAAAACTAAGGTGGTAGTAGCTAAGGAATACAAGGCAGTAATAAGAAATGCTGGCCCCAGCAAGGGGAATTCCAGCTCAGCTTGGCACTCTGCCCTTGGAGTTAGCTAGACAGCCCTCTTCCAGAAGAAATATCAGTAATTCCAGGAAACAAAGCTTGTTTTTCTTGTCCTAACTTTCACCCTAGTAAAATTCTCGACCTCTAGATTCTGCTTACTTAAAAGTCATAACTTGGGAATTGATATAGAATATGGATGTAGAAATTCTTAAAAGAGATGTAAATTTGGGGAAGAATTTTTCTACTTAAGAGCAAATAAACCAACATATTAAACCAAGAGGAATTTCTAACTGTGATTATCCTTCCATATCCAGATGAGATAGAAGATATACCGATAACGCTGCTAGTTAACAAGTATTTCAACAGGAGGATGATGGTTGAGACTGTAAAGATTTTGAATTAGAGTACATTTCCCAAGGTAATAATTTTGTAAAACTAGGCATGATGATGCATAGCTCTAGTCCCAGCTACTGGGGAAGCTAAAGCAGGAGGATCACTTGAACTCAGGAGTTTGAATCCAGCCTGGGCAATATGGTAAGACCTCATCTCTAATAATGATGATAATAATAATTATTATTTTGTAATTTTCAAGCATTTATTCATTTATTCATCCAATCATTCATTCATTCATTCAACAAATGTTAAATTGAATATCCATTAAGTATTTCCAGAGTGGGAGATAGAGCGATGAACAGAAAGTATCTCTGCCCTGGTGGAAGTTACGTTCTAACAGGCAGTGAGGAATAAGCAATGAACAAACAGGTTAATCTGTAATATGTCAGACTGTAAAAGGCGCTATGAGGTATAAAACATGGAGTAAGGGGATAGGGACTTTGGGGAGGATTAATTTAAATGAGTTGATTAGAAAACTAATCTGTGATGGGATCTCACTGACAAGGTGACTCAAATCTTATGCTTAGTGGTATAAATAGAGAAGAGATCTAAAGTCTATATTTCTGACCACCCCAGCCTTTAGAGGCCAGGAAGATGTGACAGAATTGCCTAAGGAAACAGAGAGTTGGCACCCAGTCAGTGAGGAATGCCCAGTGTGCATGCAAAGGCCGAATTAACTTGGTTAATGGCCTCGGTGGGGTTGATTTGTAGTGGCACAGCAGCTGTGTGTGACATTAGCCTGCTCCGACAGGCTGTCTTTGCTCTAGCAGTGTTCTATGGGGTGATATTTTCCTGGCCCATGTCTTCAGGGTGCTGAAATTTTGATTGCCATGTCAGTTTGGACTCAAGTATTTCCAGTTTTTTCTTAACCATACCTGAACGATATTTTTTTAATTTGTCACTTTAAAAAGATAATAAAAATGATTTGTAAGGTCAGAACTTAAAACATAGGGTACACATGTGTAACTTTAGAAAACAGTAATTTCAATGTAAATGTCTTCTGGTGTTAACCATTGTCCAACAAGGTAGGGGCGAGGAAACAGCTCTCCTATGACTCTTCCTGTTCGGTCGCCATCCTCCTGCATGGATTGTGTGTATCCTCCCATTTCATTTTCCCACAGCGGCCTCTCCAAACTAACCTCATTTGTATATTCAGGTTGGTATGGATACATCAAGCAATTCTCTGCTATTTGACATTCGTTCATTTGTTCTGTAGAGTTTTCACTAACTGTGTTTCTAAAGCTCGAAAGTATGTCTCTAATAAACTGGTAGATTCATGAACATATGGAAAATTGGGAAATCTCACAATCTTTCACTCTGGGTTCTGGAAAGATGCCAGTCACAATTATTTCATAAGACCCAGAAATGGCATTATCTCCTGGATGGCAATTTTATACATGTCCTTGAATGGTGTACAGATGAAAATACCTTTTAAGTTTGCTATTATTTCAGTAAGATAATCTTCCCCAGAGAAAAAATAGTAAGTACCCAAATAAAACAAAAGTGTGTAGAGTGAAAAAACTTGCACTCTGGAGGAAACATCAAGCTGTCCAAGTCACAGGAAACTCTAGAGAGCTTATCCGGAGTCACTTGATGGAGGCAGTATTCAGAGAATCGCAGGAGAGTGGTGGGATCAGAAATTGCTCACCCCTTTGGCATTATCTTTATGTTTTTCAAAAGAGCTGGCGAACTCACCTAGCATTTGTTCAGCCAATCTGTGCTGTCCAAAAATCACCATCTTCTCCACTTAGAGACAAAAGGCATCTCCCTTTATAGCTTTTTTTCTGACAATTTCCTGTCAAGCGCTTGCAAAGCTCATCAGACACGCAGCCTTTGACAGAACAAGGGTGACATTTCAAAGAAAGAACAATGATAGGATGCCTCATAGCACACTCCAGAAATAAGCACCTTTGAAAGGTACAGTGGAAATTTCAGAACATCAGACTAGTATTTCACCATGGAGCGCTTATCCACCGAGTCCTTTCATGTGGCTCAACATGATTAAATTATGTAGAAGTTGCAAATGTCAAATCACAGAAAGGTGAATTTAAAATTCTTATTTTACAGCACCAAATTAGTGTGGACACTTCCCATCAAGAAGGACATTTGTTTCACTTGAGTTCTTGGCACAAATATTGCTCTTTTATGAACAAATTGCTGCTGGAAAAATGATACTCCCCCACAGGTAGAAGTCAGGTATTGCTTTTACATTCTCAATAACTAAATGAATATGTATTTTTGATAGCCGCTTTAGAAATGCCTTCCTTGCAGAGTGTTACAAACTACAGTTACCTTGTATTTGAAATACTAGGCCTTAAGTACCAAGAAATAGCCTACTCTTTCCATAATACAGAATTGAGCAGGAGAGGAAGATGCTGTTAGTGGCTAGATTGCCCATTTGGGAGGTATGTGGCGGTGTGATTAGACTCAGTGAGGGCAGAACCAACACTTTTGGCTGCTGTCTTCATGGTCATGTGAAATTCTTACAGATGGGTTCCCACAATGTTCTGGCACAGCCATTATGAAGGGTCTTGGTGGCAAAAACATTGTTATACCAACTTTCTGCCAGGAATGAATTCATGCACACACACCAATGATTTTACCTTGTTCATTTCCTCTCAAAAACTAGGTTTAGAGTTTTGATTTCAATCCCAGATTCAACACCCAATTTTTGAAAATTTCTCAACATCCCTGAGACTCAATTCTTAAAGCAGCAAAATAGAGAAAAATGATTTGATCAACATGTCCCATCGTGTAACTCCTCCAATGCCTGCCCATCTCAGAGTTAAAACAGAAGGTCTTATCCTTGCCCATAAAGTCCAGCAGGGTCAGGTCCCCGCTGTGTGGTTCCTGCCAAGCCCTCTGTCACTTCCTCTTTTTCACACATGGTCCTCCTTGCTGTGTTTCAGATATCCTCACAGTCTCACAGGGATTTCACTCTTCTTGTTCCCTTTTTCTGGCAGGCTCTTCTCCCAAAAGTCCTTTCTTTAAGGGACTTTTCACCCTCTCAGCACTCTTCCTCTGAATTCCTTGCTTTATTTTCCTCTGTAAGATTTATTTATCTGACATACCGTATACCCTACATGTTGCTTATTTATCCACACACACATACACACAAAGATTTCATTATTCACTCCTCTGTCTCAGGGCCAAGAATAGTGCTTAACACACAGTAGGTACTCTATAAATATTTTTCATGATTACATGGTCATGATTTTTATAGATTTTAGAAGTTTCTTGCTTAACTTTTACCTACAAAGAAAAGATCACTTTAATCTCCATTTTAGAGATTATGAAAATGAGAGGCAAAGGCATTGAAGATCCTACAACTGGTGTGTGGTTAGCTAGGACACAGCTTCCACCTCTTTTGAATCCATTTCCATATTCCTTTCATGACATTATTCTGTCTCTTTATAGCTCACCAGATTGCTGTGAGAATTCAACTTACAATGATGCAAAGTCTTTGAAAATGGAAATGTTCCATTTTCATGAAACGCATTCTAAATCTTATTTTTTTTCTTTGTTTTTTTAATGAGAACATAAGACAGGGTGGTTTTAGAATCTGGTTATATTTCCTTCACATAGATTTTTAACAAGCATGGGCTGAAATATCACCTCCCCTCTGCCCATGTTCACTGACT
Organism: Ateles fusciceps; assembly: GCA_036589455.1. Classification (NCBI taxonomy): domain Eukaryota; kingdom Metazoa; phylum Chordata; class Mammalia; order Primates; family Atelidae; genus Ateles; species Ateles fusciceps. Next base: position 2,317,618 of record JAZHEH010000424.1, on the reverse strand, counting down.
CATTAGGAGAAGCAAATTCAAAATACTACTGCATGAGATGATGGAGAAGATGATGGTGAATGGGAGAAGAGGAGGAGACATATGGCAATAAAGACTCATCTGCCTTGTTTTTCCCCTTTGAGAAATATCAGCTGTTGCTGGGTACAGTGGCTCACACCTGTAATCCCAGCACTTTGGGAGGCTAAGGAGGGTAGATCACTGGAAGTCAGGTGTTGGAGACCAGCCTAGCCAATATGGCAAAATCTGCTCTCTACTAAAAATACAAAAATTAGCCACGTGTGGTGGCTCATGCATGTAACCCCAGCTACTCGGGAGGTTGAGGCAGGAGAATCCCTTGAACCCTGGAGGTGGAGGTTGCAGTGAGTCGAGATGGTACCATTGCACTCCAGCCCAGGCAACAGAGCAAGACTCTGTGTCAAAAAAATAAAATAAAATAAAGAGAGAAAGAAATACCAGCTTTTGTTTTCCTCAGTTGTCACCATCATGGTAGTTGCATCAGCCTCTGGGGTTTAGCCTGTGTCTCTTTGCCTAAGTCATAATTCAAGGGAGCATCTACGGTGCCACCCAGCCTCACCGTGGAGGGAATCGAGTTTGCCTTCTCTTGGCCTCAGTGCCACATACACTGCTTCTATTGTTTTGCATCCTGCTTCACAGTTCCGTCTTGGATCAGCACTGGCTGTCACTCCGGGAATATGCCCTGCTACTTGTCAAGTGGGAAACAGAGAAATATTCAGCAACCAATCATCCTGTCGGTGAGTATTCATTAATTATCTATGGGTTAAGAATGAGGACCAGACACCCTACTAAGCACCTAGAGTGACAAATAAAATAGCACACCTCAACAAAAAGGAATCAAATGTAGTTGGGAATATAGCTCCACGCCTGCAGTCACTTGCCTTCTAACACGAGAAGTGTTTATAGAAGCAAACCTAGTGTGAGTCTCCGCTATTCCAACTTGTTCCCATGTGCATGCTGCATCTGTTTCTAGCCCATGCCAACCTTAAACAAAGAACTTGGCGACTCTTGGGTTTTTCCCAAAGAATTTAACTCAAAGATCAGAGTAAGAAATGCAGGCTTTAGAGGGGATTTTATTGAGGAAGGTGATGAGGGGCTTACATTAGATAACCTTCAACAATGTGAAGATCCATCCTAGACAATGTTGTTTTCCAGAGCCTCTTTCTGTTTTCTCCACACTGGTGGTAGGAAAGCTTTGGTCTGTAGACACAACTCCCATGCCCGACTGACTATAAGTCTAGTATATAGTATGTTCTCAATCACGTTTGCTGAATCAATAAATGATTGATTCAGTAAATGAATAAATGACTAGAATATGAAAGTAATGTTTTAAGCAAATCAATTTTTATAAATCTCTTAAACTCTAGAACTCATTGAAAAGACTTTTCTATATGCAAAATCTGAATTCTTAAAAAGCTATAAGCATTTTTAAATGAGTGAAGGGCTCTTACATGAAATTATTTTTTAAAACTAAGAATATATTTGTAAAAATCAATAAATAACAGTTTCAGCAATGTAATGAGCTTTTATAAATTTGGATTTTCTTATATTGGATTTGTTCAAAGTTAAGTTCATATGCATATGATTCAAGATCTCACAACTCTTTTTCTTAGTCTGGAAGTTCAGGTTTACAAAGCAAGACTATATTTCCTTGTAAACACCCAGGAAGTGAAAGCTGCCAATATCTAAGTGACATATTCGGGAGGGAGGGAGGGGGAAATCAGCCAAAATGTCACAGGAGTGAGGAATAACTTTCAATGTCCTATCAAAGGAGCTCTTCAAGTTGTGTATTGATCCTAACACAAAGAAAATATGCCTAGAAAATTAATTTGACATTTATGATCAATAGCACTCAGATGTCACAGAGCAGAGGGTTGAAAAAAAGATGGCTTTAAAATTACAGTCATGAATTTATAATTAAATTAATGAGTAGAATTTATTGAATTAATGTTTCCATAGTCTAAAGAAAATCAGTCTGCCATAGCACATTACTGAAGAAATGGGGAGGTGACATCTTAGCTTTCCAGATCAGTCTTTATTAACTCATCTATGCTTTGCTTTTTTATTTAGACCTTTGTGCTTCACTTTCTGAAGTGTGGTCATTTTTCACATATGAGCTAACCATCACACCTAGTGCAAAGATTGAGCTATTAAGGGACTCATCTATGACAAGAATGAGCCCCTGTCTATTATCTCATCTCTGTCAAGAAGTCCTAGAGAAAATGCATTTTGTGTTTTGGTGAAGAAGTAAAAAACATTGCACATTTTAGATTCTTGAGCATCTGTATTAAATGAATGAATCAGACAGGAGTTACTGGCATCAGTTGCATCTACACAAGAGGACAATCTGTGTAGTGACAGTACACACTGAAAATAACAAAAAATAGTCTTTAAAAGACTGTGGTTGCACAGTCAGTGCTGTAATAATATATACTTTGGGGCTTCTTTCTCAACTTGACAAATTCTTCCTTCCTTCCTTGCATACTGTCTTCTCTGCCTACAATGATTTCTTTAAAGGCTTATCTGATCTCAGAGTTTCAAATGCCATCCTTTTGGTGATGGGTAATGCTATGTCCCTGGCTGTGAACTCTTCCTCCAAGTTTAAATACCTTTTTACTCCTGCCCACCTAATGGCTACATTTTGATATTTAATGGGCACTTCACACTTGACATGTTTCAAACCAAAGTTTGTAATTTCCCCTTCTGCAAAGATGCTACTCTGCCAGTCTTCTTTATTCCAGCTAATGGCAACTCCATCCCTAAGACAGCCATCCTTGACTCCTTTTTCAAAATCACAACTCATATGCAATCTGCAGCAGATCCTTGCCATCAAATCATGTACAGAATCTAGCGAATTCTGTTTCCTCCTCGCTCTCTGCCTCAAGCCATCATCTTTCATTGGATGGTACACACACTTTCTTGCTGCTCTCCCTGCTTCTGTTCTTTCCTATATACAACCCTACCTATAGTCTTTTCTTGAAACAATAGGCAGAGATGATCCTTTAAAACACGGGTGGGACCCTGTCCCTCCTCTACACTAATATCTGTGGTGTCCTCTCACCTTACTCAGATTAAATGGCAAATTTATACAACGGACTATAGGACCCTATGTGAGCTGGATCATCTACAACCTCACTGATTTTACCTCTTTCAACTTTCCTTCCCTTTATTCTCTTCTGGCCAAAATAATCTTGCTATTTTTTAAACATGCCAAGCATATTCTCACCTCAGGATATTTGATCATGCCATTTCCTCTGCCAGGAATTCTCTCCTTAGGGTGGATTGTCTTTATTACTCAGTTCCTGCAGCTTTCTGCTCATGAATCATGTAATCTGTGAGGCCTGGCCTGACAATCCTACATGAAATGAAAATTACAGAACCCCCTCTCCACTGTACTTTGCCTCTGCAATCCTTATGCTTCTTTGCTTTCTGTTTCTCCATAACTCTGGTCACCATGTGGCCTACTCTTTATTGGCCCATTTTATTTATAGCTGGTATATCCTTACTGGAATATAATTTCCAGGAAGACAGAAACATTTCTGCTATTTATGTTTACAGCTACATTTCCAGTGTGTGAAACAATGTTTTAATATATATTTTTGGACAAATTAAATGAATTACTGTTATTGATGTAGGGCTGGTGAGCCCCAAGTGGGGCTTAGCCTGTGAGCGTTCTTCGCTTCACCCAGGAAAGAATTCAAGGATGAGCTTGTGGTAGGGTAGAAGAAAACCGCTTTGCTGAAGCAGCAGTGTTACAGCTCTGTGACTGCTCCTACAGAGCAAGCCTGCCCCATAGGCAGTGTGCTGAGAGTCGCAGCTCAGGGCAATCAGTTTTACACCTACTTTTAATTACACGTAGAGTAGGGGGTGGTTTATGCAGAAATATCTAGGGGTGTTTTACATGTAGATTAAGGGGTATTTATGCAGAAATGCAGAAGTCACTACTGGATAACTTCTGGGTCATCAGGTCATTACCATGGAAAGGGGTGGTAACTTCCGGGTGTTGCCATGGCAGTGGTAAACCGACATGACACACTGGTGGGTGTATCTATGGAAAGCTGCTTCTGCCCCATCCCTGTTTTAGTTATTCCTTGATTCGGTCCCATATCCAAACCCTGCCTCCAGAGTCAACTCCCACCTCCTACCTCGTTATTATGCATTCTAAAGCATTGGCAAGTAAAGCTGCATTTGCCACTTAGTGGACTCCCAACTTTTGGATTACTCAGTGCAGTTGTATACATGCTTGTGTAATATCTCACGCTGCACAACAGTTTTGCTCTGGGTTCCACCTTTGAATTTTTATTCACTAACATATTGTCAAAGAAACAATTTTTTCATAGTTGCTCTAGGACATGATATGTAATGATTATTGAATGAGATAATGTATGTTTCTACATGGATACTTTGCTCCTTAAATTCTCAAGGGTCTTTTTTAGCTATACTGGCTTAAATTTGGTATTTGGTAAACCAACAGTGCTGATCTGCTGCTGATTTTAGATACTCCAGGAAATATGTTACATGTTTTCTTTTCTTTTTTTAGAGAGGCAGAGTCTCACTCTGTCACCCAGGCTAATAGGTAGTGCATAATCATAGCACTACAACCTTGACCTCCTGGGCTTAAGCTATTCTCCTGCCTCAGACTCCCAAGGAGCTGGGACTACATGTGCATGGCACCACATTTGGCTAATTTTTTTTTTTTAAAATAGAGACAGGATCTCACTATGTCGCTCAGGCTAGTCTTATACTCCAGTTTCAGGTCATCCTCCTGCCTCAGTCTCCCAAAGCAGTGTGATTGCAGGCATTAGCCACCATATTTGGCTTCTGTCTCCATCTTTAAAACATTTCTTGGTCAGGCCTGCCGATGTTGTTGGTAAATTACCAGCAATAGCTTGCAACTGATAGTTGGTATCTGCTTCCAGGGAAACAATAAGTGAAAAAATCTGTGATGTCTTCCAGAACTCAGCACTACATCTGGAATCATGCCAATAATATTACTGGCAGGTAGATTCAGATGAGGGGGACACTTGTCCCTTCTAGTCATTACCTACTTTGGCTCTGGTCCCTCCAGGCTACAAAAGGGACTGTGGACAATATTATATATCAAGTCTTCTCCAAAGATAACTGAAAACACACAGGGACATACATATCAGGGAGACACCTGTCTGTGTGTCCAGAATGAATTACTGGGAAGGTTCCAAGTACTAAAATCCATGCAGATGAAGTCATTGCAACATAGAAATACATATTTTAGTTTTAGACCAAAGGGATATTCTCTAGAAAGGATAATGATAAAATGTGAATCAGATTCTTTTGAAGGAATACCGAAATAGAATCATGGAGCCTTGTCCCTTACTTAGGTGACTTGACAATTGAATTTCTCTTCCTATGTTTATCTTAAGAATCCTCATTCATCTCTATTCCAGCTACAATGAACTAGAAGGAGCTAAACATGGTCTGTACTTTCCTATCTGCGATTTTGGTGATGACTTCTGATGTTCTCTTCACCTAGAATGCCCTCTTTTTATAACTCCAAATGTTTAAGGTGTTTTCATACTATTAAGTACAACTCAAATACTACCTTTTGCATAAAGCTGTCCCAATTTTCTCTAAAATGAAAATAAAGTTAATCTTATGTGTCCCTGGACTCTCATAATGTTTGTCTGTAATTCTGTGATTCTTTATTAGGTTCTTCTTGCATTGCTATAAAGAAATAGCAATGAGACTGGGTAATTTATAGTGAAAAAAAGTTTTAATTGGATCATGGTGCTGCAGTCTATACAGGAGGCATAGTAGCTTTCTGGGGAGGCCTCAGGAAGCATCAATCACAGCAGAAGGCAAAGGGGAGCAGGCATGTCACAAGTCAAAAGCAAGAGCAAGAGAAGAAGGAGGAGGTACTACACATTTTTAAATGACTAGATCTCACAAGAACTCACTCATAAACATGAGGACACCCCAAAAAGATGGTGCTAAACCGTTCACAAGAAATCCACTCTCATGATCCAGTCACTAGGCCCCTACTCCTACTAGGCCCCACCTACTAGTCCCCACCTCCAGCATTGGGGAATTCATTTCAACATGTATTTTGGTTGGGACAAATACCCAAACCATATCAGAGTCTTATTAGTGTGTGAATATGTGTGTGTATACACATTGCACACATATATTTATAATATTTTCATATCCTTTCTAAATTTGCAAGACTGTGAATATTAGAGATCACTCATTCTTTTAACTTTCCACTCTGTGGATAAATCCTTCATTCCCTGGTGTCCCCAAGCAATGACTATCAGTCTGTGCTTAGATAGTTCCTATGTCAGTGGTACTCACTACCGCCCAGGCAGCCTCCTCCTTTGGTGTAAACTTTGCACTCCACTGACAACAACTTGGGTTAGGAAGATACTTCTTCAGCATCAGAGCTGTAGCAAGGCTTTTGATTTGGCTGATTTGTTAGAAAAATATATGAATTCTAGTCTAACAATAAGACAGTGATGGCCCACAAAAGGATTTTTCTCCACTGACAACTGAGGGAGAAAATGTGCTGTAATTACCAGGAGCTCCAGGGAGGATTAGATGGTTGAGATGGTGTTTCAAGCGATTAAAGGATTTTTGAAAATGATCTTTTTTTTTCAGGATTTGAAACAGCTGAACTGCAATAAACAGGTTTTCTGGAGGAGTTTCTTGGGAAATAGCTATCAGTGTTTACGTCCCAAATGCTATTTTTAAGTGGATCCCTTGCTCTGTGTTCCCACTGACCGGGGGATACTCTTCTCCTGACTTCTAGCCTATTTTCTAATTTGTTGTAATTGCTTGCTCTATGCATATCTTCAATGTCAAACTGTAAGCCTGGAGAGGTCAATAATCAAGGTTGTCCTAACAGTCACTCTGTTTGCTGGGCCAGCAATTGTTTGCAGACTGGATAAACGACTGTTTGTGTGGTAACAGTGTGAAGTGGGCTAACTGGTATTTGGGGAATTACTGTGTTCTTTTAAAAATGGCTGTTCACCAAGATATGTGGTACCCAAGTAAAACTTGGTCAGAATGAGTCTCCCTTCTCTGCAAGGTAGACACTTACATGGTAAAGTTTAAAACTTTTTTTATAACTTTCATAGATGCATGACAGTAAACACAGTTTATTTGATAGGATGTCCAGAACTAAGATCATAGAGAATGGAAGCTGAGAAAGAGGATGTAGCAAGCAGTGGGGAAGAGTAGAATTATGTAGTCACTTAACTAGACATTCATTTCTTTCTTAAAAATTTATTTTAGATTTAGGGGTACATATGTGGGTGTATTACATGAGTACATATTGCTAGAAGTCCTAGCCAGAGCAATCATGCAAGAGAAAGAAATAAAAGGCTTTCAAGTAGGAAAAGAAGAAGTCAAACTATCTCTCTTTGCTGATGATATGATTCTATACCTAGGAATATGATTCTATACCTTAAGGACTCCACCAAAAAGTTCCTAGTCTGATAAACAACTTTGGTAAAGTTTCAAGATACAAAATCAATACACAAAAATTAGTGCATTCCTATACACCAATAACATTCAAGTTGAGAGCAAAATCTGGAATATAATTTCATTTACAGTAGTCACAAGAAAATACATTGAAATTTATCTAACCAAGGAGGTGAAAGATCTCTACAAGAACTACAAAATGCTACTGAAAAAGATTGTATATAATACAAACAAATGGAGAAATCTTCTATGCTCATGAACTGAAAGAATCAATATCATTAAAATAGCCATATTCCCCTAAGCAATCTATACATTCAATGCTATCCTTTGGAACTACCAATGTCAGTTTTCAAAGAACTAGAAAAAATTATTCTAAAATTCATACAGAAACAAAAACATGCCCAAATAGCCAAAGCAATCCTAAGTAAAAAGAGCAATGCAAGAGGCATCACATTACCCAACTTCAAACTATATTAGAAGGCTATGGTAACTAAAACAGCATAGTACTGGTACAAAAACAGACACATAGACCAATAGAAAAGAACAGCAAATCCAGAAATATAGCTATACACCTAGAGTCAGCTGATCTCAACAAAGTTGACAGAAATAAGCAACAAGGAAAGAACTCCCTATTCAATAAATGGTGCTGGGATAATTGGTGAGCTACATGCAGAGCAAAGAAAGTGGATCCCTACCTTTCAACATATACAAAAATTAACTCAAGATAGGTTGAAGATTTAAATGTAAGACCTCAAACTATAAAAAAGTCCTAGAGGAAAACTTAGGACATTCCATTCTGGACACCTAGGCAAAGAATTTATAACTAAGTTTCAAAAGCAATTATAACAAAAATAAGAAATGATAGGTGGGACCTAATTAAACTAAAGAGCTTTGGCACAGCAAAAGAAACTATCAACAGAGGAAACAGACAACCTACAGAATGGGAGAAAATATTCACAAACTATGCATCTGACAAAGGTCTAATACCCAGAATCTATGAGAAACTTAAACAAATCAACAAGCAAAAACAAATAACCCAATTAAAAAGCAGGCAAATTAATTTCTTATTTCTCTCCTAAAAACTATAAGGGAATACAAAAAATCTATAATGCTGATCAAAGTCATGTGTTTGGAAAGTTCAATAATGCAACCCAATAATGTAATAAATAATTGACTTATAAATTAAATTGTTTGGAATAACAGCAAATGGATAGATACTGATGAAGTAAATATCTTGAATTATTGCTTACTATGGCATAAATTGAATAAACAAATACTGATCGAGTACTTATTTAGATAGCCATAATAATAAATTCTTTGTATCTATTACTTGATTTGATCATTCCAGATATCCAATTAAATATATTTTTTAAATTTTCACTTATTTTAAAAGTGACTAATAAGAATTGTACATATTTATGGGATATACAGTGATGTTTTGATACATTTAATGCATAGTAATTAGATCAGGGTAATTAGCATGCCCATCAACTCAAACATTTGTCTTCATGTTGAGAACGTTCAATATTCTTCTTCTAGTTATTTGAAAGTATTTATTATTGTTAGTTATATTCATCCTACAGTGATATAGAGCTTATTCCTCCCTTCTCTCCCTTCTACCTACTGTTTCCAGCCTGTAGTATTCTCTGTTCTACTTTTTACTTCTATAAGGTCACCTTTTTTTTTAGCTTCAACATATGAATGAGAACATGCAATGTTTAACATTCTGTTCCTGGCTTTTTCACTTAATATAATGTCTTCTGGTTTCATCCATGTTGCTGTGAATGACAGGATTTCATTCTTTTTATGTCCGAATAGTATTCCATGGTGTATATACACCACATTTTCTTTATCTGTTCATCCATTGTTGGATGCCTAGGTGGATTTCATATCTTGGCTATTGGAAATAGTGCTGCAATAAACATGGGGGTATAGAGGTCTCTATATTGATTTCCTTTTCTTTGTATAAATTTCTAGTAGTGAGTTTTCTGGATCATATCACAGTTCTATTTATAGTATTTTGAGGAATCTCCATACTGTTTTCCATAGTGGCTGTACTAGATTACATCCCCATCAACAGTGTATGAGAGTTTCTTTTTCAATGCATCCTCCCCCAACACCTATTATTTATTGTCTTTTTGATAACAGCCATCTTGACTGGGGTGAAATGATACCTCATTGTGGCTTTGATTTGCATTTCCCTGATGATTAGTGATATTGAGCATTTTCTTATATATTTGTTGGCCATTTGTATGTCTACTTTTGAGAAATGTCTGTTCAGATAATTTTCTCATTTTTAATTGGATTTATTTATTTATTTATTTATTTGGTGTTGCAGTGTTTTACTTCCTTGTACATTCTGAATATTAATCATCTGTTGTATAAGTTGTGTGCAAATATATTTTCCCATTCCATAGGTTCTCTTTTCATTCTGTTGGGTTTTTTGTTGTTGTTGTTGTTGTGCAAAGGAAACTTTTTAGTTTGATGTAATCCCATTTGTTTATTATTGCTTCTGTTGCCAGTGCTTTTAGTCTTATGCATAAAATATTTTCCCAGACCAATGTCCTGCAGTGTTTTCCTTATGTCTTCTTCTAGTAGTTTTATTGTTTCAGGTCTTACAATTAGGGCTCTGATCCATTTAGGGTTGATTTTTGTACAGGGTGAGAAGTGAGGGTTTAGTTTCATTTTTGTGTAAATGGATATCCAGTTTTCCCACCACACTTTGTGACTGCCCTTTCCCCAATGAGTATTCTTGGCATCTTTGTAAAAATCAGTTGACTGTAGTTAGGAGGATTAATTTCTGGCTTCTCTATTCTGTTCTATTGGTCTATGTGTTTATTTTTATACTAGTACCATGCTGTTTTGATTACTTCAGATTTGAAGTATATTTTGAAGCCTGATAATGTGATGCCTCCAGATTTGTTCTTTTTATTCAGGATTGCTTTGAGTATTTGAGGTCTTTTGTGGTTTTATAAAAATCTTAGGGTTTTTTTTCTATTTCTGTGAAGGATTTTATTTGTATTTTTACATGGACTGCATTGAACCTGTAGATTGTTTTGGGTAGTATTGTCATTTTAACAATACTAATTCTACCAATCCATAAGAATGAGATGTATTTCCATTTGTTTATATGTGTGTGTGTAATCATATGAATAATTTTACATCAATGGCCAGATAGAGGAAATATGTAATATTTTCTTAATACACATGAGAAAACTGTCAATGGCAGGTTGTAGTTACAACTGATGAATATAATTATGTGAACATCTACTTGACATATCCTTTGTCATTAATGAAAGGTATACTGAGCACATACTATATTAACTAGCTTGTAGACTTTTTGAGAAAGTGCATAATTCATGTTTAAATATTTTTTGGTAAAAATAACATTTTTAGATGGAAGAGATGGACACACAGATACTTATGAACCACATTGTAATCAGGAACTGCATTTGATAAACATTAAAACTAAAAATGTATGGAACAAATTAGACATATGATCTTAGATTCTGTAATGATAAAGATAAGGAAAAACATAAGATTGTTTATGCTAGTGTTTACAAAGACACATTTTGAGAACAGAGAAACACAAGAGTATAATAAAATACTTATCTTGTAAGTGGGCAATGTATATTGATAAGTTTACTTAAAATTAACAGAGAATAGGTCTTTAAAAAAGGCCTAACACAGTAAGATATAGCTTTCAAATGAAAATGGTATATTCAATGGAAAGCAGGTGACAATATTAAACTCTCTGAGACTGTGCTCTTTATACTTCTTTGTATCCCAAGAAAGGGCTTATTGCAAAGAAATAACCTTCCCCAGGTGATTTTCATAAGACTAGCAGATTTCCCCTCTTTTTTTTAAACCTATGACTAGGTCAGAAACAGACTCTACATTCCCATTCTTTGCCTCAAAAATAATAAGCTATACTGTTTGTACTCACCAATCAATCTGAAGAAAATACCTGCTAACTTGATATGACTAGACTTTAGTCAGCTGTCTCTCCTTCCTCAGGGCCTTGAACGCTAAGCCTCCCTCAGCCTGAGCCAGCATTGCAGTGGGGAATGGGGAATATTTAGGGTCTCTTTTATGGGCTCTCCCAAGAATCTACTGACCTTAATTTAAGGAAAGACATTCCTGCTTAACAGTTCCATCACTTTACTCTTTTATTCCACTCTCCTATACCAAGTTTTTGTAGGCATATTTATTCCTCTTTATAAAAGAAAATCCCTTTCTGCCCAATCTTATGGTATGAGAGTTTTCCCTTTTGTAATTTTCTTCATTTATTGTAATCATCTTTTTGAATAAAGTCTCCTTCATTAAGTCTACATTTTTTTATATTTTACTCAGAAAAAAAGATTTCAATGAGAAGAGTTAATGGAAAATAAAAAATAATATGATGAAACAAAAGTCTCCTAAAAATATGGTAGTTATAAACGGATTAGACATACCAATTAAAAAACGAAGACTCTAAGATTAAATAAAAAACCCGAAAAATCTGCCTAAAAGATGCATACTTAAGAAGAGAAGGATTAAAAATGAAGGGTTATAAAATACCTCAAATAAAACATAACCAAAGAAAAACTGGGATTGTATTCATAATATCTGAGTAAATAATATTTAAGCAAAGGTAGCATAATGTTCAAAGAAGAATATTATATACTTGTATGAGAAACACACATATATGCATCTAGCAATATAACCTCCAAATACATAAAACATTGACTGGCAGGAATTATGACAAAAAGGGATTATAGTTCTCAGAAATTTTAACACCGTTTTTAGAAATTAAGACATTAAACTAGCAGAAGAAGCAAAGAGTTTGAGTACTACAGAATATTAAAAAGATCTATACAACAGAGATGGTATTTTTTTAAATATACACAAACATTTGGCAAAAAAAAAGGTCTGCATTAGGATATAACAGAAGTCTCAATAAATATTAAAGAATCAATATAAGACAAAATATTGTTTTATAAAATTCAATATTTTTGAAAACTAAATAATAAAGATTATTAAATAACCTTTGGGTTAAAAAGGAAATAGTAAAGAAAGTTAAAAAGTATTCAGGTCTCACGTGGTGGCTCACGCCTGTAATCCCAGCACTTTGGGAGGCCCAGGTGGGCAGATCACTAGGTCAGGAGTTCAAGATCAGCCTGACCAACATGGCAAAACCCTGTCTCTACTAAAAATACAAAAATTAGCCAGGCATGGAGGTGTGTGCCTGTAATCCGAGCTACTCAACAGGCTGAGGCAAGAGAATCATTTGAACCTGGGATACAGAGTTTTCAGCGAGCCAAGATCATGCCACTGCACTCCAGCCTGGGCAACAGTGTGAGACTCCATCTCAAAAAAAAAAAAAAAAAAAAGTATTCAAAATTCGTGATCACAAGCATGTTAAAAATCAAATTTTTGGGAAAGAGCTAAAGCAGTGTTTACATAAAGAATGTAGAGCTAAAAGTACAATTATCAAGAAAGAAGAAAGGTGGAAGGTAAATTATTTTCACACTAAAGTCAGAAAGACAGGAAAAACATATAAAACCCAAAGAAGCAAGAAACAAGAATATAACCAAGGTAAAAGAAGATATAACACAATTTAGATCATAAACGATAAAGATAATTAGCAAATGGGAAGCTGACTCTTACAAAAGATTATTAAGACATACAAACTTCTGTTAAGATTGACCAAGAAGAAAGAGGGAAAATTTGCTAACAGGTAAAATAAAGAATAAAAAGGTAGAAATAGCTACAAATTAAAAATTAAAAAGGAAGAAATAACTATTGAGATTTTAACATGTACTGTGAATTACTATAAGCAATACATTTGAAATCCAGATGAAACTAGTAAATTCCTTAAAAATACTCATACAATTTTAAAAGATAGAGTGACAAGACAAGGGAAATTAGATCAGGTCAATTACCTAAAACAATGTAAGTGAATGATTGAGACTGCATTTTAGTGGCCTCTGACTTGCAACAAGTATTCTAATCAGGTAGTTAAATAAAATAATAAAGGAAGGGATGAAGGTTGATACTCAGCTGTCCTCTGTGATACTGAATGAAGGTACAGAGTGATTTCAGAGTACTGTTGTGACGGTGAAAATGCATTGGAGCGAAATTGAGACGGCTGAGGTTGGAATGGCCAAGAAAAGGGGTTAGAGAAATTCCAGACAGGAAGAGGAATGATGTGGCATGCAGGCATGACAAGTAGTTCCAAGATTTAAGATCTTTATAAAAACAGACTTTGAGAAAAATGTCTGTGTAAACAAGCACCATCACCACCACCACAACAAAACAGATTTCCTTTTCATCTCTCACTTTAATTTTGGGATAACCAAAGTAAACTTTTCCTTTTTGCCTTTTCATGCACTGCATCCTAAAGCCAATTTCCATGATATTAAAAGAACAGGATTACTGAGAGCAAGACACTTTTGGGCAACATAAAAAGCCTGAGGGAAATCTTAATAAATAAGGAAAGAGAGATAATGAAGGGAATCCTTTTCTTCCCATTGCAGAATGACAATTGGCTCTCGATGCAAAAAGTGAGCTTGGAGAGAGAAAGACACTGTGGTGGCAATATCTTTTAGGAAATTGGTTAACAGGTTTATCATCATAAATTTCAGACAAAATTAAGCAGAAAACAGTCTAGGGGCATGGTATATTGTTAAGACGGACATTCTCAATGGGCACCATATCAAGGCATTCAACTCTAGTTGGGAAATGTGACAGATCCAGGAGGCATGAGTTCCTGTGTCTGTGCCAGTTCCCAGGGTGCACAGCCGGCCTCGGTGACTGAGAATATGCCCATATGCCAAAGACCATGATTTTTTAAAGGAAAATATAGATTCTCCTCTTTTGTATTTTAGGTTTGGGTTTTGATGACTTTGCTTTGGCTGTTGAAAAGCCCAAGATAAGGCCAGGCACAGTGGCTCATGCCTGTAATCCCAGTACTTTGGGAGGCCCAGTCGAGTAGAGGACGAGGTCAAGGGATCAAGACCAGCCTAGCCAATATGATGAAATCCCGTCTCTACTAAAAATGCAATAATTAGCTGGGTGTGGTGGCACACACCTGTCGTCCCAGCTACTTGGGAGGCTGAGGCGGAGAATTGCTTGAACCAGGAATCAGGAGATTGCAGTGAGCTGAAGTCGTGCCACTGCGCTCCAGGCTGGCAACAGAGTCAGACTCTGTCTCAAAAAAAAAAAAAAAAAAAAAAAAAAAAAGAAAGAAAAAAAAAAGGAGAAAAAGAAAAAAGAAAAGCCTGAGAGAAATCTGAATAAATAAGGAAAGCACTAGGGAAACCCAGATCTGACTTGGTCTGTGGTTGGGTTAACTCCTATATTTAGGATCTCATGACTAATGTTGGGGAAGAGAAACATCTTTTCCTCCCCCGATCTAGGTTCATGGCTTAAGTCCTGAAACGAAAGACAAACTAACCAAAAAACAATCATGTCAACTTATTTAATATGCTTTATGTAACATGAGACCTTCATAAGGAAATGAAGGCCCTAAGAAACAGTTAAACTTGTGTTGTATTTACATGGTAAGTTTGATGACAGGTGGACAGCTGTAAAGAAATACAACTGGACAAAGAGGTGTGATCTAAGGATAATGAACTGGGGGATACTTAACAAGGTCTATTTGTTCAGTTTCCTCTCTCTGACCCTGTGTCTTCAGAAGCAAGGATGTTCCTTGCCTTTACATACAGGGAGAGCACCTCTCTAATGAGGGTCTCATCCCCTCTTTAGGGAAGGTCAGAAAATCCACTTTAGGTTTTATGATTTCCTTCAGGAGAAGGTGAGAATGACCCTCTGCTTCTATTGTGTTCTCAAAATCCTTCAGCTTAAAATATTCAATATTCTAATGTGCCATATTTTGGGATAGCGTGTCCTAAACCTCATTGCTAACTTTGTCTCCACAGCTCTCTCTTTTCTCTCCCATGACCAAAGTGCTCTTCAGGGGATATTTTCTCAATTCCCCCAGCTTCACAGAATTCTTAGAATTTAATTTTGTTCTCTTTAGCATCTGCTCTTTTTCCTGACTTCTCTTCTGATACTAGATTAAAAATCTTTTTGTACTTCGTTAATGTTTATGGCTTCACAGCAGAGATGTGTGAGGTTAAAGGATGCAGGCTGGAAACAAAAATGTCTAAGATATCAAAGATGGTCTAATCCTTAATTCACTAAAGGTGAATGGCTGCCTTATGCTCTGCACCTGGGTCTCAGCCATGACTGACTTTGCTTTTCTAGAAAAATCTGCACACTTAGTCTAGGCAGCTTGGTTTACCAAATGCTACTTCCTTTTGATCTGTAAAATCCTGAATTTGTTATGCCCCACTTGAACTCTACTCAGGCAAATCTTTAATTCACTTTGCTTTAGTTTTTCCACCTGGGCCAATTTTTAGCACTTACTGTTGCTGACATTAGATCAAATATTCTTTCTAAAATCTGTAGATAAGTTAAATATTTGAAACAAGTATAGATAAATTGTTAATATAATAATGTATAAAAATGTTATGCAAATAGATGAGAACAAGACCAAAAGAGAAAAGATAGACTATAAATTCATAAAATACAAAAGATAATGCAAACATGTGAAATATTAATGACTCTAGTAACCCCTGAAATGTAAATAAAAATATTGAGATGAGCTTTTTTCTCATAAATGAACAACAAATAAATAAATTTTATTAATGTTGGAGGATACTTTGAAATTGTTCTTCTTATAAATTCTATGAATATAAATCACACAAAACTTCTTAGGAAGCTATTTAGTAATAAGTCTTGATAACATTAAAAATTGTTATTCCTTTTAAGTAGTTTCTCCCCCTACTAAGAGTTCATTCTAAGAAAGTAATCAGAAATGTTGCAAAAGACTAATGCATAAGCATATTCATTTATTTAAAAATATTTAAAAAGAGCAAATGTGATGAATAGAAGAACAGTTAAATTAGTTATGATCCCATCAAAGAAAGTAAAGTATGGTTCCTTTTTGAATATTATATATATGAAGAATCTTAATGATGTGAAAAAGTACTAAAATATTAAGTGAAAAAGCAGGGAAATATGAGATATACAGTAAAATCTCAAATACACCTGTTTCATATCTCTGTGGCTCCTATCCATCTTGTATTTCCTCTGTGCAGCTCATCTATTCTCATTGTCTCTGCTTAAATATGGGGAGTTGATTTTTTCCTCTATCGACATTCTTTTGTTTAATTTAATACCTTTCCCTACTTTCTCAAGTATGAACAGAAGGTTTCAATAGTATAGGTTTTTAATAGTAGGGCTTCAAATTTTAGTCAGTCATCATTTAGTCACTTATAAAATGTTTACAGATCAAAAGCAATGTGTCAAATACAATTCAAGTCCCAGCAAGTTAGCAGTGAAGAAGATAGAGACAGTTACTACTCTAAGAGGCTTATATGCAGATACATGTGGTATGTGTCTGATGGAGAAGGGTGGAGACAATAGAAATAAAAAATTAAAATGTTGAGAACAAAGAAGTGATAAGAAAGATATAGAATATGATAATAATAATGAGATAGCTAGAGTGTGGGGTTGGCTGGAAGAGGCCTCTTTGAGTAAGTGATATTATGTTTAAAATGTGAATAATGAGCAAAGAAAAGAACAAATGCCAAGAGTACCTTCTAAATAAGATATATACATTTTTTCAGACATAATACTATTGCACATATAACAGACTATAATATACTGTAAACATAACTTTTTATATGTACAGGGAAACCAAACAAATGTTTGTGACTCACTTTATTGCAACATGTGCTTTATTTCAGTGTTCTGTCACTGAACTAACAATTTCTCAGAGGTACGTTACTATGAATAAGCTTTTTCTAACTATTTTATGTGCATTAATCCATGTGGTCCTCAAACAAGTCTCTAATGGAGGTATTTACATTTAACCATAGTCTACAGATTTGAAAACTGAGGTGCAAAATGGTGAACACTGGTAGAAGACACCCAGCTAAGAAATAGCAGTGTTAGAAAAGGGAACACAGAGCCTGCTGTCAGAGCCCACGCCTCACCACCCCTCTGGGCTCCAAGTCAAGAAGTGCCAAGTATGTTACCCAAGCCAGAAACTATGGAATCATTCCAAAGTCCAAGTTCTTCCTCATTAAGTTAATCACCAAGAGCAATTGGTTCTGACCTCTAAATAACTCTTTTTCTGTTTACTTTTTACCCATCCACACTACTACCATTCTACACCAATCCCTCATCACCAGGATTACAGCAATTACTTCTTAAAAGGTTTCCTTGTACCTAACCTTGGCCCTTCTAAGCAAAGGTCTTTAGTGGAATTAGATCTTTCAAAGGCTCAATCTTATGACATCACTTTCCTGCCTAAAGTCTTTCTATTTCTTTTCATTGCTCTTGTGATAAAGCCAGCTTGCATAGTAAACTATTAAAAGTTCTCCATGATTTCATGTCAGCTTACCTCTCCAGCTTTACTTCTTTCCTCTCAGAGATTCTGTATAATATATACCTTACTGTTACTAGACTTGTTTCAGTTCTTCACCAGGTGTGTAAAGGTGTTCTCTCACATCTTGGCTGTTTTATAAGATGTTTCCTCTGCTTACATGTTACCCTGCTCTTACCTTCTTCTTTATGTTAAGAAGTTTTCATAATGGCTGCAATGCAATGATGAGATATCTAAAGTATCCCATAAATGCTCTAAGAGCTCTAAGTTAGGTATTTTCAAGATCCTATCATCCAACAGACCACAGGGACAACTAAATACTAGAAAAGAGAGTTTTATTAGTTTGCAAGCCAAGAAGATACGGTCTATAGGCATCTGCATAAAGTGCTCTCTCTTTGAAGAGAGGAAGGACAAGTTGGGTTTTATGCCTCATAGGGCCAGTATCATACATATTCAGCAGGTTTTGGGGAAAAGCTATATATATTTGTTAGGGTAGCCAAGAGTATGCAGATTGGGTAAACATATATGTAATGTACAACCCATGTTTACCTTGGGTCAGAGTTTTAGCATTAAAATGAGATGTAATTTGACTCTTTGTGTCAAAAGATGAACTATAGGACACAAAGACAGTTTATGTGCAGCCTCCATAAGCTGGATGAAACCAGCTTAAGGTCTGCAGTTGCTTATCAGAAAAAAAGAATGTTTGTAAGGCTGGTCCTGTGTCCAACCAGAGTTTTAGTGGTCTGGGTTGTAAACCAGACCTGATAGCTCCCATTGTTAGGGAGTTTAGTAACAGATGTTTGTAAATTTGCTATACAAGCAGGTTTCTGAATTCTTGACCTATAGGTAACTTTGTTTCCTTAACCTTTGGATCTGTCTCAGTTGATAAAGGGGCGTCGATTTTGGTCTCTTAGATCACAGTTCTAAGAACCAGGCTCTTTCCATTCTGCCATTTTTAGAGTGTTGGCTTTTATCATTACACTTACCACTGCAGGAGCCCAGATGGTGTATGTAGCCTATGAAGAAGTCACCCAAATATTCTTTAATGAAAGGACCTGTTGGTCCTACTTTTGGAAATACTCTTAGCAGACAGTCTTCATCTTTCAACTTTTTTAGGGACTGCCTTGGTTGCAAAGAGTTACATTACAAAAATTCAAGACCTCTTTGCGGTGGCTTATATGCAACTACTTACTGATACAGGTGCATAAACACTTGGCCATCTAGTCCCAGTGGGGGACAATTCTGAAGGGCCTTTCTTGCACCAAAGTTCCTGGTTGGCTAAGGCATTACATTCAGCCTCTTAGTCTCTCTGATCCAGCATCTGCTCTTTTTCTTTCACAGGTTTTACCCCAAGGGTATTCCAAACATCCCACATGCTAAACTCTGTCTGAGAGTCTACTTCTGAAAATCAGTTGTTGGTACCTCAGTGGTCAAGACAGCAACCAGAAAGCGCACATTTTTGACCTGTATCACTTGCTGCCTGGCACAACTCATGATCAACTGCTAGAACTCTTACCAGTGGCGAAGTGGGTTGTTATATCACTGAAAGAGAATGTACTGGCTTACACAATTCATAAGCATTGGAAAAATATGAAGTAGTAACTACAAGAACAATAGAACCAGATGAAGTGGCATGTGCCTGTAGTCCCAGGTACTCTGGAGGTTGAGATGGAAGAATCCCTTGAGGCCAGGATTTCAAGAACAGCCTGGGCAACATAGTGAGACCCTGTCTCTACACAAATAAATTTTAAAAAACCAGCCAATCGTGGTTATACGTGCCTGTAGTCCCAGCTACTCAGAAGGCTGAGGTGGGAAGATCACTTCTGCCCAGGAGTTCATAGCTGCATTGAGCTATGATCACACCCTTACACTCCAGCCTGGGCAATAGAGTGAAACCCTGTCTCAAAAGCAAACAAACAAAATGATACTAAACTAATTGAGCTTTGGAAAAAGGTAATAAAAAATTGAAGGAAAATTAATAGTCGACTGAAAGATGAGGGCAAAAGCCAGATGTCCTTGTTGAAAGCAGATAAAGATACTCTCACTTTTTCCAAAAGCAGGGTAGAGACCATTGTGAAACAGGCCTAGGACTTAATTTTCATAGTAGCAGGATTCTGCAAGTAGGTCTCTTTAAGATTTCTCAAATGCACAGGACTTAACTGTGCACTTCCTGTCTCCTGTGTGAGACGGCAGCTGAGCTCTCTTTCTCAGCCTTTACAGCTAACAATCTATTGTATTCCTCTGAGCATCTTGTAATCTTCCCAGAGCATGTGCAGTTTGGGGGTTAGCTTAGTTTTTGAGGGGATCTTATAAGCAGAATGGAGACACTCCTCTTTAGCTCAGGCTCTTTAAAGATTCTTCCTCTTCACTTCAACTTCTATCCATGTGTGTCCGATAAGACTGAGGTTTTCTTCTTGATTTCTAACTGTCCAGCACCATGTGCTCTTGGAGGAAAAGCTATACAATAATGGGCCTCACCCAATGTGATTTCCTTTTTTCAATAATGAACCTTCCAAGTGTCTTTCTGCCTTTGGCTTCTTTTCAGTGACTTTGAGTAGCTGCTTTTTAAATATTTTGCCCAGAGCTTGTACAGAAAGGATTCATTTCATTCCAGCTACTCCAATATTATTCAAAGGAGAGCTCTCAATATTACAGTTTTCTGAATAAGAAAGAAGTAAATCATCCACTCATCACCACATAACACAACTTTCCCTGGCTAAGTCCTCCTCAATATTTAGATTTGAGATTAAACATCCTTGTCCATATGTGATCTGTCTTCCTGAGCTTTAGAAGAGGTTAGGTCTACTCACTTCTGATGTATCTTCCTATAGTTCCCTGTATGCTCACCATGACAATATTCACCATGATTTTTTAAAGTGATGTTTTTAATGTCTGTTTATCTGAATAGGCTAAAAATTCTCTGAAGATAACGATCATGTGTCTCATGTTTTTTCTTGTATCTCAGGGCTTCCCACGTGGTAGACAAATGATAAAAATGAATGAAAAAGTGAATAAATCCAAGACCGATAGGGAAAGTCACATAGGTCAGGATTACAAACAGAAAGAGAGAAAGGCTCTGTAAGCCTTGAACACTGATGTTGCCTCTACTAACTGAAAATAGCTCATTGGACAGCTCTTGAGTCTCTACTCAGTCTCTCCTTTGAGATCCTCACAGGATCCCACGAAGACATCCATGTGGGCTGAGGCCAAGGTTAAAAATAGTCAGGGGAAGTTGCCACTGAGAATGATGCCTGTGTTTTCTCCAAGAATTTTGGAACTTCTTTCCCATAACAGAGAAGCCAAGCCTGGGCAACATAGTGAGGCCCCATCTCTACAAAAATAAAAATAAAAAAAATAACCAGGCATGGTGGTGCATGCCTGTAGTCCCAGCTACTTGAAAGGGTGACGTAGGTGGATCATTTGAGCCTAGGAGTTTGAGGCTGTAGCAGTGAGCAATGATTGAGCCACTGCACTCGGGTGGCAGAGTGAGACCATGTCTGAAAAAAAAAAAAAAAAAAAAAGAGGGAGAGAAAGACCAGACATCACTAGAGAAGAGAAAATCCAAAGGTCCCAAATGCCAAGCCAGGTTTCTCTGTTAATTGTCCTCCTCCTAATAAACCAATCCAGTCAGCTGCCAATCACCTACATATTCTCTAAACAGATATTAAACTCTTCATGCTTTGAGTACTTCTGACCTATACCTTTTGTGTTTCAGTTTTTGTTCATCAAGTTAGGGGTTGGTAAATATATATATTTGTATTATATCTTCAAACATTGATAAATGAGCCTTGGGAAATAAAAACACTTCAGTCAGTGCCTACAATCTATTAAGGCAATTAATCAAACACACACTTTGTCAACCTGTTCTGTTCTGTTATGTTTAATGACTCTATTATTATTTCACCAACACAATAAAAGGAATTAATCTTTATTGCATGGAAAAGTTTGGGAGATAAAGAAAAGAAACTTAGCTGCAAGTCTCCACATTATGGTACAAATCAATCGTCTGGCAGATTGGATTATTTTTAATGGTAATGTATTCATTACACCTTATTGGAAACATTTTAATGAATGATAGGATTTCCTTGCTATCAGAATACAGATCTGTCACTCAGAATGAACTTGCTTAACAACTCAGATGCCCTTGCATTAGCTCTCTTCTGTAATAGGATATGAAAATCTTCAGAAATCAATAGTTGAATAACAGTTACATATTTGCAGGAATGCTCGTAAATGCCTTGAGAAAGGCATGTAGGTAAACTCAGAAGAATTTTTCAAATCTAGAAATAATTAATACTAGAGGGTATTCAAGGTTTCTCAAGAGGACACTTATACACGAAGGGGTTCATTTGTTTCTAGGTCTAGCTCCTCAGACAATTGGATTATTTCTCTACATCTAGTGCAACATAGTCATAGATACCCATTAAAAATAAGCACTTCTCAGTGGATTAACGTGTACTTACTGAGCATCTATTATGGCATGAACAATAAATTAGGCTCCATGGATCAAGAAACAATTAAAACATGTAGACTCTACGGACAATGCACTTTAATCTAGTTGGGGAGATTCTTATGGGAGTACAATGTAAGTTCATTGTTTGCATCAGTATATGAAAATTTCTAGCAGATTGATGTGGACATATGTGTTAATCAAGTGCAAAAAGAAACGAATTGGAATATATTGTGGGCCTGAGGGATCTTCCAGACCCAGGAGATGGGTTCAATGTGTCATGTGGGCCTAGGAGTTGAGGAAAACCACTGTAGCCCTGCTGAGGATCTTGTAGAAAAGTTTTTAAGTAATTTCACATATTTTCTCCTCTCTAGTATGATTAAGTTTCAAATCTGAAAATTCTACCAGGATAAACCTATGTGAAAATCCTAGTTTCAAGATATATGTGACTTCCCTTAAATTGCCTCTTCAAAATGACTCTGTTTGTCCTAGAAAATGCCCTGAACCATCCATCAGGTCCCTAGGCAACCTTGGACCAATTATTTTACCTTTCTGAGCCTCAGTTTTCTCTTGTGATTAAGAGAGCACCAAACTAGAGAGCCATCATGATCTCTTACTATTCACAGGTAGTTTCATGAAGAGTTCTTTACTTTTCATTGAGTAGAAAACAGGTATCAGAAAACCCAGCTGACCTCCTCTTTCTGTTCAGTGGCTCCATCTCTGCCTTTCAGTCAGTGCCCTGCCCTGTTTTGCTTGGCACAGGCAATTCATCATGTTGCCAAGAGAGGGTATGGAGGTGAAGGGAACTGTTCTGTTCTAGTTAGTTATTCAATTCTAAATTTTTAATGCCATTCCTGTTCTCCTATCACCTTGAAGTTGTTGGATGCCAATGGGTATTAATAAAGGATAAGTTTCATGAGGTCAATGGGAAAGTCTCCAAAAGATTTTCTACAGTTAAACAAGCAGAAAGCTAAGGGTAACAAGGTTAAGAGAAAAGAAAGAGTGACAGGAAATAAATGTTTAATTTAATCCTTGATTCTCAAGTATATTAAAAAGGAGAAATAGTATAATTGAGAATTCTCCACACAGAATTAAGTCTACAATAAATTCATATGTTGGAGGACCAGTCAATAAAAACAAGGTTTACATTGAATTGAAAAGCTCACTTTAGAACAGAAATGTTTGGACTTGTTTTATTTCCCTTAAAATTAATCTTCTGCAGAAAAGAACATTTTGAAAGTGGCAGAAAAATGCAAATCATCTCTAATCCAGAGGTTCTGCTGTAAACTACCCCTAGAAAGTCCAAGACCTGGTTCTGTGACTCAAACATGAAAAGGAGTGATGACCCAAGGTAGCAAGATTCTCAAAGTTTAAAGCATACAGTGGCTTCCCCAAGGGTGCTGCCTGTTTTAGGTCTGTATATATACAATTGAGTCAAGCTGTTTGATATGTGTTCTAGGCACAGAACTGAAACTAGGAGATAATGTCACAAAACACATGTGGTTGGGGCAACAGAGACTGACACTGTGTCTATAAGGTACCAAAACAATTTTTAAAGGCTCTCCTTAGAAAGCAAGTTATTTATTTATATGCATATTTTAAACTGATTGCCAAATATGTCAAATTTCTCAGAAGTGGATGCTTCTTTGACTGTGGTGCCTACACAAAATAAACTCTACAGATACCTCTGAAACTCTGGAAATTGGATACTCTCTCATTCAAAAAGTCATGAGTGACATCCCTAGCCCAGTAAAGGGGAAAAAATCTAATGTTAACCAAATGATAACTGTGTTCAAGACACCTGGATTAAGTGAGTTACATACATTATTATAATAAATACAATCTGTCAATATCATTACAATTACTTTCTCCATTTTGGGATGAGAAATCTAGGACTCAGCCAGCTTTGCCTTGCTCAAGATTACACACTTAATGCCAGAATGGAAGTCATCTCTGCCTACTACAGGATCTGGCCTTGTAAACACCGTTATATATTATCACTCCAATAATAATAATAGTTAGTAGTGAAATTTCACATATATTCTGGTAATCCTCACAAATGTTTGAGATATATTATATTCTCTCAAAGTTACAGATGTTATAACTGAGCCTTAGAAAGTCTAGGAGATAAAGTCATATGCCAGTGGAAGTAAGACAGCCCAGGGACTCCTGTCCTGCCAGAAAGTTGTCATAGTTCAGGAAGCACTTCATATGTGCACATCCTCTAGCAAGATAATGAGACACAGAGTATTAGCAAGTAGATGTTTTGACAGTGTGATATTAGAGTATAAATAGGTAAACAGAACAATGGAATTGAATGTTCAGAACTAGACTTCAGTACATGTGCAAATTTGGTATATGACAAATGCAATATCTCAAATAACTAAGGAAACAAACCTTTCACAACAGTTTTAAGACAAATGGGTAGCAATGTGGGAAGAGATAAAACTAGAACAGAGATCTAAATGTAACAAATAAGACCACATGGGTACTATAGGAAAACATGGGTATATATCTCTTTAGCCTCAAGTGTAGGAAAAAACTTTCTAAATATGGCTTAAAATTAAAAGAAAATATAAGAAAAGATAATAAATGTAATGACATAGAAAATTTGATATAATCACGATTAAAACAAAACCACCATAAACAAAGTAAAAATAAAGCCATTGGGAAACTGAAAGAAAAGAACTGAACACACATCACAGTTAAAGTTTATCCTGGTCATATACAGAGCCTTTAAACTGAAAAGAAAAGGACCAGAAACTTGATAGAAAAATGAAGATATACATAAACAGACCATTCACAAAACAATTAAATAATTTCCTGCAAATATGTATTTTGCCACACTTATAATGACAGAACTACAAATGAAAACCATACGAAAACACTATTTGTCCTCTTTCAGATTGGTACTTTTCCCAAATCTGACAATATATTCTGTTAGTGAGGCTTTATGGAGCTAAAACTCTCACACGTTGCTGTGGAAGTGCAAAATGCAAACCAGTACAACCCTCCTGGGGAAGAATTTGGCCATAACTGACATTAAGTACATATTCAGTTACCTTTTGATCCAATAACCCACTTTTAGTAACTTATCCTGAAGATACACCTTGAACAACACAAAAATGCATTTGCACAGGTTACTCCATGGAACATTATTTGTAATATCAAAGAATTAGAAGCAACTGAAATATCCACACATGGGAGAATACTGAAATAAACTATGGTACATTCGTGCAGTGGAATATAACGCACATTTAAGAAGAATGAAGACTTCTATGAGCAGAGATGGAAGGATTACCAGAATATACTAAGTAAAGCAAAGTTCAAGAAAATATCTATATGTTACTTTTGTGTAAGAAGGAAGTGAACATACTAAGGTGTGCATGAATCAGTGGAAATAGAAATAAAGAAAGAGCAAATCAGAAAATACTAATATTAGTTACCTACAGAAGGTGGATGGGTGGGGAGAAAGAGGTAGAAAAATCAGAATGAAGTAGTCAGAACCTGGGGCAGTGACGCTTCTCTAAGCATACCATTTCATATAGTCAGGACAGTTAGAAACATGTTTCACTTGCCCAAAATAAATCATCAAAATCCAACAAGAATGAGAGTGAAACTCAAAATAGAATCAAAACACAAACAAATGATGCTAACTCTATTAAATGTGAAAAACATAGCCACACTAGAGGGACTGGAAAGGAAAGCTAAGTAACATTGGGAAACAGAATTTGGATGATAATCTCCAAGGTGAGAGATATGAACTGTACATAAACATCATAATCATATTAATAATTTGTTTTGCAAGGAGGTACAGGTTATACATTCTTAAATTGTAGTATGTGTATCCTATGATTGAATAATTTTTTTTAATGGATACTGAGACTCGGGTATCAGAGAAAAAAGTTAAAAAGAAAGAAAAGGGAAAGGCTATAACAAATCTTGTGGTGTTGAATAGGAATTGGAGATAGCTATGAGAAATCATAAGACAGACTGAGAGGAAGAAAAGGAAGGAAGGAAGGAGGGAAGGAAGGAAGGAAGGCAGGGAGGGAGGGAAGAAGGGAGGGAGGGAAGAAAGGACTGACTACAGGCAAATATCCCTCATGAACATAGATGAGAACAATGGTTCTTAACAATTTTTAGCAAATAGAATCCGGCAATATATGAAAAGAATTATACACTATGACCAATTGAAGTTTATTCCATGGATTCAAGGCCTCTTCAATATTTAAAAATCCATTGATTATTTATTAACCGTATTAACAAGCTAAATAAGAAAAATCACATGGTTATGGCAATCGATACAGAAGAAGGTTTTGACAAAATTTAATACCCAAGCATGATAAAAACTCTCAGAAAAATAGGAATAGAGAGTAGCTTCCTGAGCTTATGATAACATATCCAACTAAACTACTGCTAACATTACAGTTGGTAAAAGGTTGAATGCTTTTTGCCTAACATTGAGAACAAGGTAAGGATTTCCACTCTCATTTGACATAGTGCTGGCAGTTCTGTTTGGTGAAATAAGACAAGAATAGGTAATAAAATGTACATATATATAGAATAGGAAGAAATAAAACTGTTCCTGTTTGCAGATGACATGACTTTCTACATATTAAATCCCAAAGAATCTACAGAACAAACCTCCTAGAGCTCACAAATTAGTTCAGCTAGGTCACAGGGAACAAAACAAACATATAAAATTCTAATCAATTATATGTCTATATGCTAATAACAATAGTGTGAGCCCCATAATTGAAAACACAGTACAACTTACAAGCTAAAAAAGCAAATAAGACAAGTGTACATTTCACAATGTAAGTACAAAACTTGTGTGCTGAAAATTACAAAATGCTGATGAAAAGAACCAAAAGAAATCTAGTAGCTGGAAGACTCAGTGTAGTAAGGATGTCAATTCTCCCCAACTGACATACAAGTTTATCATAATTCCTATTAAAATATCAGGAAGATATTTGGTGGACATAAACAAGAGTACTCCAAAATTTATGTAGAAATTCAAAAGAACTGGAAGAAATAAAGCCATTTTGAAGAAGAATAAAGAGAAATGATTCAGTTCCTAGTGTATTAGCTACAGTAATCAAGACTATGGATGACTAATGAAGGTAATCAAAGTCTTGATTATGTGATGGGGAGCTAAATCAATGGGATGAAGCAGAGGACCCAGAAATAGCCCTACACAAATATGCCCAAATGATATTTGGCAAAAGTGAAAAACAGTTTAATGGAGAAAATATAGCTTTTTCAAGAAACTGTGCCAGAACAAGCGATCATTTCTGAATTAAAAACAAAAGTAAACTTCAACTTAAGTCTTACACCTTAGACAAAAAAACTAACTCAAAATGGACTATGGATTTGAATGAAAAACATAAAACTATTAAACTTTTACGAAAAAATATGCAAAAATCTTCAGGAGCTAGGGCAAAGTGAAAAATTGCTAAACGTGACCCAAAAAGTAAGGTTCATAGAAGGAAAAATTAATAAATAGGCCTTCCTCAAAATTAAAAAAGAAGCATAGGAAAAGATGCTAAACATCATCAGTCATGTGCAAAATGCAAATTAAAACCACGGCAAGATACTACTACACCCCAATCAGAATGACTAAAATAAAAACGATTGACAATACCAAATGCTGGGTTTAACCTGAGCCACAGAGAAATTGAGAAATTAATAAAATGTGCAGGTCTGTAGATTAAACAGTGCAGTCAGTTCAATGTTGATTTATTGATTTTGATAATTGCACTGTGTTGGCAGGAATGTGGGTGAAGTTTATATAAATTTTTTATACAGTTTATCAACGTTTTTTTAAAGTCAAAAGCTATTCACATATAAAAGTATAAAAAGTTTTAAATATTTTAAAATTCAAATTGATGCTGCACAAAATAGATGAGAAACATGGACTTCTCATTTTTTTATTGTTGGGTGAAATCTAATGCCTAAGTATCCTTCCTCCATTAGGATAGCCAAGTGTCTCTCACTGGCAGAGACAGGGTGATAAATCATGGACAGTCTTATTGGTATATTGCAAGATGCTCATTTCATACTGGGGGAGTGGCAGGTCTATTTTGGAAGTTTGGGGGTTTTGTTGGTATGATGAAGAATCATATGATTTAGAAGAATTGAGTTGTGCAGGCTCATAAAATAGATTTTAAGGCTGAGAGTGATTCTAATTTGTACACTCTTCAACCTAATTGAGTTGTCTCCTTTGCATTCCAAGGAAAACTTCCAGCTCTGAGCGGGTTGCTGTTCTAATGTATGTAGGCAGTGGCTGTTTAAAACATCTTGGCCCGACAGTGGAAGAATCCGATCCCCCTCAACCTGTCATCTCTATGCTTTGGTTTCATTTATTTTTCCAGTCTTTCTCTCTGTTCTGTGGGAACAGCAGCAAAGGCAATGCAGTCTCTGGCAGCAGTCAGAGTGGCCTAAATATTAGTGATAATTGTATAGTACAGTAATTGCAAATAGCGGTGATTAACTCTTACAATAATAGCTGTCTTAAGAACAATTGATTTCCCTTCCAGTCATATTCAAGTTTCCCATGAGAAAGCTTTAAAATGGTTATTATTATTAGTTTAAGCTTTGGGGAGAAAAGGAAGATGAAAAGAACGGTGATTACTTTGGAGTTGTCAGCACTGATTCTTCATTAGTGTGAGGAGCAAGGGCATTCATGGCAATGCAAGTGGAAGTAATGTCCTACCTTGAAAGAAAATCAGCCTGACTCTCAAAACAGAGGGAAGCACAACTCAGTGAATGTGGATCTCACAATCACAGCCATAGATATCCTTAAAACTGTGATGACACAGCACAGAAAAGGAAGAGACAAATTCCTTCTCAGCAATCACTCTCTCTTGCAGAAGTCTTTTCCAGCACTGTGTGATTTCATTTTGAAACCTTCCTGCTATAGCCATCTAGGTATTATTGTCTCCATTTAATGTACACTAATGGACAGAAATATAAGGCAGTAAATTGCCTTTTTTAGACCACTGAAGAAGTCAGTGTTGAATTTGGAATTTAAGATTAAATAGCTATGACTCTCATTTTTATGATCAGATTAAGAAGCTATACCAAAATTTCAGGGCTAGTTTCCCTCACTGACTGCCTTCCACCCCTCTTCTTCTTGATTAAGCCATATGTTAATTAACACCAGATAGAATTTTTCACCATGTATTCAGTAGTCAGCTAAAACCAATCAGTCTATCGTATATCAATATGCAAACTTCTCTCAGTGTTAAACATCATAGTTTTATTTTGCTTATTCTCCAAATTGGGAAAAACAATTCCTAAATTTATTCACTAGTGTCAAATGTTTTTGAGGAAAATCACTAGATTTTTGAGCAGTATATATGTGCATGCATAAATTAGGTAGTAAAAATAAATGTTTTATTTTTAAATTTTTCATTATTTATTTATTTTAAGACAGGGTTTCACTGTCACCCAGGCTAGAGTGCAGTGCTGCAAGCACAACTTACCACAGTCTCAACCTCCTGTGCTCAAGCAATCCTTCTGCCTCAGCTCTCAGAGTGAGTGGCTGGGATAATAGGCAAGTGCCACCACGCCTGGCGTTTTGTTTTGTTTTGTTTTGTTTATTATTTTTAGAGACAAGGTCTCACTGTGCTCTTCTTGAACATTTGGACTCAAGCGATCCTACTGCCTTGGACTCCCAAACTTCTGGAATTACAGGAATGAGCCACGTGCCCAGCCAGGAATTTTAAAAGTTCACTGTATGTTTAACATTTAATGGAATTATGTCTACTTTCACATACTTGCCCTTCCAAACAGACATTCACCTGGAAACGTATTGATAATTTCCTGACTTCCCCAGATCTTACTAGACTCTCACCTCCATGAAAGCAAGTGTTTATCCTTATATACTCAGCTGATTCCTATATCCTTAGGATCTGGTACAGACTCAAGTACAGTACTAGGTACTGAGTAATTAGTACCTGGTACAGTGTCTAATAAGTACTTGGTACAGTATCAGGTGCCAGGTACTTAGTACCTGGTACAGTGTCTGGAACATTGTAATTAGTAAAGTTTGTTAAATGAATGGATAAATGGATTATGTCCACGTTATCTCCACATATTTCAAGAAATCTGATACTTATGTTTCTGGGCACTTGTCTGCCCCAGGAGGCAGGGGTTTTAACTGTATTGGGTTAGCTATTTCTGTGTAACAAATTATCCCCCAAATTTAGCAGTGTACAACAGACATCTACTATCTTACACAGTTTCTGAGGGTTAAGAATCTGGGTTGTCCAGGCTCAGAGTTTCTCACTAAGTTTCAAGAAGCTGTTGTCTAAGACTGTGGTCATCTTAAGGCTCAAATAGAGCTGGAGAATCCACTACCCAGTCACTCATGTAATTGTTGGTAGATCTCAGTATGTTGCTTGCAGTAGACCAGAGACTTCAGCTTCTTGCCCTATGGGCCTTTTCCTAGGGCTCTTAACAATATAGCTCTCAGCATGCCTATTTCCAGCATAAATAATCTGAATGAGAGGGGGGTGATCTGGTAAACATTAGAGCATATAAAATGGAAATATCAATTTTTTATTACCTAACCTTGGAATGACAAACCATTATTGATTTATTAGTCACTAAGACCAATCTTTGTGCAATGGATGGGCAGGAAACCA
This sequence comes from Ateles fusciceps, assembly GCA_036589455.1. Lineage (NCBI taxonomy): Eukaryota > Metazoa > Chordata > Mammalia > Primates > Atelidae > Ateles > Ateles fusciceps. Next base: position 2,286,609 of record JAZHEH010000424.1, on the reverse strand, counting down.
CAAAAGAACGTGAATGTTAGGATGTCATTGAGGGACCATCTTGGACACTGGCTTCCATAAGGATGATGTAACATTTTACATATAGCTCTCCACTTCAAGTTTATGTAATATGTTGTTAGTATATTGTTTCGGATGGGGATAACTCTTTAAAGAGGACAGAACCATCTCAGATTTGAGAATCTCTGTAGTACGCGTTATGCTAGGTTCATTGACAAGATTTCAATAGCAATCTTAAGTGTAAAAGCATTGGAGGTAAAGTTGGGAGGGGCGACTAAATGAAGTAGGGGACAAATGTCAATTTGCATGCATCTCCAATAAGCAGTCATGGGTACTCATCAAATTCCCATACCTTAACCTCTTCTTTTGAACAGGGAATTCTTTTATTTTTCCCAACACTTGAAAGGGCTGACTTAGTAGTGTGAAACACGTAGTGGGGATGGCTGATAATTAGTAGAATGACTATATAACATATTGCCCAACCCAGCACACTATTTAGAGCAAAATGGAGCACTATTAATAATTATGCCAAGGCAACAAGCATGCATTGAGACTGTCCGAGGCAGTCTCGGACACATATTCACCCCGTAAATGAGAGCCATTTATTTTGGGCCATTTTTTACTGTGAGGTGCTTGGAATAGTGAGTTTGGTAAACAGTCCCTTGAAACTTGCCTTTTGTGCTTTTCGCATGACTTTCTTGCTCAGAAGGAAGAATTGAAAAAGAAGCAAGCAGCCCAGTGTACTGTTTCTTGACAAAGGACAGCCTCTTGGGGAAGGATTGATTTGTAAGGATGTTGTCTAAGAATTCATGTCCCTCTCAAGGAAATTACCAGTCATTAGGGATTTGAACAAATCTTTTACTGCAGTTTTTCTCATAGCAGTTGCAAATAGAAGATCTGTTTAATTTTGCAAAATTTCTTTTCATATGCATCTAATTAAAGTATCTGTTGAGTCCATCATGTTGTGTTCAAGTTAATTGAATAGAAAAAAATTTAATTGCCCTCTATTAGATTTTCCTGGTTAATGTCATAGGCATCCATTGATTTTTTTTTAATTAGGGATTTTTGTTAATGGGTTTGCACAAATTAAAATCTGTCTAATAACTGGTGCTCCTCTGGCAGTTCTGAGGACACTTGCTGGGATTTTGGCAGGTCCCCTTGATCGAATTTGAGGGAATTTGCCTTTTCAATGATGGGTTCTTATAGAATTGTAAAATGAGATTAGAATTCCTGCTGATAGACTTTGCTACTCCATGGATATTTCCACCTCTTAGAAATAATCATGAGACTCTTACTGTGACTAGTGTATAAATAGTAACATTCGCTTGCACCCAAACACAGAACATTAAGCCTAATGCAGTAGAGCCCAAGGACTTCTTGGAACCCCAGGTAGAATGCTATGCTCTTGGTTTTCTCTGGGTACAGTAATAATAGGAGAGTCACTGAAGGGCTGGCTAACGTGGATGTTTAGCATGGCTGTAACGAGGAGAAACAATTGTATCCGAGGTGATTAAATTGCAATCCAGTCCCCATTTTTCTTTCTTTTTACGTTTTCCAAAAGAAAGTAAAAGAAACAGCAAAAATTGTCTAAAGGCTTTGAATTAATTTAAGAGAGTGCTTTTGCTCATGCTGTTATTTTTCCAGGAGTAATTTTCAGTCTTAGACTGGATCATAGTTCTGGTCTTGATGGTTTATGAGGGATTAAGGTCAGAAAGGGGTTAAACAATATTCTTACTGTAACTTATTTCTTCCCAGCAAATTACTTAACATTTGTTCTGGACTTGAGTCTGCTGCAAGACAAAAAGAAACCTGAGGGAAACTCAGGGGTGAAATAAACACTTTTCAGGGTCAGCATCTGGTGTGGGAGAAGAGAAAATATGAAGCCGCAGGGCAAGAGAGAATGGAATGCCTTCACCTTCATGGACTGAGTGGCTTTGAAGTTGCTCAGAGCACACCAGTCCCCTCCTACTATTTCCTTTAAGAAGGGAAGAAGAAACATCCTCTGATAACTCTCCTCTTCACAGAATCAGATCACAAGAGAGCATGCAACTGACCATCTTAGTTAGCCTACCACTTGCCACGTAGTCAGGAATACACTGACTTAATGCAATCTCACCTCCACTCAAGGAGAAAACTATTAATCCATTCCTTTTTATACCTTTGAACCATCTTCAAGGAATAAAATGAAGAAGTCAGCAAAGACAATAACAAAGGCCACTCAATTTTACATATTGCCTGTGAAGATAAAAATCTTTCCATTTATATCTTTCAGGCTCTGCACTTGTTCTGTATTCATTCAAGCCCTATCCATCCTTTCATTTCCAAGGCCTCTATAAAAAATCCTCTGTGAACACTGCCACTAAAATTGCTCTCTTCTCTTTATCTGAATACTGGCAGTACATGCAATAGAAAGAATAAAAGTTAGTGTTTAATTACATGTTGCCTTTCATTATTCTTTATCTATTTCATAAAAGTATAAGGAAAATGATATTTGAAAATACATTTATGCATTTTTCTTTTATACTTCCTGATATCAACTGCCCCACCAACTCCCTGCCTTAACATACTCCACTCCCTTCTCTCTCTCTCTCTCTCTCTCCTCAAGATGGGGTCTTGCCCTGTTGTCCAGGCTAGAGTGCCATAATGTCATCATGGCTCACTCCAGCCTCAATCTCTCTGACTCAAGTGATCCTCCTGCCTCAGCCTCCAGAGTAGCTGGAACTAGAAGCATGAACCACCATGCCAGGCTATCTTTTTTTTTGGCTGGGTGGGGAGGGTAGAATACCTATGCTGGTCTTGAACTTCTGGGCACAAGATATTCTCCTGCCTCAGCCTCTCAAAACGCTGAGACTATAAGCATGAGCCACAATGCCTGGCCACTGCTCCCTTCTTTCTTTCCAGAAAGGATTGTTCCAGAAAAAAATTCACAGAATAATAGCCACTATTTTTATAGTGCTTCTTATGTGCCAGTCACTGTTCTGAGCACTTTACATATGCACAGTCATAAAATCTGTACAAGAAACCTTTCATGTAGATGATATTATTACTATTTCACAGATAAAGAAACTCAGGCATAGAGAGCTTAACCAAGATTACAAATCTAGTAAGTGAGGGTGGATATCCAAATTCAGCAGTCTTGTTTCATAGCTTGTGCTCTTAAACTGCTCCTACATACAGAGGTGGAGTTTAAATTAAGCTTCTGATATCGAAGTTGGATTTTGCAACAAGTTAAAAATAAAAAATTTAGTTTATGTTAACAGATAAAATCCTATTTAGCAGGCCACAAATAAAACCTAAAGGATCCAATTACAAGGTGTTTTGCATAGAACAGAGAAGATAGTCCTTTTGCTAGCAATGACTTGGACAAAGAGACCCAAGACAGAAGAATTATCTGATTTAGAGAAAATTTAAATTCTGAGTCCTTCCCATTCAACCAGAGGAATAAAGACTACAGACAAAAAAATAGTAAGAGTGATAAATCAGACACTAATGATACTGTTCTCGTCTAAACCCAATAATGGTAACTTTAACAACAAATATAAAGTATAGGAAAATCAAAACTAATGATTCATTTCTTTGGTCATATCTTGGGGTTTTCTATGGCCTTAGGAAAATAAAAGCCTTTACTCAGGGTTATATTCCCTATGACATGAGAATGATGGTATGGGAGGGTGAGTAGTGAAAATTGGATAACTAAGTGGGATGGAAATCATGTTCTAGGCTCCCTGTAGTCTGGGTGTGGCAAGCAAGTGATGCATAAAGCCCTACATGTTCTGAGAGGAGATGAAGAGAGGTTGAGAACAATGGCGAATTGGAGAAGGCCTTGTTTAGGAAAAGAGACAGCTCTTTACTGAGACGGCAAAAATGAGGCCAATATTAATGACACCAGCTTACTTCAAAAGGCAGACACAACCATTTACACCTCATTGGGACTAGACCAAAAAGTAGGATAACTGAAAACTCCTCATAGGAATGTAGGGATGAGCTAGAGAAATCCAGGTATATCCAAAGTCAATTATCACTCTCCTCGACTTCCATAAAAATGCACTGAGTCCCCTTCTCACATCTAGATACTGTTCAATCATATTAAAGGAAAAAATGAAATCTAAAAGACTGAACTATTACTTGAAGAGATTCAATCATCCAAAGTTACCATTAAACCATTACTATACCATTAAACTTTTACTGTACTATTAAGCTTAGAAGGAAAACTTTGTATAGAACAAAAGTGTAGTCTAGAAAGAAACTAAGACCTTTCAGAAAAGATTTCATTGGTACTGGGATAGCTGGTTAGCCATATGCAGAAGAATGAAACTGGACCCCTACCTTTCACCATTTACAAAAATTAACTCAAGATAGACTAAAGATTTAAATGTGAGACCAAAACTGTAAGGATCCTAGAAGAAAAACCTAGGAAACTTCATTCTGGACATTAGCATTGGGAAAGAATTTGTGACAGAGTTCTCAAAAGCAATTCCAACAAAAACAAAAATTGATAAGTGGGGCCTAATTAAGCGAAAGAGCTTCTGCACAGCAACAGAAACTATCAAAAAAGAAAACAGACAACTTACAGAATGGGAGAAAATATTTGCAAACTGTGCATCTGTCAAAGGTCTAATATCCAGAATCTATGAGAAAGTTAAACAATTGAACAAGCAAAAACCAAATAACCTCATTTAAAATGGGCAAAAGATAGGAACAGACGCTTCTCAAAAGAAGACATAAAAGCACTAACAAACATGAAAAAATGTTCAACATCACCAATTATCAGAGAGATGCAAATCTAAATCACCATGAGATACCATCTTACACCAGTCAGAATGGCTATTATTAAAAATCTACTATTGCATCATAAGATCCTTTAAAAAAATTAAAAACAACAGATATTGACAAGGCTGAGGAGAAGAAGGAATGCTTATACACTGGTGGGAGTGTAAATTAGTTCAGCCACTATGGAAAGTAGTTTAGAGATTTCTCAAAGAACCTTAAACAGAGCTCAGTAATTACATTATTCAGTCCATACCTAGAGGAAAATAAGTCATTCTACCAAAAAGACACAGGCAGTCCCATGTTCATCACAGGCATATTCACAATAGCAAAGAAATGGAATCAACCTAGGTTCCTATCAGTGGTGGATTGAATAAAGAAAATGTGGTACATATATACTACGCAATACTACACAACCATAAAAAATGAAATCATGTCCTTTGCAACAACATGAATGCAGCTAGAGGCCATTATCCTAAGCAAATTAATGCAGGGACAGAAAACCAAACACTACATCTTCTCATTTATAAGTAGGAACTTCACATAATGACAGGAACAGTAGACACTAGGTACTACTAGCATGGAGACAGGGCTGGGGGATGGGGCAAGGGTCAAAACACTAACCATTGGGTTCACTGCTCAGTACCTGGGTGATGAGATCAATTATAGTCCAAACTACAGCATCACGCAACATACCCAGGTAACAAACCTGCACACGTACCCCCTGAATCCAAAACAAAAGTTAAAATTATAAAAACGTAAAAATTAAAAAAAATAAAATCTTGGAGACACACCCATACATATACGCACGAAAGAAAAGATGGACAGGTTGAAGTGCCCTTACTACCCAACGGAGTGGTATCTGTCACAAAAATCACATGTGTTACAGAAGAAACATCAAGATCATTTTTTTTGTACATCCAAGTTATTCTTTGAGCGAAGTTGGAACCATCCTATGTGGCTACATGATTTAATATTTTCTTCTTACCAAGCTAAACACTTTGAGATTAGGAAGTGGCATATCCTTTTTTTGCATTTACTGCTGGTTCAGCCCACAATTGAACACAGCAGGTTCTCAGGAATAATTGTTGAAATGCTGCTTTGGGTCCCAAAGAAAGGGAATGCATCTCTATTACCTTTTCCCAGCCAATTAAAAGAAAGAAAATCACACACTGTATGTGCTTCTTTTCAGATCCTTTTTTTTTTCCCTTGCACCTGTCTTGCTAAGTATTGGTTTGGGAATCAGATCCAGCCTTACTACAGCCTCCTCTGACTGTGTTATAACCCAGGGAGCAGCTCCAAAACAAGACAGGCCAATTAGTAGTGCATCTAATTTTCCTAATTTCCAAAACCCTCCATCACAATAAGGCTATTACAGGAAAATTAACCTCTAGCAGTTGAAATCACTCAGTGTGGAGTTTAGCCAGGGGCAGAAAACAAAGCTGGGACTTACACTGACAGAAAGCAGGGAGCTTTTCCTTTCAAATGACTGTGCGAAAGTCAGCCAAAATGTGGAAACCTTTTTTATTCCATTGACTTTTGCATTTCTTTGGCAAGCAGACAATTTAGAGCAGGAACTAGAGTAAAGAAGCAATAGAGTGGAATACGTTTGGAAGGACAGATTTTCACTCAATGACCTTGAGTGAATGGGAACAGAGAACAGAAAACAGAACAGAGAGCCAGAGAAAAAGAAAAAAAAAAAAACAGCTTCTGAAACAATCCTAGTTCTATAGGGGACAGTAACTGAAAGTTTAATGAATGCATGAAGATCTGTAGTTGGTATGTGTCAGGTAACATAATAGGTATGTTCTTAGAATTGAAGGTGAATAGATTTTCAATATATAAATTTCTGTATTAAATGCTGTTAGGAAAACATAGCAAGAGCTGTTATTCTTTAATAAGTCAAAAGTAGCCTTTGATGAATCTGTTTTGCAAATTTGTTATTTCTTTTTATTTACCAAAACAGCCCAGTAAGTGCTCTGATCTCCAATCAGGATTTAGACCCCCAAGAAGGAGTTTCATGTATTTCATCCTGCACCTGTGCAGTAAAACCCCTCTGACAACTCCCTCGAGACAAGTGTGCAGAAAGTATTCACTTTACTTGCTTTAATCTGGCTAGAGTTTGGGAAACGGCCTTGTCTGCTCAGGTAATCTCAAATTCCGTATTACATTTCTTCAGCAAGGGAACCTGGTTAGAAACGCCATTTTACCGTAAAAAAACTTAGCAGAAAGCTCCATTTATTGCTATTTTATTTACTGGATTGATTTAAAAACAAACAAAAACCTCCCATTTACTTGGTAGGAAAAGCACCAAGAGCATGTTAAAATTCTTATTGGTCCCGTCAAATCTTTTCTCCAAAATGTAAATTTATTGCCATTCATGCAAGCCTGGGCAATGAGGCCCAGGAGCTAATCACTGTTTCTCTGGCACTGGAAGGTAATTAACCAGAGCCCTAGTAAAGGCAAGAATAAGAAGATGTTGGGAGCACGTGCACCTACCTGATCATCTTATAGTCATATGTGGACAGAGCAGCCAAAACAATTCAGACAACTCAGGATTGTCTAGAACGCATCAGGAAGGGCATTAAAAAGAGCAATTTCTCTTCAGGTGCACAGGGGTCGCCTGAAGATTATGTTAAAAATGCAGATTCTGCTTTTTGCTCTGTTCTGGCATTTAAGACATCAAAGTGGAGGATGTGGTGAGTCCTCTTGGTGTGAAATTCTGGATTTCCCTGGGTCTTCTGATAGGAACTGTGATCAACTGTGCTGGTAACACAGAAGGCAAATTTCTGTATGTCAGCTCTATTGAAGGGGATCATGGATGAGCTGAACAGACTTCCTGCTGCTAGTGTGGATGACATGGTGATGGCCACAGTCAAGAAAGGCACACCAGAGCTCAAAAGAAGGAAGATCCAGCTGTGGTCATTTGGCAACAAAAGGCATACTGGAGAAAAGACGGCATGTTGCTTTATTTTGAAGATAATGCAGGGGTCACAGTGAAAAATAAAGGTGAGATGAAATGGTCTATCATTATAGGACCAGTTGCAAAAGACTGTGCAGACTTCTGGCCCCACATTGTGTCCAGTGCTGTCAGCAATGCATGATTGTCTCGTGTATTTGTAATAAAAAATTTTAAACACATGAAAAAGTATTTGTCCCCTCACCCCCACACTCAAAAAGTGCAGATTCTGATTCAGAAAGTCTGGAACGAGGCCAGAATTATGCATTTCTATCAAGCTTTAAGGTAACGCTGATGCTGCCGGCCCATGGTCCACATCTTGAAAAGCAAGGCATTGGATAACATGACACATATTCGAGATCCAAAATAAAAACCGTAGCGTTCAGTTCCTTTGCTTATTTGTTTCTCTCTCATTGCCATCTAGGTAGGTAGAGTAAATATCAGTTTAAGAACACTCAAGTTGCAATCAATTGTGGTTATGGGATGATGGGAGTGAAAATAGTACTTCTTTTCGGCGTCCAGTAACTTTATCCTTCATACCCTTCACGTGATGCAGTAGATTTTTATTTTTATTTTTTTTAGACAGGGTCTCAACTTTGTTACCTAGGCTTGAGTGCAGTGCTAGGAACATGGCTCACTGCAGCCTCAACCCCCTGGGCTCAAGTGATTCTCCTGCCACAGCCAGCTGAGAAGCTAGGACTATAGATACTGCCACCATGTAGAGCTAATGTTTTGTACTTTTTGTAGAGACAGGGTTTCACCATCTTGCCCAGGCTGGTCTCAAACTCCTGAGCTTAAGTGATCCTCCCTCCTTGGCCTTTCAAAGTGTTGAGATTACAGGTGTGAGCCACCATGCCCGGCCAATAATTCTTTCTTTCTTCTTACTTTTGCACTACATTGACTGAAGGTTTGATGTTCAGAGATGTGTCTTAAACTTTAACCTTTAAAATATCATCAGGAAAATGCTACTGAGATGGGCATTAATCAGAAGGCTACAGCAGAGTAAGCCTAAATGGCTTCCCTTCAAATCCAATAATAGATAATCAGCAATTTTTAATTTATTTCTCTCTTTACAGGCTCTCAAACCACTTTGCATTTTTTATGCCAGGAACTTTCACAATACTAAATAATAAAATAGAAGACCAATACTTCAGTGTTATCAAGCCGTAGGCATGCCCTACATCTATGTTGTGAAACATAAAAATAAATGTGCAAAAAGATCAGTTCACCTTGTAGAGTCAATAGCCAAGCTATTAAAGAATGATAAAGGTCTGGACTTCACAAGTTAAGCTTAGAGATTCTTTCCTAATGCGATTACAGTAAGAGAAACTCTCAAGAAAACAGCAATGCGGAATGGAGTTAGAAGGGCTTGCACTTGCTGAATTGACAGTGAAGAGGAGAAACATAGCAAAAGTCTCAGAAAGGTATATGCATGCTGTGAGTTAGAGTTAGCTACTCTTTCTGTTGATAATGAGAAAAAAAAAAGCAAAACCAAATAATTTAACAAAAAAGGAGATTGATCTCAGGATTATTCAGAAACAAATTTCATTCCACATTGTAAAATATCACATATCGAAATTAGATGATTCAGCCTCATGTCTGTATATTTATACTAAATAAAAGATGACAAAACATGAGAAGTGTGTTTAGGGCATTCAAGTGTCTTTGAAATCCAAAGCTTTAGATTTGAGAAGAAAATTCTAACAGCAACCAGATAGACAATAAGTAAACTATTCCAGGGCTGGATATATTTTCTTGTCTAGTGATAGGAAACTGGAAACAAACAAACAAACAAAAAACATGGAATAAGTAAAACATTTTTAAGATGAAAAAATGAAAAATAAAACACTAGAACTCTAGAAAAATGTTTTTTTAAAAAGACGCTGCAGAAAACAAATTTAAGAATATATTACTTCGTACTCTTCAAAATTTCAAAGGAATATAGGCTCTATATAATTAAGGATTAGAGATAAAATAGTAAAAATGCAAATTAATATTTGATATGTGAGAGAAGCTTGCTGAGAAGCACACAATTTTTTTCAAAGTAAAATAAAAGGCCAATATATCTATTTTATTTTAAACTTGAATTTTACATTCAGGGGTACATGTGAAAGTTTATTATATAGGTAAATTGTGTGTTGCAATTTGGTGTACAGACTATTTTGTCTTCCAGCTAATAAACATAGTACATGACAGGTAGTTTTTCAGTCCTCACTCTCTTCCCAACCTCCACCCACAAGCAGCCCCTGGTGTCTACTGTTCCCTTGTTTGCGTCCATGTGTACTCAATGTTTAGCTTCCACTTATAAATGGAAACATGCTTTCCAGAGGTCCTCATTCATGGCAGCTTCTAACTCTTTTTCTGAGTTGTGTAGCTGGCCCTCCAGGTGACCCATCAGCATGTGGAGGGTCCTTACCCATGCTGCATCCCTCAGGGACTGGGTGTGTACTTCTTGTAGCACAATGAAAAATGCCCATCCAACTCTGCCAGCAAAAGCTCGCTCCTTCTAGGTGCTCTGTGCTTCCGGCTGCTTCGGCACGTTTTCCATGCTTGTGGGAACCCATCTACCACCACTCAGGTTTCCACTAAAGCCCATCTGAGCAGCACAGCTCAGGATTCTGTTTGTGATGACAATTGTCAGGTTCTACTGTGGTCTGAGGGGAGTCAGTGGGTGAGTGGCAGGTAGCTGGTAACACACTGGAGGAATCATAAACAGTTTCGACATGGCTTTACTCTCTCTGGGTGTGAGCAAGCCTGGGCACAAGCGAGCCTGGACAGAAGCTGAGCCTGGGTGTGAACTGAGCCATATGTACAGCATTAGCAGGGTAATTATACCTTTTACAGACATTAGTGGCTCCGAGCTAAGTGTGAGTTCACATGGGTGATCACCTAATGTGTCTCATGTGGTGTGGTTACATAATGTGCATAGTTGTGAGCCTGCACTGCAAACTCACTGAATCATACTGGATCAGATCTTCGGTTTAAGAAAATTATGTTATATAAAATAATAAACAGTAAATTATATGTTATATAATATATAATTATATATAGAACAGGAAGAAGAAAGTGGTGAGACACAATGTAAAACTGGTTTTTGAATATTGCCTTTTTCTCTTTTTGTTCCTTTCCTCCTCCCCTTTTGATTTGTCTACATTGCCTTTTTTTGTTTTTACCTATTTTCCTTTACCTTTCTTTAAAAAAAAATCCTGGAAAAAAACCTGTGTATATGTTTGCCTCCCTTTCTTTTCCAACAAATTGGTACTTAAAAATCAAGAAATCAAGAAGGAATGAGGAGTCAAGACAAGAGAGGGAGCAGTGGAAAGTCATGAAGGTCTTCAAAACCTGTCCCAGATTCCAGAGGGCACTCTCTCTGGCCTCCCCTGCGCTGCCTGAAATCGGAGCAGATGCCTCTGCCGGCCAGCCATCTGTTTGGACATGTGCAAGGGCATCTTACGGTTTCCATATGAGGTCTATTTGCCTTCTTCAACAGTATGCCAGACTGGGGATCTAAAAATCTAGTGTCCAGTAAGGATCTACCATCATCCGTAGCTCTCTAGTTTGTTCCCTCTGCTCTTCCTTGAGTCTACTTTTAAATAGAATTCACACATTGTATGTAATTGCCTCGCTCCTACAATTCAGCCTCTGAGAGAAGGGGCAGTGGATGCCAGAGATCAAGAGAGATGCTAGATCAAAGATACTAGAAAAAATACTATTTTAACTAGGTACAAGTCTGGGCCAGGAATCAACAGCTCAATAACCCCTTTCAGTAGGCAACTCCTCCTAAAATCTTTCCTTATCCTTAGCATTGCTTTTCTCTTGTCCCATTACTTGCACTAAAGGTTGAGACAGAATATATCTGTGACATTCACCGTGGAACTCTCCTGAGGCCTCCCGTTTCAAAACATTTGGAATAAACTGTCCTGGAACACTTGGTGAAAGAGCGATCAAATACCACCCTGCATGCTCCTGATTAATTATCTTGTTAGGAACACACTGTAGCATACTGTATCTAAATGCAAATTTTTGTATTTGAGATTTTTATTAAATTTGATCAGTCAAATGATTGCTTTTTTATTCTGAAAGAGGTTGGGACTGATTAACTGTAGAAGCTCAAATGATCCACAAGGAGACAACTGTCTTCTTGCTTAATTTAATATAGACCCCCCTTGTCCCAGTTGTGTTTTCTTTTTTTACATTTTCTTTCTTCTTTGTGCTGCTGGGCACATTTTGTTGATGAGGAAGTTGAAGATAAATAGTGCTTTGAGGAGCAAACTGCAATAAGACAATAACACAGCAGTGCAGGGCAGCTTGCCCCAAGACTAGTGCTTATTGAGTATGGGTGCTAACCATTATATCAGTGATTCTCAAATTTGGGAGCCATATTTTGCAGGATTACAGACACACACACACACACACACACACAGTGTGCGTTTAACATTTTATGAGCCTATACTTTTCTATGTGATTGTACTTTATTTATTTTCCATTCTATTCTGCTTTTCTTTATTCTGTTTTTAATGTTTAAATGTTGGTTGCAACTCAGTTAAAACTCAATAAGCAAACTTGATCTTCTATTTAAGAAAAACAGAAAGAAAAGAAAATTCCATTAGATGCTGCTCCTCCTCATGGCATTTCTAAGCTTCATTAAAACCCCAAATGAATGATGGAAACAGTGTTCCTAAACAATACCTCCAGCCCAAAGTGCTCATTATAAAGGGTCAGCCTAAAATCAGATAAAGCAGCAGGGCTGAGAACAGCAGCACAAGTGTGCAGTAGAATTTGCTGAAGACGGCAGGCTTGGCAGCAGAAAGTATTCCCTGGCGCGTGGCATTATGTTTAAAATGATGCCAGCTTCCAAGGGCATTTTATGTTCCCAAATGTAAGTGCTGGCTGTGCTTGAATGGTTTTCCAGCACTGCTCTCCTCCTCATCCCCCCCTGCTCAGACCCTCAGACCATTTTGGGTGTCTGTGAGGTGAGATGGCCTCATGTCCAAGGCTGGCCATGGCTATCATTTTTCTCACTGCTTTCCAAACTGAGTTAGGCATCATTACTTTTCATGGCATCCTTTTATGGTGGACAGATCTGTTTTACAGATTCTGGGTTGTCAATCAACATGCATCCTTTGTCAAGAGTAGTTCTCAGTTAATCTGGAGCCCCACACGTTAATGTCCAACATTCTGTTTTGATGGTGGAAAAAGCATTCATTTAATGTCTTCTTTTTGGAACACAATGGCAGACACATTATTTAATTTAATACTAATAACCCCATAAGAATGGTAATTAATCCTATTTATATGAAAATGATCTTCAGGAAGGTTGAGCTAAATTTTCCAAAGTCCTGTAGCTAGTGGGTGATGGGAATGAAAATACAATTCTGTTTGGGTTCCCTGAGCCAACTCTTCCTAGTATGCATATAGACAGTATAGTTTCGCTTTGACCCTGAGTACATCAACTGGAGTTTTCACAAGGAAAAAAACACTTTTAGCCAACACAGTGGCTCATCCCTCTAATTCCAGTACTTTGGGAGGCTAAGGCAGGAGGATCACTTGAACTCAGGAGTATGAGGCTGCAATGAGCCATGGTCATGCAAATGCACTACAACCTGCATGGCAGAGCGAGACCCTGCTTGTAAAAAAAAGAAAAAAGACAAGACAAGCAACTCTTGATACTATACTTCTACACTCAAAATTTCCCTATATATCCAAAAACCCTAAGAAGGCATTTGAGATTGAATGAAAGCTGCGTTGGAGGTCATGAGACTGAGTTTCTAGATCACTTGATGGGTCAGACAAGATATTTCCCTTGAAACTTGAGCAAACAGATAAAAAGAATGGTGTGAAAGGAAGTAGAACTGAAGAGAGAGAGACATTTAATTAGATACACTACTCAAGGAGGAAAAAAGAGTAAGATATGTACTCTCAGATTACAGGGGCTGCAATGGAAAAGCTTTGATTAAAAATCTATTGTTCGCTTCATTTTCTGTCCTCTTCTCTGAGATCATTATTCACAGTGCATTTACTCTTTACAGATTTGGACTTAGTTCCTGATTAGTTTAGACATGACCTCTTTTCAGAGGCCTAACCTTCTAAAGCTTTCCATCAAATCAATTTGACGTTTTTATGATTGTTACTTAATGTTTTTGTGTAAGGAAGTTACCTATTTATAATTGAAAACAAGGAGAAACACTTTTATTGTGGTTTGGGAAATGCTCCCTCAAAGAGGGGCCCTCTGCCAGGTGCTAATTGCCTTCCTATTGTATTTTGGTTTCATGCTTCCCACACTAGGGAGAGGAAGAGGGTTTGTGGGGAGGGGGTAGATTTGAAGATAATTGAACAAGGAGAAAATGAATGCTCATTAAATTCCAGAATACAGGAGGACTCATTTCATATGAGTGGGCTGTAAATATGACTTTTAATGAAGTTATGACACGGTTACCAATAAAAGTCATTTACTCTGCAGTATTACAGTTAATTATACACAGCTGGAGCCATTTATGGCATGTCCCTTGTTAACTTTGCCTTCACTGCAGATTAACACTTTCAGCATAGGATCAGCAGGAAGCAGGCAGTTTTACACCTAAAGAAAATACAAAGTAAAGGTCCCATATGACTCAGGATAATCATCACTAGCTGCAGGAGAACACACCCACCTGCCTGTCCCTCCCCTTGGCTGGCCCTTCCTTGCAAGAGCACGTTGGAAGGTGAGATGCAAATAAAGAGAAGGAGAAAGAAAGATGTGCTTTTTCTTTAAAAAAAAAAAAATATGGACACTTTTCTTGATTTGTGGGAAAATTTATAGACATAACCATTTTATTACTAGCTTTAGGAACATTTTATTAAATATGTGTCACATGTACTAATAGCAGTTAGCTAAAATACTAAAATAAAGCCATCACGAAAGAGTGAAACTGACATGTTGTCCTTAGCAGCTTAACCCTCTTGACCAAGAGCCTGTTCCACAGCTTGGCTGGAAGAGATTTCTGTTTCTGAACATCTTGCATTCTGAGATGGGTCGATAATCATAGGAGCCTGTAGGAGAATAGTAGTTACAAATAAGCAAGGCATCCTGGTTGGTTGTACCAGGAGACAGAGTAATAGTACATCCTAAAAGCCCTGTTTCCCGGATACACCATGAACAGCAGGAAGATCCTATTTTTTATTTATTAAGATTATTTCAACTATAGATGCAGTTTTCCACCTTTATTCTGGAAGTCTGTTTGTTGTGAAAAACTAGAGCTGTGCCATGCATTATTTCTTTATTATGGAGTGGGAGTGGGGGGGGAGCACCTTACTCTGTGACCAAAATTGTCATAAGGTTTTGGTTTGGGTTTTGATTTGTGTTAACAATTATCTGTCCGTGAGTATTCAGCTGTCCAAGTCACCCAGGTGTGGTACTGCAGAAATGGACTTCACTGGTATCTTCACTGGGCCCCTCTAATTGGTTCTCTGAATGAGCTGTCATGGACAGTAACATCAGAAGCTCACTGAGTTCATTTCTGGATTACTTCTTGTTCACAACTGTGTGGTTGTCTGGTTTATCTCTGGTTTGTGACTGATCTGAATTATTTCTGTCGTTAATTAGTGGCCATCTGTTTTCTCTCCACCAGTGTTAAGTGCTAAGAGGTTGATTCTGTGTTGTATGTCTGCAGGATTTCATGAAATTTCCATGGACTCTGCTTTTTACAACTGTTTCAAGGGAGCAGCTACTTTATGAGACCACAGCCCAGTCTAAACATTTGGTGGAGAAAATCTCTCCAAGTCACATCATACATCATGCACACTGATCTTTTTCTTGGTGGAAAGGGAGAATAGGGGAACATAGAAAACACCCTCAAATGGATTGTCTCAAATTATCTTGTCTATGAAGGGTTTGCTTGTGTTGGGATGAAGAAAAAGAATATCCCAAAGTGAAGGCCTCAGAGGCAAAAGTTTTTCTCTCACTTTTTTATACCCTCTTGCCTCTCAAATCCTATTTTTCCCCCAAGGCTAGCCATAGAACCTAGAATCCTCTTCCCCAAGATGAGTGAGTCATAGAAACCAGAACTCCTTTACTCCAAAGGCAGTCATAAAACCTAAAACCATTACTCTAACTTTTACCTCACCTTTCTGTGTAAAAACTGGCTATAAAAATAATTTATAATGGCATAAGAATCCCATTCCATAAATGGTTCTATTACAAAGATACATGCACATGTATGTTTATTGTGGCACTGTTTACAATAGCAAAGACTCGGAACCAACCCAAATGCCCATCAATGATAGACTGGATAAAGAAAATGTACATATACATCATGGAATACTATGCAGCCATAAAAAGGAGTGAGATTATGTCCTTTTCAGGGATATGGATGGAGTTAGAAGCTGTTATTCTCAACAAGCTAACACTGGAACAGAAAACCAAACACCATATGTGTGTTCCCACTTATAAGTGGGGGCTGATTGATATGAACACATGGACATTTGGGGGAAGGGGGCACCAGCACACACTGAGAACCTATGGTGGGGTGAGGAGAGGGAGAGTACCAGGAAGAATAGCTAGTGGATGCTGGGCTTAATACTTGGGTGATGGGATGATCTGTGCAGTAAATCACCATGGTACATGTTTAGCTACGTAACAAACCTGCACATCCTGCCCATGTACCCCTCAACTTAAAATAAAGGTTGGAAAAAAAAACTCATTTCAGAGAGGGTCCTGTCCCACATCCAGAAGGACAGGATGCTGTTTGGAGAGGCCAAGAAGAATCTAGACAGACAGGCATTGTTGTGTTTCCCCTGCAGTCTATCTGCATCAGATCACACCCTTTTTGTCCAATCATATTTCTACATGGTTGTTCAAATTTTGTTAAACCTAAGCCCATAAATGGACAATTTCCCTTGCGTCTTTGAATCTTCATTTTGAAGGCTCCAGGATATGCACATTGAATAAATTTTTATGCCTTTTCTCCAATTAATCTTCTTTTTGAGCTGAGTTTTCAGGGAATTCCCAACACTTGAATACTATCCCCTGCATACTGGCTTTTGTAAAAGCAGATTTTTCTGATGCTGTCCTGTGTGTGTCTGTAAGAAATGCTTCCTCACTCTTTACAGAAGGAATACAATTACAATGAATGATCTGTTTCTAATTATAACCCCTCTCCATTTGTAGCTAGATTTTTGTTTAAGGGGCATGTTTAGACATTTGCTGATCATGAGAATATGTCATATTTCCATAACCCAAGACAAACACACACATTTTCCATTAAAGGGGAGAAAGCACAGGCAAATATCTTTTAAAAACTGAAACAGTTTGGCATGGTTTGCAGAGCACAGATCCTGGCTTGGCTTGTCTATCAGGTTGCGGATGAAACTGAAGGATGATGGAATGGCAATGCAGATGGAATTCACAGGGTTTATCTGGAGTCCAAAGACCTTTTATCAATGAACTCCTTCCTAAGAAATTGAAGGGCATCTGTGTAACCTGGCCTTTTCTTTATTTTCTCTTGAAAGACAATAAGATCTATACCCTCTGAGAATAAACTAGAAATCTCTACCTTAGTAACTTGGCACCCAAACAAAGATCCCTATGTGGGGTTCAAACCCCAAATATTTCCTAACTTGTCTAAGATTTTGATAAGATTAGTCCGATGCATAATTTAAAATATTTTCTAAGCATAGCTCTGGTATACCTTTGTCTGCTCTGGAGGAGATTAACAATTAGAATACAACATCTTAAATTTAAAGAAGGGAAGGAAGAAATTGAATTGTTAATGCTTTAAGTGCACTGGCCTTTTAAGAAAAATTTCCCTACCAGCTCAGGAAAAGTCAAGCTGTGCTGGCAATGAAAGATTACTAGATAAGAAACAAAGAAATGCAAATAGTATCAGCCAGCAACAAATGGCCATAAAAATGCACTAATGAAAGCTTCTAATACATACCAAATAAATAAATGTAGAATTATTATAAAGTCCTAATTTAGGTAATACACCTATGAATTTAGGTAAATCCCTTGATAAATTAGGTGGGTTTGATAACTTTGTCTTATAGCAAGGTGTCTTCTAATTTTATCACAATGAGGAATAAAATATAAATTTAGCATTTTAATATAAGATTGGGTACTTTTTATTGAAAGTAGTTTTATCTTTCACTTCCTAAACTTCCAAGTCTGTTTAGAAATCAGATAAATTATCAGTTTTCATACAGTATTCAGAGTTATGAGAATGTATACATATATAACTAATTAAATTATAATTACTGTCTTCTTAAAGATTGTTTTTTGTGGACTTTAGACAGTTCTGCAAATCATCTGGGATTGTTTTTTTATTTTACCTGCACTGTCTGAATAAAAATTTCAATGTCACCTCTCTGATGAAACGTTCTTGTCTATATACAACAATTTTGGGCTTTATAAAGCTCCAGTTAAGATGCAGAGTTCAATATGGTAGAGCCATTCTCTGATTAGGTTAATATGTTGAAGCTAAAATTAAAGGCTTTAAATTTGTCATATAAATATATATTTGTGTAAATAACTATTGAAATTATTAAACAAAGAAAGCTTATAACCAATTGAAAATTTATCTTGTAGTGTTCAGTCAAAGTAGTTTCCCTTCTCTCAAAGTCCTCTGTGCTCTGCCCATTTGTTTTCACTCTATTTTTAATTAACTCAGCACTATATTGAAAGCTGTCCTATTTATTAAGATCAAAATATGGAAAGAGCTATCTAATCAAAAAGAGCAGCTCAATCTTACCTAGATGAACTATGTACAGGTACAATGTTAATACGAATAAGTTTCAACCATTGTTTACCTTTCATGCTAGATAAAAGCCTACTTGGCTTCATGGGCAAAGATGGGCACAAGAATTTCAACAAATTGTATTCTGAGAAGTTCATTTATAGGTTTGAAATGCCCTTATCAATGGGTAACTATTTTAACACATGCTTTCCTGGATAGGTTGGAGGGGCCTGAAAATGTATTAATATCATGGCTTTTTGTGTTATGTTGATCCAATCAGGATAATCACTGTGGAAAGCATGAGGTAGTTATGTGTTATATTCCAATAGGTGGTTCTGCTCTCCCTCATTTTAATATTGCCAGTTACTATGATAAGCTAATCACAACTATTTGTTCTTAGTATCAATAGGTGGTTTCTTGTTTTTCTACCACAGTTGCCTAAAGGGCTCTGCTACAAATTTCAGGTTGTAGGAGCCAAGGGGAAAGGTCTCATTGAGTCTCTGTAGATTCGCTGAAAAATCAACTTTCAAAAGATAGATTAGTCGGAGAAAAGGCATACAAATGTATTTAACTTGTATACAAGGAAGTCTTCAGAATGAAGATCCAAAATGCAGGGGAAATTGTCCATTTTTATGCTTAAAGTCAACAAAGTATGGACAACCACATAGAAATATGATTGGACAAAAAGGATATGATATAATGCTGATGGACTGAGTGGGGACGCAAAGCAAGGCCTGTCTGTCTAGAGTCTTCTTGGCCTGTCTGAGCAGCACTCCTTCCTTCTGGGTATGGGATAGGACCCTCTCTGAATGGGGGTCCCATGACCTACTTTCCAATCAGGGAGGTCATATAATTTCTTTATGGTCAGTTTTTACACAGAAACATATGCGGAAAGTTAGAGTCATAGTTTTATTTTATGACTGGCTTTGGAGAAAAAGAGCTTTGGTTTCTATGACCAACTCTGGGGAAGAGGGATTCCAGGTTCTATTGCCAGTCTTGGGGGAGAGTTGAGAGACAAGAGGGCAGGAGAAGGTCAGAGAGGAACTTTTACTTCTGAGGCTGCTTCTGAGCCCTGCATTTTGGGGTATTGTTTTCTGGATCCCAGCAAGGTCACAAATTGAATCTTATGGGAAAAACATCAAAAAAAAATATAATTTCTGCAAAACCAGGTATTAGAGATATTCTTGTTACTCAGAGTAGACCAGCTACTCCTGAGGCTTCAGGACAGGGCCATGGGCACATGCTCCCTAGGATAAGCTAGCCATAGAGATATGACAGCTCTGACTGCGTTTCTTCATCTGTTCAGTGCCTGCTGAGCTGCTGAACTTCCAACCTTTGGGTGCAGGTGCCACAGGCTGAAAGGCTGCTTTCAAAAGTAATATGCACACATTTACAGAACTGTTTCAACAACAGACTCCTCAACTCGATTTTAGTGCTACTCTTAATGCATCCTTGCTTCAATCCCTCTAATCTGATTAAAGAAATGGCTGCTTGGCTGGGTGAGGTGGCTGGCTCACTCCTGTAATTCTAGCACTTTGGGAGGCTGAGGTGGGCAGATCACGAGGTCAAGAAATAGAGACCATCATGGCCGACATGGTGAAAACCCGTCTCTGCTAGAAATACAAAAATTAGCTGGGTGTGGTGGCACGTGCCTGTTGTCTCAGCTACTTGGGAGGCTGAGGCAGTAGAATTGCTTGAACTTGGGAGGCTGAGGTTGTGCCACTGCCCTTCAGCCTGGCTGCAGAGTGAGATTCCATCTCAAGAAAGAAAGAAAGAGAGAGAGAGAAGGAAGGAAGGAAGGAAAGAGAAAGAAGAAGAAAGAGAGAAAGAGAAAAGAAAGAAAAGAAAGAAAAGAAAAGAAAGAAAGAAAGGAAAGAAATGGCTTCTTGGGAAGGTGTCACCGTGTATGTTTTGGGTGATCAGAAGATACACTGAAGGAGAAAAGAGTATGGAAGGAGTTAAAAAAAAAAAAGAAAGAAAGAAACTTGCCTGAAATAAACATCAATCTCATTTCAGCAATGCATTTAATGACAACCAGATGTGTCAACTTTGTCTGTCCTGCTAGATTATGTCCCTTGTTAACTGACAGAGTGGGCGCAGAATTCACAAAACTGAGACCTGCTGCCTGGGGTGCCGGAGCTTCCTCTCAACTGCTGTCACTCTGTAGTTACAGAAACCGTGGCGACTCTGCTTAGGAATCCATGGCCATTTTCCTGGACAGAACGCTTCAGGCCCTTGAAGCTGGTCCTAACCTCCTTATCTCTTTCCTATCCCCACCAAGATTTTCTGAAGAAATTAAAATATACCTAGTTCTTCAACTTAGGAATTGAATCATTTTTCACAGAGCTACACCATATAGGAAGCAGCTGGGTGAAAAATGCTCTTTAATACTTTACCCAATAAATAAAAAGGGAAGGAGGCTTTTACCTGCTCAGACTTTAAGAGAAAGGCTGTCCCGTTTGGGCATCTGCAACAGATGCAGTCAGTCCAATGACACTCTACCCCAATCCCTAGATCCCTTTCTTCGCTTTTGTCCAAGTAGATACAGAGTCTCCCTCTGTCACCTAGGCTAGAGTGCAGTGGTGCAATCTCGGCTCCACGCGGCCTCTGTCTCCCAGGTTCAAGTGATTCTCCTGCCTCAGACTCCTGAGTAGCTGGGACTACAGGCATGTGCCACCACATCCAGCTAATTTTTTTTTTTTTTTTGTATTCTAGTACAGATGGTGTTTCATTGTGGTGCCCAGGGTGTTACTGAACTCCTGAGCTCAGGCAATCTGCCCACTTCAGCCTCCCAAAGTGTTAGGATTACAGGCGTGAGTCACCACATCTGGCCATATTGTCAATGTGTTTTTATTCCCAGAAGATAGCAGGCACCTGCATTTTTTTTGGAAAGCTGCCCTTGACTATCAAAGCCCACTTTATTTACACATCTAGGGAGCTAAAGTGTTTAGGAATTTATGTTCTCCACAGGGCAGTCCACCAGAGACTCCAAGTCCTCTGTGCCTGATCAGGACCATTCGGAGGTGTGACTTCGTATCACCAGAGCTTATTTGTAGGATCAAGTTATGCTGTGTGGGACTTCATGTGATGCCTCTCACTTGCTTTGTCTCTTCCTCTTCTGGGCCTCTGTTCCCCACTCACCTACCCATTTTTCTTAGGAATACATGGTGATAAATAACTTTCAAGTTACTAAGGCAACATCCTTCTCTCTCAACCTCAACTGTCTCCTTGGTGTTCATAGCACATCCTTCCAAAGTTTAATTCATCAGGTTCTGAGGTCCAAGGTCCCCTTCTTATAGGAAGAAGAGGTTCAGCTTTTCTGACCTCTCCAATAACCGCAAAGTCAGACACTTCAGGTTTCAGCTGTCTACTCAAGAAAGGATTGCCAAAGTTTGGGCCCAGGTTTTGCCAATTTCAGATGATGAAGAATGAAATTTGGATCTAGGTATAGGGAAGTAAGTCCCTCCAAGTCCAATCCAGTTTTTTCACCTGCTAGACTTTCTGTAAATGACTAAGTTATCCCCAGCAGCTCCCTGAAAATAACCACATCTCAGCACAGCAAACCTTTTCTTCTACTTTTAAATTTTGTTTTAATGGAAGGAGCACAGCCTAGTTTTATATGAGAAAATAGCCCTCGTTTAAAACACATGTTTAATCTTGCTCCTGGGGACAAAAAAGAAATAAAAAACACGGCATTATAGAATTAAGAATTATGTAACTCTTACCAAAGCTTGGCTCATATTATGTGAATCACCATTTCCACTGTGAATGGTTTTATCTCACTAATGGTGCCAGCTCCTTTTAAATTCTTTCTTTGTCCAGATTTCCCCTCTAGTAGGAGATTGGGTCAAGTGTAGAATCAACTCTGCTTACCCTGAGTGTAAGAAGGAAACTCAGACCACACGCTCCATTATGACCATGACTTGAAGGTATGTGGGTTGCTTCATGGTTAAGAAAAACATCCTCTTCATGACATCACATCAAAAACATTAAATACCTTAATATATAAATTGTTTAATGGCATACTGAAAGTATGACATAAACACACACTAAACAGTACAGGATTTTGAGAAGTGTTTAACATTTTCAGTACTTGAAGGAAGATGGGTAAAGTGAGGATCAGTCTAAACATGGATTCTCAGGGCAGTGTTGTAATTTAGCCTGTGAGACTTTGGGTTGAAGCAGTATTGACCCTAAGGTTTAATCTAAAGTTATAAAGTTTGCTTGTTTAATCCTATCCTTGAAAACAATTTATTATATTACCAAAACTCCTTACCAGCTCCCAGTATTGTTCACAAATAGCTGTCATTAAGATAATTCCATTAATTAAGATTTTACTGTAAATTCCTAATTAGAATGTGTTATCTGTCCTTAATGCCAGTAAGACAGGAAGTGCTAGCTGCTAATATCTATCTCCCCTTCATCATTAATACCACACCTACAACTGGGGAAGCAAGTAATGAGCCTAGTTTTAAAAAATTAATTTCTCAGCCTTTGTAGAAGTTAGACATGGGCAACAGACACAGTTCTGGCTCAAGGGATGTAAGTGGAAATTATTAGAAGTAACTTCCAAGAAAGCTTGGAAGGAGTGGACTCAGCTGGTTGTATCCCTTTGATCTTGATCCTTCCTTTCTTCATGCCTGGAACATGGACACAGGTCTGGAGTAGCCATTTTCAGCCGTAAGGTAACCACAAGGGAAAGGTCTGCAGAACCTCAAAGACTTCACCTAAGAGTTATGATTTGTGATCTGGTACTTGCTAAAACACACCTAACTGGTTTTGTGGGAAAAAGTAAAACCCCTAGTTTGTTTATATCACTTGTGTGTGTGTATGTGCTTTAATTTTGTTATAATGGAACATAAATCTAAGGCAAGAAAACATTTGTCCAAATTTTGA
This sequence comes from Ateles fusciceps, assembly GCA_036589455.1. NCBI lineage: Eukaryota > Metazoa > Chordata > Mammalia > Primates > Atelidae > Ateles > Ateles fusciceps. The sequence continues at coordinate 2,263,281 of JAZHEH010000424.1, read as the reverse complement.
CCTGGGAACCCAGAGTCTAAAAAATTATATATTCCTCCTTTATCTCTGTCCATTTTTTAGATGTTGACTTCTCCATTTTTCATTTTATGTTACAAAAATGAGTAGACAGTGACATCAGCTCTGCTGAATTGAAAAAAAAAGGTTGCTACCTATGTGGTGTGATAGCAAAGTAATTAAATTCCTTTGGTATCCACATCCCAACTCCCATGAGCAAACTGATTTCTATGCTTCATCAAACTATTCTGGTAAAATGCTATCATTGGACCTGGCATGGTGGGAGCATTGCTTGAGCCCAGGAATTCTAGACAAGCCTGGGACAACAAAGCGAGACCCCCATCTCTACAAAATTTTTAAAATTAGCTAAGCCAGGTGGATGTGGCTGGCTAATTTTTAGTCCTGTAGTCTCTGGTGTGAGATGCGCCCCCTGCTGCACAAGGGTTCATTCAAAGACCTAAGAGGGAACGGTGGGGGATAAAGAAAGACACAAACAGAAACATAGAGAAAGCTGGGCCAGGCAGTCCAGGAGAGTGAAGATGTCAGTTTCTCTGGCCCCGACCTGTCTCAGGTATTTTATTTTATAAGTTCACAAAGTACATAGCTGAGAGAGGGTACAGTTACTTAGAACAGCCTGTGGTTATAATTCTCATACTTCAGTTAACATACTTCAGCTAACAACTATCTTGCAGCAAGGTCAGTGAAAGCTGGCAATCTCTTCTAAGCCTGTCTGTTCTCCGAGACATACACAGCCTCCCATTATGGTTTCAATTCTCTAGAGTTCACCCAAAGTTCACAGCAGCCTTGGTGCTGATTCCCCCAGAGAGGGTGGGCTACTCTGGCTCTCCACAGTAGTCTTAGCTACTTGGGAGACTGAGATAGGAGGTTTACTTGAGCCCAGGAGTTTAAGGTGACAGTGAGCTGTGATTGTGCCACTGCACTCCAGCCTGAGAGACAGAGCAAGACCCTGTCTCAAGAAACAAACAAACAGAAAAACAACAACAAAATGCCATCATGTAAAGGGAAGTAATAGCATTTTATTTATTAGGCATTATCCCTTTGTGTAAAAACAGCTTTGCCGTATTTGTTTTGATGGCAAAGGAGGGAAAGAACAGGGACCAATGGGGATCATTGAGGTAAAGCAAGAGGTGGCAATTTTATTCTAGTCTACACTGAACTTTCATCCAATGCATGTCTTTATTTTTAATTTTTCACCAAACTCCAGATGCCAAGGCACGAATTGATCAAGGCCACCCATTTCCATCTCCTCTGTTCATCTTTGCGGGCATTGATGAATGTTTGTGGGCATTGCTTCCTACAACAATATCTGGTGTCTGTCCGTTGGGTAGCTTGTGTCCTCCAGGGTCAGATAAAGACACATCTTTCCCAGTTATTGATAATAAGGCCAAGGAAAGGCTAATTGTTGAAAATTCTGTGAATGTTCTTCCTGACACAGAGAACTTGGAGTGAATTATTGTGTGGATGCTGCACTCCACAGGGGAGCCCCCAGTCCTCAAGGCGGGGAGTTTGATAAGCCGTCTGTTCTGAGGAGCTTGGATTAGTCCATCTGTTTCTGGTTTTCAGAAACCTGAGGTGAAGAAAATAAATAACAGAGAAAACAAAAATGAAAAATTCCCCCAGTTCCTGAATTGCAGTAAGTTTGCTTGTTTTCCTAAACTGCTTGATTCTTCCAGATGAACTAGCTCCTGCTGGATATCCTGGAGAGAGAGAGAAAAGCAGCATCCAGATTTTACTTTCCAGGATTTTTAAATCTTTCAGAAATATGGCCCATTATTACATAAAAAGTGACATTTCCCATTATTTTGTCAAAGAAATAAGGATATAAGGGTTATTATATAAGATTAATATATAAAATCCCTTTCTCCCCTGTTATTTGCTTTGTAAAGGCCATTTACAAGTTTTCAGCCAAGGCCTATTTGCATTTCATTTTTCCATAAGCAGAATGATACAGCTTAGAAATCAGATGTTTGCTTAAAGATGATGTAATTATGGCTTCGAAATACCTCAAGTTAATTGTGGAAGAGGATTTATGCTCTGACCTTGGTTCCAAAAAGTAAAATTAAGACTGATTGATAGGTAGAAATTATAGGAAAGGAGATTTCAGATCTTAGAGAATGTTACAATCAATCACCTAGTAAGTTTTAAGTGAAACAACTTGGATGACACTGGGAGTCCATATGTGTTGGAGAGCAAACAGGAAGTGGAGGCGGAGCACATTGGCTGACATCTGTAATCCCAGCACTTTGGGAGGCCAGGTCAGGAGGATTGCTTGAACCCAGTATTTTGAGACCAGTGCAGGCTACATAGTGAGACCCTATTTCTACAAAATATAATAATAAAAAATTAGTCAGGCGTGGTAGCACACTTGTAGTCACAGCTACTCAGGAGGCTGATGTTGGAGGATCTCTTAAGCTCAGGAGGTCAAGGCTGCAGTGAGCTATGGTTGTACCACTGCACTCCAGCATGGGTGACAGAGCAAGACCTGTCTCATATGGAAAAAAAAAAAAAAGAAATGGAAGGATATGAGGAGGCAAGTAGGGTTGCTGTGTAGGAGATGTTGACTGGCTTGCATGTTGTTCACTCACTCTACAAGTCACTGCAATTTGTTTTCTATTCTCAGACATCTCTGAAACTAATATTTGACTATGGTTCAGATGGTGTCTGTGTTTATAGTTATTTTCCACATGAGTCAACGCTAAGGCAGATATTTGATTGATTGCTTGCTTGCTTCTCTTTTACTGGTAAGATAATTCTTTGAAGTTTATCTTTTCTCTGAGGGTGAGAATTTCAGCTTTGTGCAGGAGTCTCAGTTCTAGACTCCTTCCTAGCAGACACCTAAGGCTCTGTCTTCTGTCTTCAGCCTGCCATTTAAATTTGAGGTTCTAACTCCTCTGTATGGAATTTATACGCCATAAGTACCCCTTGAATTGGAATTAGCTTCCACTCCCTCTGATTTGTAGAATAAGTTGACAAATTATCTTTTAGCTTCTATACTGGTTTTCTGTTGCTACTGTAACATATTATCATGAATTTAGTGCATTAAAACTATCAAGTTTATGCAATTTTATTATCTTACATTTCTGGAGGTCAGAAATTTTATCAATGTCTAAGTGGGCTAAAATGAAGGTGTCAGCAGGGCTGTGTCCCTTTCAGAAAGCCTTAGTGGAGAACCAGTTTTCTTGACTTTTTCAGCTTCTAGATGCATGTGGCTCCCTTCCTCCATTTCAAAGCCAGCAACATGGCACCCTGGATGTACCGTCACAATCACTTGTTCCTCTGACTCTGATCTCAGTTGGAAAAGGTTCTCCTCTTTAAAGACTCAGAAATAAATTGGGCACACCTAGATAATACAAGACAATCTCCTCATCTCAAGTCTTTAACCTTAATTACATCTGTAAAGTTCCTTTCTCCATGGAAAGTAACATATTCACACACTCCTGGGATTAGGATGTGGACATGAGGCATGGGGCAGCAGTGTATCTATTCCATATACCACAGGTTCCTATTAATCCTACTATGGCTTGACGTGCTTTTCTAGAATGATATGGGGTTTCAAGACATTTTACAGCTCTGTAAGCCAATCAACCACAAAAGAGCTATAATTCTTAGAACATTGTAATAGAAAGAGATTTTAGAGCACAGTGAGTTCATTTTGACTTTTCAGATAATTATCATATTCCTGTTTCTGTATTAATCTTCCCTTTAAAAAAGCCACCACTAGGGTCACTCTAGATCTCCACAGTAAGAACCCTACTTATAACTGTCTTGTCTAAGCAAATTCATGCATCTAAATTTATTTACCTTTCAATCTAATGTACATGATCTGCATTTCTTATCTTTGAAAGAACCTGTTTATTTTCCCTGGCATTTTAAAATTCTGACATGCTGCATAAGAAACCAATGTTTTGGTTAATTTATTTTAAAGTATAAATTTTTTAGTGTATCCATCACCCAAATAATGCACATTGTACCCATGAAGTAATTTGTTATTCCTTACCCCCCCACTTTGAGTCTCTGATATTTATCATTCCATAATTTAAAGCATGTGTATGTATGCTTTAGTTCTTATAAGTGAGAACATATGGTATTTGACTATCAATTTCTGAGTCTTTTCTCTCAAGATGATGGCCTCCAGTTCCATCCATGTTGTTGCAAAAGATATGATTTCATTCTTTTTATGGCTGAATAGTTTTACATTGTGTAATGTATATGTACCACATTTTCTTTACCAAATTATCCTTTGGTAATTTGGATTACCAAATTAATTTGATATTTCTTTATCAAATTATCCTTTGATAGCCACTTAGCTTGATTCTGTATCTTTGCTGTTGTGAACAGTGCTGTGATAAACATACAAGTGCAGGTATTATTTTTATATAATTTTTGGGGGAGAGGTAGATATACAATAGTGGAATTCTTGAATAGAATGCTAGTTCTATTTTTAGTTATTTAGAGAAATCTCCATTCTGTTTTCCATAGCAGTTGTACATTACTACCAATAGTATATATGTGTTCCCTTTTCTCTGTACCCTTACCAGTATCTGTTGTTTTTATGTGTGTCTGTTTTTTTGTTTGTTTGTTTGTTTGTTTACTTTTTAATAATGGCCATTATGGCTGGTATAAGATGATATCTCATAATGGTTTTAATTTGCATATCTCTGATTATTACTAATGTTGAACTTTTTTGACCTATTTGTTGGTCATCGTATATCTTCTTTAGAAAAATGTCTGCTTACATCTTTGCCACTTTATAATGGGGCTATTTGTGGGTTTTTAGTTGTTCAGTTGTTTGAGTTCCTTGTAAATTGTGGGTATCAGTCTCCTGTTGAATGCATAGTCATGAATTCTTTGCCTAGACCCATGTCCAGAAGAGTTTTCTTCTAGTATTTTTACAGTTTAAGGTCTTATATTCAAGTCTTTAATCCATCTTCAGTTTATTTTTTACATGGTGAGAGATAGAGGTCTAGTTTCATTCTTCTGCATACAGATATCCAATTTTTTTTTTTAGCACCGCTTACTGAAAAGGTATCCTTTCCCCCAGTGTATGTTTTTGTTGAGTTTGCCAAAAATCATCTGGCTTTTGATCTATGGATTTAATTCTGAGTTCTTTATTCTCTTCTATTAGTCTACGTGTCTGTTTTTGTACCATACCCTGATGTTTTGATCTTGTAGTATAATTTGAAATGAGGAATGTGATATCTCCAGCTTTGTTCTTTTTTGCTTAGGACTTCTTTGGCTGTTTGCTCTGATTTTTGATTTAGTATGGCTTTTACAAGTTTTTTTCCTAATTCTGTGAAACATGATATTGGAATTTTGATAGAGATTGCACTGAATCTGTAAATGGCTTTGGGAAGTATGGTCACTTTGACTATGTTAATTCTTCTGATTCATAAGCATGGGATATTTTTCCATTTGATTGTATCATCTACAATTGTTTTCACTAGAGTTTTTGTATTTCCTTAATTAATTTCTCAGTATTTTATTTTATTTTTGTAGTTATTGTAAGTGAGACTGCTTTCTTGATTTAATTCTTTGCTTGATAATTATTGGTATATAAAAACACTACTAAGTTTTGCATGTTGAATTTGTATCTTGAAACTTTACTAAATTGATTTTTCAAGTCTAAGAGTTTTTTGGTAGAGTCTTTGAGGTTTTCTGGATAAATATAAGATCATATCATCAGTGAACAGATAAATTGACTTTCTCTTTTCCAATTTTTATGCCTTTCATTTCTTTCTCTTATGTTTGTCCAAAAATTATCTTCAGGTGATTTCTAAATTTGAGAAGATATGTGTTGTGGAAAGGACACCAGCAATCTGGCTGTTGAGGAAATAAGAATTCTGTTTTTCTCCCACCACTAACAAAGTAGGGGACATTGAATTCATCATTTCATATCATTGGATTTCAATGTTCTAATGGGTGAGAAGAAGGGATCAAAGTAGACAATCTCAAAGGTCATTTCTACTCCAGAAGGAGGACTCACAGAGATTCCAGATTCATTAATTTATGCTTTGGAGAAACAATTCTTTATTTTGGAGGACTTAAACACAAGAGGATCTATTCTCAGCCATACCTGATATTCCCTCCCTCTGTTCCAGTACATAATTCTGTTGTGATAAGCACATCATTTTCATACTTTCAAGATGATTGTTGAACAACCTTAAGGTCTTAAAGTTTTTTATGTTAGTTTCTATCTACTGTTTTGCCTCAGCTCCCTGTCCTTCTACAAACACACTTATTCTCCAGCCTCACTGAAATACTTAGAGGTTCCAAGGTACAGAGTCTCAAAACATTTTGGACAGTGGCAATGTTATCTGTAAGAAGCAGATCTTAAATGACTTCCCAGGCAATCAAAGTCAACCCAGAAATGAAGAGCATTATAAAAGGAGTTCTTAGAAATTCTGTGTGAGGGATTTTGTGGGAGTCAGAGGTTTGACATTATATGGGTGGTGGGAACTAGATCCAGTGATGTTTGAGATTTTTTTATAATAATAATTCTGGGGAACTTCAGGTTACTTTACTAACAGAACTGTCTACTAGTCCAAGGCACAGCCCTAACTTACTTGTAAGAATTGTACTGTATTAGACTTTAAGCTATGTTGAATTTATCTTTTTTTGTTTCACTTCCCCACATTCTCCCAACTCCTTAACAGAGACAACTCACATTTTTAGCCATAAGAAGGATTTAGAAATATACATCAAATAAGCCTTACTCATAGGATAGAATCACAAAGTAAATTTAATTTGCCTTTCAATGTCCATTTAAATTTAGTCAAAAGGGCAGCTCCCAATGAAAATATGTGTAATTTTGTAATTTTTTCTGAGTTTGCTCAGAAAATACTAATTTTGATATCTATATTCTCAAATCACAGTCACTTAGTTTAAAACTTAGATTTTGGTTATTTTACAAATTAAGCTGTCTACTCTCATAGGATAATTAACAATTCAATCCATTCAAAGGTGGGATTTTTCCCTTGTCCTCATTGTAAGGCCTGTATCAGGCTGAAAGCCTGTAGCCAGGGAAGGAAGATGAGGACAGAGTCTTCTGTCTGTCTCATGTTCTCTCACACTCACTAGGGGCTATGTTCCACTAATGCTGAAACAGGAGGTAAGGGGATGGGAGAAGACAGGACTTGAGTTTTAGATTCTCCAGGCAGCCATTTGGCCCCATAAACTACTAAGCTCTTTGAGAGGTCTGAGTTGAAGGCCTTATATGCTGACTTGAAGTGAGGGAAAGAACTTTTTTCCCCTCCCCATGTGGGGTAAGTAGACAACAATAAACCCCCTCCCCAGCTATCTCCAAATACTCTCTTCCCCATTTTTTTCTTTTGATGTAGGGCGTAGACCCTTTCTACACCTGCATGTTGGTAATAGATTTCAGAATCATTGAACTAGTCTCTGCTACCTGCAACTTTCTAGTTCTACAGTGGGGTCTGTCTTACAACTCACTATGATACCTGATCTTTTCACCTATGGACCACAAATGAAACACCCATTTTCATAGTTTGTTGCAGAACATAAGAGAAAGTTTGCAGAGAAAGAAGCCAAGGGTAATCATAGGTTTCAGTCTGTGGAATCACCAGGTCACCCAAAGAGAGAAGTCCTTTAATGCTCTGAAGACTATTTCTTGACCAAATGGAAGGCTTTCCTTTGCTCTCCTCCAGTCCTTCTCTCCCTTGTTCACTGTTATCTGCCTATGCATCTAAATTGAGTTCTTAACTGTTGGTGGTGCTGCAGCCAACTGTATCTATTTAATTCAAGATAAAGTTTAGTTTGAGAACAAATGGACAGAAAGTCCCAAAGCACCCATTACTGGGCAGGGTAGGGGACCCCTGAGTGTTGGAGGCACAAGACCTGCCTGTTCCAAACAACCTCGGGAATTTGCTCTCTGTTTCCTGGGAGCTCACTAATATGAGACTTTTATAGTGGCAATAAAGAGCCTAAAACTACCTCATAAGGCTCTCTGTCAGACAGCAAATCCCCTAGCACTTCTTCTAATTAACTTCTAACCTGCCGGCCTTGGGGATTTTTTTCTCCTTTAACTGCTAATGAAGTCTAGAATCTCAAAGTCTCCCCCTGATTTTACTAGAGCTTTTCTAGTGGTTAATTATGAGCCCTGTGATTTTCTTACTCACTTGGACTTTATAAGGTGTACCACTGTAGAAACTTATCTTTTTTTTTTCTTATTTAGAATCAACTCTTAATTTCCTTCCAGATTTCATCTGCTTGCCTCTGCAGGATCAATAGCAACTTAGGGACAACAATAACAACAGCTATATCAACAAAGGTGAAAATGAGTAAAGGAATTTTGGGCTATGTGGCAAATTGAAAAAGAAATCTGAGAATATAATATCTCATTTTTAGAGAAACCATAGCTTAAGCTTGTAGAAAAACAAGTTCAATGAAGTAAAAGGAACAGAATAACAATGCATTCAAATTAGCAGAAGATATATAGCTCACTGAATAAATCATTTATTCACTTGTTCATTTATTTCATTTATTTAACCGGTATTAATTAGTCATCTTCTATGTGCCAGGCACTGTCTAGACACTGAGGAGGCAGAAATGAACAGGCCTTTGTGGAAGATACTGCTTTCGTGGAGATCTCAAGCTCCTTCTAAATGATTACATAGCGCTCCAGAGGTCAGTTGCATGGTTCAGTCCAGTTGCCTTGACTCATTACCTTTGGAAAAGTTAAACAGAATTTCTTACCTTTGTATGCATCACATAGGCATTTCTCTGCTTTAGACAAGTTGTTTCTGTATTTCTTTAGTAGAAGAGAGGTTGTATTGTAAGAGGTATATTGATAATTGACAGAATACATTTATTTTTTAAAAGTGTAAACCATACCTTAATTTCTAAAAAAGATTCCTTTCTGTAGTAGGACTATTAATAATTATAACAAAATTTAATATTTTTTAAAAAATTACACCAAATATAAATTCAAATGACCATTTACTAGCTTAGTTATTTTATTCCCAGATACTTTAATCCTAGCCAAGTGTACAAATTGCCCAAGGAATTTAAAAAATAGCAAAGCCCAGACTCTACCCATGAAAATTCTGATGATGTAAGTATAAGGTGAGGCTCAGTAATGAGAGTTTTCATTTTTTAATTCCATAAACAATTGTGATTGGGCTTCAGAAGCAGGGGCCATTGAACTCTCTAGATCTGAAAGTGATGACATTCATTTTATATTCAACAAGTAGCTCAAATTTATACAAGCAATTTTTCTCCTTTCTACTGATAGTGAACTGTTATAGAACATTTTTTTGGTCAAAAATAAAGATGTTTTGGTAAATCCCTCATACAAAAAAAATGTTCATTAGCTATTAATAGCTTAGATGCTCAGGTTGTTGGAGATGAAAGTGGTTCATAATATATTGTCAGATTTGGGTGACCAGAGAAGTCACATGCCAGCCATGTTTGAATATCCTTTCTCTCAACAATTATTACATTTACCTTAATGTTCTGAGACATTAAAATAATCTGACCTCACAAAAGGGACTCTGAGAATAGCTCATCATCTTACGCTGTCTTTGACAATTTCCCCGTATGTGCATTTTACTTCTAATGTCCTTTGAGTTATGCAGATGAAATGTGAGCAGGAGGAAGGAAGTAGGGGATAAAAATAGCATTTACAATTAGAATAATTGACCAATGCATTTTGTTTTTTCCAATTTACTTTTGATTGCTATGATTATTATTTTATATTTGTAGAATTTGGCTGTGTTCTAAGATTCAGAGAGTTTGACGTTCTTAGATTGCTTATGCAAGATCAAGCCCTCTATATCTCCCTTTAATGATGCCAGATGTTCATTACTTCAATTGTGCTGGTATCTTTGGGCGAGGCAAGTAACTGGGTCAGGGACATGACATTTCTTTCTATGTATAAGACAGGAAAATGATTCGTTAAAGTGTAATTTATTAAAGGGGAGATGAGATAAGAACTCCATCCAACAAGATCACTGCAAGGTATTTTTAGCCACAAGACTTGTAAATTCACTCACCTGGTTTGTCCTTATCTTCCTATGAGTGGTGTGGGGTTTATTAGTGGATTTTTAAAGACAAAGTGTAATAATTTCCAAAACCTTGAAAGTATGCCTCATACAAATATTATATGAGCATGTTTCAAATATTTTATTTAATTTATTAATTAATGAGTGTTAAAAGATAAATTTCTGCTGAATTAAATTTAAGAGAGTTTACTTGAGCAAAGAATTGATTTGCAAATCAGGCAGCCTCGTGAGCCAGAGTAGGCTCAGAGGCTCTAGCAGCCACGTGGCGGAAAAAGATTTATGGACAGACAAAGGAAAGTGACAAAACAGATGTGAGGTACAGCTGGATTAGTTATAGCTTTGCATTTGCCTTACTTGAACACGGTTTGAACATTTGGCCACATTTGATCAGCCAGAACTTGGTGATTGGCACAAGAGTAGACTCTGGTCTATTCACGCCTCTACTTGTTACAGTTCACAATGTACACAAAAACCTAGGCTGAACGTAAGTATGTAAGGAGGCATAAACTTGACTTAGGCTAAACTTGTCATAACATGAGAAAACTAGTAAGATGGTTCAAAGGGCATTTTGAGAATTTGGGTTTTTATGGGCATTTTGAAACAACATTAGAGCAAGAATGATAGGATAAACAAGCCCACCTGGGGTTCCACAGGCAGCCCTCCTTGGGGGTCATCCATTCTCCCTAACGAAAGCTATTCACATCTCTACTGGACCAAAATCTGTAAGTTAACATATATTGTATTACGGTTTTACTCAGTAGAAAACAATGGGTCAAATCAACTGTATTCCCGTAGTATAAATGATCTTTGATACTGTTAAACAGTGCCTCAGTATAAGACTGAAAGAACATGCTGCAATTTGTTTACCTAATTCTTTATTTTAAATCATTTTTCATATTGTAAGTTAAGTGGTAGTGACAATTTCAAAGCAGCATACCCTGAGATAGCTCTGAAGACAACTTCTAGGTGATAGAAATGAGTCTATTTCTCTCTTTTCTAATGTTATTTCTGTGTATGTGTGAACATTGCACAAAAGTATGCATGAAAGATAGTCCGGTGTTGCATAGGCAATGTGAAAAACTTTTAAATCTTTTTGGGAAAATAAATTTGCTTCCCAGGAAACAAACTACCCATGTCCTTAGAACCAGTCTTGTTAATTTTCTTTTTCCGCTATCCTCTTCATCTCAGCCCACTCTGTACGTTTCCTATCCTGGAGAAGTAGCAAACATTCTCATCAGATCAGAATTTTTCCTTACTACTAATTAATAAAATGCACTTCATTGTCCTTCACAAGGAACTTGTACACAGGTGCTCAAAAATCTAGAAAATAATAAATGAACTTTCCCAGATCCATATCAAGGGAAGGAGCTTTTTAAAAAAAAAAAAATTTGCATTTTTTAAGATAAATTTTAAGTTCCTTTTATTGATACCAGTTACATTCTCTACTTGGGTTTCTGAAATATAAACATAGTAAACCTAGCTTTCATAGTTTCCATCATGTTGAGGAAGAGAATGTTGAAATTAACTCTGCCATTTGCCATTGTGTCTCCTTGATTTCATCTTGAAAGTTTCTTGATAGAGAGGTCCTTAAAGATATACCTTGGGCTAAAGGATCCACAGTGACATCAGGATCACCTCTACTAAATGCAAATGTGATTAAGTTTTGGAAATATTTTGAAGAGAGCTCATAGGCTTAGAATTTATTTTTTACTATAGAATATTCTAAATAAGATCCAAACCTTCTAGAACTGGGTCAGACCTGATTCTTAATACTGCCAAGCTGTGGGCACATTATAGAATCTTACAGTGGCATTGTAATTTTCTCCAATTTGCTAATGAAGACTAATTATTCAAATAATTCAACCTGACTATCTGCTGTTGACCACTGCAAATCTCCCTGCTGTTCCTCAAAGCTCTGTTTTTCCCCCGTTTCTTCTCTTGTTTTAAACCCCTCACTGTTCTGAGTGCCTTTTATTTAAAGAGAAATTGGATACCTACTGTGTAAATTTCTGCAGGGAGTCCTTTAATGTAGACTGTTGCAATTTTCTCCAGGAATATACTAATAATTACAACGGCTAGGGATTTGGACTTTGTATATTCTACAGAGAAGGAATTGTGTGAGAAAAAGAGAGAAAAATAATAACTGTTAACGCTACAACTCTGAAAAGAAAATAAAAAAGAAAAAAATAAAGGGGAAAGAAAAACAAAGTTATTTGTTAAAGTACCTGCTAAAAATAGACAGATGCATAGAAGTGGCAGCTGCAGACACTGGTCTTTGTGCAGGCTATTGGGAACAGCCACGCACAGAGAGAGAATCATGAACTTTGGTACCACGGGCAGCAGGCTGAGTTCTGGCCTTCATAGTCATGGCAACAGAACTCCTGTTGTGCTCCTGGGGTGTGGAAATGGGACCCCCTTGAGTCCTCTGTCACCTTCCTCAGATGTATGGGTGTCTGCTTGGCAACATTACAATCCTGAATTGCTCGTTTCAGTTGGCTTAATGGAGCTCTGGTTTGTGTTTCTTATTTTTGCTTAAAAGACAACTTTTAAAGATAAATGCATAGTTGTACTTCAGAGAAGAGTTTCAAGGAATTAAATATGGTTATCTTAGAACCCAATTTACATCGAAGTGATGTTGCATTCCTGCAGAGTTTGTTCAAAAACACAGTCGTATCCTGAGGTTATTTTCCAAGAGGATTATTGAAGGTGACCTGGGGACTCCTACTTGTATTACCAAGCAGGCTTATGGTGGCCACGGACTTCCTCAGTCTGACCTTATCATGAAGTTCTGAAAATACTGTCATGCTGTAAGCTTCTTTCAACCAAGATGAAGGAAGAAAAGAAATTTCTTTTTATAATCCCAAAATGAGGAGCAAGACAAAGAATTATTTCCACACATTGATGTGAAAATTGAACCCTTGAAATAAGAAGGAATTTGCCCATGATGGAACCCAAATCAAGTTCTGGTAGGACCCAAGATCCTTGAATTCTTTGCTTGTTTTTATTGGTCAGTCTTCTGAAATTCTGATTTTTGTGGTTGTTTCAAGGTTTTCTTCTACAACAAAGGCTTTTAGACCATCTGCCCACTGAAAAGGAGCTTGAATTCACCTTAATTACAATAATAATAAAACCAATAAATTAATAAAACCAAGAGTATTTTTAGAGTACTCTTTAGAATTTCACAGAAAGGAAGTTTTCAAAAGCAAACACATAATGTTGATAATAGTGATTTTTTTGTTGTTGTTGTTACAGAGACAGGGTCTGACTCTGTCACCCATGCTGGAGTGCAGTGGTGCCATCATGGCTCATTGCAGTCTTAAACTCCTGCGTTCCAGTTATCCTCCTGCCTCAGCCTCCTAAATAGCTGGGACTACAGGCATGTCTCCACAATGCCCAGCTAATTTTTTCATTGCTTTTTGTAGAGACAGTATCTCGCTATATTGCCCAGGCTGGCCTTGAATTTCTAGCTTCAAGTGATCCTCCCAACTCACCCTCCCAAGTAGTTGAGACTCCAGGTGTGCAACACCATGCTCTGCTAATTTTTTTTTATCTTTTGTAGAGACAGGATCTCACTATGTTGCCTAGGCTGTCCTCAAACTCTTGATCTTAAGTAATCCTCCCACCTCAGCCTCCCAAAATGCTAGAATTAAAGGCATGAGCCACTGCACACAACCAGTAATTGAAATATTGTCAATAATAATCAACTAACATTTATTGCTAAAATTTATTGACACACACGTATATATAACATGTCTATATATGCTCTAAGCACTTTACATCTATTATCTCATTACTTGTTTTTACTTTACTAATGAGGAAACAGAAATTTTAAGCCTCCTCCCCCAACATCACATAGCGAGTAATTAGTAGATCAGGATTTAAATGGAGGCCATCTGACTCTAAGTCAGATCTGACCAGTATCTGAATTCTTAATCACTCCATTGCAATCTACTATGTTTTTACAGCATAATTTAAACATAGATACAAGATTTCTGTGCTATAAAATAACAAAATGCTTATAAGCTGCATCATTGTTTAGATAGAACAACTACTAACCTTCACCCCTTGCTGAGCTCCTAGTATGTGTCGACACTCTACCGGGCATTGTGCATATATTATCTCCATTCCTCATCACAAACTTGCAATGAAAGAAATATTATCCTCACTTTGTACATGAGGAAATGAAGCATGGAGATTTTTTTAAAACTTGCTCAGGGTCATATTTAAGCCAAAGGCTAAGCTGCAGGATAAGCTCAAGTGTGCATCTGTTTTCCCATGCTGCTCTGCTAATTTTCTCAAGCTGTTTGCAAGGTGTAGCTTCAGTTTTAACATCAGTGGCCAAGAACAAAAATCTTTCTTCCTAGTCCCGACTTTACTTTTGAGATATAATAATAACATCCTAAGCCCCCCAACCAACTGAATGGACCTCCTGTTGGCCAAGGGGACACCAGAGGAACCTTGAACACTGAGATCTCAGCCACAACAGGACAGGAGGTGGGACATGCTTTGTTATACCCCCTTTCTCACTAACCACAATTAGGCTTACTTCCCTAAGAACTAAACAGAAACCAGCCCTTTCTTTTTATCCCTTCTTTTTATTTATTTCTGTTTGTTTGTTTATTTATGTTTTTAGACAGGGTCTCTCTCTGTCATCCAGGCTGGAGTGCATCAGTGTGATCACAGCCTACTGGAGCCTTGACCACCCACGCTCAAGTGATCTCCTGCCTCAGCCTCCTGAGTAGCTGGGACTACAGGTGTGCACCACCATAGCCGGCAAATTTTGTTTAATTTTTTGTAGAGAGGGGGTCTCCTACGTTGCCAAGGCTGGTCTTAAACTCCTGGGCTAAAGTGATCCTCCCGCTTCAGTCTCCCAAAGTGTTGGGATTACAGAAGCCAGACACCACGCCCAGCCCAGCCCTTTCAAAAGACTCCACCCCTAGTATTAACCAACCACCTGATGCTGTCTCTCCTTTTTTGTGTGAAAAGAGACTACTGACCATACAGTGGTTCTGGCCAGTCTACAGACAATGTGTAATAAGGGTTTTTGTGTTCTGTGCTTTACGTTTTGACACCAGAAGAATGAAAACTCCACCCTCAGATCATGCTAATGACACCATCTTTTGTACGTGGGTCCCATGAAGGGGAATGAGGCTCAATTGCACATGCACATTGTTCTCTTCTCATAAATATGCATGACTTCTCCCATAGGTTATTGCATATGTCTATGTGGCCACTCTGTTCAGCATAAATTCCTGTACCTTTGGCTATTCTCTCGAAGTATCTGTTTCCAGTTTCTGGCCAGAGGCTGTGCTTCCCAGCCTGTGAGAATAGCCACTTGGAGGCTGCAATCCTTCATGAGAATTAAAGCTCTGCTTTCCCAGCTTATAAGCCTCATCATTCTTTAGTTGACACTTTCCTACTAAAGTTGTTAATGAAATAGAAGTATTGTCTCCAGAAAACCTAAATGAAAATATACAAATTACAGTGTGGAGAGATGGACGACCAACTATTTTTCTTTGATTACCTTCATTACTTGATTAACTTGATTATTATTCTTTCATACTTGAAGAATGAAAAATGAATGAAGCAATGAGTGAATGGGTGAGCAAGTGAAACAATCTAACATCTACTGAATGTCGAGTCAGCAATAGGCACTGTGTAAAGTGATTTCATATTCTGCTTTTATGTTCTTTCCACACAAGATCTGCAATTAGGTACCTATTTTTATTATTACTACATTAAGGATGAGGAATCATAGGTTAAGCGAATTGCTCAGTTTCTACTAGTGAATGAGATGGTTGAAAACAGAGCTCAAAGAACTTTGACTCCAAAGTTCAAGCTGTTCCACCCATATGTTTAAATTTCTCCTTTTAATTTAGAAAATGTTTAGATACAAAAAAAAAAAGAAAAGAAAATGTTTAGATACAGAAGAGTAATTTAGAAAAATCTTCCAGAAACAAAGAACAGCTATATAAAAAGCACCCAAATATTTATGTTTCAGTATTATAAATAAAATATTGCCTTAATTCTTATTTTTAAATTTTTTAATTATTTCATTCTATAGGGACAAATTATAATTGTATATATTTAAGGCATGCAAAGTGAAGTTATTATTTTTGAATACAATGTAGAATGATTAAATCAAGCTAAATAATCTATCCATAATCTCAAGTATTAGATACTTTTTGTAATGAGAATACTAAGATTTATTCTTTTAGTGAAATTAAAATGTACACTACTCAGTTATTAGCTATGAATACCATGCTGTGCAATAGATCTCAAAAAATAAAATAAATCAAACTTACTCCTCCTATCTAACAGTGGCTTTGTTCCCTTTGATTGTCATCTCCCCATTCCCCCAGTCCCCCAGTTTGGGGTAACCACCATTCCACTCTCTGCTTCTCCGAGTTCAGTTGTTTTAGATTCCACATATAAGTGAGGACATGGAGGCATTTGTCTTTTCGTGTTTGGCTTATATCACTTAGCACCATGTTTTCCAATACCATCATGTCACAAATAACAGAATGTATTCTCATTTTAAGGCTGAATAGTATTCCATCATGTATACATTCCACATTTTCATTATCCATGTATCTGTTGATGGGGACTTAGGTTTATTCCAAAACTTGGCTATTGTGGCTTATGCTGCTCTGAACCTAGGCATGCAGAATGTCCCGTGCTATTTTTTTAAATCTTTCAGGTAAATACACTGAGGTGGGATTTCTGGATCATGTGGTAATTTTATTTTCAGGAGCTCCATCCAGTTTTCCATAATGGTTGTACTAATTTGCATTCCCACCAACAGGGTACAAGGGTTCCCCTTTATCCACGTCCCTGCCAGGTTATTTTTCATCTTTTTGATAATAGCCATCCATTATAAGAGGTCCAAGGTGATATCTCATTGTGATTTTAATTTGCATTTCTCTAATGATTAGTGAAGTCAAGCATTTTCCCATGTATCTGTTAGCCAGATGTCTTGTTTTGAGAAATGTCTGTTTAGGTCCTTTGCCCATTTTCTTTTGAGTCAGAGTCTCACTCTGTCACCCAGGCTGGAATGCAGTGACATGATCTTAGCTCACTGCAACCTCCACCTCCTACGTTTAAGCAATTCTCCTGCCTCAGCCTCCTGAGTATCTGGGATTACAGGCATGTGCCACCATGCCTGGCTAATTTTTGTATTTTTAATAGAGATGGGGTTTCGCTATGTTGGCCAGGCTGGTCTAGAACTCCTGGCCTCAAGTGATTTTCCCCACCTTGGCCTTCCAAAATGCTGGAATTACAGGTGTGAGCCACTGTGCCTGGCCCCTTTGCCTTCTTAATTGGATTGTTTTCTTTCTATAGAGTTGTTTGGATTGTTTATATTTTTTAGATATTACTCTCTTATCAGATACATGGCTTACACATATTTTCTCTCGGTTTGTAGCTGAATTCTTCTCTCGTTTCCTTTGATGTGTAGAAGTTTTTTGTTTTGATATAATCTCATTTGCCTATTTTTGCTTTTGTTATCTGTGCTTTTGGGGTCAAATCTAAAAAGTCTTTGCCTGGACCAATGTTGCATAGCTTTTCTTCTGTTTTCTTCTGGTAGTATTATAGTTTCAGGTTTTATGTTTAAGTCTTTTTAATCCATTTTGAGTTGATTTTTGTATATGGTGTGAGACAAAGGTCCAGTTCCATTCTTTTGCATATGGATATCCAGTTTTCCCAATGTCACTCATTAAAGAGATTATTTTTGTTCCATTGTATATTCTTGGTACCTTTGTTGGAAATCAATTGGTCGTAGATTAATGGATTCAGTTCTATGTTCTCCAATCTGTTCTATTGGTTAATGTGTCTGTTTTTATGTATGTACTATATTGTTTTAATCACTATCACTTTGTAATATATTTTGAAATCAGGTAATGTGATGCCTCCAGCTTTGTTATTCTTGCTCATGATTGCCTTTTATATTTGGAACTTTTTGTGGTTTCATATTAATTCTAGAGTTATTTTTTCTTTATCTATGAAAAATGACTGTCATTTCATAGATCTCCCTCACTTTAGAGTTTATTGTTGAAACTTTGTTAGTTTCTTCTGGATGTATTGTGACTTCCTGAGTCTTTGTAATCTCATCTCCTTGCATTGGTGTTTACACATTTGTAGACAGCCACCTTTTGGGGTCTTTTACAGTTCTGTGGCATAAATAGATATACACTAGTTAGTCTAACCTGTAATTCGGGGTGGGCTAGCTGATAATGGTCCTGGGCAAGCAGAAACTGCTTTCAGGTTCTCTAGATGGCTCGGCTGCTCCCTTTACTCTAAATTTGGGTGAGGTAGCTAGCCAGATGGACTCTGCTATCCAGCGAGATCCCTTGCTGAGTTGAGCTGCACCATGGGCACTGCAATTGCCTCTGGCTTCACAGGCCATAGAATGTAATCCCTGGCCAAAATGTACTGCTCTTTGAGTTCAGCAGTTGGTCAGAGTTTCTGGAGGGACTTTGAAGTTAAATGGATTGGGATGGATAGACCCACTGCTATGCTCAGTAGAAATGCATGGTTGAACATACGTGTGCATGTGTCTTTATAGTAGAACGATTTATAGTTCTTTGGGTATATACCCAGCAATGGGATTGCTGGGTCAAATGAATTTCTATTTCTAGATCCTTGAGAAATCGCCATCATTCTCAGCAAACGGACCCAAGAACAGAAAGTCAAACACCGTATGTTCTCACTTATAGGTGGGCGTTGAACAACGAGAACACGTGGACTCAGGGAGAGGAGCATCACACACTGGGGGCAGTTGGGGGAGGGGTAGGGGAGAGACAGCTGGGGGTGGGGAGGGAGGGGGAGGGTGGGGAGGGATAACATGGGGAGAAATGCCAGATATAGTATGCACCTAAAGTAAAATAAATTAAAAAAAAAAAAAAGAAATGCATGGTTGAAGTTTTCCCTCCCTCCCTTGATGAGGGCTGGGATGGGAGCACTGATTAAACTTCCAGTTATGACAAAACTAGTGCCTGTTTTGGCTGAGATTTGCTACAGGAGGTCTTTTACCTCCCTGGGTGAAGTCTCAGGGAAGGGCCTGAGCTGGGCCTGGGGGCTGGCTTAGTAGAGATTCAAGCCAGGTAGCAATTCCCATCTCTTTCAGGAGCAGCCAGCTCGGCTTCCAGGGTGAGCAATGCTGTGACCTGGTACCTATGACTGAGCACCACACTGGCATGTCCTCTGAGTTTTCACCAAAATCTGCACACTGGTACTCGTTGCTTTGTTTCTACCTGACCCCAGGTGGCCATGCAATTTCCTCCTATGTTCCCCATCCGCCATGAGGTGAGAACAGAGTAGACTCCTGGGAAGCATCTCAGAACGCCACGGAAGCTAAATGTCTGCTTCTTTAGTTCTCTTTCCTGCCGTAAAAACTGTGGGTTCTGGGGAACCCTCTCTATGGCACTGTACAACTTGAGAGAGGGGGAGAGGTGTAGTCAAACAGACCGTTTCTCCTATTCTCTCAGTGAGGATTTTCATTCTATTTCATAGAACATGCAGATGACTCTTGTTCTTTCCCACACTGTGTGAATTTCACAGGTGCTTTTGTCTGTGGCTAGTTGGTAGCTGATCTTCATGTTGGGGACGTGGAACCTGGGACCTCCTCTTCCACCATGTTGCTGACCTCCTCTCTACTTTAAACTTTATGTTCCCTTGAGTGTTCTTTCACATCTCATTCCCTTCCCTTCTATTTCAGACAGTTTCTTCATAGTTTTATATTTGTTTATATTCAAAAATAAAGCATTGTTTAAATATGCATCATTTTCAACTCTAAATAAATTGAATCAAACTGTTTTTATCTTGTTCCTGAGACTCACCATGGCATTGAATGAAGCTATAGTTAATTTCTTTTTACTATTGTATAATATTCCATTAAAAAAACCTCTGCCCTAATTTGTTCATTCTACTTTTGATGAATATTTGTATTTTCCTATTTTTTGTTATTAAAAAGAGTGCTCAGGCACTATGCTCTCTCCCTGAGTGATGGGATCATTCATACCCCAAATCTCAGCAACACACAGTATCCCCATGTAACAAACTTGCACATGTACCCCTGAACCTAAAATAAAAGTTGAAATTACTTTTTAAAAATTTAAAAAAGAGTACTGACAATAATGTGTACATATCCACCAGAGTATATCTGAGAGTGTCATGAGATCACAAGGTTTATACATTTTTGGTTTGCTAGATAATCGCTTGTTTTCCCACACCAATGGTGCAATTTATACCACAACTTATACTGAATAACATTGCTCAATTATTCAGCTTCCCCTGTGTCCTTGTCACTATTTGATGTTGTTACCCATTTTTAGTTTTTACTAATATGATTGGTTTGAAAATGGTATCTTGAAGTTTTAATTTATTGAATTTCCAATTTGATTTAATTTTAAATTTAATAAACCAAATTAAGTTAAATTGGATTTTCCTGATTATTGATGATTGAACATCTTTTAATGTATGTTTACTGGCATTTGCTTTTCTGTGAATGCCTATTTATTGCCCATTTTTTGCCCTCTTTTTTAATTAGGTAATTTGCTTTCTTATCTACTTGTAGCCCCTTTTTTTTTTTACACATTCTGGATATTAAATTTTCTCATTTCTTGTATTGCGAATAAATTCTTCCTGCTTACGGAATGTGAGCCCCTTTATTTATGTGGACTTTTGAAGAACACAAGTTTGAATCTTAATAAATACATGTTTATCAATCATTCCCTTTATGCTTTGTACACAGAGGCAATCTTCCTTAATTCAAAGACATAAAATCATTTTGCTCAAAGATTTATAGTTTTGCATTTTGCGTTTATGTATTTAATTCAGCTAGAGGTGACTTTTTCTCAGATTGTGATGCAGAAGTCCAATCCATTTATGTTATTCTGTGTAGATAAGTAGTTATCCTCGTCCTATTTGTTCTTCTTCTATTTATTCTCAAGGCTCGATAGTGCTAGTTCTGTCTAAATCTAGTGTCCATATATGTTTGGACGTGTTTCTGGGCTTTCTGTTCTGTGTTTTAGTTTATTCTGTGACAGTTCTGTACTATCTTAATTTTTATAGTCCCTAGCAATACTTGATATCTGGGAGGCCAAATCTCATTACTTTGCTCTTTTTAAGCAATGTCTTAGTATTCATCTACCTTTGATTTTCTCCATAAATTTTAAAATCAGCTCTTTAAATTCTTCCAAAATCTGTTGGTATTTTGACTAGAATTAAATTGCATCACTAGAGCAATTTGGCAAGAATTTATATCCTTAAGATATTGCTTTTTGTTATTAATTTGCAGACCATGCATGTGGTATGATTGTCTATTTAGTAAAGTCTTTGAAAAAAATCTTTAATATAATTTTCTCCATACAAATATTGCACATATATTGCTTGATTAATTCCTTGGTATTTTACTCTCTTTTTATTTGAAGCCAAAGTAAAAGCTGTGTTTTAATAACTACTTTTATAAATGTTTTTTGAGTATGTATCGAATCACAATTGATTTTTTTATTCTTTTTTAATAAATTTTATTTTTTAGAACAGTATTAGATTTACAGAAAACTATTGTGAAGATAGTACAGTGTTCCTATAAATCTTGTACCAAATTCTCCTATTAACTTCTTATATTAGTAAAATGCATTTATTGAAATTAATAAACTAATATTGATACATTATTATTATTCATACATTACTATTCAAATGTCCTTACATTTTACCTAATGTCTTTTGTCTGTTTTAGAGTCTCACCAAAATACCACATTACCTTTGCTTTACCTGCCTCCTTAGCCTTCAATTAGTGTTACGAGTTTCTGAGAGTTTTATTATTTGTTGACCTTGACAATTTTGAAGAGTACTGGTTAGGTGCTTGGTAGTATCTCTGTGGGGTTTGTAAGATATTTTTCTCATGATTATGGGTCTTGGGAAGAAAGGCCACAGAGGTAAAGTGCCATTTTTATCACCTTTTATCAAGGGTACATATTGTGGAGGCTGACCTTGATCACCCGTCTGAGGTGCTGCTTGTCAGATTCCTCCACTTTAAAATGACTGCCCCCACCCCTTTCCCATACTGCAGTCTTTACAAGGAAGTCACCATACACAGCCCAGGTCTTAGGATTGAGGAGTTATGTTCCATCTCATTGGAGGCAGAATAGCTACATAAATTATTTGGAATTATTCTCAAAAGGAGGCTTCTCTCTTCTACTTCATTTTATTAATTTGTGTTTATTTAATCATTTATTTGTTTTACTGTGGACTCACGGATGTTTAATTATACTTTGGGTTGTAATTATATACTTCTTTATTTATATTGTTGCTAAAATCATCCCATCTTTGGCCACTGGGAACTCTTTCACTTAGCCCCTGTGTCCCTTGCCATAACCTGTGATTGTGGAGTTGTTCTTTTTCTTTTTTTTGTTTGCTCCTGATCACTTCCTATGCAGTCAATTTTTATACAGTTGCTCCTCAACTTATGGGTGGGGTAACATCAGTAAATCCATTGTAAGTCAAAAACATTGAGTTGAAAATGCACAAAATGCCTGTACAAACCCACCATAAAATTGAAAAATCATAAGTTGAACCATTGTTAAGTCCACATGCTGCTCAACTTACAATGGGGTTACCGCTCAAGAAACTCACTGTGTAAAATCGAAAAGGACCATTGTAAGTCAGGGGCCATCTGTATATAGATTTTGTATCCAACTACGTTGCTACAATATTATAATAATTCAAATAATTCATTGTTTTTTTAATGCAATGATGTTATCTGCAGATAATGACGGGTTTCCTTCCTTTAAAATTATCACTGTTCTTTAACCTTTACTTACTTCTTTTGCCTTGCTGCAATTAGCTAGGACCTTTGCTGTGAAGCTGAGCTGAAGTTGTGCTAGTGGACACACTTGACTTATTTTGGCGGTACAAAGAATTAGTTCAATATTTTATCATTAAGCGTGATGTTTGCTGTTTTTTTCTTTAACATTCTTTATGAAATTAAAGAAGTTTTCTTCCAGTCTTAGCTTGCTGCCTTAGTTTGTTTGCCCCAGAAACAGGCCCTGAAACAAGGATATCAATGCAATAGTTTATCTGAGAGAAGATCCTGGGAAAAACCATAAAGAGAATGGTAAGTAAATTAACGAAGAGAAGAAAACCAATAAAAAGTGTCTGATAAAGCCAGCTACTACTGTGGGCAACTGGTCCTTAATCCAGCCGGGGAAACTCAGGGAGCCAATGTACAATCCACTCCTTAGAGTTATTCAGACTGAGAGATGAGGGAACAAGGAGCCTTGGGTTGAAGGCTGCCGAGGGCAGGGCAGTGGGGGTTTGGGGGTGGGGGGGGGGGCTCATTCTCTAGCACCTTTGGGCTACAAAGCAAGAGAAAGCTTATCATAGGCAGATGCCAGCAGGTGGAAGTCTGGCCGGAGTGTGCTCAAGTGAGAACCAGGACATATAGGTGCCAAGAGCAGACGCTGTCCTTCCAGGAACATTGGTACTTTGTTATTTTGTTACAAATAAATGTTGAATTTGCCCAGTGCAATGCATCTGTTGATGGTCATTTGATTTTTCCGCTCCACTCTGATACTTTGGTGAGTACATTAATTGGAATTTGTGTTAAATGACTTTGCATCCTTGGGATATGTACAACTTTCCAATAATTCATTTACAACGTTCGTATCTCTGTTCATGCAATGAGATTGGCCTGTATTTTTTTTCTTATTTTTATATCTCCTGTATTGAAGTTTTCAAGACTATAGCAAACCTTATATTATGAACTGAGGCTTATGAATTGATATATTCCAAGCTCATGCTTTTTCTACCACATTGATATTTTTCTTATGTCCTGGGGACAGTGACATGTAGAATTATAAATGAGTTAACATGGCTTGAGGATATGAGCAATAGAAACTCTCGATAGAATTGAGGTAAACATAAATGGATCAGCCACAAGAGCACTGATAATTAAGAATGAGAGAACAAGCTGGGCATGGTGGCTCACACCTGTAATCCCAGCACTTTGGGAGGCTGAGGCAGGTGGATCACGAGGTCAGGAGATCGAGACCATCCAGGCTAACATGGTGAAACCCCATCTCTACTAAAAATACAAAAAATTAGCTGGGCATGGTGACACACGCCTGTAGTCCCAGCTACTCGGGACGCTGAGACTGGAGAATGGCTTGTACCCGGGAGGTAGAGGTTGCAGTGAGCTGAGATCTCGCCACTGCACTCCAGCCTGAGCGACAGAGCTAGATTCCATCTCAGAGGGAAAAAAAAAAAATAAGAGAACAGATAGAGATGTTAATGAAAAGCAGGAACATGTGTGTTAGATTCTAGTTGTTTTCTTCTCTAACAATTTGATTTTGCTTTTGAATTCCTGCTCCATAAAAATCTATAAAAATAAAATTATGTTTAGCATCATCTTTCAAATCTTGCCAGACAGCTTTATTTCTTTGCTTCATCTAAACCCAAGCCAATGACATCATTCACTCTTTTAAATTGTTACAGTGTTTTAGTCTGGTGTGGAATGCATCAGAGTCACCTGGAGGAGCTATACCAGAAACTTTGAGAAGGAAGTATGTTCATATTAAGCTTTTGCATTGCATCACCTGCTTAGTGTTTCTACATAAAGCACAACCATTTGGAACGCATATACATATTTTTATATATATATTATATATTTATATATAAAATAATATATTTTATATAGTTATATATATTTATAATTATATATAAAATATATAAAATATTTATAATTATATAATACATATGTATATTTATATTATATACATTTACATATAAATTTATATATAAATATATGTAATTTATATATATCAATTTATGTACAATTCAATGTATGAATTATATATTTATATATGTAAATTCCATAAAACTACACATATTCAGAGGGACAATAATGCAAATCAGGATGTGTGGCACACATTGCACACATATTCTGTTGTGTTACTTTGTATCATAATTTTCTTACTCAATTACATATTTTTTAAAATTGAAAACTTTAAATGAGCTTTGTATTAGATCCCATACTTACCTACACTAAACTAAAAGATGACCTTGATAAAAATCAGAGCTCTTTGAAATCAAATATAGAGACTCCTCTTTTTTCTTTTACCAAATATTTCTCTCCTATGCATCCTTAAGCAACTTGTGGACCTGAGTCTCTGAATTGACCTATGAGCTCCCATGCCCATTTAGCTGAATCGTTAACCCCTGTCTCCTTGAGAAGTACTGGAGGGCCTAGATGTCTGTGTGATTGCTTTCATAATGCTTGCCTCAGTTTTCTCTCTCACACGCGTTTCCTTTCATCTAATTTTACTAAGTCATCTCAATCCATGACCCATACACAAGCTAGCCTGGGACATAATTGTGAACATGACAAAGCTTGAATTTACTTTTCCTTATATTTATTCTGTTCCCCCAGCCTCTTACTTCCTGTCACTTCCCTTTCCTAATTATCCTTTCCAAGTGCCCTTGGATTGAAGTATTTCCCTCCCTTCCCTCTATCAAATTTTGCAGATTTAAGATATCTTTCAGGCCAGGTGTGGTGGCTCATGCCTGTAATCCCAGCACTTTGGGAAGCTGAGGCAGGTGGATCACTAGGTCAGGAGTTCAAGACCAGCCTGGCCAACATAGTGAAACCCCGTCTGCTAATAAAAATATAAAAATTAGCTGGGTGTGGTGGCACGTACCTGTAGTTCCAGCTACTGGGGGAGGCCGAGGCAGGAGAATTGCTTAAACTGGGGAGGCGGAGGTTGCAGTGAGCCAAGATTTCGCCACTGCACTCCAGTTTGGGCAATAGAACAAGACTCTATCTTAAAAAAAAGATATTTTTCATAAGTGACCAGTTACTCCACTTCCACACTGTCCTTTCCTAGCGTTTGAAATTCACAAAAGATAAAAGCTTTAAGCTAAAGCTGTGCAGATATGTGTGTATTCTTTATGACTTCAGGTTCTCGAAGTATTTAATCTTTTGGTCCCTTGAGGTTGCATTCTAAGTTATTACCTATTTGGCTGCGCAGCCCAAATCCAAGCCCAGGATCACATGCAAGGGTCTGACAACCTGTAACATCTATGGTAGACTCATCTGGAGTTCCAGATTTTACTAAGTATAGGCAACTGTCCAATGGCAAGCTATCCTATAATCAGATAAATGTTTTGCTATTTTGGACAACTGATAGCACATCTCCTTCTTCATATTTTTTTTTTTTAATTTAAAAACAAAAATCCAGACCACACAGAAAAAAAGGTATTGCATGGCTCAGGGGCTCAGTATCTTATAGAAGCAAGGAGACTATTTTTCAGCCTTATTGAGGAAATCAGGTATACTGAAAGGTTTTTTCAAATCATAATTGTATATAAGAATCAATGCTGGAGATTTTCTAAGATGCTAATTTTGATTTATCTCTCCATCCCACATTAAGATTCAGCAGTTTATGGCTGAGTCTCTGGAATCTGTCTTTCAACAAGTGCCCCGGGTGATTCTGATGCAGGAGGTCTACCCAGTAGACTTCCAGACACCCCTGCTGGATGTTTTTTTTTTTTTTTTCTTTTTAAGAGGCTTTCAAAGAGCTAGTGAATAATTTATGGACAATGTAATAGCAAGCAGGAGTTCATTCTGTTTTCATTCACTTCTGGGCTATGCAGCAGAAAACAAATGGACATGATCTTCTAGACATGTCTCTCCTAGGAGTACCCTAGCAAAAGCTCTGTCCTCGGTGCAGAAATGAGAGGAAACTTGAGGGAGAAGCTAGCCAGATCTTACTGACTCTATCGTTGTTCTCTTTCAACCCTGTGGTGTAATGATATATATTGATATTTATCTACAGTTCCTGGCTCTTAACTCCCATAGCCCCTGTTACAATCTCTTTCTACAATATTGGATATGTTAGGCCTCAAGGGCAGGTCTCTGACTTTCATTCTTCCTTTCTCCTGCCCCCAAAAAGGACTTTAATACTTTTCAATCTTTCTTATTGTGAGTCTTAAGGCCCTCTGATGAGAGAATCCCACCCTATACCCTGGAGGAAGGAATGCTGACATCATGAATCTTCCATATTGGGATTCCAGGAGCTTCCATACTGGGCTCCAGGAGCTTCCAGATAGCTGAACACATCGAGGTTTCTGAAGGGTGGCACCCTGGGAGGGCTTTAAAGCTCCACACCCCTTCCCTCATCACTGCACTTACATATCTCTTTATTAATATTCTTTGTAGGATCTTTTATTGTAAACCAGGAAAGGTAAGTGCTTCCCTGAGTTCTGGGAGCCACTCCAGCAAATTTATCAGACCCAAAGAAGGGGTCATGGAAGTCCCAACTGGAAATCAGTAGTCTGTCAGAAGTTCCTGAGACCTAGAGTTGCAACTGATGTGTGGCAAGGGGCAGTTTTGGGGGACAGAGCCTTCAACTAGTTGGACCTGAGGCTATCTGAGGATAGTGTCAGAACTGCATTAATGGACACCTAGCTGGTGTCCACTGCTTGGTATGTGAGGGAAAATCCCCATTCATTTGGTCACAGAAGTCGTTGTCTGGGTTAATGATGGTTGTGGCATGAGAGTAGAGGAAGACATGATTAGAGAGAGTTCTCCCTACACAAACCCTAACTGGAGCATACTGCAATTCCATTCTGATGCAAACCACTTGGACTTAGTTCAGACTTCACGAGTTAGGGACTCAGTTCTCCACAATACTGCACTTACTTCAGATGCCAGCCACAAGTGGGATCCCTAGGCCCCACACCCTTCTGAATGACTGGATATACGTTTAGGAGTTCCTACAACCATATCAAAGTTGATAATTTGTTAGAATGACTCCCAGAACTCACTGAGAGTGCTACACTTACTATTACAGTGGTGTAGTAATAGGACACTTACGGGGAGAGATCAGAGAGGAAGTGCAAAACTTCCCTTTCCTCCCCTGGTGGAATTCAGGCATGGCACCACTTCCCCACCTCAATGTGCCACCAAACAGAAAACTCTGCTGAGCTTTGGCGTCCAGAGATTTTATTGGCATTTCACTATGTAGACATGATTGATTAAATTATTACTTGTGTGACTGAACTTAATTTCCAAGTTCCCTGCCCTCTTCAGAGGTAGGGTGACTGAAAGTTCCAACCCTCTAATCATGTGTTCAGTCTTTCTGGTGACCAGTTTCCATCCCCATTCTGAAGGTATCTTGGAGCTGCCAGGAGTCACTTCATTATCATATAAAAAACATTCTTATCACTCTGGAAATTTCAAGGGTTTTTGAAACTTACACCAATAACTGAAGGACAAAGACCAAATATAGAGTTTATTGCACTACAGTTGTATTAGTCAGGGTTCTCTAGAGGGACAGAATTATATTTATATATATATACATATATTATATATATATGTGTGTATATATATATGTGTATATATATATGTATATATATGTGTATATATATGTGTATATATATATGTGTATATATATACACACACACATATATATATCATATATGTATATATGAGTTTATTAAGTATTAACTCACATCATCACAAGGTCCCAAATAATATGGGTGAAAGATGTAGGCTGGGAGGCTACACTCAGTATTAACAATCACAAGTTCATCTCTTGTCGATTTGAACCCATACACATCTCCTGAAATAATACATATCCTCAGATAAAGACAATAGTAAGGTCATAATTGGACCTAACATAATACAACTATCCTTCATACAACCAGAAATGCACCAATCCCCAACCCAAATTGTTACATAAAGTTAACAATGCTTAAATGCTAATGTGAGGTCAGTAAATCACATATTACATGATAAAGGAGAAAGGAAATAAAATAAAGTATTGATTCACCTATGGGAGCCTGCCAAAGGCTTCAAACAACATCCCCATCTGCCACTGACACCTCAAGGAACTGGATCTGTTGGGTCATATGGCCCAACTGGCAGACCAGCTTCCACAGCAGCCTGGATCTGTTGCAGGGCCTTCTCCTGTTCTGAACCCCATTCAAGGCAGCCTTTCGGTTCAGTCAATAAATGGGCTGGAGTAACACACCCAAATGAGGAATGTGTTGCCTCTAAAATTCAACTAGGCCTATTAGGTATTGCGCCTCTTCTTAGCTGTAAAAGGGCCAAATGCAGCAACTTATCCTTTACCTTAGAAGTAATATCTCGACAGGCCCCCCACCACTTGACACCTAGAAATTTTACTGCATCTCAGTCAGATTCATTTCCCATCCTCTGGCACACAAATGTCTCACCAGTAAGTTCAGTGTGTTTACCACTTCTTGTTCACTGGATCCAATCAGCATAATGTCATCAATGTAATAAACCAGTGTGATATCTTGTGGAAGCCAAAAGCCATCAAGGTCTCTCCAAATAAGACTATGTCACAAAGCTGGAGAGTTATATACCTCCAAGGTAGGACAGTAAAGATATATTTTTGGCCTTGCCAGCTGTAGGCAAATTGCTTCTGGAGGGCCTTAAGGACAGGAATGGAGAAAAATTTGCAAAGTCAATGGCTGCATACTAGTTACCAGGAGTTTGTTAATTTGCTCAAGCAATGAAACCACATCTGGTACAAAACTGCAATTGGAGTGACCACTTGGTTAAGCTTATGATAATCCACTGCCATTCTCCAAGACCTGTCTGCCTTCTGCACAGGCCAAATGGGAGAGCTGAATGGGGATGTGGTGGGAATCATCACCCCTGCGTCTTTCAAGTCGTTAATGGTGGCACTAATCTCTGCAATCCCTCTAGGGATGCAACACTGTTTTTGATTTACTATTTTTCTATTAAGGGCAGTTCTAATGGCTTCTATTTGGCCTTTCCCACCATAGTAGCCTTCACCCTACCAGTCCAAGAGCCAATGTGGGGGTTCTGCCAGCTGCTAAGTATGTCTATGCCAATTATGCATTCTGGCACTGGGAAAATGACCACAGGATGAGTCAGGTGACCCACTAGACCACTGTAAGTAGAACCTGAGCTAGAGCTCCATAATTACCTGACCTCCATAATCCCCTACTTTAACTGGAATGATGTTGTGGGTTACATATAATCAACCCAGTGTCCAGTAAGTCCCCAAAATGTCTGATCATTTCCCTTTCCATAATGCTCAGTTACCCTGGTAAAATGCTGGATGTCTCCTTGGGGAAGGAGTGGGCAAAAGATTCACTGTATAAGTTGTTGGTAATGTAGTGGGGTCCTTCCTCAAGGGGACTCCACCTGCCTTTCATTCAAGGGATTCTGGGTCTATAAACTGGTTCAAGTCTGGAAATTGATTGAGGGGCCAGAATTCTGTTTTCATAATTCAAATTAGCCTTTGTCCATTTGACCTAGAAGTTTTCTGCTTATATAAATTAAGTGAGAATGCAGTAGGCTTCCTATGAATTTCACTTCTAGGAACACCATGATTAATTAGCCGATGCCAGAGCTCTATACAAGTCAGACTATTTTGACTGCCACTTTGCCTCTCCTGTTCATTATGGTAGCTACATCCACCTTGACTTTGAGGGTTGAGAGCCACCACTTGGACCCTATTACATTGGGATCCAATTATTCCCATTGTATTTAAATTTTGTAGTTGAGTGACTGTGATTCCCACTGTTAGATTTGATGTATAGAGAAGAGCAATTATAAGGCTCTTCAAAGATATAGGTGCTGCCCTCACAAATTTATTTCACAAGGCATTGGTCAAGGGTATTGCTTCTGGACCCTCCCAGCTGGGATGAATAGGTCTAAAGTGACTAATCCATTCCCACCATCCCAATTTCCCTAAGCCTTTGGATCCCTTCCTTTACTTTAACCAAAGGAGATCAGGCATTTCCAGCTCACTCACAGTAAGCCATCTTTGAATTCATATTTAAGCTAACCAAGCAAACAAACTATCAGAACCTTTTTAAACTCCCCAAGTTGCAACTCTAATTGCAGAGTCCTTACTTAGTAGGCCTGAATCAATAAATTCAACCTGATCCAATCAATAAATTCAGCCTGATCCAACTCTATGTTCCTTCCAACATTATCCCACACCCTTAATATCCATTCCCATGCCTGTTTTCCATGTTTCTGTATATTTAAATTAGAAAACTCAAGCAGTTATTTTTGAGTGTAGCACACCTCCTCATGAGTCATACTCTCAATCTCACCTCTAGAAGCTGCCAGGACTTTAGTTTAGTTATATGTCCAGAAGAAAAAGGGGGAGTTGAGGATGGCTCCTGAGGAGAATCAACATTATTTTGCCTGGCAACTGCCTCAGGGGAGGCCATCACTGTTGCCTCAGGCAGCACAGGGTTTACCTCCTCAGACAAAGGTAGAAAGGCTGATGGCAGCATGGGTCAGGGAAGGGATGTTGCCACTATTGCGGATGGGGGAAGTTGTTTCTTCTGGCAAAAAAGATTCATCAGAGTTTACAAACTTAATATCCCTAGCTCATCAGGGTCCTCACACACATCCTCATTCCAAGTTGCTGGGTCCCATTTTTTTCCAGTCAATACCCTCATCTGAACAGTAGACACCTGGCAAAGCTGTGCACACACCTTTTGTTGCAGGTCAGCCACTCACATGATAAGAGCTTTTGTCTGGTTTTTCCACAATTTCAGCCCTTTCTTTACAGGAGATAAAACTCTCACCTGGGCAATCTTAGCAGATTTTAGGCTGAGTAATAGTTTTCCTTCTTTTTGGTCCATTTCTCTGTCCTTGATCACATGGCTATTAAAAAAGCCTTTCTTTCCTTTTAAGTTTTCTCTCCTCACCATTTTTGCTTTGAGTGGATAACTTACTATGGAGAAGGGAAAAAAATTATTAGGAACACTTTCAGCTTTCCTGACAATCCACAGTTAAATTCTCTTTAAAGGTCACCACCTTTCCCATAATTAAGAAGTTGGGAGGTAGAATCCCTAAGTTCATCATTTTCTTTCATCACTTTATCTACTGAACTTAGGAGCAACCAACCAGTTTCATTATGTTCCTTGGTACTCCACATATGGTCAAAGGTATTATGTATAGAGTCACTAAACTCCTTGCCTTTCATGAGCAATAAATCAGGAGTGTCAAATGCATTTATTTTGCATAACTCCCTAAACGGTTCACACCAAGGACTATTAGTGTTCTCTGTAGTATTACAAGTAGGGTTCTCAGCATTTTGAGGTCTAATCACATTAAGCAGCCAACTCTGGAAACCCCAAAACCAATGAAAGAACTTCATCTTTAATATTCCATTCCTCTAGAACCACTCCTGGTACCAAAAGCTATATGGGTCAGGGTTATCTAGAGGGACACAGAATTTAATTCTCTGAGGGATTAAACAGCATTTAATCCTCTGAGGAAACTAACTAGAATTTCTCTTTTGAGTCCATGCCCAGGTAGAATCAATGAGGACGTCAAACATGGAAACCTTGACTTGGACATCAGCAATAGTAATGGGCTTAGGGCTAAGTTAGGAGACAGAAAAGAATTCCCAGTGAAGAGAAAGAGAAGTTCAAGTCCAGTGCAGTGCCTTTCTTTCCTCCTCAGCTGAGGCCTGTGTACTATGAACTTTTAGATTAAAAAGAATTATATAAATGCAGAGAAATATTATCATAATGACTTTTGACACAGAAATATTTTTAGCTAATGTTATTTTAGTAAGAGCTTCTGTCAAGGGGGAAAAGGCAAATCATATTATGCAAAATTTTATTCTGCTGTTCTCTGATTTAATGTTCTCCTGCCTGTTTTACTGGATATTTTAGTCTCTTAAGCAGTCCGTTATTATTAGAAATGCCTATTTTCCAATCCCAGAGAAAATATGAGAAAAGTCTCTGTGCCAGACATTGCGCTAAATATTACAGGAAATGGGATACAATAATGGGACACTGTCTGTCCTCAAGTAGCTTACCGTTTAGTTGTGTAGTGACACAGGCATGTGGATGCTAACAATACTAGGCAGAATGGGATTTAGTTATAAATAAATTATATGGGTGCAAAAAGCAGAGCTCAGATAATTCCACAGGGAGATGTGGTGATATGAATTCCTGGGAAGGTGGCATTTGTGCAGGGTCTAAGAAGGATGTGTAGAAACATCATTGATCTAGAAAGGAAATGTTATTCCAAGTCAAGAAAAGAGCCTGAACAGAGTCAGAATATCTTGGAAATGCATAAAATGAACTTTTGCTACAAAGATCAATCTGACAAAATTATATACATTAAAGTGCACTACAGAGAAATTATCTGGGTTGAAAATGCTTTCTATTTACTTTATACCACTTAATAGCAATGGTTTTCAAAATGTGGTCCCTATACCAGCAGTGTCTGTACTAACTGGAAACTTGTTAGAAATGTATATTTTCATATGCTATTTCAGATCTACTGCACTATACACTGGCGGTGGCATACAGTAAACTGTTTTGACAAGTTCTTCAGATGATTCTGATGGATGCTAAAATTTAGGAACCAAGTGGCACAGCTCGGTTATATTTTCCTTCTTTTTGGTCAATTTTCCTGTCCTTGATCACATGGTTATTTTAAATCTTTCTTTCCTTTAAGTTTTCTATCTTTGTCATTCTTGCATTGAGTGGATAATTTACTATGCAGAAGAGAAAAAAATATTAGGAACATTTTCAGCTTTCCTGACAACCCACAGTTAAATCCTCTTTAAAGGTCCTCTCCTTTCCCATCATTTTTACAGAAAGAAATATCCCTCTTCCTCTACAAGCCTAATGATTATTGTATCTTGGAGTTTATTGCTTCCACCAAGCCTCCCAGATTTTGCTGTACCAGTCACCCCTTCTCCCATGCACTTTCATATCTCCTTCCTTACCAGTCCAATTCTTCCTGCTTATGAATCTGGTCAGTCTCCCAAGAAGCCAATAATAAAGTCATGAACTATGAAAATCTTAGCTGTAACCCTGTGTATTCTTTGACTTTTGATTATCAGACTATGCAAATTCAGGAAACCAAACCTGTTGCCAAAGTTCAATGATAAATATCTATGATATGCAATCCTACTCAGGCTTTTTTAGTTTCTGATTTTTTTAATGCTTTCTGGATTTAAGATTGGTCTTCCATTGATTTCTGGACTCTTACTAACTCCTGGATAGTCTACATGTCTAACTCTTTCACAGCTTCTTTACCTACCCTTCTGGTTCTTGCTTTTTTGTCGTTTAATCTCCTTTCCATTTGTTTTACATGGCTCAATGGCTGATACGAGTAACTTAGATGGGCCCAACCATTGACTATATTTTGCTTTACTACCAAATTTGCAGTTCAATCTCTAACCTCCATACTGAAAAGAAACCCTATTTATACTTCAAGTTGGGTATTTGTATCCCCAAAGCTTGAATCTTTAACCCCCTAGATAAGTTTTTAAAATATTAATTCATGGCAGCTATCTAATATGTCAAGCCAAAAACTTGGGATTCATTTCAATGCTTTTTTTTCCTTCAAACCCTGAATTAATTTTGACACCGAAGTCTATAAATTTATCCTCATAAGATGAGTCTATACTGTGTTTTATTCAGTTGTATATCTGATAGCATAGTAAATAAGATTTAAACAACCTTCCCACTATTAAAAAATAAAAAGCCTAGAACGTAGACACACATATCCACACACAAGCATACACAGAACACCATAATCAAAAGTCAGAAGAAAAAATGGAGACATCAGATATTGAATTTAATTCATGTAAAATATAAAATAGGTATATTTAACACATTTGAAGTCATAAACATGGATTAAAATATGATTAAGTATTAAAAGACTGTAAAATTATCAAGTAGATTTCAAAAAAGAATAAATAGAACTTCTATAAATTAACAATATAGTCAAAAATAAAACCTCTATAGTAGGGTTAAACATAAAATGAGACACTATTAAAGAAATAACTAGAAAACTGGAAAACAGTTTTGAGGAAAAATTTTAAACTGAAGAACAGAGAAAAAGAAAGAAAAAATATAAAAAATGAGTAAGAGACATGAAAAATGGAGGTCTATTGTATGTGCAGTTGAACTCCAAAAGGAGAGGAGGGATATAATGTGGACTATGCAATATTCCGAGAGAGAAGGGATAAAATATTTAAGAATTAATTAAAATTTTTAATCTTAGATTCAGACAGGATAAAAAGTCATAACAAGTAGAAATAAGAAATCTATACCTAAATATTATGATAGCTTATACACTAAGTCAAAGATATAATCTTAAAAGCAATCAGAAGGAAAAGATAAGTTACTTCCAGAAAAAGAATGAGAGTGACATATGACTTTCAGTGAAAACATGCTCAAGTTCAAAGTCTAGAAGTAAATGCAACTTTGACTCTCTCCCTCATTCCTATAGCTTCATTTGCCCCTTAATCAATTCTTATTTATTGTGCATATCTCCAACCTTTTATTCCCCTTAATATTTTATTCCACTCTGCTGTACATGATATCTTTCCACATCCTGTAAAAGAACTTATTAACATGTAATCATACCACTCTTCTATTTAACATTTCTGTTTGTTTCTTACTGCAATCGCAATTAGTTAAAAATTGTTGACTTTAGCATTCAAGGTTCTTTCCAAAACATTTTAGTATTTTTCTTCCTTTTCCGGTCTTCTTCAATTTCCCTGGGCTCCTGCTTCACCGACTTTTCATCAGACCCTGAATTCACAGGCACTATCATGACCAGCCTTTCAAATGCTGTCCTTTCTCTAAAATCTTCCCTTCAAGTTCTCTAATCATGCATTTCTATCTTTGCCTATCAGCCTCTCTATTAGACTACTTGGACTGCATAACAAAATGCTGCAGATGGTGTGGCTTAAATAACAGACATGTTTTTCTCACAGTTCTGGAGTCTGGGAAGTCCAATATCAAGGTGCTGATAAAATTTCTATCTCATGAGGTCTCTCCTTGGTTTGCAGTTGGCTGCCTTCTTGCTGTATCCTCACATGGTCTTTTCTCTGTATGCATGTGTTCCTGATGTCTCTTCTTCTTTTCTTCAGAACATCAGTCCTGTTAAATTAGAATCCTATCCTCATGACCTTATTTAATCTTAATTAACTTCTTAAAGGCCCTATCTCTAAACATAATCACATTGTGGACAAGTGCTTCCATGTATGAACTTTGGGGGACACAATTTAGTCCACCAGAGCTACTCTTTTAGAATTAAGATCCCATTTCTTTCAGATATTTTCTGAATCATTTCCTAGAGACCCTTAGCACTAATCTTTCAGGTGCTGTAGGCTCACAGAACATTTTCCCTAACAGGGTGACTATACCCTTAATTGTGAGTGACAGCGTACATACATGGACTTCAGGAACTGGACATAGAGACCATATTTGCTTTCAATTCAAATCCACAGAAACTAGAATGCCTAGCTTAAATAAGTACTCAATAGAAGTAAAAGTAGTAGGTTAACAATATATTCAAGATCCTATTTTAGCATTGTTTATAACATAAAGTAGCACTCTCCTTTAGGGATAACAACTCTATTAATATATGTTACCTTCTGTTACAATGATTAAAATGTACCATCCACGTATGCACACCTACCAAACTTCTGGTTCCTATGGTAGTGGAACAACCTTCACATTAAGTATGTAGATCTGTTCTCAGGGAGTAGAGGAGGAGATGAATAAAAGTAAAGGTGTAGGTAACATATTCTTTGTTCATCATGCATAATACATGGTGATTATGAAGAATTTTTCCCTGTAGGATGATGTAGTTACAGGGATACTTACAGTGGCTTTCATGTATGATATTATTGCCTCTAACATTCTCCAAGTCAGCCTTTCAAAGTGACTTTTCTTCTTGTATATATCCTCCCCTATCCTGTGATTGTTTTTTTTCCTATTGATAGGATTGCAGATTAAGATGAAGAAAATTTGGAGATCACTGGTATGTTATTTCTTCAGGAGATTCTACAAAGATGCAATTTTGTTCTTGCAGAAGTCAAAGTATTGATAAGGGGGTTTTATTAGAAGAGATTATTTTTTAGGTAGAAAGATGGGGAAGACTACCTGTAACTAACAATTCCTCCTGATTTCCACTGCCACTTATGTCAAACATGAAATTAAAGAAAGCTTACAATAACCTGTTTTAAAGTAAAGTTTTTATTCTTATCCAGAAATGTTAAGGCCAAAAGATCAGGAGACAGTTGCTATTGAAGAGATACGTTGTTACTCACAGTTCTAAACAGGAGCAGGTAAGCCACATACACAGGGTCACATGGAAAAGCACCAGTTTTAGTCAGGAAGCAGAAGGAATATGATAGCATGACATAGGCAAGAGTCTTTCTCTCTTTGGAAAGTCTTTCTTTCTTTCTTTTTCTTTCTTTTTCTTCTTTTTTCTTTCTCTTTCTTTTTCTCTCTCTTTCTTTCTCTCTGTTTTTATTTTTTTACAGTGAAGACACATTTTTATTTTTACTTTAAGTTTGGAGATACATGTGCAGAACGTACAGCTTTGCTACATAGGTATACATGTGTCATGGTGGTTTGCTGCACCTATCAACATGTCATCTAGGTTTTAAGCCCCACATGCATTAGGTATTTGTCCTACTGCTCTCCCTCCCCTTGCTCACCATGCCCTGACAGGCCCCGGTGTGTGATGTTCCCCTCCCTGTGCCCATATGTTCTCATTGTTCGACTCCCACTTCTGAGTGAGAACATGCAGGGCTTGGTTTTCTGTTCCTGTGTTAGTTTGCTGAGAATGATGGCATCCAGCTTCATCCATGCCCCTGCAAAGGACATGAACTCATTCTTTTTTGTGACTTTATAGTATTCCATGGTGTATATGTGCCACATTTTCTTTATCCAGTCTATTGTTGATGGGCATGTGGGTTGGTTCCAAGTCTTTGCTATTGTGAATAGTGCTGCAATAAACCTACGTGTGCATGTGTCATTATAGTAGAATGATTTATAATCCTTTGGGCATATTTATGGTTTCCTTGGAAATAAATGGTCACGGCGGGGTAAGCAGGTTTGAGATTGGTTAGCTTGATAATTTTAGTGGGTTCTAGGGTATAGGGCTGTCCCTCATTGTCTGATACATGGCTCTTGGGGAATTAGGGAAGGGAAGTAATGGCTCTGAGTGTAAGAGCCTGGTAGAGGAGATTGTTGAAGATATGGACTCTGGACTGGTTGGTTTTCATATGAAAGGCAGGTGGGTTATTTGCCACCTCTAGGAATTGGTTGGCTCATGGAAAGGCAGTCTCTCCAGGGCCAGGAACGTGCCAGAGTCAAAGCATCAGAATGAAAAGACATGCTTCATACATAAGTGATTCAACTCAACCACAGATTCCCTTAGCAAGTTTCCAGTAGTCATCAGAGAAAAAGAAAGATAAAGGAAATTAGCAGAATGAGGTATGATAGGGTAGAAGATAAGCTAAACATTCCTTTTAAATACATTTTAAGAGTTTCTGTCTTCAAAAAAGTGTTAGGAAAACAGGTCCATGTGGGGGAAAAGCTCAGTGAATATGTCTGCAGGAAACAGCGGCAACAGCCCCACCCCATTAACCAAGCGGGTCCTGTGTAAGTTAAGGTGTTATTTCCTATAAGTAACCTCACACAATTTTACTAGAAAATGGCTATTATAGTACCTTGCAGCTTTTGCTTCCTCTGAACATGAAGTTTAGAAATCCCTGGAGTTTGGGGGTGGGGAGTGGGGGAGTGGGGGAGTTGTGGTGGTTGTTGTTTGTTTCCTTTTAACTTAAAAAAAAAATGGGAACACCAAAAGTGAATGTCCTGGTGGGGGTTCATGTCAATAATGAATGAATAGATAAAGGCCACCATGGGCTGCCACTTGGCTGGACCAGCGTAATATTCATGTCCTCATTCCATGCCATCCTTTCCTGGCACTTTTTTCTCTGCTGTATATCCCTCTGGCAGCCTGTAAAGCAGCTACTTATCTGATTTTTTTCTGCACACTCGTTGCTGCCAAGAAAATACATTGCACACCCAGCCTTGTATGTGCTGCCTTGAATTATCTTTCCGTTTTACCACTTGCTGGAAAAACTACATCTCAGCAGTGCCCCAACTCCCCCAGGGAAAGACATCCATCAACACAGACCTGCTTTTCCCCTTAGGTGTCTGTCCATTTTGGTGCCTCTTACTAAGCCTCATAAGTTTCTATTCATCAAAATCATGCCAAGGAAGTCTTCGATTCTTTCTGAGGTGCATATTCAGCAGAATGCCAAGGAAGAGTGGAGATAGCAGAGGGAAAGCATTGAAAGAATGTGCAAATTAGGCTTCCTATTTTTATTCAGCATACCCCAAAATGCAAAGGTTTGGATTGGAGTTTTAAACAAAACCCATTTCTGATTTATTAGAAGCTCTGTGCCTACTCTCCTCTCTTATTAACCATCCGAGGAAGTAGGGAGGTTAGTGGTCAAAACATAAAGTTAAGAATGTATATCCTAAGGGCAGTCATTCAGCAGGGAAGGCAGCACAGGCTTTTGTTGATCTTCTTATCTATTTCCATAGCATTCCTAAGATGTCTGAAATAAATATGAATGAAAAAGTGTCACTTGTCATGTTGAATATTAGATGAAAAGGATGCTGAGATGGGAGTTGTGACAGGAATCTACCTTAAAAATCATGTTGAACTTGAGTGTATGTCCAGTGTAATAGATTACCTAGTAATTGAACTGTAATTAGGCTAGAACGATGTTAATGATTATACTATTTTTAGAGAAATAATTAACTGAGTGTGTAGGACATGTAACTGCAATCCCATGGTGGGTGGTGGAAGCTGTGGTCATTGATGGGAAGCCAGAAGACAGAATGCTTCTCCTGAGGGGAAAAAAGTAATAAATAAACTTCATCTGTTAAAGATGAAGGGTGCAGAGTCCCGTTCCAGGAGCTGTTCATGTGCATGTATGTGTCTAATCTCTTTGCAGAATATGCTGACCTTGATTGGAAGTTCAACCAAGGGAGAGAAAAACAGAGGGTTGTGTGTCCAGGGCAGGTAAGCCTAATTCAGATGGTCATCATGTGCAAAATTCAAAAGTCACTGGGCTTAGGGGCTGGCAGAAAGCATGGTTTTTGCACAAAGAGGAAGAGTAGCATCAGACCATAGGCCAGAACCAGCTTGAAAGAGAGAGAGAGCGAGAATTTCCAGTGGAAGAGAGGTAGGCATTATCTTGGTCCTCTTTAGGGGCAAAGTTTGAAAATTGCTTTCTGTATTGAATAACCTCTTTGCCCATAGCGTGTATCTGGTAAGCGAGGTAACAAGCACTGGCAGTGGTGCCTAGGCTTCCCTTTGAATGACAAGGTAAGAGAAGCATAGAGAATACACCTGGGGTTCATGCAGCTGGCCCGTAGTTCCCCAGGGAAATCAGCTAGCATGAAAGAAGCAAATCTGTCAGGGTGTTTGTTGTTACTGTTGTTGGTTGTTATTGTTTTCTCATCTTGTTGCAGCCTGGTTTTCTGGAATTTGGTTTCTGGGTGTGTGGGTTTGCGATTATCATCTCTTCATTATGTTCTTTTAAATAGCATTGGATATTGGCACAGGAAACTTGTTTCAGCCCCCAGAGAATCACTGAAGGTAGCCTCTGCCTGCATCCACCTGATTTTCCTCAGTTCAGCCACGATCTATGCTTTCTGGGAATATATGTGCTGGAATTATTTAGGTTACCCAGAAGTGAACATAGTATTTGCAAATAAAGGATTATGAGATAAAAATTGAGATTCTAAAGTGGAGTCAAACAGGAAAGAATTGAAAGAGATTGTTTGGTTGATTACATTCACACGAGTTTAAAGAATTAATGTTAAAATGTGCACCTGCATCTCCCTTACCCAGAACGTAGTCTGTGC
This sequence comes from Ateles fusciceps, assembly GCA_036589455.1. Classification (NCBI taxonomy): domain Eukaryota; kingdom Metazoa; phylum Chordata; class Mammalia; order Primates; family Atelidae; genus Ateles; species Ateles fusciceps. Next base: position 2,222,509 of record JAZHEH010000424.1, on the reverse strand, counting down.
GCCAAGATTATTTTGCTCATTTGTAAAGATATTTGTGCATTAAAATTCCCAGATCTACATTATGTTACATTAGATAAGATGAGTGAGAGAAAAAGTGAAACTGTTGCCAGAAATGACTTAAAAGCTAGAGAAATGCTCTCTGAGGATAAGCTTCCTTCTCATTTCTTTAACATGTACTAGTGGAAAGTTATCTAAGAAAAGTACAGAGCTCACCTGAAGGGGTCCTTGGACAGAAGGGTGTTGTGTAGTTAAATTTCCCATCATCTTTCTCCTCTCTAACATCAAGGAATACTCAATAAATATGTTGCAATTAGTGTTTTTCAAAATAATGCCTATATGAGCATAATCTTGAACTGAGCAAAGTTGGCAGATTGCTTTCTATACCTAATGCCCTTCTTTGTTTATAGAATTTTACCTTGATACAGAAGGCAATATTCTATACTCCAAGTAGAAACAAAGTTTGCTGTCTGAAAACTGGAGATCATTTTACTTTATGGCATTTTCCCCTGCTTCCAATAAATGGGCTCTTGTTCTGAACAGTTTGTACCAGGATCAGCTGTGTGAGTGGACTAGAAGTCAGGAATCAGGCTTCTTCTCTTCTGTTACTAATGGCCTGTGGGAACCTGCCTTCATGAGACTCCACTATCTCTTCAGTATGATCCCTTGGGTTTTGAATTATCCCAAAGCGTTCTACAAGCTTTAAAATCATAAACCCATGTTTCTGTGATTCTAACAGCAGAGTTTCATGTTGGATATTTTCTCAGAGATTAAGTGCCAGAAATTGAAGAGTAATAATAAGCCACATTTTTCAGATACAGTCACTTTCATGAGAGAGATCACAATTGAGATTCACATTTTAGTCCAAGACTTCAATAAGAGTAGTTGAGAAAGGTTGTTTCACTTCCAGTCTTTTAATTATGTCTTTTTGGGGGAAGCAAGGTCTTCTGCAAGAAAATGATTGTACCACCTGACAGTAAGACAATTTTGGAGGCTGTGGTTTACTGAAAGAAGACATGAAGTTTTTTTGTTTTTTTTTTAATCCTATGAATTAGTTGCTCTGGGAGTGTGTTGTGTGTGTGCACGTTCATATGTGCATTCAATCATTTGCAGATGGACTTATTTAAAATATAGCTTATCTAAGTGGTCATCTTGTCTTTCTTTGTAGGGATTACTCAAGAACCAAGGACTAGCTTTTCAGGTAGCTGTTTTATAAAAGGGTTGATACAAGCACAGACACACAAAGGTTTGATGCAATCCCTGTCAGTTGCCTTCAAGTAAGCTCAGGTACACATCCACAAACACGCTCATGTGCAGGCTCTGGAGGGCACCCTCCTCCCTCTAGTCAGGATTAATTTCAGGAATACTGATTTTTAATTTGGTAGTGAGTATGCAACCCAGCTGTGGAGTGAATATCTGGGCAGGAAGGACGCACCACCTTGCTGGTCACTGCTGGTTAGCAACACCAGAAGCAAAAAGGAAAAATATATCCAAAAGAAAGAAGGGAGCAGCAGGTGTTGGATTTCCATATCCGCTCAGGTTCAAGATCCCTTGTTTTGATAAAGAGTCTCAGGAGACTAATAGATGCTGCATTTTCCGTCTGATTTGTCAATTTTTCTGTTAGTTTGCTTTTGTTTTTTGTTTGGGGTTTTGGTTTTTCATTATACACATGTTTTCTCTTGTCTGAGAAAACTAAGGTGAAAACTTTTAGGAGCTTAACATTAAGGCTTGAGATCGAGTGAAAGGGTAGAAATTTAGCAGACAACCCACAGGTCTGAATGTAGTTTTGACTTAGAAAAATATAAAGTAGGGAACCACTTTGAAAGAGAAAATGTTTTGTCTATTTTCTTCTTTACCTCATATCACCTTCCAAATTCTAATGCTTGCACTGGGACATGGAGTTTTACTTAAACCAGTTCTTCCTTGTATCAAAATTATAAATTGATGTAGTTCTTTTTATGAAGCTTTTTACAAAAATGCAGTATTCTTATGTTCTCCTTTCTCATTCTCCAAAAGCAGCACATTTCAACACTTGCAGCTGACGTTCTTTTGAGGTAGGTTAGGTAGGGTGGTCACAGCCTCCTTTAAAGGAGAACAAACTTGCTAAATAGACAGAGAATAAAACACCCGACAGTGCACCAATCACATCCTGGTCTGGTGGTTAGAACACCCTCCAGCAAAGAGGCAGAAGAACAAAGAGAAAATGCCCAAAGGTGCACAATCACAGAAACCATGAACAGTGTTCCAGGCCTGACTTATGCTCATTATAATAGTAAAAAGCACACTCTGGGGTGGAGACGTGCATCTTAAATATACTAGCATGTACAACCACAGCACATGTACATGTGCTAGTGGCTACAACCACAGTGCATGTGTGCCAGGAAACCACCCATAACATGCTTAATGGTAACATTCCATCCCACTTCTTTATGAATAATCATATAAGACTTCCATAAAGGGAGTTTCCCCATGTCAATCAGTGCTGTCTCACTTTTGAGAAGCCAGCTCTTATCAACTTTCAGAGTGTACCTTTGCTTTACAATAGATTCTCTCACCTGCATAGTATCAGAGGGTTCAGGCCAGGAGGAAGAGAGGTTTGGGAAAAATAACTAATGAGTACTAGGCTTAATACCTGGGTGCTGAGATTATCTGTAAAACAAACTCCATGACACAAGTTTACCTATGTAACAAGCCTGTACGCGTACCCCTGAAGTTAAAATAAAAGTTAAAAAAAAAAAAAACACCACATTCTTTCGCCTGCTTTTACCTTGTACTCGCTCTCATATTCTTTCATTCAGCAAAGTCAAGAACCTGAACTGGCCCACCAGCTATACTTTGAATTTGCCTACATATCTATAAAGAACATGCACATACTTCTACTGCTTGATTTTTCAGTTTTAGGTATTATCAATTAACTCATTACTATGAAAGATTAGCTCTTTTTTTACTACCTCCTCACCCCCACTGCCTACACATGCTACAAGCTTCCTAATCACACATTCTCTCAATACACTTGTGTTATAATTTTGGTTAGATCAGTATTTAGTGTTTATATCATGACTGAGTAAAAAGAGTTTACAGTTCACCACAGTTATCTTTATTTTCCTCCACAACATGGTTTCCTTTCTTGGAATTAGTAGTTGAGCTTCTTTTTCCCTGTTCTTTCATTTAATTTTCTGGGTTTTAAAAAAAATTAATAATTAAACTTGAACTTCTCATCCAGTGGTAAAAATTTCTACACAAGATCATCTCCGTGATAAGTAGTCCATCAATTTCACGTTAGTGAAGCATTCCCATGGTGTTTCCTTACATGCTCTTCTGTGATTGTACATAGTTGTCATTTTGACGTCTCTGTTCATCATCATCCTGGTAATTTCCTTTGCTTCTCTTAGAATTTAATTTCCTCTTTTCCTGGATCCCATTTATTCTTCATTTTTGCTTTTTGGTTAATTTGTTGGAATATATTTTCCAGTAGCTTCTTAAGAAAGAGTGCATTGGAGGTAAACTTTTGGGGCAATGCATGCCTAAAAATGGCTCTATCCTACCCTCACATTTAGTTTCTAGCTTGGCTGAATATAGAGTTTTAGGTTGAAATTATTTGATCATGTGGAAATTAAGAAAGAAATCAGAACAATATCCAGATGTAATAGCTTGTGATAAGCTATGCTGCAGCAACAACCCACAAATTTGTAGCTGCGTTCAATCATGATAATTTTTTTACTCAGTTACTTTGCATGTGGTCAGCTGTGAGTCAGCTATAATTAAACTCCATCTGCCTTCTCACTTCAATATCTAGGAGGAAGTAGCAGCCCTGTCTGAGCTTTGCCATTCTTCTAGCAAGGAAAAGAGTATTAGGGCCATGACCCTTAAAGCTGCTGCTCAAATGTCCTTGGCTACAGAATGTCTGTGGCCAAGCCTGACCATACAGTGGGGAATTAAATTACTAATGCAGGAAGATATTACAAGATATACAACAACAGAAGGAGATTTATTATCTTCTTATAGGAAAGGGAGTAAATAATTGGAAAAAATATTACAACCACACACATAAAGTTAATACTAGGGTTTCGTTTATATTTGTCTCCGTAGCTCATTTTCTATTCTTGTCTCTTGTAGCCTGTTTTTCTAAAAAAATTTTTAAAGCATATTAAAATGAGTGAGCTGTGCCTTATATTTAATATTTTCCACTTGTTCACTTGTATTTTATTTTTTAGCTGTTGTAAGTACTTTGATTAGAGGAATGTGTTGATGTTTGCTAACACTCAGTCATAGAAATACCCTTTCAAAGTTAGAATGAACTGTAGGGACCGTTTGATATAAAACATTTATTAGACACAGATTACTAGATTGTGAACCCTGGCTCTGTCACTTAAAATCTCAAAGTCACATGTTGGAGTTTAGATTACTCACCTGTAATTAATTGTATTAATAATCTTGAAGGAGAAAGATTACATAAAATAAAAATTGTTTTTAAAAGCATACCCTTCTGTAAAACAGAGCTACTGATAGTTGATCCACTAGGCTATTTTGACAATCAAATACCATCATACATTCAAAGAAACATAGCCACGTGTCCAACTTATAGTAGGTACTATCCTCAAATTGGGTTAAGTCTCAATTTTTCCAGATTGTGAATCAATAGAAACTCAACATTATAGACAGAGTGAGAACTAAGTATACATTAGTCCTACACCTTACTTATTAGAAACAATATTTATTATACTCAGTAGGCTATGAGAATGTATTTTTACTTATATCGGCATGCTTATTGTTAACCCAAGAATTATAGGTTCCCGGAAAAACTAAATAAACAGCTGCCTTAAAAGAAAGCCCAGGAATGCTGCATTGCTTTCAACCCGTTTTTGATTTTTAACTACGAACATGGGTTCACAACAATTGCTTTATAAACATTTGGCACAGGAGCCAGTGCATATGTTTATGGCTGTCTTATTATTGACAGTGGATCATGAAAATTCCCACTATATTGTAACACAGCCCATTCTGGTTTCCAACCTACTCTATGTTCCTGTCCTCAGCTCCTGTGGGATGGAGGAATAGTTTACATACATCAATCTGAGATGCAGGATGGTGATGTAATTTTCAAGCTGTTCCCATCATAGGATGCAGTTAGGTTTAAACTTCAAAATCTGTAGAAGTTGGAAGGACTTTACACTGCTGTGGAAATTTTTCCTCCTGCAACTTTCATTTTAGAAAACTCAAGTTTTGACCTCTGAACGTACTTTTGGAAAGGAAGCCCCTGGCTTAGTGCATATTGCCATATTGTTAATACCCAAGGTAAATCATGTCTGATGCTACACTAATGGCTATCACTGCCCCTCAGTACTTTTCCCAAGAGATCTGTATTTCCTGGATGGGAATGATGAAGCCGTTATTTGCAGTTCATAATCTCTGTAAGGCGCCTTCAATCGATCTAAACTCTGTTTCTTGTTACATGGGTACCTCTCTCTCTTCTCGCCCTCTCACTTTTTTTTTTCCTTAAGGAATTCATACTGGTCTCTCTTTTGACATTTTTTTCTCTATGTTTGAAATGACTGTAAATAATTCAGAACTTAACAGATGCATAAACATCATGTTTAAGTCAAGACCCAAAATCCCCTACCCTCGACACATTTTTCTTTCAAATAGAAATCTATGCTTATGGTTCTTGGGGGGGGAGAAATTATGTTGTTGAAACGTAAAAATGTGTTAGCTTTTGATAAATGAACCTCCAAAGCCTAGGACATTTATTATTACTTAATTTAAAATGCTGAAGAAAAATGTTTGTTCCTTGGGGTGTGAGTGAAAGGGCATCAAAGAGGCCCTTAAGCTTTGTGAGATTTTTATTTTTGCTTTGTTTGCTTATTTATTTGTTTGAGATGGGGTCTCACTCTGTCATTCAAGCTGGAGTGCAGTGGCACAATCACAGCCCACTTAGCCTCAACTTCCCAGGTTCATGTGATTTTCCCATCTCAGTCTCCTGAGTAGCTGGGACTACAGGTGTGTGCCACCCCACACCTGGCTTAGTTCTTGTTTTAGTTTCCTAGGGCTACCATAGCAAATGGTCACAAACCAGGTGGCTTATAACAGCAGAAATTTATTCTCTTACAGTCCTGGATGGCAGAAGCATAAAATCAAGGTGTCGGCAAGCTGTACTTTCTGCCAAGGCTCCAGTGGGAAACCCTCCTAGACCCTTCCTGTTTCTGGTAGCTCATTAATATTCCTTGGCTTGTGGCCACATCTTCTTCTCTGCTGTCTTCACAATGCTTTCTCCTCCATCTCTCTCAAAACTCCTTCTGCCTTACTCTTGTAAGGACACAGATGATTGCATTTAGGGTCCACCTGCTTAACCCAGGATAGCTTCTCCTCCCAAGATCTGTAACTTAGTCACATCTTTTGTCATATAAGATAGCATTTACAAGTTCCAGGGGTTTAATCTGGATATCTTTTGAAGGGTCATTATTCAGTTCACCACAGTTCCTATTCTAACTGTTCATGGCTATAAAATCAAGCGGGATTTTTCCTTTTTGGGATCGGGGTACCGGTACTTCCTGAACTTCTGGAGAACACTCCCAACAGGCGAATGATGATCTCTGTTAAGAGGTTCCCTTTGTTCAAGCTCAGTCTGAGATCACTGCTTTTCACTCTCACCCAGGTGCCTTCTCACCTGTTTTCTAAAGTGAGCACACAGGGGTTTTCTTGAGTCCACTGTCTCCTTTTGCACATTCCAACAATTAGTCATTATACCAGCAGCCTTTATTCGGAGTATGAGCAGTGAGAATTCTCTGATGCTGTTGAAACTCACAAAACAATATCTTAAAATAAAGGTCTCAGAAGTAAAAGGTCTCTGATCTTCTCCCACTTTCCAGTCTCTCAGTCCCATTCTCCCCTGAGACTAGTAAGAGAAACTAGAATTCCTGTTCTTGAAGATGGGTCATAGAAACCAGAAATCCGTTTCTCCAAAGCCAGCCATAACACATAGAACTATTGCTCTAATTTTCCTCTGCCTTTCTGTGTAAAAACTGGCCATAAAGAAATTCTCTCACCTACTTTGTTGTACTGTTGGTCATGAGATCCCCTTTCCAGAGAGGGTCCTTCCCCACACCCAGAAGAAAGGAATAAGTTCTCAGGTGGCCAAGAAGACTCTTGAAAACCAAGACTTGCTGGTAGTCCCCACTCAGTCCATCAGCATTAGGTCATTCCTTTTTGTCCAATCATAGTTCTACATGGCTGTCCATACTTTGTTAAACCTAAGCATAAAAGCGGACAATTTCCCCTGCATCTTTGGGTCTTCATTCTGATGGTTCCTGTGCGCACTTGTTAAATAAATTTGTATGCTTTTTCTCTAATTGATCTGCCTTTTGAGAGTTGATTTTTTTCAGTGAACCATGAGAGGGTGAAGGGGAAGTTTTCCCTTGACTCCTACAAGGCTATCCCAGGTTTAAGAATTTATCTTAATTCTTAAGGTAGCACACAATTTGATGTGTAATAGTGGATTGCTTTCCCTCTTTGTGACCTCTTGGGGGATGGCTCCCTTCTGTACTTGGCCGTTGAGGGCTTCTCTGACTCTTTTTGGAGTGCAGAGGCTTTTGTAGTCAGGTAAACTCTCTGGAATCTGATTCCAATTTTCACCTTCAGGTATCCATTTCTTAGCGGCAAGCAAAGGAAGGGAATGACTACTAGTAGGTCTAAAAAGAATAGGGAAGGGAAATACTTGCACCTCTTTTCCATCATGAAGGCTGGAATAAACTATCAGAACAATGAGCTGTGTGTTCACAAGCTCTAATAATCTCTGCATCTACTATAACCATACCTGGATGTCAAGTCCAGCACTAGACTGAGTCTACCAAGTTCCTTTTGGCATGGGACTTGGTTCAAGGCTGTCAGTCCTTTACTTCAGGGATAACCACATAGCTTTATCATTTAATTCATAATAGCTCCCTATTTGCACTCTGTACCCCTTACCTTTTCTCCAAACCACAGAATGAATTATTAGCACCCTGATCTATTTCTGCGAATACACCTGACAAGGATTTGAAATGAAAAGACTAAAACAAGAACATGATCTAAAGTTGATTTTCTCTGAAATGGAAAAGGGTGAAAATAAAGTACAGAGTGGGGTAGCTATATATACCAACTTCTATGCCCACTTTCTGTTTCTTCTATTTATCATGCCTTAATCACACAAGAACTTACAGGGTGCACATGGAAGAATTATCAGGTATCCTGGAAAGATAACTCAAGCATCATCCGTTGCACATAGTCAGTCACCAGCATCTTTTGTCAACAGCAAGTCTCCCCCTCTATATCTCAAGGCAAAGAAAGCACTGGATTGCTGGGAGTGATACATTCAAAGTTTATCTATGAATGCTTATTGCAAGAAAACCCACCAAGAAATTAGAAGAAAGACAAAGTACTGCAAATGAGTGAATTCATTTTCTAGGGCTGCCATAACAAATTACCACAAATTGGATGGCTTTCAAATAACGAAAATTCCTCCTCTAATATTCCTGGAGGATAGAAGTCTAAATTCAAGGTGTTGGTGGGGTCTTGCTCCCTCTGGAGCCTCTAGGAATGCCTCCTTTCTTGCCTCCTCCAGCTATAGGCAGCTCTAGGTAGTCCTTGGATTGTAGCAGACTAACTCTACTCTCTGCCTCCATCCTCACAGGGCTTTTTTCTCAGTGTTTGTGTCTTCCTTGTGTAAGGACACCAGTCATTACATTTAGGGGATACTTTAATCCAAGGGATATGGTTAGGCTCTTTGTCCCCACCCAAATCTCATCTTGAGTTGTAGCTCCCATACTTCCCACATGTTGTGGGAGGGACCTGGTGAGAGATAATTAAATCATGAGTGTGGTTTCTCCAGTAGTGTTCTTGTAGCAGTGAATAAGTCTCACAAGATCTAATGGTTTTATAAGCCACTTTTGCTGGGCTCTTAATTCTCTCTTGCCTGCCACCATGTAACACATGCCTTTCGCCTTCCACCATGACTGTGAGGCCTTCCCAGCCACGTGGAACTGTAAGGCCACTAAACTTCTTTTTCATTATAAATTACCCAGTCTTGGGTATGTCTTTATCAGCAGCATGAAAACAGACGAACACACCAAGATAATGTCATCTCAAAATCCTTAACTACATCTGCAAGGTCCTCTTTTCTAAATAAAGTCACATTTGTAGGTTCCAAATAGACTTTTGTTTTTTTGTGGTGACGGTGGGGTGTATGGGGGATGGGAAGCATCATTCAACTTACTACAGTGAATACATGATAGGCTCTGACTTCTTATGAGCCACAATTGTTTTTCCCCATGTTCATACCTCATGTTATTAAACCTCAGACACAAAACTTTAAAAAAAAATTTTTTTAAAAGGAAATACATTTCTGTCTCACAATGTGTTGCTGTGATTTAGATTTAATCATAGTAAATGACTATGAAAGAAAATATTACAACAAATGATAATATGACAGCTGCATACCATTTTTTCCTTTTGGATTGTAATGTTGAAGAATTTTCAGCATTTTCTATTTCTCTGGCCATATAACCTATTCCTGTCTACATGCATTTTCCTCCAACATTAAAGGCAGAGATAATATTTCCTTTTCAAAAGTGATAATTGTTCTTCTATGGACCTTGATTCTTGTTAATGAAAGCACAGTTTGGAGAGAACAGTACTTCCACAAATAATGCATTACTAAGCTTCTAGGTGATGCTTCACTACATTTTATAACCTCCAAATTGTATGGAAATATTATTTCTGATGCTATAAATAAGTCTTTTGGCTAGTTTGCATTTAAGAGAATATTTGAATTATCTTAAATGCCTGCTAGCCAACTCATTATGTGACCACCATTTTACTTTGCGAGATATGTTTTTACATTTGGCTCCTTCAAAAAAAAAAATCACACTTTGGTCTAATCTCTGTGAAAGAGTAAACGTGTTGAATCCACAGTCTTCTTGGTTGTGTAAATAAATTCCCTTTGAAGAAAATGTTGGCTTCCTCTCTAAGAAATGGATAACTTTTATTTGAGCATCAATTTTAATATTAATTTAAAAATATGACAGCATCTTATTCCAATTACAAAATTATTGTTTCTCCCTTAAACCTTGTTAGGCCAAATGGATCCTTTGCCTTCGTATATTCCAGGGGTTCAGCTTGTCTTCACACAGGACATTTGAAAAGTGCTTTTCAAATTTTAGTGTGCATACAAATCAGTGGGGGATCTTGTTCAAATGCAGATTCTGATTAAGTAGGTCTGACCTAAGGTCTGAGGTTTTGCATTGCTGACAAGCTCCCAGGTAATGACTATGCTGCTGGTCCGTGGACCACACTTCGGTAAGATTGTAGGCTACATTGTAAAATAAAAGCAATGAAGATGGTGTTTACAAATAAAAATGTATCCCCCTGGGAATAACTGATTAACTTTAGCTGGAATCTGAGTATTAACTCGTCCTAGAAACTAAGCCTGTAGCTCATGGTTTGCTTGTGGAACCTGAACCCCATAATTAGGTAGATTATTTTTGCCATGTAATCTCTTGCTTTCACCTGCTCTGAATCTTTTTTTTTTTTTTTTTTTTCCTGTTAAAAAAACTTCTCCTCCAAGTCATGCATTCCTAGAGAGAATGACAATTATGAGGTTGGCCTCCCTGCCCCAACCCAATCCCCATCACTACTGTGTCCTATGGTCGGATGACTGCATATCCCAGGGATGAATATGCACACCTCCCTGTAGGAATAGATATCACTTTGTAAGAGAAAAATTTCTTTTCTAATGGGAATAGTAAGTTGGAGGAGGTGATTTTGGACCTATTTGTAAAAACAAGCTGATAGGAGTAAACAGAACCTACATTATTTGTGTACCTGAACCAGCGATGCTAAAGTCAGCCTTTTCTATTGCATAAGTTTATAAATACCCTAAGATATTTTCAGTTGGGCAGTTTTTTCCAGTTGTAACTGAGAGCATTTTGATTAAGACATTCACTGAGATTTAGGTCAATTGGCTCACTGAAAAGCTGTGTTTTACTTGGGTTCCCCAGAAAGCAAAGCCAGAGGCAAATGCTTATGTGCTACTACTTCATTAGGAAGCAAAATCCAGGGCAGGAGGAATGAGGAAAATGAAAAGGGAGGTAGGGAAGGAGAATCAACAATATTCACGTGTGTTATGAACTGACCATGGCTTGGTGTCAAGATCAACTGATTGATTGCAAAAGCTTGTAGGATCTTCAGCCAAGAGGCAATGTGAACTCATGTGTCTTAGGAATCTGCCTTGTTGGAGGAAGTCAGAAGCATTTATCTGCTTTCATTCATCTGGTAGAGTAAATGTTTGTCAGATTCTGTGGTAGGGGCCAAGGCCTTTGGAATCTTAAATGTTCCCTGAAAATCACTGACATAAGGCAGATTGATTAACAGGATAAAACGTATCCAAACCCATTTAATATGTACATGGGAGCTTTCAGAATGAAGACCCAAAGGTACAGGGAAAATTGTCCATTTTTATGCTTATGGACATAAAAGTATGGACAGCTGTGTAGAAATTTAATTGGACAAAAAAGGAATGACTTAATGCTAATAGATTGAGTGGAGAAACTGAGCAAGGCCTGTCTGTCTAGATTCTTCTTGGTGTCTCTGAACAGCACTCCTTCCTTCTGAGTACTGGCAGGACCCTTTCTGGAAAGGGGGCGGAGTCTTATGATCTACAGTCAAACAAGATTAAACATATTATTTCTTGATGACCAGTTTTTACACAGAAATGCAGAAGGAAAAATTATAGTTAATACCTTAAGATCTTATGACTAGTTCTGGGGGGAGGAGGGCTCTGATTTCTGTGACCCACCTTGGAGAAGAGGGATTCTAGTTTCTATAGCTAGCCTTGCAGGGAGAATGGGACTGAGAGGGAGGAGGACAGGAGATCAGAGGAAAATTTCCTTCTAAGGCTGCTTCTGATGGCTTCATTTTGGAGCATTGTTTTCTAAGCCACAGTGGTGTATTAATCCACTTGTACTTCCAGGTTGTGTATGTGTAGACATCTAGTTACATGGCATTTCAAGCCTTAGTCATGATACAGCCCCAGGGCAGAAAGTGTAAAAGGAGCAACAGCATGAGGGAAAGCCCTTTCCAATTGCCCCCTGTATGCAGCTGGCTCTTCCCTGCAGCGGTATCTGGAATAGGACAAGTGTCAAAGTTCCTGAAGACAGACGAGGCTGAGAAGGTCTAAGCTGGTACATTCTGATGCTGCCTTCCACATCTGTAAGCTCGTCTACACATCATTGTGATTAACAATCTCTGCCTGTCCCAATAATCCTAGACTATATTTAGGTTTTATGCTGAAGTGTGGCTTTCTGCTGAAGACCTGGCACAGGAGAGTCCTCTCATGATACTGGATATATTGGTTTCCTAGAGATGCTATAATAAAGTGTCACAAACTATGTCGCTTAAAATAACAGAAGTTTACTCTCTCACAGTTTGGGAGGCTAGAAGTCCAAAAGCAAGGCATTGGTAGGGCTGCACTCCTTCCAAAATCTTTAAGGAAGAATCCTTTTCTTTCTTCTTTCAGCTTCCGGTTGTTTTTGGCTTTTCTTGGTTTGCGGCAACATCACTTCAGTTTCTCCCTGTGTTGTCAGGTAGCCACCTTCTCTCTCTTGTTTCTGTGTCCTTTCTTCTTCTTATAAGAACACCAGTCATTGGATTTAGGATTCACTCTAAATCCATTATGATGTAATTTTAAAATTCTTAACAAATTATATATGCAAATACCCTATTCCCAAATAAGGTCACATTCTGAGATTCAAAGTGGACCTGAACTTTAGGGAGACATTATTCAACGCACTACACCAGGGTAATGTTGTAAGGACAGAGAACAGCTTGGTTTACAGCACTCCATGTGACCTCATTGACTCACGATGCATGCAAGAATGACAGACATGCACTATGATAATACATCTTTGTATCGAGCCCTTCTTCACGATCCTAAATAGCACCATCCCTCAGTTTCAATAGAATTGTGTTATTTTCCAAGCTCATGGCTCACCTATTAAAACAGCAACCTGGAATGATCGTCCTAGAATAGGCAGTGGGGAGCATTAATTTAGGATGTCAATATGTTTTAATGCATCTTAAGGGTGCTCATTCAGTAATGTTATCTTATTTTCTGGGCCGTTGTCCTGCTATGAGACAAAAGCACCAACCAATCTATGTTTTGAAAATCCCAATTACAGTTTTCAACCTCCAGCCCCCACAAAACACAGAAACTGAAAATATCACTAAAAATCTACCTATTTTTACTAAATTCTGCATCATAATTTCACTAAAGATAAGGTAAATATTGAAAGGTCATCCATACTTGCTTTATATGATGGATGTAATTCTAAATTCCAATTCTAATAATGTCCTAATAAGAAGAGAGAGTGTAAAATGTCCTGAAATACAAAAATCCAGACAGGATATTTCTTGGGAGGCAGATCAAACTGATAAGGCAAGGTTTGAGACATTCATTGCTCTCAAAAACAGAGCATTTACCTGGACCAATCTCTGATCATATCATCTCAGGCTTGAAATGATATGACTTGCTCTATGTTTGTCTGAGTATCAATTTCTAAACTTCTAATGAGTGGGTGAATCAATGAATCTGTATCTTATTTAGGACCTTTTATTATGTATGTCAACTCTGCCTATTGTCTCTGAAGTTTCCTTAACTAGAATCTTAACAATTTCTTCTTCATTTGGGGTTTTGGCTGAAAAATCATGGGGAAGATGTCACAATAGCTTAAACTCACACTAAGATACAAATGATGCATCAACATCTTTTTGGCAGGTATGCATTAATTGTAGGGTGGAGTCAAAGCCCATGAGGGACCTTGAGGAAATACAGAAGCAGAGATTAAAGCATACATATTTACACTATAGAATTTCCATCTAAGATCTAACTCTGAATACCCCCATCCTTCAAGAATGAAATTCTAGCTTAACTTTCCACCACCATGTAAGCTTGTTATTTAACAGACTTGAAGTAAGTGGAGGAAGTAGAATTCTCAGGACTAACTATGAACCAAAGCTCAGTGACAGTATAAGAAAAAATGTGAGATAATAGCAGTCATTTATCTTTCAGTTCCCACAACGAACAAATCACATTACAATGGAGGTTTAACTATTTTTGAGTAAATTCTGCGCCCCCCACTGCTCGCAATCTGTGTTGGTTTGATGGTTTCTCCTAAAGCAAAATGGCAAGAGTAGGAACCACAAATGTACACTCGAGCCAGGATTGTCTGATACCGTTTTTCAGCCCAGTGACTTCGGTCCAAAAGACTATATTTAAACGTTATCAGTCAGAAGATGTCTCTTAATGAGATGATGGGAAAGGGGGGAAGGGCTAGAAATATCAGAATAAATGAAATACATCTTATCAGGAAGATTTATTCCTTAAAGTTTTCTGTAATTGTCATTATTACTGAATATCAATTTTAATTATAGAGAGTATAACATCAATGTCAACTGAGCACCACCCACTTACAGCTCCTAGAAAAGATTATAAGTTTTTCTTTAAATTGAGTATATTATTATGATCCACCTGCCAAATGTCAGACCTCATTTCTTCCCTTCCCATGGGAGTCTCCAACAGTGTTCAAATTCTGTCGTTATTTCACAAAAGCCCAAATGCCTGTCCTGCTTCGAACTTCACTAAGATACCAACGATATATCAACATCTTTTTGGAAGGTATGCATTAATTGTAGGGTAGGGTCAAAACCCAGGAGGGACCTTGAGAAAATGCGGAAAGCAGAGATTGAAGCAATTGTATTTACACTGTAGAATTGCCATCTAAGGCCTAACTCTGAATATCCCCTATCCTTCAAGAATGGAATTCTAGCTTAACTTTCCACCACCATATAAGCTTGTTATTCCACTGACACACCTTCCCCCCACTTGCTTTGGCATCTGCGGTACTTGCTCTCCGAGCTCCAGCTTTGTAGAGTCCTCCAAGATTTTGCCTGCATTCAAATCATCAGGGATGGTCTTCTTGTTGGCAACCTCCTTCTTCTCTCTAGTCTTCTCTTGGGAAATGATAGAAATATAACATATGTAAACTTTCAGAGCAGAAATTTGGCCACAAACTTTGGTGGTTATATGGATCATGAGAAGGCATTATTTAAAATGTAAAATCCTTAGCTCTGCCCCAAGATATTCTGATCAATTTGGTGGGGTCCAGTACCAGAATTTTCACAGATCATCTTGATGTGGAAAAGTGCTCTTTGTCCAATACTTTGAGGTATTAATTGCCTTTTTCTCCTTGTCCCCTCCCTGTTCTCCATGTTCAGTCAATCTACAACCTCTTCTCTTCTAATTTTAAAGGAGGTATTTAGCAGGGTGGAAAGCAGATAAAAAAGTTAACTGTTGTACTGACTTTTGTTTTCAAAAGTTTTATTTCCTAGACTAAAGGCCAATCACCAGTTGTCTCTCTATTCCAGTGCCTTGGTACTTCACAAGACCCTTCTGCTATAGCAAAAGAAAATGGACTAAGCCTCACTGTTGTAATGAAATGTCATAAATTGGGAGGCTTAAACAACAGACTATTATTTCTTACAGTTTTGGATGCTGCGAAGTCCGAAATCAAGGTTCTCTTGATTCAGCCTGATTCAATCCCTGGTAAGGACTCTCTTCATAGGGTGTTGATGAGAATCTTCTTGTTGCTGTGTCCTCACATAGCGGGCAGGTGAGGGGAGAGAGAGAGAGAGACAGAGACAGAGAGAGGGCGCATACTGGTGTCTCTTTCTCTTTTTGTAAGGACACCAATTCTATCATAGTGGTTCCACCCTCATGAACTCATCTAAACCTAATTATGTCCCAAAGGTACCATCTTCTGATAATGGCACATTGTAGATTAGGGCTTCAACATATGAATTTGGGGGTAAACATTTAGTCCATAACAAGGCCAGGACCTATAATCTGGATGGAAAGACTGCAGTTTAAAACACACACACATACATGTGCATATACATATGTGTGTGTGTTATATATATATATATATGAATTTTATATATTATATAATTATATATTATATCTAAGTTTAATAGGAATAACTTCAGGAATACCTGAGTTTGTTGACTGAGACTCGGATCTCTCCTTTAGAAAGTCCAGATATAGACATAATGCCATAGGTTTCACCACGTAATTTGTCACAAGTAAGCTGCATGCACTGGCCAGTGGCTGTCATCAGGAGCTGAGGAGCAATTGCGCCCTGGAGGTTTCCATTATGGAATTCTGAGACTGGACTCCATTCAATCCACCACCAGTTCTGGTTTAATCTCCAGTTTGCAGAATGCACAGGAGTGGAAGACTTCCTGGAAGCTACCTGTGCTAAGAGATGAAATCAGAGGGTGGAGGCTGAAGGTGTGGACAAGAGAAGGCATGAAGAGGGAGAAGGAGGAAGAGAATGTCCCTGAGCTCTAGAACTGCAAGGAGCAAGCCTGTGCAGGGGGGAAGTGACATTAATACCATCCAGTGCTTTACAGTCAGGCAGTTTTAAGCCAAATGAAGCTGAATGCATCTCTTTAATCTCAGATGTTGCTTATTAAGAAACATTCTTCTTACTTTTGCATCACAGCAAAGGTTTTTCCCCTGCATCTGTTCTCCCACCAGAGCCCAGAGCTTTCTGACAGGGGAAAAGCAGAGATCAAAGCTGGCACTCAGAGGAAAGGAAACGAAGCCCTGCCGCAGGAAAGCAGGCTGGGGACGTGGAAATCCAGTGTTGGGCGCGTTCTGGCAGGCGAGGTCCTGGCAACATGCTTTCCAGAGCTGTGGGCTCAGCGCCGGAGCTATAGTAGAGAATAGCAAGGAAGTTCTTATAACTGATCAAGTACTACTTTTTGCAAATTATTTATTTTAAACGTATGAATGAAATTCAAGGAATCTCCATTACAAAGTAACAGTCACTTATTTGTGTTCCTCCCAAACAGGTAAAAATATTACTTTATGGGTATTCAGCACCTCTCCCACGCATCCCCCATCTTACACCTGAGCACCATCTCTAGACCCCACCCCAACCCAAGGGATGCTCCTGATGGGTTGGCCTCCCCTGACACTCCATAAGAAAAATTCTTCCTTGTTCTATTAGTTATTACTTTGCTTCAAAATGAAAGCTGAACATAAAATTTAGGGGAAAGGATGGTACCAGAAAAGTGGAGTGATTCCTTGGCTTCACCTTGGAAAGAGCACAGAGCTACAGGTGAAACAGATGTTTCCATAAGGAAAAAAAAAAGAAAGAAATGTGGATGAACCAGAAGAGATGAAGACTGATAATGAACCTGAAGGTCTAAGATTTTTAGTAGAAATTCTGGCTGTAAATAGAAAGAGACTTCTTTGTATTTGGGGAGTAGAACGGGGTGTTGCAGCTTGAGTGAGACAATAAAAACACAAAGAATGGCCTTTTGAGCAAAGAGTATTTTAGGTATGGGCAGGTTATGAGTGAGACCTTCCTCTAGAGCTTTGAGAAAGACTTCATTATAGATTTAGTTTGAAATTTAATTGATTTCTCCAACTCCAAAGTGCTGGGATCTGCCCCTGGACAGAAGCTGCTTTAATGCAACAGGAAGCTACCCTGAGTTTATGTGGGCTATACTTAAATGGGGGGAAGAAGGCAGAATTAATCCAAGCCAGGTCTGAAACTGTGCATGACCTGCTGACCATTTTATCCATACAGCACCCAGAACACGTCCAGTCTCCCCCTGGGCATGCAGCCTTCCAGCCATCATCCACAGCCAGCCTGTCATGGCTGATAGATGGTGGAGAGCCGCTCTTGAAAGGCAGGATGCCCTGTCTATGATTGAGGAGCGAAGAAGAGAGGAAATCTGGCAAGTCCTCACCACCAGGTCCTAACTCCATCCTCACCTTGTTCCCATCTTTCCACGGAGGCTTTGAGACAGAATCCTTCCACTGGAGCCTGTATCCCATCAACTTTATGAGAATTATGAATCTACCTGGTGCTGAGGCTGTGTGGAGAGACCTGGTGTTTACAACAGCATCCAGGGTAGCCTGGTTTTGTTTTAATGGCATCTTTTTCATCCTCAATTGAGAAGTCTGTCATAACAAGCTACTATAAATTACTGCCAGCGCTCCTGTTTCACCACCTCCAGCCTTTCAGCTGTGATATAGGGCCCATAAATCTTGTCAGGACCCATCTCACCACATTCAGTGCTTGGGCAGCCTCCTCCACGTCCTTCTGTTTTTTGTATTCCCTCTATCTCTTTTGACTGTGAATGGTTCAGCCAAAATGGAAGTGGGGCTGCAATGGTGTTTAATCAGACCTTGTGGGGGCCGTGAAGATGACTGGGATTTGGGACCTAGGGTTAAGAGAGGGGAGGGAAGGAGAAGAAACAGGTCAGCAGCAGTTAAGTCTCAGAGGAACTAAATATTTCACAACTGAAATTGGCTAGAGAGAGTTGCAGGGGTGTCTGAGTAGAAGAGAGAGAGAGGGAGAGAGTGTGTGTCTGCGTGTGTGTGTGCGTGTGTGTATGTGTGTATACTTTGTGCTGATAGATACACAGACCGCAGCAGGTTCCCCAGCTCAAAGGATAAGACTTGTTCATTATTGATTTTCTTCCATGTTTGATTAGGACTAGAACTGGAGGATGAGGGAGAGAGTACCTCTAAGCCCTGGGCATACTTTGATCTTTGCAATAAATCAGAATCTTCATAGTTTTTTTTTTTAAGAAGGTATATATCTAATGCTTTTCCTCCTGTATCAACTCAGGGTACATTCTTCATTTTATTCTGCACTACAAAAAAATGAGTAGCAAACCTGAGAACACACAAAATCCCACCTGATTCAAAATGTAATTAAATAACATATAAATAAATAAATAAATAAATAAATAAATAAATACAGCTGCTTCCTGTAAAGGACATGTACTTTTCAAAGCTGCCTTCTGATGTCCCTCTGGCCTGGCTTCTCTTTCTTGAGTCAGCTGAGACTGAAGACCTTATACCTTTCCTTTCCCCTTACTCTAGTTTTCTAGCTGAAGTGTGAGCTTTTCTCCTCCTTGACTTTTTCTGGGTCTCTGTAACAAAGGTGCTCCTCAAAAAGGGAGGGTGGGGAAAATAGGGATGGTTGTGAACCAACTTCCTCCTAGCCGTTTGGAGACTGTGCAAGCTTATAATAACTACAGACAAGGTTGAGATGAGGGCAAAAGAGATAGAAAAAATGCGAGAGGTGGGATTAGAGAAAGTCCTGGAAAATATTATTTTCTCCTCTGCCAGACTTACCTGAGTGCTCCACACTCTTGCCTTCGTTTACCCTGGACACAGCTGGTTTTCATCTGCGTTGCTGCCTTGCTGTTGTGCTCTTTTATCTAACTGAATCCGGAAACATTTCTGCATCATAGGCCATAGTCATTTCCTTCAGTTTCCCATTTTTTTCACTTTACTCTTCCTCCCTTTCCAGATCCTCTTACTATTTCTAACTGAACACTGCAAGCTCCTCTTTCTCTTTTTGTGCATTAACTAGGTTTTTACAAAGGCTCCTTCTGCAATGATCTGATTTTCTTAACACATCTAAATTGTGTATGCGTCACCACAGAGAATTCCCCTCCCTTGTGACTCAGTCATCACAATTCAGACCATTAATCCATCCCTTTCTCTACCCTGCCTGACCGCCTGAGCTCCAGTGTCACATTTCCAGCTCTTCTCTGGGTATAGGCATTTAGACATCCTGAGATCAATAAAACTGAAGACACCTCTTTTAATGACACTGTTTTTTCCAGCTCGAAATCTCAGATAAATCTTTAATTCTTGCTTCACTTATGTTTTCACTTTCCCATCATCATGCTCTGTAAAATGCCTAGAATCCCTTCCTTCCTTCCTAGATATCCTTAACACCTCTTACACACACACACACACACACACACACACACACACACACACACACACATTCTCTGCCCTTCAACCCAGCTGTTTGTTTAAACTCTACTCACTCCACAGTTCAATACACACTGAACAGCTGCCATACACATTTGGCTTTGTTTGCCACCCCCAAAATAAGAAAATCTTTTTTGTAGAAAATCCCAAAATAATGGGAGAAAAAGTCTTGCCTTTCACGGTAGGTACTGAAAGGATGTGAGTACCTATATCTCCTTTTTGGCCCCTTAGAAGCTAGGAAATACACATGTGACAGAATCTGGTAAATGTATGGCCCCACCCATGAATTTGAATAGGATAAAGCAGCAAAAGGACACAGCTAGAGTGAAGGACAGTTTGCCACAGCCACGGCAGAGTTCAGCAGTATGCCATGAGTGGTTAGTGGTGGAGGGCCAGCATGGAGTGAAGCAGATTCACTGCTGGGCCCAACAGTGACGTGCCACCCGGGATATCCAGGAGTGAGATAGCTGAGTCTTCAGTTGCCTGGACTCTCTGAAATCCTGCTCATTTTTTTTCAATCAAAGTCTACACTATTTTTTATCAATTCTATGAGTAGCCCAATATCTTTTCAGCGAATTCCTTTATTTGTTTAAGTTATCCCAGTATAATAACCATGTTTTCTGGTTTCTGCATTTGATGCTCTGAGATCTGGGGCCTCACTGACCCTGGATGGACTGCACCTCCCAAAGTTAGCCAATTCCTGAAGACTCAGCTGCGAGCACATCTGTATACCAATCAATCCAGAGCCCATGCCCCCAGCCATCTCCTTTATGGATACTGCTCTAATCAGTCCAGAGTAAGTAGCAGCTGACTAGGGACAACCCTTATGCCCCAGAGCACACTGAAAGTGTTCAAATCAGCCAACCCTAAATGTGCTTATCTGACTCTCCAATTTTTTCCTGTGGAAACTACAATATCACTTTTCCATGCCTGCATGTCTTACCACACCTGATTAAAATAAGTTCCAAGTATCCTTAAAACACCAGGTTTGATTGTGTTGTTTACAACCAAGAACCTCAACTGGCATAATTCCTGTCTTATCAGAGGTTTGTGGGGTGATTAGGAATAGGAAACCATTAAAACTAACTTAAGAAGGGTTATACGGATAATCAACCCTGTTCTATATCTGTATGTATAAGACATCCTCTTAAATAACCAGGATTAGGAAACAAAGAACAGCTAAGCCACATGGGATTCTGTCCAGGAAAGCAGGGAACCAAGTCTCTCTCCACCATCTCTCAGAGATTTGATGTACCCTCTTCTCTGCTCTCCCTACCAATCTGCTCCTCTATCATGTTTCTGTCTCACTATTGGCTTTCTTTGATTAATCATCATCATGTACATGACCACAAATGGCTG
The DNA here is from genome assembly GCA_036589455.1 of Ateles fusciceps. NCBI lineage: Eukaryota > Metazoa > Chordata > Mammalia > Primates > Atelidae > Ateles > Ateles fusciceps. The sequence goes on along the minus strand of JAZHEH010000424.1, from coordinate 2,201,256 downwards.
CATCCTTACCCAATTTGCTCTTTCAGCTCAAACACTCACCAGGATGTGACTCAGGGCTCAGTAAATTACAGTCCACAGGTCAAAGTGTGACTGGCACCTGTGTATCTAAATACATTTTTATTGAAACAGAGTCATTCTCATTCACTTATGTATTATTTGCAGCTTCTTGTTCGCTACAGTGATAGAGTTGAGTAGCTGTGATAGAGTGACTGGCTCACAAATACAGAATTTTTACCATCTGGCCTTATATAGAAAAAGTTCTTGACCACTCAGCTAACTAATCCAGTCTCTCTGCTTTCCAATTTCAGATAGATTCAGCTCTGGTCAGATTTCTACCCTGGTCCAATCACCTAAGAAGTAGATGTGATGCTGTGTTGCTCAAAGAAAATATCTTCCTGATTTTGTGGTGAAGGAACAAGTCTCTAAGCAAAGGAAGTAAAAAAAGAATGCATCAATTATCACTTCTGCATTAAGGGAAAACTCATCACTTTTATCTTTACTACATGCTTCAAAAACATGTGATAGCTCCCCATTTCTCACTAAAATAAAGACTAAACATAGCTGCATAGCTTTTGAAGTTGTTCCCATTATATCGGTATGATTTTATATGAAAAAGTAAGCTCCTTTGCCTCCTGACCATGATAAATCAGGCAGAGAAAGCTGACATTTGTGACTCAGAAACAAAAATGATGGGAAGAAGGGAAAAATGGGCTGGTCAGGTTACAGGCTGGGTGTCTTAGACAATTTAGTGTTGCTGTAACAGGGTACCTGAAGCTGGGTAGTTTCAAAAGGAAAGAGTTTTATTTGGCTCATGATTCTAGTGGCTGGAAGGTTCAAAATTGGACAGCTTCAACTAGTGATAGCCTGAGGCTCCTTCAACTCATGGTGGAAAGTGGAAGAGGAGTGGCACGAGGAGAAGCAATAGAGAGAAACCAAGGATGCCAGCCTCCTTTTAACTAACTGCTTTTAGTCAAAATAATCTATTTCTGATAGAGGGAAAGCCATTTACAAGTAATTCACCCTCACGACCCAAATACGTTTTACTGGGCCCCAACTCCCAACATTGCCAATCAGGGATCAAATTTCCATGTCAGTTTTGATGGGGACAAACTGCATCTAAACCATAGCACTGGGGTCAGAGCCTGATGGAGGACAGTCAAAGTGTGTAACAGCTCAGAGAAAGAAGCATGGTGACTAGTCTCTGGTGTGGGCAGCAGTTAATATCTGAGAAAATCCAGGACAAAAATTGTGCAGGCTATTAAAGAGAAAGTCCAAATATCACCTGCCCTTTCTCCTGAAATCATCCAAATTACTGAATTCACAAGGCCTCTAGCATAGGCACAAGGCAAGATCCTACCTGTATAAAGCTTGCATGAGAATCTGGTTCCAAAGATGAAGCCAGCCATGGCTAAGCAGCTAGGCATGCTTAATTTCATAGAAATCCCAGTGAGAACATGGAATCCTGGAGCTAAACCTAAATTTGAAAAAGAGAGGTAAGGACACTAAAAAACAAAACAAAACAAAAACAAAAACAAACAGGGTCTGGTAGGCAAGCCTGTGCCCTGTAATTACTCCAATTACCCAGATAACTGGTTTGATGGAAGCAAGGCTAATTCTTAGTGTTGACAGCTAGTTGATCTGAGGCTTCACACTCAGCCCCATTCAGGTCAGCAGGGAAATAGTATGTTGCTGAGCCTGCAGATGACAGGAATCAATGGCTCCCACTGAGATGAGCTGGTAAAGGTGAAGTTTTATATTATTTACTTATTTTATATCATTCCATAGTATGAGTCTTTCAATGCACACAGATTTGTTTCTATCTTAAGAATTATAAGCCATTGTTGGGAGGCTGAGGGGGGGAGAGTCACTTAAGCCCAGGAGTCCAAGGCTGCAGTGAGCTATGATCATACCACTGCACTCCAGCCTGGGGGCCAGAGCAAGACCCCTATCTCTAAAAAATAATTACAAAAATAACAATATAAGCCATAGTGTTCATCCAAACCTAAAAAGCTGTGCTATTTCACTGACTTCTAATGTCCACCCCTTTATTATCATATGACAAAGCAAATAATGAGAGTCTACTATGTACAAGATATTATTCAAGAAGTTAGTATCACAGAGGTATAAAGTGCAAAGTATGGGTAAAGAAATGTCCCAAGGTGGCCATGTTTTTTCATAATATGCAATGCAAGTCATCTTATCTGGAGACTGTCAGAAATACAAATTATCCACTAATTACTTGCATTAAGGTTGTTTCATTTACAAATAATACAAATCAAATTAATTTAAGCTAATAAAATAAAATATAAATATAAATGTGAATGTAAATAATAAAAAAAGAAACTAAGTTGACTAATTTAACTTAAGAGTCCATGAGATAAAGCTTAGAAATGAGCTGTTTTCACATATGGCTGTTTTCAAGGACTAAAATTATACCAAGTTGTATTTTCTCCCCTTTCTCTTTTTTTTTTCCCTCTGATCCTAGCTCTTAGCTGTATTTCTTTTTATGTTGGCTTCTTTCTTAACTTAGTAAACAAGTAAACAGATTATTCTTAACTTGGTGGCAAGGATGAACATAGACAACTCCAGGCTTGCATCTCACTGGCTTTGCAATGCCAGTGGGAAATTTTCCCAGTAGCTCCAAAAAAGTGTTAAGAATTATTTTCACCAGCCCAGCTGAGGGCATGTCTCCAACTCTGAATCAATTATAAGATATCTTGTATTTCTGCCCAGGAAGGGAATCTTTGAGAAGGTCAGTGTATCCAGTAACTTTGGTTTGGGGTGAGGGTTAGGAATCTTGGATAACGTTCCTTCAAATACGACATGAGAGTAGGCACCCGGTATACCTAATTTACATTCTTATCAAGGAACACAAAACTAAAGACCATCACCTTCAGGGCTTTATATATTTCTGAAAATTTCCCAATACCTGATAGTTGAATATATGTTCATCCATGACACTTAGTGGCATTAAGTTCCTTAAATCACAATAATCTGTGTTCCAGTCTATTGGGGAAGCAGGAAAGGAGGCTGAGGAGTGGGGCATACAGTAACAGGTAGCAATATAGGAGAGAGGACACAAGCACAGATGGAGCACAATGCTCTTAAAAAATAATGGGGTCATTGATCTCAAGTCACATGGGTCCAACCATTAGCATGAAATACCACTGTGGTGTGAATCTATCCTGCTCATTATAAAGTGACAAACCTTTGAGCTACAAAGCCCATCAGAGATGTACATCAGAATTGTGCCATCCTGGGCTAAGTGAATAACTGGGTATTTGATATGGTCACTCAAGTCACATCTACCACGTGACTTCCCATCTGGGAGACTGCCACTGTACCAGGATCTACACAGGTCCTTACATCATCTCACCCTGTTCCACTGTCCAAATCCCTGATGACCTTCTCATGGTACTTTGGAACAGACACTACCCTGAACAGATGGAATTGATAGGTCTGAGGGCTTACCAAACAGTTACAAACAGGAACAAAGTATGATCTGTGAAACTGAGAGTGAGTGAAGTCAAGGATAGCGAGTCAGTGTACAGGCTGAGCATGAGGTGAGGGTGGCAGGGAGGGAGGGCATTTGTATTGGGTGTTGATATAAGGCACAGCAGAGGCAGGCTTTCTTCCAAATATTCCCACTTTCATGCCTTCTGCACCAACCAAATAGAACCATCAACTTTTCCCTTTACATGCCAAATTATGTCATCTCTGCTCTTATTAATTATTTGAACTAGAACTTCTTTTCCATTCTGTAATAATTCCATGTATCCAATTACTACCTATCTTTCAGATATTAGGGAGATGTTCTCCAGGTCATAGAACTGTTGCATTTGAACTGTATCTTGATTGCCCATAACATTTTACCTACATCACTAGTACAGACAGCCTTAGCTGAATGCCGTATTTGTTTTTTTAATTTTCTATGCCCTATATGTGATATTTCTGAACAGATTAGCTGCTCTTGGAGGAAGGAATCCATGACTAGTTATTTCTTCCTGCCTGACACAGCTTCCTTTTTCAAAGTAGGCACATTAATTTGTTAAATCAACAAATAAATAAAAATGTTATGTTCCTTCTGACAATCATTTTCGTCTCTGAAACTCCTTCCTCATATTCATATGTCTACAACCTTCAATCTTTTCCAGAAGTTACTACCTTGAGTCTCATCCTCTGAGTTCTCCTGGCTCCATGAAATGCACCTTGATATTTTTCTTCTTTTTCCAGATTTTCATAAGGAGGTCAAACCCAGCACTAAAGCTTACTAAGAGAGAGAAGAAACACAATGTTGCCAAAAAGAGGAGTCATGATGGTTATTGCAGTGTCCTGCTCCAGAAGTTTGATCAGATGAACTAAGCAGACTGGCCCAGGGGCTGGCCCAGATATGGTCACTCAAGTCAAGGCACAGAATCTAAGCAGTGCTGCAAACTTAGATGAAGTGCAGCTTCCGGTGAGTTAGTCTCATCAAAAAGACATGGGGTTGAAAGAGTCAAAACAGAGGTCTACACATGGGAGAAAAAGAAAGGTGAATAACTTCAATTACTCTGTGACTGGTGGTAGTAAGGGTGCAGAAAGAGGAAGATGATGAACTCATTTTGATTGTACAATACTTTTGTATTTTTGCTTCAATTTTGAAAATACTTCTTATTCACTAATTGCCTAACACATATATGCCTTGAATCCAACATGGGACTAAAACTTAAAAATAAAAAAACAGATCATGTGTTCAGAACTCCCTGGCCCTGCGCACACAGCTTGCCCACCCCCCAAAACTCAAAGTACAACATAGAACTGGAGACTGAGCAATTGAGTGAATGAATAATTGAAATGATTTTCTCCGGCCAGATTCCATTCAGGGATCCAGCATGGACATTGACAACAGGCCTGTTTGAGAGTATGTTCTCTCTAGTATTACTATTTTCATTCTAATTATGTAACTCTGAGCAACTGCTTAATAATCATTATTGCTTTTTTCTCATCTGTAAAAGGGGGATAATAAATGCCATCTGAGGTCTTTATAAAGATCAAATAATGAAATAATACATAGTGTCTGGCACTATAATATATTGTCCCTTAGCACAGCTCTTTGCTGAGTAAAAACTTTTTAGTAGATAGCTACTATGTAGTCTGCATTTTAACATTATTTGGAACAGTTTGATTTTGGCCATGATCTCTGCCATTTCAATGTATGACTTACTAATCAAAAACACCAATTTAGCATTTAAGAGGAAAATAGTGGATCTATATTAGCAAAAGTAGAAATGTCTAAAGACAGACTTTACTTATGTTTTACAGATTTCTGGTATTTGTAATTTGTAGAGTTCTGGAAAACAGTGAGGCAGATTCAATTGAGATGTTTGCTGTTCCTTATCAAAAGTAATTCTGAAGTGTTAATTCTTTTGTCCCTTCTGTTTTGAGATTGTTGTGTTGTTTGCTACATGCCTCTAAAAAAAGTATTTACTCTCAGCTTCAGTTGGACTTACTTCTTTTTTGATAAAATAACATTACTGATAGGAAAAGCAGAGCTTTTTATTTGCGTTCCTTCATGAATGTGTTCCTATCACACATGTCGCAAAGGCCATTTACATCAATTAAGACACAATAAACACATTTCTAACAGTCCTCATCATTCTACGATGTGCTCCGCATTGTTATGTATGGAGTACTCTCTGTTCGTCCCCGCCTGTGATGTCACCCTGGCCCAGCAATCCATCTGAAATACTGTTTTATTAAGCCATTTACCCAGTATACATAGCATTATGAATCAAGGTTATTTCTTGTAGACTTTTGCTTTTTAGTAGTAGTCACAGCTGCAATAAAAAAATGGCTGATTTATTCTTAGTGTTTGTTCTACATTCCCTTTGGAGTAAATTCAATAGGAAAGGGGGAGTAGAGAATCTAAAAATCCCTCATAGTAAAATTCATCCAAGCATGTTTCTAACTCTAGGGGAACATCATTTCTCTAGGGGGAATTTTCTGATTGATGTCATCTGTCCCTGCAATCAAACAGACTGTAGACATTGCCTACGTGATGTGGTTGGTGTAACCGGGGCCCAGAGATCTGTAAAAACAAAACACCTACTGCTGTGGTTTGAATGTCCCCTCCAAAACCCATGTTGGAATTTAATGACCATTGTGGCAGTATTAAGAAGAACCCTTAAGTAGTAATTAGGCCACGAGGCTCTGCCCTCGTGAATGGATTAATGTCTTTATTGCAGGGGCGGGTTGTTTTCATGTCCTTCCAGCTTCAACCATGGATTCATGCAGTAAGAAGGCCCTCTTCAGGGGGTGGCCCACTTGACTTTGGGTTTCTCAGACTCTAGAATCATAAAAAATATAAATTTCCATTCATCAAAAGTTACTCAGTTTGTGATATTCTGTTATAGCAACACACAAGGACTAAGACACCTACCAACTTGTCCATGATACAGAATTTCAATTTTTGGCCATTCCTTTTTGTTAAAGTATCTAATGCTGCTGATAAAATATAAAAACTCATTGTCACATAAAACCTCCTGCAGGAAGGCTTCCCTAACACTTTTTAGAATGATTGCATGTGCCTCTTGTGTGCCCCTCTTCCAGCCCACTGGCTTACTCCCAGCAGAACATGATTATCACACTGTTTGGTGTCCTTGGCCTCCCTTAGAGAGCAATTATTATTGTTGCAGAGAATTCATTTTATTAATTAATTTTAGCTGGTCCAGCACATACTTCAGAAAAGTTGAATTACTCAGAATCCGGATATCCAGGTAGCATATCCTTGAATAAGTGAATTAAAACAACTCCAGGGCCCCACTTACCAGCCATTTCTGTGACTTTTCATTCCTGATCATTCTCAGGACCATTGGAGTTGTTTAGAAAGCTCTCCGTGTCACTTACCTGATGCCTTCCCAAGAGAACTCCACTTGAAGCATTAGTGAAAAACATGCGAGATTAAATTAGTCTACCATGTTGTAGTAGTTTGTTTATATGTATCCCACTCTTCTGAAATCAGTGACACACAACACACTTGATAGTGTGAAATATTTCTAACACTACCAGTGTTCTCTGCTGTTGTGATTCTTGGAAGGTAGAGAAGGAAGAGGAAGGAGCTATAATATCTGGAGGCCCTATCAGAATTTCTGGGAAGCAGGTAAATTTTGAAATATCTCCTTAGGTGATTCTGATGTACCTTCACTCTACTTAGATTTGGTACCTGAGAGCATAACCAGAGCTATTTTTCCTTGATCTCCCAGCTGTTTTTATGGAACTGGCATATAATAGATGTGCCATACAAGTGAGTTAGGTAGTTACACTGTCACTCACAAAGGTAAAAAGGGGTACAGTCAAAGAGAAGGATAGGTATGTATTTATAGAAAGGGAGGAAAGGGAGTTAACATGAATGTCTTTATCACAGCAGATTTCCCAGCAGAGGGAAAGGCAAATCAGGGCAGTGTAGTTCTAGCAAAGGGGATGTGGGGCCTTAGAATTGCCACTGAAAACAGGAGTCCAGGTTCAATAAACAATACTGAAAACTATACTTTCCTATTTGACATTTGCTAAGTTCCAATGCTAAATGTGTTTCTGCCTTTTTTTTCTTACTTTTCCACAAGACCTGTCAGGCGACAACTGAGGCTTTGACATCAGCACCTCAAAACGATGCACACCTAATTTAGAGTTCATGCTGTCATTTTCCTTACAGCAAACAAGCAAACAACCTTAGAAATATCCGCCTACATTCTTAGTTACAATTAGACACCTATACCTGTAAGCATGCTTCATCCTCTTGTACCTCAGCAATTTGCTGCACTCTTACCAGTGTTTTCTTCTAAGTATAATCCTGTTAATACCTCATACATTGACAGACATAATTCTTAAAAGATGTTCTGAGCTTGCTGCCTTTACTAATTCCTTACTACCTCAGCCTACTAAAATCTGCTTTCTGCCATCTCCAGGAGGCTAAAAACGATTTGCTGATAACTACAAGTGGAACAATTACACAATCCAGTAGAAGTTTTCCTTTCTATTTCCTCTTATTCACACCACTCTTTCTCAGATTCTTCCCTGCCTCTCTGGGTACTCTGCCCAGTCTTATTTGGTGAATTTTTTATTCTCCTTGCACATTAAAACAATCTTTTCAGTTAGTAAATGGTGTAAAAGAAAAAAAATAAAACTAACAAAAAAAAAGAAGAAAAAAAAACCTTAATCTTGTCTACGGACATACCCGTCAAGCAATCTTGTCTCAATCTATGCTCTTCCTGGGTGATTTTGCCAGACCTCTGACTTCAATGATTCTCAAAGCTATAGTCTACTTCTAACTTCACTCCTGAGTGCCAGACCCCAGTGTCACCCTCCTCTTCTACTTTAAGATATCAGGATGGCACACAGGAGCAATCTATTGCCAGAAGAATTTCTTCTTCCTAGTAACTGCTTACAAAAATTCTGAGAGTTAAAAAGAACGTACGAAAGAATTCTGTTCTGTGCCCATGATGTGGCCTTCCATGTCACACAGAAACCTTCTCAGCTGGGTATTTACTCACTGGATCTCCTGCATTTCTTCATTTTCCATCATTTTGGCCTTTTTCTGGCTCATAGTTCTATCTGGCCAGCATCCTGCAGTCAGTTGAAGAAACATTAACGGTTCTATTCCGGAGGGAAAGAGTGAATCTTAATTATTCAGAATGGAGCATCAACAAGACAAATACACTTCCCATTTCATACTATTTTTTGCTCCTCCCAATATGACTTTCATGCATTTTTATGTTAAAATGCCCCTTGTCCACCATGGGGAAGATTAAGTCATGAAATAATGGACGGTTGTTGGCACTGTAACCTATAACTTCCTAGCATAGTTTCTGATGCAGATAAACCATGTTTAAACAAGATTTGCTGTTTTAATTAACTCTACATTCCGACACTTTTGGAGCTATTTAAGTTTGGCAATGATCAGTGTCTTTTCATTGTATTAGCTTTGCATTAGGAACAGCAATTCAGCATCATTAGTTTGTATTGGAAAAGGGAGAGGGCACCCAGTCCTACTACATATATTTCTAGCAGCTAAGAGTGCTTTCACATGACTGTGCTACAGGATCTCACTCTCACCACCTGTAAAACAGAATGATTTCACCGCTTCTCAGAAACTGGGCCCTCCTTGCCTAAATTGGTCACTTCCATTGCCCAGATTGGAGTCCATCTTTTTTCTTTTTGTTTTTTGTTTTTGTTTTTGTTTTTGTTTTTGTTTTGAGATGGAATCTCGCTCTGTAGACCAGGCTGCAGTGCAGTGATGCGATTTTGGCTCACTGTAACCTCCACCTCCAGGTTCCGGTTCAAGCAATTCTCATGCCTCAGACTCCAGAGTAGCTGGGATTACAGGAGCTCACCACCATGCCCAGCTAATTTTTGTATTGTTAGTAGAGACGGGGTTTCACTATGTTGGCCAGGCTGGTCTTGAACTCCTGACCTCGTGATCCTCCAGCCTTGGCCTCCCAAAGTGCTGGGATTACAGGCCTGAAACACTGTGCCCAGACAACTGGAGTCCATCTTTAACTCACTTCCTATCACCATTGTTCCTATATCTTGTCAGGTACCAAATCTTTCAACTGCCCAAAATAAAGTTCAAATCTGATCTCCCCTACTGTCATTACCTTAATTCCACCAATGATAGTTTAGTGCTTAGTATTCTATGTGGATTATCTATTTTTTTTCTTCACACACAAGCTATAAAATCTGTATTATCCTACCCCATTTTACAAATGAGCAAACCAAGGCTAAGAGAGCTTAACTAACTGTCCAGGATTACCCAGCTTAGAGCTGGTAAATCACAGTTGGAACCTAGGTTTGTCCTGTCTGATTTCAGAGCTTGACATCTTACTTGCTACTATGCGCTTCCTCTGTTGGTGTTGTACCTTTTGTTTCTCTCCCCTCTTGCCTGTCTTACTCTTCTGATAAATGCCTATGTATTCTTTAAGGGGGAAATGAAATAGTCACTCTATTTATTTGACTCTTATTTGTGAGACTCTTTGCTTGACACCTTCTTTGCCCACTGTCTTGGGAGATGTCTCCGTTTTCTCACAGCATTTCATACCTATATATCGTAAAACATTTCTTACATGCTATTCTAATTTTGGTGACTGATATTCTGGAATGTTATTTATGTTGTCTTTACCCTTGTTTGTTTATCGTATCCCTTGGCTCTTCCCACATTCATTCAGTGAGAGTAGCCTTCATTGTTTTCAAGGGTGGGCGACAAACAGCATATATAGGAAGAAAGGAATCACTTTCTGGCTTTTGACATTCAAAAGCGCAGCCCTCTTGAAGAAAAGGAGGGAACACAGGACTTGCATAAGATAGTTGTGAAGCCATCCAAGGAGCAAGAGCCAAGCATTCCTTCCCCCAAGTAGCTAAACATTCCATTTTCTGGATAGATAATAAGGAAGCTCTTTGGGAGGATGGCATGTTGACTTATGAATTCTAGATTAGAAAGGCGAGAGGCAGCTCTCTTCCTCACAGCCAGATGAGACACTGGAATGGATGATAGAATCCCTTCTATGTTTGAGAAATCAGAGACCAGATGAATTAGTCTATTTCACCCATTGAGTGCCTACCTTGTGCCAGGCACTATTCTAAGTGCTAGGATATAGCAATAAACAAAACAGGGAGGAAATCCTGACCTTGCCTGACAGGGCCTTCAACAGTCTCAACAAGGGTTCCTGTGTGTGGCTTGGGACTGCTGAGGGACATATGGATGGCTGATAAAGTGCTGGGCCTTACCAAGTCTTATACTTGGAACGCAATGTGTTCCATAGGCAAATGGTTGAGACCACATCAGAAGAACCTCTCTGTACATAGGTAGATGAAAACCCGCAGTGAATAGTCAATGCTGCATATCATCACAGACATGAAACACCCTTCCCAATCCTCTATCATCTCAAACAACTGAAATCACAAGTAAACTGTAGAGTTTCTCTTATCTTGGTAGAAGAAGGGTTCAGGACATAAATTTAACTGAGTTATAAAAAACTAAAGAAAGTTTTCCATGTCTTGACTTCCTGAGCTCAGGGCCTGAGATTTTTGCCTGCTGTGCATGTTTTTTTCTTTTTATGATAAGACTGTGAGTTACCTGAGAGCACTCCATTGATCAGGGACAGCCATGATTAGTACATATGGGAATTATTGTAGACATATTATAAATGCATTCATTTTACACATTTATTGAGTCTAACTTTTGAGCACTAGGCTAAGTGTGCCACAGAGAAAAAGACAAGATCCCTCCACACAGAGAGCCAAAACCTCAGCTGTGGTTTGCATTTTAAGCCCAAAGCCATGCCAGACAGTATGTGTAGAAAGAAGGTGGTCTCCTCCACAACTTTCCAAGGAGGGTAATAATTCTCTCCTTTTATTTTAGTGTTTGTTCATATATTTCTAAGCTACAAATTCTCTAGAGTGTCTCAAGCCACAAAGACTTAGAAAAGAGGAGAAATAGGAATGCTTTTACACTATTGATGGGAGTATAAATTAGTTCAACCATTAAGACACTATGGCAATTCCTCAAGAATCTAGAACCAGAAATACCATTTGACCCAGCAATCCTATTACTGGATATATACCCAAAGGATTATAAATCATTCTACTATAAAGACACATGCACACATCTATGTTTACTGCAGCACTATTTACAATAGCAAATATTGTATTGTAACCAACCCAAATGCCCATCAATGATAGACTGGATAAAGAAAATGTGGCATAAACATACCATGGACTACTATGCAGCCATAAAAAAGAATGAGTTTATGTCCTTTGTAGGTATATGGATAGAGCTGAAAAACATCATCCTCAGCAAACTAACACAGGAACAGAAAACAAAACACCACATGTTGTCATTCATAAATCAGAGTTAAACAATGAGAAGACATGGACACAGGGAGGGGAACATCACATACTGGAGCCTGTCGAGGGGACTGGGGGAAAGGGGAGGGAGAACATTAGGATAAATACCTAATGCATTTGGGGCTTAAAACCTAGAGGACGGGTTGATGGGTTGATAGGTGCAGCAATCCACCATGGCAGATGTATACCTATGTAACAAACCTGCACAATCAGCACATGTATGCCAGAACTTAAAGTAAAATAAATAAAAATAAATAATAAATAAATAAAGAGAGCCATTAGTGGTGGCCCCTAAAACCTAAGTTAGAATAAATGCATTGAGGCATACACTGCTATTCCTCAACAGCTGCTGACTCTGCTCAGCAGGTATGTGGCTGATTTGAATAGTTTTTTTTTTAATGTTGATTTCTCTGTGAGGACCTCAAACACTCTGCCAGAGAAGTCAACGTGAGCCTGAGGCAATCCTTAAAGCATATTTAAATAAAACAGACCAAATAAAAAACTTTCTTCAAACTCTTCCTTCCAAAAAATTTTTTTAAAAACTGAAGAAAGAGAAAAATCTGTTTGGCTTTTCTGCTGGGGCAAGACATGGGTCTCCTCACACCAGATTACAGAAGCAACACCCTAATTGCTTTCCAAGTCTCTGATCCAAGACAAGACTCCTCCAGATCTATTTTATGTATCACATGCTATCAAACTGAACTTCCTAAATCTTGCAGCTCTGTTTTTCTTCTAGTTGATTCCTTTTCTAAATAGCATGTGTTTCCTCATTGAAAATCCCCATCTTTAGAAGTCTGACTCCTTCACATAGGGTGGTCATGAGGATTGGTTGGCATCAAACTGCCCTGCTTTGTACCTGTTACCTCCTTTCCCTCTCAAAGCTGTCCTGGTGTGGAGAATGACCTGTATTCTGTGGGTCTTTCCTCCATATTCCAGTGTGGCAGGTTGAGATCTCCATATCCCCCACCCTTGGCTCATTCTTCCATTCCCCCAGCCTCTCATATAGCTCATATGCTCCTGCTGCATCCTTTTCATGGAAAGCACATCCCCATTCCTCTACTTATTTTTCAGGATTCAACTCATGTTTTACTTCCTCCAAAAGGCCTTCATCAGCACTCTGGGCCACGCTGTGCTCTTCTGTCTGTGAATCTTTATAACCTCTCCGTACCATTCATTTTGACACTTCATCATTTACTACTGTGCATTGTTAATGAACAAGAATGAAGAAAGAGGAAAATCTTTCATCTTATGTTATTTTCCCAGATAACTCAAATGATTTTTCTTTCAACATTTTATACTGAAAAATTTCAAGCCTCAATGAATAGTTCAAAAATTTGTACAAGAAAAAGTATATATACTTCATCTGGAGTCACCAATTGTTAATATTTGCCACATTTCCTTTCTCTCTTTCTCTCTCCCATTTCTACCTCTATACTCACTCTATGTGTGCCTATTTGTGTATTTTTTGCAGAAACATTCTTAAAAGTCTGCAAATCTGATGACACTTCACTCTTAAATACTCCAGAACATATATCCTAGAATAAGAACATGTTCCAATATAACCACAATAATATTAATACATCTCATAAAATGAACAATAATTCCATAATATCATCTAATGTACAGTCCATATTCAAATTTACCAATTGTCCTTAAAATTATCTTTATAAAAAATCACTCCAAATTTAGTGCCCTAAAACTAACGCAGATTTATCACCCTATTATCTGGAGGTCAGAAGTTTGCACTGAATATCATTGGGATAAAATTGAGGTATAAGAAGGACTATATTCCTTTCTCAATCTTCTAGGGGATAATCCATTGTCTTGCCTTTTTGGGCTTTTAGAGGCTACCTACATTCCTTCACTCATGGCTCTCTTACACCTTCAAAGCCAGCAATGCTCACTCATGTGAATCTTTCTCACAGTATATCAGTTTGACACCTTTGCTTTCCTTCTCCATATGTAAAGGACCTGGGATTAAGTGGACATCTTAGGAATATGGCATCACATTTCTTCCCTCTGGCCCCAAAAGATTTATATCTGTTCCATATGAAAAATAATTCCACCCGATCCCAACTGAGGGGAATGTATTCCCTTCCCAGGTCCCCAAGGGGGCATAGTTTCAAAGGTAAGAACTTCCCAGTGCCATATCCCCACCCACGTCTCCATCCAAGATCTTAGAGGTCATCGTTTAATGTTCACGTGCATAGGAAAAAAATCAAAGGTTAATCACTCCAGTGGAAGTTTAGAGGAACTCCTTTCACAGGACAGAAAATTTGAATGGGGCGGGGAAGTCTCCAGGTTAAAAGTCCCCTTCTACCACATCCAGGCAGACTCCATATCTGGATCCCCTTCCACGACCTCATGGAAGATGCTTTTCTTTCTCCTTTTTCTCTCTCTCTGCCTAAATAAATCACTTTCTGCAAAACTATCTGGGGTCTGATATTTACTTACAAGTGCACCGGGCCCGGTGTGGTCCTCCCTCCCATTCTTGGGTGAGTGAGGGACCAAGGGCCTGGAAGAACACATCCTAGCAGGGAAGCTGAGCCTCCCCCATGCTCCGGAACCTCCATCTAGAAGATCATAGTCAAACCAGGTCCTAGCATTTTCCTATAATGGAAAATGGGGTGGGAGAGGAGGCCCAGGTCCTGAGGGCATTGTTCTGGTCTCAGCCAACCAGGGCTCCTCAGCTCCTGTACCCCAACAGGAGCCAGGGAGGGCCAAGATGGCCAAGGCAACTCAGCCTACCCAGATGCCCAGACTCTGCCCCTACAGTCAGTGGGAGGAGAATTTCGCCCGACCAAGGTGCACACCCCTTTCTCACTTTCTGACTTAAAGCAAATTAAGGTGGTCTTAGGAAAGTTTTAGATGACCCAGACAAATACATAGATGTTCTGCAGGGCCTGGGTGAGTTCTTTGAACAAGACTGGAAAGATATCATGCTATTGCTTAATCAAACCATAACTAGCAATGAGAGAGAGGCTGCTCTAGCAGTGGCTCAAGAGTCTGGGGACACCTGTACCTTAGTCAAGTACGTGACCTAATGGTGCCAAAAGAAAAGGATAGACATCCTTCAGGTAGACAAGCAGTCCCTGGCATGGACCCTCGTTGGGATCCTGATTCAGAACAAGGGGACTGGAGCCATAGGCATTTCTTGACCTGCATACTTGAGAGATTAAGACGAACTAGGAAGAAGCCCACGAACTGTGTAATGTCATCCACTATAACTCAGGGAAAGGAAGAAAACCCAACAGTTTTCCTTGAGCGATTGTGGGAGGTCTTAAGAAAGTATACTTCCCTGTCACTAGACTCCATCGAGGGTCAGTAAATACTAAAGGGCAAGTTTATTATACAGTCAGCAGTAGATATTAGGAGGAGAACTCCAGAAGCTGGCCCTGGGGCCAGAACAAAGTCTAGACTCATTACTGAACCTGGCAACCTCAGTGTTTTATAATAGGGACCAGGAGGAACAGGCTGAAAGGAACAGGAGAGACCAGAGAAAAGCCATAGCCTTAGTCATGGCCCTCAGGCAAGCAGACCCAAGGGGCTCAAATGAGGGAAAGGCTGGGTTAGCCACCGGTGCAGAGCTTACTACCAGTGTGGTCTGAATGGACATTTTATAAGAAATTATCCCCAGATGAATGGACCACCACCTCATCCGTGCCCACTGTGCCAAGGGGATCACTGGAAAGCACACTGTGCCAGGGGATGAAGGTTCCCAGGGCCTGAGGTGTCTAACCAGATGACCTAACTGCAGGACTGAGAGTGCCTGGGGCAAGTGCCAGCATGCATCATCACCCTCAACGAGCCCCGGGTAAAGCTGACCTTAGAAAGCCAGGAGGTTAATCTCCTCCTGGACACTGGCTCAGGCTTCTCAGTATTACTCTTCTGTCCTGAACAGTTATCCTCTAAGTCTGTAACCGTCCGAGGAGTCCTAGGATGAGCAGTCTCCTGATATTCCTCTCAGCCCCTATGAGATGCTTTATGGATGACCCTTTCTTACTAATGATCTTGTATTAGACAAGGAAACCGCAGATCTAATAAAAGATATAACCTCCTTGGCTAAGAACCAACAGGCTCTTAAAAATTTACCTGAAGGACACCCTGGAAAAAAAGGGAAAGAGTTGTTCTGCCCTGGATACTTGGTGCTTGTTAAATCTCTCCCCCTCAGATTCTCCCTCTCTAGGCCCATCTTGGGAAGGACTATTTTCGGTTATTCTGTCTACCCCAAAGGCAGTTAAGGTGGTGGGAATTGATTCATGGATTCATCACACTCGGCTGAAGCCTTGGATACCTCCTGAAGAAAGTCATAGGCCCTCCTCTCCACAGCCTGAAGTTCCAGGAGACAACCCTTGGTACACCTGCGAGCCGTTAGAGGATCTGCATCTCCTCTTCCAACAAGATCCCTAGGAAAGTAACTACTCATGAGTCTAATTTACATCCTGGCATTAACAGGACTGTAACTCTTAACTTTGCTATCTCTCAAACTCCAATTATTCCTTTCATGGAGTAGGGGGAGGGGTCAAAAAAATAGAAAAACTTGGTGCTGGCATTAGAAAAGTTACTACCTCTATTCAGTTACTATAAGCTATCTCAGGAATTAATTAATAACATAAAAGGGTTGCTAATGTTCTCTGCAAAGGCAGCTCACTCTGCAAAACAGCTTAACTCTTCGGCCGCCTTAGCTCTTCAAAGGAAAAGGACCCTAAATCTACTAACAACAGAAAGAAAGGAAACCTGTCTCTTTCTAGGAAGAAATAATGCTACTTTGCAAACCAATTAAGTGTTGTTTTAAACAAAGTTAAAGAACTCAGGAATCAATCAAACACAGAGCTAAAAACCTTCAAGAAATAGTATCATGGTGCTTATGACAACTGGCTGTCCTATGTCCTCTCCTAGGTCGGTCTATAGTCATTCTATAATTATTGCCTCTGGGCTTTTTATCTTTAACCTTCTTGTCACATTCATTTCTTCTAGAACCATAAGGTCATAAATAATCCTACAACTGGAACCCGGGGATGTCCTGGACTCATGAGCGCTATCATGGACATCAGGATCAACCTCCACCCCCGAAAGACTTCCCTCTGGAGGAAACCTCAATTGCAGGGCCCCTTCTATGCCGCATTTCAGCAGGAAGTAGCTAAAGAGCAATCGACGCCCCTGTCCAAACAGCAGTTGGACTTTCCTGTTTAAAGGGGGAACTGAAGAAACTCAAGAAACAAGTTACCTTTTCCTAAAATACAGTTGTGATAGGCACAGAGACATTCCTGTTCAAAAAAGTGATATAATGGAAGGAAAAAAATATATAGTTTTAACCAATTTCAAAATCAATTAAAGGATGGAATTAATTCTCTGGGCTCATGACTCTGTCCTCTGGGATTAAGCTCTGTCTTTCTGAGCCATTCTTTCTTTCTTTCTTTCTTCTTCTTTTTTTTAATGAAAGGTTGCACATGTTTCCAATTGAGTAATTTTATCAGCCTCTTTTTTGCCTATATATTTTTGGGGATTTGACAGTCTTCTTTTACTTTATGCTCTCTCTTCCAATCCAAGCTGGCAACATTTCTGCTGGTGTAAAGTTCTCAGGAACCTTGTATGTCTCTGATGTATGTAACAGGGATTTATTCAATTAGAGAAAAAAGCTCTTTTTGTGTGTTCTGGATTCTGCAGGGCTGGCTGAGAGGATCCACCAATAGCCTATGTGATCTCTTCAATTAGCTCTATATGGCAAAATACTCTGACTTTTCAATCTTTCCAGTCACGAATCAAAGTTTGTGTGGCCATGCCCTTGACTTTCTCTCCAGAGCATGCTTTCCTGACAGTGAATCTTCTAATTTTAGCGTTCCTTGTAATCTGAATAGGCAGAGAATTTATCAAATCCCGAATTCTTGGTTTCTTTTCTCTTAATGATTAGTCTTGCAATCTATCTCTTTCCTCTCACATTTTAGTATGAACATTAAGAAGAAATCTAGCTGTGCCTTTGACATTTTGCTTGAAAAGCTTCTCAGCTAAATGTGAACAGATATATTTTAAATGTCTGTTTTCTACATAACTGCAGAACACAATTCTTCTAAGACTTCAGCAATACATAACAAAGATCTTCTTTTCTCCAGTTGCCAGTAAGAAAATCCTTGTTTTCTTCTGAGCTCTCAGTAAGAAAGCATTTAATATTCATATGTCCGCTAATAGTTTTTTATCATGTTCCTTTTTCTATGATTTTCCTTACAATTTTTTTCAGCCTCTGCCCATTGCCCAATTCCAAAGCCATTTCTACATTGTTTTAGGGAATTGTAAAAGTAACACCCCACTTCTGGTTCCAAAATTTTTATTAATTCCCTATTACTGAAACAAATTACCACAAATTTAGGGTCTTAAAACACCACATATTTATTATCTTATGGTTCTGAATTCAGAAGTATGAAATGATTCTCACTGGTTTGAAATCAAGGGAGTTAGAAAGCTATGTTTCTTTCTGGAAGATATAGGATAGAAATTGATTTCTTAACTTTTCCAGTTCCTAGAGGCTACCCATATTTCTTGGCTCATGACCTTCCATCATCAAAGTCAGTAATTGTCAGTCAAGTCTTTCTCACAATGTATCACTGTTACCTGCCCTTTTTTACCTCCCTCTTCCAGTTAAAAGGCTATTTGTGGTATACTGGGTCCATCTGGATAATTCAGTACAATCTCTTTAAGTTCAGTGATTATCAATTTTAATTCCTGCTTCTTTGTAATAATATTCACATGTTCTAAAAATTAGAATGTGGACATAGTTGAGAGGGACATTATTCTGCTTACCACAATAGACTTTACCCCCCCAATCCAATTTTTTATCAAAGTTTACATATTATATCGTATTGTGATGTGTCATTATTTTCTTTTAATCTACAACAATCTCCTCACCCCATTATCAACAAACACAGCTTTATTTTATGACAGTGAGTTATATGAAGAAACCAGACCAGTTATCTTGTAAGGTAGCCCATATTCTGCCTATAAGTGATTGTTTTTTCTCATTATTAGATTTAGGGCTCAACATTTTTGGCAAAGGCACATTTGTGATATTATATGCATTTTACTGTATTGTATCATCACTCTTGGTGATTTCAAATTGGATTATCTGGTTCCAGTGGACTGTCATCACTTCATTGTAAAGGTGCTATTTCCCTTGAAGTAGTAAATAATTGGGAGAGTGACACTTTGAGATTTTGTAAAATCTGTTTTCCCTACAACATTTACACAATGGTTTTAACTTCTGCTGGTGAGTCTTTTATGCATCAATTTATTACGTTTGCCATTAAAAATTGGTGACTTCCTAATTTTATCACCTAGTTCTATCACCACATAATTCTATGATATGGCATTTTTCTGAAAAGGAGAGCATTTGCTTGCCACTTTTCAAGTACTTTTTAAAAAAATTTTAATGTATTTTATTTTATTTTTTTCCTTGTTTATAGTATTTAATATAAGTAAGTTTACCAGATAACGTGCCCCTTCCAGTTCCAATCTTATATCTCTGTGACTGTGCAATCTAATAACTAAGGTTCTCAGTGGCAGCATGGATCCATAATGCTGAGGAGAGATCAGGACAGGTCCAGAACCTTTAACAACATGGGAAAGGATGTAAAGCACTTTTCAAGTACTTTTATGGTTCTGAGTATTTTAAAATTATTATTAAATGTGCTACAGTTGCTGTTGGTATTTGTCTTTTTTTTTTTCTCCTCAAGTTATACCCTATGTAACCAGTGTGAGTCCCTTCTGGTCAGAACCTAAGTGCTATTGACACAAGTTAATTATACTTTAAATAGATCTTTGCTTTCCAGCACAATAAGCTGTCCAAATCTTGCCTGGAAATTTTACCTGGAATCACTTATTTCTCCAGGATGCTCTGGACGATTATCAATAAAATTACCATTTTGCAACAGAGATATGGTCAGTTAGAGGTATTCTAACTGTTGTTTCTGTGTGAGTTACTCAATTATTTTTCACTCTTCTACGTCCACCTCACTTCCAGTCTGAAACGTGACTGATCAATGGAGTCAATGAATGAGTGAATTGTTAAACAGTTGACAACTTCATTCATCTTACCATTAAATAAGCGAAGACATGCTCTGAGAATAAAAAGTGTTATTCAAATGACAGCTTTTTCACAGAGATTTTTTATTTAAGGTCTTATGCCAAAATTTGATACAGTGAGAGGGAAGAAGAAAAGCATAAATTAGTAAAAATTAATAAGGAGATAAGGGGGTATAGCAAATATTTGTATAGCTTTATGGGGTCAGACAGACTTGGTTTTGGCTATGGATTCCAAGTGTGGCTGTGAAAAAAAAGGAATTATACCTGCAGTAATATATTTTAATATATTTTGTGTTAACTAATAAGATACATTCTGCGTTAACTTTTCCACAAAGCACCAGAGCCCTTGGCCAGTTACGTTTCTATTAACTTAAATTCTGAGAAGGTGATGGTAAGAAAAGATAGAGGGAAGCAATGAAGAATCCTGGTGCAATGATGGGTGAGCCCTGAGCTTAGGCAATCAGAAGGGGCACCAGAATCTCCTAAAGAAACATTCATATACTAGCTCCATGACACTGTGCGTTTTCCTTACCTTTCACTTTTTCAAAGGCTGTTTCTCTATCCTGTTCATTTCTGAGCAATTACTCTATTGGAAACGCCATCTTGAAACAAAGTGAGAAATTATTTAACTTCTCATGAAAATTGCCAGTCCTTTTTCTTTTGATACATGAAGGTGATACTGGAAACTATTGTCATTAGGAAAAGTTCCAAGCTGAAGTTAATTTATAGAAAATGGAAGAAACTGCCCAATCAAGTGATACTTATTGGGTGTACAAAATGTGCTACCCAACATCAGTTTTCTCTCTGTTTTTTAGAACGTAATTACAAAGAAATACCATTATAATCTATTTTTTAAAAGAACTAGTATCTACCAGTGTTGATAAAAACAAAATATAGCCACCAAGCAAACCAAAAATCCCTATAAGTATTTAAGATGACTCTGGTTTAAATAAATTGATTTATGCTTATTAGAGCACTGCAAATACCAGAAGGCACAATTCAATTAAGTAAAATTAAATTTTATAAGGCAAATTTGGACTGTGTCCAGAACAAAATAGAGAATGTATTGGTACAACATATTTCTCAGAGAAACATCAGGTTTTTGGAAAGAGCACCAGAGACAGCCCATTTAACACCCCCGCTGACTTCCAGGACCAAGGGAATTCATAGATATATTAAGTAAAGACCGTACAAACAATAGAACTTAAGTTTTATTTACTTTTATATTTGCATTTTCCTTCACAAGATTTGGTACTCAGAAGACAATATTTCTGAGTGAATAAATGAATGAATGTATTAATGTGTTAAATGAAGGCTTAAATAATACAAAAAATAATTTTCCAAACTCAACTAATTATGTTAGATTCCATATTGCACATTAGCTGTAATAGAAAACCATTTTTAATTGTTCAGGCTTTTATCTTTCTTTTAAAGCAAAACAAAACATGTCTTCATTTTAATAATTAATTTCATCAATATAATAACTCAGCTGCTTCAGTGAGTTTGATGACACAAGAACAACCCAGCTTTGACTTTGTGGAGTGAAAATGTATACAACTTTCCATTGAAAAGAAACTTCAAATACACTGACTATGTCCCTGAGAGGAAAGAAAACCTTTCCAACAGAAAACACTAAAATACACCATGTTTAAATATTGAATAACTGAGTACTTTGTTAAATCTATAACTAAACTGTGTGAATATGACAGCCTTCTAATATAAAGTTCCTCAGGATAGCTAAAGACCTAGGATGAGCCTGAATTAAGTAGCAGTCTCTTGAGACTATGCCCTAATTAATTAAAAGAATGAGTAATAGTATCACGGGTACTTTTACAGTGCCATCTTCTGGAACCATCTCAACATGCTCAGGGACCTTAAACATTGGTGGTCATCTGCAATGAAAGACAACCTCTTCTTATGACGCTATTTTTTGCATGTTGCAAAAACAGTCAATGGTTGCAATTAACTCAAACTCTGGATGGGACAGTTTGGGCCGTAACTGTTGCAACAAGGACCTGTAGCACATGATATACCTGCACATTGTTAATCCCTGGGTTTCCACTTATTTTGAAAGGTCGGGATTAGCTAGAACCAGGTTTTCCTTTCCGTTGTTGATTTGGCTATAGCTTCCAAGGTTTTTACATTCCACTGGGCATTGTATTTATATTACACAGTTAATTCTGGAATTATTTATTCATCTGGATAATGAGTGCTCTTGTCTGTGGACAAACCAAGTGATACTCAGATGATTAATGCCAGTCCTTCAAGATCTGCCATGAGAGCTGGGCAGGGGTCAGGGCACAGAATATCGTCTAACTAAGAAACCTGAAGACAGCTATGTGGGTCACATTAGTATTTCTGAACATGATCAGCTTTTTCAATTTCCATTTCCTACAAATGAGAAACAACATGCCAATAACAGGCCGACTGCTATTTCTTTGAGCGCTCCAGATAGTGTTTGCTTCTAGCATGAGTGCAAGCCATGGATCTGGCAAACTCTTGTGGTGAATTTAATTCAATGGAGAATGTTTTTTGTTTATTATGAGGCCTGAAGCAGCGCCAGCAACAGTGATGATTAAATTAAACATTTTTAAACAAAGAGAAGCAGCATTTGTCTTGTGGAGGAATGGATTATAGATGTGTCCCTGACTGGAATGAAGAAGGCACGCAGGGGATCATAAACTTGAATCTGTCCAGACTTTTACTTATAAATGTCCAAGAGTCATGATAAGGCATTTAAAATCTCTTTTCTGGATTTTTTTATTTTTATTTTTCCCTCTGTGGGCTCATTCTAGAGTTCATCCTTGGACCTTAGAAACACAATGACATAATTACAAAAAGCAGGAAAATCTCCAGTCCAACTGCCTTGTTATTTAGGGTTCAGTTGAGTTCAAAAAGTCCTTTCTTGCAGGTGCAGGGCAGCAAGAAAGATGGGAGGAATTAGTCAGGCTGGACAGTTACACTGAGGTATAAGGCAGGACTTGACTCTGGGGGTAGGAACTGAAACACGAAGAGGTGGAAGTACCTCTCTATAAGACATGCCCACCAGTGTCATGTCAGTTTACCATTGCTATGGCAACATTTGAAAGTTACCACAGCCCCCACTTTTTAAGAAATGTCTGAATAATATACCCCTTAATTTGCATGTAATTAAAAGTGAGTATAAATATGACTGCAGAACTCTCTCTGAGCTGCTGGTCTGGGCACACTGCCTATGGAGTAGCCCTGCTCCACAAGGAGCGGTACCTCTTCTGCTGCTGTGCATTCCCACTTCAATAAAAGTTACTGTCTTACACCAGCGCTCACCCTTGAATTCTTTGCTGGTTGAAGTCAAAAACCCTCTTGGCTAAGCCCCAATTTTATAGTTTGCCTGCCCTGTGTCAACATGCCTTTAAGTATTTATGCGGGAGAAAAATTCCGTGTTTAGAAGAACCATGCACTTGCCCTTCATTTCATTTCTATTATCATGAGGGTAATATAGAATATAAAGCTGGCTGTCTGGGTCTGCCCTACGTAAGAGCAGTTCCTTCTCAACCTTCAGGCTTCCGCTTAAGTCATGGTTGCCTCTTCTGTAACTATTGATTGTAATTGATTTGTTTACTTTCCTATGGTCTATATTTACAGTTACAATGTAACGATTATAAGGTAAGAGGGTAAAAAGCCTGCAAGCTGGCCCCGAATCATTCCCCATCCTAGTATTCATACCCTGTGTGGTCTCCTTGCATTTTGTACCAGAGTTGGTCTGTGTGGCCAATCCTATACAGCCGTAGTGATGATACATCACTTTCAAGATTAGGTTATTAAAGACTAAGACTGCTGACTTGGGCTTTCCCTCCCCCTCTTCTCCTGACCCCTTCTTTCTCTCTCTCTCTTCATCACTTGCACTAGGGGACACCAGCTGCCATAACCTGGGTAGCCCAAGGGAGGGACCCAGGTGGCAAGAAACCAAAGCCTCTTGCCACGGGCCCTCTGGGTGTGCTTGGAGTCCAGTTCTCTAGCTCCTCTAAGTGATCTCAGCCCTGCTCAACAACCTGACTGCAGCCTCATGAAAGACTCTCAATCAGAAGCATTCAGCTAAACTGCTCCTGGATTCTTACCCAGAGAAACTGCGAGAGAATGAATATTTGCTTTAAATTGCTCAGTTTTAGAGTAATTTGCTCTGCAACAATAGATAACTGATAAAGGAAATATCCAGTTATGATTTCATGCTCCAGCTCCCTGCATACTGTGGCTCATGTATCTCAATAAATTGGCTGAAGAAATACTTGGTGAACAAACACATAAACCTCAATAGCTTCTTGGTCCAGGCACTTTCTCTAAGTAATGCTTTGTATTTGCTCAAGTCCAAACAACAATCTTTTGACTGCAGTTGTTGGTTAAGGAAATCTGTTTGTAAATAAACTGAGAAGAGTCCTTTACCTCATCACCTCAGTATAAATTAGAAGTTTAGTTACTAATAACTGAAACCGTCCTCTGGTTCAAAGGACACACATTATATTAAGCAGTTGACATGGCACAGATATTTACAAAATTAAGTGTAAGAAGTTATAAGGTATGATTTTGTATTGACTTTCAATTTCTTCTCTGCATGCTGGTAATTCATGTATGATGAAGGGAAGAGTCTTTCCTGACTGGTCTATTCTAGTGGTCTGGAGTCTCTGTTCTTTTTCTAGTTTTACATCATATACTGAATTCTCTCATCAGTCCCTGTTTCTATCTGATGTAGACTGTATGAGAATGAGTGCTCCTCTGTTCATACAATTCACAAAAATTGTCAGATCTTTTAAATTCAGTTGTTCAAATTAAATAAAGTAAACCATCAAAAGTTTCAAAAGGTACTTTCATTCATAGCCTATTCTCTAAACGATGATTGTTTAGCTATGCTCTGGGAGTGAATCCTCCTCTCTCTCCCTCTGATGTCTATACTTTGGCTTTGCCTGTGTCCCTCTTGTGTGGTGGAAGTACTTTTGTGCCCCTTGCCTTTTGGCAAAAAGGGAGCAATCTCCCAGTTGAATAAAACTTTAAAGAGGCGCCTTAGTGTGTGAAAAGTTGTTAGTTGGTTATTTACATCATATCTGCTACATCAAGGCCACAGATGTAAAATGATTCGATGAAGCCTTTGTGATCAGTACCTCACAGTGCAGTTGAAGCTGAAGAAGGACAAGGTAAGCAGACCTATGTGTTCAGTTAACGAAGGCCACCCGGTCTTTTGACCCATGTCAAAGTAAAGAAAATGAAGACTAAGAGGTTTAGTGATAGGTAAAGAATATCAATGAAATTATGACTGTGGCACAATTTTACAATGTTTTACTTCTTCACTTTGGAAAACTCCAGACATTTCCACGTGTCTTGTAGGGTATCTGGAATTTTCAATATTTCTTTATACTGAATTGTAATTGCCATGGCCATATCTAGCTTTGATTAACCATTTTTCTAACCGTCCTTTTAACAAATATCTTCTACTTGGAATAATCCTTCTTCTGTTTTAACACATAATTAGTTGTCTTTTATTTAGGCATTTAGTAGATATTTTTAAACCTTAATAGAATCTTTACTTAGATTTCGCTGTTCAATTTATAAATATTTTCCCTTTCTGTTGACCCCACCCCACACATACACACATAGAAACCATGTCCATTTTTACCACATTACTGTTTTCTGAACCAGTGATTGCCCACAACACCTGCCAATAAATTTTTCACTTCATTCAAGATGCACTATAAGGCTCATCTCTATAAAGATTTTTCAGTTATAAGACTTGTTTCCTCCATTACTGATTGGCTCTAAATAAACTCAAACATCTGTTCACATCATGACTTCATTTGGTTCCTGAGTTCAAGTCTTCTCTCTACATTTAATTTGTAGATTTCTTTTGAGAAGACACCATATCTTGTACCTCTTTGACATTCCTTATAGCAACCCATCCAATGCTAGGCATGGATTTTCATTTATACTGTCATTAATTAAATCCACTTAACATAATCTTCAATTAGAAGAACAGAGACAGATAAAAGTACAAATTCTATTTTCAAAGAAACCATAAATAGTGGCAGGTATGCTAACATCATGTGTGGCTAACATGAATAGAGTCTATTGCCTATTAATTTCCAAGTGTCAAACCTCAACTTCTCATGCTTGACTTTTCATATTTTTCATAAGACACAGAGGTGAGCCTGTCTTCTTTCCCTTTTGAAAGAAGCCTCTGCCTACTCTGTTTCTCAAGATTCTTCTCTCTGCAAAACTAAATTTGAAAAAAAAAAAACTATCTACCTTTTTTGTTGCCTCCTAAATGTATCATGTATTGCTCTTTTTATTGAAAATTTCATCTTTAATCTTTAGGGGCAAAAAAAAAAAAAAGACAGTAATAAACATACCATCTATGCCAAATACATATATTTTTAATTTCACAAATGTCTTAGATCCTTCATCCATGATCTATTGTTCCTGATTTCTCAGCTTAGATGGCATCTAGAAGCCATATGCATTTCTATATTTCTTAAGGGAGATGCTCATCACATTTTTCTCTCCCTAGCTTCTATCTCAAACACCTTTAATTCTTTAGGTTTCAATTACTTTCCTACACAAAGACTCTCTTTCCTAGAAAATAAGTCTGAAAGAGTGGATATTTTATCCCTTTATAATTCTGCCTGTCTGCAGTGCATGCTTTATATATTTGAGAAAGTCCTAATGGATGGATTCTGACTTCAGTCTATAAAATAAAATGGTTGCTTTGTTGTGCATGACTCTTACATACTCATAACCCTTAATCCATGACCTACCACCTTCCAGCCAAGGCTTCATTGCTTCACTGAATCATGTGGTACATTACCTTCAATCACTCTTTTTGTCAGCATGATCAATTCATGTGTTCTTATCCTTCTATTGCATTTGCCCTGCCAACCCCGCTCTCGGACCCATCGATCCATCTATCCTCTCTATTGCTTCATATGGGCTATGAAACAAGAAGAAATACCACTATAGTACAAGTTAGATGACCTATATTTTATGATGTAACCTCATGGGTCCACCCTAAGCTAGGCTTTCAACCATACTTGGAAATCCCATTGTGCATCCCTGAATGGATCCCTCTCTAATTTCTCATAGTGCTCATGCAAACCTTTTAAGATTTCACCTGGTTTGTCTCCTGTCCCATCAATCCTATCCTTATAACAGTTCAAATGTTTTGTGGGAAATAAATAAGTAATTATATGTAAAAAATATGGCAGGTCTGGGAGGCCGAGGCAGGTGGATCATGAGGTTAGGAGATAAAAAAAAGAAAAAAGAAAAAAAATATGGCATGGTGCTTAACACAGAGCAAATATCTAATAAAAGTTAATCATTATTATTAAATACTCAGAAAACTCAGAAAATAAATAACAGTATTCCACCACTTACAGATATTTACTGTTCAGTACTTTTTAACAGAAATAATATTTAGCTAAAAATATCTCAAAATATGAATATTGATTTATTAATTTCTCTAAAAAAATCTTTTTTTAAAAAATTAAGAAGCAGAGTTACTAACATATTTTAATCTCATGTATCTTAATAAGGTTAAGGTGTATACCTGTTTGAAAACTATTATCATAAAAACTAAGACATGAAAACTGTATTTTCCAATTTTTATTATAAAAAGGTAAGCAATGATGAAAGTAAAAAGAATAGTTTAATTAACACCAACGTAGTCATCAAGTAGATTCAGGAATAAATATTATATTTTTGCTTTAGCTCTCTTTGTGTTTGTGTGTTTGCTGAATTTTTTTTTTCTTTGAGAGAAAAAAAAAGCTATGTGCAGTGGTGCAATCATAGCTTACTGCAACCTCAAACTCCCGGCATCAAATGATCCTGTGCCTCAACCTCCTGAGGAGCTGGGATTACAGGCAACCACCACCAAAACGGCTGCAGAACATTTCAAATAAATTTTCGGATATGACACTTCTAAATATTTTAGCACATATCTCTAGAAATAAGTACATAGGTACACATAATCACTATTTTATTATCACACCAAGAAAAATGAACAATTCCTTGATCTCGACTAATATATATAGTTTTATAGTCTTTATTCAGTTTCCTCTAATATTTCTGAATATGTTTTCTAAAGCTACTTTCATTCGAACGACACCCCATTCAGATCTACATATTGCATTTTGTTTCCATATCTCTTTGGTTACTTTTATTCTATAATGACCCTCCCTTTTTTTTTATCCTATTACATTGACTTGAAAGACACAGGGGTGGTGATTCTGACCACATCCCTGTTCAACTCTCCCCATTTGGCCTGTGCAGAAGACAGATGGATCCTGGAGAATGACAATAGATTATTGCAAGCTTAACCAAGTGGTGACTCCAATTGCAGCTGCTATGCCAGATGTGGTTTCATTACTTGAGCAAATTAACACATCTCCTGGTACCTGGTATGCAGCCATTGACTTGGCAAATCCCTTTTTCTCCATTCTTTTCCATAAGGCCCACCAGAAGCAATTTTCCTTCAGCTGGCAAGGCCAGCAACATACCTTTACTGTCCTACCTCAGGCATATATCAACTCTATGGCTTTGTGTCATGATATTATTTGGAGAGACCTTGATTGCTTTTTGCTCCTATAAGATATTAAATTGATGACATTATGGTGATTGGATCCAGTGAGCAAGAAGTCTCTCTAGGCCAGTCTGTTCTCTCTGAGACATACATATCCTCCTACTGTGGTTTCACTTCCCCGAAGTTTAACCAAATTTCACAGCATCCTTGCTGCTGATCACTACAGAGGGGGTGTGTTGTTCTAGCTCCCTACAAAGAGTCACAATGCCTAGTCAGCCTATTTGGATTTTGGAGGCAACACATTCCTCATTTGGGTGTGTTACTCCAGCCCATTTATCGAGTGACCTGAAAGGCTGCCAGTTTTGAGTGGGGTTCAGAAAAAGAAAAGGCTCTGCAACAGGTCCAGGCTGCTGTGCAAACTGCCCTACCACTTGGGCCATATGATCCAGTAGATCCAATTGTGCTTGAGGCTTCAGTGGAAGATGGGGATGCTGTTTGGAGCCTTTGGCAGGCCCCCATAGGTGAATCACAGCAGAGGCATATAGGATTTTGGAGCAAGGCCCTGTTATCTTCTGCAGATAACTACTCTCCTTTTGAGAGATAGCTGTTGACCTGTTACTGGGCTTTGGTGGTCTTGGCAGAAGCATTGCTTACAAAATAGGCAAACCCATATCTGGAGTAAGTGTCTATTCCAGTGAGGAAAAACCTCTGCCCTTTCCATGATGGAAGAGGTCCAATATAATCAATCTGCCACCAGGTAGCTGGCTGATTGTGCCCAGGAATGGTGCCATATCCACTGTCATGGTATTCCATGCAGCATTGCCTCTGACCAAGGCACTCACCTTGTGGCTTAAAAAGCGCAGCTATGGGCTCATGCTGATGGAATTCACTGGTCTTACCATCTTCCCTATCATCCTGAAGAAGCTGGATTGATAGAATGGAGGAATGGCCTTTTGGAGTCAAAATTACAATGCCAGCTAGGTGACAATACTTTCAGGCTGGGGCAAAGTTCTCCAGAAGGCCGAGTATGCTCTGAATTAGCATCCAATATATGGTACTGTTTCTCCCATAGCCAGGATTCACGGGTCCAGGAATCAAGGGTTGAAAGTGGAAGTGGCACCACTCACCATCACCCCTAGTGAGCTACTAGCTAAATTTTCACTTCCTGTTTCCACAACACTATGTTCTGCTGACCTAGATGTCTTAGTTCCAGAGGGAGGAACACTGCCATCAGGAGACACAACAATTCCATTAAACTGGAAGTTAAGTTTGCCACCTGAACACTTTGAGCTCCTTCTAACTTTAAGTCAAAAGACTAAGAAAGGAATTACAGTATTGGCTGTGATAATTGACCTGGACTATCAAGATGAAATTGGTCTACTGCTCTATAATGGAGATAAGGAAGAGTATGCATGGAATACAGGAGATCTATTAGGGTGTCTAATAGATTACCTTGTAATTACCTTGTAATTAAGGTAAATGGGAAACTATAATAGCCCAATCCAGGCAGGACTACAGATGGTCCAGACCCCTCAGAAATAAAGGTTTGGGTCACTCCACCTTGAAAAAAATCCATGACTTGTTGAGGTGCTTGCTGAAGGCAATGGGAATACAGAATGGATAGTAGAAGAAAGTAGTCATCAGTACCAGCTATCACCCTGTGACCAGCTGCAGAAATGAGGACTGTAACTGTCATGAGCATTGTTTCCTTCTTCTGTTAAAAACATGTTTGTGCACCTGTACACTTGTACTAAGAAAATATGTTTATTTTATTTTATTTTCCTTTATCATGTGACAATATTTATTTACTTCATATCAGCATTTAAGTATTATTAACTTTATGTAATAGTATTTGGGTTGAGGATTGATGAGTTTCCAGTTACACAAAGGATAGTTATATTATGTTAGGTGTAATTATGACCTTATTTATTATCTTTATTTGAAGATTATGTATGATCTCAGGAGATGTGTATGGGTTCCAGTTAACAAGGGGTGGACTTGTGATGGTTAATACTGAGTGGCAACTTGATTGGATTGAAGGATGCAAAGCATTGATCCTGAGTGTGTCTGTGAGTGTTGCCACAGGAGATTAACATTTGAGTCAGTGGACTGAGGGTGGCAGACTCGTCCTTAATCTGGTGGGCACCATCTAATCAGCTTCTGGCAAATATAAAGCCAGCAGAAAAATGTTAAAAAGTGAGATCAGCCTAGCCTCCCAGCCTACATTTTTTCTCCCGTGCTGGATGCTTCCTGCCTTCGAACATGGGACTTCAAGTTCTTCAGTTTTGAGACTCTGATTGGCTTTCTTTGCTCCTCAAACTTGCAGACAGTCTACTGTGGGACCTTGAATATGTGAATTAATACTTAACAGACTCCTATATCTATGCACACACACATATATGTATATACATATATATATATATATAGCCTGTTAGATTCTGCCCCTCTAGAGAGCACTGACTTACTCAGTTACCTTTCTTATTTACTATTTCTGATTCCGTTCATTCCTTCTTGTGAATTCCAGTTACCATCTAGTGTCATGTCTTACTTCAATACAGCTTTCCACCCATTTCCAATACAGTTTATATTCAACTCTTTCATCCTGTTATTGTCAAATGTATTGCATTTCTGCTAGCAACAAGTTGTCTCAGTACTGTTTTAACCTTGGAATGTTCTTATTTTATCTTTATTTTTGATAGGTATTTTTCCTAGTTTTAAGAATCTTAGTTGATTTTTTCTTTTTCTTTCAATACTTTGAATATGCCATCCCACTTCCTTCTACCTTCCATTATATCTAATGAGAACTTAGCTGTTAATGTTATTGGGTTTTCTTTGTGTGTCAATAGTCATTTTTCTTCTTATTGTTTTCAAGATTTTCTCTTTATCTTTAGCTTTTAACATTTTGGATACAATGTGTCTAGATGTGGATTTTTTTTTGTGCTTATCATACTTGGAGTTCCTTGAGCTTCTTGGATGTATTGAGTAAGATTTTCTTCAAATTTGGTAAATTTTCAGGCATTACGTCTTCACTTGTTTTTTCTGTCTTTTTCTCTCTCCTCTTTCCAGTGTACATGTTGATGTACTTAATGGCATCTCACATTTATTTGAGGGTCTACGCATTTTTCTTCATTGTATTTTTCCCTCTGTTCTTCTGATTGCATAATCTTAATCTATCTTTAATTCACTGATTATTTCTTCTGCCAGCTTAGGTCTATTTTGAGCTTCTTTAGATAATTTTTCATATTACTTATACTTTTCAATTCCAGAATTATTTGTTTTTATATTTCTGTCTTATCAACATTCTTTATTTGTTTTGATATTGTCATTATACATTTATTTAATTTTTGAGATGTGATTTACTTAGTTCTTTGAACATATTTAAAATAGCTTCTTTGATGTCTTTGTCCACTAAGTCCAACATTGAAAGCCCTTCAAAATCAGTTTCCATGCCCTGTCTTTGTTCGCTGGATATGGGTCATAGTTTTCTGTTTCTTTTCATGTCTTGTAATTTTTTTCTGGTTGACTATTGGACATTTGCAATAATATGTTTTAGCTACTCTGGATACCAATTCCGTTAGGGTGCTGGCATGTTTTGTTGTTTGCTTTTTCATGTATTTATTAGTTATCTGGCTGAATTTACTCTCTGAAGTTTATTACCTTCCTTGTGTATAGTCTCTATGTACTTGCACAATTTTTTTTTGTTTGTACCTTTTAGACTGATGACCTAGCAGTAACCTCTGGGTCAGGATAAGCCATTAATAAATGGTCAAAGAGTACCTAGGTCAGCATGGCCAGACAGATACTTATCACTTATTATTGAATATGTATATACTTTTGAAGCTGCTGTCATAATTGAAGGAGTTATGTGTTTGGTCTACTAGTTCGGCCAGGGACTAGTAGCTTGCATTTTTCTGTCTCTGATTATTAGTGGGAGTGTGAAGCCTTGGACATGTACACATTATTCCATA
Organism: Ateles fusciceps; assembly: GCA_036589455.1. Lineage (NCBI taxonomy): Eukaryota > Metazoa > Chordata > Mammalia > Primates > Atelidae > Ateles > Ateles fusciceps. The sequence continues at coordinate 2,168,802 of JAZHEH010000424.1, read as the reverse complement.
CCAACAGAAATGTGTGATTTTCTTTTTGTGTTTAGCTTCACAGGATTTGTCTCTTGGTCAGAGCAGCTTATTGTTCAGCCAGTGCTCAGTCATAAGTTATGCTTCAAGCTCTAGTATTAATGAGGCTTCTACCTTTTTGGATTAATCTATGTGCAGCTTGGGAAGTTTTCAATACTGCTTCACATCCTGTTGTAATTGTTTCTGAGTAGAGACGGCCTAGCAGAAGCATACAGCCTTCTGATCCTCCAGGGTTGACTGTGATGCCATGGGGGTCTTTTTTGCTGTCTTTTTATCCTGGCTTTCTCTGTTTAACTGGTTGCTATTCCATTTTGATTGTTGCTGCCAGGATCATGGAATCATGAGATCTTCTTAATTTTTTCCAGCCAAGAACACCATTGTTTGTGACAATGCCATTAGGCATGGGATTCTCTAAGCTCTGTTCCAAATACGGTTAGTTCCTTCAGGTAAAGCTGAAGAACTCTTCTCTTTAATGTCTGCCTCTCCCCTCATTACAGGACTTTCCATCAGTGTACGGGATCTGTGAGTGGGGGCAGTGTCCTGCTTTTTCCAGAATGACATTTGTTCTATAAGGTAGAGATGGGGGTGTGGTAGTTCCTGGTAATATTGGCTTGCCCCTGTCATGGACAGTCTTATGAAGAAGCTGGGGAGGGCATGAAAGGGCGTGACAACCAGTATACTCAGTTGTCTGTCCCTGAATTAGAGCTTTCATCCCATTAGTAGAGGTTGAAGTGAAGAGAACACTGATTATTGTGGCCATGCATGCTAGGCAGAGAACCTCACCAACATTAGACTGAGGTAGATGAAAAACAACAGATTACTTTTCCTGGGATGAAATTACAACTCTAGACTAGGAGCTGGGAAAAACAGAAAACAAAACAAAACAAACAAACAAAACTCTCATCTTCTTGGCCACATCTGCCTGGAATAGAGCATTTGGAGTCGTTTCTGTAAGATGCAGCTTGAAGTGGCTGGGAGGAGTAAATATTGGCTCTTGTGCTACTCTCTTGCTGTTCTTGTGAAATTTAGTAGAATTTTCTTAATATTAAATGTATCTCCATTTGTTGTAAGCTCTTAGGACAATATCCCAATTAACAATTTAATTAAAATTTAATTTAAAATCCAATTTAAACAATTGAGGTTTAAAAATAATTTTCTGTAGTTAAATAGCTGTTTTGTTGTGCTCCTCTTTCTGCTATTCTAGAAGTGGATTCACTCTTCCCTCTTGATTTTTATAAGTTCCCTAAATATTAAGATTATTGAATCCTCGCACTTTAGGAGGCCAAGGTGGGTGGATTACCTAAGATCAGGAGTTCGAGACCAGCCTGGCCAATATGGAGAAACCCTATCTCTACTAAAAAATACAAAACTTAGCTCAGCTTGGTGGCACGGGCCTATAATCCCTGCCACTTAGGAGGCTGAGGCAGGAGAATCACTTGAACCTTGGAGGTGGGGGTTGCAGTGTGCCCTGAGGTTGCTCCACTGCACTCCAGCCTGGGCAACAGAGCAAGATTCCATCTAAAAAAAAAATAAATATTATTAGATCATTAATGTTAATGTGACATGCATTTCAAATATTTTCTTATATATCTTTCTCATTCTCTTATTATTAGTTTTTGGCCATGGAGAAGTTTCTGTTTAATTGTTAAGCAATAAAATATATCAATATTTCATTGTTTCTGGATTTTAAGTCATGGTGAAAACAAACTTTTGCCACTCTGAAGTTTTAAAAACATTGGCCCAAGTTTTCCTCTAGTACTTATATGAACTGACTCTTTTTCTTAAGTATTATATCCATTTCAAATTTATTATTACGCATATTGGGAGATATGCATTGTAATTTATCTTTTTTGTATTATACTTTAAGTTCTGGGATACATGTACCGAATGTGTAGGTTTGTTACATAGGTATACACTTGCCATGCTGGTTTGCTGCAGCCATCAACCTGTCATCTACATTAGGTATTTCTCCCAATGCTATTCCTCCTCTATGCCCCCTCACCCCTGACGGGAGCCAGAGTATGATGTTCCCCTCCTTGTGTCCATGTGTTCTCATTGTTCAACTCCCACTTATGAGTGAGAACATGCCCTGTTTGGTTTTCTGTTCCTGTGTTAGTTTGCTGAGAATGATGGTGTCCAGCTTCATCCATGTCCCTGCAAAGGACATGAACTCATCCTTTTATGGCTGCATAGTATTACACAGTGTTTATGTGCCACATTTTCTTTATCCAGTCTATCATTGATGGGTATTTAGGTTTGTTTAAGTCTTTGCAATTGTGAACAGTGCTGCAATAAACATACGTGTGCATATGTCTTTATAGTAGACTGATTTATAATCCTTTGGGTATATAGCCAGTAATGGGATTGCTGAGTCAAATGGTATTTCTGGTTCTAAATCCTTGAGGAATCACCACACTAATTTATCTTTTTCCTAATGATTACTGAGTTGTTCAAATACAATCTATTTATTTGACATGCCACTGTTAGCATATACCAAGTTTGCTTATATCCTTGCATCAATTTCTGGGTTTCACATCCTTTTCAACTAATTTAATCTCTATTCAAGAGCCAGTAATACACTATGTTAATTCCCTGCCCCCTCAGGGAAATAGGAGTGGTACTTTCTCTTCTGCTAGATATGGCCAAAAAAATGGCAAAAAAGATTACAACACAGAGTTTTTCAAACAAACCTATGACTTTCTCTCAACTCCATCCTTTCCCTCATAAGTTAGAAGCATAATTGTAGTTTTACAATTAGAGGAGAGGTATGATAGGAGGAACCTCAAACTGGTCTGCTATTCCATCCTTCTGTATCCAGTCTCAGCTAGCCTTTTTGCATTGAAACTTTATAATGTTTTAAGTTAACGGATAGATTCTTTTCTAGTTTACATAATTGATTCTGAAATCAATTGATTCTGATAATTCCTGTATTACTCATTTCAATGAGAGCTGTGAGAAAAACCACAGTGCCATCTCATCTGGATACCCAACACATATTTTTTCCATTGTGTGAGTCTCTACCCTATAAAGAAAATAATAATCTCTTTAGCAAAGGGACTGGGTTGTATGCACCCTTGTTTCCCATGTTTGATACAGTGAATTGCTCATATTAAATGCTAAGAAAAAATTTAAAAAGGAATGACACATTGGGGAAGAAAGGAAAGAGAAAAGAAAAAAGTTTTTTAAAAAAAGTACAAAAAAGGTAAAGGAAGGTTGTAACTCTAAATCAGAGTTATGTATATTAAGGAAATTGCATTTGAAAAGAGACTTGAAGCTTTGCTAATCTGTGCCCCAAATTGACTAGACAAGAGTGAATTTTAAGATGCTGAGGTGAACACCCACATGACAAAACTGCAATTACTTTTAATGGCAAAAATCGCAATTCCTTTTGCATCAACCTAATACAAATATCTGCCCCATATTCTAGTGAGGGAAGAGAAAAAAAAAAGCAAATGAAAAGTGTTAACAAGAATTACCGAGAAAATGAGAGCTAGATAGAGGACCATAGTCTGGGTGTGGTCCGTGAGTAGGGGTACCCCTTTCTTCCCATGGATCTATATGGGTCAAGAGATGAGAGGTGATGTTAAAAGGGATAAAATTCATAATGATGATTATCTTAATGGCATTGAGGTAAGAAGTGTCGGGCAAGTCAAAGTGTTGTGGGTGGGAAGGAGAAGATATAGGACTTTCCAGCAGTGCCTGGAGTGCAGGGGTCCTCTCTTCACTCCTCACAGTGCTACTGTGGCAGATGAGGGAGATTCTTATTATTATAAGCTTTGGCACTGGTTACTCTTCAAATAATTTTTTAATATGTTTGTTTCTATGTTCATTTTTAACCTTTTTAAAATTAGCCTGTATTAATCAGAGTTCTCCATAGAAATAGAGTTAAAAGGAGAGATAGGGTGAGGGAGAGAGAGAAGAGAAAAGAGAAAGAGAGAGAGAGAGAATCTTATAAGTAATTGGCTTATGCAATAATTCTGGAAGCCGGTAAGTCCCATGTTCTTCGGTCTGCAAGCTGAAGACCCAGGAAAGCTAGCACTACAGTTCCAGTCTGAGTTTGAAGTTCTGAGAGCCAGGAGACGTGATAGTGTAAATCTAGTGCAAGTCTAAAGGTGTGAGAACCAGAACTCCTGATGGTATAAGTCTCATTTTGAAGGCAGAAGAAGATTGATATCTCAGGTCAAAGCCAATCCAGTAGACAGAGTAAGTTCTCTCTTCCTGTGCCTTTTTGTTCTGTTCAGGCCCTCAACAGATTGGATGATGTCTACCCACATCAGGGAGGGCCATCTGCTTCACTCAGCCACAAATTAAAATGCTCATCTCCTCTGGAAGCACCCTCATGTACACACCCAGATATGATGTTTACCTAAATATCTGGGTACCTGCTGACTCAGTCAAGTTTTCACAAAATTAACCATCACTCTCTCTTGGCTCACAGGCAAAATAATAGCAAAATGAAGAATCAAATGCAACACATAAATTTTGTTTTAGATCCAGGAAAAAATGAGAATATAATTTACACTGAAAAATCTATCTGATTCCCTCTAGATAAAGCCTTATAGTACTGTAAAATCTCACAATGTATTATAAATTATGAAAAAAAATTGATCATCAGGTAACTGGTGAGGTTACTGGGGACACAAACTGTGACTGGGGAAACACCATTGTATTGGGAGCAGAGGAGAAGGAAGGAAGAAGAAGGGGGTGTCTTCGCCAACTGATATAGAGTGACCTGAAGGTCTATGCTTACTATGAGCCTCGACTTAGCAATCCCTTCACACCTTCCCATTGTCAATCTTAACTCCTTCAGAATATCCTTCAGACTTCCATCTGATGACTTTTCTTTACAATATCAGTCTTCTGTTGATATTTAATATAATCTGAATTTCCTTGGATATCAATATTGGTTGCAAATCCTATTTGGATTGGAAATTTCTAAGGTACCCCTTTTCCTGTTGGAGCTGAGAGAGGGAAGTGTCAACAAAAGTTAAGTCTGAGGTTAGCAGAAGGGATGAGGGTCAAACATCTGAATGTGCCAACCAGTGTGGAGTACATTTATGGATCAAGTTATGATGTACTGGGAGGAAGTCCATGTAGTCAGATAATCGCTCTATACAGAGGCTCTGGTGACATTTAAGAGGCCCAGACAATGGGAGGACAGCAGCAATCCAGAAGATAAGCTCTCCCTTACTTGTGAAGCAGTTTTTTTCACAATTAAGGAGTTCAAGGCAAAGAATATGCAGTGAACCTGGCAAAAAAAAAAAAAAGCACCAATGCTGAGTTCAGGGGCCACATGGATCAAGAATGATACATGTTTCAGGGAATCATGTATACTGACCAAAGCAAGAGTTTGAGGGATCTAAGTTACTGTGCAGGTAAAAAAGGTAAAAGTAGGTGCCAAGGGATATGGTTTGGCTCTGTGTCCCCACCCAAATCTCATCTCGAATTGTAGCTCCCATGTGTCAAGGGCAGGACCTATAATATTGATGTGACCAGGGAGGGAGGTGACTGGATCATGGAGGCGGTTTCCCTGATGCTGTTCTCATGATACTGAGTGAATTCTCATGAGATATGATGGTTTTGTGTGTCTTCCATGATTGTAAGTTTCCTGAGGCCTTCCCAGTCATGTAGTACTGTGAATTAATTAAACCCCCTTCCTTTACAAATTACCCAGTCTTGGATATTTCTTTAGAGTAGTGTGAAAATGGACTAATGCACCAAGTATACTTCAAGATGAGGATATGCTCACAAGGCAGGAGACCAGTTACAACAAAAGAGCTTACTACAAAAGTACCCCCAGACAGAAAGAGGTGGTGTTTCTCACTTATGAACATTCATCAGAGTCCTGCTGGCTACGGGCATTCTGGGTTTGGGGTGGAGCTCAACCTAAACTTGGATATTGAGTCAAAGCAGTGGAGAGGGGGTGCATGGAACCAGAAAGCAAACAAATCAGACATTATACTTACCAGAGCCTCCTAATCAAAAATGGTAGTCAAGAGTCTTTGCACTCTAAAGCTAAAGGACACAATGTCATTAAAATAGTAACAGCAATAATAACCATAATGATAACAAAAACAAACATAAAACACGGTGTTCTCTATATGTACCAATATTATTTAATCCTTAAAACTACTCTGTAATCATTTTAATCCTTAAAATTATTCTTAATGAGAAACCTCTGCTTTAAAGATACTTAAAAACTTACCCAAGGTAATAGCAGTACCAAAAGCCACATTAAGACACTTGCTTCAAATCTGCTTTCACCTCAATCTAAAAATCTCTTTTCTTTCCATAAAGCTGCTGTGACTCTCTGATTGTGCATGCTTATGCCTGTCCTACTTACCATCCCGGAGGTTCATAATTTCTATGCGTGCAGGAATTCAAAGCATATGAGTTGCACAGAGTAGATCTCAAAAAGTCTGTATCATTGAATTTGCATATTTGAGCAGGAAGAAGATTGTCTCAAAGATCAGAAGGCTTTGGCTAACATATTGGCATATTGCTAATTCAGAATGCATCCTTGGACAAGTCTTATTAAAAAATATTCTGTACCCTTTTTGCATTTATTATTAGATGGTGGAAATGTCTTCCACTTCTTATCTCGCTGGAATACTATACGAATAAATGAAATAAAGTGATATGGCTTTGGAATGACCATTGGATTCTCTAGTCAGAGACTTAGGGGTAAATGTCAATTTAAATCATTTTACTTTTCCTTTTTCTCCATAGGGAGATATTGTAGGGACAAGTGTGTGAGCTGATATTTTAAACATATTTAAAAATGGCTACAGCAATATAAGTAAAACAACTTAAGCATCTGGAAAGGAAAGTGCTTTGTACACCTGGGGGTGATAATGAGGCTTATAGTGATGAGGAAGAATTTTAATAACAATAAATCTAAGTGAATTTCACTCAACCTGCTTGCAGGAAATAACAGCTCAAGGACATAAAGTTCTCCCAGAGGTTAGGTTTAGTAACCAGTTTTGCAAATAGATTGCTCATAGCTTTCTTGATCCCATATTCTAGACAAAATGTAGATGTACCAATCCCATATCTTGTTTCCAACTCAGAAAAATGTTTATGCCAATTGTGGAGAATCAAAAAAAGCTTTAACTAGTTCATATAAAAGCATGTTTGCTTTTGAAAAACCTCTATCTTCTAGGTAGAAACATGTTCACTTTCTGTTTCTTAGCAAAATATGAATAGTGTAGCTTTAATGCATTAAAAAAAAAAGTCACATTGGCTTTTATTCCTTTTTTTCTTACAGTCATGCTTGATTGCATTCCACCTAAATAAGTGCAATCCAGGCAGATGCTATAAAACCAAAATCCTGCAATGTAGTAGATTTTATTCATGAGCATACAAGTAATTGTCAGAACTAAAATCTGACTATTTCATAATAGAGTCATGAAGCAAAACTAAGGCTGGTCAAGAGCAGGATTATGGAAGTCTGACATTATGGAAACCTCAGGAAAGGGCAATCAGTGCACTGACCCAAATCTGTGGGCAGTAGAACAGAAAGGATGAGGCCTCATCTTCTGCCATCTTGTCTGGAGTCTCCATAGGAATTATTTGCTAATGACACTTACTTGCTGATATTGAGGTTTGCTAGCCTTGTCCAGAAGACTTGGCCTTCCTCAATGGCTATTAGTAGAAATCAATATCATCACAAAGTTATCCATGCATTGTGGGATGCATGGTTTATCAAAAAGCAAAGCAGCCCCTCCTTCTTGGGAAAGAGTTTCCTTATCTCTGAACAAGAGCTACTGTGAGTAGTATTCTACCTCCTTGAATAGAGCTTTCATCTGATGGACTAGCAAATGGGTAATAATGCATGCAGAATTTTATGCTGACTTTTTGCTGGAGCCAGGCTGGGAAAGGAGATAGAGCTAAGGAGTATGATATAATTTTTAAAATTTACCTAGGGAATTTGTAATTTAGCCTTTGTGGCTCCATCTGAAATGTACTAATCTTTTAGGAATGTGAATGCCCAAGTATCACCTGAAGACAACTCTTGAAAGGTCTTCACCTTTCCCTGAGTTCATGTCTCTCCCTTTGTTTAACCAAATGTGCATGACCTGCAAAATATGGCACCATTGTTTCCTAACTCCTCTATTTTGATATTTGTTTCTGGAAAAGGCACATGGTTTCCTCCAGTGGTGACTAACAAGGACTTTCCTTGGTTCAAAGCAGTGTTTTCTTCCTCTGACTAGAGGGAAGGAGAGATCTCCCCAGTAGTCTCTGAACACTTTTGATGATATGCTCTATCAGTAAAATATTCGAATCATATAGCCCTAATTGTTGTATTATTCTCTTGTTATAAATTATATATATTTACTACTTAACCTCAGAAAGTCTACTGCACATATAACATTCAAGAAGATACGGTGAAAAAAATGAAAGACAAGTGTTTAAATAAAATTTTGTCTCGTTTTAACTCATAAAACAAAATCCAGAGTGTTCTCATGAATTTATTATCAATGATTTATTGTAGACTCAGAGAAATCTGATTAAATATGGTATGTGTTATGAAGCCATTTTTGTCTTTAATTTTTAATATGAAAAATGAAAAGCTCATTCTAAGGGTAAAAGTGCTCTTTTATTTTGATTTTTTTGTTTGCATTTGTGGTTTATGTTTTCTGTATATGATTTGCAGGAATTTTACTAAGCGAGTTGAGATGATTTGGTTTAGCTAAATTTAGATAATGCAATAAATAGATCATAGTTTATTCACCTTTGTATAAACTATGATAACTACAACAGATAAAAACAGAGGGACTAGTTAATTTGCCACTTTTAATCCCATTGCGCTCTCTCACCAATCCCTCAGGACACCTAGCCCTCTGTATTTTAGATAAGACTGAAGGGTGTAGGTTTCAACTCATAAACATTCTGGAGAGCAAATTTGTTCTTATTTTTAGGTAAAATAGATGTATAAATAGAAGTTTTAATTCTATTAAGTTTTCTTCAGCACCCCAAATGATCATCTTATGTACCTAGCATTCTTATACTCCACTTTAAAAGTCCTTATGTAGACTTATTTAACAGAGCACGTAATTATCTCTTTCTACAAGACCTGTTGGTGAAAAGTTGAGCTAATTCTGTTTTTGTCAATAGGATCGATTAAAATTCAGTAAGGATGCTTATTAGCTAAAATGCCTCTGCGTCAAGCCCTTACAAGGCTGAAGATTCATTTTACCTGTTTAGCAAATATATGTTTCCTCAAGGCTGATCCCAATTCACTTTATTCTGTCCATGAAGCCTCGTGGGGTTCCACAAATCAACTGTGACATTCTTCTCTCTTTCTTCTTTGACATCACCCAGGTCAATCTGAATTCTCAATTTTGAACTCTGTGGGTAAAAGCAGATAAGAATAATGAATTTGGATGAGAGTGTATGGGACGCTGTAGTGAAGGAGAAGTTTCAGCAACCTCCTAAGGGAGTAACAGACAGGATGAATCATTTTCTGCCCACTTATGGCATAAGGACCTCTTCCCGCGATAGCCACAGTGCTTAAAGGAAACAGCTAAGCCATCTGATGCCTTTTATGCTTCTTCTTTTTGTAAAAAAAAATACAAGTTTGAATGAGCCTAGTCAGTAAAGAAAGGTCAAGTGAAACTTCTACGGCACATTTTGTTCCAGAGTCTTTTTGCCCCCTCCATACCGAGCAAGATAAAGGACCTAGTTGTGACTGCCACACAGTGGTTCCTTAATTGAGTCTTCCATCTTCACAGAACCAGATGAGAGAGTCACTTAAAAGGGAATAAATTCAAAACCATGTGCGGTTTCAGAACAAATTGTCCAAGCTGCCTAAAAGCGGAATTCTTTGAAATCCTGCTGCTGCTTCTGCCACATCAGGTCCTTTCTAATTTCAGCCAAAGAACTCCTGTGTTTAAAGGGAAGATCCCTGTGATGAAGTGACATTTGACTGTTCACAGTGAATGATATAGTCTCTCACATGAGGGGAGCATTCACAACTGCATTTTCTCAACTCTGTTCAAGTGAGAGAACACCGCATGAGGGGTCTGACAACCTTATATATATTTCTGGGAATCACAGGGTGGCACAGAGTTGAGTTTAGTCCATCCCAGGATGTCAATCCGGGTCTGATCACTGAAGACAATTAGGGGCAACTATTGCGATAGTACCAGGTAATAAAGGAAATGTGGTGAGAATTGGACCTACTGTTGGTTGAAAGATGGGTGAACATCGAGCTTTACAGAGAAAGCCAAAGATCAAGGAGGCCTGGAGTTGCCAGAGTTTCTACTATAACAGAGTTGGTAATGAGATATTTAAGGACAGGAGCTGAAAATTTAGGGCAGAATGACCTATTACACAGTAATGTCTTAAGATAAAGCCATATTAAATATACACCAGGCAACATGAAATAAGCAAGGTGATGAAGAATGAAAATCTAAATGTAATGGCTTCCACTAAGTACTTGGAATAACTTGCTCACACTAAGAGATTATCGTGTGATTCAAATTACCTATGCAAATAATGAAATGGAAAGTTCAGATCTGCATATACAATCACTCTGTAAGGGTAGAATGGCTATTTGGCAGGCATAAAAGTTAACTGGTATGACTGTCATAAACCTTATATTGCAGTCCTGACTTTATCAGGAAATAATTGAGTGATTCCAGGTAAATTTGAGCCATGATTCATTCATCATTAAAATGGAAAGTTGGTGAAGTTATTTCTCTCCTCATTATAAAAGTAATACAGAAGTATGGTGAACAATTCAAACTGTAAAAAAAGATTTTAAAAGTGCATTTATACACTTACTCTCCTCTGTCTCCATAAACTCCCAGTTCAATTTTTCAGAGAAAAAAAATTATTAATACTTCCTTTGAAATATAATAAAAAATGTCTATAAATACATATATATATACATACACATATATATAAATGGTTTAAAGGCAAGTAAAATCTTATTATACTTACTATTTATATATTGCCTGTTTATTAATTTATTTATTTTGACAGAGTCTCACTCTGTCACCCAGGCTGGAATATGGTTGCATGATCTCGACTCACTGCATGCAACCTTGCCTTCTGGGATCAAGTGATTCTTCTGCCTCAGCCTCCCAAGTAGCTGGGATTACAGATGTGTGCCACCATGCCCAGAAAATTTTTGTATTTTTATGTAGAGATAGGGTTTCACAAGGCTGGACTCAAGCTTCTGGCCTTGAGCAATCCACCCACCTAGGATTCCCAAAGTGCTGGGATTACAGGCATGAGCCACCAAGCCCAGCCATATTGTCTTATTTACATTAAAATATATATTATGGGCTGAATTGTTTCCTCTCCTCAAAAAATTCATATGTCAAAGTCCGAACACCCAATACCCCAGGATGTGACTGTATTTAGAGATAGGGCCTTTAAAGAAGCAATCAAGGTAAAATGATGTCATATGGTGAGCCCTGTCCTGATATGACCACCTTTGCAAAGATGATGACAGTGAGAGAACCCTAACATGGCTGATTGCATGTTGCTTCTAGCCTCATAGGCTGGCTGTCTTCACTCATTACTGAGCATAGGCCAAGCTAACCACTAGCGGAATTTAGTTTGTAGATTATCTTAAAAGAAAGGATGATAATAGTTCTTCCCTAAAACAAATCCCCTCCTTGATTAGGAACCAAAAACTAACAAAAGGCCACAAGATGAGAATGAAAAGCCACAAGATTAGGGTTATGGGAGAAGCCTGAATTCTGCTAGAAGGTAAGCATAGTTTCTGTAATCTCTTACTACTCAAGAGTCATGTGGTCAGAGGTCACAAGCTTTGTGACTTCCTCAATTGCTCCTATAAATAACATCACTATTGTAGAACCTAAGATTGGTCTTTTGAGGCGTTTTGCCCTGTAGGATGCTATCACCATTTCTGGCCTCTATCCACTACATGCCAGTGGCAATCACTCCCCCAACGCTAGCCTAGCTGCAACTATTAAAAATATCTACAGATATTCCCGAATCACGTGGGAGTCAAAAATCTTACCTCTCATCATGCTAACCATTGATTTACCCCTACTAATGAAGGCCAAAAGTGGTAATTTTGAGAGAGAATATAAATATAATTTTTGCTTTTATTTAAAATTTTCACTAAAAGGTAATTAACCGTCTAAAATAAAAATATTAATAATGCATTACAGGATATTTAACATATGTAGATGTAAAATGTTTGACAGTAGTACAAAGGATAGAAAGGAATGGAAATATATTCGTGTAAGTTTTTTACATTTTATATGAAGAGGCGTGATATTGTTTGAAGGTAAACCGTGATGTAATAAACACACATTTTGTAAAACTTAGAGCAAACACTGACATATTGAAACAAACATAAATAACATTATGTATTTATAATAGGTAAAAACAAGCCACAATGGGGAAAAAAAAAGACAATGAGAACAAGCCCACAAGTGATTTCTAGATTGTATTTATCAAACATGGGTTTTAAAACAACTCATACATATATTCAAGAAAATACTTTACAAGACAATACTTTCACAAGTGAATGAGAGTATTCTATTTATTTTATTTTATTATTTTATTTTTTTGAGACAGGCTCTCACTCTGCCACCCAGCCTGGAGTGCAGTGGTGTGATGATGGCTCACTGGAGCCTTGACCTCAATCAATTCTCCCACCTCTGCCTCCTGAGTAGCTGGGACCACAGGCATGCACCACCACACCTGGATGATTTTTGTATTTCTGGTAGATACTGGGTTTTGCCATGTTGCCCACACTGGTCTCAAACTCCTGAGCTCAAAAGATCCACCTCCCTCGACTTCCCAAAGTGATGAGATTATAAGCATGAGCCACCACACCCAGCTGAGAACTGGAAAACTGACATGTTATAGCTGAAATTTTTAAAATACATATTGGAAAAAAGAGTATAATGAAATGTAGGCCAATATAAAATAACCAGACTGAAGCAAGAAGAAAATATATACGGAAAATATAGAATGAGTTTAAATAACATACATATTATGACACAAATGTAAATAATATTATGAACACCAGGAGTGTAAATTAGTTCAACCATTGTGGAAGATAGTGTGGTGATTCCTCAAGGACCTAGAAATAGAAATTCCATTTGATCCAGCAATCCCATTACTGGGTATATAGCCAAAGGATTATAAATCATTCTACTATAAGGACACATGCACACGAATGTTCATTGCAGCACTGTTTACAATAGCAAAGACCTGGAACCAACCCAAATGCCCATCAATGATAAACTGGACAGGGAAAATGTGACAAATATACACCATGGAATATTATGCAGCCATCAAAAACAATGAGTTCCTGTCCTTTGTAGGGACATGGATGAACCTGGAAACCATCATTCTCAGCAAACTGACACAAGAACAGAAAATCAAACACTGCGTGTTCTCACTCATAGGGGGGGTGTTGAACAAGGAGAACACATGAACACAGAGAGGGGAGCATCACACACTGGGGTCTGTCGGGGGAATGGGGAGGGACAGCGGGGAGTGGGGCGTTGGGGGAGAGATAGCATGGGGAGAAATGCCAGTTATAGGTGATGGGGAGGAAGGTAGCAAATCACACTGCCATGTGTGTACCTATGCAACAATCTTGCATGTTCTTCACATGTACCCAAAAACCTAAAATGCAATTAAAAATAATAATAATAATAATAAAAAGAAAAAGAAAATTTAGATACATTGGAAAAATTCCTACAAAATGAAAACTTAACAAATGCTACAAAATAACAAAGAACATCTAAAATATCTGAACTCTGAAAAACATTGCTATCTCCCACATGGAAAACTTCAGGTATAGACAGCTTTACTCCTGAATTCCTGGAAATGTTTGAAATAGTATATATTTTAAAACTACTTAGAAATGAATGTAATAAAAATGTGCGACCAGGCGCAGTGGTTCATGCCTGTAATCCCAGAACTTTGGGAGGCCAACATGGGCAGATCATTTGAGGTCAGGAGTTTGAAATCAGCCTGGCCAACAGGGTGAAACCCTGTCTCTACTAAAAATACAAAAAAATTAGTCTGGTATGGTGGTGGATGCCTGTAATCTTAGCTATTTGGGAGACTGAGGCAGGCGAATTGCTTGAACCCCGGAGGCAGAGGTTGCAGTGAGCCAAGACTGTGCCACTGCACTCCAGCTGGGTGACAGAGCTAGACTTCATCTAAAAAAAAGTACGATACCTTTAATATAAACATAACATAAAAATTATGAAGTAGAAGGGAAAAGACAGTTAATTATCAGAAATCTATAAATAGTCTCCAATGCAGTAGGAAGAGAATATATAATAACAATGATATTTCAAAAATGGGAAAACAGAATAAAATTGTCTAAAAATAGAGTTGGAACAGCAGTTTAGCAATAAGATAAAAATGGAGCTAGATATGTAAGTTATTCATTATATAAAAGTTAGTTCCATAAACATGGGTCATGTGCCTGACAATGTTCAAGGAAGTAGGGTATTCATAATCAGGACATGCAACCTAAGCATCATATAGGTGAAATTAATAAATCTGATGACATAATGAGTTATCATATAACCATCAATCATGAAGCAGATTGAAAAGAAACAACTTTACACTGAAGTAATCCAGGTATACTTCAGGTGTTACTTTTATATTCTCAGTTAGGTTATGGATATGTCTCTGTATTTGTTTTAAAATAGGAGAGTTTGTGATTTATGTATTTTTAGAAAAACCTTTACAATTAGTAAAATATTTTGAGATTTTCCTCAAAATTTAACTGTGCTGTAAATTAGTTTTTGTGTTTTCCTTTGTTTTTATGTTTGTTTTTGAGGTGAGGTCTTGCTCTGCCGCCCAGGCTGGAGTGCAGTGGTATGATCTCGGCTCACTGCAACCTCCGCCTCCTGGGTTCAAGCAATTCTCCTGCCTCAGCCTCCTGCCTAGTAGCTGGAATTATAGGTACACGCCACCACAACGAGCAAATTTTTGTATTTTTAGTGAAGACGGGGTTTGTCCATGTTGGCTAAGCTGATCTCCAAGTGCTGACCTCAAGTGACCCACCCACCTCAGCCTCCCAAAGTGCTGGGATTACAAGAGCGAGCCACCTCGCCAGGCCCCCTGTAAATGAGTTTTAAAATTTTCCAAGTATATATCCTAAATATCTCCATTAGTAATCTGATCTCAAAGACCTGATCTTGAGTTCAGGTACATACACATAGGTGTGTGAATGGCTTTGTGGTCATAATGGTATGCAACCTCCACTCAATGAAAGCTCTTCACAATACTAATGAGGGAAAGTGAGACAAGGTGTGTGAGATGCTTTTCATTGCACTCAGTAGAAAAATATATAACAAAATATTTTAGCAAAGCTCACCTGCCCTTCCTATTGAATCACAGAATGAACAAACATAAATCAAGGCTGACAAGGTTGAGTCTCTCTCCTCAGAGCTTTGAAAATAATAATATATCATCCTATAACAATGTAACATCCATCCTCCCCCATTTTCTCTCTCATCTTGTTGGCAAAAAGTCCCTTTATTCAAAAACAAATCTTCATTATAACAGTTGAAAGTAATTCTCATGCCAGGAAAAGATTATCAGATTCATATTAAAGGGAAGATTGTTTTATACAAGGACTTGCCAGAAAAAGACTTAGAAATGAATTATGTTGAAGCTCCCTGTGATCCTTTAATGAAAATTCTAGTATGTAGCCAGATGTTTTATTAGGGAAGGGAATCAAGAGAAGCATAGATTGTCCTGCCACTCAACTGAATACTGAAGCTGAAATTAGAGAGATACACAAATGCACATAATTGCCTGGAATATATTTCTTAAAAATAAAGAGGAGAAACCTCCTACTCCCTTGCATTTTCTTTTTTCTACTATAAAATAAAAACCAGACTTTTTGTTGTGAGAATTTGGGATACGTTGTTCCTGTGGCAGAAACAACTAATGCTAGCAGTTCTACTGATATCTGTTTTCCCTCCTACTCCCTACTAACAGAATTGTAAACTTATTTACAATGGCAATGTGTCACCTTACAAACAAGAAAAAATCAACATGCACGCAAACAAAAGCTAGTCTCCCTTGAAATAAGAAATGTTCAAGTGACAAGATCATGACCTGGGAGATGTACATGGAAGTCATTGAGAGGTACTGCTGCTGAAGCTCTTTACACAAGACTAACTTGGTCGACATGAACTCCTTTTGCACTCTCTCTCAGTCTCTACCTGTCTCTTTGTCTGTCTTCCTCCCTCCCTTCCTTCCTTCCTTCCTTCCTTCCCTCCCTCCCTTCCTCTCCCTCCCTCCTCCCTTCCTCTCCCTCCCTCCCTCCCTCTCTCCCTCTCTCTCTCTCCCTCCCTCTCTCTTTCTCTAGGCAGGGTGAATAGGATTCTGGAAGTGGATTAGCAATCTCACTTTTTTTTTTCTTTTAATGTAGCAACAAGTAAAATTTAAGGATAGCAGACTAAGTGAAGGTAGATGGTTCTGGCAATGCTGAATTTCTTCTATAGACTGAAGAAATTACTTATCTCTAAACTGCTTGTACATTTAGAAAAAGGTTTAAGGAATAATTTCTAAAAGAGAATAAATATATTGCTTTTAGAGAAGTGCAGTCGTTAACTCTGCCATATGATTTATATACTTATCCCATTTCATCCTCACACGATTACTATTACCCTTATGTGATATTGCAATGTCATATTCATTTACAAATGTATGGAAGACTGACTTGGATTGGAGGGTTACACACTTCCCCTAAGATTTTAAGCTTCAATGTATTGCAGAGGTAGAATTCCAGCAGACTAATCTCATTACATTGACCACGAAGGTATCATTCTGTCACAGTGTTTCTGACGTCTTGTCCAATATTATAAGAGATAGAGTTTGGAACTGATCAAGTGGTGTGACTTAAGGGACTTCTGATAGCTCTCCCTCTTCCAATGGTGACATCTGCATTGAATCATTAGACATAAAGATCGCTGAGCCTAATAGAGTAGTGTTCTTTACATACCCTTTCAATACACTATTTATTCTTATGTATTTATATTTTTAATCCTGAACTAACAATGTGGGGGAGCACTCAAAATCTCACGGATCAAAACACTTCTGAATAGAAGCCAGCATACTAACCCCATAGGTGCTGTTTTGTTCAGTTCAGCAACTGCTTAGCAAGTATCTGTTATGTACATGGTTCTCTTTTCAATAAGCCATTTGTAATAGAAGCCATAGACATATAAAAATTAATTTCAACACAAAGTAGTAAGCTCCAGAGAGGAAGCAGGCACAGGGTGCTGTGGGAGCCAAAGATCGGACTCCTAGTCTGACAAGGCTTTTCCAGGAAAGGCCTCTGTGAAAGGGATGATTCTTATTGGTGACATACTTTGCTATGGGATTCATGTTTTCCAAACTCCATTCCCTCATTTCCCTTCTTAAAAGTTACTTTTGTCTTGATCTGGTCTGCACAGAGATGTCCCTTCAACCAAAGGAAACTAACTTTTCTAGAAACAAAAATCACTTGTTCTATACTCTCAAAGTGTTTTAATGAAGTCTCGCTGATCCAAAATCTGAAAAACACATAACTGATTTAACTTTTTTTTACATTTGCTTAAACTGTAGAAGAATAAATCAATTCTTTCACTATCTGGGACTTTTCTGGAAGAATTGCCTTGGATCTGGTGCAGTAAAAGCTTAATTCACTGCCAGTGCCAATGTGCCCCCAAAGGAAGACATGGTCTTGGGTATCTCAGGCCTTGGATGTACCACCTTGGATGTATCAGGGTGGTATAGCAATGAGAACATATAAAGGCTGGCACGTGTAATTGAGAGAAGCTCTCCGAACCTGAGCCAATGAAGGAAGAAGCAGAAAAAAGAATCTGCCTATTGTGAGACACCTGAACCTATAGAATAACTTTTTCCCCTCATCTCTGCAACAGCCCGATGAGATAGAACCAACTGATAAGGAAACTTGCTTAGGAGAGAAGGATATAGGAAATTAAAAATGTTGCATTTGGTCAGACACAGTGGGTCATGCCTGTAATCCCAGAGCTTTGAGAGGTCAAAGCGGGGGGTCATGAGGTCAAGAGACTGAGACCATCCTGGCCAACATGGTGAAACTTCATCTCTACTAAAAACACAAAAATTAACTGGGTGTGGTGGCGTGCACCTGTAGTCCCAGCTACTAGGGAGGCTGAAGGAGAAGAATTGCTTGAACCCAGGAGGCAGAGGTTGCAGTGAGCTCAGATCGTGCCCTGTACTCTCAGCCTGGTGACGAGTGAGATTCTGTTTCAAAAAAAAAAAAAAATTGCAATTTTATGTCACATATTAATTGTACGAAATATATTTATTATTCATAGAGAAAAAGGTATCATACGGTTATATGTGCTTGGAACTGTTCTGTATGTTTGGTTATTAAACAGGAAATACTATCTTTGATACTTTAAAATAGTATGCCTTGGTCAGTAAGTTAAATTAAAACACAGGTGAGTTAGAGGGAGGAGCCTGCTTGCTCTTTTATTTATAACAACCATAAAAGTGAAATTAAAAAAAGAGTTAGAATGAGGGGCCTGCTTGTTCTTTTATTTATAACAACCATAGATGTTAAATTAAAAAAAGTTAGATCCATTCCTATCCAAATCTGTAGGAAAAACATTACAGTAAATATGATGAGGGGTTTGTGACAGATGCACAAAGTACTTTGTGAGACTAGGGAAGGCAAAGGATGACTGGAGAAAAATCAGATTATTTAAATCAATTCTTACAGTATTCAAGGAATGTTCTTGAAGATAAGGCAGTAGACATTGCAGAGAGAGAATAACATGTATAAAAAGCTAGTTTATTAGTCAGATTTCTCCATAGAGTTAGATAGGCAGGCAGGTAGGTAAGTAGGTAGGTAGGTAGACGAGAGATAGATGGATAGATGGATGCATGGATAGATAGACAGTGATAGATAAATAGATGGATGAATGGATGGATGGATGGTTGGATGCATACATGGATGGATGCATGGATGGATGGCTGGACGCATGAATGAATGGATAGATACATAACAATAGATGATGGATGGACAGATGGATGGATGAATATATGGATGCATGGATGGATAGATAGCAATAGATGGATAGATGGAGGGATGGATGCATGCTTGAATAGATGCATGGATGGATGGATGGAGAAAGAGAGATGGATAGATAAAAGGGGATTTATAAGGGAAATTGACTCACATAATTCTGGAGGCTGAGAAGTTCCATAGCAGGCTAACTGTAAGCTGAACATTCTGAAATACTGGTAGCATGGCTCAGTTCAGGTCCAAAAGCCTTAGAACCAGAAAAGCTGATGGTGTATTTCTCAGTCCCAGGCCAACAGCCTTAGAACATAGGGGTGCTACTGGTATAAATCCTGGAATCCCAAGGCTGGAAATTTGGAATTCCAATGTCTAAGCACAAGATGGAGGAGTAAGGGACCCAGGACAGAGAGACACCAATTTGCCTTTTGTCTGTGTGTGTTCTGTCTGTGGCCCACAGCTGATTGGATGGGGCCTGTCCACATTGAGAGCAGATCTTCCTTAGTTCATCCACTCAGATTCACATGCCAGTCTCTTCTGGAAACACATGCACATGCACACCCAAAACTAATGCTATACCAGTTTTCTAGGTATTTCTTAATCACTCACGTTGACATCTAAAATTGGTCTGTAATCCCAGCACTTTGGGAGGCCGAGGCCGGTGGATCACCTGGGTCAGGAGTTTGAAAGCAGCCTGGCCATTATGGCGAAACCCCGTCTCTACTAAAAATACAAAAATTAGCTGGATGCGGTGGCAGATGTCTGTAATCCCAGCTACACATGAGGCTGAGGGAGGAGAATCACTTGAACCTGGGAGGCAGGGGTTGCAATGAGCTGAGATTGAGCCACTGCATTCCAGCCTGGGCGACAAGAGTAAAATTCCGTCTCAAAAAATAAATAAATAAAATAAAATAAAAATAAATAAATAAAATAAACCATCATAACTAATAAATGGCAGTTTCCTAATAGACGGAAGTGAGAGTGTTTTTCTTGTTTGTTTTGTTCTCCCCCACTTTTAAAGCAGGGGGAGCAGTTTAACCTATTTATGTTTTACACAGAAAACCATAGAGATATTAGAGAGAATAGATTGGGCTGGAAAGAGATTGCTACAAGATGACTAGTTTCATTCTTTCTTTTTTTTCAAAAAATGTTATTTTTTAATTTCCTTCCTCCCTTTTTTCCTCCTTTTTCAACTACCATTTGTTAAGGGCATACTATATTCTGGAAGCTGTGCTTTATTTTCTTTAAACCTCAGTGCAACCCTTTGAAGTAGATACTATCGTTCACTCCGTTTTAGTCTCAGGGACATGGAAAATCAAGCTGAGGAAAAACACTACTAATACTCACATAGCCAGAAAATGGCTCATATGTTTTAAATCCAAAGCAATGAACTTCTTGACCACTACCATTTATGCTGTCCGGACCTATACTTAATTGTTTATTCCTTCTGTATTTATGTATTCTCTAAATTCAATTCACTAAGTATACAAAATTTCTGCAATATGAATTAAAATGTGATTAATAGATACACTGCAGGTTGTTACATATACACATAATAGTATTATCAACATAATTATTTTAACTGTTTTTAGAAATATCTGAGAGTTTAACCACTTTCCACTAAAATTAGTAGCAAATTGTTTTAATTATACCAACTGACTTCATTAGACAATCAATCATTTGGGACCAGGAGTTCAAGACTAACCTGGGTAACATAGAGAGACTCCATCTCTACAAAAAAATAAAAAAATAAAAATTAGCTGAGTGAAGAGTGCATGCCTGTAGTCCTAGCTATTTGGGAGACTGAGGTGAGACTATTGCTTGAGCTCAGGAGTTTGAGGTTACAGTGAGTTATGATCATGTCACTGTACTCCATCTTGGGTGACAGAGTGAGATTCTGTATAACAAAAAAAAAAAAAAGAAAGAAAGAAAAGAAAAGAAAAAGTAAAAGAAAAATAATCCTCCTTTTTCCCAAATAAAGGAGATTATTTTGCCTAATCCTCCTTTATTTGGAAAATAAAAGGAGGATTAGGCAAAATAACTAAATAACTAAAAATATGAAAATAATCTACCAGATATTCACTATTCAGACATATTTTAAACCTATAGTAATTTTTAAAAATCAAGTTATTTATTCCCTGCTTTAAGACATATTTACGTCATGACTGTGGTATCATTATGAATGGGATTAATGCTATTGTAAGACCAGCGAATGCTCTCTCTCTCTCTCTCTCTCTTCTTTCTGCCACGTGAGGACACAAGGAGAATATGAAAGCGTACCTTCACCAGATACCAGATCTTCCCTAGCCTTTGTCTTGGATTTATTAACTTCCAGAACTGTAAGAAAAAAAATGTTTCTTATTTAAGCCTATGGTATTTTAGCAGCCTAAACTAAGACACCTTACTCCCCTCCATCCCCTGGCACCACTAATCCTTTTACTGTTTCCATGGATTTGCCTCTTCTACAATGTCATGTAGTTGGAATCATACAGTATGTAGCCTTTTGGAATTGACCTCTTCATACAGTAATATGCATTTAAGATACCTCCATGTCTTTTCATGGCTTTATAACTCATTCATTTTTGGCACTGAATAATATTCCACTGTCTGGATGATTCCATGCCTCTCCCATCGTGAATAACTTTTGCAGATTTTTAAATTGAGATTGTTTTCTTCTTGTTGAGTTTTAATAGTTTTTTGTATATTTTGGATAATAGTCTTTTATCAGATATATCTTTTGTGAACATTTTCTTCTAGTCTTTGGTTTGTCTTCTCATT
This sequence comes from Ateles fusciceps, assembly GCA_036589455.1. Lineage (NCBI taxonomy): Eukaryota > Metazoa > Chordata > Mammalia > Primates > Atelidae > Ateles > Ateles fusciceps. The sequence goes on along the minus strand of JAZHEH010000424.1, from coordinate 2,146,979 downwards.
CCTTAAGCAGTATCATTCACAGAACAGAAGGTTTTATTTTCAATAAAGTCTAGCTTTTCAATCCATTTTAAAAAATGAATTATGCCTTTGGTATTGTATCTATAAAATTATCATTATACCCGAGTCAGTTAAGTTTGGTCTTCGTTATCTTCCAGGAGTTTATAGTTTGCATTTTACATTTAGACCTATGATGCCATTTATTTGTGAAGAGTGTAAGATCTGTGTCTAGATTCTATTTTTATATTTTGCGTGTAGATGTCTAGTTGTTCTAGCACCATTTGCTGAAGTGACTGTCTTTTCTCCATTGTATTGCTTTTGTTCCTTTCTCAAAGATTACTTGACCTTATTTATGTGGGTTTATTTTGGAATCTCTATTCTGTTCTATTAATCTTTTTGTCTATTCTTTTGCCAGTAGCATGCTGTCTTGATTACTATGTTTTATAATAATTTTTAAAGTTGAATAGTGTCAGTTCTCTAACTTTGTTCTTATTCTTCAATATTATGTTTGCTATTGTGGATCTTTTGCCTCTCTATGCAAACTTTGGAATCAGTTTGTAAATAACTACAAAATAATTTGCTGGTACTTTAATTAGGACAATGTTGATTCTCTAGAGCAAATTGGGAAGAACTGATGTCTTATCAATATTGAGTCTTCCTATCAATGAACATGAAATATCTCTATTTAGTTCTTTGGTTTGTTTCATCACAGTTTCATAGTGTCACTCATATAGATCTTGCACATGCTTTGTTATATTTATACGTTTTAAAGTTTGACTGTTTGTCTCTTATGAAATTCATGTTGAAACTTAATCTCCAATGTTGCAGTACTGAAAGGTGCGGCCTTTAAGAGGTGATTAAGTGATGAGGGCTCTGCCCTCATAAATGGATTAATGAGTTAATGGAATCATAGGTTGTCATGGGAGAGGGAATAGTGACTGTATAAAAGGAAGAGAGATCTCAGCTAACACACTTACTCCCCCTCAACTCTGCAGAGAGTCCCCACCAGCAGGAAGGCCCTCATCAAATGTGCTCCCTTGACAATGGATTTCCCAGTCTCCAGAACAGTGAAAATTAAATTTCATTTTATAAATTTCCCAGTGTCAGGTATTCTGTTTAATCAACAAAATATGGAATAAGGCAGCACCTAAGTATTTCATTTTGGGTTGTTCTTATATAAATAATACCATGTTTTAATTTCAAATTTCATTTGTTTATTACTGGTATAGGGAAATGCAACTGACTTTTGTATATTAACCTTGTATTCTGTACTCAAATTTCTCTAACTGCCTATTAGTTGTAGGAGTTTCTTGTGTGTTCTTTCGGATTTTCTACATAGACAATCATGCCATCTGTAAACAAAGAGTTTTGTTTCTTCTTTGCATATTTGTGGTGACTTTTAATTGTGATCAAAGAGGGAAAATAAGTATTGAGGGATTTATTTAACAGCGAAATCTGTCTCTTAATTTGGGCAAATTATTTTTACTCTGGGGCATCCATTCTTCATCTGTGAAATGAAAAGGTTAGACCACATAGACTCTAAGCCACTTTCAGCTCTAATATGCTGTATTCTATTTGTGATTCCACTGTCTTGATTTTCAGTTGTATTTCTTGAAAATGGGTTGTCCTTTGACAGAGTCCTGGGAACTCCTCTTCTATTTCTGGAATGAGCTCTTACAGCCTTTGTGTTCTCTGAACTGTCTTGACAAGCACTTCTCCTCAGAGGGGGAGTGGCACACTGAGTCACCAGCTGTTATCAGAGTGATAACAGCTTGTTCTGAAGCTTGTGATTTCCAAGGCTTGTGGAGTATGAAGCATCCAGTTTGAGAATACAAGGAGTGGAACGGGAGTCATTCATATGAAAATGTTCTAAACTATATTCAATTTCCTGAAATTTTGAGTGCAGACATGCAAATGAAAAATTGACAAAAATAGAAAAAAGAAAGAAAGAAAGGGAAATGGAGTGTGGTGACCAAGCTCTGGTTTACCTTGCTATTTGAAGCTGAGCAATCCATCTAACCTATATTTTCCCATATATAAAATGGAAACTTGTAGAGCAGGTCATCTCATTATTTTCTAAGTAGTGAAAGGACATACTAGATAAAACATGGCTGTCCTGTTAGCAGATAGTTTCAATGTGATAGATAATGGGTCTTTCAAATGTATCTAGTTCCTGTCTAGTCTTTGAGATATCCCAGATGTGAGTTTCAGAAGGGAAACAATGATGGCTATGCTATTGTGTTCAGTTCCCTCTGTCCCTAGTCATGCCCTATATGTGTGCCTCTAGTGGTCAAATGAGCCAAATGTGAAGAGGAAGCTGGGGCTTTAAACATATAAATATGCAAGGCACATACACACATATACATAAACTTACACACAAACAGATACATGCACTTACTCTTTAATATCAAAAATTATTAGAATTACCAAATTATTCTTAGATGCCTTTTTGAAAGTACCAAACACAGTTGGGTAGGTTTATTGATCTGGTAGTATATATCAGGTTATTTGAAGCTCTGAGGATTTAGTAGTAATGAATTCATTGTCACTGCTCTTATGCAGCTTACATTCTTTGTGCAGGAGATAGACAATAAGTAAATAAATATAATATAAATAATTAGTTATATTATTGCATATAGCACAAGGGAAGTGGACAAAGAATCAGGGAATGACTTATTAGTTTTGTTTCTAAGAAATTCGCTTCTTACATTTGGAGACCTTTTCACCCTTCGTGTTGACAGTCTCTTTGCAAAAGTAAAACGATTCTTTTTTATTGTTAGCTTCTCAAATGCAACAAGAAAAGATAAAAAGAAAAATCTCGATTAGCAACTTTAGCTTTCATAAAAATTCATAAAGAAGAATAAAAAAGTAGAGAATGAGGGAGCAGTGTTTTAGACACCATGATCATAGCGGTTTCTCTGGTGAAGGGACATTTGAGCAGAGACATCACTGAAAGGAGGAAGTGACTATACGGATATAGAGAGCTGAAGGGAAACCATAGAAACATAGAACAGAAAGTGAAAAAGCAGACCTAGTCAAGAAACTACAACAATTCCTATATGACTAGAGCAAAGAGAGTGAGAATATGTGGCAGATAATGAAGTTAAGAACTAGTGAAGTCCCAGATTTTAGAGGGCCACGTTGCCTATGGTAAGAGGGTCAGATGTTATGCTAAGTTCAATGGAAATGATCAGAAAACAGAATATCCATTATTGTGCAATGAAATAATAGATATTCTAATTAGAAGTAAACAGTGTGTATTATTTTCAAACACTCTTCTGCTACCTAATCTACAACATTTCTCCTAATAGTCATCAAACGCCAAAGAAATCATCTCTCTGAGATATCCCATCCAAATCTTGTAAGTTAAAATATATATATATATATGTGTGTGTGTGTGTGTGTGTGTGTGTGTGTGTCTAAATATTTTCCTTCATCTGGAAAGAGAATTTATGGTCCTGCATTTTTTGCCATAATGTTATAATTGTATTCACAGGAGAAGTTTTCTTTCAAATGAAAGCCATTTGTATATTTTGTCTCTGATTTATATCCAAAATAATTAATCTTGTTTTGATCCGATATAGAATTGATTCTTTCTGGTCATTTTTCTTAGGTCCATCATTAGAGGCTTAACCCTCTATAATTTTAACCTTCTATAAATTTGATGACCAGTACTAAGTACATTATTTATTTATCCTCATCTCTGTTAATTGCTATGATTCACATTAGTTCAAGGTAGTTAATTTTCTTACATTTGAAATAGCTTCAGGTGTTCTCCTTAAGTAACCTGCTTTCCTTAAGTTAAATTGTCTTCAACTTGAAGACCTAGGAGAAACTAGGCAAGCTGTCATTGGGCATCGATGCTCTAACTCGGCTGTTTGCCACACATGAGCCAGAGTCCAGCAGAACCTGTGACAATTCCTGAGAAAGCCCTACAGTTTCCCAGTATTGGCAACTCTTTTATTCTTTTTTTCCTCTTTTTATTCTTTTCCTTTTTCCTTTTATTATTCTAATTGTTTCCTTCACCTTTTTTCTCCCCCTTTTATTTACTCCTCACCGGTGGAAGAACTAGTAATGTTCAATAATTCCCACAGACATTTGTTAGTCTTATTATTGATGAGAACCAAGTTTTAAGTACATAGGAAAAAAAAATGAGTCAATTAGAGAACACAGTTTCCCTTGTCCTGAGAAGGAATTATAATATCGAAAATTCAATTTTTAGACATTCTTCTTTTGGCCCAAATATATGAGGTAACACAATGGTCCTATTGTCTGACAGAAAAGAATCATAGATTTTTACCCAATATCAAACTTTACTAATTCCCAGGACACAAGTAATCAAGAGATAGAGGCAAAGCAAAGACATGTCTGTGACTCTCACAGAAGCTCCCTGGTCTTCCCATGCCACCTTTGGATGCACCTTATTTTTGCCAAGATCCAAGAGATTCCTGTTCCAGATAAACACATGAGGGCCCCAGTGATGTGTGTAGAGCATCACTTACACAAAGGTGGCTGTTTCAGACATGCAAGCTTTCCACTTTGCTCTCACAAATTTATAGAGTTGATATTTCCTAAAGTGTCATGCCCCATAAATTCATAAATTACAGGCTTATTTACCATAACCAATCCTAGTAGACCAGTTATATCCTGTTAAAGACATCCCATGGATAAAGGTAGATACTATAAACAAGTCAAATTAGCATGTTTATAAAAGTTGACCAGGTTATTTCTCTGCCTCTTGTTCTCTCTTCCCCAGGAATGTCCAGGATAGGAAGGGTAGATTTCAGACCAAATGATAACTTTTTTTTTCTTTCTTGAAAAGTTTAGACCCCTATTGCTGGCTTTGAAAATGGAAGAAGAATGCCCTGAGTCAAAGAATGTGGCAGCCTCTAGAAGCTGGCAAGAGCAAGGAAATATCTTCTCCCTTAGAGCCTCCAAAAAGAACTTAAGCCTGCTGCATCTTGATTTTAGCCCAGTGCAACCCATTTCAGATTTCTGGACTATAGAAATTTAAGACAGTAAATTGCTGTTGTTTTACACCACTAAGTTTGTGGTAATTTTTAGAGTAGCAATAGGAAACTAATTCAGACATGTTCAACTGGCATTCATTCAGAGGTCATACATGAGGACTAAAACCAAGTCACATGAAGAAGAGTAGGAAAAACTGAAGGAAAACATATTTAGGATAATGAAGAGAAACAATATTTCTAAAGCCTTCATGTAAAAGAGAGAGACATAATAAGGTTCTACTGCATTATATGGTACAGATAATAATAAAATGTTTAATATTCTGAAATGGTCAATGTAAGAAAGAAATGAAATGCAGTGATACCACTGTTGGTTTCATGGATAAAGTTACACCCAAATGGATCTTCATGGTATTTACTACCCTTACTTCCTTTTTGTTATTTGCAATCCTGAGGGAAAATTCAAGATTAGCCAACAGCTAGAGTATCTTTTTCTTGGCTGCTTTATTTTACTATTTTACCCATGAAGCTCTGGAAATAGCCTTACTAGCACTTTATTTGAGATGTTGGTTGCTAGGATCAGTTCCGTCTAAGCAAGTCAGTTCTATATGTTGTGGACTGCACATTAATTTTTTTCATGTAGTGAAGACCTATATTAGCTGTTTTGGAGTTCACAGATAAGTAGAGGGGAAATTTGTGACATGAAGACCTTTCAATCCCACCATAGCTCACGTATGCTCTGCTTCTGCCTTCATTTGTACTACATTCATTCCAACTTACCATGTGTCTAACTCCCTGGGAGGAGCGGAAAAAAAAGGAAAAGAGGGTGACTAAATGAGGCTTCTGTATAATCAAAGCTCGGGAACATTAACTGGAGAACTCATATTTAGAGATGTAGCTATAATTTATATTGTTGCATATATCACAAGAAAAAGTGAATAAAAAGTCAGGAGAAAATTGTGTGTGTGTGTGTGTGTTTAAGAAATTGACTTCTTAAATTTGGAGACTCTTTCATCCTTTGCACTGACAACCTCTTTGCAAAGTGCAATGATTCCTTTCTTTTTCATTGTTAGTTCCTCAAATGTAATAAGGAAGAAAAAGAAAAGCAAAGAAAAATTTCAATTAGTAACTTTGAATTCTTAGAAGTTTGTGTAATTTTCCCTTTTAATATATGGATACTGAAATTAAAGTTGGACCTGATGAGCACATTGATGTTAAGCAAATGTCAAGTCTGCTCATTCAGCAAAATGAAACCCCTGTCACTTTCGATTCTGAGTTCCTGTAGTTGAGCTGTTCTCCCAATCTCTGTCCCCTGTACATATTCAGATATAGTGGAGAGACTTTTTGGCCAATTAGCATCCCAATGGTTTTGAACACCCATGACAGTGCAAATCCCTAATCACAAGGAGAACTTAACCTAAGAATATTTAAGCAACTTACTAGTTAGAGAGAGATCTGAGAGATCATGTGTTTTTAACACTTGCTATTCTATCTTGCTAACCCCCCCCTTTTTTAAAATAATCATTTCACATTGATATAATTAACCTGTAAGTGCTTTACATGCAGGATGCTTATTGTGTACTGAATGTGTGTGTCATGCCATGACATGGAAAGAGCAAAGAAGGGCTGAATAGGAGAAGTCAGGCTCAGAAATCTCTTGGATGTGTCACACAGGGAGTTAGTGATCATAAGAATTAGACAACTATGGCAAGCGACTTGGGTGAGATACTGAGTCTGTGGGGAAATGAGGTCAGGGGTTTGATGAGGTATAAACAGGCAAGAAATTGGTTCATTTCAGGGAGCAATTTGAAAGAAAAGAAGAAATGAAAAGAGAAAAAGCCAGCAGATTTCAATTGTCTAGTCAAGCGTGCTGATGGAAAGTCCAAAAGTCAAGTCATCAAGGGACCCTGGATCCTTGGGCAGGAGATGTTCACTCCCCTTTGAGGCTTATTTGTATGAAGGACTTGAAAGTCTCTATTTGTGGTTCAAAGGAATGACTTGACCTGATAAGTGCATATACTCCTGTATAACACAAAGGCAAATTTCATGTCCTTGTAGGGGTTTCCTGCACCAAAGAGTGAGCACAAAGAGAAGCTTCAACCATAAGCCAGTCAGGATCTTTCAATGCCTACATTGCCTTCAGGGTAACTAAAATGAGCATTTATTATTTATTATTTATTCATTCATTTAATCATTCAGCAGCTATTTATTGATTTTGCCTGTTATATGCCAGGCACTGTTCCAAGTGCTGAGGATATAGTAGTAAACCACATACATATATTTCCTCTCCTGTTAGAGCTTGCATTCTAGGGGCTGGGTGGGGAGATATATAATAAAGAAACAAAGAAGCATATAATACTTTAGAAGTGATAGGTATTACTGAAGTGAATGGAGTAAGCAAATGCTTAGGGAAAAGTCTTCTTATTTTATATAAGGCAAACAGGAAAAGTTTCACTGGTAAGGTGACATTAGCATGGAGATCCAGAGTTCATGAGAGATGAGTTCAGATGGCTTTTAAAGCATGCCAACAGGGCAGGAAAAGATGGTTCATGTATGTAATCCCAAAGCTTTAGGAGGCCTGGCATGTGGCTTATGCCTGTAGTCCCAGCTACTCCAGTGGCTGAGGTGGATCACTTGAACCCAGGAGTTCAAGACTACAGTGAGCTATGTACGATTGGACCACTGCACTCTAGCCTGGGTGACAGAGCAAGGCCCTGTCTCTAAATAAATGAATCAATAACTGACTTTTAAAAAGTCAACAAATTTCTTGATACTCCTTCCTTAAAGAAGTAGAGCTTAATTTCTCTCTCTTGAGCACAGGCTGGACTCAGTGGTTCACAGAATGCAGCATGTCATTGGGGGAGGTCCTGAAGCCTCCTGCCTACATCTGGCCGCAGACCCCTCAGCTTGAGGCATGTCTATTGATGCTGCGATTCTGGCCAATATCTTCCAGGCAACCTCACAAGAGACCCTGAGACTGATCCGTGTTTCCTAGAATCTGTGCTACTCCCAGATTCTTGACCTTCAGAAACTGAGTGAGATAATAAATATGAGTTGTATTAAGCTGCTAATTTGGGGTAATAGATCACTAATTTGTGAGCCATGAGGATATATGGAGTAAGGGTAATTCAAGAAGAAAAATGTCAAGTACAAATATCTCATAGAGGGAGAGTGGGGGGTGTTTGTGGAATTCACGATATCTTTCGGAGTTGAAACAGAGTGATCTGAGGGGGAACCCAGCAGAAGGAGATGGTGTCTAAAAGGTAGCAATGAATCAGAACAGTTAGAATTTTAGAAACCATTGTGAGTTGAGTTATGAAAGGCAGTAAGCTGGAAGACAGGAGGTAGAGGTCAGAGAATAAATGAAACTAAAATTGTGGAGGGGTCTAGTCATTAGTCAGGGATGCTTATGAGAAAGGGTTGGAGATAAGGTCACTGGTGAGAGGTAAAAAGAAAGAAAATAGAAAACAAGTTTTGAGCTCTTTTTCTGAAGTTTTCCATTTGTTCCCTCTCTATACATCTGCATACATACATGCTATATCAGCCATAGGGAGAACCCGACAAAATATTGAAATGGGTCATCTCAATTCCAGCACTACCACTTTTAGCCAAACAACACAGTGTGCATTATTTTATAACAAAACAGACAGAACCTGAATTTCAAAAATGATTGAATCTAGTAAATTTCACAACTCTTAAAGAAGAAAACTACACAATAAGAGCTCCCCAATTACTACCTCCAGTTCGCTATCACTCTCATCTATTTTATTCAGTATAAATTGATTTTATTATCATTTCTCTGTTCCAAAGAAATCTATCAAATGTAGGCTCTCAGAATTTGGTAGTCTCTAGTCAAGTGTCTTTATATATATTTCTCATGTAAAATGTGGTTATCTGATTTTGTTATCTATAAATTGGAATTCATTTCTTCAAGTAATATTCAAGCCAAAACACTGAGTTCCTCAGTATACATCTACAGGAGGAGCACTCCTCCATTTTCTCCTTTTTCTTCATTGAATTGACTACAAGGAGATTTTTCAGAGTTATAAATACAAGACATTCAACTTTGAATCAAGACAGTAATGAGAAACAATTATTACAAGCTGAAAAAACCAACCTCAGAAAGAATGTGCATACATAAGGCCTTAATAAACATGTTTTGTTCTGTCATCTTGGTCTTTTCAATGAGGCCTGTTTTTTGTCTTCTAAGATCACTCCTATCTGTTGATTAACAAACTATGATCTTGCAGCCAAAGATTAAACAGCAAATATGGATTTGGCTATTCCATGACATCAGTATTATTTTACGGAGTTCTGGTGTATTAGTCTGCTCTCACACTGCTAATAAAGACATACCCGAGACTGGATAACTTATAAAGGAAAGAGGTTTAATGGACTCACATAGCTGGGGAGGTCTCACAATCATGGTGGAAGGGAAAGGAGAAGCAAAGGCATGTCTTACATGGTGACAGGCAAGAGAGAATGAGAGCCAAGCAGAAAAGGAAATTCCTGATAAAACCGTCAGATCTCTTGAAACTTACTCACTACCATGAGAACAGTATGGGGGAAACCACCCCCATGATTCAATTATCTCTCGCCAGGACTCTCTTACAACAAGTGGGAATTATGGGAGCTGCAATTCAAGGTGAGATTTGGGTGAGGACACAGCCAAACAATATCATGTAGTAGAGACAGTAATCTCAGATGGTAGGAAACTTTATTTTTATTTTATTTTTTAAACAATATATTTATCTTATTTTAACTTTTTATTTTTTATTTTTATTTATTTATTTATTTATTTATTTTTTGCAGAGGCAGGGTCTTACTATGTTGCCCAGGCTGGTCTCATACTCCTGGGCCCAAGCGACCCCAAAGTGCTGGGATAATAGGCACGACCCACCAGGCTTGGCAGACAAATTTTTGCAATTACCTAATTTTGTAAAGCTGCTATAGCTTGTCAGAAATTTGGAAGTCCTCTTGTAATCATTTTATTTTTCAATCTTTCTTAACTTACATGTTTTTTCATGAAAAATTATTGCCTACTCTTCCTCCTCAGTGCTCAGTAAAACATATAAGGTAAAGCATTTAAATATTTGAGTTTTAGAGATGCTGCAACACAAAATTGTGCACTTAAAACTTTTTTATAAAAGTAGGACAAATTGCCGGGCGCGGTGGCTCACGCCTGTAATCCCAGCACTTTGGGAGGCCGAGGCGGGCGGATCACGAGGTCAAGAGATCGAGACCGTCCTGGTCAACATGGTGAAACCCCGTCTCTACTAAAAATACAAAAAATTAGCTGGGCGTGGTGGCGCGCGCCTGTAGTCCCAGCTACTCGGGAGGCTGAGGCAGGAGAATGCTTGAACCCGGGCAGCGGAGGTTGCAGTGAGCCAAGGTCGCGCCACTGCACTCCAGCCTGGCGCCTGGTGACTAGAGTGAGACTCTGTCTCAAAAAAAAAAAAAGAAAAAAAAAAAAGTAGGACAAATTAACCGAATTTCAATACTTTTTTTTGTAAATAGTTGTTTTCAGCAGATGTCTTAGAACAATGGTAAACTGAAATCATGTAGGATCTTAATTACCTGTGAATATAAAATTAGGCAGAAAACAGACTATCCAAATTGATGTGCATGTGAGCATATAGTGTATATTTTAGAGCAAAAAATGTTTGGGAAAAATAACTGTATTTTCTTAAGAAGACAATTTGCCTCATAAGGAATAGTGATAATATAACTAGAAGAAGTTCAAAGTTCACATTCTACCCTAGAGCATTAAATCCACATAAGTCTGTGTGTCTATATGGCAAATTAAGCACATGGCAAAGAGTAATTTTCTCTGAAACAAGGGACCATTAACAACCAGAATATGCCATCTGCATTAAGGCTCCAGAAACACTATTTAAAGTAATTTACAGGTTGGCCAATGATTACATTTTTTCTTTCTCTTTTAGACTCAAGGGGACTATTTTTAATTAAAATAATACACAGAGTCCAATTTAGCTTGACACACAGTAGATGCAAATAAGATTTTGCTCATTTGCTTATATTTGCTTGTTTGGGCTGGGATTTTTGCCCCCTTTTTCACTTTTGCATAAAATCTCAACTACAGAAAATTTACTGTTAACAGTGCTACAGAGTAGCATAGACTCTAGGAAGCATGGATTAGAAGGAGAGAAATGAGAACAGTTTTGTTTTTGTTTTGTTTTGTTTATCTGAGTTTTTGTACCCTTGAGGGTATAAAGTTTGTGTCAATTTATGTTACATAAATTAACATAAGAGGGACAAATCCTGTGGCTTGTGCTTAAAACTAGCTTGAGTGTTTTTATTTTTCTGGAAAATGAAACTAAATGCTCCCAAGTTTCTGTGACAAGATTTATTTACTCATCCAATATTTACTGAGCACCTACTATATATTAGCCAGTCATCTAGGCATTGGGGGATAAATGTATGGATAAAATGGACAAAAATCCCTGCTCTACTGTAGGCTACCTTCTAGTTGAAGAAGACAAATGATAAACATATTGTTAATGTACAAAATGTTAGAAGATCATATGTGCTCCAGATAATACCAAAAAAGGAAAGAGAAAGGGCATGGGCAGGGAGAAATGCAATTTGATAGGGTTCTTAGCCTCTTGAAGATGTAATTGCACTGTCTCCTGGCTCCTGTCTAACTCTTGTCAGAGTGGATCAAAATTTGTTTACAACTGCTGTCAGGGGGATAAATTGTAACCCACAATAACATGTGGGGCTATAAAAAGCCACAAAATGTTCAAAGACAAACTCCTCATGTAGCCAGAAATGTACTATCCTCAATTTCCATGATTGAAACTTTCTTGACTCTCAAAGACTCTCAAACACAGGATCTTATTTGTTCCATAACATTCACCATGAATATATGCCAGTAGTTGCTTACAAACATTTGGCATAATAGCTATTGTGGCAGTCTTTCTTCCTGTGTGATTTATGAATCATTCCACTCTGAAGAGCCTTTTAGTGTTGTGAAGATGAACAGTAATGACCTTTCTACTCTTGGGATCTGCCTCAAACCCGGAGCATTTCTTCATGGTTGGCTTCTTTTTCCTCTAATTTCTGCAACTTCTCCTTAATCCTTTTACCTCTCAGTGGTTTCTATCCAATGTACACTCAAAATAACTCTCAAGACTGACTTATGCTTTCTAGAAGTAATGGCATGGAAGGAAATGTTGACAGTTGTCAGTTATGTTTCTCCTTCCTTTCCCCAGCTCATGCTTTGTACAAGTATTTTCTGATAAATTGGCTTTATGTGGATTAATCTAAATTGAAGACCTTAGCTGCCCTGCAGTCAGGCATTGTGATTATTATTATACCTGGCTAATTTTTCTAATTTTTGTAGAGACAGGGGCTGGCTGTGTTGTCCAGGCTGGTTTTAAACTACTAACCCCAAGCTATTCTCCTCCCTTGGCCTCCCAAAGTGCTGGGATTAAAGATGTGAGCCACCATACCTGGACTAAACTCTTCATTGTACACCACAGTAATGCCTCCCTTGCTCCACAGAACTCCCCCACATATCCTAGCACTCCTTCCCCCATTACCTTTATTTTTCCACATGATATACCTCATTGTGTAGAAAAGCTGTATTTTGAATCCTCAAAGAGGAGATGGATTAACTATATTCCCCTGACACCACTGTTTCCCAAACTGTGTTCTCTGAACATAGGTGTTCTTCAAGAAAATAGGTTCTTTGATAAAGTGTGGTTAAAAAAATATTTGGTTAAAAAAATTTTCATCAGGTGTTCTTATTATATGACTTCTCAGAGTGTTCCCTATGTTAATATGCATATATTTCTCCAAGAGCGTAAAAGTACCGCAGATTTTTTCCAGCATTTTGTCAATGGAACACTTTTTTTTTTGGCAGAACACCAATTAATGTTGTGAAAGGCATTGATATCCAAAGAATAGTTTGGGAGATGCCATCCTGTACCCATCAGTAAGACCTCCCTGTTCCTTATTCTCGAGTCCTCACCATAGCTTAATGCTGGATAACAGTATTTTACACATATCATGATGTCATATCAATCATATTATATCAAGTCTCCTTTAAGCACTAAATGAGGAAATTTAAGTTTAGAGACTTAATCTAATGACAGAATTTAGCAGAATCTAGTATGACAGATTACGTTTTCTGAGAAAACTGCCTCCTTAAAAAAATGATACTTATAGATAAACAGAAGTAAGCCAGTAACAATGTGAGCTTTTGATATGAATGATTCTATCAAAACCCTAGAGATCGTAAAGATTCCTTTGATGACTTCATTGGTCTCAATGAGGGTTAGGAATTCAATAGGAAATCCATGAATAAAACTAGAGAAGCCAAGAGCTTTACTATCAAATTAAGCATAAAAGAAAAATAAACTTCTCATGCAGAAGGTTACAGCATGGTCAAATGGCTATTTGAACTCTGAAGCAGGATAGAGAGAGAGAAAAAAAAGTCTTCCTAAATAAAAAGCCTCCTAATAAAAAGCACTGAGAATTCTTATTTGCATGCTGGGTCTCATGCAGGATTGCAGTCTGGATTTATGTTAACACTGGTTTGAAAAACTTAAAATGCAGAATTTAGTTTAAAGTGGTCTCAGGTTGGTAGTAAGTATATGTTTGGTGGAAGCAAATACAAATCCTCTCTGAAGGAATTCAAGTTTGATTCAGGCTTCAAAGAATTCCACGGATAAAGTTCCCAGTAAAAGGGCATTTTACAGTAAAAAATTATAAAACAGCTCAGAGCAAAAGACAGCATGAGGAGAACCAGCAGAAAAGTAGAGACAGAATGACAAATAGTTCAGATGTTAGTTTTACATACAAAAATCAAAATAAGTATATTTAGTATCTTTAAAAAGAGCAAAGCAGCTTGAAATTTGAGAACAAGGAGATGTGAAAAAACCTGCTATAAATGGAAAATATAATTGTATTTTAAACCTAAATGGATAGCTTAAACAGTAGATTTGATGCAACTGAAGACAAAATATCCTGTAAAAAAAAGTCTGAGGTAGTTATTCAGAACACAATCAATAGACTGAAAATATAAAGGGAGGTGAGAGACAAGGAGAAAGCATCAGAACATCTAAAATACACTTCATTATAGTTTACAGGAGGATAACAGAATGGAGAAGAAACAATATTCAAAGACAAAGTGGCTGAAATGTTCCAGATATTTTGAAAGACACCAGCACTTAGACCTAGGAAGTATATCCTGTATATTTAAATCAAGCTGAATAAAAAGAAATTCAAACTTTAACACATCAAAGTGAAACTGTAGAACACGAGAGAAGAATAGACAGCCTTACAAACAGCCAGAGAGAAAAAGCCAGTCATCTGCAAGTAACTGGCAATTCATTCTTAGCCTGAATTTCTACCAACAAGAAAGGAGGCTGATAACCAGTTGAAGACTATCTTCAGTGTGTGGAGAGAGATGCAAGTTAATCTTGAATTTTTTGCCAAGTAAAACATATTTCAAGAGTAAGCATGAAATAATTTTTTTTTAATAATATGAAAATGTGTTACCAAAGACATTTTGTAAAAACGATTTAAAGGATGTAAGCAGATGAACCCAGAGGGAAGGTCGTACTGAATAACTGAATGATGGGCAAAGGTAATGACAAATATTTAGAGACAACTTAACAAATACGGATTGCATAATAACAGCAATGTGTATTTTGTGGTAGGAAAAGAGGCTATAAATATAAGGCTGGACTGTAACAGCCTGTATGTTAAATATGAACATTAAAATAGAGAAAACATTAAATAATTAACATAGAATGACTAGAAATAAAGGGAAAATTTAATGAGAAGAAGAAAAAGAATCCTAAAGACAATAAAAGAGGGAAGGAAAGATAGAAAACAGGAGAAATAGAAACTGCTTTAAAAGATTCGTAGAAATAAATTGAAATATATCAGTGATTATGGTGTTGATACTCATCTGTCAAAGACCACCAGGGACACACCTATAGTCAAAGAATGTTGGGTTGATGGGCTCATTGTCACAAGGAAGACAGTGTACCAAGAAGCCATAAGACATCTCAGAAAGGAAGTTTTAGAAAGAACTTATATTAATATAAGATTTCGTTGTGTTGCGATGTGAGAGAAGATTTAAATATTAGTTTGCTCCAGATGGCACATTGTTAGAAGAAATTCTATAAATAAGTATTTTAATGAATTTTATCTAAGAGACAGGATAAATAAAGCAGAACTAAATGCATAATTAGTACAGAAGCAACACTTACTAGTGTTGATCAGACAAGAGGACTTTTTGACCATTTGTTGATTTGGACAGTGTTTTGTTCCTCCTGAGACACACTTATGGAAAATTCTTGTTTGTGTCATGCTTGCAGAGAGGCCTTATCTGATGTTAATGCTCTGTGAAATGGTTCATGTTCAACAGGATAACACCACAACCCAGTTTTGAGTGCCTGGGCTGCTCCTAGAAACATCTAGGCTTAGCTCTTATTGCCAGGTCACCTCGTAGGTATAAGGGACTGCTTTTCTCTTGTTTCAACAATAACTGTAAATGAACTAAACCTGCAAGATAAAAGATGAAGATTTTTTAACTAGCTGAAGGTAATACAATTCTGTGTTGTTTATAAGAGAATTAAAACATATAGACACAGAAGAATTAAGTCAAATGATAAGAAATACCAAGAAAATTCTGGCCAAAAAAAGGTGTTGTGAAATTACATTAATGTTTGCTAAAACAGACTTCAAGTCCAAAACCATTACTAGAGAAAAGCAAGTCATAATGTAATAAAAGGTTCATTTCACCATAAGAATATTACATATGTAAATTTGTATGTATTTAATACCATAGCTTCAAAATACATAAAAGAAAAATTGATAAAAGAGTAGACAAATTCACAGTCATGGTGGGAAATTTTAAAATAATGTTTCATTGTGAAAATTGTTTAATATTTCCAAAACTGAACAGAATAGTATTATAAACCACTCTGTGCCTATATCCAAGCTTTCTGTTGAAGTATATGGACTATATTTCTTTGTGGAGAGTTATCTGTCTATATCCTTTGTCAATTATCTCATTTGTTTTATGGTCTCCATAATGCCCAGTAAAGCATTTATTCAAGGGGATTAGCATAAGCCAATTAGGGCCATTCCATCCTCCTTCCTACAATAATTGGTCCAAGTAACACAGATTTAAACCAATGACTACGTGTCAGTTTCCTGTCCAGAGTAACAATTGATACATGGATGTCCCAGTCAGTACAAAGTTTAGAACATTTTTGTGATGAGATGTTAATAAGGATTCATGTAATGCCAGGTAATCTTGGCAATCATTTGGACCCATGAAGAAAGCA
Source organism: Ateles fusciceps (assembly GCA_036589455.1). Classification (NCBI taxonomy): domain Eukaryota; kingdom Metazoa; phylum Chordata; class Mammalia; order Primates; family Atelidae; genus Ateles; species Ateles fusciceps. Next base: position 2,130,685 of record JAZHEH010000424.1, on the reverse strand, counting down.
AACTCGAGGGATGGAAATTGTAGGAAATGAGAATAACAGCCAGAGTCTAATAAAAGTATACTGGAAGTCAATGTAGTTTGAACTTCTCATTGTTTAAGCCAGTTTGGGTAAGATTTTCCTGTTTTGTTTTTTTTTTTTTTCCTGTCTGTGATGATAAAAGTTATAAAATAATTTTTAAATCTAATAATTTGAAGGGATTTTTAAAATCTGTTTGTTTTTATAAATTATTTTGGATACTTTGAAACTAAACCTGTTGTGCATGTGCAAATATGTTTTCAAAGTTTGCCATTTGCCTTTTAACTTTGTAGAATAATTTTTTTTTCCACATAGAAGGTTAGAATCAGGATTTGTAGGGCACAGAAGGTATGCAATTTCTAGGTCCCTCTTTAGGAAAAAATATGTAATCATCAAGGGAATTTTAGATAAACAAGTGAAATTTTTAATGAGAAAAAACTAAAAATATAAAATAGATTATAAATACAAAAAAATTGTTGATTTTTTCATATATCAAATATTTATAACATTTTATAGCAAAAAGATAGAAAGATAATTTAGTCTTTTCTATAACTTTATTAGTTAAAATTTGTATTGCATTATTGAAAATTGAGATTCATAAAATCAGAGATTTTCATCACAAATAAACTTGCTGTTTAGAGAACTACTATGAATTTGGGCTCTATAAGCAAAGGAATCCTGATAAATTTTATTTTATTCAATTTCTAAAAAAGGAAAAAAAGCATGGTGAGTTTATAATTATGTATGCTGCATTAATAAGCATAGTTCCAACAGGGGAGAACTTCTGTTTTGACTAGGCATTAGTGAAAACCAAATCCTCTGTAAATTTGATATCTCTGATATACGCAAGAATTTTCCACAAGCTAGCTCTGGTTTTGCAATTTCCATAATATCTTGTTTCCATGCACACAAGTTATTGCAAATCCCCTAAATAAATGCTGATTAACTCTAACCTAACTCCTAACTACATCCTCCTCTCAATACTACTTTAGCCAAACCCCAAAAAATGTTCCTGGCCAATCCAATGCCTCCTGATATGGAAGCAAATATGATGAAGGGAAAGTTGGAATAGAAGGGAAGAGGGATATAAATGAGGGGTTGACAAACTTTTTCTGTAAACGATCAGATAGTATTTTACATCTGGGGAACCTAAGTCCTTTGTAAGGGCTATTCAACTCTGTCCTTGTAGCACCAAAGCATCACAGACAATATGAAAATGAATAAATATGCTGTGTTCTAATAAAACTTTATTTAGAAAAACAGTGGACTGGATTTGCCCACTGCTGATTGAAATCATTTTTCTTTTTATTAGATTATGATACTGTCAACTTTTAAAAATGAAACTCCTAAAAGACACCCTCATGCTTGTGAATTGACAATTCTTCTTCAGTCTAGTCCCATTGCTATTTAATCACCCAGGGCTATCTCACAGTTTCTTTTGCCCTGAATTTTCCCTTCTAATGCTCTTCTCAGAAGAGCATTATTGTGTATTCCCTTAACATTTTTTAACCATAATTTGAAATAGTTGACAAGAGGGACAACTGTTTTATGTTTTTCCTGATCCATTTTGAAATGATAATTACATCTAAGACTATTTTAAGAGTATTTGGTGACAAATGATGAAAAGATTTCAAGGCTATTGATCAGTGGCTAGAAAATCCTAATATATTTCTTCTAGTTCATGAGCTACCAAATCTATTTCAAAAATTTTACTACTGTGTTTTCTGAATGCTAATGGTGCTATCAGATTAGAAACGTAAAACACTACATTTTATGACTAAGAATTCACCAAGTCATAGAAATGGCCATAGTCAAATTTATTTCAGTTTCTTATTAGCAAACGCCTAATACTTAATATTCATTTATTTCCTTATTATGAGCAATCTAGGAAGATTTGCAACCCTATGGGAACATTGAAACCAAGAGAAACATTGACTGTGATAAATTCTAGTGTCAATAAAATAGTATGTGTAAAAACATTTCTCAATTAATTTTCTGGTATTTTTCTCATCTAACAGAATTACACCATAGCTAGAATCATCTTTCTCAGGTGTAGATCATATTGTGCCAAAGCTCTCCACTGGTTCCCATGTGTAATCTGAATTTATCTCATATCACTCACCACAAAAATCAACATTATGGTCCCAACTTATTTTCCACATGACATTCAAATTGATCTAAATGCTTCCCCTGAACTTGTCCACACATTCTTGTATTTATGTCTTAGTTAATACTATTAAGAATCACAGTCATGTGTTTTTCCAAAATTTCTGATGATTCAAATACTACAAATAATTTAGAACCTCGTTACAAGAATAACTACTCCATGAAGTCTTGTGGATTTCCTCAACTCTTTATATATTTTCTGGTTTATCCATTTCAAGAGAACTTGTTTCTTTGATGACATTCATCTCTATCTAATAACACAATTTTGTATAATTATATTTTCTACACCTCTCTCACACACATACCACCTTTACATTATATACTTCTCAGGAGCCTAAATAATGTCTACCTCAGCCTCAGCAGTCCCTACAGACATTAGGATATCATCTTTCTTTTTTACAAATCTCTGAATACATTTATGAATTGAATTGAATTGTACGTTGTATCCCCATATATATCTGCATATTTGACAACTAGATCAGGTATGGATGGGCCATTGCTTTTTAAATTTCAAATGAAGAAATTGGATTTTAACAGTTTTGACCTGTGGTTGTCTACCTTTAGCCACATTTCTTACAGCTGCCTCCATGGGGATTTCAGTCACCATATTCTAAATAATGGCCTCAATATCAACTCCCTGAAATTAACATCTAAGTTGAAAAATGCATAATGAACGTAAAGTATCAGATGAATCTCAATGCAAGAATATATCTCTGATAAAGGTGCTGGGAGAGAATCCCACAGAAATGTTTTAATTTGTTGATGAGTGCTAAATACAATTTGTAATCTCTGAACATTTGGTAAAACGCATTCATTTTGCTGATTAGATATTTCAATGAGTATTTGGGGAAAAGAAAATCTCAGTTCAGTTCTAAAGTTCTGTTCAAATGTGGGCTTGATTTTCAAGATGAATGAATCTAAGCTAAACTTTCAAGTCTTCCCCTCTTGCTGTTCGTGATGTCTCAGTCCGCCCATGGGTGGTGCAGATGAGAGGATAATGCATTTATATCTGGATAGAACTGCATAAATGGAGAATGTCATATCCAGAAGAAATTTAGAGGCTAATTCTATTTTCTAAGCTTTGCTTTTGTCATTTCTAAAATAGGAATTTTAAATATAAATATTATAAAAAGCATTTGTTTAAAAACTTCAAATGTCAAAAAGGAAAACAACATTTCCGGCAGGTGATTATCTTACCTTTGGTTAATAATATAAAAAATAAATCTTGATTGAAAATAATTTTACAACTTGGATTTTCTTAGGTCTTCTATTTCCATAGCTCTAGGCTTTGCCTACCAAAGCAGGACATCCAGCCTTCTTCTAAATTTCCTTGTTATTCCTGGAAGTTCTTCACAATAGATCACATGTGTGCTTAAATAGTCCCTTCTAAAAACACGCAGCGTGGATTTTGCTCTGCTTTGTGATTCCTTGTTGCTATCTCCTCTTTTGAAAACTCTTAAAGGTGCCTCCCCTTCCCGGTTATTCGTTGTCCATCAGGGCTGAGCTATATCAGCCCTAAGGGTGCTGTTTCTCAAGCTCACAAATCCAAAATCTGTTGAATTGCCACCCACAGGCCTCCAAACATTGAAGCAACACTGTTTTCCACAAAAGGTGTGAAGCATCTCCTCTTCACTCTCTGTTTACATGTATCATTAAAAATAAAACAGTACTGTTCATCAGTTGAAGTAGGAGAAAAATCACCTAATAATAAATAATGCAGACACTTAATACATTTCTTAGCAGGAAGCCTGGCCCATCCAATCTTTTCATTTGTCTTTAGTCAGTAGGCAATGTTACCTGTTTTGGTCACATAATAACCGCAGGAGCACAAACACTTCACATTATCACATGATAACCTCTATCAAGAATAATTATAAACTCTGAAATGAGCAAAAAATAATACTGCAATTCCTGTCTAGTGTACCCTTTTAGCTTTCATTGCCTTTAAACTACTTTATAATTTTATAAATGATAAAACACTGAAAATATTACAATGAATTTGTCCACAGAAATACAAATGAATTGTGTCCACTTGGAATGCAGTGATCACCTTTTATGTATAATGATTTTGCAACAATTTGTAAATTTATTTTAACATTTCTGATGTGTGCTTTTTAAATTTTTCATTGAATCAGTTGTAACATTGTATTTGTTTCCCTATTAATTAATGATTTAATCTTTGACATTGTGTACTTTTTATATTTGTATGACAGTCATGATTTTACCTCTTTACTTTTTAATTATATTCTAACACATCTCAGGAAGAAAGAAAGATGTACAGGGCTAGCTATTCTTAGAATACATTTCTTTCTTAAAAAAATTATTAATATCATATTGACAATATATTTTCACTTCCATTGGCCAATATATATTCTTATTTTCTTAATGCAACAAACTTTCCTCTAGCTTCCCTTTGTAACTTCCTTTTTTCATTTAATAGATACATAGTAGTCGTACATGTTTATGAGGTACATGTCATATTTTGATAGAAACATAGAATTTATTTATTTATTTATTTATTTATTGACACAGAGTCTTGCTCTGTCACCCAGGCTGGAGTGCAATGGAGCAACTCTGCCTCCTGGGTTCAAGTGATTCTCCTGTCTCAGCCTCCTGAGTAGCTAGGATTACAGGTGTCCACCACCACACCTGGCTAATTTTTGTATTTTAGTAGAGATGAGGTTTCACCATGTTGCCCAGGCTGGTCTCCGTCTCCTGAACTTATGTAATCCACCCGCCTTGGCCTTCCAAAGTGCTAGGATTACAGGCGTGAGCCACCATGCCCAACAATTTTGCAATATGTTTTTAAAAACCTTGAATTCTAAACATTAATCATATTAGAATTGTAGTCACATAAAATATTTTTTATATACAGAAAAATACCTACTACAAAAGAATAGACATTTCATAGCTGTAATGTTAATAGAATAAAGCCAGAAGATATGTTATATGATTCCATGGATATAATGTTCAAAAACAGGCACAAGTAATATGTGGTGTTAGAAGTCAGGATAGTGGGGAGGGTGTAATGTCTAGAAGGGGACAAGAGAGGGTATGTGTGATGCTGGTGATGTTTTACTTCTTAATCTGGATATTGGATATATAAGTATATTCATTTCATTGAAATCTATTAAGCTGTACTCCTATAATTTGTGCACTTTTCTGGATTTTTATTATGCTTCAATAAAAAATATTTTAAATGGGTAGGTGTTATGTTGATCTATTGCAATTCAGAGAGTGAGTAAGAGTGTTCATTTTTATCATTTTAGACATTATTTAGTCTAAATCTAGTCTAAATTTTTTAGACTAGATATTTACTCTAAATAAATTAATTATCATTTATTTAGGCTAAATAATTGAATTATCATTTATCATTAATCAAGAGGGAATATATGATTAATATTTCCTAATTTTTAAATACTAAGATGGGTTACATACAAATATTTAAAGTGGTATTCTGAGTAGTTAACTTGTGACTAGTTTTTATTTTCATCTTTCTAATTTTTTGTAGTTTCTAAATTCTCTACCTCAGACATGCATTAATTCTATATTCATAAAATCTATATATAAAACTTACTTTTATATAAAAGAAAATAAATTAACAAAAATAATTGTTAGAGTAGAGGCTTTCTTTTGTTAGAAAGTCTTCACATATGGTGGACACAGAAGCTACTGAGACCAATTTATTTTTCAAGGTGAAAATTACATATTATTGGTGCTGCCTTTTCTTTTTATAACTAAAGAATTTTAGCAAAATATGTGGCACCAAAATATAAGAAAGATCACGTAGCTTTTTGGTTATCACTGTTTTTTGTCCAACTTCAGAGGCTTACCCAGAGAATTTTTGTAGCTTCATAAAAACTATTTACTACTCTAATGCATTTGGTGAGGAATCTACATCCACAGTGTAGTTGGTACTTTGCTCATTTTGATAGCACCTATACTCCTTTCCTTTTATATGCAGGACTCTCTTGCTGGAGAATTAGCAATGTCTTAGTCTCATGTTAATGACACTTAGAATTATGTTGGGCCACTCGTGGTTGATATTAAATATTTTGCTATGTTACTGTTTAAATACCTAAATGTAGACTGATTATATAAATTATTTATAAAAAATAAACTGCTATAGATTATCAGCATTAGCCTTTGTTATGCCTTCTCACTTCTCTCTTCCTTCCAACTTTTGTCTTCTGTATTCTATTGCTTCCCCCGCCACGCTTCTCAAGCTCTGCATGTTGCTCACAGATTACAAGTCTGTGATGGATCAGCCCCTTGGTCAACATGAGCAAGAGTCAAGGGTGGTAACTAATGTTATCCCTAGGGAAAGCTTGTGCTGGAAACAAGCCACAAATAAGAGTACTGATTAGAATAATTATGACCATTATGATTTTAAGGTAACAGCATGGTATTGCAGTTGTGCTAGTATCCAGAGCGGTAACATTTGCAAACAGCCTAATTACATAGCTTAGATTTAGAAATATTACCAACTATGGAAAATGGGCTATTTCTTTAAACCCAGAGTATATACACATCCATATACATCCAAAATATTATGGTGTCACAGAAGTCTGACTAATACACAAAGTCTAGGCATGCTGCCAAGAAAAGAAGATTAAAATTTTCCAACTCAGCGCAGTGGCTTACGCCTCTAATCCCAGTACTGCGGGAGCCTGAAAGGGCGGATCACCTGAGGTCAGGAGTTCAAGACCAGCCTGGCCAACATGGCGAAACCCCGTCTCTACCAAAAATACAAAAATTAGCCGAGCGTGGTGGTGTGCACCTGTAATCCCAGCTACTTGGGAGGCTGAGGCCGGAGAATTGCTTGAACCCAGCAGGCAGAGGTTAGAGTGAGCAGAGATCACACCACTGCACTCCCGCCTGTGTAACAGAGCAAGACTCCATCTCAAAAAAAAAAAAAAAACAAGAAATTTTTATTAAAAATTTTTTTCATTATTCACTTACAATCTCAAGGAGGTATTTCTTTGCATACAGACTGAATTACTTCTCTGATGACAAGAAATAGTTGTGATAATTATATTAATAATGCAATACTCTTTGGATTATTTGCAAATAGCAAGTAATTTAATTCCCTAAAACCTATACGCATGAGTGACTACTACTCCTCTCATTTTGCAGCTTAAAATGCTAAGACACATAGAGATTCAGTAATTTGCCCAAGGTCATGCATAGTCAGAGGCAGAGCTCAGATGTGAACCCAGGCAGTCTGGATTCGAAGCCTGTGCTGTTAGGTATCAGGCAACAGAGCATAAATGAGCACTCTTCTATTTGTGTTGTGAATCCATTCAGGTTTTATAGGAAGGAAGTGTCTTTACAGCATATTCAGAGAAAAGTCTTCATCGTTATTTCTCTATTGCTTCAGAGGGCTTCCCTGTTCATGTTTATGACACACAAATGGCTCATACATAGAGTTTGGCCTTATGTAATTACAAGGTAAATGTCAATTTGTCAATAGAAACACCTCCTTCACAAGCTGAAGGTCACAGAAAATGCCACCCTGGGTTGGGAAGCAAGGCTATCTGAAAAGCTGAGGAATTCAGGTGGTGAGTGCAGAGGAAATTAAGCTGTGCAGTGCTATGCCTCTTGACAGAATATGCTCTCTTACAGTTGGAGCTGCAATATTTTGAATTCACCCTCCTTCCTGGTTGATGCTAGGTATTTGAGTATCTATTCTGAGCCCTGTCTGACTTCAGGTTGTTTTTTGAGAATAATAAATGTTCCGACATAAATATGTTGGATATTGAACATGAATGTGGAATTATTTCAGGAGGAAAGAATGGGAAACTGACATCTGCAGATAACTGAGAAAATACTTAGAACAAATCTCCTTCAACTTGCCTGTGAACAATCTGGGAATCTTGCTACTATGCAGGGATTCTGATTTAGTAGGTGTGGCAGATTGGAAACGTAGCCAGAGTTCTCTGTCTCTCTATGCCCATGTCCTTCACAACATGACTGCAGCTCCTCCCAACAAGAGATAGAAGCTCTTTGCATCCTCTCTTTTTTTGAGATGGAGTCACCAGGCTGGAGTGCAGTGGAGTGATCTCGGCTCACTGTAACCTCTGCCTCCCAGGTTCAAGTGATTCTCCTGCCTCAGCCTCCTGAGTAGCTGGTATTACAGGCACACGCCACCAAGCCCAGCTAATTTTTGTATTTTTAGTGGAGACGGGGTTTCACCATTTTGGCCAGGATGGTCTCTATCTCTTGACCTCGTGATCCACCCACCTCGGCCTCCCCAAAGGACTGGGATTACAGGTGTGAGACACTGCACCCGGCCTCTTTGCCTTCTATCTGAATCTTTTGTCTGTGGCTTGTTTTAACCAACAGAATATGATGAAAGTTACATTATGCAACCTCTAGGCCATTTCCTTTCTTAGAATGTTACAACTACCATGGATTAAGCCCAAGCTAGCCTGCTGGATAATCAGAGGCCATGTGAGGGAGAACCCAGGTACCCCAGATGATAGTCAAACATCTAGAAGCAGAGCCATCTGGCTCACCTGAGGGTTACCGTAGTAGATGCATGAGGGAATCTAGCCAGAAGGAGAAGAATCTCCTGGCCAACCCATATGCTCATGAATAATTATAAACGACTGCTGTTTGAGCCACTGTGTTTTGTGGTAATTTGCTGCACAGTGATAGTTTACTGATATAGAAGGTCTACATTGGGGTCTGATATCCTACACTTCAAACAAGATCCAAGATGTTACTGATGCTGCTGATGTGTGGACCACACTTAGTAGCAAGGCTCCAGGACAAGAAGTGAAAAACTGTGTAGCCTATGCACCAAATTCAGCCTACAGCCTGTTTTTGTATGACCAGTGATCTAAGTAAGAATAGTTTTTATATTCTCAAAGAATGAAGAAGAGGAAAAGGAAGAGGAAGAAGAAAAGAGGAGGAGAAGAAGAAGGAGGAGAAAGGTGAGGAGGAGGAGGAAGTGGGAGGAAGAAGGAGAGGAGAAGAAGAAGAGTCATGGAATATGTAGCCTGCAAATCCTAAAATATTTACCATCTGGCACTTTGGAGAAAAAGTTTATCCAATCTAGTCTAGGATATAGAAAGAATCCTTTACCTTGCAGAATATAAATAGACTTTTAATCTTTACATGGGCTCTGTGTTGTGCATTGAGCTCTATATGTCCTGAACATCTAGACATGTAGATGCTCCTATACATGTTTGAAGCATTGAACAATATAATGAATAAATGAATGCACCAGTTTTCCTGGACTGACATTTCAGGCAGCCATCTTTATCATCACCTTCCTGTAATGATAGAAAAACATAGCAAATCTTTGCCAGGAACATTTATAATAAAGTTTCTCTTTCCATGACACCTCCATGGCAATGCTCCATCCTCCCTTTATGTCCCACAATACAGGAATTCAAAGGAATTTTGTTTGTCTTTGCTAAAGTTGCCCTCTTAATAGATTTTAGCACCTCCTTGAAATTCTCTGGGCAATCCCACTCTCCTATTATCAAAGTGGTGGCTAAGACATTAAAGTGAGAGAAGACGTAAAGTCTAGGTCGAAAGTCAAGTCAGAAGTGAGGTGAGGCCAGGTACAGTGGCTCATGCATGTAATCTCGACACTTTGAAAAGTCGAGGTGGGAGGCTCACTTGAGATCAGGAGTTTGAACCAGCCTTGGCAACATAGTGAGACACCATCCCTAATAATTTTTTTTTAATTAGCCAGGCATGGTTGTGCACACCTATAGTCCCAGCTACTAGGGAGGCTGAGACAGAAGGATCAATTGAGTTCAGGAGTTAGAGGCTGCAGTGAGCTATGATCACACAATAGCACTCCAGATTGAGCAAAAGGGCAAGACCCTGCCTCTTAGCACTTTGGGAGTCTGAGGCGGGTGGGTCACCTGAGATCAGGAGTTTGAGATCAGCCTGGCCAATATGGTGAAACCTTGTCTCTACTAAAAATACAAAAATTAGCTGGGCATGGTGGTGGGCATCTGTAATCCCAGCTACTTGGGAGGCTGAGGCAGGATAATTGATTGAACCCAGGAGGCAGAGGTTGTGGTGGGCTGAGATCATACCATTGCGCTCCGGCCTGGGTGACAGAGTGAGATTCTGTCTCAAAAAAAAAAAGAAAAGTGAAGTGAGGTAGAGGGAGGGTTAGCTATATTAGTAGAGAAAATAGTAAAGGGATGAGGTACAATGTGCTGTTGATGAATTTTGCATTTTAGTGAAATACATATGTGTATGTATATATGTATATACACATGAAAGCACACACGTATTGCATGAATTTCAGTTTTCTAGAAATCATACTCTACATGAGTCCATGTAAAGTTTGCAAATCTAAATTCAGTATTGATAACAGCTTTTAATCCTGTCCTTTCAACTTCTTTTGTATAATTATATCAAATAAAAACTAACAGTCACACAGACATGTTAGAGAGCCTGTAGCTCTGACTCAAGGTTCAGGGAATATTCTCATAAAAATGAAGAGACCGAAATGATCATTGTAGGAGAAGAGAAAAATGGATTTAGAAAAAAGAAGTTATTCCCCCAAGTGTTCTCATCTACAAAAGGGAATCATGATGGCTCCTACCTCAGGGGCTGGGGTGAGATTTACGGGTGTGTCTCCTCTCAGAAGAGCTTCTGACTCACAGAGTGTGTCCAATCAACGCCAGCTGCACCGCTGCTCACTCCTCCCTTCCCCTTAGGGCTGGCCCTGTACCTAATGAATGCTGCCTGAACCTTGAGAACGCGCAGTTTTAGTAGCATTAAAGGCCATTGCTTTGACCATAGAAAATCTCTAATTACTAACTACTATGAATTCTAACTGTCTTGAGTGTTGTCAGCCTTGACTAAAGATGTGCAGACTGGAGCCTGGGCTCCTTCCTGAGCTGCTTAGGGAGGGTTGAGCTGTTGTATGTGTAGCAACTGCCAGCTCTGGCCCAAGCTCTCCTCATTAACAAACTAATGCATCAAAATGCTAGAGAAAATTGTAGCTAAATTCCCCCGTTTAATTGGCTCAGGTGATCTGTGACTCTGTAATATGCCTGCATTTGAGAAAAGTAGGAAAGCTCCAGTAGTTCTTTCTGTGGAGATATATTACCTTGTTCAGGAAAAGTACCCAGGGTGACATTCATTAGTAGTCTGTGTGTCTGGGGAGAAGGATGGAGGAAAAGTGGCCAGAGGAACGGCGCGCTAGTTCCCATGGAAACAAACATAACAACCTGACCAGCGGATTCGACTCTTAATTTTAGGGAATTTCCTTCTTAACTGGGCTCCAAAATTCCCTGGGAGGGAAGTCTAGAATGAATTTATGTACATTATGGACTTTTCTATTTCCCCAAAGATCAAAGCTAGCTGAGCAAAGCTGAAGCAAAGATTAAGTATTTGGTGAAGCATTGGAGGAAAGTATGAATCTATCATTCTGTTGGGAGCAATAATTTCTTACTGTATAAAAAGCCAGAGTGAAAAGTGGAGTGAGATAGTGAACTTTAAAAATCCTGTTGTCTGCCTGCTTCTTCACTCTCCCATGCTGGTTACCTTCACTCCACTTTCCTCCCAACATTGCAGAGTTAATGAGCATTATACCCCTTAATAGCAGACATACAGGCAGATACACGCACACACAGGTATACTTTTAAAAACACAATAAGGATTCTCTGTAATTTACTTCTTTCATTCAATAATGAACTAGGACTATTTTCCCAGGTCTACAAGAAAAACTTTACTGTATTCTTTTCCAATACTGTCAGCATATTGTATTTTAAAATTAGTTTTCTTTAAAATTTATAAAGATTCCATGCACATTGAAAATTAACAGCAAAAAGTAACGAAAGGCATAAAATGAGAAGTATATCCTTTCATAATTCCCACCTTTAATTCCACTCCCCAAAAGCTATTAATGTCAATAATTCTCTTTTAACTATTTTTAGTACCATCTGATCTATGAACTTTTGTTAGTTCTATGGTTATTTGCTTTTAAAACGTGCAATGTATTCAGTAAGTATAATAATATCTCTATGTATAAATATATACTATTAATAAAGTAGAGTATTTGAACTAATAGAAAATTATATGTAATCCTTAGCTATTAAACTTTACCATTCATACAGAGGAACATCTTTTAAGGGTTAAAGATAAAATGGAGCCTCTGTAATTTTCTGCTGAAGTTCATTCATCTATCCTGGAAGAGGCAGGACTGCAGAGTGGTTAAGGGTATACAGCTCTTGAGCTGGCCAGAACCCTGGCTCCAACACCAGCTCAGAGAATGTGGTGGGGTCACATAAGCTCTCTGCACCTTACATAGGGAAAATATCAGTACCTATCTATTGATTTATTTTGAAATTAGATGTTTGCTATCATGATTAATCACTGCTTCTGATTATCATGGCTTCTTGTCATTTATCACAGCTTCTTGAGTCCTATGTCATCTTCTTTCTTGAATTTTTTTTACATTGAGTTTCCATATTCCTATTTTGTTTAGCTGTCATTTAATAGTGGTGTTTGGGTCTATGTATTATATCCACTGAGTTTCTTTTATGAAAATTACCAAATTTTGCCCTTACAATTTCCCCATACAGTTCAAATACATATACACAATGATTTCATGCTTCCTATATAGAGATATCACCAATTACTAACTCTAAATTTAGTACTTTATTTATACGAAGAATTTAATTTCAATAGCTAAACTGTGTTGTGTTCTATGATATGTTACCTTTATTGTTTAACTACCTCCATTCCCCTCATTCTTCTCTTGTCTTTTGGCTTAGGTACATACCTAACACCAATTCAAGCTCAAACCCCTTGAAGGAATTATAAATCTTCTGGCAATTTAAGCAAACACACCAGAATATCCAGCAACTTTGTTACCCCCTTCTACCTATTCATTTCCTCACCTCTCATCGGGTCATTCCGGTCCTCCTGATCAAACAATACAGGTAGCTGTGGACCTGTCCTCCCGAGATCTCCTCTTACCCCGTTTTCTAGAAAATCTTCTCTCTGTTCTTTACTAGCATTTCTATTTCCTAGATTCCATGTCTTTGTTTCTGGGTTTACTTTTCTGTTTTTATGCAGGACAATATCTAGCAGTTTCTAAGAAAGGGTACATGAGAGGTAGACTTTTTAAAGGCTTAAAATATTTACTTTTCCATCACATTTAAATCGCTTTCACTTACTAGGTATCATTTCTCTCAGAATTGGGAACATAATTCTTTGCTGTCTTTCAGCTTCTAATCTTGCTGGGGGAGAAGTCTAATATCATTTGGATTCTGGTTTTAAAAAAAATAGTGCTGTTTATTCTGAGTATGTGTGTGCACGCATGCGTGTGTGTGTGTTTGGAAATTTCTATTTTGTGTGTCTTTCCATTTTCAGATATACTGTTGGAATTTTTTCTTTAATAATATTGCCTCTTTATTTTCTCCCTTCTTTCCATCTGGAACACTTACGATTCGACAGTGGACTTCCTGGATTGAAACTCCAATTTTCTTTGGGTGTTTTATTTTGTATGTTTGGGAGATTTCAATAGCTTTATTTTTCAGTGTTTCTATTGTACTTTTCATTTCTGCTATTGTACTTCTAATTTCAAGAACTTTTGTTCTTATGTCCTTTTTAACATGTGCTACTTTTGTCTCATGAATGCATTTTCTTTTCAAATTTCTCACAGAAAATTAATGGTTTGTGCCTGTGTTGATTGCTATTGTTACTATTGAAAGCCCTAATAGTAATACTATTTTATCCTGCTCAGCCCCCGACTGCTAGATGAAGTCTCAGCTCCATCCTGCCTTCTGTGTCCGTTACCACTCATTCTCTGCTTCTCCTATTTTTTCTTCAGCATCTTCTTGAGTTCTTTAACCACTTATTGTCATGCTAGAGGGTTCCAGGAGGAAGAAGAGATAAGGTGTTTTCAATTTACAATTCGTAACTTAAAGACAGAACCCATGATACCTTGTATTTCTTCTCCTGAGATTTATAAAACTTTCTTGTGTTTATAACATTGTACTAGTACGTATTTGTCTATGCATAAATAAGTTCCTTTACACTTGATGGGGGGTGGGCAGGCAGGAAGGGACTTTGGTGTGTGCTGTGTGTGGGAGAGGGGGTAGGCAGGAAGGGACTTCTGGTGTGTGGGTGATGTGTGTGTGTGCGTGCACCGCGTGTGTGTGTGTGTGTGTGTGTGTGTGTTGAGACAGGATTTCACTCGGTCATCCAGGCTGATCTCAGCTCCCTTCAGCCTCCACCTCCCAGGCTCAAGTGATCCTCTCACTTCAGCCTCCTGAGTAGCTATGATTATAGGAGCATGCCCTTATGCTGGCTATTTTTTTTTTTTTGAAATGGAGTCTCACTCTGTCACCCAGGCTGGAATGCAGAGGCTCCATCTCGGTTCACTGCAACATCTACCTCCTGTGCTCAAGCCATCACTGTGCCTCAGCCTCCCGAGTAGCTGGGACTACAAGCATGCCCCACTACACCCAGCTAATTTTGCATTCTTTTAAGTAGAGACAGGATTTCACCATGTTGGCCAGGCTGGTCTGAAACTCCTGACCTCAGGTGATCCACCCACCTCAACTTTCCAAAGTGCTGGTATTACGGGTATGGGCCACTGCATCCAGCCTGAACTTTCTTTTTTATTCATCAGCTAAAAAAACAGGACTTGCATTTTCATTGTTTTGTTTTTGGATTTTGTTTTATTTTGTTTCCATTTCCATTGTGTCTCCTGTTTCCTGTAGTTAGCTCATTCTATGGATGTTTAGCATCCTGGTTATACAGTATCTTGCATATTTTGTTTATATTTCTCTCATATTTTATATTTTTTCCTTAATCTCAAAAGAGTTTCCTGAATTTATCTTTCATATCACCACCTTGATATTTAATTATACACATTTTATTATGAATTGATATTTGTATTTCTCATTGGACTTTTGTACCTATATTAAATTCTTTTGATATTAAAAGTAATATGTTTCCGCTGTGAAGAAATTGGAGAACATACTAAAAACTTACGCTATAAATCTATAATCACATTCTGGAGCTAATAATCTGTAACTCATATTCTAGAGTTAACATTTTGATAACAATTTGTATTCCTTTAAGCACTCATGTATTTATTTATTTATTTTTTACAAAACGGGATCATGTAAACTCGTCTTTTTAACCTTAGTTTTTCACTTAGCAATGTAACATTGTCATTGATTCTCATAAACACATTGTTATTTACATTGCAATTTTTAATAGCTATTTATCCTATCTTTGCTTAGATATACCATAATTTATTTTTCATTTCCTATTAATAGGTATTAGGACTGTTAACATTTTTTCTTTATCATCAACATGTGATGATGAATATACTCATAAATAACTGTTCAGAGCTTTCCAAATACTCTCCCTAAAAATCTTTTTGTGTATTGCCAGATTGCCCTCTGGAAAGGTTAGACCAATTTACATGCTTATCTATAGTGCTTTTTTCCATACTTTTTTTGATTTCTCCAATCAGTTAGAGGTGGAGGAAAGGCAGTTCATTCTTGTTTCAATTTGAATTTTTATGACTATGAGGATTAGTATTCTTTTCAAATATTTATAAGTCATTTATATTTCTTCTACTGTGAATTATTTCTTCATGTTATTTGCTCATTTTTTATCAAATTTTTTCTTAAGTTTTTAAATTACTAAACCTAGCCACCCTCTTTGTCACTAATGAAACAATGTGTATGCAAATATGTATAAGTTATAAAAAATGTTCTCTTATCAGCACACTCCTTTCCCAACCCAGGGTATTAATGATCTGATGTTCTCCCCTTACACAGCCTCCTCTCTGCTGACACGCACATAACATTTCCATAGGATGTTTGTTTTCCCCAGAATATGTTTCTACTGTATATATGATTATACAATTTGTTTTATTTTTAATCATGAAAAGTTTCAAGAATACAGGAGTCCAGAATAGTAAAATAAACATCAAGTAAACAGCACCTTTTGTGATTTAAAAACTTTAAAATTTTGCCATATTTTTTCATGTTTTAAGGAAACTGTGTTAAAGATACAGTTGGTATCTTACGCAGTCCTATTACCCAGACAACTGCTGTCACAGATCTAACATGAATGTTTCCTGATTAAGTTCTTAAACATATACATCTATGTCAATACCTAATTTAAACACACAAGTACACATATCATATATATATATATAGATAGATTTGTAAAGAGGGATTGGATTGTTTTGTGCTTTTTCTAAACACATTATGTACTAAATTGTGTTTTTACTCAACATTTTATTGTTGAGATCTATCCACACATGCACTTATTTTAATAACTCTATGTGGCATTCATAGATTATATGAATGTACAAAAGGTATTCATTCATTTATTGATGGAAGTCTAGTTTGCCAGAGGATTGTACCACCATCAACAATGCAGCAATGTACATTTTTGTACATGCCTTTCTGTGCATCTATGCATATATTTTGTAGAATATATTTCTAGAGGTAAAATCACTGGGGCATAAGATACAGGTATCTACCAATTTACTAGATAATGCTAAGTTAACCTTATAAGTAGTTTCTTTTTTATTTCTAAATAGTAGGGCTTCAGTTTTCTCATTCTTTCCAAATTTTGTTATTGTCTTACTTATTTTGTTTCTATTTGCTGTACATAAAATTATATCAATTTTATTCATTTGCATTGTTTAGGTACAAAGAAGTTGAATAGCTATTCATGTTTAGTGAGGCACCTTGCTTTTATCATTTATTTGAATAGCTATTGTAGGATTTATTTAATAAAATTTAGAATGATTCCAACATCCATTCTCAAAGTGCTTTTCCTTTGTCCTCGTGAGAGTTACATATTAGATCTCTTCTTAATAGTTGCAAATATGGTGGTTGAAACAATGTGGGATTTCATTGGTTTCTTTAATGTGCATTTCCTTTCCTAGCAGTGAGGCTGAATGTATTCTCACATATTTATTAACCATTTTGATTCTTGAATTGCTTACTTTTGTGCTTATTCTACTTTTCTGTGGTTGCTTACCTTTCTCTGATATTATTAAATCTTAGCCACTTGATGTGTTGAAAACATTGGCTGGGCACAGTGGCTCTAGCCTGTGATATCAGCACTTTGGGAGGCCAAGGTGGGTAATCACCTGAGGTCAGGAGTTTGAGAGCAGCCTGGCTAACATGGTGAAACCTGGCCCTACTAAAAATACAAAAATTAGTTGGGCATGGTTGCACATGCCCGTAATCCCAGCTACTCGGAAGGCTGAGGCTAGAGGATCACTTGAACCTGGGAGGTGGATGTTGCAGTGAAGTGGAGATCGCACCATTGCACTCCAGCCTGGGCAACAAGAGTGAAACTCCATCTCAAAAAAAAAAAAAAAAAAAAAAAAGAAAGAAAGAAAGAAAAAGAAAATGGTTTGTTCATGTCTTTCTTCTCTTTACTCTGAACATGCACCTTTCTTTATTCCAAAACTATGAGGGGGCATTAATACATCTATATTTTGTTTTTGAGGGCTGGGTTTCCTATGTTTCATAGAAAAGTGTTATCTTTCTACAAAAGGAAGGGAAGGAACACTTACTGTCACAGACTGTTTCGCATCTGCATTCATGCACTGCGTCCCGCTTCTCAGTGGGATCAGTTATCAGCACAGTGAACAGATCCTGGTAGATGAGGGCCTCAGAGCTAGTAAGATGATTCAGGAGTATCTGGCCAAGGTACTAACTGCAGAGATTTCTATTTCGTGTAAATCAATACTTTTCTGTTTGACTCCAAGGCCAGGATCCCGTCTTCCTTTTACAATTCTTCTGAGAAAATTAATGTTAATGAGCCCGAGGTGAAACTTTTAGCTTCAACATGTTCTGTACTTTACCAATCAACAAAACAAAGAAAATTACCAACATAGTCACAGACACAGGTAAGACAAACTGTTTTAAATGCTTTAATATTTAACAAAAAACAGGCTACTTGCTTTCCTATTTTTTAAAAAGGTCTATTTCTTGAAGGCATAAAAATACTTTGAGCAATTTGTATTAATATTGTATCATGCTTTGTGCCTTATAGACTGTTGTTCCATTTAGTTGTCCCTGGAAAATTCATTTATGATGAAGTAATGAAAAAATACTGATGCTGAAGATAACAGAATATTTTAGACCATTTAATAAGTGCTGAGTTACAAAGGACATTTACTGTAATACTGCAATAGACTAGGCCTACCTAAACAACAACCCGTTTTTAAAATATTCGGTTGCTAAGGTGAGACATGGGAGAAACCTAGAAAATACCTGATAGATTGCAAAGGAGGCAACAAAGATCAGTGGTATATTTTTCAAGAAACCAAAAAGGGCATAAAATCCTCAAAACTATGCCCAAAACAATTTACCAAGCTTAGCCCTCAAAAAATATCCAAAATATTGCTTTTCAAATAAGGAAAGAATGGGGGCGTTTACCACATTGACTTCTAAGGAGTCATCTTTTCTGTGAGTGAAGGCCTAAAGGCCAGATATGGTGGTTCACACCTATAATCCCAGCTCTTTGGGTGGACAACGTGGGAGGATTGGTTGAGGTCAGGAGCTTGAGGTCAGCCCAGGCAACATAAGTGAAATCCCACTCTCTACCACAAAAATTAAAATAAAAAAAAAAAAAAAAAAAAGAGTGATAGCATAGCAGAGTTTGTCTAAAAGACAGCAGTTTTTTAAATGACATTGAAAGCATTAAACCCAGAGTAGCCCTGAGTGTTAAAACATAAACATGGTTTTTACAGACAAAGTGATACTACTTACAGAAAGAGTACAAGCCTGTGGAGGAGAATAAGGTTTTAACACCCTGAGACAGCTCTGTGCCTAAAATTCCCACCACTTAAGTGACCACTTGGGCTAAACTTCAGCAGATAGTGACTCTTATTAAAATACAATTGTGTTAGGGGTGGAGCATTGTGGCTTATGCCTGTAATCCCAGCACTTCGGGAGACCAAGGCAGGTGAATCACTTGAGGTCAGGAGTTTTGAGATCAGCCTGGCCAACATGGCAAAACCCCATCTCTACGAAAAATAAAAAAATTAGCCAGGCATGATGGCACACACCTGTGGTCCCAGCTACTTGGGAGGCTGAGGCAGCAGAATTGCTTGAACACAGCAGGAGAAGGTTGCAGTGAACTGAGATTGTGCCACTACACTCCAGCTTGGGCAACGAACAAGTCTCCATTTCAAAAAGTAAATAAATAAAATACAAATGCATTGTTTTGGAATTTCGACACATGAACATATTAAGTCCCAAAGAACAATGGAAGCCATGACAGAAACCACTCTGATGAGAGCAGGAGGGGAGAGAAAATCTAAAGGCCAAAGAACCGGCCAAAATGAGTACATAGAGACAATGATTTAATGTGTGTGTTTATGGACAGAAATGCATAAACATAAAGACACTAAGAAGTTCAGATTAGCACTTAACCTGGAGAAAGGGAGTCTAAGAGTAACAGACAATGCTCAGTATAGCTTCAGCATTAAGACTATCAGTTTTAAAAGAGTTAGCCTGGGCTCACATCCTAGTTTTTACACCCACTCATTTCATTAAAACTCCTTTAGCCTCAATGTTCTGATCTTAACATGAGTGCAATAATATTTTCCTCTCAAGATCATTGTAAAAATAAATAAGATATTAAATAAGTACTTAGTGTAGCATATGTCGTGTGACAAGCACTTGATGTGTCACATTGAGTAATTCACAGTTATGTCTGTGACTGGTCCTCAGGTGTCCCTTCATGGATGTCCACTGGTTGCTGCTGCCAATGGTAACAGTTTTTTTCTTCCACTGTGGCAGACTTTCCTCTGTGTTCTGGATTTCAAGTGAGCTCTCTAGGATGGGCTGGCCAAGTTCAACTCCATAGAAGGAAATATGTCATATGCAAGGGACACAACGTCTGTTTGGACAGACCTAAGGATCAGGAATGGACAAGCGCAAATAAAAATATAAACATAAATCTCATTTTACAAAAAGTAAAGAAGATGGGTAGGGAGACTTATAATATCGCACTATATGTTTTGTACCATACTAGATAACTTCATTTAGATTACTTGCACAATATGCTTGGTACTGCACAAAGTAAATTTATTTACATTCATTTGACATTCATCATCTTGTAACAGAGGTACAAGTTTCATCTATAGGTTAGAAAATGAAGGCTCTGAGGTTGTACAGCTTATAGGAGGCAGATCCAGAAAAATAACTAAAATGATGTACATCAGGGAAACAAACGCAAAATGGAGCAGAGTTTTAGAATGGAGCAGAGCTTCAAAAGAAAGCATTCAGAGATACCACAAAACTCTTCCTGAGATTTTCTCTGTATAAGCAACTCTGAGTCCTTTGGAGTTTACAGCAAAAGTAACATGCGGTTGTTGCAAGATTCCCAAGTTGCTAGAGTTTGAGCACAGCATGGTAGTCACTTCTGCACTGCAAGAAGCTGTGCACTTGCCTAGAAAGTTGCCAGTGTCATTGATCCCCCTGGAGATTCTGATATGAACATCTTGATGTTCACAGGCTTTATGAACATCAGGGCAGGAGCAAGCAATTGCCAATTATATTTTTCATGATGGATAGGGCAAGAAACGTTGAGCATTTCTAACCTAACATGTAGGACATCTCACTATTGGTCAAATTCTTGGGTGACAGCAAAAAGAAATATCAGGAGGAAACTAGAATTTTATATATTAAGACTTGTTCCTTTCATTCTCTCCTGTAAGATACTGAATGTATTTCTTAAGAAAGCTACGTAGCACTCTAAGGTCTAAGGAGTTCTGCTGCAAAAAGTTTTAAGGAGATGATACTGAGAGAATAAAATCAGACTGCCCTGCTGCTGAAGGGTCTGGTGATTTTTTCCTTATACATAGAGAGACTGATATCTGAGAAATTAGGTGACCCCATGAGAACTACCTACAGAAGGTTAGCAATGTTGGGAGTCATTCCCTCGTGGGGGATCTGTCACTGCTGCTGACAGAAAAAGCTGAGGTTTCTACTGTCATTGGAATTTCTGCCCATTAGAGAATGCTTTGAGCAAGCCACTCATGAATACATTAAATGTAATTTGAATGCATTTATTTATTCAATTATAATTTATCAAGCATTCTTTATATGTTAGGCACTGTTAGCTAGGAGCTGAGCCCAATGGGAAGAAAAGATAGATATTGTTTCTGCCTTAGCTTGAAATTAAAAGAGACTAAAATTACAAAATTAGGAATATAAACTGTCATAAATTTTAAGATAAGTCAAGCAAGTGCTAGGAGAGCAAACATAGAGAAATCCCGTCTCTACTAAAAAAATACAAAATTAGCTGAGTGTGGTGGCACATGCCTGTAATCCCAGCTACTCAGGAGGCTGAGGCAGAAGAATCACTTGAACCCAGGAGGCGGAGGTTGCACTGAGCCGAGATCGTGCCACTGCACTCCAGCCTGAGTAATAGAGCAAGACTCTGTCTCAAAAAAAAAAAAAAAAAAAGAGAAAGAAAATTTATTAAAAGCATGGTAATAAGACAAAGTGGGGGATGACATGTCTTTTCAACAAGGATTATGTAATTATTTATGGAATGACACCTGTGTTTGACTTTGCTATTTACTACAAGGGGCTCAGACTCCATAAATTTACATGTTAACTTGTAGACTTCTGTCTGGAAGAGAAGTTAACCCCAACATTTACAGTGTTACTGCCCTTTCGGACCTTAACCAGTTTTGTCTCTAGCTCAGTGAACTTATTTTAAAATATCTTACCTGGTGGACTATAAACACTTTATTCCTCAAAATACTCTTGGAACTAGCTTTACCAATCTATCAGTTTCCATGTTAATGAAGAAACTGAATAAAATATTTTATGCATGCTTAGTCTTTATTAATATGACTATTAAATTTTTTAAACTAATTATTTGACAGCGATAGGAACCATTTCTGGGAGGATGGGCACATGAGTCAGCTTGGGCTGCTATAGGAAGTATCGTAGACTGGGAGGCTTAAACAACACGTATTTATTTTGCACAGTTTTGGAGCCTGGAAAGTCCAAGGTCAAGGTGTTAGCAGATTTGGTTCCTGGCTTTCTCACTGTGTCTTCACATGGCCAAGAGAGAGTGAGCTCTGATCTCTCTTCTTCTTCTTAGCAGGACACGGATCCCACCATGATGGGTCCAATCTCATGACCTTATCTAATTACCTTCCAAAGGCCCCAGCTTCAAGTGCCACCACATTGGGGATTAGGGATTCAACATATGAATTTGAGGGGTGCAGAGAGAGATGAACATTCAGCTATAACAATGGGGTTGGGAGTTATGAGATAAGGCTTGCAGGATAAGGTTGTGGACGATGCAGCAATTGATAGACACTAATGTGGTACAAAGATGACATAATGCTGTTGAAAGAGCCCTGGTATACTCAGGGCCTCAGTTTCCTCCACAGCGAAATGGAGCTGGTAATAATGACAATATCAGAGGGATGTTGTGATAATTATAAAATAACATATGTGAAACATACAACATGGTCTCTGGTACACAATGCTTTGTGAATTAAAGTAAGTTCATTTCCTAACCATTAATTGGCATTACTCTGGGAATTTCCAAAGGACTAAAAACTGGAAACTCCGTTCCACACTCTCAGTTACCAGGTCTCTCCTTCTTGACATTCCTGTGATAATGGGAATGAATTAATTATCTCTCCTATACAAACTGCATAAAGTTTTCCACCAAAACATTTAATAGACATAGTAGCTCAGAAACTCTTTGAGTTTAAGTAGCTATACAGACCCTAAATTTCATCTCAGTTTTCAAATGTTCAGGACCTAGTGGGGCCCAAGAAAAAGGATTACACAAATAGATTTTTTATCTCATTAATGTAAGCTTGATTCAGTATTTGTGAAAATTCGGATAAAGATCAGCCTTGTGTTACTTACCTTTGCTCAGCTAAACCTGCTTCAAAGATCAACAATGTGGGGAAATTTTTAGAAAGAATTTTTAATGCAGTTAACAAATCAAACACTATTTCCATGTGTACATTAATTGTACTTAAAATATACATCAAATTATACATAAAAATAAAATGTTCTTACCTAATCTTTAAGACTGGTCCCCAATGGCTATTTATCAAGCTATAACTTCATCACTTTCAAGTATGGGAAGTAAGTTAAATAAATCTAATGTAAATGAGTTTTGCTGAAAGGTATTCTATAGTTTAGATTTTTCACTAATTTAAATCCAACTCCCCTATTAGTTCAAATTGGCTTTTAGAGTGAATCCAGTTTTTTACCATCTACAATACACATAAACACTCCATGACACAGTCTGAGGATACATAAGTCATCTGATTAAAACAATATGCAGTATTGACTTTTTTAAAGACTCTTTAGAGGGAGCTGGGCACGGTGGCTCATGCCTGTAATCACAGCACTTTGGGAGGCTGGGGTGGGATGATTGCTTCAGCACATGAATTCAAGACTACAGTGAGCTATGATTGTACCATTGCACTCCAGTCTGGGTAACAGAACAAGAGGTCTCTAAAATCATTAATATTTTTAAAAAGACTCTTTAAAGGAATTTGTAGAGACACAGATTACAAATGGTTTTTAATGTCCTCTAGATTCTTAATACATTTGCTTTTAAAAATTCCATTTTCTTGTTCTCCTTTTACTTTCTCTCTCATCTACACATCTTTACATCTCATGGAAGTAAATAACAAAACTCTTTATTGCCACCTCTTGTTTCTTAACCTTATTCTTCCCAAAATATGCTTTTAGGTGCTACCATTAGTGTGCCTGGCTAGGGAAAAATTTATTTCATAATTTTTTGAAATTTGGATAAATATTTAAAGTAATTAAGATTCATCAAACATTTAGAACATGTCAGACACTGATTAAAGAACTTGATATGAATTAACTAATTCAATTCTTGCAATAACTCTATGAATTTGTCATTATTATTATATGAACTTCACAGATAAAGTAATGGAGAATTTAAATAAGTCAACTCAAGGGCCTTTTGATAGTAACAGTGGAGACAGACTTTGGATTCAGGGAGTATAGCTTAGGAGGCTGTGCTCTTATCTACTACTTCCAGGTTTCTCCCAAACATCAAACATCTGTGTTGCCTAAATGTAACTCTGTTATAACCAGTTATAACTAGGACATTTTTCCTTAGGAAAGGAATCCTAACAGTTAATTTTTTATGTCAACTTGACTGGGCCACAACATGCCCAGATATTTGGTTAAACACTATTCTGGGTATGTCTGTGAGGGTATTTCTTGGTGCGATTATCATTTTGGTTGGTAGATTGATTAAAGCAGATGTTCTCCCCAATATGGTGGGACCTCATCCAATATGTTGAAGGTCTGAATAGAAGAAAAGGGTAAGCAAGAAAGAACTCACTCTCTCTGCCTGGCTGTCTTTAAATGAGGTCATTGGTCTGTAGGCATTCTTCTGCCTTTAGACTTGGACTAAAACTTACATCATCAGCTGTCCTAGTTCTCAGGCCTTTGGACAACAGATTTGGACTTCTTGGTCTGTCTTACCATGTGAATCAATTCCTTATAACAAATTCCTTTGTGTGTGTGTGTGTGTGTGTGTGTGTGTGATAGACAGAGATCTATGTATATGAAATATATCTATTATGTATATATAAAACTATAAGACATCTATATATAAGATTTATATATAAATATGTGATAAATATCTATATATATAAGACATATAGATACATGAAGACATCTCTGTATCTACCTATATATCTGTATTTGTATCTATCCTCTTGGTTCTCTGGAGAACCCTGACCAATACAGGGACACATGAGATTTTTCATAATGAGTATACACTTTCCTCAGTATTATGTATTAAGACACGGAATATTTTACCAATATTAAGCATATTTATACATATAAATAATTTGTAAATTACTCCTATTCTTTTTCATTCCAAAAAGAATATAAGCTACGAAATATCTCTCTATATAAGTGTCTATATACTGAATCAATGGTCCCAAGTATCTCCATGCTTAGAACCATCAAATACCACCACAGCCAATGCCTCTGGTCTCTCAAATTTAGCTCATCTTAGCACTTGATCCTTAGTTTTCTTCTATGCTTCAATTCAGCTTATTCCCTCTTTTGTTTTTTTTCAAAGGAGAGAAAAGTAACCTCAGTTCACATTCCTAATATTATAGTATTTATCATGCCTGTGAGACTTTCTTGAAAATTTGTCTTTTTTCCCCTACACTAATTAAAAATAGCTCTCTTCTTCCTCTATGGTCTGTAGGGTTTTATGAATATTAATCTAGGCTAGGGTTTTGTTGTTGTATT
Source organism: Ateles fusciceps (assembly GCA_036589455.1). Taxonomy (NCBI): domain Eukaryota; kingdom Metazoa; phylum Chordata; class Mammalia; order Primates; family Atelidae; genus Ateles; species Ateles fusciceps. The sequence continues at coordinate 2,105,219 of JAZHEH010000424.1, read as the reverse complement.
AAACATTTTGTAGATTTGTAAAGAGACATAAAATTACAAGTAATCTTTCATGAATCTTAAGATTTATGGCTAAGCAACTAAAGCAAGCCAGCACACCTTTAAGGAATCCACAAACTATTATTTAGAAGAGAGATCAGGAGTAGAAGCTGGTTTCTGCTTTTAAGAATTCTTAGCAGGTGACAAACATAATAATTGTCTTTGAGCTTATCTGTAAATAGATCTGCAAGTGAGTAAAATTGCAAAAATTGAAAAGATAGTTTATTTTTCAATAAAGTTTATGGCAGGTTAGTTAACAGTGTCAGGTTCTCATTATTTCAGAGGCAGGGGAGAAAGTGAAATTGTGAGCTACAACTGTAGAGAATTATCAGGATGTTAACATCAAGCCCAGCATGAATTTTATTGTTTGGACAAAGCACCATGTTGTGTAGTGCACCCTCATAAACCCTGGGGTCCAATTCAATGACTTTTATTCCTAATTGCTCTTCTTTTAACATGAAATCTCAGTCACTAGAATTTGCTTTTGGAGTTTGTGGCTTTCTAGACTTTTAAATTAAACACATTTTAGGAACTACACACATCTAGAAAAGAATGTAAGGTCAGGGACCAACCCAAGAGACCACCATTTCTCTTACCAAAAAGCTGGGGAAAGGTGGGTCTGGAGAGGTGCAGGGATTGGTCAATGCCAGTTTTCAGTCAGAGCTGAAAAGCAAATACACGTGAACTGGCACCCATTCCTGAGGCCCTCCCAGGTCCCACTACTCACTATATGCCACGTTGTGAAATGTGGCCTGTTTTGTCTGTAAAATCCCCTTCCTTTAAATCCCATAGCTGTAAAAGACACAATGGACCAAACTGTGGCCCAGAAGCAAAAGCAGAGAAACAGAGAGTGTTTTTTACTCCATTAGAATAGATTCCAGAGGGCACCTCCAGCATTCTCTAAAGAACATTCAGCAGAGCCCCAGGGGGACATCTTTACAAATTAGCATGCTGCTTCTCCACAAATTAAAGGTTAAATGTTTGAACTTCATATATCACTTCTACATCAAACCCCCTGGTGCTGTGCTTCAGGGAAAGAAAAGGTACGCCCTCTGATTCATAGGTGAAAAGGGAACAAACCATTTGACTTTCCAAAATGAGTTAATGAGAGAACAATGTAAGGTGCCCTTAAGCGAGGCCGTCCCTGAATTTGGGATCTGTTGAACTGAATTTCACACACAGAGATAAACACGTATCAAGCAGATGTTTGGTGCTAGCTCCTGTGCTGCCTGCAGAGATATGAAGGGGAAAAAAACCACTTTTGCTTTGAAGGACTTTTAATGGGAATAAATGGACGTTTAATGGGAATAAAAGACACCTAAAATTATATCGCTGTATAATAAGGAAAGTAAGATCTAGAGATGTGAGCAAAGCATAAAAGAAGTGCACATCATGGCTTAGGATTTAGGGGAGGCCTCTTGAAGGGGACACTGTCTGAGCTAAGTCTTGAAAGCCAGGTGAGGATTGGCAGAAGGGCTGCTCTATACAGAGGATATAAGCAAATACATAGAGGTGACATATGATGGAGGGTAAGAATTTTGAGAGTTTTGAAAGACTCACATCTCAAGTAGAAGGCTTGAAGTCGTTGCAATGGAGATGTAAAGCCTCTTCCAGGCCCTCTGTTTGAAGAACTTGAAGGCCAAGCTAAGGCTCTAGATGATATTTTGAAAGATGTAGGATGGCAGAGAAAAAATATATATGGTGTATGTGGATTATTCTGCACATAGTATGTAGATCCTACAAAATAAAGAACAAAAAAGGCAGGAGAAGCATTTGAAAACCCTTGCAATAGCCCATGTAAAATTTAGGACAAACCAAAAAGGCAGTTGTGATAGAGACACAGCATAGGGGAAATGGTACAAAAAAGTGAGATTTAGGGATAAATTGGGATAGACAGGTAAAAGATTAAGAAGATATTAAATGACTTTAATTAGTTCATGAACAGATTTTGTTTTCCACTTTTGGAAAGAAGGTGAGTAAGTCTTCATTTTACAAAAGGCAGCTGCAACCATTTGGGCAAATGTGAAAATTTATGGCCAGGTGCGGTGACTCATGCCTGCAATCCCAGCACTTTGGGAGGCTGAGGCAGGTGGATCGCTTGAGGTCAAGAGTTCAATAGCAGCCTGGCCAACATGGTGAAACCCCGTCTCTACCAAAAATATAAAAAATTACCTGGGTGTGGTGGCATGCGTCTGTAATCCCAGCTACTCGAGAGGCTGAGGCAGGAGAATTACTTGAACTTGGGAGGCAGATGTTGCAGTGAGCCAAGATCTTGCCATTGCACTCCAGCTTGGGCAACAGAGCAAGATTCCATCTCAAAAAAAAAAAAAAAAAAAAAAAAGTAGTTGCTATCGTATGGAAGTTCCAGTATGTGTAGAGAAGTGTGTGTAAATGCTGAGTGGCCAATCAAGCAGACTATACTGGTATAAGCCACCGTCTCTGGGCTCTAAAGCCGTCTTCCTCTGCTCTGCTTCATGGAGCTGGGGCTAGAACTCTGCAAGCACTCTTTCTCCTTTGTCAGTTGCCTCCCTTTAAGCAGGACCAGAATGAAATAACAGACAGACAGAGAGGGACAAGAGCCCTGTCCCTTCCTGAATTGCTTGTTGTTCCTGTAAGGGATACTTCTGCAATTGGCCCTTTTCCTGGCAGTAGCATTGGCTCTAATCTCCAGTGTGTGTGTGTGTGTGTGTGTGTGTGTGTGTGTGTGTGTGTGTGTGTGTTTGAAACAGGGTCTCACTCTGTCACCCAGGCTGGAGTACAGTGGTGTTAACATGGCTCACTGCAGCCTCAACTTCCTAGGCTCAAGCAATCTTCCCGCCTAAGCTTCCCGAGTAGCTGGAACCAAAGGTGTGCAACCACACCCGGCTAATTTTTAAGTTTTTTGTGTAGAGATAGAGTTTCATCATGTTGCCCAGGCTTGTCTCAAACTCCTGGCATCAAGCAATCCTTCCACCTGGGCCTTCCAAAGTACTGGGATTACAAGTGAAAGCCACCATACCCAGCCTAGTGTTTTTTGTTTTGTTTTGTTTTAAGGCACATTCAAAAGCAGCCTCATTTTACCTCCTGAAAGGTAAGAACACCACTTAGACAGCACTTCCTGCCTCTTCAGAGAATCCTAGCTCTGCTAGACCTCTCCTCTAGGATGCTGACGCATTGTAAAAAGTCAGCAGTGTCCCCTTTTCAAGAACCTGAGGTCTAGTTCTGCAAGGCTTCTCCTCCATGCTGGAAGGTTCTGAGAATCCCTGGGTTCCCTTGTGCCCCAGCCCTAGGTAGTAACTGCCTCCTGAATTTGCAATCTCTGTGTTGACTCTGTGTTTTCACTTGGCTTTTCCAGTTCTCCAAAACCTATTTAACCTATTTTTTATATAAAATTATCTTGGCTGCTATACAGTTTAGTTTCTACTTTTCTGATTAAACCTTGGCTTGTTCAGGCTAGTTGTTAGAATTTATTCATTTTGTCATATTGTGTTTGATATACCTGTTCAGATTAAGTTGGGAAAGTCCAGCAAGTCATTGATGTTGTATATCTGTAACTCAAGGGGAGAACATAGAAGAACCTTAGATATTTGTGTAAAACTCCTAATACATCAGTAGTAGTTAATATTTTAGAGAATATGTGAGATTACAAAAATCCAAGAGAGAACATAGTCTTTCTCATGAATTCCTCAATCACTTGTATCTCTCTGTGTGTGTGTGTGTGTGTGTGTGTGTGTGTGTGTCTACTAGTATATTTCTCTGTGTATGGCAAGAATGAATGCTTAGTATTTTTTGAGTGAATGGAGGAAGTACAGAAAAAGATGGGGGGAAAGAAAGAAAGAAAGCTGAGTAAGAGAATCTTCAAGTTGGAGGTATGATAGAGGCTGCTAGTTGCTTACTCAGTATCTATTCTTCCTTTATTATTAAGAAAGAGAATCATGATTTTATTTGAGCTATTAATGAATCTATTTCTGAGATCTTTGCATGTAGGATAATAAAAAATGACAGAAATGTTGATTTTAACTTTCAGGAAGCATCCTTAAAGGAAAGAGCACTGATTCTTCCAGGAATACACCTTTTTTTCCTCCCCTCCCTTCCTTCTTTCCTTCCTTCCTTCCTTCCTTCCCTTCCTTCCTTTCCTTCCCTTCCTTCCCTCCTTCTTTCTTTTCCTTCCTTCCCTTCCTTCCTTCCCTTCCTTCCCCTCCTTCTTTCTTTTCCTTCCTTCCTTCCCCCTCCCTCCTTCCTCCTTCCCTCCCTCCCTCTCTCTTTTCTTTCTTTCCTTCTCTCTCTCTCTCTTTCTTTCTTTGTTTCTTTCTCTTTCTTTCTTCTCTTTCTTTTTTGGTCTTTTGTCCTTTCTCCTTTTTGCCATGCAAGGGTAGGAGCTCCAGCAATCATAATGGGCTATGATGGAACTTTGAAGTTTGTGGATTGGAAAGAGAGAAGGAGTCTTGGTTTCTAATGGCTAAAGCTGCCATACACACCTCAAGCTGGCTGCTTATTTATAAGACTTGTTTAAATGAAAGAAATAAACTTCCATCATGTTAAACTAATGCTTTTATTACGTATAGTACAATATATTATAGTACAAAGTGATATAAATGAGTCTTACAAATGATCTATAAAAGGTATTTGAAAGCCTTATTTGAACTTTCTATCCATTGTTCACCCCATAAATGCTGGCAGGAAGTTTTTATTAAAGGAAAGAATGAATTTCTACTCATTGTTTCTGTATCTAATTACTGAGCATCATCAAAAATATATATTTCTTCTTTCCTAGGAAAGCATTTGATTTCTAAGGACAGTGATCATGTTCCTCACACCTCCAGCTTCTTCGTTCTCTTATCCAATTAAACATGGTTTAAAATTCCCATGTTAACTCAATCCCCAGATGATGGCCAAAGGCAGGGATCTGTATATGGTGTTTCCCAACAGTTTTCTTGTAGGACTCTCACTGCTGTCAATCCTGTGACCACAGGAATGTTAGTAAAATCTGACAACTCGTACTGCTACCTGCAAATGTGCTTCTGCTACAATGGAGGAGCCCAGTGGAACAGCTAAGGAAGGAAGGCAGAGCCCCTCAGATGCTCCACTTTCCTGATGAATATTCTCATTAAGAATGCCTACATGTATCAATTAAGGATTTCATATTCTTTTCTTAGAGCCATATTATCTAATGAGAGTACAGTACAGTGATTGAGAGTGCATTGTATAGCAGGATGGCATAGGGTCAAAGCCTAGCTCTGCTTGTCATTTGGTCTTGCCATAAACCAGGATGCTCATCTGTAAGAAAACTTGATAGTATCATCTCCACACAATGATTGTGAGGATGAAACATATATGTAAATCTCTATGAAAAGACTTAGAATTCGTGTCTATCTCATCAAAGTTTCAGAAAATCAGAACAGTTGTTAGTCTATAAATGTCTGCTATTTCTGTTCCTACCTAGTAGTGGCATTGGGTACATTGACTACATCCATATTCTATGTTGTTCTGAGAATCCTAACAGGTCCTTAGATTCACTTTCCAAATTTGAGAATAACATACAGATTTCCCTCTTCATGGAATGGATTTCCCCTTTTCTTCTCAGTAAAGTCTTATGAATACTTTCTGACTCAACTCAAACATCCCACATTTCTTGTTAAGTGTCTCCTTTCCTGAAACAGCAAGCTTCTCAAGGGCAAAGACCACATTCTATTTACAGGTGACTTTCCTAATGTATAATATATATCCGGCCTCCTACAGATGATCACTACATGTTTGTTGAATGATAATGAGTTACTGATCCATGAAAATAAGGGCTGTGAATAAAAATAATTATTTCATTAAATCTCCTCCTTTTTTGGCTTTTCTTAAGAACAAGGCCTTTTTTTGGACCTACAACAAATTAATTTTAAATGAGTTAACCTTTTCTTTTAAAAAAAAAAAAACTAACTGGTTTTTCAAATTAACAATTGCTTACTACATACCAGACTCTGGGCTAAATGTTTTACATTATTTACATTGTTTCACTCAACTTTCACAAAAATCCTGTGAGAAAGATATTATTAGCCCCGTTTTACAAATGAAGAAAACGAGGCTTTAAAGAACGTTAGCAACGTCCCTAAGTTTACATGACTAATAAGTGCAGATTGGGTATTCAAACTCAGTTCTCTCTACTCCCACAGCTGTACTTTAATCAGGATGCTACACAAGGGCTTTTTGCAACTTAATGTGAATGCAACAAATCACTGGGGATCTTGTTAAAATGCAGATTCGGATTCGGTAGCTCTGAGCTGAGGATGGAGATTCTACATTCCTAATACATCCTAAGGGGGATGCTGATGCTGTGTAGACTACTCACTGAGGAGATGGAACAGCTTAGGTGTGCCTCTGCCGCTCCAATCTATGGATCCTGCTGGAGTCAGTGTTTGGACTGGTGCCAGCTCAGCAGGAAGCACGAGAGAGTTCCTTTCCTCAATGGTACTTGTCTTGGCCGTAGCCTCTTCCCATCTCATCCTCACCATCACTCTCACTCTTTGACAGGTCTTGTTTTGGTGCTTCCTGTCTCATGACTCCACCGCCCACTTTCTCACTCCTCACCCTGGCTTGATGTCAGTACTTTCCTCACCTGTGACTCATAGCTCCATTGGAAATATTAACTGATACGCCTATATATATATATATATACAGGGTCTCACTGTCACCCTGGCTGGAGTGCAGTCCTGCGATCACAGCTCACTGCAGCCTCCAACTCTTCCCACCTCAACCTTCAGAGTAGCTGGGATGATAGATGTCTACGTGATGCCTGGCTAATTTTTTTTTTTTTTTTTTTTTTTTTTGTAGAGATGTGGTCTCACTAGGTTGCGCATACTGGTCTCAAACTCCTGGCTTCAAGCAATCCTTTAGTCTTGGCCTCTCAACATGCTGGGATTATAGGAGTAAGCCACCATGCCAGACCTAGCTCTTGGCTTTTAAAGTTAGAGTTGCTAAGAAACATCTTTGGCAACATGGCAGACTTAATAAAACTAACACGGACACTTGTCTATCTCTGAACACATAGTAATCCTGGATTTTTTTGAAAAGCATTAGAAATATATACAGTCAGGTTTGAAAGATAGTAAACTAACTTTGTTTCACCAAAACAAATGAGAAAATTCATAACCAAGGCAGTTATTGTACAAGCTGACTCAGTAGCAGTCAGAGGGTAAAAGCAATACATAAGCCTGAACCCTTTGAGAGTCTGTGATTTAACATCCATCCGGGAACAGTAGCTGTATCCTTGAAGACTGTATGAGACTGAAAGCCACAACTAAGAGCTATGCACCAAGTGAAGTCTCTGAAGGACTCTCTTCTTCTGGGAAAAAAAATGGGTTTGAAAACTCCACTCACTGCCATGAACAGCAACAAGAAAACGTATCATCTTCCAGGACCTTTCACAGAGAAGAAAAATATTTTATGCAAATCAAACCCCAAAACTTTACCATAGACAGATGTGAAACCTTTATTCATACCAACACATGCTCTAGGTGTCCCAATTTGATAAATTAGCATATAAACCAGATTTTAAACAGCAAATTACCTAAGGCCCTCATTAGTAACACATGCTATACTGCTCTATTTATTAATTTCCAGAGGACATCTTGCTGAAATCTCCCCCAGTCTCCACCACACACACACACACCCCCACACAAACTCCTACTAATTACGAGGATAAGCTCATGATAAGGCTTTGGAAATCTCACGACTTCACCATGAACAGATGTGATTTTGAATTCCTCCCAATGTGTGCTGTAAATATCCCAGTACAGTAAATTGGCATATAAACTGAACTCAGGGTAGTAATCTCCCAGGACCTAAGTAGAAGCTCATGAATGCCTTGACACTCTATTGGGAAACTCTCAAAATCCATAGGGCACAGGTATCTCCTGTGTGTGCACACACATGCACAAAGCAAATCAACAAAATAGCTTGTACTGAAGTGTCATAATAAGACACTGCAAATCTCAAGACCAACGCGAGACTTATGGTGAATGAACGTAGAAACTGAGTAGCAAGTTCTCCAATGCTCTGCAGTAGCAGTGGCTACCATACCATTCAATTTAGAAATTTCCAAAACCCAAGGTGCACAGATCTCCCACAGAAAAATTGTATTCTGAGCTGAATATGAGCTCATAATAAGATGTTAAGACTTTTAAATTAATACGGACTTTCCTTTATGTGTGACTTGGACTTCAAGATCAGCCTGGGCAACATAGTGAAATTCTGTCTCTACAAAAAAAATAAAAAATTAGCCCAGCATGGTGGTGCACGCCTGTGGTCCCAGCTACTGTGGAGGCTGAGGCAGGAGAATAGCTTGAACCCAGGAGGCGGAGGTTGCAGTGAGCCAAGAAGCGCCATTGCAGTCCAGCTTGTGTGACAAGAGTGAAACTCTATCTCATACAATGGGAAAAAGGATACTATGAAAAATAAGTAGAAAGATATTTAAAAGAAACAAATTAAACTAATGATAAAAATAATTATAATAGTAATAACTCAATGAATGGGTTAAAAGATTTAACAAAGAGAAAGAAAAAAATTCAGAAGAAAAAAATTGAAATTACTGTGTTCAGCACAGAGGCAAAAATAAATGAACACTATAAAAGTGAGATTAAGAGACCTAAAAGGTAGTATGAGAAGGTTGAACAGATGCATTATTAAGTTTGGAAATAAAGAAAATGGAAATGAGAGAAATGCAATATTTAAAGAGACAAAAACTGAATTCCTTTTCTAGAATGGAAGATGCCTGGATTCTCAGATTGACGAAGCCCACCAAACTCTGAGCTCCTAGACAAAAATGCTGTAGAACAACAAAGAAAGACAGAAAGTCATAAAAGTATCCATAAGGGAAAGGCTGATTATCACAAAATAAACACAAATGAGACTGGCAGCAGACCTCTCTGCAGCACAGTAGATGTAAGAAGATAACAAAAATGATCATTTCACTATGTTGAATATAACAATTGTCCACCTAAACTTCTCCATCTAGCTCAAATACCATTTAAAGGCAAAATTCAAACTGTTTTTTCCCCATAGAGGAAGGAGTAAGAGAATTGCTGTCTGTAGATTCTCTCTGAATGATCTCCTAAAAGATATATTTCAGTAAGAAGAGTAGATAAAAACAATAATAAGTAAATAAACTGATAAAATTGGTAAATATAAGAATATAGGTAAATAACGGTTAATTATAAAGAAAAGATAAAATAATATTTAACATTTTTTTTTTTTTTTTTGAGATGGAGTTTTGCTCTTGTTGCCCAGGCTAGACTGCAATGGTTCAGTCTTGGCTCATTGCAATTTCCGCCTCCGAGGTTCAAATGATTCTTCTGCCTCAGCCTCCTGAGTAGCTGGTATTACAGGCACGCAGCACCACGCCTGGCTAATTTTGTATTGTTAGTAGAGACAGAGTTTCTCCATGTTGGTCAGCCTGGTCTCAACTCCCGACTTCAGGTGATCTGCCTTTCTGGGCCTCCCAAAGCGCTGGCATTGCAGCCATGACCCACACCGAACCCGGCTATAATATTTAAATTTTAGCAATCAATGTGGAAATTTAACTATAAAGAAATTTAAAACACTGAATAATACTGGCATGTAATTTGAAATGTCAGGGTTAAAATTAAGTTGTTCTGAGTTTTCTCTATTGCTTTGGTAAAAATATAGAGATGTTGACTGGATTTACTTACTGCTAAGTCAAATATGCAAGTTAAAGGTAAAAGAACAGAAAGGAAATTATTTCCAATGCAGAAGAAGGAAATACAGGTTTATTACTTTTCTTTTTTCACTTTTTTAAATTTTAATTTTTATGTTATGTTCTGGGGTACATGTGCAGGATGTGCAGGTTTGTTTCATAGATAAACGTGTGCCACTGTGGTTTACTGCGTCTATCAACCTGTCACCTAGGTATTAAGCCCCACATGCATTAGCTATTTTTCCTAATGCTCTCCCTCCCTCACCCCACCTCCTGGACAGGCCCCTGAGTGTGTTGTTCCCCTCTCTGTGTCCATGTGTTCATAATGTTCAGCTCCCACTTACAAGTGAGAACATGAGGTGTTATTACTTTTCTATGGATATTGCAACTACTACAAACTGGATGGCTATAAACAACAGAAATATATGCTCTAACAGTCCTAGAGACAGATACCCTGCATGCTTCCCTGGGCTGAGTCAGTTTCACCCCCAACACTTCCTCTTCTGGCTCCAGGGAAGAATCTGCTCCTTGCCTCTTCCAGCTCTGGTGACTGCCAGCATCCCTTGCTTTGCAGCAGCATCTCTCCAATTTCTGACTCCGTTGTCACATCACCTTTTCTTCTGTGTGTCTGTCTAATTCACAACCATGCTTGCGGGGAAATTTAGGGTCTATCCAAATCATTCAGGGTCTCAAGATCCTCATCCTTATCTCTAAGATCCTTTACTTAATCACTTCTGCAAAGACTCTTTCCAAATAAAATATTATTTACAGGTCCTAGGGACTAGTACTTGGACATATCCTTGGGGCTACCTTTCTGCTCACAATAACAGGAGTAACAAAAACACAATCTATCAAAATAATGGCAATAACAAAAACAAATTTAAAAACCCAACAGAAAAAGAAGGGGTCATAAGAGCAATATGGCCAATTTTCTGTTCACTTTGAATACTTGTAGCTCATTTTCTTTCCTCAACTTAACCTTCAACTCTGAACCTAGATTGGAGGAAAAACATTCAGTGAGGAGTCAGCCAACCATGGCCAGTGGACAAAACCCAGCTTCCCATCTCTATTTGTAAATAAAGTTTTATTGGAACACAGTCATGCCCGTTTTTTACATATTTACATATTTTTATGGCTGTTTTGGTGCTTCAACAGCAGAGTTGAGTAGTTGCAACAAATAGTTATGACCTATAAAGCCAAAAGTATTTACCATCTGGTCCTTTGCAGAAAATGTTTGCCACACCTTGAATTAGATTATTGACAATGCATGGAAATAAGGAGGAAGACAATTTGATGAAATAATTGATTGTGCCTCTGTATGTGTGGGTGTGAGGTATATTTTGGATCAAAGTCACCATTTTCAGTTCTTTCCCTTCGTTTGTCAAGTTAACAAATGAAGAAAAAATGTTTTGGTTTTCTGGATTTGGGAATTTGGGTTCAAGATCTCGTTCAACTCTGCCAGATGTTTATGTAAGAAAGAGTTGCAGTTAGATGCTAAGGATGTTGGACTGGAGGAATAAGCGGCTGCAATATTGCCAAAATTTTTATGAAAAGTGTAGGCAACCTGTGTTTTACTCCTAATGGAAGGCACATTTTGGCCTCATTTTGTTTTCACTTCTATTGTAAGCTGCCTCAAATCACTTTGATTGAAGTAGATGTGGTATACATAAATAAGTGTACATGGACAGCACAAAAGAAAGACAAAATGTGGAGCCAAAAAAATTAAATCTCATAAGCAGCTGTATTTAAAGTGGAAAGTCAGGCTTTGGATTAGGCATGATTTGTAAGATATTTGTGGAATGCCTTCAAATGCCATGGAAATGTCAATGATGGTCACAGCTCTTGAAAACAATAATGTCAGAATGAGCTGATTTAGTTATTCCACAGCTTGACTTTCACTGCTCTATACCTGATGTGAATGCCTGTTCCTCCAGGCTCCATGTCAGACTCACAAAGCACGATACTCTCTGGCCCAGAGGGGCACTGACAGCCTTCACTGATGCCAGCTCAACGGGAGGGATGCACTTGGCATCTCTGAATTCCCAGTAAGCATGACTGAACATTAGTGAATTAGACATTTTTCTCCTGCCAATTATTGACAAATTAAGATAAAAATTTCTATTTTTCAAAAAGCCTTTACATTATTTAAATTAGCACTTCACTGAGCTGTCTTGAAAATAAACTGGAGGCATTATCACACTCTCTGGCTTGAGACAGACTTCTTCCTTCATAAAGAGAGATGAAAAGAGATTAGGATCACACCACATCTCACGCTGACTTCACTTCATTTTCCTTGGTCTTTCACAGATTCTCCACAGAGCAAAGAAGTCTCTGTAAACAGTCAGTTTGCAGAACATGGAAGTGAAGAGGAGGATTGGGGGAAGAGCCAACTTGGTGTTCCCCAAAGAACACCAGAAAACACGTTGATGAAGCAAACCTCCTTCACAGTAGGAGAAGATACAATGCTGGCAGGACCTTCATAGTAGCTCAGGAGGAGGATGTCAGGAGAAGATATTTAGAGGATTTTGAAGACTGGGCTCAAGGAGTATAAGGCAGGTACTTCAAAGCTGGGACCTGAGTAGATTTGGATAAATTATTTTTATGTGATACTTTGAGGTGGGTGAGGTGATGGTCTTAAAGCCATTTTTGGTATGGAAATTTTTTGTTTGATAAATGCGTTATTTGCCCAGGAGAACAATTTATTTCTTCAGATAGGAGAGCTATTTACCTAGATTGAGAACACTGTTCCTATAAATTAATTTGCAAAAATTTCATTAAGTAAACAGTGAAATTATTTGTTGGTTTATAGCCTGATCTTTCTGGACAAGAGTGAAATCAGTTTGACACTGATGGTTTCTGTTTAGTTTTGTAGTTATGTGGATTTACAGAGGTCTCGTTTCTCAAAGGTTTTACCATAAAGCGAGACATAGATACAGGCTAAGGTCATTCCTGTTCCTCCACTCTTAAGAGTTCAAACTTGTTCATCGCCACATACATTCTCCTGAATGAAAACATCTAAAGTTTGCCATTACTTTGGAAACATGGTTAACCCTACCCTTGTCTGGTCACATTCAGGTGTGTACTTAAGTTCTTTTTACTTTTTGCTCTTGTCCAGTTTTCAATAGAACTGAAGTTCTCTTGATAGTTGACAATTGAAGTAAAAGTAGTTTGCTTCTTTGGAATTGGAAATAAGAACTCAGGATTTCTTTGAACTCTGCACTCTGCTTTCTTCAGTGAAAAATTTGTAGTTGGATGCTAAGCACCCTGGATTGGAAGGAAAATGGGGTAGTAAAAGCTGGCAAAAGCATGCCTATCAGGCTGCTTCTTTTATGCAACCTCTCCATTAGATGCCCAGTTTTAAAAATGGAAGAACAAATCAGCTACCTGAGCAGCTGAGCATGTTTTGAAACTTGTTACTGCTCATGGAGGCCAGATGTTTCATGTGGCTTTACCTTGCCCCCTGTGAGGACTGGCTTATCTCTGCAATGCAGGGATTGGACTTTAAATATTATAGAGTCCATCTAGAAATGACATTCTTAACCAGACCAGAATGCTTATGCTGCCAATCCCTAGAAACTTCTGGCCATAAGATTAGACTTCTTGATGTCAACAGCAGTCAAAATCAGGCCTGAGTTTGCCATGATTAACTTGTCCTGTCATTAGAAACGGATGACACTCTGTCTTTAACCCATGATGCTGGAGATCATTGTGTTTTGTTGTTGTTGTTCTTTACATGTTGCTGTAGATTCTAAATTATTTTCTTTACTTCATCAGCCTACAGTAAAGTCCTAGCATGGCTCTTGGGCCTGGATCCATAATAACTAGGGCAGGGTCTATGATGACATTCCCCAGGCTGTAAGGAAGTCCACCATGTCCCCATGTCCTGCTTGTGTATTGCCCTGAGACTGCCTTAATGTTCGAAGCCAAATCATTCCATCTAAACTGAATGAGAAGCTGACCAGAGAGCTACCCTGCTACCTTCCATTCCCCCAAGTCTGTTTGAACCTTATTCTCCTACTTATTCAGCTTCCTATCTTGATTCTAATCTTTGATGAATCTGTTTAAGTTTGTGACCCTTCCTTCCTTCCTTCCTTCCTTCCTTCCTTTCTTCCCTTCCTTCAAGCAATTCTCTTGCCTCAGTCTCCTGAGCAGCTAGGATTACAGGTGCCCACCACCACTCCTGGCTAATTTTTTTGTATTTTCAGTAGAGTTGGAGTTTCACCATGTTGGTCAGGCTGGTCTCGAACTCCTGACCTCAACTGATCTACCTGCCTTGGCCTCCCAAAGTGCTGGGATTACAGACATGAGCCACTGCGCCCTGCCTAATCAGTAATATTTTCATAAAGCCTTACAACACATGCTGTAAATATGAACATATATATGTAAAATAAACATAATTATTCACCTTATGTCTCACCGCATCTTTGTGAGACAGGCATTCATATTATTGATATTACTAACCTCAATTTATAATAAATAAATAAATAAACGTAATGTTCCGACAGGGTAAGTGATTTGCTTCAGTCAGAAGTTAGGACATGGAGGTAGGTCTCTAGATCTTGCTAACCAAAGGATGTCTGTGAACTGGCAGCATCAGCATCAACCTGGGAACTTGGGAAAAATGCAGACTCTCGGGTCCCAAACCAGAGCAGCTGCATCAGACTCTACTGTAACAAGGCCCCAGGTAATTATTTTGCACAGAAAGGTTTATGGAGCACTAGATTGTCCCTGTTACAATGTCATGGAAGCTTTAGTATTTTGTGTCACCAGCAGCCTCCTTCTCCCTCAAAGCATCTCACCAGGATCATTTTTTTATTTTTATATTTTTCCTTTCTGTCACCCAGGCTGGAGTGCAGTAGCATGATCTTGGGTCACTGCAACCTCTGCCTCTCAGGTTCAAGCAATTCTCCTGCCTCAGCCTCTGGAGTGGCTCAGAGTACAAGCATGCACCACCATGCCCCGCTAATTTTTGTAGTTTCAGTAGAGACAGAATTTCACCATATTGGCCAGGCTGGTCTTGAACTCCTGATCTCAAGTGATCCACTTGCCTCACCCTCCCAAAGTGCTGGGATTACAGGCGTGGGCCACTCTGCCCAGCCCTCACCAGGATTATTTTCTAGAAATCTGGCTAATAAAGTGAGAAATCACAAAGTTTGGGGCTGGAGTTTATTCTTGGCTTCTTTTTTCTTTAAGTCCAATAAGTCATTTCATCTCTTTTCCAATATTATCATTAATAAACACAAAAGTAAGCATACCTACAAAGGACAGAATGTAAGAAAGGAAGGGAAAAAAAAACATACTCAGTAGATTATTTCCTGGTTTGGATGTGAAGAGCTGCCCTAAAAGGCACACACCATTATGACAAATTATGAGGAGGCTGAGGAGAGCTGCAAATTGAGTCATTTTGCAGCCTGTTGTTAATGTCATCTACCAGGTAGTGAGATATGATTTTCCTTCATTTCTCTTAGGGCTATAGTACACTCCGTCTGTTGTGAAATTTTCATAATGCAAACCACTATGGATTAAGGTTGTGCAAGGTGATATCTCTCATGAGGAGATCCAGGCTAGCAATACTCTATTGTAATTAGTCCAGGCTCCTACAAAGATGTAAAGGAGCAAAGACCATTGGCCTGGAACCTGGAGGCTAAATTGACAATGTGTCAATTGTTTCTGATCTGATCACACATCATGTCTTATCCATGATCTGATTGTTGAAGCTCAGGATGCTGCAATGGTTTTAAAGATTGACAACCTACTCGTTCCCAGCCAAACTAGCCAATATCTGCCTACTAAGTCTATTGGATTACCCAAATTTTACTTGATTTCTAAATATTTCATTATTCCAATAGCTCCTTCTGTCTGAAACACATTTTTAATTTAAATTATTTTTTGTAAGATAAACCTTCCCTTTTTTTATTATTTATGTGTTTTTCTTTCAATAGCTTTAGGAGTACAAGTGGTTTTTGCTTACAAAGATGAAATGTATTGTAAACTTCAGGCCTTTAGTGTACTTGTCACCCAAATACTGTACGTTACTCTTCCCCATTTCTGAATCTCCAATGTCCATTATACCACTCCCTATGACTCTATGTACCCACAGCTTAGCTCCCACTTACAAGTGAGAACATGTAGTACTTTTTTTATCATTCCTGAGTTACTTCCCTTGGAATAATGACCTCCATTCCCTTGGATGTAATAACATTCAAAGAATGTAATAAAATGCAAAAGATGTTATTACGTTTTTTCACATTTTTAATGTTAAATTTAAAGGAGTTTCAGTGGCGGAGGCATTTTTCTTTCTTTTGTTTTTATTGTTTGTTTATTTTTCTCACCGAGTTACAAAGCATAGTGCTCAAATAATATATGAAGAATGTGAGTGGTGGAAAACTGGGTCAAGGGCATGCATTTCTTAAGTAGACATCTGAAAACCTTCTTCCCAAATGGAAATAAAATCTAATTAATGAATACAGAAGTTTTCAAGTTTGTGGTCACCTTATATGAAATATTAAATCTAGATTTTGTGGCAGACACATAGAATATGAACATTATCTCCACTGAAAATATGGACTTAACAACCTAGAGTCCAGAAGGGAGAAAGACTCCATTCTTGGATGGGATGATGAAGTCAAATGCACACCTTCAAATTGGGAGAGAGCTCATCTTTACAGGCTTGCTTTCCCTTGTCTATTTCTCAGTGCTACATTGTCATGATGGGGTATTATTCTATCTAACTGTATTTACTGATGCCTCTAATGTGCCAGAGACTATAGAAGCCACTCAGTAAAGAGAAAACAAGGAAGGCAAGGTTTCTGCTCTCTTGGCTTTTACATTCCAGTGACTGTTGGTTATTAGGGTGACAGAAAAGAGAAGTGATCTGGGAGAGCCACGATGTGTAAGATGGAAAGAGTTATGGGTTATACTAATTTTTGTGAATATATTCATGGGATATGCACTTGAGCAGTCAGCTTCCCTGCTCTCAAGATGCCAGGATGCATCGCAATGCCAGTAAGTTTTAAAAGATGCTGAAAGCCAGAGAGTCTCTGCTTCACTTTTGCTCCCAGCGATCACATGAATGTCACAACTACTGAAGGGGCCTCGACCCCAGAAACAGGTTTCATCTAAGTATTAAAACCAAAGGTCTTGGCCGGGCACAATGGCTCATTCCTGTAATCCCAGCACTTTGGGAGGCCAAGGTGGCAGATCACTTGAGGTCAGAAGTTTGAGAACAGCGTAACCAATGTGGTGAAACCCTGTCTGTACTAAAAATATAAAAATTAGCCAGGAGTGGTAGCAGGTGCCTGTATTCTCAGCTACTTAGGAGGTTGAGGCAGGACACTCACCTGGACCCAGGAGGCAGAGGTTGCAGTGAGCTGAGATTGTGCCATTGCACTCCAGTCTGGAAGACAAGAGTGAAACTCCATCTCAAATAATAATAATAAATAAAACAGAGGTCTTAAAACAAAACATAAAGGAGCATGGAATTACCGTGCTCCTAGAGCTTATGTTTTGCCCACCTAATTGATACTCATTGGGTATCCACTTTAAGCGGAGTGGATTCTCACATCTACCCTGACTTCCATGAAATAAACTGTATCATCAGGTGACCGCAATGGCTGTTATCTGTCAGCAGATACTCCCTACCATTATTCACAGCATGTTAATGAAAAATATTACAGCATGTTTTGTAGAATTCACAAATCATTTTAATATTATTCACTGCAAAAATGAATGTAGAGGTTTGCCTAATCACTAAAATTTACCTCTCATTTCTTTTCTAAACCCTCCCTTCACAAATACCCAGCACCCATCCAACTTGCAGCAAAAAAGGCTGCATTCAGTTACTTAATAAAGAATTCAGATACATTTTACCAGAGGTTATTCTGCAAGACTCTTTTGTGTTTTGTCTTCCCCCATTCTGAAAAGAATGTATGTTGAAGGTTGCTGACCATTTCTCCCTGAGCCAGCAGCTTTGTGTGAACTCAGAAGCCTTGCTGTATTCTCTGACGCAGCTGCGGGGAAGCTGAAACAGTGCTCTTCAATAAATAGGCTTTGTCTGCCTGTGCTGGCAGCAACTGCTTCAGAAATTGTACATAGGCAGTATGCTCTGGTGTATTCCCCATGGGCACTTAACACTCCTGCACACAGCTTCCAAATCTGTCATCTTTCCATTCTGTTCTCACCAGATTTCTATTCTCCCTGGCCAGAGACATAAAACAGTAAGTTTATTTTCCAGTTTCTGAGCCCCTATGCTCATTCTAGCTTTGTGAATGCTCAATTTCCACAGGGGAGGGTACTATGGGACTAATTCCTCACAGCTTAAGAAGTGAAAGGCATCTCAATGTCTACAAATGCATGTACTGGTCAATGGTTCTAAGGGCAAAGATGAAAGATCTTCAGTAAAACTTTGATATGGTTTGGATGTTTGTCTCCTCCAAATTTTATGCTGAAATATGGTTCCCAGTGTTGGAGGTGGGACCCAGTGGGAGGTGATAGGATTATGGGGGATGGATCCCTTAGGAATGGTTTAGTATCATTCCCTTGGTGATAAGTGAGTTTTCAGATAGTTCACCTGAGATCTGGTTGTTTAAAAGGCTAGGACCTTATTCACTCACCACTCTCTTCTCCCACTCTCACTATATGACGTGTCTACTCCTACTTCACCTTCTGCCATGACTGTGAGCTTCCTAAGGCCCTCAAGAAGCAGATGCTTGCACCACACTTCCATGAACCAATTAAACCTGTTTTCTTTATAAATTATCCAGTCTCTGATATTTCTTTATAGTAATAAAAACAGACTAATAGAGACCTATAATCTATAATCAATAAATTGTAGCCTCTGAGGTCTTTCTGAGCACTTGGTTATTTTAGTTTCTACCCACTGATATGAACAATCATATTATTGAGGAGATGAAGATGGTGGGAGGTTAGGTGGCCTTCCTTGGACACAGTGTCCAAGCTAGAATAAGAGCACACACATATTGCTGTCTATTTGACTGACTTGATTTGTTTCTAAGGCTCACAGAGGAGAATTTTGAGCTAGGTCTTAGGGTGAATATCTATGTGGTAGAAAAAATAAAATCTGAGAAAAAGTAAAACCACATGTGTGGAGGCAGGCATGCGCTAAAAGATGGTGCTCTATAAACTTCAAGGAGCTCAGCAATGTAACACACAGAGTGCATGAAAGAGAATAGAAGAAAAAGGTACTGCAGAAATCTCGGAGGCTAGCAAATAGAGAGACATTCAAGTTCTCAAATTCCACTAAGGAGTTTGTATTTATCTCAAAGGTCATAGGAAGTTGCTTAACTGACATAATTCAATTTCAATTGAAATAGATTATTATATGAATTAGCTCATACAAAACCAATTGTCCTTGATATTAGAAATTTAAAATACCCAAAGTAGGGAGTAGGCCTAGCTATATTCCAAGACGTTAAAAGAAGAATTTTCTGGAGAAATTAGAAACTTTCTAGAATTGACAGGCTAGCTGAAAATATGAAGGGATATAAGGATTATTCTTATAGAAGTGTGAATTCAGATATTGCCGTGGGATTTGGTATTTACAACAAACATTGTTTTAATGTCTAGGAGAGGATAAGTTTAAAGTATGGTTAAATAGATTTTTTTTTGAAGAAGAGGAATTTTGACTGGGTTCTGATGGATGTGAGAAGTAGGAATTGGAGGGGAAGGTAGATAGAAAAAAAATTATTTGTGGGCTACGTAGAGCTAAATTATTTGGTTAAAAAGTCAGTCTGTAGAGACGTTAGTGAAAAATGACTATGGAAACAATTCTGTGAGTGAAAACCAGTTGACTGGGGACACTGAGCCAGGCCAGGGGCCTCACAGCTTGAGGAAGTTGCCCCAAGACAAGGTTCAGGAAGTCCAATTGTTAGATGGTATGAGTGTAGATTTTCATTTTAGCAGGTTATTTCTCATCAACAACCAGAATGGGTGCTGGCTGATTTAAACCAAAAAGAAATACCTTGAAAGGATGTCAGGATTCCCATGGATTTTTCTAGGAATTCTGATGAAGTGAGTACTGAAAATGAGCAGGAGTAAATGAAAATAATTGGCCAGACTGGATGACACCCCTACCATTGCTCTCAGGAAGGAGGTCTCCTGTCCAGCTGTTTTACGATCCTGGATCCTGACTCAAAACCGAGACCGAGTGACCCTGATATGCTGAGTCTAGGTTAAGAGCTCAAATATACATAGGGATTGAGATACAATTTAATACAAAAAAGATCATATCCACCACAGTTTGTTGCTGTTATTGTCACCATTATTGCTGTTGTGGCATATGTTCACGCATTTTTGGCAATGATTTTATAAGAAATACTGATGTGATCTATGCAAATATTCTAAGTTGCCTAAATCATCTTCCAAGTAACTTGATTATAGTCTTTATAACAGCATGGGAAACACTACCTAACCTCCAGGATTCTTATTTCTCCTTAACTAAAACTCTTAGAGGAGGTCAGAGTTTTGTTTTTTCTTCTGCTTTTTTTTAATCGAGATAAAATTTCCATAACATAAAATGTACAACTTTAGCCATTTTAAACCATATGATTGTGTTAGTTAGGGTTCTCCAGAAAGACAGAACCAATGAGATAGATAGACAGACACATAGATAGATAGACAGATAGATAGATAGATAGATAAATGAGAGGGGATATATTAGGGGAATTGCCTCATGAGATCATGGAAACAGAGAGGTCCCATGACAGATCATCTGGCAAGCTGGAAATGCAGGAATGCTGACTTGGTCCAAGTCTGTAAGTGTCAGGATCAAGGAAATTGATGATGTATTAATAAATCTCAATCTAACGCAAATGGTCTGAAAATTCAGGGATCCACTGATGCATTCTGGAGTATGAAGGCCAGAGAACCTGGAGTTCTAACATCCAAGAGCAAGAGAAGAAAGGTGTTGCAGCTACAGGAGAGTGAATCCATCTTTTCTCTGCCATTTTGTTCTGTTCAGGCCCCTAATCAACTGGACAGTGTCTGCCCACAGTGAGGGTGGATCTTGACTCAATTCACAGACTCTCACACTAATCCCCTCTGGAAACACCCTCACAGACACATCTAGAAGTAATACCTCACTAGCTCTCTAGGTATCCCTTAATCTAGTCAAGTTGACTTCTAAAATTAACCATCACAACAATTCAGTGGCTTTTAGTACACTCACAGTGTTGTGACCATCACAACTACCTCATTCCAGAACATTCAATCATCCCCCAAAAGAAATTCTACCTGTTAATCAGGCACTCACCATTATCTCCCTCTCTAAGCCCTGGCAACCATGTATCTACTTTCTGTGTCTGTCGATTTTCCTCTTCTGACTCTTTTATATGAATGGGATTATATAGTATGTGTCTTTTTGTATCTGATTTCTCTCACTTAATGTTTTCAAGGTTCTTGCATGCTGGAACATATATTCATACTTAATTCCTTTAATATTTCATTATATGTTCATATTACATTTTGTGTATTCATTCTCTTGATGGACACTTGTGTTGTTTCTATTTGGGGGACTATTCTGATAATGCTACTATGAATATTGATATACAGTATCTGTTTAAGTCTCTGTTTTAAATTCTTTTGGCTATAAACCTGAGAGTGAAATTGCTGATCATATGGTAATTCTATGTTTAATACTTTGGGAGACCACTAAACTGTTTTCTACAGCTGTATCATTTTACATTTCTACCAGCAATGTGCAGAGATTCTAATTTTGTCACGATATTTCCAACATGTATCATTATTGTTATTTAATGGGTGTGAAGTTGTATTTCATTATGGTTTGAATTTCCCTAATATTAGTGACATTGAATATTCTTTCATGTGCTTATTGACCATTTGTACATCTTCTTTATATACATATATATATATATATATATATATATATATATATATAATAATTGCACTTTAGGTTCTGGGGTATATGTGAAGAACAAGCAGGATTGTTGTATAGGTACATACCTGGCAATGTGGTTTGCTGCCTCCATCCCCCATCACCTATATATCTGGCATTTCTCCCCGTGTTATACCTCCCCAACTCCCTACCCTCTGCTGTACCTCCCCTAGCCCCCTCAGCAGACCCCAGTGTGTCATGTTCCCCTTCCTCTGCCCATGTGTTCTCATTGTTCAACACCCACCTATGAGTGAGAACACGTGGTGTTTAATTTTCTGTTCTTGTGTCACTTTGCTGAGAATGATGGTTTCCAGCTTCATTCATGTCCCTACAAAGGACACAAACTCATCGTTTTTTATGGCTGTATAGTATTCCATGGTGTATGTGTGCCACATTTCCCCTGTCCAGTTTATCATCGATGGGCATTTGGGTTGGTTCCAGGTCTTTGCTATTGTAAACAGTGCTGCAGTGAACTTACGTGTGCATGTGTACATATAATAGATCTATTTATAATCCTTTGGATATATACCCAGTAATGGGATTGCTGGGTTAAATGGAATTTTTATTTCTAGGTCCTTGAGGAATCGCCACACTCTCTTCCACAATGGTTGAACTAATTTACACTCCCACCAACAGTGTAAAAGTGTTCCTATTTCTCCACATCCTCTCTAGCATCTGTTGTCTCCAGATTTTTAAAAGATCACCATTCTAACTGGCGTGAGATGGTATCTCATGTGGTTTTGATTTGCATTTCTCTAATGACCAGTGATGATGAGCATTTTTTCGTATGTTTATTGGCCTCATATATGTCTTCTTTTGAAAAGTGTCTGTTCATATCCTTTGCCCGCTTTTGAATGGGTTTGTTTGTTTTTTTCTTGTAAATCTGTTTAAGTTCTTTGTAGATTCTGGATATTAGCCCTTTGTCAGATGGGTAGATTGCAAAAATTTTTTCCCATTCTGTTGGTTGCCAGTTCACTCTAATGATTGTTTCTTTTGCTGTGCAGAAGCTCTGGAGTTTAATTAGATCCCATTTGTCTATTTTGGCTTTTGTTGCCAATGCTTTTGGTGTTTTAGTCATGAAGTCCTTGCCTATGCCTATGTCCTGAATGGTTTTGCCTAGGTTTTTTTCTAGGGTTTTTTATGGTGTTAGGTCTTATGTTTAAGTCTTTAATCCATCTCTACATCTTCTTTAAAGAAATATCTATTGTTTAACTGGTTTGTCTTTTTGTTGTTTATATTCTGCATAGTAACCCTTATTAAATATATGATTTGAAAATATATTTTCTGATTCAGTGGGTTGTCATTTCATTTTCTTGATAATGCCTTTTAATGCACAAAAGATTTTCATTTTAATTAAGCCCATTTTTTTCGTTCCTGTGTTTTGTTGTCATATTGCTTAATCTCAGGTCATGAGAATTTATCCATTTTCTCCTAAGAGTTTTATAGTTTTGGTTTGATATGATTTGGCTTTGTGTCTCCTCTCAAATCTCACCTTGAATTGTAATCCCATAATGCCCACATATCATGGAGGGACCCTATGGGAAGTAATTGAATCATGGGAATGATTACTACTATGCTGTTCTCATCAAGTGAGTTAATTCTCACAAGATCTAATGGTTTTATAAGGGGCTTTTTATATTTTGCTTGGCACTACTCCTTCATCCCACCATGTAAAGAAGGATGTGTTTGCTTACCCTTCTGCCATGATTGTAAGTTTCCTGAGGTCTCCCCCAACTCTGCAGAACTGTGAGTCAATTAAATCTTTTATTCTTTATAAATTACCCAGGCTTGGGTATCTCTTCATAGCAGCATGAAAGCAGACTATTACATGGCTCTTACATCTAGGTCTTTGAACCATTTTTAGTTCAATTTTGTATATGTTATAAGGTAGAAGTTCAATTTCATTGTTTGTGTGTGAATATCCAGTTGTCTCAGAATCATTTGTTGAAGACATTATTCTTACCACATCTAATGGTCATGACCTCTTTAGCAAAAATATATTTACCATAAGCATATTTTTTTTTTATTTCTGGAGTCTCAATTATAATTCACTGATCAAAATGTGTCTCCTTGTGCTAGTACTACAATGTTTTGATAATTGTAGCTTTTAGTAAGTTTTGAAATCAGAAAATGTGAGTTCTCCAACTTTGTTTTTTGTTTGTTTGTTTTGTTTTTTAAGAATGTTTTGACTATTTGGGGTCCCTTGAAATTCCATATGAATTTCAGGATCATTTTCCTCATTTATGCAAAAAAAAGTCTGTTGAAAGTTTGATAGAGATTACGTTGAATCTGTAGATTAATTTGAGGGAGTATTGCCGTCTTACCAATATTAAGTTTTCCACCCATGAATACAGGATCTCTTTTCATTTATTTAGGTCTTTAATTTCTTTCAACAATATTTTATATGTTTCAAAAATGACTTGTGGTACGTAAGTCTTATACTTCTTTGGATAAATGTATTCCTAAGTGTTTTATTATTTTGTTGCTGTTGTAAATGGAATTTTTTTCTTAACTTTCTTTCAGATGGGTCATTGTTAGATATAAATACAGTTTATTTTTGCATATTAATCTCATATCCTACAACTCTGCTAAACCCATTTATTAGTTCTAATAATTCTATGAGTGGAAGGGAATTTTCTTAGGATTTTCTACATATAAGATGGTACCATCTCCAAATATAAATAGTTTACTTCTGCCTGCATTTATTTCTTCATCTTGTCTAATTGTGCCAGCTAGAACGTCTAGTACAATGTAGGTAAGTGATGGCAAGAGTGAACATCCTTGTTTTATTTCTGATCTGGGAGGAATATTTTCAGTCTTTCACCATTAAGTATGATGTTATCTCTGGATTTTTCACAGATGCCCATTATTGTGCTGAGAAACTTCCTGCGTCAAGGATTGCCAAAACCACTGTCAGGCTCAGTGAGAAGGATTCAAAGACTCGTAAGCTGTTACATTCAGAGCTATGATTTATTAACGCCAAAGGATACAGATTAATTAAAGAAAAAATGCATGAGCAATGTCTAGAAGAAACCAGATGCAAGCTTCCAGTTGTCTTTTCCTAGTAGTATCATATGAACATGCTTAATTCTCCCAACAATAATTGATGCCAGCATGTGCAAAGTGTCACCAACCGGGGAAGCTCAACCAAGCCTTGCTGCCTAAGATTTCTAATGAAGTATCACTCACGTTGGGATGTAGCAACTACATAACAAAAATCTCAGCTACTCAAGCTCCAGCCCCTCAGAGAAACAGAAATTCACCGCAAATCACATTTGTTAACATAAACTCTCATCAAACTGATACTGCATGGCCTCAGGCCACAGACATATAGAAACAGGTGTTCAATATGAAGTACATTTGTTAGCCAACGGCCAGTCCTGAAGACAGTTTCTTCTTGGGAATGTGCAGTGTTTGGCTAAGTTTATCTTCTCCCAAACAGTCCCTCTTACCCTGACTCTTGGCATGGGTTATTTTAAAGCAAAACAATCAGATTTAGGGAGCATATGCATTTGATAGAGCATTTATATGTCTGATACAGCATCAGCATGAATATGCCTAACATTTGAAGGAGTCAGTTTGGAGTAGAGACAGACTTAAGGAAATAATCCATTCTGGAAAGCTATTACATACATTTTCTTATTTTTGTACTAATTTGATTACCCACTGCTCTCTTGATAGACTATTATTATACCTTGTGATAAATTTGTGCAGGACAATTTATTAAATAAATTACTTTTGCACCAACTTCTATTTGTAATAGAATACAAATTAGTTGATGGTAGTTAAATCCAATTCTTCCTTGGGTCATTCACTTTCCATTGTATTACATCCTGAGGAGGCTTTATTTCAATCTCTCAATGTGGTTGATCAATATCAGTATTATTATATGACTTACATACACACGGTAGATGAATCTAACCCAAAATGACAGTGTTGCATTGACCGTAATTATGTCACGACATAGTTACAGTACAATTCAGTTTTAATATAGAACAAATCAGTACAGTTTTTAATACAGAATAAATCAGTAAAAATTACAGAGGTGTTTCCTGTAACAGAATCATCCCTTACTTGTATGCTAGATATCATGATGGATAATTGTTATAGCAATTAGCCCATGATTTAATTATTTCTAGGTTCCAAAACAATTAGGGATTAAAGCCAATCCCTTTGTCTCAGTTCACAGATTTGTGCCACAACTGGTGTCAATCGTATGCTATTGTTTTCTATTGTTTCATAGGGAACACTTGCCTCCTGTGAGGAGGATAATAGTGTTATTCAGAATTGTTCTTATTCTTGCTAACTGTATTACAGAATACATCTTATTCTGATTTATTATTGGAGTGAGTGCAGTCATTGTACATCAATGTAAATTGCAAGTACCTCAGAGGTTTTCCATGAATATGGAGGTACATAATATTCCCGTAGATGCACCCTTTGTAGCCAGAAAGGGGAGCCATTGCACCATGACTACTTTGTCCTCCACCTTTATTAACATACTCAAGAGGCCCGGCTGAGTTGGGGGAACTATCCCTTTCCCAACACTGGTCCTCACTTTATACACCATTATCTGTTGAGCCTGCATGACCCACTTCACTAAATCCCCATCCTCTTTTCAAGTTTATTCCATTTTTTTTTTTTGCTTTTAATCAGCTTATTCTAGCTAAGAATTCTTCTCCTGTAAATGCCACTCCTTGTTAAAAGAAAATCCAGCTTGGCCAGGCATGGTGGCTCATGACTGTAATCCCAGCACTTTGGGAGGCCAAGCCAGGTGAATCACTTGAAGTCAGGAGTTCGAGACCAGCCTGGCCAACGTGGTGAAACCCCTTCTCTAGTAAAAACACCAAAAAATTAGCCAGGCATAGTGGTGTATGCCTGTAGTCCCAGCTACTTGGAAAGCTGAAACATGAGACTCATTTGAACCCAGGAGCCAGAGGTTGCAATGAGCCAAGATTGTGCCACTGTACTCCAGCCTGGGTGACAGAGTGAGATTCTGTCTCAAAAAAAGCAAATTCAGTTTATCCCATGATGCTTAGACTGGCATTTAGCTCTCCTAAAGCCCCTTTTCTGTTGATTAATCCATTATGAATGTTGCCGACATTGTGTACTAGTGGTCTCAATACAGTTAGAATACATGTTCTGGACCAAAAAATGTTGGATCAGTCTCTCTCTCCTCCAACATTCTCTCTCTCCACTTGCATAGAGAAAAGACCATTTGAGAATACTGCAAGAAAGTGGCCATCTGCAAGCCAAGAAGAAAGGCCTTACCAGAAACCAATCCTGCTAGCACTTTGATCTTGGACTGTTAGCCTCCAGACTGTGATAAAATAAACATCTGTAGTTTTAACCATCCAGTCTGTGTATGTTGTTATGGTAGCCCAACCAGACTAATACAACTTGCATCTATCACTAAGTATGCAAAGCCCAGTCAAGATCAAATGTGTATCTACTATCAGGACCCAGTTATAGTCTCCCAGGGTTACTGGTAGTGATCCAATGATTTCTATGTGCCAGATATATATATAGGACCTCCCCCTCTGGAGATCTGTCTCATAGCCATCTACTATTTCTATCTCTTAGGATAGTCCTTTGGTTTCACAAGGCATGAGAGGAAGGTATCAAAAACTACTCATCTCAGCATTACTGCAGAAACCTCATGTATACTCATTTCTGGGTCTAGGTGGCCACCTGAAGGGAGTGGACCAGGATATCCTGGTTCTAACTGGTTCCAGTGCCTTTTCAATTAAGTGAGAAGATTATTTTGATGGGTATCAATATGTTCTACTTTAATGTGTCCCTTAAATTCCCATAGAGTGATTTACATCAGGACTGTGCTCCATTCAGCTGTCTCTTTAATAACTCAGTTTTCCATTTCCCATCTGCCCTCATGAGTGAATATATACCCAAACATTGGAACTTTCATTGTTGTTAAATTCTTCCATCACTGCAAGGAAAACAGCATGCAATTTAACCAGAGATAGCTTGTTCTTATCTTCTTCAATCAGAGTTTTCCATCAGTCAGTTGTAATGTGATGGCCTTCCAAAAAGGATGCTGTCCACCCACCTTGGAAATACAATTCATAAACCAAACAAATTCTTGTTAGTCATTGAAGAGTTATTAATAGGGTACTGGCCATGTGATCATAAAATCTGGAAGCTCCTCAGGTGGTTCCAAAGTCAGTCCAAAAGGAAAAGAGGCTACCTAATCATGCATACTGTAAATATTTTCATGCATTTTCCAGTACCATTTTCCTATAATAAACCATTTTCATTTTATATGGAACTCTTCTTGACACTGCTGTCCTTGTTAGACTGTTTCTCTGACATTATGAGTATTTTAGGTTTCAAGAATATTATATGGCCTTCAGTCACGTGAGAAGTTTAAATCAAGGCCCAATAACAAGCCAATAATTGTTTTTCAAATGATATATGTCATACCACCAAGTGAGAAAAAATTGTTCCTAGTTTGGAAGATCACTGGACAGGACTTCTGGGCTTTTGCCATAAATTTTAATTGACATAAGTACAAGTTACAGATATTTTCAAAATAATTTGAGTCTAGATCAAAAGGGCCCAGAAGAAGGGATTGAGCCACAACTTTTTGCAATTTTGATATAGCCTGTTGTTATTAAATTCCCCCATTCCAATATGGCCTTCAGGTGGTCTGCTTAATTCCAGGGGTAGGCAATGACAATAGTTTATTTTTTATTGTCTGTAGAATTTCTGTCACTACTGGTCCTGTCCAGGTAATTCTAGAGCTTCATCATTTGAGCAAACCCTTGGATTTCTGCTAGATTTATCAAGCAGCCTCTGTTAGTCGTGTCTCGTTGCTTCATCTAAACCAGTTCTCACTTGTTTTTCAGTTTCTGACATTGTCATGGTATTATCAGAATACACTGGTGACCTGCACTCAGTTCAAATTCTTTCTAACTAAATTATGGCAGAAGCTGGTGAATTTAAATAGCCCTGTGGTAATACAGGAAATGTAAATTGGGTTCATTGCCACATTGAAATAAACTGTAGTAGATGCTCTTCTGAGAGGAAGAGAGAGAAAATACCATCTACAAAACCACTCACTGAGCACAAGGTGTAAGGCCGGTTGCCTCGCCGGGAGCTCGGACACGCCCATTCCTCCCAGCGTCTGGGAATTACATCGCCACTCCGCGATCAACATTTAACTCCTCCACATAGCCTCCCCAACACCCACCCCTGAAGCAAACTCCGCACCTGACACCTAGTCCACCACTGGAAATCCCCCCCCCCAAAATTTTCAGAAAGCCCCGACAAACCTTGCCCGATAGCACTTTCCTGCCCAATAGCACTTTCTTGTCCAATAACACTTTCTTGCCTAATAGCACTCCCTTGCCAGATAAGCACTTTGCCCCGTCAAGGTCATTTTTCCCCAAGGCTGCCCGCTCATCAAGAATCCCACCTGTCCACTAGTAGTAGTCTGCCTCCTCCACGTCCTATGTTCCAATATCCAATCAAGTGCCTTATACTTTGTCTCCTCAGTTCCGAATTAAACGCCTTCACTCCCTATAAAACCCCTTTCCCTAAAAAGTTAGGCACGACTTCTCTGGCCCCTCCCAGACCATAGAACCTCACCTGGTAGCTGAATAAATTGGTTTTTCATTTTCTTATACTGGTCTCAGTTTCCTCATTTTAAACTCGGCAATAACCCTTACACAAGGCTTCTTCAGTTTTTTGTTTTTGCAGTTTTTTGCACTGTTGAAACCATACCATGAATTGCTGCTGCTATACTGAGTACTACTTTATTCGGTCCTTGATAGTCTACTCTTAGACTCCATAAGCAACTTGCCTTTCTTATGGGCTACACAGTGAGATTGTACAAAAAACTGATGGTACTACCACTCCAACTTCAAACGTGTAATTAATTAACGTGGTCATCTCTTTTACCACCATATGTCCAATAATGTTTCAAATTAACAACCTGTATGGGATCAGGCTATTCTATAGATCTACATTTAGTATTTCCAATTAATAATGGGCAAAGTGTTACATACCTTTTATTTTGCTATGCTAGATAGCGGAGGTGTTTCCCAGTCAGACATAACATCTATTCCAATAAAACATTCAGGTAAAGGAGATACAACCATTTCACATAAATTTGTTCAAACATTCCAATTTTTGTTTAAACTTCTACTTTAAATTTCATCACACATTGCCTTCCCATAGTGTCCCTATCTAATTGTAGCCCATGTTAAGACTTCACCTAAAGGTTTTGCAATCACCGTGCACTGGGTTGCTGTGTCAAGGATTCCAAAAAAAGTTTTTTTCTCCACTCCTTGGTCACTTTACCCACACATGTGCATATAACCTTGGGTCCCCATGCCAGGGGTTAGGACAAGAGATTCTGAGGCCCCTTCATCAACGTTTATTCTTATTAATTTGCCAATTGACCATGGTAATTCAAGATTAGGATTCTCTGTCATTTTGTCTTCTGACTTTGTGCAATCTTCCAAACTAGGGTAAATCAAGTGGATTTGTTTATGGCCCTTCAAGGTTGGGAGACCATCAGGGCCTCCCGTCAGTCCACCCAACCCCTGATAATGTTGCATTAAGACCTTTGTGCTGCACCATCACTGTCCACATTATAAATAGCATTCCATAATAACAACTTATAGACTTCCACCCCACCAGGGCAGGGATGTTGAAAATCCATTTTATTTTCTTCCCATTTTGTTGTGAATCACTTTAATTTTCTTAGCCTCTGTAATACCCATAAAGGAAAGCTGAGACAAAATTTTAGCAAAGGTTCTTCAGGAAGCTAATAATGCCAATCCACAAAATGAGACAACATCTTCACACTATGCCCTCTGTTTTTAGTAGTTCCCTGATTCAGTCTTTCTACTTGTTATAGTTTTTTTTTTTTTTTTTTATTGCATTTTAGGTTTGGGGGTACATGTGAAGAACATGGAAGATTGTTGCATAGGTACACACATGGCAGTGTGATTTGCTGCCTTCCTCCCCCATCACCTATATCTGGCATTTCTCTACTTGTTATAGTTTTATTCATGTATTTCACTTTCTTGTAAGTCAATATTGGTAGTTTGTGCTTTTCCGGGAATTTTTTCATTTTTTTCTAGGTTGTCTAATTTGTCGGAACACGAGTGTTCATAGCATTCTCTTAAAATCATTTTTATTTATTTGGGGTTCATAACAATTACTTTTCATCCTTATTTTAGTAATTTGAGCAATTGATAGTACTACCACTCCAACTTCAAATGTGTCATTAATTAAAATGGTCTTTTTTTCCCTTTGGTCATCCTAGCTAAAAATGTATCAGTTTTATTGATTTTTCTCAAAGAACCAAATTTGATTTTGTTGACTCACCTGATTTTTCTATTTTTCATTTGTTATTTCCATTCTAATCTTTATGATTTCCTCACTTTCTCTTGTATTGGGTGAGTTCTTTTTCTAATTTCTTAAGGTAGAAATTGGGCTTTATGTTTGTAATCTATTTTTTTTTAAATCTATGCATTATAGCTATAAATTCCCTCTGAGCACTGATTTTTCTGCATTCCTATACATTTTGATATATGTTATGCTTTCATTTTTATTTATCTCAAAGAATTTTCTAATTTTGTATGTGGTTTCTTCTTTGATACATCAGTTATTTAAGATTAAGTTGATTAGTTTTCACATATTTTACATTTTCCAGATTTCCTTTTACTACTAATTTCTAATTTTATTCCATTATGATGACAGATAATACCTTGTATGATTTTGTTTGTTTAGTGGCCAAATACCTGGTCCATGCTGAGTAATGCTTCATTTTCACTTGAGAAGAATGTGTATTCTGTTGTTGAATGGATTGTTCTGTGTATGTCTGTCAGAACTAGCTCATTTATGTGTTACTCTAATCTTCTTTTTTCTCAATGATCTTTTTTTTTTGTTACTGAAACAGGAGTATTAAAGTCTCTACCTATTATCCCCCCTCAATTCTATTGTCATTCAATTCATATATTTTGATGCTCTGTTATTAGGTGCATAAATGCAACTAATTATTACAACATCTTAGGGGACTACTTTTTATCATTATATAATATCCTTGTCTCTTGAAAAAAAAATTGTCTTTAAGTCTATTTTGTTGATATTAGTACAACCACTCCAGCTCTCTTTTGATTACTATTTGCTTGAAATAACTTTTTCCATCCTTTTACCTTCAACTTATGTGTGTCTTTACATCTAAAATGAGTGTCTTGCAGACAACCTGTACCTGGATCATTTTTTAATCCAATCTGCAGATCTCTACCATTTAATTAGATAGTTTATTAAATCTACATTTAATGTAATTACTGATACAGAAGTATTTATTTCTGCCATTTTTCATTGCTTTTTATATGTCATATCTTTTTTGTTTTTCAATTTCTATGTTACTGTCTTCTTTTATGTTAAATAAATATTTTCTAGTGAATCACAATTTCCTTTTATTGTTTTACTAAATATGTTTTAGTTATTCTCTTAGTGATTTCTTAGCGGTTGTTCTCCTGACTACGATTTACTTAATTTATGGTAATTTAGTTCAGATTAATACCAATTTGTTTTTAATTGATATTAATCTGAATTAATTTATTTAATGGATTGATTAAATCAATCAATTAATTAATTGATTAATCAAAATTTTGTTTTTTCCTTTTACTAAATATATTTTAGTTATTTTCTTAGTGGTTTCTTAGTAGTTGTTCACCTGATTGCAGTTTACTTAATTAATGATAATTTAGTTCAGATTAATACCAATTTGTTTTTGTTAGTATATACATGATATTGCTGTCTCCTGTTTATGTTATTATTGTCACAAATTGTATCTTTCTCTACTGGGCTGCCATAAGCCTCAATTTATAATTATTAAATTATGTGGTTTTCTTCATTATATAAGAAAAAATTTAAAACCAAAAGTATATTCATTTCAGCCTGAACAATTATTATTAGCACTTATTGTAGGGCAGGTCTACTAGTAACAAACTCTCAATTTTTATTTGAATGAAAATGTTTTAATTTTTCTTTGTTTTTGAAGGGTAGTTTTACCAGATACAGAATTCTGGGGTTTGGGATAGGGTAAGTTAAAATGCCACAAGGCTCTCTTATTGATATTCAGTTGGTTTTTCTTTATTAAGCATTTCTTTTTGTTGCAAGCATTTGGTTATATTTGGTTAGTTTCTGGAGTTCTGTGAAACTTGATTCTGACAGTTTTGCCAGTTTCTTTGTTGCTTTTGTGTAGGAATAAACTTTTAGAATTCTCTAATTTACCATTTTTGCTGATGTCACCCTTTTCTTTCTGCCTTGAGACACATTTCTTCAAAGAGTCAGTGATTTTCTGAATTTCATTTGAAAACCTACCTACAACCTGTGTCACCACAGAAAATGGTCAGGACTGAGCTAAGTGGAGTATGGCCACCACAGGGCTCATAGGGCCTCAAAGTATGCTGAAACCTGTGTGCAACTGAGACATCCATCCATAGAGCCCCAGTCAGGCAAAGGCAGAATTTCAGTAGCCCACACAGCACTGTGTCAAAGATCATACTAACCTTCTACATGATTCATTCAAATGTGGATCCCAGGGGTTGTAATATGGAGGGCATGCCGAGGCAGTGAGAAATTCCAGATGGTGGATAATAAGATTGATCTGGGTTACATGTAAGTCATATACAGGAAACCAAATAATGATATCAGAAGCTCAGAGGTTATGAAGCAAAATAAGATTTAGAGTGAAAATGATCAAGAAGTTTAGAACTAGGCTATGAAAAAACTGAGTGATAATAATTTAGTTTTAATTTTTTAGTGTGTTCAAGCTCTTTATTTGCTTGGTCTCTCCTTCCTATATAACACTTTTTTAGCCCATTCTCCTAGTAATAAATTTTAATTCAAATTTTGGCTCCTTTATGATCTTTTAATTATAATTTTCATTTCTAAAAGGCTTCCTGTTTTTACAGAAGGTCTACATTCACAGGAAAACTGAGAGAAAAGTACAGATATATCTTAAATATATTCTGCCTGCACACATGCATAGCCTCTCCCACTATCAACGTCCCCAACCAGAGTAGTACATTTGCTACAACTGATGAACCTGCATTGACATTAACATATCATTATCACCCAAAGTTTATTGTTTAAATTAGAGTTCACTCTTGGTGTTATACATTCTGTGGGTTTGGACAAAAGTGTAATAATATGTATCCACCATTATCATATCACACAGAGTATTTTCACTGCCCTAAATATCCTATGTGTTCTATTCATCCCTCTGTCCCTCCAACCCCTAGCAATTACTGATCTTTTACTATCTCTATAGTTTTGCCTTTTTCAGAGTGTCAATGGAATGAGACAGACTTGCTTATTTCACCTAGTAATATAAATTTAAATTTCCTCCACATCTTTTCTTTGCTTGGTAACTTATTCCTTCTTAGCACTGAATAATATTCCACTGTCTGAATGTCCCACAGTTTATTGATCCATTGACCTACTGAAGGACATCTTGGTTGCATCCAAGTTTTGGCAAGAAACTTGCCTTTGGCTGCTGTAAAGATCAGTGTGCAGGTTTTTATATGGATATGTTTCAGCTCTGTTGCCTAAATACTGAGAAGCTTTATTGCTACATTGAATGATAAGAGTAGCTCAGTGTGGTAAGAAACCACCAAACTGTCTTCCAATGTGGCTGTAACATTTTGCATTTCTGGCAGCAATGAATGAAAGTTCCTGTTGCTCCACATCCTAACCAGCATTTGGTGCTGTCAGTGTTCTGGATTTTGGCCATTCTAGCAGATATGTAGTGGTATTGTATTTTTTAATTTGCATTTGCCTAATGACATATGATGTGGATTATTTTTTATATGTTAATTTGGTATATGACCTGTTTGATGAGGTGACTGTTAAAGTCTTTGACCCATTTTTGTAATCAGGTTGTTCTCTTATTTTTTAGTTTTAATAGGTATTTATATATTTTGGATAGCAATCCTTTATTAGATGTGTTTTTTGGAAATATTTTTTTCCTGACTATGGCTTGTCTTTTTATTATCTTGATAGAGCAGAGCAGAAATTTCCTTCACAGAGCAGAAACTTTTAATTTTAATGAAGTCCTGCTTATCAATTCTTTTATGGATCACGCCTTTGGTGTTGTATCTAAAAAGTCATAATTGGCTGAGCACAGTGGCTCATACCTGTAATCCCCACCACAGTTGAGGTTAGGAAGCTGGAGCTCCAAAGTTCAAGACCAGCCTGGGCAACATAACAAGACTACATCTCTATGAAAGATTTTAAAAATAAGCTAGGCATGGTGGCATGCACCTGTAGACCCAGCTACCCAGGAGGCTGAGGCAGGAGAATCATTTGCACTCAGGAGTTCGAGCCTCCAGTGAGCTATGATTGTGCCACTGCACTCCACCCTGGGTGACAGAGAGATCCTGTTTCTAAAAATAAAAATAAAAAGCCATTATCATACCCAAGGTCATTTAGCTTTTCTCCTGCTATATTCTAGAATTTTATAAAATTCATATTGCATTAGGCCAGTTATCAGTTTTGAGTTAATTATTGTAAAGGGTATAAATCTGTGTTTAGATTCTTTTTTTTTAAATGTGGATGTCCAGTTGTTCCAGAATAATTTGTTAAAAAGACTATTTTTTCTCCATTGTATTGTCTTTGCTTCTTTGTCTAAGATCACTTGACTATATGCTATTGTTTTCCATTTGTTACCCTTGTTCTTTGTTTCTGTTTTTGTCTTCCACTTTTTTTTCTGCCTACTGTTGTTTTAATTGAGCATTTTATAAGACTGCTTTGTTTCTCCTTTCTTAGCATATCAGTCATACTTTGTGTGTGTATGTTTTCTTTTATATATTTTTTTCATTTCTTTTTTCTTATTATACATTATACTTTAAGTTCTAGGGTACATGTGCAGATCATGCAGGATTGTTACATAGGTATACACACACCATGATGGTTTGCTGCATCCAACCTCCTGTCATCTACATTAGGTATTTCTCCTAAGGTTAGCCCTCCCTAGTTCTCCCACCTCCTGCTATCCCTCCCATACCTCCCCATCTCCTGACAGCCCCCAGTGTGTGGTGTTCCCCTCCCTGTGTCCGTGTGTTCTCATTGTTCAATACCCACTTATGAGTGAGAACATGCAGTGTTTGGTTTTCTGTTCTTGTGTCAGTTTGCCGAGAATGATGGTTTCCAGCTTCATCCATGTCCCTGCAAAAAACATGAACTCATCCGTTTTTATGGCTGCATAGTATTCTATGGTGTATATGTGCCACATTTTCTTTATCCAGTCTATCACTGATGGGCATTTGGTTTTGATCTGAGTCTTTGCTACTGCAAACAGTGCCACAGTGAACATACATGTGCATGTGTCTTTATAGCAGAACAATTTATAATCCTTTGGGTATATACCTAGTAATGGGATTGCTGGGTCAAATGATATTTCTATTTCTAGATCCTTGGGGAATCACCACACTGTCTTGCACAATAGTTGAACTAATTTACACTCCCACCAACAATGTAAAAGTGTTCCTATTTCTCCACATCCTCTCCAGCATCTGTTGTCTCCAGATTTTTTAATGATTGCCATCTGACTGGTGAGAGATGGTATCTCAATGTGGTTTTGATTTGCATTTCTCTAATGACCAGTGAAGATGAGCATGTTTTCATATGTTTCTTGGCTGCATAAACATCTTCTTTTGAAAAGTGTCTGTTGATATCCTTTGCCCACTTTTTGATGGGGTTTTTTTTTTTCTTGTAAATTTGTTTAAGTTCTTTGTAGATTCCGGATATTAGCCCTTTGTCAGATGGGTAGATCGCAAAAATTTATTCCCATTTTGTTGGTTGCCAGTTCACTCTAATGATAGTTTCTTTTGCTGTGCAGAAGCTCTTCAGTTTAATTGGATCCCATTTGTCTATTTTGGCTTTTGTTGCCATTGCTTTTGGTTTTTTAGTCATGAAGTCCTTGCCTATGCCTATACTTTTTTAAAACTAGAGTTTTCAATAAATATTTATGACTAATCCAGGATTACTTACTTTTTTTTTAAGACAACAATAATGCAACATGCACTCAGGGTGGGCCCCTCCACCTTCTGTTCAAGGAAACTTTCAAATAACACAATACTGCCTCACAGGTACTGTGAGTACCTTAAAATAACAAAATAATTCTAATTCTCACATATTTTGTATCATTGCTGCCATTCATTTCACTTATACAGGAGCATATGTGCACATAAAATATATACACAAGCATATCTAATTAAAATATTTTGCTGCTATTATTATTTTGAACAAACTTTTATCTGTTAGATAAAATAAGAATTAAAAAATAGGCTAGGCATGGTGGCTCACAAACAGAAACCAGCACTTTGGAAGGCTGAGGCAGGTGGATTGCTTGAGCCCAGGAGTTTGAGACCAGCCTAGGCAATATGGTGAAACTTCATCTCTAAAAACAACTTTTCAAAAGATTAGCTGGGCATGATGGTACATACATGTTAGTCCCAGCTACTAGAGAGGTTGAGGTGGGAGAATCACTGGAGTCTAGGAGATGTCGGCTGCAGCGAGCTGTGATGGCATCACTACATTCCAGCCTGGGCAACAGAGAGAGACCTGTCTTGGGGGAAAAAAAGAATTACAAAAATAAGCTTTTATTTTACCTCACTTATCTCTTTTCTATGCCCTTTATTTCTTTACATAATTGCAAGTTTCTGACCTGTATTACTTTCTTCGCTATAACGTTTTTAAACATTTCTGGCAAGACAGGTCTACTGGCAACAAATTCCCTCTAGTTTCTGCTTGTCTGAGAAAAACTTTATTCTTTCTTCAGTTATCAAAAATAATTTTGTAGAATACAGACTTCCAGATCAATGTGGTTTTTAAAAATCTCTCAACACTTTAAATATTTTACTTCACCCTCTTCTTCTTTGCATGGTTTCCAGGAAGTCATATTTAATTCTCATCTTTGCTCCTCTATAGGTAAGCTGTGTTTTCCCCTCCGGTTTCTTTCAGAATTCTTTTTCCTTTGATTTTCTGTAGTTTGAAAATGATATGCCTAGTTGTAATGTTTTTAGCACGTATCCTGCTTATGTTCTCCGAGCTTTCTGGATCTGTGATTTGGAGTTTGACAATAATTTGAGGGAACTCTGTCTTTATATCTTAAATATTTCTTCTCTTCCTTTCTTTCTTTTTCTAATATTCCCATCACACACCTCTCTAACTTTGGTAGTTTTCTCACAGTTCTTGAATATTCTGTTCCTTTTCTAAATTCTTTCTTCCCTTTGTTTTCCAATATTGAAGATTTCTATTGATATAGCCTCAATTTCAGAGACTTTTTCTTCATCCAAGTACACTCTACTAGTAAACCCTAAGAAGGCATTATTCATTTCTCTTATGGTGTTTTGATCTCTAGCCCTTCTCTTTGGTTCTTTCTTAGGATTTTCACATCTCTGAACACATTGCCCTTTTTTTTTAAAACAGAGTCTCACTGGAGTGCAAGTGGGATGATCTCTGCTCACTGCAACCTCTGCCTCCCAGGTTCCAGCAATTCTCCTGCCTCAGCCTCCTGAGTAGCTGGGACTGCAGGAGTGCACCACCGCTCCCAGTTAATTTTTGTATTTTTTAGTAGAGATGGGAATTCACTATATTGGCCAGGCTGGTCTCAGACTCCTGACATCATGATCCACCTGCCTCGGCCTCCCAACATGCTAGGATTACAGGCATGAGCCACCACGCCCCGCCTGCCCATTTGTTCTTGCATGCTGTCTACTTTACCCTTTATAGGCCTTAGCGTACTAATCATAGTTGTTTTAAATTTCTTGTATGACATTTCCAACACCCCTGACATGCCTCGTCCTCATGCATGCTCTGCCTCTTCAAACTGTATCTTTGCCTTTTAGTATGCATTGTAAATTTTTCTTGATAGCTGAACAGGATGTACTAAGTAAGAGATATTGTTGTAAATAGTCCTTTAGTAATGAGGTGGTAAGAGCATTCTATAGTGCTAAGATTAAGTCTCAGTCTTTTAGTGAGCTTATGCCTCTGAACTGTGAGTTTCACAGCTGTTGCTCAGTGCTTTATCTGCCCCATCTCTTAGGTGAACAGCATGGCTAGAATGGGCCAGGATTTGCTAATTTTTTTCTTGCACATGGAAGGCTAGAGTGGACTGGAGTTGGATATTTCCCTACTTCCAGGTAAGATCAGTTCTAATAAAATCCCAATAGGCTAGGCTCTGGTTAACTAGTTTCTGCTGAAAATAGACTTTGTTAAGAACATAGTATTCTGGCATATTTCTAAATGGTCTCCTTTTCTCTTCACCTGATCAAAGCTAGGGAAGATTTTTCTTCCACATTTACTGAGAGAACGTGGTCAAAGTCCTGGAGGTAAGACACACAGGTTCGCCCTGGGTCCTCACTTATTAATCTAAGAAGAGTGGCTGGTTTTTCAATTTGTTTAACTTTTTACCTGTTGGGACAGATTGGTGACTTTCAAGCTCCCTACATATGGGAATGGAAACAGAGGTTATGGTTTATTTTTTATGCATTTACTCTTCATTCAGTCATCATTCATCAATCAACTGAATAAGAAATATTTACCATGCATTTGCTAGATCTTATCCTAGGGACTGTGTATATTGTAATAAACACAATAGTTGTAACCATATGTTAATGAAACTTTCAGTCTGACAGAACAGCATATTTCAAATAATTATAAAAATATAAAATTTTATGTTATAATAGGAGCCATCATTGTTCACTGTGTAAAAAAGATAAAAAGTTACAAAGAGGAAAAATAAAATTATCTGTAAATCTTTCCTCTATTTATGTTTTCATTCAAGGTTTCCTAAAATAGTAGACACTTGCTATTCCTTCTGTATTTCCAAAATAATTTCTTAGTTACTATTTGGTCAATGTCTATGGGGTTCTTGGTCTAGGTAGAATCAAATGGAAATATTTTTCTTGTTTTCCAATTTTCTTTCTGGTATTTCCAGATCTAGATGTTGACTTCACTGACCCTAATCTACTTCATGAGCCATTCTAAAAGGGCTTACCATGGTTAAGGGAAGAAGAGTCATTTTGAGGAGATCTAATTATTGCAATAGGCAGAAAAAATTCTCACTCACTACTCATGAAAACCTCTGAACTAAATTGTGAGGTTTACAAAAGTTGTCCTTTGAGCACTTTATGCTGTGCCTCTCCCAGTGCAGTACCAACCCCTCACCAGAATCCAGCCTTTTATGCAGTCTGCTCAAGGTGAGAATAACACACAGCTAACTGTGGTATAGATCTTTCCTTACTTCCTCATCCCTGCCAAGATGTGTATGTCCCGTTATCCAGTTCTTTGTATACATTAAGTGAAATGTGCAGGCATTTACCAAAAATAAAAGGCAAATGAAATGAATGTTTATTTTTTTATCTAATTTGATGCTTTCATTAGATGTTATAATGATCTAACTCAATAATTTGTTCATGTCTTCAGAAGCTCCCTACACTTGCACACAGACACACACATACACACACACACACACACATTCTAATGTGAAAAAAATTTTATGAAAATTTCCTATCATCGACATTTATAGAGGATGGATTTTGTCACATGCCTTGAGGCAAGTAGTTAATTATTTTTTTAAGCATGGCACATTTTTTAAATCTGCTCTTAAATGTCACTCTATTGTTAAGAGCAACATTTCATGTAGATTGAGAACATTTGTGCTAGGTCAAACCAGAGTTTTCAAGAGGGTAAATTTTATTTCAAGTCTATCTCATCCCTTGAACATAACTTCAATTGCCCTGTGTAATAAACTCCCACTTAGATAGGGCAATAGTAGGTGTTCAGGAACATGGGTGCTCCAGGAATGCCCCTACTTACAAAGGTTTTCATCCTACTCGTTTTCAAGATCCAGTGAATAAGCCATTTATCTTCTGTCACTGGGCTAGGCTAAGCAAGGTCTCATGACTTTCCAGGATTGAGGGGCAAATAGGTGGGGCCAGGCTCCACCTATGCCATACAACCAGATCCAATTAAATCTGCAAATATTTACTTCGAGTCTGGGGAGAAGGAGTAATAGAAAGAATGGAGGTAAAAGAAGAATCATACAGACCATTTATCCTCTAGATGATATTAGTCAACTTAGAAAGATGTGATGTAAATAGCAGAAAATGTTAAATAAAAACACAAGAATCTCATTTATAAAGGCAAAGTGCTAAGAGATGTTATAAGCTAAAACATGAATATAAGGCTTAGTTTTGAGCCAGAAAAAGAATTTTCAGACTAAACCATTAATTAGTTTGTTAAAAATATCATTCATATGAAGAAATAATAAATTGATTATGAAAATGACTTGGGCTTATGTTACTGGGCAACTCACCATATATTTTGTAACATTTTTTAAAAGTCAGACCTCTTGGAATACCTATAACAACTCTTCCTAAATCTTCCTTTCTTTCACAATGACTGTATCAACTCTTCCTAAATCTTCCTTCATCTCACAATGACCATTTCTTCAGAGTATTTCTGAGTATAAGAAGTCCAGGTGAGGACTTCTTACCTGTGGGTCCATCCCCAGGGCTGGCTGCAGCCAGGTGTCACTAACCCTCTGGCATGGATGTTCCCCGCCAGGCTCCTACTGCATGGTTCAGTTCAGTTGTGTCTCCATGACAACACTTCAGTCTAGGGGAAATTACATCCACTGTCTAGTTGCTATGTTTCCATAATTTCCAGTAACTTATGTGAATGATTCTCCCACCTGTTTAGTTACAATGGCCCCTTTTAAGCTTAGATATAAGTTTCTCAGGTTATTTCTGAGATCAATGGGTTCGTACCATATTATTTCAATGAACTAGTTTGGACTAGTTTTGCTCTCCAGTAAATTAGCTGCATTAGCCATGAACATACCACTTTCATGAGAATGAAATGGCTGTAGTTGAACAAATAGGGTCTTCTTTTTTTTTTTTTTAGATGGCGTCTCACTCTGTCACCTAGGCTGGAGTACAGTGGCTCGATCCCCACTCACTGCAACCTCCACCTCCCAGGTCGAAGAGATCCTCCTGCCTCAACCTCCTGAGTAGCTGGGACTACAGGTGCATACCATCACGCCCAGCTAATTTTTTGCATTTTTAGTGGAGATGGGGTTTCCCCGTGTTAGCCAGGCTGATTTCTATCTCCTGACCTCATGATCCACCCTCCTCGGCATCCCAGGGTTCTTGGATTAAAGTCTTCTTTTTAAGTTTCATTTTTCCCTTCTTTTCTCAAGTCTTTAAAGAGAAATTGAGTTAACAGCCATATAACTACTTGTTAATGTGTCAAGTTCTCATTTATATAACTAAATGTTAATAAACACTCATGAGCAATGAATATAGAGGAAGCACCTACTTTTCTTCCCTTTTTACCTTCCATAGATAGCTTCAATAAAATATCCTGTGTTGTGAACATTGCATTTTAATGAATTTTAATATGCAGAATCCTGTTGGAGAGTTTTAAAAATCATTCTTTTAATTACCGAGATCAGCTTGAAGCAAAGGATTTGAAAGCTTTGCTGAAGAGGAAAAAATAGTATTCTAGAAAAAGCCAAAGTAAAGCATTTTGACTTTATTTTTCTTCTGTTAAATTCATGGCAGTATTATGCTAGCAATTTCCATCTTTTAAGTCAAAACTTTAAGAATCACCAAATATCAGCTAATCAACAGCATTATACAATTTGCTAAGAAAGATTTAAAGCCCAAGCGAAGAGGAAAAATATTCAAGCAGCTCTGATAAGCTCCCAAAGATCAGTCCTTATCTGAAAATTTGATAGAATCAGCGTAGAATGGAATGTCATAATTAACCAGAGCTATTTCTTAATCTAAACCATTTTTTCCAATATTGGACTTGAATTAAATTAATTCAGTTTGAAGAGGTCACTTTCTGATATCTCTGATAAGATATACTATAGGTCTACATGAGACTATCTGCCTTAAATCAAAACTAGAAGAGTTTGAACTTCCAAATACTGAATTTAGGGTCAGAAAAAAACATTTTTTCAAGTGTGTCATCTAGTTAATAGGCAATGGATTTCTTGATTTATGAGATCATAGTGTACTTTTAATGGAAATACATTCATTCCTTTATGCAAGAATATGTTTACATTGGGACTAGTTAATTCACCAAGAAATTTTTGTTAATCACTCCTAATAGAGAGCATTCCAAAGATGTACTGTTCACTTTGACCTTGATGCAAGAAAACAAGTAATAATTTAGAGATTACATATTTTTACTATTAAGTTTAAGGAAAAATACTTTGAGTCATACTCTCATTATTATTTATGTAATTTTCTGACTTCCTGACAGTTTCCTAGACTTAAGATAATAGATCATCAAGTCTCTCTTGTTTTGTCTCATTGTGACTAATGTCTACCTTCTCACATCCTTTCCCTAAATTATAAACTTGGAAGTTATTTTGAGCATTGCTATAATCAAGGTATTCAGTATGTGCTGGGTTGAAAGTGATTTTAGTAGTTTGATAATTGTTCCAATTTTTTTCTATTAAATTGACAATTGGCATTAAGAGACTTAGTCAAACCCTGCTACTTACTAACTGTGTGGCCTTAGAAAAGTCACTTGACCTTCTTGGACATTATCATCCTCATGTGTACTCCCCCAGAGGAGGTCTGGAGCTGTAGCTCGTGATGCAGACAGGAGTGAGGACTTTGACTATCTGTCCTTTTGGATGTGATATCAAACCCCACATGCTCTAATTTATGAGGACCAATTGCACTGTAGCTCTGTGAGAAAAATCCTGAAGAAGCACAAAGGCAGGAACCAAGCAGTTGTGAAAAATCCAGGAAAAGCTTGAGACTAAGAGGCAATTCAATGGAAGGACTTTACTGCTTTTGCTGTTACTCCCTGGCCTTTGTCTATAGACTGGAAAGCAGCAGGAATTTGGAAGGAGAATGGGATACCACTGTAGAAACATTACCTGTGGGCCAACCTGAGATACAGAATTCAGTTCCGTGACTCATAGTACATAAAACATCATGGAGAGGGGGCACTGGGAGAAAAAAAAATAGCAAGTGTACCATGCAACCCAGAGAAGCTTGCAGGGTTCTGCATAAAAGAGATTGTTATTCTTTGATGCCAGTTCAAAAGATACTTGTTTCTTATAAAACCAGTGGAATTTTACACCCAAAACTGACTACTTCAATGTGTCTACTGAGGACTCAATTGGATTAATATATATGCTACAATTATAACTAAAGTCATAGTTATAGTTGCCTTATGCTTTATTTTTATAAACCACAAATGCTTGATTTAAGCTCATTGCAGCCTTCATCCATTAATCCATTTTTGGAATAAAAATAACTTGATAACATGGCAAGTATTTAGAAACACAGCTTTATGAACTATACTGCAAACTTGATAGATGACCAATGCCATTATAATGATGACTAAAATTCAAACATCAAATAATAATCATCAGTCAGTTCACTCAGGCACATGCTTATTAGGCATCTGCTGTATGCGAAGCACAGGGCTGAGTACTCTGAAAGGTA
Organism: Ateles fusciceps; assembly: GCA_036589455.1. NCBI lineage: Eukaryota > Metazoa > Chordata > Mammalia > Primates > Atelidae > Ateles > Ateles fusciceps. Next base: position 2,061,067 of record JAZHEH010000424.1, on the reverse strand, counting down.
CAATGATAAATAAGCTCTGGTCTTTGTCTTTCAGAGGTTTATAGAATAAAGCTGACATCTTCCATCAGCTTACAAATGAAAACACTAACAAGATTCTGGCTTAATAGAATAAAGACCATGACAAAGATATAAGCAATGTGCTTTGGATACACAGAGGAAGGGTGGTTAGTTCTTTCAGGGGAAATTTTGCAGGCTTCCCAGAGACATGAGAAAATAATTAGTAATGAAAGGACATAGCAGTCCAAGGAAACCAAATGAACAAAAGCTGTCCACTAGAAATCCATGCTTCTCATTATTGTTTTTGCCTGTATTCACGATGATATAAAGATAACCATCAATTGGAAATATAAACTATAGGTACACACAATTTTAATTCAACTTTAGGCTTACTTCATCACTGAAGTGGCATAGATTACATCAGGAGAATGAAGCTGCACGTAAGAATGAATAGAATCTTATCAGTCTGTAAGTTTCAACTTGTCAATCAAATTGTTTTCAATGCATGTGAATGCAAATTTCTGGGAGCTATGAACTGGATTGCTCCTCCTCACATAGCCCAAGTCAAGTCAATGAAATACCTTAAAAGAGCATAATGTGGTACACAAACATTCCTACCTCAACCATGTCCTCTCCAGTCAATTCCATGTAAAAATATTCTTATCCAAATTTACATGCTCTTGACTTCCATGCTGAAGTTTTTCCTGACTCTGCCTTTGATGGTGTTGCTCCATCTTAGAGGAATAACTGCTACTTTCCCTTCGCCTTCCACATTGCTATTTATCATTGTCCCTTTAGGAAGCTTTTAGTGACACTCCCTTGTGGAATTAACATGCCAAGAGATGCCTGTCCAGATTACTCAGGTACTAGAAAGTATGACAGGTTTTGTAATACTTAGTTGGCTGTTTGTTTGGAAATAGGTCTTGCTTTGTCGCCCAGGCTGGAGTGTAGTGGTGTGATCATAGCTCACTGCAGCCTGGAACCCTCAGGCTCAAGCGATCCTCCACCTCTGCCTCCCAAGTAGCTGGGATTACAGGCATACACCACCATGCCTGGCTAATACACACACACACACACACACAAACAGAGGCACACACTTTTTTGTAGAAATGGAGTCTCACTATGTTGCCCTGGCTAGTCTCGAGCTCCTGTCCACTGCACCCAGTCAGTTTATTCTTTATTGCCCGCTAGGTCATGTGGTCCTTGAAGATCAGATATGTGTATTACTTTTATTTATTTGTATGTGTCTATTGGTGCTTACTGAGAAATAGTAAATGCATGGTATATTTGGCCCCATTCTCCCTTTTCTCACTCACAACAGACAGCAATATCCATCACCACATTATTTCTTACTGAGCCCTTGCTCAAAATCAGTCTCATCCCAATTCTCCAGGCAGATGCTGTCAATCAGTCAGAGTTACACACAAATCCACACGCTATCATTGCCTTTAGCAGGCTCTAAACCCTCATATGAATAATTAGGATAGCAAAGAGCACCCCCCTGTTTTCCTAATACCATATTAGTAGGTAATAAGTGCCTACTATGTTCAAGCCATCAAGTTAGGTCATTTCTATGCCTTACCTGATATGGTTGTCACAAGAATATGTTTGTGCTAAGTGTTCATTTCTTGTCATCCCCTAGATAAGTAAAACAGATAAAGAAGAGTTAGGCAACTCGTCTAAGGCCATGCTAGGGAGCCTGGATCATAAATAATAGCAATTTGACTTCCAAGTCTAGCGTCTTTTGTTACCTGCAAGAGATTGACTGGTTTTGCCGTTTGTTGTAAAGCCCTAGCTTTTAGCCGCTAATACTTGAAGAAGCCCAAGTCAGGCATCCGCTTTTGCTGCCTCCTGTCTTGTTACTGACTGATCCTCTGTCCCTGTGCAACCGCAAAGAGACATGTAGATCCGCTCAGTGTCAGCGAGGTGAGGGAGATGGCAGAGCTGGCCTCACAGAGAAGGTGGGACCAAGCCAGCTAAATGCGAACTCCAGAGTTTTCATAGCTTTATGTGGAATTGGTGTTTTTCCCTCACCTTTCCCCAATCATGTTTTCTACACTGCTTCTTATAATTGCCCTGCGGAAGTCTGAAACGGTAGCTGCTTTTCTTACCACACACACTCTCCTTTTCTGTCACACACACAGACTGATTTGTTATTTCAAGGTTGTTCTTGAGTGCTGGACTGTTGTTGATCATTGATTTTTTTTTTTCTTTCTCAGAAAAAGGAGCTGCAAGGCACTGCTTTTCAAAGAAAAAGAAAGAGTTAGGGAGAGAAAAACACACACGTCTGAAGGTTTGCATGGACTTTGTAAATAGATTTGTTTCCAAAAGTTTTTATTTTAATCCAATCAAAACATTTGAACAACCTGAATGGTATTGCTACCTTGAAAAGAACTTAGCTGCAATTTTACAAGGAAGCACACACCATTTTAAAACTTAACATTAACATGCCTTTAGGTTCGGTGGCTAACAGTGGGAAGGAGCGTGAGACATTGCAAAACATGTACTCTTTCTCCTGGCTGTTTCCTCTTTTACCACTTTTACCTCTTTTCCTCTGCATGGCTTGGGCTTTGTCCAGACTTCAATTCTGAATCAGCCTGGTCATTTCTTTCATCTTTCAAATTTCAGATTATATTCATATGTACAGCTCTCCTGTTTAAATATCTGCCAAGAAACAGTCTAGGGAGGCCAGGCATGATGGCTCATACCAGTAATCCCAGTGCTTTGGGAGACCAAGACACGAGGAAACTTTGAGGCCAGAAGTTTAAGGCCAGCCTGAACAACATAGTAAGACGTCATCTCTTCAAAAAACTTTTTAAAAAAGAATTAGTCATGCATGTTGGCTCTCCTGAAGTCCCAGCTACTCAGGAGGCTAAGGCTGCAGTGAGCTATGATCTCAACACTGCACTTTAGCCTTGGCTTCAGAGTGACAGAATGAAACCCTGTCTCAAGAAAAAACAACACAAAATAAAACATTCTACATTCTGGGGAAATAATCGTGACATTCAGAACTGGCACTCATATCAGTGGCTTTTCAGAAACGCATTTAAAATCTTTCAAAGAAGACCCATCTTAAAGCCAGCTAAGTTTATGCAAATACTTTTACCAGGCAAAAAATGAAACTCCTTGTTTTCTTCTTTTGCATTCTAAGCAAATATAAAATTTCAACAGAAAGGTTATGTTTTAAGTTTCTAAAATATCTGTTACCCTTAAGAGTCTCTAAGTCTAAATATGGTGGCAACTTAGTTTTACTATATGACAAGTTGATTAGAACATTTTGGAAAACAGTAGTGAGTTAAATTACCCTTATTATTTTTTTGAAAATAAGAATTTAGAAGTGATAAAATTATGGTCTAAGATGTATTTGGTCTTCCACTGTGTTTCTATGTATTATTTTAATGGTACAGATAACTTTCTTTTTAAAAAATACTTTGATATACAAATGTAGATGTATATACCCATAAAGTTGTTGTAAATCTTATTTAAATAGTCATCATAAATGTTTTTTCTTGCTACTTAATATATTAAAGATTTTAAAGTGTTTTTTAAAAATTATAGCAGAGATATCAAAACTCTGTCTCTTCCACCACTGTCCCCATTGGAATCACCAGTATATCCTATAGGTTGCTGAGTTCTATATTATTTATCCCAGGCAGTCAATAGTTGGTTGTTTTTTTTTTAATAAACTACTAACTCTGAACAAGTATGTGAACATGTTCAGAACAGTATTCTCAACTCAGAACAATATTCTGAACACTTAGGGCAGATTAACTCACTTTTAGCTGAAGCATAATGCTAAAAAGATAAAGGTTCTACATCAGTTTTAGGTAGCATCCTTTCATTCATCCACTCTGTAACCCAGGCTAACTCCTTTGCCCACTGATGCTGTGGGGATTAGAAAAAAAAAAAACGACAGGAGTGTGTGCAATGAGCAGAGCAGAAACACCGTCACTGCAAGGAAGAAGAGCTCACCAAGGCTTCTGTCAATGGTACCTTTCCCACATTGTCTTCACACTTATCAGAAAATAGCAGCAACATGCAAGGGTTTTATTTTTCTAAATTGTTTATCTGATACATTCAAGGTCATTGTGGAAACTTCCCTTCTACACTTCTTCGGGAAGCACTTACCAGGGAGTACAATCTATGCAGAATCTCATGTGAGAGGTTAGGGGATGGCATTGGAAGCTTAGGGAAAGGAGGCCATTACAAGAATTTTATTTCTGCTATTGAGAGAGAATAAAAGCATATGCAAAATAATTACTCCTTACTTTGCATTATGCTTTACTTCTGAATAAAAACATCCACATACACAAAGTATTATATTTACCTTCATTATGATTGAGGCGAAGGGACAGATATTATGAATGTCTTTTATTTTATTTATTTTCGCATTTTTTTATTTTTATAGATTTAGAAACTGTAAGTGCAGTTCCGTTACATGGTTATATTGTGTAGTGGTGAAGTTTGGGCTTTTAGTATAGCCATCATCCAAACAGTGTACTTGGTACCCATTAAGTAATTTCTTATCACTTATCCTCTCTTCAGCCCTCCCAGCTTTTCAATTCTCCATTGTCTATTATTCTACTCTCTGTCCATGTGAACACATTAATTAGCTCCCACTTATAAGTGAGTCATATATATGTGCCATATGACTTTCTGTTCTGATTTATTTCTCTTAAAATAATGGCCTCCAGTTTCTTGCAGGTTGCTGAAAATAACATCATACATAATTTCTTTCTTTTTTTTTTTTTTGGGGGGGGGGACGAAGTCTTGCTCTGTCACTAGGCTGGAGGGCAGTGGCGTGATGTCAGCCCACTGCAACCTCTGCCTCCCAGGTTCAGGTGATTCTCCTACCTCAGCCTCCCGAGTAGCTGAGACTACAGGCACATGCCACCATGCCCAGCTAATTTTTGTATTTTTAGTAGAGACGGAGTTTCAGCATGTTGGCCAGGATGGGTCTTGATCTCTTAACCTCATGATCTGCCTGCCTCAGCCTCCCAAAGTTCTGGAATTACAGGCGTGAGCCACCGTGCCCAGTCCCATAATTTCATTTTTCATGGCTGAGTAGTATATCATGGTATAAACATGCCACATTTTCTTTATTCAGTCCTCTGTTGATGGGCATTTAGGTTGATTCCATGTCTTTGCTATTGTGAATAGTGCTGACAGAACCATGGAATGTGATTTCTTTTCTTTTGGGTAGATACCCAAAAGTGGGATTGCTGAATCAAATGGTGGTTCTATTTTCAATACTTTGAGAAATATACATACTGTTTTCCATAGAGGTTGCAGTAATTTTCACTCCTACCAACAGTGCATAAGCATAAGCATTCCCTTTTCTCCACATCCTTGCCAACAAGTTTTTTTTTTTTACCTTAATAATAACCATTTTGACTGGTGTGAGAGATCTCATTGTGGTTTAAATTTGTTTTTCGCTCATGATTAGTGATGTTGAAAATTTTTTCACATGCTTCTTGGCCATTTATATGTCTTCTTTTGAAAAATGGATTATTTTCCTGTTTTAGAAATGAGGAAAATATGTCTGGGAGTGTAAGAGAATTGCCTGTGGTAGACTGCCTGCCTGGCCAAGTTTCTGACTCTTCCCTGTATCCATCCTCTTTACCATGGGACTTTCACTTCTCACATAAGGAATGGGGAATATTACCCCACTCCTTGACTGGGACACTGGCTTTGTCACTTGCATTGGCCATCAGAACACCAGGGAAGCGGCGATTCTGAGTTCCAGCCTCCAGACAACTTCCATATTTCCATGTATGCCCTTGACCCTCTACCCACATCATGAGGAGGGCATGCCCAGGGTGCCCATGGGTCCCAGGAGAAGGATGAGAAGGATATGGAGTATAGCCACCCTGGCCAAACCCAACCTCGATCAGCTGATCAGACCTGTGGGGAATAAGAAATGGTTGGTCACTTCAACCACTGACTTTTGGCTCAGTTTTGTAGGACTACTAACTGACACATTGCCCAAAATTACGCAGGTAGTTAGGAAGTGAAACAGAGAAGCAGTCATTCCTTTTGCCTTAAAAATCGACATTCTATAATGCCAGATCATCTCCTAAACATATTTGTGGGTAGACAGCATTTTAGTTGTGATGCTAAGAAACATTCTTTTAGTAAGCCATACCTTATCTAGTCCAATTTATCTCTCGTGATTCCACATAGCCCTCTGTGACAGATAGTCCAGCTTCCTATCCACCAACCATTCCTACACGTTATTTTCTTTCTTCATATACTCTGATTTAGCACCTGTTTCTCCCTCTCAGCTCAACCGAATCCTGAATCTTCTACTGATTGAACACCCTACTTTTGTTTTTTGAAACTGAGTGCTGTGGTACAATCTAGGCTCACTGCAACCTCCACCTCTTGGGTTCAAGTGATTCTCCTGCCTCAGCCTCCTGAGTAGCTGGGTCTACAGGCGCCCGCTACGATGCCCAGCTAGTTTTTGTGTTTTTAGTAGAGACTGGGTTTCACCATGTTGGTCAGGCTGATCTCAAACTCTTGACCTCAGTGATCTGCCCACCTTGGCCTCCCAAAGTTCTGGGATTACAGGCATAAGCCACTACTACAGGCCGAATGCCCCACTTCTAATCCATCCAGTTATGAGAATTCCCCTAATTCACCAATTCTCTGCTTATCTGGCACTTAGCTTTCTTTTGTGGTCTAATCCTACACAATTACACCCTTAATCCCCACTTTTGATGACTGTTATGTCCTGCCTCCATAGCTCAGTGAGCTGCACACAGGGAACCAAGACCTCTCCTTCCCTGGTGCCTCTACATGCACAGATGAGTGAATAAATAAATAAATGTAGGAAATAATTAAACTTGTCGGGTATGAGCTATACTAGTAGGAAGACTAAATAAGCACAACAGTGTTTTTACTTCTTGTATAAATTGCTTCACATCTCTAGATAGCTAAGAAGCAAATACAAAGATCCTGTGACATTGTCTTGCTCTCTTGTCATCTGAAATATTATTGAAAAAAAGAAATGTGCGCCTTACTCAGAGAGAAGAATGCTTCTATTGTCCACCAGGTGTCTCCTCAGGTTCAGCCATTTTCTGCATCCCTGTAAAAGATCAGCTTGTGTCCGGGTCTAACGAGCACAAAACAGAGGAAGTCCACCTCTTGTAAAGAATTGCTGGACGTGTTACACGCCAGAGTAAGGCAGACAGAGTTACAACGTCAAACATTACCTTCCCTGCGTCCAACGTGGGCACACAGATATTTAAAAGAACATATCTTTTGAAGGGTATGTTCATGGATCATTACTTATCAAAGATTTCCAGCTCTTCTTTTAAAATTTAATTTCTACCTGAGGGAAAACCTTGATTTCTATGCATATTACATTTATTACCTTCTGGTACACAGGTGGCTTATTGGCCGATTTTGGTATTCTTCAATACCCATTTATTGGAACTTTTGCATTTGAAACAAAACCAAATCAGCAGTACTAGCACAGCATTTGCTCTGTTGTTCTTCCCAGCTTTCCAGAGTCATAGGCTTATATGAGCCTTGCCAAAAACTGTCATTCCTATACTTCATTGCCTCTGATGTGATTATTATGCATGTATGCTTGTATACTCACATTCAAAATATCTCATGTACCTGATAAACATGCACACCTACTATGTACTCATGGAAATTTAAAAACTATCATCCTTAAGAAGGGCTGTTACTATCACCAAGAGCTCCTTTGTTAGAGAGATTAGAGAACTGTGTAGTCAATGAAGGAGAAAGAGGTGAATCTGCCAGCTCTGCACAGAAAGACACAGGTTTTCACCTACAGAACTTGTATAAGTACAAGGCCCTCCTGAGAAGGCACTTCTAATTCATACAGAACACGCACACTGGCATTATTTCTTGCTATTTCTTTTCAGGGTCTTTCTTGGATACTTATTTTAACAGTTTCCTCAAATTGCGTGTGTGTGTGTCTGTGTGTGTGTGTGTGTGTGTGTGTGTGTGTGTGTGTATGTGTGCATCTGTAAGGGGGAGCTGCACCTGTTCACATGGATAAACATGATCTAGGAGTGAGATCAAATACTGCTTTGTCTTGGGCACTCCATCTTCTAGGGAGGGCCTTACCAGATGAAAGGGAAGGAGAACGGGATTGAATTGTGTTCCCCCACCCAAAAAAGATATGCTGAAATCTTAAATCTGACATCTCAGAATATGACCCTGTTTATAAATGGGGTTGTTACAGAGGTAAGCAAGTTAAAATGAGGTCATGAGCCAGGGCATGTTGGCTCATGCCTGTAATCCCAGCACTTTGGGAGGTTGAGGCAGGAGAATTGTTTGAGGCCAGGACTTTGAAACCAGCCTGGGCAACATGGTGAAACCCCATCTCTACTAAAAATGTGAAAACATAGGTGAGATGATCTCCTGAGCCTGGGGAGCTTGAAGCTGCAGTGAGCCATTAAGGCATCACTGCACTCCAGCCTGGGTAAGAGAGTGAGACTCTGCCACCACCCCCTCCAAAAAAAAGCCATTTATGACATCATGATGATGGCATATGATATGTCACTAGCTCAACTACCCATTCTCAATTACCCCATCTAGTCATTAAGTCCCAAGGAAATGCTTGGGTTATGGCTACCATTGTTATGTTAAGCAAAATATTTCACAAAAATCCAAGATAAAATAACAACCTCTAATGTCAATTTTTGTCCTGCCTTTTGGGTAGTGTAATGTTTAGATATGGGAGCATTATTAAGTAGCTGAGGAGAATTCGGGTAAAGGAGACACTGTTGTGATGTTCTGTCTCACCCATCACGTTTCCCTCAGCTCTGAAGCAGGCCTGGTGCAATCTCAAGGTTAAAATGAGAGCCCAGACACTATCATTCCCATCCACCAATACTGGGGTGTTGAGCCCTACAGCCGAGACCTACCTTGGCTGCCTCCCCCATCCTCCCATCCACATTTTCATTCTGGTAAGGCATGGAGTCAAATATTGGTATAGACACAGAGTAATGATACTGATATGCTTTGGCTCTGTGTCCCCACCCAAATCTCATGTTGGATTGTAATCCCCACATATTGCAGGAGGGCCTGGAGGGAGGTGATTGAATCATGGGAGCCGACTTTCCCCTTGCTGTTCTTGTGATGGAGTTCTCCTGTGTAGCACTTACTTTTACACTCTCTCTCTCCTGCTCCGCCATGGTAAGATGTGCCGGCTTCCCCTTCACCTTCCACCATGATTGTAAATTTCCGGAGGCCTCCCAGCCATGCTTCCTGTTCAGCCTGTGGAACTGCGAGTCAATTAAACCTCTTTTCTTTATAAACTAACCAGTCTCAGGTAGTTATTTATAGCAGTGTGAGAACAAACTAATACAGATACTGACTACTTGCAGATCTAGTTTTATAACTACATAACCTAGAAATGTGGAAGTGTTGAAAGGTGTGTGAGTAAACAACACAATATGTTCCAGGACATCTAGAAATAACTAGCCATTATCAATTAAACAGCTCTACTCACCAAGCAGGGAGACTTCACAACACATACAGCTCTACTTAGGTTTTAATTCAGCCCAGTGTAACTCAGTATCTCTTAACTGCCTTTCTCCCTCATGCATCCAATGCTGCATTGAGGTTTATGCAATGTGTTTTTTTTTTCTTTTTCTCACTGTTTTGTCTCTGCTTGCTTTCAAGAAAAAAAAAAGTACTGCCAGGTTACCTCCCCAATCGGATCTCTTTCTTATTAAAAAAAAAAAGTCTTTTAAAGTAATGAAAGAAACCAAAATTGTCTTTTACGAATGTAGTGGTGTCTTCTTTGGAAAGATACAGGGCATAGACATTTGGAACTGAGAACCACTCTTAATATATGGGAGCTTTGGGCTTCTGGGAGTTGCACTAGGACCAAGTGATAGATGCCCTTGACTAGGATGTTCTCCAAAGAAGATGGTCTTGTGTGACTACACACGAAGGCACACAGCTAGAAGCTGAGCTGTAATCAAAAATGCATGTAGACCATGAGTGAAGAGCCCTGGGGGCAGAAGAGCATCCTGGTCATGTTTTATTCCCAGCAACTGACATGATGTCTGGACCCACCTGAAACCTCATCAATGTTTCCTGAATGAATAAAATAGCGGGAGTGCTAGAGACTGGACTTGAAGTTAATAAGAAAATAAAATACAATAAAGCAAAATAAAAATAAACATTGGACTCATTTGGATATTGAGTCTTTCACCCTCAGAATCTTATCATCTCTACTACTCTTTCTCACTCAGAAGTCAGAGTGAAACGGTTTAATTAACAAACCGCAAATCCTGAATTGATTGTTTGCTTGTCATGTGTGGAGCAGGAGGTGTGGGGTGGGTGGTATATTTGAGAAAGCTCTAGTGTTACTATGCCCTGTAGGGGAGTCATTATATAAAAAAAATCTACAAAGACTGGCAGCTTTCCATTCCACCATGTCTGCCTACACCGTGTCCTAAAGCAGAAGGCAAAGGACTTTCAAGCCATTGCAGTGTAGCTCAGGGTGGGATGGGATAGGGAGAGTGATAACCAAGCCCTGAGAGCAGGAGCACACTATGGATAGAAAGAAGTTCTTCCTGGGATAGCAGACTGTGAGATAGATAAAAATTTCAAACTTTAACTCTCAGCTTGGCCTGGATCTATGTAATAGCCATTAGAAATAGCAGCAGCTGTAGATACAGAAAGTTGATGAAGTGTGAATTATGAGCAACTGCAGACAGAGACAGAATTCTCTGCAAATGGTTCATAAGCCTAAATACAAAGAAGCAATTATTCCAGGGCAGGCAGGCTTAGGGCATAGAGAAGGATCCGCACAGTCCAAGACAAAGTGTCTCCAACTAAGACCATTAAAACAAGAGTATTTCCATTGGCTTAGAGTATCAATAACATTTCTCCCTTTTTTTTTTTTTAATTTTTGAGACAGAGTCTCACTCTGTCACCAGGCACCAGGCTGGAGTGCAGTGGCACAATCTCGGCTCACTGCAGCCTCCACCTCTTGGGTTCAAGCAATTCTCCTGCCTCAGCCTCCAGAGTAGCTGGGATTACAGGCACGAGCCACCGCGCCCGACTAACATTTCTCTCTCTCTCATACTCCAATGGTAGTTTAACAACTCCCTAGTGTGGCAGGACGGGATGTTAACACAGATGCTAAATGGTGCCACAAGCATACTACTGGCAATTCTAAACATATATTTATTCTTTGGCATACTCAGAATTCACTTAATAGTTCACTGCACAGTATGGACCTGGTCATCTTAGATAATACTTGTTTGCTTATTATGATCTCTCAAATAAAAGATACTCCCCAGTTATCAGAATTTTTTCTCTTCTCAGTAGCCAAAGATACTCTCCAATTATCAGAATTTTTTCTCTCTTCTTGGTAGCCTCCTATTGACAAATGCAGTCAGGATTCCAGTTTCTGGATGAGCAAAACAGGTAAAACAAACAAACAAACAAACAAAGCCATCTCTTAAAGAATGCTTAATAAAGGTATGCTTCTCACTCTATTGCCTCACAAATTCTGGAGTTGGCTGTACCTTAATTGCTGTTTGGATGCTAGCGATGCCAGATGTGAGAAAAACAGCATCTGTTTATGAAAACAAATTCTGGTTTTGAAGCTCTAGGTAACAGAACTAGCCACATAGACAGTGGTGAATGCAAGTTATTTTCTTTTAAGTTTTGACAAATACTAAATGAATACTGTTTAGTCATTTTTCCCTTGGGAAAAGGACTGCCGCAGGCTCCCTGCTGACAAAGCTTATCACTAATTCATTTGCCTTCTTTAACAATAAAAAACATTTTCCATAAACTGAAGTGAATTTGCTATATAATAACTCAATCACCAACTAGAAGAAGTTTCCTTCTGCATCAGTTGAAAATCATTTAAATTTTTCTCAATTTCTTTGCAATATAAAAATCTATGGGCTTTTATATTCCCATTTTTAACCCTGAGCAAGCGGTTCCTCTCATTCTTGAAATCCAGCATGTTCTAGACACTTAATCAAATTTTTCCTGTATCTTTATAAAGTTGACATAAATTACATGCATCTGGGAAGGCATAATTCTGAAATTACTAAGTTTGCACAAGTGAATAAATAGGATATAGAATCTGGAACCAAATGGAAGTCAAACTGACCTCCAGTTTTCCTGGAAATTTTTCCTTTTATTTATTCATTTTTCTTTTCTTATTTGTAAGCGCTTGCAACCTAAATTGGAGACAGTTCAGCTGAGAATATGTTACAAGATAACATCCTTTGTTTGTAAATAACTAAAACACTATTTGGGCAAATTTCTTAAAGAAATGTGATGCTTTCAAAAGAATCATTTAATTTAGAGGAGAAAAATTAGTTGCTATACCATTAAATATCAGTTGGTTGTTGAAAGATTATTTTGGAGGCTTATAAGTACTACATCTAAGCATTACACTACTTTCCCCAAATTGCACAAATACCAAGTGTATAATTAGGGTGGAAAATTGAAGGTCTTTGTGCTGTCATGATATAAAACGGTGACATTATGACTGCAGTTACAAAGAAAGCCCCATGCAAGAAACAAACAACAAAAGGAAAACCCATCACAAAGCAAAGCAGCTTGTGGGACTCTCACACAAGTGTGTTATCTATGCAGTATAATTTAATTCAAGTGTCGGAACATTCCTCAGGGTGTCTAGGCTTGCTCTGTTGAGGTACATGTCACCAGAAGTAACTCCGCTATGAGTTAAAACAGGAATTACTAAACTTTGCTAGTTTAGGAAAGACTCTCCTGAAGACATTTTAATCCTGATGCCCGGTCACACCCCATCTTATTTAAATCAGAATGTTCTCACTTGGTAGCCAGACTTTAGGGTTTTATTATTATTTATTTATTATCTTGATCTTGGCTCGCTGCAACTTCCACCTCCTGAGTTCAAGTGATTTTCCTGCCTCAGCCTGCTGAGTAGCTGGGATTACAGGCATGTGCCACCATGTCCAGCTAATTTTGTATTTTTAGTAAGGATGGGGTTTCATCATGTTGGCAAGGCTGATCTTCTCACGCCTGTAATCCCAGCACTTTGGGAGGCTAAGGAGGAGTATTGAGTATTTAATTTAAAGATATGCTCACTTCAGCAACACATATACTAATACTGGAACAACACAGAGAACATTAGCATGACTGGTGTGCAAGGATGAAACGCAAATTCATGAGGTCTTCCATATGATTTTTAAAAAATGAAAAAGTGAAGATGCTCAAGTGATTCTGAAGTGGAGTAATGTTTAGAAGCCACTGGGTTATAGAAAAATAAAGGTTAAAAGATCATCCAAACGTCATTCAATGTTGAGGTGAACAGCGTTCACATTTTGACAGGATGGTTTCCATTTTTTATTTTGAAACCTTTGGGGATGGACATGTTTTATTATGGGGCTTTCTTTGTAACTACAGTCACAAGGTCATCATTTTATATCACTACAGCACAAAGACCTTCAATTTTCCACCCTAATTATATACTTGATAGTTGTATAATTTGGGGAAAATAGTGTAAAAGTTAGATTTAGTTACTTATAGCCTCCAAAATAATATTTCAACAACCTATTTTTAATTATGTGACAACAGATTTTTCTCCTTCAAATTAAATGATTGCTGTGACAGCATCACATTTTCTTAGAAATTTGTCCATTATTGTTTTAGCTACTTTAGCAAAGGATATTATTTTGTAATATATTCAGATTCCTTTCAGATTCAATACACTACATAGACCAGAACAGAACAAAGTATAGAAATGGAGCACTCTGTAACCATAAAACACTAGTATTTCTGGAGGAAATCATTCATGCCAAGTGAGATAATTGAAACTGCAGATCATCTCACCTCAATTGATGTCAGATTTTGCCACCAAATATATTTTTTCATACTTTTGTAAAACCACTGCTGCTCACAGAGATTTTGGGATTTTGTATTTGTGGATGAAGGCATGTGGCCTTATAAACTGAGTCAAACCATCATTAATTCAAATCAGGAGGTTAAGCAAGACTTCATTCACAGCAGCAGCCCCTGCAAGGCTGACAGTGATAAGAGAGAGTGAATCCCACCACCTTCTTATCACAACCTCAATCCCCTATCTCTACAAACAATTTTTTTTAACCTTTTAGTTCACATTCTTTTAATCCCTTAGTCCCCATAAAATAAACATTCTAACAGCAGTAGAAATATTGTAAACTCTACAGGAATAGAAATAAATTAATAAATCACTTTCTTTCAGACTTGGTGGATATTTTTTGGCTGAACATTATACTTTGTTAGAACAGAATTAATCTTGAAGGAAGAAGAAATCTTGGACCTATTTCACCATGTCTTCAACACTGCATAACAGACATTTTTCAAATTCAGTTTCTTCTCCAACTGCAGCAAAAGGACCAAGGATTAGTCTGCTTCAGGAGCCTGCATCTGTTTCTGTGAGAACCTTGTTCATTTAGAACAAGACTTTAACTTGTTCTGTTTGGTATTGCTATCTATGTCATAAAAGCAGGGCCAAGTGGGGGAGTCCTGGCATGGTATTCATAGTTCCAATCAAAGGGTAAATGAACCCAGTGCCATTCTTATACAGGAGCTAACAAGTTTTCTAAAGGCTGAATTTTGTGTGTGTGTGTTCATATACACATACATACACACATATATCATACACACACATATATGTGTGTGTATAATGAAAATGCCAACACATTGGGACCCATGCCTTCACAAAAACCAACCAGCTACAATTCATAAGAATAATTAATCATTATGGTCTGTACTTCTCAAGGCTGTCAAATAGAAAATCTATAGTCATCAGTAATACCCCTTTATTTAGTATCTATAAACCACAGTTGTGGTTCAACAGCTCATGTTTCTAGCATCCAGTCTTATCACATCCAATATAGAGTATGCTGAGTCAGTTATTGGAAACAGACTATTGGCTTTCTGTCCTCTGGTGAATTTGCTCACTGGTATTAATCAGATGAGGAGGAAACCCATGGATTTTTACTGGGGGAAAGATATGGATCATCAATGAGAAGAGGAACAACCCAAAGACTGAAGCTTTTACTCTAGAGGCATCTAAAGAAACACAGCTTCCTAGGATGGGGTAGAAGACCCAAGCAGTTTTGGTGCTAGGCAGCCAGTGGATAGCATCTCATAAGGAGGCTCTACAGGGCTCTGATAGGATAATTCTATAAAAGAACTTGAAGTTAGAAGAGTCATCCTTGTGGACAAAGTTCTCAAGGCTTTCTTCAGGAACTCATTGAGAAATAATCAGCTTCATCTGATGTGCTGAATGTTTCCTCCACCCACTCACTCAGGGGTACCAAACCCAAGAATCAGGGGGACAAGCAGGCCTCTCTTTCTAGTATTGTCCCAAATCGCCAATGCAGATTTTATCACAGGGAGAGAACTAGCAAGGATAAGAAGTACTGACTCCATTTGAAAACTGTAGGTAGGTCTTTGGAGCTGCTCAAAATAATCATTTACTTGTTGGTATTCACCTTTATTCATTATGAATAATAATGAATGTCTTTGTAAATTTTGCCAAAACATAAATTTTACCACAATAATGGTACGAATGCCATTATTATCCATAAGTCTTCTATCCCACCTTTCTCTCTCAGGAAATAAGCCTAATTGACTGAACAAAATGAGTCTAACATATTTGGTTTCCCTCATCTTCCTTCCCCATACCTACATATTGATTTCCGTCCACACCCACTTTCCTGTTTCCTTCTTTCTTGTTTCTAGTCTAATTGTCCCACTTTTTCTGCCAGCAGCAGAGTGCAGGGGCCTCTCTCCTGCATTTTCTATACTCATGCTCCCAAATAGAGCTCTCTTTTACCTGTAAACACGTTCATACATTTACCATCTGAAAAACAACAGCAGAAAGTGAAATGACCTTAAGTTTGTCATAGTTTCACCTTCCTTGCTTTTATAGCCTAGCTTTCTTGAAAGGGGTGAATGAGAGGTGAGAAAATGAAGCTCGTTAACTTAGCCTCCCTTCCCACTAGTGCACTGAAATTGTTCTGGCCGGGGTCAATTATCCTAGCAGCTAAATTCAATAGACACCTTTCACTCACCTCCTACTTCACCTCTCTGCAACACTTTTCATTCTTCCTGAACTAGAATTGGCTTATTGTGACACCACTCTCTCTGGGTTTTCCCCATGTCTGTAAGCCCTTTATTTTGTTTTCTTTATAACCATTTTGTCTTCAGCCTTCCAATTAAATTATTATAATCCCATGGTTCTGTCAACGATTTCAATTACATCTTTAATATCACTCAAATCCATTTCTCTTTAGCACCATGGACACACATAATTTAGAACTTCATTCTATTTTGGATTCATCAACAGCTTCCTATCTGCTCCTCCCATCATTCTCCTGGTCTTGCTTCACTTACCAGCCCTTTAATGGCAAATACCTGTCACATGATCCACATGTCTCTACTATTGTGCCTTTGAAAACCACAGTTATTTTTAACAATAGGAAAAAATCTTATTTCTCTTGGAAGCTGAATCTTTCCTTGACATATTTCCATCAATTCCTCAATATGCATCACATTTTCCAGATACTGCATGGTGAAGTCAAATGCATTTTTTTTTTTTTTTTTTTTGGAAATAATACAATGACAGCACACAGGTTTTTGGAAGTTATTCCTGGGATAACAGCCATACCTGGATACATAATTAAGGGTTCTTTTTTTTTTTTCTACATCAGCTTAAACATGGCCTCAGAATCCTCTTCAACACAGTGCCAGTTTATGTAGTTTGAACACTAGTTGAAACTAATTGTCACTCTTGCTTTGAATATTGTCTACTCTGCTGTACTGTGGTACTTCTAAAACAAGCAATACAATGTGATCCTGACACCACTGCTGACAATGTTTCAATTGTTCTCTTTTGCTTACAGGATACAGTCTGACTTTATTCTGACCCAGAATTCCCCGGACCTGGTCTTGCCTATCTCAGCAGTCTTCCCTCCAGGACTCTCAGACTTCCCCAGTCTAAGCTGTGGCTTTCACAACTACTTACTATTACCAAAGGCTGCATATGCTCTTTTGTTTTCATAAGATGTTTAAGGGTTCCATCTCTGAGGGTCAGTGAGGTCAAGAACAAAATGAGCATTAAAATAGGAGACAAAAGATCCCAGGAAGAACCTTAGCAGAAACCTATGCCATCATGTATCACTTAAGGATGGGCTATGTTGTGAGAAATGTGTCATTAGGCAATTTTGTCATTATGTGACCATCATGGCATGAACTTACACAAACCTAGATGGTGTAGCCTACTACACACCTATGCTATGTGGTATAGCCTATTATTCCTGGGCCACAAACCTATACAGCATGTTACTGTACTGAATACTGTAGGCAATAGTAACACAATGGTAAGTATTTGTGTATGTAAATATATCCAAATATAGAAAAGGTACAGTAAAAATACAGTATTGTAATCTTACGAGACTACCCTTGTTTATGTGGTCATTCAGTCACTGATTAAAACATTGTTATGTGGTACATAACCATACTAATTATTAAAGAAAGGAAGAAAACCAGATAAAGAGTGGGAAAGTTAAAGAAACTTGTCAGAAAAACTATTAGAGAAAAGTGTTACAGCAATCAATGGAAGAGAAAAAAAGATGTATGTGAGTGAAGGAGAGAGAGAGAGTGTGTGTGTGTGTGTGTGTATCTTGTGTCAGTTTGCACTGAAAGTGCTGAGGAAAGGATAGTGATTAAGAGAGGAAATAGATATAAGACCAAAAAGATGACCAGTAATTTCAAATTTTGCAGAATAGAGCAAAGTCAATGAGAACCAAGTAGAAGCTATTCAATATGGTGACTGGATTGACTTAACTTGAAATAGCTGTTTCTGCTGAGTAGTTGTGGGAAGTCAGACTGCAAAGTGTTAGGGACTGAGTATGTAGTGGGGAAGTGACACAGAGTGGAGGAAACATGGTCTCCTTCCCCACTGGTCAAGGAATTTCCTGGAGGCAGAGGCTAGCATCTAGTACAGCATTTGTGCAGAGATTTCTTTGATAAGTAAGATTTATAAAATATCCAGCTCTGTATAGCCTGAAAGCCAAGACCTGATTATTTTCATGAAAACACCATATGAATGCCTTTGATTGACATTTATCAAAGCTTGCCTTGGGAGCCAGGTAGATCTCCTTTGCCCCAAATGGTGGTCCATTTTCATATTGAAGCCATCGAACTTCAACATCAATGCCTTATTCTTGAAAGCAATTTGACACATTTGAATAATCTAAGTAGAGATTACATAACCTCTGTTGGAGATTTATGGGAATGCAAGAGCATTTAAACTAATTATCTTCTCCATTTTTATGCTTTTCCTTCATGATACTCTATAAACAGTGTAGCCCTTGTCTCACTTTTGACCATCATCCCTGTAAAAGGTGATCTACATTGCTTCATAGTTTCAATTATACCATATCTCGTTTCTTCCTTTTTGTTTGTACTGTGCTAAACCTTGTTGTTTTTCACCTGGATTGATCTGACAGCCTTTTTGAAGCTAACAATGTCTGATTATTTTTTATTTTTAAGTTCCTTTATAGATAATTTTCTTCCTAAAAAGCAAATGGAAGACATTTTAAAAACTTTCTTTAAGTTGTTCCCTATTACCATCCAAAAATCTTAAACTGATTTTCAACACTCACTAATCTGTTATTCATTTTCAGTTGTATCTCCAGTTACTTCGGTATGTAACCTACCCCCCAATCAAATCCACCAGTCCCATTCCTACCAGAGTCTTTTTCTCTGACTTATTCACACAGTTCTCACTCCTTTTCATCTCTTTTGGGCATATCTAAATGTTCTTTTTCTTCATTTTGTGATCAAGGAAATGTACTCCAAGGAATTAGTCTTTCCCATCTATAGTTTATTTTCCTCATCTGTGAATGTTCACAGCCCTCTATGCCTTTCTGGTGAAATGTATCATATTCCACCTTGTGTTATAAGCAGTTTGCATATGACTTATTTCTTCTCCTAGATCTTTACATAGTTTTTAGCCTAGTACCATCCACATAGCAATTACTCAATAAATGTCAAACGAATGCATGGATGAACAGGTGAGAAGAAAGATGCAAGAGATTAAAATGCAAGATTAAAAACCAATCTGTGGGGATCTACTAAGCAATTTATTTAAAATATGTGAACATCTAAATTGGCTAAATGAGGCAAACAAAGGAACATGGTATGTCTTAAATTTTACAGTTAGTATTAGATCCATCTCAATAGCCAAAGTGTCCTTTTCATTTCGACTGAATTGATATAGCAATCGACTGTACCAGCTAACAAGGATAGAGGACTGGAACATTTGTTTGTGGTCAAGCTAATCTTCACTGTACACATTTATGTTTTAAATGCTTATTTGTTTATGCAGACCAAACATATTAACAATCTTATGTTAGCAGTATTCCAACATGCATTTTTAATGCAAATCTTTTAAAAGCACTGTCAACAATTAACTGCATTTTTTCCTTAAAGTATTTGTGCATAAAAGATCTAAATCTTTTTACCCACCCCAGCCCTTAAAAAATATATTAGAAATGAAACTGGGAGTAGAGAGTAGAATTGAGTCAAACATGATTTTAATGAAGTCAGGGTTGTGTACTCAATCTCCACATTGACCAGTTAGCTGGACTCCATTCAAGTTCCAAAGCTTAAAACTCCGTCGCTGATCAAATGAGAGACTGAAGCTGCACTGGCATAAACGTATCACCATTTTTGGAAAATAAAGCAAAATACTTCCCTTATGTAAGGAAAGTCAGAATAGCCATCAACTTATAAAAGATGCAGCTCATTAAATTTGGGGCAGGTTTGAAGATACAGGAGTCAAGAAATCTGGAGAGAAAAGAAAAGGACCCTTCTACAGGTGAGCAGGGAGCAAGATCACTGTTGTCCCAAAAGGAAGTTTGGAATTTGAAGACTTGAGGGTAAGGTTTAAAGTCATTTAGTAGAAATAGAAAAATAATTTTTAAAAAGATCTATGGAAGGCTGAATGTCATGAAAATCTAAAGAAGAATTTTATAAATCCTTTTCTTGTTACCAGAAAAGGATCCTGATCCAGATCCCAAGAAACAGTTCTTGGATCTTGTACAAGAAAGAATTCAGGGACAGTCCTCAGAGTAGAGTTAAAACAAGTTCATTAGGAAATTATAGGAATAAAAGAATGGCGACTCCATAGACAGAACAGGAGCATGCGCTACTTGACAGAGTGTATAAAGGTGATTTTTGGTTATATGCTAAACAAGGGGTGAATTATTCATAAGTTTTTCAGGAAAGAAGTGGGGAGTTCCTGGACCTGAGGGTTCCTTCCCCTTTTAGACCATATAAGGCAACTTCTGGACATTATCATGGCATTTATAAACTGTCATGACATGGGTGAGAGTGTCTTTTAACATGTTAACACATTATAATTAGCATATAATGAGCAGTGAAGATGATCAGAGGTCACTTTCTGCCATCATCTTGGTTTTGGCCATTTTCGGCTGACTTCTTTACGGCATCCGGTCTTATAAATGTGGTCTTTGTGACCTGTATCTTGTGATACCAGTCTTGCTGACCTCCTGTCTCATCCTGTGACTAAGAATGCCTAACCTCCTTGAAATGTAGTCCAGCAGATCTTAGCCTCATTTTACTCAGTCCCTATTCAAGATGGAGTCTCTCTGATGGAATACTTCTGACACTCTGACCCCTTTCTCAATTTTATATATCACCACATGCTTGTCATACTAGCTTATTGCATTTTTTGAGGGAGTAATAGGAATGGAACCACTATCAATGAGTTTACTCTCAAGATAATTATGCTACTAAAGAACAATTGAGCACAAAACACCATTACTTGTAGAATGAATTAATGCACATATTTCATATAAATAGATGAATAGATGATAGATAGATAGATGATAGATAGATAGATAGATAGATCAGATAACTTATCAGAGATCATCTCCCTAAGGCAAATGATATGGGTTGCAGTTCAAAATAAACAATTTAGAGGTTGGGAGCCAGACAAACAGCAAGAAAATATTCCTGAAATTTGAACTTTTCCTAAGCATGTGACCCTGCTGGTCTATAAAACTATTTCAAGTGAGCAAAAAAAGGACATTGATTGAGGCAAAGAAATCCACTGTGAAATGCTCATGTCTCCTTGGTGTGCAGCACATTTCAAAGTAACTAATGCTTCCAAATTACTTTATCCTGGATACGTATCCACTTCCTGTCTCTGCCTGCACCATATGTGTTTATAATGACATACTGATTTCAAGTCCAGCTTAAAATGGAACGGAAGCTGTCCCTTTACTGGAGAGGGGGCCATATCTCCTGAGTCAGCTCATATTGTGTACATTCTTAATGCATGATCTATCTACTGGGTGATTGGTCCTTGGACTATGTGGAGAAATAAGGTTGAGAAAAAGGGAATAAAGTAGGAAAAAAAAAAAGAGATGGTCCCTTTCTCATTTCAGAGGTGAATTGAGTTCCAGGCCTGGGTTAGTAATTGTCTATCAAATTTTGTCCAAATACTTGCCAAAGTCAAACACTTTAAATCTAGCAACCTTGACAACTCAGGATACACATTTTAAACCATAAAGCTCAGATCAGCATTCTATTTCAACATGACAGTCACTGCCAGAATTATTATCCTGTCTCGATTCATCCAGTGACTCACGAATAAGATACCAACCAAGTGAACAGAAGACCTCAGAGAGTTTCTATTCTAATTTCAGAAAGCTTTGTCAATTCTGAACAATAAATACTTAGGAAAGTACACAGTAAAATATAGCAACAACAAACCACATCAAATTGCATAGAAAATATTAGACACGTAGAGGCCAAAATAAAA
Organism: Ateles fusciceps; assembly: GCA_036589455.1. Taxonomy (NCBI): domain Eukaryota; kingdom Metazoa; phylum Chordata; class Mammalia; order Primates; family Atelidae; genus Ateles; species Ateles fusciceps. Next base: position 2,039,220 of record JAZHEH010000424.1, on the reverse strand, counting down.
TGCATAAAAAAATAAGCCAAAATTACTGATGTTTCAAAAGCAAATACAGTTTTATTACTTTCAGCTGCATATAGTAACTTTGAAATAGAGGGATTTTAGCTAGACAGACAACTGGCTCTGCTCTAATGAACAGATAAAATAAATTTGTTCCAGTAACCTTTGATTTTCATAGAAATACAATGGTATGTTTTTAAAAATGCTTTTTGATCTTCAGTAAAATAACATGCTAACATTCATTCAGTTATTACTAAATGCTGAAATGCTGAGACCTGTATTAGATAATTTGCCCACATTATCTCATTTAATTTAAATTTTAAAAGGTATTTAATATCTCCTTACAGATGAGAGAAGTAAAGTTTGGGGAGGATAAGTAAAATGTCCAAGTGTATATAACGAGTAAATGATAGACCTCAAATTCGAACTCAGTGCCCTTTGGGCTGCTGATTCCTGTGGTATAGAGTAAATGTGGTCAAGGGCTCATTTATATCTATTATTAAAATACATTGATCACCTGAAGTCAAGTTTTCAAGACCAGCCTGACCAACAGAATGAAACCCTGTCTTGACTAAAAATACAAAATTAGCTGGACTTGGTGGTGCATGCCTGTAATCCCAGATACTCAGCAGGCTGAGGCAGGAGAATCACTTGAACTCGGGAGGTGGAGGTTGCAGTGAGCCGAGATTACACCATTGCATTCCAGCCTGAGCAACAAGGTGAAACTCCATCTCAAAAGAAAAAAAATACATTATAGGAAATGTGACCAAAAACTAAGACTGGCTTAGCTGACAAGTGAAATTATATAGCTTAATTCACATGTACAGATAATGTACATATATGTTTTACAGAAGCAAATTTGGAAACTCATAAGTTTATTCTAGTAATGCCATCAATCCTTAAAAACGTTAAAAATAATTTTAGAATTCATCTTTGAAATATCTTGAGAAATTTGTTTAAGTTTGTTATGGATTCTGAATATTAGAACTTTGTCAGAGGCATGGTTTGCAAATATTTTCTTCAATTCTAGAATTTGTGTGTTTACTCTGTTGATAATTTCTATTGCTGTGCAGAATCTCTTCAGTTTAATTAGGTCCATTTGTCAATTTTTGGTTTTGTTGCAATTGCTTCTGGTGCCTGTGTCATGAAGTCTTTGCCAGGTCCTACGTCCAGAATGGTATTTCCTAGGTTATAGTCCAGGGTTTTTATAGATTTTGGTTTAAGATTTAGGTCTTTAATCTATCTTGAGTTAATGTTTTAATATGGTATAAAGAAGGCGTTTAGTTTCAATCTTCTGCATATGGCTAGCCAGATATCCCAGCACCATTTAGTGAATTGGGAGTCCTTTCTCACTTGCTTGTTTTTGTCAACCTTGTGAAAGATCAAATAGTTTTAGCTGTGTGGCATTATTTCTGGGCTCTATATTCTGTTCCATTGATCTATCTGTTTTTGTACCAGTACCATCTGTTTTCATTATTGTAGATGCTGGTGAAGTTGTGGAGTAATGAGAATGCTCATGCACTGCTGGTGGGAATGGAAGTTAGTTCAGCCATTGTGGAAAGTATTTTGGCAATTTCTCAAAGAATTTAAAACGGAACTACCATTTGACCCAGCAATCCCATGATTGAGTATGTGGCCAAAGGAATATAAATCGTTCTACCATAAAGACACATGTACACATATATTCATAGCAGCATTATTTACAATAGCAAAGACATGGAATCAACATGAATGTCCATTAATGGTAGACTGTATAAAGAAAATGTGGTACATGTATATCATGGAATGTTATGCAACCATCAAAAAGAATGCAACAACATGGATTCAGCTGAAAGCCATTATCCTAAGCAAATTAAAACAGGAACAGAAAACCCAATACGACATAATCTCACCTATAAGTAGGAACCAAACATGAAGTACATATAGACACAAAGAAGGGAACAATAGACACCATGGTCTATTTGAGAGTGAAAAGTGGGAAGAGGTTGAGGATCAAAGAACTGCTTATTAGGTATGTGCTTATTGCTGTGGTCTGTCCCACAGACCCCAGCTGCACGACGGATGAATAAATGCACTCAGACATAAATTTCCAGTGAACGAGTGGGCTAGGGGGTTGTGAGCCACTCACAGAGAGAAATCGCAGCTACATGACCCTGATTAGTTGGTCCTGTCTGCATTTATTCAGTATGAATTTAATAACAGAGACTCTAAGTCAACACACTTATGGAGAAAGATTTAAGGCCAGGTTCTGAGGCCTAAAGCAAACACCATTAGAGGGTAATCTCATTGGTTGACCTCCTCCCAAGAGGGCCATCCTGCTCAAAGGTTAGTTTTAAGACCACATGAGTAAACAAGTTATTCAGATAATCTCCCCCACATACCATAGCTATTTGCTTTTCTTATTAACTAAATGTAAAGGGGATTTAGGCTGCCTTCAGCCGAAACTTCTACTGAAGCTATGCAAAAACCCCTCAACCTTCCAAGAAGATTTGTGATTATTCCTTAAAACTATCTCTAATATTTTTCCTTTAATATTTTTGCCACCACCCTGACTGAACTCCCACAGCTTATTACCTGGGTAACAAAATAATCTCCATACCAAACATACATGACACACAATTTACCTATGTAACAAACCTGCACATGTACCCCTGAATCTAAAATGAAAGTTAAAAAAAATTAAAATTAAAAAATATATATACCTCCAAAGCCTGGGGCTTGCATGCTCTGAAACAACGGCTCGAACCGCACTTTGGCCCCTATTAGCCACTGCTGGAGCTGAAGCAGCTGGGACACAGGGTACCATGTCCCAAGGTTGCAACAGCAGGGGGGGTCATAGGCCTAGCCCAGGATACCACTTTTCCCTCTTAGACCTTTGGGTGTGTGATGGGAGGCACTGCCATAGGGTCTTTGACATGCCCTGCAGATATTTACTCCATCAACTTGGTGATTAACATTTGGCTCCTGGTTACTTATGCAAATTCCTGCAATGGCCTTCAATTTCTCCCCAGAAAATGTTATTGTTGTTTTTTCTATTACAACATCAGGCTGAAAATTTTCCAAACTTTTATCCTCTGCTTTATCTTGAGTGCTTTGCAACTTAGAAATTTCTTCTGCCAGATACCCTAAATTATCTCTCTCAAGTTCAAAATTCCACAGGTCTCTAGGGCAGGGACTAAATGCCATCAGAATCTTTGCTAAAGCAGAGCAAGAATCATCTTTGCTTCAGTTTCCAACAAGTTCCTCATCTTCATGTGAGGCCACCTCAGCCTGAACTTCGTTACTCATGTCACTATTGCCATTTTGGCCAAACACATTCAACAAGTCTCTACAAAGTTCCAAACTTTCCCACATCTTCCTGTTTTCTTCTGAGCCCTCCACACTATTCCAACCTTTGCCTCTTATCCAATTCCGTAGTTGCTTCCACATTTTTGTGAATCTTTATAGCAGCACCCCACTCTCTGTGATACCAATTTACTGCATTATTCTGTTCTTATGCTGCTGTAAAGAACTACCCAAGACTGGGAAATTTTTGAAGGAAAGAGTTTAACAGACTCACAGTTCCACAGCACTGTGGAGGCCTTAGGAAACTTACAGTGGAAGGGGCAGAAAATGCTTCCTTCTTCACATGGTGGCAGGAAGAAGTTTTGAGAAAAAGGGGGAAAAACCTCTTATAAAATCATCAGGTCCTGTGAGAAATCACTCACTATCATGAGAACAGCATGAGGATAACTGCTGTCATGATTCAGTAACCTCCCACTTGGTCCCTTCCACAACATGTGAGGATTATAAGAACTACAATTCAACATGAGATTTGAATTGAAACACAGCCAAACCATATTACTGAATCAGATGAATAGTTACCAATCTATAAATGGGGCAGTGGGAGAAAAGTTTATCTTTTCTTCCAATCCAACAATGAACAAACATTATCTATGCATTGAAAAAGTGAAAGGATAAATTCTACAGTAACATATTATTATTTCATGATAAGGGCATCATCCTAAATTTTATCTACTACAGCCTGGCTAAAATAATGGGTCTTATTACCTTAAGGTGAATCTGGCCAAAAGTGGATTGGACTTCTACCCTAGCTAACAAATTTAGGATTTCATATTTAGAGACTACATTTTCATTTTTAGAAATGAGCAAAATTGTTCAGAGCTATCATAATTGAAAATAGTGAAAAGTCAGTTACAAGCTCTGAAGACAACTGGAAAAAAAATTTGAAATTTATGAATGCCAGTAGAAACACATTTTAAGTGAATGACTAGGCTTCCCGTGTCATCCCTTTAAAGGGAACAGTTTGTGTTTGTCAGTGACACTTTGCAGTCACATCTCACATGTAATATAGTCTGATATAGTTTGGATGGTCTGTATATTTATTCCCTACAAATCTCCTGTTATAATTTGATCATAAATGTTGGAGATGAGGTTTTGACAGAGGTGTTTGTGTCATGGAGGTGGATCTTTCATGAATGACCTGGTGCCTTCCCTGTGGTAATGAGTGAGTCCTCACTCTATTCGTTCACATGCAATCTGGTTGTTTGACAGAGTCTGAGACCTCCATTACCCTCCCTCTCTCTCGCTTCTTCTCCACCCTATGATTTCTACAGTCTTTGGGTCCTCTTTGCCTTCAACCATGAGTGGAAGCTTCCTGAGTCCCTCACCAGAATCAGTTGCTGACACCATGCATCCTGTACAGTCTTCAGAATAAAGAGGCAAATAAACCTTTTTTCTTTATAAAATACTCAATCTCAAGCATTTCTTTGTAGCAACACAAAATGGACTAACACATAATCCTTACCCTGAAAGGTCACCCAAATTCTCCAGTCATGGGAAGCTAAACAAATAAGATTTTATTATTTCCATCAAGCAAAATTATCTTCCTTCAGGGCTTTACTTACTTTTTTAATGAGCACAGAATGAGGAAAACTTCTTTAGTTCAGAAATCTTTCAAAATCAGCCTTTTTATTACTTACTGTGCCTTTTAAATATTTGCTAAATATTTTTCCCATCAACAAATGCTTCTATGCTTATGAACAAAGAAAATAGGGACATTTAGTAATTATCTGACTTGCTAGCTGATGCAGAAATCCCCTGTAAATAATTCAATAATTCAGGCACTGAAGTGGATATTTTGGCCTGAGCTGTTCAACGGAGCTATCATAAATTATGTCTAAACACAAGATTTTCTCTTTGTTTAGCACTGTAAATCAGGGACAAAATGAAAAGTGTTCCTAGGTGTAGTGTAGATAAAAAGGACACAAAAAGCAATTTTACTACAGCATTTTTCCCTTTCAAGGCTTTGGAATTTCTGATTATTAATCTGCCGTGGGAAGTTTTCTATCTGTGTTGATTTCCGGTTATCTTATGAGCAGCTGTTCTGGGAGGCTCCTTCTTTCTAAATTTAACCTTTTAATAGATAAATAAGTATTCTAGGGGCCAGGAAATCAACAGAACCATTTGTTTTTCCCCACTAGTCACCAGGAAAAAAATATCAATAGCATATTAAAGGCTAAAAATGGCTCAGGACTGCTTTCTGTGCTGTGGATATACCTACGCATGCTGTGCCCAGGGCAAGGAAAGAAAGGAACATTTATTGCTGATTTGCATGGTGCATTGTTGTAAAGATTCACAGACACAACTAAAGAAAGACAAATATATTATTTGACTTAGAGCTGAAGAAAAGGTAATCAGTGGTGGGCAGAGAGGAATAGTTGGAAAAAAATGTATTAGATATTTCCATATCTCTCGACATTAACTCGGACAATAACTAAGCCAAATATGAATTAAATGCCTCCTCTGTGTCTTTTCTTACCTTCTATAACCATTTTTCCTTCGTCATTAAGCTTCTAATAAAATGCTTCCTCCCTCTCTTTTTTTCTCCTTTAGCCAAATCCTTCATGTTTACAGCCTCTTTATGGACCTAGAAAGTTCAGGTGTGGACACTGAGCAGGCTGCCTAGACTTTCCCTCTGCTCTGAGGACAGCTTGTCGGCAGAGGGAGGAGCTGCTACTCTCCTAGGCCTTACTGGTGAGGGAGGGCATTCCCAGGCTATAGGGCATTCCCATAGAGAAACGATGAGAGCTCTGTACTTCTCTAGGCTGCAAATGAAGACACATCCTGATTTTTATATAGCCATGGATTTGTAGTAATTTTATTACTTTTATAATCTCACTATGATTATTATAATAAAAAATTTAAGTGCAATGTTTCTAACTCAAAGAAACATAAATGCTTAAGGTGACGGATACCCAAATTACCCTGATTTGGTCATTATATGTTGTATGCCTATGTCAAAATGTCACATGCATCCCAGAAATATATACAACTTTTACATACTCATAATAATTAAAAATAAAAATAAATCTAGTTTAAAAAGTAAGCATCATTTCAAAGTGGTTAATTTGGCTTATGAACTGAATTCATATGTACACACACACACACACAGACACACACACACACACACACACACCCCACAATAAGGTAAAGGAATTGTTCTGACTCTTGTTAATGAATATGGATATTGTTCAAGTAGCACCTCCTATTCAGGGGAATCAAAAAAGTAAGCCATTTCCCAATGGCAAGATCTTCTTGAATTTTTGGTTTGTTGGATTGTGTGATGTTCTCCTTATTTTCTAGCATCTTTCCAATGTCTAGAGTAATGCAATCAGAGAATCGTCTTGAACAACCACCCATCTGATGCATGGATTTTCCTTCATGATATATTCCAGCTTCTGGTTAAAGCATCCAAAGGGATTTGAAACCCACTGCTTCCTACAGTATTGAAAATGGCTGCAGATATCAGAATCTTTCCTTTTACTGACCTGAAATCTGTTTCCTGTAAGTTCCATCCTTTGGTCCTGTGTTATGCCTTGTTGCTGCATAGTTTAACTCCCCCCACAGAAGGCAGTGTTGGAGCACACACACCTTAACTCTCAGTTCACTCTTCCAAGTCCGTTCCTCATACGTCCTGATTTTTTTTTTTTTTAGACGGAGTTTTCACTGTTTCACAAAGGCTGGAGTGAAGTGGCACGATCTTGGCCCACTGCAACCTCTGCCCCCGCCCCCCACCGTCTGATTGGAGCGATTCTTCTGCCTCAGCCTACTGGGTAGCTGGGATTAGAGGCACCCGCCACCACGCCCGGATAATTTTTGTATTTTTAGTAGAGATAGGGTTTCACCATGTTGGCCAGGCTGGTCTCCAACTCCTGACTTCAAGTGTTCCACCCATCTTGACCTCCCAAAGTGCTGGGATTACAGGCAGGAGCCACCATGCCCAGGCCATACATCCTGGATTCTTTCAAGTCTCTTTGTTGTAGAATTTTGCTCCTTAGTTTGGCTAAAACCAATTTCTGGTCACACGACCAGGAAAATTTAGGAAAGCAGACACATTGAAGGATGAGTAGAGTAGGATTTTATTAGATAAAAAGGAAAAAAGAAAAAGAAAAAAAACTCCTCAGCAAAGTGAGACGGAGTCCTGCTAACAGGCACCCCACCTCCAACATTGATTCCAGGCCACATACACAGGAACTAAAGAGACCAGGCTCCTCCCCCACTGAAAATGACATGAATTTTCTGAGGCTCCACCCTATCCTCTCAACACACAGGTCTGTCGGAGATTCTCCAGGGACCCTCCCCTTTACATGTCTCCTGCATCTGTCATCTTCACCATCTTGGTGCCTCTTCTTGGCTACACCTTCATTAAACTTGCAAGCAGTCTCTCTAACTTAGTGTCCAGAAAGCAAGAATTAAATGGCTTCCCTCTAAATGTACCTTTTTAAAGTCAGGGAGGGGACAACTTCTGTAAGGACCCCCTAGAAGGATTCTGCAGTTGGTGAAGAAATAGAATGTAGAATTCATCCCTTGTGCAAACTCGTGAGGGGCACCATCTTCTGGGATACGTTGTGAACTTGACTGGAGAGGCAGTAACAGTCAGGCTCAAGAAGGGAAGGAGATGTGTGTTTTGCTGTGGTCATCAGAACATGGACTTTGGAATCAGGCAGACCTGGATTTGAAGTGTCGGGCCTGACATTTACTAACTTGCTAACTGACACATTATTTAATATTACCAGGTCTTAGTTTCTTCATCTGTAAAATGGGAATAATAACCTGAGTCCAATGACTGCACAATTTTGTTCATTTTTGAATGGGAGACTTGAAGCTGAGTTAAAAAGAGCATAACATTAAGATCTTTCCTCTATTCTGTAGGAAAGAACATAAAAGGAAATTACATTGCTTTCATTTATTCAATAATTCAATTATTTATTTAGTATATTTTATGTGGCACACACTAGTCTGGGAACTGGGCAAAAAAATGCAAAACACAACTGCTGAAATTCTACTTATACTGATGTTTAAGATTTCAGAAAGAAAATTTCGATAAATATTACAACTAAAAAGTTATCATTTATTTATGTAATTCAGAAGAAGGAAATATGAAAAAGTCACCCAGTTGCTGCTCTATGTGTATTTCTTGTCGTAAGAAATACACATAGAACATTAAGTTCTAAAGTAATTTTCTATTAAGGACTAAGTTCTAAAGTATTTTTCTAAAGTTCTAAAGTAACTTTTAAAGTAACTTTTAAAGTTACTTTAGAACTTTAGAAAAAATGTTCTAAAGTAATTTTCTATTAAGGACGTTTAGCCAGGGCACACAAGTGAGTAGAGAGTAGTTTTCCTGGAAGGTAGTGGATATTCAATCTGCAAAATTTTCTGAAATGATTTGGAGCCTGGAAAACATTTATGACACAGTAGATGAGGAGGAAACTATTTCTCTAACCCTGAGCATTACAGAGACACCTAACCGTAGCTCTGGCCAGTGGGAAACTCTACATCAGAACATTCCTCTAGTTAATGAGGTTGCTTTGTAGACTTTCATGGAGGTCTCCTATATGACATTCAATGGGGACAGGTTTTCAGGTCCTGAGAACAACCTCATCTAGTAGTAAGTTATGTTTCTTCTGCATTAGATTCTTCTTTAATCTTCAAATGTTCCTTACTCTTTTGATAAATATAGTCGGGCTTTAGCTAAGCTGAGCTTGGCCCTAAAGCCATTATATTTTTAAAGGTAGCAACTTCTAAAGCAATGGTTCTCAATCAGGCACAGTTTTGCCCCTCCAAGGGACACTTGACAATGTGTGAGGACACTTTTTATTATAAAAATGGAGGTGCTACTGAGATCTAATGAGTAAAGGCCATGAGATGATGCTAAACATCCTGCAATGCACGGGACACCCCCCTAAACCAAGGAGTTGTCTGACCTGAAACATCATTAGTGCCAAGGCTGACAGATCCTGTTTGAGATAGTACCTGCTGCCCCAGACCAGTGCAGACTGAAGCTGATGTGTGCAGGCAAGACTTGTCATCTGTAGCCAAGTGAAGTGAGTGGCAGAGGCAGTGACCAGGATTATATCAGAAGCACATGTGTGACTCACTGTGTACACAGTGGAGTCCCCCTGAAGTGAAGAAGAAAATTTGAAAAGGAAATGGAGATTCTACCACTCTCCTAGAACTATTCCCAGGTTCCATGAATCCTATCCTACTCCAAAGCAATCAGTCTTGGCTTGGATGTTACCACCTTTGGCCTTGATCTGCTGAAGGTTTCAAGACAAAAGACAGTGCCACATTGCCCAGAGCCTAGGAGCTGTCATTTTCCGGAGTGTGTGAAATGCAGGACTGTCCCCATACTTTGGTGGATGATTTCACAGTCTCTTAACAGGGAAACCTTTCAGTCTTCCTTTCCTCTGCTTCACCTCACTATCAGTATAGCATTTGTCAGGGTTTTTAATCCTTTTCATCTGGACTATCTGATTCTAGACTGATTTTCAACTTCCATTTTGCTGAGTCTTTGATTCTAACTCAGTAGATATGTCTATACATTTTCTGTTATCTCTGCACAATAGATACTTGCCTGGATGGAATCATAATGGCAATAGCTTTCTTTAGTTTTCTAAGATTGATTCTGAAGTGTTACTGCCCCATTTAGCATGTCGTGTCATTTCTACAGCCTGCATTGTATTTATCAATCTATTCACCTCATTACATGGTAAACAGAACTATGACCATTATAAATTAAAATGCAATAAATATTATTACTGTGTTTATCGTGTTTGGGATATATTTTTGCAATAGAACAAAAGTACAATAAATCATTTGCATGTAATGATTTTTCTGCACCTTTTTGAGATAAAAACCACCCCTTGATTTGTGTTTTCAAATATGACCTCCAAAAGAACAGGGAGCATGAAAATGCTGAGTCTGTAAATCCTCAAGTTTTAGGAAGTTGTCCTGCTGACTCTTTAAGGGTTGATAGCATATGAATCCCTTCATCCTCTAGTCTGGTCTGTTGATTTTGATAAGCTCAGGGCTCTATGATGCAATTTGAAACAGAAGAAACAAAAAGAAAATGGAAGAATGGTTTATTAGGAATGTATTATATTCCATGGCGATGTCAATATAAATGCAAAATAAAAACCCAGCTGGACTTGAATGCTTTGGAAAGATTCTGTCATTCTTCAGAATTTCATTAATCCAGTCACAAATAACAGTGAGTTAGTCTATCTCCCCCCCACCTCACCTCCTTTCCCCCACTTTCAGTTGTTGTTCATTTTAAATAGTTTTAATGGCCCTGGAAGTATTCATGAATTCTGGTTGTTTCACTCTCCTAATCATGTTGTAGGCTTAAAATTCACATTTAATTAACCTCTTCACCCAAGGCAAAAATCAATAAGAAAACTCGAAATGCTTACCATACCAATCGTGATTTTCTTTGGAGGGGAAACTGTTGAAAATTAGGCATTAGGACGTCTCAAGAAAAGCAGAGAACTAGTGGTGTGGAGCAAAAAGGAGCTAGCACATGACCTGTGAAAATGAAAGCACTAGATAATGGGAGAAAATATTCATTCATTCAGATTTCAGGGAAACTACATATTTGGGATGGGTTCAGAAAATTATGTTTTATCTAGAAAAATTAGAGGCAATCTAACATACTGAAATCCAAGTGATATAGCACCCAAATTCTCAGGATAGGAAAATGATAAAAGAAGGGTATGATTTAGAGAAAAGACCGAAAATTTTGTGGCTTGACTGGCTTGACAAATGTAGTTCAAATTCTGGCAACAATACTTTATCCATATTTCTTTCATCATGGATTTTAACATTTGCAAGTGTCAATTTCCCCACCTATAAAATAGAAATATTGGAGTCTATCTAATAGAACTACCTTAAGGATTAGTTAAGATTAAATCAATTGAGGAGAAAGATTTCACAGGTATGTGTGATAACACATACAAAGACACACACACACACACACACACACACAAATATAGCAGAGAGAGCCTGACCCTCTAGTAACTATTGATGATTGATTGACACAGTGGGGCATTGGGAATTCAAACCAAACCAATCAGTGTTCTTCTTTGGAAGTTGTAACTGCAGAAGAGAGTTAGTTTGCAGCCCCTCTCAACTAAGAGTGTTAATAAATGTAAGCCAAGCAGTCGTGTAGCCTGACATGAAGAGAATATCGTGCATAGAGAGTATAGATAAAACACACACAGAGAGAGAGAGAGAAAGAGAGAAGTAAAATTGAGAGATGCAGAGATTGATTCATGGTGGTATTCAAGTCAGGGTTACAGCAGTTTACAGAGAACTTGCTATATCCACATCACGCTTGTGTTCGGCTGAATGACTCCTTCCTGTCCTCATTTTTGACAGGTTTATTAAGGCAAAAGTCACATATCATAAGATACATTGACTGCAAGTGTACAATTAATTCAATGATTTTTAGTCAATTTATAGAGTTATGCAACCTCCAACACAGTCCAATTTAGACTAGTTCCATCACCTACTTTTGCTGGTTTACAGTCAATTTCCATTCTCACCTCCAGTCCCAGAAACCACTAAGATGCTTTCTTTCTCTATAGATTTGTTTTTCTCGGAATTTTACATAAATAGAATCATTCACTATAGATCTTGGAGTATGGCTTCTTTCACTCACCAGCACTGTTTCTCCATGTCCTAGACAGTGCCATATGTAAAGGAATAGGGTGTGGGTTACTTTAAGTTTGTGGCAATGGTCTGAAGGGTCTATTTAAAAAGTTTTAAGGTTCATCCATGTGGAAGTATATATTAATATTCTGTTTCTTTTAATTGGTTAATAACATTCCATTCTATAAATATATCATATTTTGTTTATCTTTTCATCGAGTCATAAACATTTGAATTTTTTCCAGTGTTGGATTATTAATAATGCTGCTATAAAAATTTGCATAAAAGTCTGTGTATATTATTTATATTATTTCTCTTGGGTAAGCCTTGTAGAATTACTAGGTTGTATTGTAAGTTTGTGTTTAAATTTTTAAGAAACATATTGGTTTCCATTGTATATATCTACCAGTACTGTTTCTCCACATCCGAGACAGTGCCATATATAAGGGAATAGGGTGTGGGTTACTTTAAGTTTGTGGCAATTGTCTGAATGGTCTATTGAAAAGGAGGCAATGGGAACGTGGAGAAGTCCAGCCTGCAAAGCAGGAATGATGCCTCTAAGTTCTTATCTCTAGCCACCAGGTTTGGGCCATTTAGGTGTCGTGTTCTATTTCTAATTCCAGGCAGCAACTTTTGCTTTGTTGTTCCCATTATAATGCCCCCACTTAAAGGTGTTAGGGCATATTTATAAAAGTGGGTTCTAAAAATGACAGTATAGAAGTACATAGTGATAATTATAAATCCTTTGATCTGGACACCTATGGTTTCAATGTATCCCCCAGTTTCATGTGTTGGTAACTTAATCCCCAAATGCAACAGTGTTGAGAAGTGTGACATTTAAGAGGTGATTAGGTAATGAGGGCTCTGTCCTCACAAATAGATTAATGTAATCATCGTGGGGGGTGGATTCATTATAGAGACAGTAGGTTTGTTTTGTTAAAGTTCAGCGCCTTCTTGGGCTCATAGCCTCTTTTCCAACTTCTGCCATGGAATGACATAGCCCAAAGGCCCTCTCCAGATGCTGGTCCATTGATCTGCAACTTCCTAGGCTCCAAAACTGTAAGAGTAAGTCTTTTTTTTTTTTTAATAAATTACCCAGTCTCAGATATTTTGTTATAGCAACATAAAATGGACTAAAACACATGTATTTCTTTGAATGCCCTTTTTAAGGAGTGCATTTTAAAATAACCCTTCTGTTTTCTTTTTCTCTCTCTTTTATTTATTTATTTATTTATTTATTTATTTTTTGAGACAGTTTTGCTTTTGTTGCCCAGGCTGGAGTGCAATGGCGTGATAACAAATCACTGCAACCTCTGCCTCCCAGGTTCAAGGGATTCTCCTGCCACAGCCTCCTGAGTAGCTGGCATTACAGGCACCCACTACCATGCCCAGCTAATTTTTTATTTTTGTATTTTGTATTCTTTAAAAATCTTGTATAACAAAGAAACATATGAGCTAGAATTAATCCCTATGCAGGGCTGCTCAGGAAGAAGAGTGGAAGGATGAAGAGAAAAGACAAGTACTTTACAGAGAAATACCATGGAAATACACTGATACCAGGAAAAATGCACTTCTCAAGCAACAAGGGATGTGGCTTCCTTAGTCACAATTGGGGTTAGATTGGCCAATATTATCTATTTCCTATTCAAAGGCACAAAGAATTTGTTAATATAAACCTTAGATTTTATCTACTCCAATGATTCAAAAGATTCTCTGATATTTCTTTTTTTTGTTTGTTTTATTTTTTTAAGACAGAATCTTCATGTGTCGCCCATCCTGGAGTGCAGTGGTGCCATTTTGGTTCACTGCAATCTCCGCCTCTCAGGCTTAAGTGATCCTCCTGCCTCAGCCTCCTAAGTAGCTGGGATTCCAGGTGCCCACCACACCCAGCTAATTTTTTATTTCTGGTAAAGACAGCATTTCTCCATGTTGGTCAGGCTGGTCTTGAACTTGTTGCCTCAAGTGATTCACCCGCCTCAGCCTTCCAAAGTGCTGGGATTATCAGATGTGAGCCACTGCAACCAGCCAAAATAATCTCTTTAATAAAGCCATTATGCATAGAATTTTTGTAAAATCAAACATCTTGAGGTATTTTTATATAAACTGCTATTAAAATAGAGCTACCATGCCTACTTTTACTTCCATTTGCACTAAACCTAAATGATGCAATTTACATTCACTGGCATAATTTCAACTTCCCATCTTTTTCTTTGATAAGATATCCTTAAATACTGATTCTATTGTTTAACTTCTCTGCTAATTCTCTGTAATTTACATAATTTATACATTACATAACCATGATTTTTTTGTCTTTACTTAAAAAATTATACAGTAAGAATAATTTTGTATATAACCATGAAATACAGACAAGACTTACCCTTCCACTACTGAAACATTATAAAATATATATCTAAAATAGTAATTGTCCGATATTGGACAATAGGTTGTTTAGGACTGTGATTCCTGAAAGAAGGGAAACAAATGAGATAAGGTCAGAGATTACTCCAGTTTCCTGCAGAGACTAAATTTTCAGGAAGCAGCATAGAAAGGGGATACCTAGTTGCAGCCCAATACTCTTTTTGTGTCAAGTATATTGAGCTCAGTGTTGAAAAAAAAAAAAAAATCTAGAGAGCTCCAAGGATCTGCAGGGGTGGTGGTTTCCCTCCAATCTTTGGTATATATAAGAACTATGCAAGAGCATGGAAATAATAAGCATAGAAAGCAGTAAAATAAATAATTTTTAAACCCACATGAGGCTAGAAAGAAGTCAAATTATCCTTGTTTGCAGATGGTATGAGGAAAACCTAAGGGCTCCAACTAAAAACTATTTGAACTGATACATTCAGAAAAGTTGCAGGATACAAAGTTAACATGCAAAAATCAGTAGCATTTCTATATGCTGACAGCAAACAACAGGAAAAAAATCAATAAAATATTCCCATCTTTAATAGCTACAAATGAAATAAAATACCTGGGAATAAACTTAAGAAGTGAAGATCTCTACACTAAAAACTATGAAACTCTGATGCAAGAAATTGAAGACAATTCTAAAAAATGGAAAAATATTCTATGTTCATGAATTGGAAGACTCAATATTTAATAATACATTTAACAAATGTCCATACTAGACAATCCAAAGCACTCTATAGATTCTATGCCATCCCTATCAAATATGAATAATATTCTTCATAGAAATAGAAAAAATAACCATAACATTTATATAAAACCACATAAGACCCAGGATAGCCAAAGCCATCCTGAGCAAAAAGAACAACTGGAAAAATCATATTACCTGACTTAAAATTATACTACAGAGTTACAGTAAACAAAACATCATAATACTAAATCTAATATCTCAAATCAGAGAAATGCAAATCAAAACTATGATGAGATATCAAAGGAACTCTCATATACTGTTGGAGTGAACTTAAATTGGTATAGTCACCATGAAGAATAGTATGGATGTTCCTCAGAAAACTAAAAATAACGCCAGGCATGGTGGCTCAAGTTTGTGATTCCACACTTTGAGAGGCCAAGGTGCAGGGATCCTCTGAGGTCAGGAGTTTGAGACCAGCCTGGCCAACATGTCCAAAACCTGTCTTTACTAAAAATACCAAAAATTAGCCAGTCATGGTGGCAGGTGCCTGTAATCCCACCTACTTGCAAGGCTGAGGCAGGAGAATCACTTGAACCCTGAGGCAGATGTTGCAGTGAGCTGAGTTTATGCCACTGTACTCCAGCCCTGGACAACATCCAAAAAAAAAAAAAAAAAGGAGAAAAGAAGAGAAAACTAAAAATAGAACTCCCATATGATCCAGCAATCCCACTGCTAGGTATATACCACAAAGAAAGGAAATAAGTATATTTAAAGGCTATGTGCACTCCCATGTTTATTGCAGCACTATTCACAATAGCCAAGATTTGAAGCATACTAAGTGTTTATCAACAGTCAAATGGATTAAGAAAATGTGGTACATATACACAATGAAGTACTATTGAGCCCTAAAAAATGAATGAGATCTTGTCATTTGCAACAACATGAATGGAACTGGAGGACATTATGTTAAGTGAAATAAACTAGGCACAGAAAAACAAACTTTGTATGTTCCCACTCATTTGTGGAAGTTAAAGCAATTAACCTTATGGAGATAGAAAGTAGAATGTTTACCAGAGGCAGGGAAGGTAGTTGGGGGGAAGACGGGAGATGATTAATGGGTACAAAAATAGAAATAGATAGAATGAATAAGATCTAGTATTTGATAGCACAACAGGGTATTACAGTCAACAATAATTTATTGTATATCTAAAAGTAAATAAAAGTATACTTGGAATGTTTGTAAAACAAAGAAATGATAAATGCTTGAGGTGATGGATACCCCATTTACCTTGATGTGATTGTTATGCATTCTAATGTAGCCCATAAAGATACATACCTATGTACCTATACAAATTTAAAATAAATAGAATACAAAGAAATAAAAACTAAAATAAATAAAAAAAGAAATGACACAAAAAAGACCTAATGAAAGTTTTACGTGGGAGAAATACAACATTTGAAATAAAAATATACTGGTTTAGATTAATAGCAGATAATACAGTTGATATGTTTAACAAAGATTAGACAATATAAAAGATGGATAAGCCTAATGACACAGCAATAGAAATTATAGAAAACACAGCACAAAACTAATAAAACAAAATGCTAAATCATGAAAAGACATCCATGAGTATTAGGCTAATCCCAAACTACAAAGGACACAGTGGGACATTTCTGGAATGATGGAAATGTTCTACATTTTGATGGTGGTGATGGTTACATGTCTGAAACAGTTGTCAAACTCATGGCACAGGACTCTTAAAATTAGTGATTTTTATGGTGTGTAAGATATACCTCAACGAAGCTGATTTTCTAAAAAGTATAAAGCATCTCCCATGTTCCAGGTTGTGCTAGATACCACAATAAACAAGCCACAGTCCCTTCTTTTACAGTCTAGTCATAAAGGTAGACAACAAATGCGATAACTGCAAATGATATGCGATATAATAGATGTATGCACAGGATTCTAAAGAAATAGAGTTTTAGAGACTCAGGGGAAATTACTAGAGGAGGAGCTCAGGCTGGCAAAGTACATATCTCTATCTTACTAGCCTATTAAACTCACATCTTTCACTAATACATATCATATAAGGGCAAAGAAATCCGCATATGAGAATTTTGTAAATTGTATTAAAATAGATACATTTACAAATTCTTAAGAGAATTCTCTATTTTTTTCTGTGCATCCCTTGTATTTTTGTACTCTTATTTTTTTCTTAATTTCTGTTAAGCATAACAGAGTAAGCCACACAAATCTTAACTGTACCACAAAATGAATTTTTCCATGTATATTTCCTCATAACTGCCACCCAGATCAAAGGTTAGAACATTCTTAGACTCGTTTCTTTTTTTAAGGCTGTTATTTGATGGTTGATTATTGATCAGTGTTTTGAAATATGAGTAGAAGACAATGTTGCCACTCTATTGAAAATATTGTCTAGGGAGATCAAGATTGTCATTGCTAGGTAGGTTGTGGTGGCTCATTCCTATAATCCCAGCCCTTTGAAAGGCTGAGGCTGGCAGATTGCTTGAGTCCGGGAGTTTGAGACAGCTTGTGCGACATGGTGAAATCTCATCTCTACATAAAATACAAAAAGTAGCTGGGCATGGTGATGTGTGCCTGGAGCCCCAGCTACTTGGGAAGTTGAGGTGGGAGGATGCGTGAGTCCAGGAGATTGAGGCTGCAGTGAGCTGAGTTCACACCACTGCACACCATCCTGAGTGACAGAGTGAGACCTGGTCTAACACCACCACCACCAACAATAACAAAAGATTGTAAAAGATTATCATTGCTTTTTACAGGAATTGTTGAGGATTATCCATTTTGACTCTGTTAATTTCATTATGAGGACAGCTAATTTAGGTAATATATATAATACTCCCATGGTGAAGCATGTCTTTCTGAGAGATGTAAATATTAATATTCTGCCCTTGGAAAAGCTATTGGAATTTTAAAATTATTCCACTGCAGGGGAAAACATAATTTTCAGTAGGAGTTTGTTGAACCCTAAATAGGATGGGTGCGTTATAGTGAGTCTCCTGTGTGCTTTTGTGTAAGAAAAAATATCTTTGGGAATCGACCTTAAAAGTCACCTTTTCTATGGCAATAATGTATGGTTACCTACTTAAAATAATAATTAATGCCAATAAAATTGATAATTAGGAGCTATCTCCAATTTTAATTAGACATTCAAATATTCTAATTAACCTGTTTTGGACTTGTCTTGAAGCTGAAGATCATCTATTCTTTGACAGAGGGTGAGGACAACTCAGGAAAGGAGCAACACATCTACTTTGAATTAGCCCAAAGATCTGATTATCTTCTACTATGGTTTTTTGTCTTTGTATGTTAGTTGGAGAAAGAAGTACCTCCCAAGGAAAAATCAGGTTTCTTTTCAGAAAGATGCTGATGTCTTAATGGCTATGTTCCCCCAAATATGTGTGTTTCAATATTAACTCCCAAGCTGATGGTAGTAAGAGGTGGGGCCTTTGGAGGGTTATTAGGTCAAGAGAGTGGAGCCCTCATGAATAGGATTGGTCACTTTAATAAAAGATGCCTTCGAGAGACCCCCTTGCCCATCTACCATGTGAAGACACAGCAGAAAGTCACCTTCTGTGAAACAGAAAGTAGACCCTCAGCAGATACTAAATCTGCCAGCACCTTGATTATGGACTTCCCAGCCTCCAGGAGGTGAGAAATAAATTTCTGTTGTTTATAAGCCACTCAGTTTATGGCATTTTGTTGTTTGTTTTTCTGGGGTGTGTATGTGTGACAGGATCTTGCTCCATCACCCTGGCGGGAGTATACTGGCATGAACACAGCTTACTGCAACCTCAACCTCCTGGGCTCAAACAGTCCTCCTACCTCAGCCTCCCAAAGTGTTGGGACTACAAGCTTGAGCCACTGCCCCCAGCTTATGGTATATTGTTATAGCAGCCTGAACAGACTAAGACAGAGGGATACAGGGCCCTGGGCCAATCCACAAAGCTTCCTTTGGCATCACAGTCTTCTCTTGTCAGCTCCAAAGTATCTACCTTCAGACTTCTATTCAGACTTTTCTGCTACTGGATCTTACCTGAAACTTTACTATCCTGAATCCTGAGCTCACAGCGAGTGAGAACTGAGTAGGCATGAAGGTCTGTGAGACTGATGGAATATGACACCAGAAAGGTAGGAGATAAGTCATAAATGTCCTTAGCTCCAGGCTTTGTCCTTTCTAATCTCCATCAATCAAAAGTGGTTTGAGATTCTCACTTTTCCTTAATCTATTAATGGGACATTGATGTTTTGTTTGATGGCACATTGCTCAACTAAAGTAACATTTTGTAAGATGTTTCTTGTATTTATCCTAACTGAAGGGAGTGAATGATGAGAATTTCAGGTCTTTTTCAGCTTTAGGAGGACAGTATTTCTGACCAACCTGTACTTTCCATTCCCTTGGATTACTCTAAATGGGTATTACCTCCATGTAACTAAGGGTTGGAATGTCCCATAATCAGGAGGTCAAGGAGATGATATTAAGGATGTCCCTTCTACCCCAGAAAGAACTACACTTGACAGCTGGTTTAACTAGTCTCATTCTGAAAACAATTTTGGACAACATACCCTATTGTCTTTAATGGCTGAGGAAGCTGAGACATAGAGTTCTGTCTCTCCCTAGAATCTCAGCAGTTTTCTCTGAGTTCACTTGCACTCTATCAGGACATGAAGGCTACCTTGCTCCTGAGATTCAGGCAAGTTAGTTTCCACAGTACCATCATCCTAGTACTCCCACTTCACTGACTGGAAGATTATGGTGTCAATATCTAGTTTCTAAGACAGAAGCCTCTTTTTACAAATGTCCCAGATCCTGACATTCCCCACTGTAATTGTCAGTCTTCTGATGCATATCATTAGAATGAGACTAGTTTATTTGTGGTTTTTTTTTTTTTTTCAAACAAAAGAAAAGGTCATGGCTTTCTGCTCAGCCCATTCATTGAAGGATCCAATGGATCTCTAAGCATCATCTTTGCATCAAAGTGCCCTGGAGCATCAGTACTGGAGGACATTGCATAGACTTCCTGGTGAGCTTTTTTTTTTTAAAAAATGAAGATTTTATTTAGAATAATGTGGGAGAAACATTTTATTTGCAATAATTTTGGATTTGTAAAAAGTTGCATGCTGGGAGTAGTGGCTCATGCCTGTAATCCCAGCACTTAGGGAGGCTGAGGAGGGCGGATCACGTGAGGCCAGGAGTTTGAGACCAGCCTCGGCAACATGATGAAACCCCCGACTCTACAAAAAAATTTAAAAAAATAGCCAGGTGTGCAGCACATGCCTGTAATCCCAGCTTCTCGAGAGGCTGAGGCATGAGAATGGCTTGCGGAGGTTGCGGTGAGGTGAGATTGCACAAATGCACTCCAGCCTGGGTGACAGAGCAAGAGCCTGTCTCAAAAAAACAAAAACAAAAATGTTTCAAAGATAGTGCAGAATTCCTGTATGCCCTTCCAGTTTCAATTTTCCTTAATGTAAACATTGTACATTATTGTGGTACATTTGTTAAAACTAAGGAACTAACACTAATACATTAAACTCTAGATTACTTGAGTTTTCAGTTTTTCCATTAATCTCATTTTTTTTCTGTTCCAGGATCCAATTCTGACAGCTTTTCAAGTCAGTCCTCTTCACATCTAATATTGAAACAGGAGAAGTTGTCCCTTATCACCTCGCAGGGCATGCAATGGGGTTGTGGCTCATTTCTTAGGTGCCCTGAAACTAAGGGGGAGCATGCAGATGGGCAGGTCATGGGAAGGTTTTTGGGCTCCCATCCCAGAGCAGTGTCTAGTGTTGAGTGTTTACAGCTCCTGAAGCCCCAGTGGGCATGTGTTACAGTGTGCTCTTTCAGCTTAGCCATCCACAGGCAGCTTGTGTTAATCAGCTCAGTTAGACCCTCTACCTTTTTGCAGGGACAGAGAGCTTTCTGTAGCCCTAGTATACCAGAAACATCGGATCACACGTGGGCTTGGAGAATTAGTGCAAGATTCAATTGAGTGGTGCAAGTAGCTCTTAGCAGATGGATGGGGAGCCAGAAAGGGATGCAGTGGGAAGGTGGTCTTCCCCTGGAGTCAGGTCGCTCAGCAGCTGGACTCTCCTTCAACTGCTCCTGACCAAATCTCCCTCAACATTCACGTCATTCTGCTATCGTTAGCTTGCTGGCGTCTATAGTGTGTTCTTCTGCTGGTGTGTTTCTTTCAACGTCCAGCCACTTGTGTATGTGCCCGCTAGGGTGCTCAGGGGTTTTCTAGAGGCACAGGATGGGGGTGTGGCGGGCCAGAGTGCTCTTGGAAAATGCAACATTTGGGCATGAAAACAGCTTTGTCTCTCCTCACTTAGGTCC
This sequence comes from Ateles fusciceps, assembly GCA_036589455.1. Lineage (NCBI taxonomy): Eukaryota > Metazoa > Chordata > Mammalia > Primates > Atelidae > Ateles > Ateles fusciceps. The sequence goes on along the minus strand of JAZHEH010000424.1, from coordinate 2,017,761 downwards.
ATGAGCACAGTACTGAGGTTGGAGCCTTCACCAGGGACCCCACCCTTCTCCACCTAGCACTTTCCTGCCACCACCTCCCGTATCAATATGGGATTCTTTCTAGAATTTATCTTCAATTATCAAAAGTTGTGAATATCAATGAGAACAGTATGTAAGCCCCTTGCTGCATGTCTGTTTTGTTCCTCACAACAGCAAACATCCCTTCTTCTCACACTTTCTGCTCTAATTAAACCAAAAGAAAGCAGATGGAGGAGGGATTTTTTAAATGTCTTTCATTCATTTTTACCAAGGACACAGTGGACATGAATGCCTCCTTTCATTTTCTCTTTCTTTCTTTTTTCTGAATGTAAACATTTAGGTTGAATTTCTCTGAACTAAAAGGCAGCTGAATTTTTTTCCTGGAATCAGTAGACTGCTTCCATAGCATCCACACTGAAAGAGAGAAAAGCGCTTGATGATCAATGCCCCTGATATGCTAATGATTCTTTCCTTTCTGCATCTGAAGGGTCACTCTTAGGCTGCAGCCTTTAATAACAAAGTCTCCTGGAGCTCAAAAATTAACAGTCAGATTCATACTCTTTGGTCTGGGAAGTCACGATGCATCCTAACAGATTCAGTTTGGAATGCAATTCTTGTTCAGACAGTCTCACCAAGTATGCAGCTCACGGGTTGTCCCTTTAAAGCTTATATAAGCAGCGGCATTTAGTTTCCTTTTTAAAAAAGAATTTAAACTCTGAACCTGAAGTTTACCTCCTCTCTAACCAATGTCATTTCACAGTCACTCAGTTTACTGATGCATGTAAAGAGAAAGAAGGCAATTATTTCCGAGAGTAGGCAAACCTGTGTTCATGGGGCACGAAGGAAATTGTGATGAGGATTTAGTATATTTAATTCACCTATTCATCGAGTGAAGGAAAAGGCAAGAGGCAGAAGGAAATTAAATTACAGACTTTTTTTTATGTCCACTGCCTTGAGAATTATTACAGGTCTATACTGTTACACCGTTACATGGACAAAGCACCCAGTTAAAACTATCCCCTAGATTTTAATAATAACTACTTTGGCTTGGTTTGCGTTTGGATTTGACTTGCTTCACAGGAAACCTTAATAATTTCAGATCTCATTGAAAGGAATCTAAAATTTCAAGTGTATGCTGGGCTGAAATTTAATTGACACTACTATGAGACATATCAAGTATGCTTTTCTGGGCTGGGCGTGTGGCTCACACCTGTAATCCCAGTGCTTTGGGGGGCCAAAATGGTAAGACGGTTTGAGGCCAAGATTACAAGACTAGCCTGGGCCACACAGTAAGACCCCATCTCCACAAAAAAATTTGCAAAATTAGCCAGGCATGGGAGTGTGTACCTGTAGTCCTAGCTACTTGGGAGGCTGAGGCAGGAGAATCACTTGAGCCCAGGAGTCCAAGGTTATAGTGAGCTATAATGGTGCCACTGCACCTCAGCCTGGGCAACAGAGCAAAACCCTGTCTCTAAAACATAAAAATTAAAAAGAAAGATTTTGCAAAGGCAGTGGTGAAGGGAAAAGGAAGTATGTTTTTCTTAATAAGCGAACACTATGAAAAAAGGGTCATGCAAAGCTTTAACCCTGTAAATGAGAACAATTGGCTTTCAGGTAATGAAGAGGTTCAACTCATTGGGGTAAAAACAAGCATTTCTTTTTCCACTGTCTGCTAACAGTTTTATTCAGCTGATGTGCACTCCTCTTCTTCCCTGAAAAATGGATTTTCTTAATGAAAATTAAGTCTGATCGCATAATCTTTAATTACATTTGGTTGGTAAAACAATTCCATTCACTTAAAAAAGTTGTTATCGTAACTGATTCAGAGATGTGTTCTTCCCCACCTCTCTAGCATGAGGATGGACTGGTGGCTGTGGTGGCTCCTACAGGAGTTGTGCCCTCTGCTCTCTCTAATCTCTTATGCACCCACATGCACACACCTGCACCTTCTCTGCATTTACACTTTCACTATTTGGACAGAGAGAAGGAATAGAGAAAACAGATATTGTTGTGAGTGTCTGAATTGAGTAAATAATTTGATTGATCATAGCAATAGATCCAATTTATTTATCCTTGGATGAATGGTGCTTCCACAAACCCTGAGAGAAAAGACTCAAGTCCAAGAAGCTTCCTTGGGCATTGGTGATTCCTTCTGATTCTCACCCATATCTTCTAGTTGACTGCCAGGCAGTGGCATCACACCACAATCTTCTAATAGTTCCCTTTGCCTAGAGCTGTGGTGGTTCCCAGCAAGTGTTAGCCCCAATTTCTTCTACTCATCACAGTCCCCATCTCTTGCTCCGGATCTCCCTCTGTATCCTTCACCCACTAGTTATCTCTTCCCCCAGTGCATGGTAAGTACCAATCTCACCTGGGAGAGCAGAATTCACAGCATAAATAAATGTTAAACTTCCCTTTTGGCTGAGCCTCAGGCTGTAAAGAGATTCTCTTGTGGACTCCCTCCTTTGGCTGCTATCCACAATAAGTGCATTAATTTAAAAGTACTTAAATGTATACCTAATTTTAAATTCACCTTAGTTAGAGGTTTGAAAATGGCAAGTTTTGCACAAGTACTTAAATAACATAAAGAAAAAAAAACTAAAGATCATGTAATTACGTTAAAATTTTCAGTTGTATTATTTTTTTTTGGTTGCCACAACTCATTAATTTGTAAAATACATTAAATAATTTTTGGAAGAAAGTAAGTATATTTTTAAGTTATTCGTGAAATAAAGCAAAGAAGTTATTGTTAATATTTAAATGAACTGTTAGCCTGAAACCCAACTATATATTTTTTATTCTTTGTCTTGTTCGCTGCAGGAATGTAACAAGGTTGAAATGAATGCACTTCAACGTAAATGTAAATAATGATGATGATGACAAAGCTTTCTTTATTTTATGTTATTGATTTAATCCTGCTCTCAACCTCACATACCCTGAGAAGTAAGATCATCCACTGGGATTTTCTGAGGACAGTATATCTGCTTTTATTACCATTGTTTCAAAGGGATTTTGATCCTAAGCAGAACACTAAAGTCTAAACTGTTGCTCTTTGCACTGTCTTTACACCTTTCCCTTCTCCCTGAAATCACCATTGCAAAATTATAACTGAGACAGTGAAAAAGATCTGACTTAACCAACTCCATTTTGCTTCTAACCTCCAAGCTGTCCTTATTCATTCCCGGGCATAGGCTGAACTAACTTTGGGAGACACTTAGTTTACAGTTTAAAACAAAGATGATAACAGTTCTTTCCCAAAACAAATCTCCTTCGTGCTTGGAGTCTAGACTGCCTTTATAGGACTAATAAGTTAACCACATGATTAGAAATTATGGTTTAGGAGTCATGCAGCTGGAGGCTACAAGATTCTGACCCTTCCTAAACTGCTTCTAAGATCAGTGGTTGAGATATTTTGCAGGCCCTGCACTTGATGGATCGGCCGGCACCACCCAGATGGAAAAACTGGCTCATCTGATCTTGTGGCCCTCACCTAGGAACAGGCTCAGTGTAAAAGGACAGCTCCAATCCCTTGATTTTCACCTCTGACCCAGCCTATCAGCACTCTTAACTGACTGGCTTCCCCCTACCCACCAAAATATTCTTAAAATGTCTGATTCCCGAATGCTTGGGGGAGACTGATTTGAGTAATAATAAAACTTCGGTTTCCCACAAAGCTAGCTCTGCATGAATTACTCTTTCTCTATTGCAGTTCCCCTGTCTTGATAAATCAGCTCTGTCTAAACAGTGGGCAAGGTGAACCCATGGGGTGGTTACATCACCACTAGAGGCTTTCTTCCTCTTCCTTTGGAATCAGATTTTCAGTCCTGTTAAATATTTCATCTTCTCTCTATTTGTAGATTTTTAAAAGATATTGTTCTTTCTTTCTCTGGATTCATAATCCTCAACAGCCTACATTGAGGTGGAAATACTACAGAGGAAAGAAAAAAATATGAATTGCTGAGCAATAAAAGATTTCTAAAACGTTATCCTTACTATATAAATATTTGGGCATAAATTCATCAGCACAGTGATGTTCCAGACTTAACTTTTTAAAAACCTGTGCTAATATTATTGATTTCAGTGGCTATGATTTCACTAAATTAGAGCGTGTGGCTAATGTTTGCATTCTATTGGCCTTTTCCAAGATGGCTGCTAAGCTCAATTTTCATACAATGATGGCTGTATTTTGCTGCTTCTTTATCTAGAAGCCAACCTGCTATATAAATCAATGTTTTCTAATCTTTATTTCACTTAAAAGGTAACATTTAGAAGCCCAATTCAGTATACACAGAGGACCACAGAGTGAATTCTCAGAGCTATTGTAAACCACTGTACTCTGATCAATTGGGAAGGTGGTTACTAGCCTGGATATAAATTCACATAATGTTTGAGTAGAATTTACTTGATAATACTAATATGGACAGGAGGCAGGGAAATACTGGGTAGAAGAGAGTGGTTCCCTGGCAAAGGCCCCACCCTAAAGCCTGGAAATCTGTGGCCCAAAATGGGAACAGACATTCCTGTTTTCATGCCCTAATGTTGCTTTTGGCCTGACATACCCCCCACATCCTGTACTCATATAAATCCCAAGCCCCAGGCTCCATGAGCAGAAGAGCAGAAGAGCAGAGGAGCAGAAGTGCAGCACAGCAGAGAAGGAGACAAGAGAAGGAGTGCCTGAACATAGAGAGGAGTTCAGCTGGGGATGGTCAGAGAGATCAGCTGTGGGACTGCCAAAGTCCAGGGAAGATCATCTTCCCACTTCATCCCCTTTCCAGTTCCCTATCGATCCCACTCAGAACCACCTCCATCCAGAAATAAAACTCCCCACATTTACCATCCTTCAATTTGTCCATGTGACCTGATTCTTTCTGGATGCCAGACAATGACCCAGGTACCAAGAGGGCACTGAGCTAGTTAACACTTAAGCCGTCTGCTAATGTCAGAGCTAAAAGAGTACTACAACTTGCCCACTGGGTCTTCCTGAGTTGCAGGCACCCACCCCCAGACACTACCATGGGGCCGAGTCCCAGAAGTGCTTGCTCCAGCTCCTGCACCTGCCCTTCTGTGTGCTTCCCATCATATAAGGGTTTGAGCACATGGCGGCTGAGCAGATGAGACCCACCTGTGTCGCTTGTCCTGTAAGTTGGGTCAGGGAACTCTCCCATTTCAATATTGCAGTAACCTATGCCATGCTGCCTATGGAAAAGAAAACAGAACCAGATTGTTGAGCAATTTAAAAGTATGCAGTTAAAAATTTAGAGAATATATATTTCTAATGAAATTATATTTTATCGCTTCTAAAAGTTTGTAAGTTTGCTGCATAGAAATGAAAATTTAGTACTTAATATAAATCTGAAAGTTCTCAGCTGTAATTTGTTTTCTATGAACTTAAATAAATGGCATTTAGCTGCTGAGGTGGAGGCTCTAGAAGGGAATTGAAGTTACATTTATATTCCTAACTACGTGTAGTTCTTGTCCATAAAGAAAAGGTCATCATCTTTGAGCGAGCTCTCAGCTTTGGGAGGGAAACACAAGAATCAATAGAAGAAAATAGTAGCCGTCTTGGTGAATTGTGCAGTACAACATTTGGGAATATAGCCATAACAGAGTACCCTTGGACCCATAGACTCACTATTTTTTAAATTCAGCTTAATTATCTCACTTGAGTCTAAATTAGGGCAGTTGGATATATGTTACCCTTTAAAAGAATAGGTTCTATAGGTAGCGATATTTTTCATAATCTAACCTCATACATTCAAAGTTCATACTCTTAAAGTGAGGTAAAGAGATGCTTCTCAGGCAAGAGCAGAAATACATGACATCAGCAAAATGAGGATAGGGCTCAATGGAAAACAATGGTGTGGTATGCATGTGCCTTGAAGACTTTTCTCCAATCTGTGCCCCTTCCTTGAAGATCAAATGTTTGCCACTTGTTCAAGTAGACCCATGAAAGCAGCTCCATCGAAATTATTGTTCTCTGACAGTAACTTACTATTTGGAGAAAGCTTTTACATAGTGGCAACTAGTAGTGGGCCTGAACGTCAGGAAAGAACTTGGGGAAGGTCCCAACAGTTAACCAGAAGCACTAACGCACATGAGGCATGTTTTGGGGAAACCTGGTTCAGATGCCCTGGTTCAGGGGCCTGGACAAGCCATTTGTTCTTCTAGATCCTATTTTATCATCTGTAAAATGAAGAGGCATGTAACTACAAAGATGTCCCTCCCAACCTGTGTTATTCCAAGCCAATAGAGACCCATTAATAGAGTCTCAATTGTTGCTTTAACTCTTTCTTTGACTAACACAAGCAATTCCATAAAGAGTCATATTATGATACCATGCAGACTGGGTTCCCAAGCAAGAAAAGGGATGAGAATTCTGTCCATGAAAGCAGTCTCTGTTTGAAAGAAAACTTTTTTGGCTACTACCTTTCCAAACATTAGATCATAAAGCCCTAGGCATTCAAAAGGGGTAAAATAAAATCATATGAATTCAGTATCCTAACATTCAAAACACACAGACAGAAATACTTTGGGACAGGCCATATGAAAACACATACTAATATTTTGGGACAAGATGAATATAAAGCATTTAAAAAGCTGACTTTTTAGGGTAGTTTTATATTGATACAATGTTATTACGCTGGTACTTAAAACCACTTGGACAAAGGGACAAAATGTTGCCAGTGAAAATCTTTAAAATAAAATTTATAATTTTAAAATAAATTGAAATTAAGATTAGTAACTGAGATTTCCAATGACTTTTATACTTTTCACAAAATATTTATTCTCTTGAATAGTTTAAACCATTTGGGACCATTTACTGAAGATATATAGATTTATTTTAAGCAAATGAAAAGTACCGAGATTTTGCAAAGGTAAATTATAGTTGATCTTATTTCATTTGTTACCAATTTTGAGCCAGTGTGGTAGGATTTAACAATTTTACCAAAGAAAAGTATTAATTCAAAACAGACAAAATTTGATTACAGAAGATTTCATGAAGAGTAAACAAATATGTGCCTCAAATATCACTTTTATCTTTCCATCATAGTATTACTTTCAAAATTTTGTTTTTTTATATTTATTTAGAGACAGATTCTCACTTTGTCGCCCAGGCAGGAGTGCAGTGGTACGATCTCAGCTCACTATAACCTCCGCCTCCTGGGTTCAAGCGACTCTCCTGTCTCAGCCTCTTAAGTAGCTGAGATTACAGGTGCCCATCATGATGCCTGGCTAAATTTTGTATTCTTAGTTTAGGCAGGGTTTCGCCATGTTGGCCAGGCTGGTCTTGAACTCCTGACCTTAGGTGACCTGCCCGCCTCGGCCTGTCAAAGTGCTGGAATTACAGGCTTGAGCCACCACTCCTGGCCTTATTTCAGTTGAGAAATTCTTTTTTTTTTTTCATACTTCTTTTTTTTTCTCCTCTCATCTCAATTAAAGCAAGTGTCCTGCTTCACTGGGCGGCATGTTTCAATCTCTCTGAAATGATTTGCAGATATAGCTGTTGCTCTGAGATTTTGCCTTTTGCCATCTATGTGGTGATGATTTTAATAATTATCTTCACATTTAAATAGATCATATCTCACAAAGCCCCTAACAGAACCTCACTCATCCCTCTAGTACTTCTGGGAGAAGAGAGGGTTTGGCTAATCGTGCCCTGGAGTAGAGAAATTAGAGATCCGTGAGGATATGGAGATGACAGGACAGCCCATTGTGGTGGAGTCTCAGTCACAAAGCAAAGCCACCATGAAAAATCAGAAATTCCGAAGTATTTCCAAGGTCAGACTTTATCTTATAAATACATTGTCTCTAAAATCCTCTTTCTATTTCTAATCATGTAGGAAAGGAAAGGGAGATTATACCACTTTTAATTAGGTAGACTGGTTTGCTTGAAGGTATCTAAGAGGTTCCTCAACTCCTTCCTCCTTCTCAAATTTCTGCCACTAAAGGAAGTGTGCAGATCCATTCCAACTACCATAGAGCTTAGCTTGGGTTAGTCCTTCAAGTAACTCTGGCACCAGGACTTGCAGAAAGTTTACACCTTACAAGCTACTGCCTCCAGGGTTGAGCTGCACAATTGCCAAAGTAAGAGTGAGGACTGTGAATGAATTTGCTTATGTTGTGATGCTAAAAATTAGTAATAGTTACAATCTCTTTTTTCTTAACAACAGGGATGCCTCCTGAGATATGTGTCGTTAGGCAATTTCCTTGCTGTTTAAACATCATACCCTGTATTTACACAAACCTAGATGGTACAGTCTACCACACACCTAGGTATAGCCTATTTCTCCTTGGCAGCAAACCAGTGCAACAGGTTACTGTGCTGAATACAGTAGGTAATTGTAACACAGTGTGAGTGTTTATTTATCTAAACATGGCCAAACATAGAAAAGGTACAGTAAAAGTATAGTAAAAAATATTTAAATTGATACGCCTATATAGAACATGTATTATTTCATTCTATGCTGCTATAAGGACATATCTGTGACTGGGTAATTTACAAAGAAAAATGGTTTAATTGACTCATAGTTCCTTGGCTGGCGAGGCATCAGGAAATGTAGAATTGTGGCAGAAGGGGAATCAAATATGTCCTCTTTACATGGTGGCAGAAGAGAGAAGAACAAGGGCCAAGCAAAGGGAGAAGCCCCTTATAAAACCATCAGATCTCATGAGAACTTAATATAATGAGAATAGCATAGGGGAATTACTTCCCACTGGGTCTCTCCCATGATATGTGGGTATTATGGGAAGTACCATTCAAGATGAGATTTGGGTGGGGTCACAGCCAAATCATATCAGGGCATTTACCATGAATGGAGCTTCTAGGACTGGAAGTTTCTCTGAGAGTGAGTGAGTGAGTGGTGAGTGAATGTGAAGGCCTAGGACATTACTGTGCTCTACTGTAGACTTTATAAACCCTGCACTCTTAGCCTACACTAAATTTACTTTTTAATCTCCCTTCTATTACAAATTGACCTTAGCTTACGGTGACTTTTTGCTTTATAAAGTTTTTAATTTTTTAAATCTTTTTTACTTTTTTGCAATAATACTTAGTTTGAAACACAAACACATTGCACAGCTGTACAAAAATATTTTCTTTCTTTATATCCTTATTCTGTAGGCTCTTTTCTATTTTTAAGATATTTAATTTTTTCTTTACTTTTTAAACTTTCTGTTTAAAAACTAAGATACGAACAGACACATTAGCCCAGGCTTACAAAGAGTCAGGATGGTCAGTAACACTGACTTCCACCTCCACGTCTTGTCCTACTGGAAGCACTTCGGGGGCAGCAGCAGGCATGGAACTGTCACCTCCTAGGATAGCAATGCCTGCTTTGGGAATACCTCCTGAAGGACCTGCCTGAGGCTGTTTTACAGTTCATTATATGTTGGTGTGTGTAGGAGTGCACTCAAAAATAACATTAAGAAGTATAGTAAATACATAAACCAGTAACATAGTCATTTATTATCATTATCAAGTATTAGCTACTATACATAACTATAAGCAAGTGCTAGACATCTCTAAGACTGGCAGCTCAGTAAGTTTTTTTTATACCAGTATCATCACAAACATGCAATGCATGTTGCTATCACATTAGGATGGCTATGACATCACTAGGTGATAGGAAACTTTCAGCTCCATTATAATCTTATGGGATAGTCATCATATATGTGGTCCATTGTTGATTGAAATATCATTATGCAGCACATGACTGTATTATGTACAAAGTATGGATAAAAAACTTGCAATGCAAATTTTGTTGTTGTTGTTGTTGCTGCTGTTTTTGAGACAGAATCTCACTCTGTTGCCCAGGTTGGATGGCAGTGGCACAATCTTGGGTAATTGCAGCCTCTGCCTCCTGAGTTCGAGCTATTCTCCTGCCTCAGCCACCTGAGTAGCTGTTATTACAGGCATGTGCCACCACATCAGGCTAATTTTTGTATTTTTAGTAGAGATGAGAGTGTCACCAGGATTGGCCAGGATGGTCTTGAACTCCTGACCTCAAGTGATCCACTTGCCTCAGCCTCCCAAAGTACTGTAATTACAGCCATGAGCCACCGTGCCCAGCCGCAAAGATTTTAATAGACTTTTTAATAGACTTACAATGTGAATATATGTGCTATGCATTCAAAAACATTGCAATTGTTTGTTAACAGGGGGGTGGTTCTTAAGGATAAAAAGAGTGTAAACAAGACCAGTTTTCTTTCCTGAATCAAAATCTATTTCTATCTATTTAATGGGAGAAAGTGATAATCACAACCAATTTGTTTTTTCATGTAATCAATATATATTCAGAATTTAGTGTTTGATACTAGGAAGACAAGACAGTTGAGGATAAAAGATAGCTCTATATTCTCTGTAATAAACTATGCTTTACCAAATAGATTTTTACTGGCTCAAACTCACAAAGGAATAATACTTTAACAGTCAAGTATTAAAGTCACAGAACAATAAAAAGGTAATATGTAAAATCTAGTCCAATCATGTCATTTAAAAAAATTTAAATAAACCTTTTATTTTAAAATAGTTTTAAATTTATGGGAAATAATGCATTGATAGTAAAAAGATTTTCCATACACTTCACACTAATTTCCTCTATTCTTAGCATCTTACATGACTACCGTGCATTTATCATAAATAATAAATAATACTGATGTATTTTTAGTCACTAAATTGCATTATTTATATGGATTTCATTTATGCTTCCTAAACTTCCTTTTTCTGTTCCAGAATCTCATCCAAAATACCACATTTAAAAAAAAAATTTCTCTTATACAATCAACTTATTATTATTATTTTTTATTATACGTTAAGTTCTGGAATACATGTGCAGAATGCTTAGGTTTGTTACATAGGTATACACGTGCCATGATGGTTTGCTGCACCCATCAACCCGTCATCTATGTTAGGTATTTTTCATAATGCTATCCCTCCCCTAGCTCTCCACCCCCCTGACAGGCCCCATGTGTGATGGTCCGCTCCCTGTGTCCACGTGTTCTCAGTGTTCAATTCCCACTTATGAGTGAGAACATGAGGTGTTTGGTTTTCTGTTCTTGTGTTAGTTTGCTAAGAGTGATGGTTTCCAGCTTCATTCATGTGCCTGCAAAGGACATGAACGCATCCTTCTATGGCTGCATAGTAATTCCATGGTGTATATGTGCCACATTTTCTTTTTTCAGTCTATCATTGATGGCATTTGTGTTGGTTCCAAGTCTTTGCTATTGTGAACAGTGCCACAGTAAACATATGTGTGCATGTGTCTTTATAGTAAAATGATTTATAATTATTTGGGTATATATCTAGTAATGGGATTGCTGGGTCAAATAGTATTTCTGGTTTGAGATCCTTGAGGAGTCACCACACTGTCTTCCATAATGGTTGAACTAATTTACACTCCCACCAACAGTGTAAAAGTGTTTGCATTTCTCCACATCCTCTCCAGGGTCTATTGTTTCCTGACTTAAATGATGTCCATTTTAACTGGCGTGAGACAGTATCTCACTGTGGTTTTGATATGCATTTCTCTAATGGTCAGTGATGATGAGCTTTTTTTCATATGTTTCTTGGATGCATAAATATCTTCTTTCAAGAAGTGTCTGTTCATATTCCTCACCCACTTTTTGATGGGGTTGTTTGTTTTTCTCTTGTAAGTTTAAGTTCTTTGTAGATTCTGGATATTAGCCCTTTGTCAGATGGATAGATTGCAAAATTTTTCTCCTATTCTTTTGGTTGCCTGTTCACTCTGACTATAGTTTCTTTTGCTGTGCAAAAGCTCTTTAGTTTAATTAGATCCCATTTTCAATTTTGGCTTTTGTTTCCATTGCTTTTTGGTGTTTTATCCTTGAAGTCTTTGCCCATGCCTATGTCCCATGAATGGCATTGCCTAGGTTTTCTTTTAGGGTTTTTATGGTTTTAGGCCTCACACTTAAGTCTTTAATCCATCTTGACTTAATTTTTGTATAAGGTGTAAGAATGGGGTCCAGTTTCAGTTCTCTGCATATGGCTAGACAGTTTTCCCAGCACCATTTATTAAATAGGGAAGCCTTTCCCATTTGCTTGTTTTTGTCAAGTGTGCCAAAGATTACATGGTTGTAGATGTGTGGTGTTATTTCTGAGGTCTCTGCTCTGTTCCATTGGTCTATATATCTGTTTTTGTACCAGTACCATGCTGTTTTGGTTATTGTAGCCTTGTAGTATAGTTTGAAGTCAGGTAGCATGATGCCTCCAGCTTTGTTCTTTTTGCTTAGGATGGTCTTGGCTATATGGGCTCATTCTGGTTCCATATAAAATTTAAAGTAATTTTTTATAATTCTGTGAAGGAAGTCAATGATAATAAAAGCATTTATGACAAACCCATAGCTAATATCATACTGAATGGGCAAAAGCTGTAAGCATTCCCTTTGAAAACTGGAAAAGGACAAGGATGCCCTCTCTCATCACTCCTATTCAACATAGTATTAGAAGTTCTGGCCAGGGCAATAAGGCAAGATAAAGAAATAAAGGTCACACAGGAAAAGAGGAAGTCAAATTATCTCTGCAGATATATGACTGCATATTTAGAAAACCCCATCATCTCAGCCCAAAATCTCCTTAAGCTGAGAAGCAAATTCAGCAAAGTCTCAAGATGAAAAACCAATGTGAAGAAATCACAAACATTTTTATACACCAATAATAGACAAACAACCAAATCACCAGTCAACTCCCATTCACAATTGCTGCAAAGAGAATAAATTACCTAGGAACATAACTTACAAGGGATGTGAAGGACCTCTGCAAGGAGAACTACAAACCACTGCTCAAGGAAATAAGAGAGGACACAAACAAATGCAAAAACGTTCCATGCTTATGGATAGGAAGAATCGCTATTGTGAAAATGTCCATACTGCCCAAAGTAATTTGTCGATTCAATGCTATCTCCATCAAGCTACCAATACCGCATTATTTTTATTTTTTGGATTTGCTGAGGATCCTCTTGGCTGTGATAGTTTTGCAAACTTTCCTTATTTTTCATGGCCCTGGCAGTTTTGAGGAATACTGGTTAGGCATTTTGTAGTATGACACTTGAGAAATAAAAATAAAATTCTAAGCCACCAAATGATTGAACAAACCTCCTCGTGGCCAAGAGGAGCCCAGAAAAATCTTGAAAAATGGAATTTCTGGCCATGAGATAGCTGGGAGGTTGAGCACATCTCATTATACCCTTTCTCTCACTCACCATCTTGATGATTTCTTCCCTAAGGACTAAACAGAAACAAGCCTGTGCAAAAGACTCCACACCAGATTTCTACCAAGCCTCCCTTTTGCTTCCTTTTGCTGCCCCTCCCTTTTGCAAGTTTTGGCAGAACTGACCAGCATTCCTTCCTGATAAAAGACTACCAACTAACTACAGAGTGGTTCTGGTCAGTCTACAGAGGATGCAAGATGGGAGTTTTTGTTTGCTCTGCTTCACCTTTGAAATCAGAGGGCCAAAAACTCCACCCTGGGATTATGTTAACACCACCATCTTTTATACATGGGACCTATGAAGAAGCACAAAGCTCAGTTGCACGTGCACACATTTCTCCATTCACAAATATTCATGGATCCTCCTACAGCTTCTTGAATATGTACATTTGGCCATTCTGCTCTGCATAAATTCCTGTTCCCTTTGTCCCTCCCTTGAAGTGCCCATTTCTTGCTTCTGACCAGAAGTGGTGCTTCCCTGCAGATATTGCACCACTGCACTTCAGCCTGCGCAACAAGAGCAAAACTCCATCTCAAAAAAAAAAGACTCTTATAGCTAAGAATTTGAAAGCTATCATAAAATAATAAGGAAGAATGTGTATTGTTCCTTTTGGAGGGAGATATGTAGCACATTTTTCTTTGGTTTCTTTGAGATGTGCATGATTTATTTATTAATTAGTAAAAACATTAGCAAAAACTGAAAATTCTTTGGTATCAGAGGTCAAGCAGACTACACATATCAACTTATTAAACATATTATATAGCCCAGTTGTAACCATCTGATGGGTTCTTCTAGCTCATTGCACAGGTAAACCCAATTCACTGAGACAGTGTTAGTGGAGTAAACAAAATGATTGTTTAATGCAAGGCCAGCCAAGCAGAAGGACAGGAGTTTATTAGTCAAGTCAGCCTTTCTGAGAAGTCAGAGGCTAGGGTTTTTATTGATAGTCTGGTGGGCGGGGGCTAGGATGTGGGTGCTGCACCCATAGTGTATTGCTGATCAGGTGTATGAAGGAGAGGAGGGCACCAGTTTTAGGGAGGGACTATTATTATCCTTACTTTCAAGTTAAACTATGAATTAAATTCCTCCTATGGTTAGCTTGACCTAGGAATGAAGGCCAGCCATCCTGTGAGGCCAGAAGCAAGATGGAGTCAGCCATGGGAGTCTTCTCTGGCTGTCACAATCTTTGCAAAGGCAGTTTCACAATTTTTATTTTTAAATTCAGTAGATCATTCTGACATTTGAGCCTTAGGTTCATTGCCTTTTTATCTACAAGTGCGTTCCCAGTAGATTCCATGCATTTGATAAACAGCGACTAGTAATGCTTATTACTACTGTTAGTTATTACTAAGACTGTTTTAGCCATTGTGGAAGATATAAAGATGAGTAAGTTCCAGACCTAGCTGTTCAGAGTACACTAAAACATAGCTCACTGTTGACTTCCATAGCTCCCAGTACAATATAATATACACGATAAGCATTAAGCAAGCAATCCTTGTTTAACAAATTAATAGTCAATTTATACAATACTGGGCTTTTGCAATCTCCACTGATAACTGTTTCAATTAAAGTATTTATGTTGTAATTGGTCAATAATGCAAATTGTGTGTTAGAAAGGCTTTTAATAATTATTTCTGCATGCTATCAATATCTTTGCACTTTTGATAATAAATCCAGTAAAGCAAAACTGAGCCCATAATTGTGTAAATCCTCTTCTTCATCTCATAACTGAAAAAGTAGTGTGATATCTCTGAGATAACATTCTTCTGAATGGCTACGCCTATTGGTCATCCCAGCTATTCCCAATAGTAAAGACAGACTTAACCACTCAAGTTTTATTTTTTTAAATAGAGGTTATATTTTAGATATACATTCTTAAATCAATTTCTGTCAATTATTTTAAGTTTAGCATATGAAATAAAGAATTTGATACAATGTTGAAATACATGTAAATTGCTAAACTTCTAAAATGTCAAGTTTTTCGCCTTTCCATTATTTTTCAATTTATTCTAAATCAGTATTTTATATGGGATTGCAATTAATGCTAATGTATGACATTTATATCAATTACTAGTCCTGTAGCAATCAGTCTCCTGCCATCTAGTACCAAATGTCTAATGTGGGCAAAGCATTTCATACAATAGTAAAAATAATCACATTTCTACTTACATTTACAATAGCTCATCAATATCTCTCTCCGATTTATTGAATCACTATTGAAGGAATGTAATGTGAGTTATAGCTAAGACATTTTATTAATAGGTCATTTTTATTGGCTTTTACTAAATTAAGCTAATTGATGTTAAAAACAGTCAGACGCAGTATTTTATGCCTGAAATCCCAGCACTTTGGGAGGCCGAGGTGGGTGGATCACAAAGTTAAGAGATAGAGATCATCCTGGCCAAAATGGTGAAACCCTGTCTCTACTAAAAATACAAAAATTATCTGGGTATGGTGGCATGTGCCTGTAGTCCCAGCTACTACTTGGGAGGATCAGGCAGGAGAATTGCTTGAACTGGGGAGGCAGAGGTTGCAGTGACCCGAGATCCTGCCACTGCACTCCAGCCTGGGTGACAGAGCAAGACTTCATCTCAAAAACAAAAACAAAAACAAAAACAAACCAGTATATTAAAGAACATGTTAAGAAATTAATTTTTAGGCCCCAAAATATGTAGATTTTTTTTCCTCATTTATATAAATTGAACATATTATTTATATCTTCTCTAAAGCAATTTATTCCCAATCCCAAGTGGACAAGAATGGTTGTTTCTTTTATAGCTCTTTTTAGTGTGTCTACAACCTTCATAATGAGTGGCTGAGTTTGGAAAGTAGCAGATGTTCATTAGGATGTTGCAGCAACTTTTCCAACTGGTCCACATAAACCTTCAACCACATACCTGGAAAACCCAATGGAGTTGATGTAAGCATATTGGTTGGTGTTATTTGTGTAAGGATGCTGCTCTGAGCCTTACTGTAAATCTCCCGAGCTTCCGGTTTCTGACCCCATAGGAAGAGAAGTTTTTCAGGACTAATTTCTCAGTGGAAAAAAAATACGTATATTAAATATGGACCTTCTAGCTTTATCCTTAAATTTTAGCACTTTTCTTTATTCTAGCTTTATTATTTTTAGGGTCTATATAAACTTCTTTGGTTTTAGTTAATTTGTTTTTTTTAGGAAAGCTCAAGTGAGTCCGGGTTTTCTATTAATTTGAAGAACATCTTGGGTAGAATAGAATCAAACCCCTAAATCCAAAGAAACAGAATAAGATTCCCTAAACTGATCAAATTGAAATGAATCTATGAGAAAAGATAAAGGCATTCGTGAAAATGAACTAAAAGTTTATCCCCCCACTTTCTAAATCCTGCAGAATGCTCAACACACTGGTCTTCAGTTCCACATATCATCATTCTCTGCACTGACATTTGAACTAACTTCACTGATTGGTAGATTTCATTTTCCTCTTTGAGGATTAGGTGAAACTCTTCCCATCTAACAAAGGAGCAGACTATTAACACACCCACAATTGCTGGTTTTCCTTTTGGTAAGTGAGGTGATCTGAAAACCGTGACAATCCATGGTTTAAGTACAGATAACAGTCATATTCTGAGTATCTGAATACTCAGCTTTAGGGAATTTTGAACATCACCCATATTGTCACAGTGCTAAGAGAAAGATCTGTAACAAAATTTTATCTTCTCAGAGCACATATACAACCTGATTGGATTTGTAAAGCATCATCCTGAAGGAATATTGGTCTGCATTCATAGGTATAAGCTTTAGAGAAAGATTGGGGTGAACGTGCTGCTCAGAGGGAATCCGGGGCATCACAACAAGCTGGATGCCTGGGGGTCCCATATAGGACTTCTTGCTCTTCTCTGTTCTGGCTCTACAATCCCATCACAAGCCTCTGTTTTACAATCCCATTGCAAGCCTGTTTGTTCAGGGTCAAGCTTTGTTGAATGTCAATGAAAGCAGGAGTTCACAGACTGTGGCCTATTAGCCAAATCTGGCCTACTGCCTCTTTTCGTAAATAAAGTTTATTATTATTATTATTATTATTATTATACTTTAAGTTCTGGGGTACATGTGCAGATTATACAGGTTTGTTACATAGGTATACACGTGCCATGGTGGTGGTTTGCCGCATCCATCGCCCCATCATCTACATTAGGTATTTTACCTAATGCTATCCCTCCCCCAATCCCCCCCACCACCTGCTATTCCTCCCCCAGCCCACTACTCCGCAGGCCCCGGTGTATGATGTTCCTCTCCCTGTGTCCACGTGTTCTCATTGTTCAATACCCACTTATGAATGAGAACATGTAGTGTTTGGTTTTCTGTTCTTGTGTCAATTTGCTGAGAATGATGGTTTCTAGTTTCATCCATGTCCCTGCAAAGGACATGAACTCATCCTTTTTCATGGCTGCATAGTATTCCATGGTGTATTGCGGCACCGTTCACAATAGCAAAGACTTGGAACCAACCCAAATGCCCATCAATGATAGACTGGAAAAGAAAATGTGGTAAATAAAGTTTTATTGCCAGCTGTGATGGTTCACTTCTGTAACTTCAGGACTTAGGCAGACCAAGGTAGGGAGGATCACTTGAGGCCAGGAATTTGAGACTAGCCTGGGCAATATAGTAAGACTCTGTCACCACAAAAAATAAAAAATAAAAAAAGGCTGGGAATGGTAGCATGCATCTATCATCCCACCTACTTAGGAGGCTGAGGTGGGAGGATAGCTTGGGCCCAGGAGTTTGAGGCTGCAGTGAACTAAGACTGCACCACTGCACTCCAACCTGGGTGAAAGAACAAGACTCTGCCTCAAAAAATAAAGTTTCACTGGCACGCAGACATACACATTCATTTACCTAACGACTATGGCTGCTTTTGGGCTACGGCCTAACATATTTTCTTTCTTACCCTTTTAAAAATAAATGCTGACCTTGAACTGAAGGATCAACTGATAACTTTGAATGTGTAAACACTGTGGCGGTTTGCTGACTCAAAAGACCAGGACAGATCACATACATTGCTTATGTTTCTTCATTGAATAAAATAGCATTTCAACCCCCAGACCATTTTCTTATTTTCACTCTGAAAAGAGAACTATGTGCTGCATGGTCAGGAAAAACAAAACAAAACAAAACAAAACAAAAACAGAAAACCCGGCAGGAAGGAAGCTAGGAATAGTTCATCTGACTTCATTACTTTTCTCCATGTAAGTGACTCAAAACCCCGGAGAATACTGTGGACAGTGGCACTCCATGTTTCTTCACAGCTCATCATTACTGATGTTGCAAGAAAGCTCAGATTTCTTCACTGCAGGGTTGGATTCTTTGTGTGTGTGTGTGTGCGCAGACACACACACTCTCTCTCTCTCTCTCTCACACACACACACACACACAGAGCTACCATACATGGACACCCAGCCCCTTGCCTCACTTTTTAAGTCCACTCAGGTGCTGACCGCCAGCTGGTGTAAATGACAGATGATGCTAACTTTCAACAGATGTCTTTCTGGCCCCAAAGATAATGAAAATGACAAATAATAACTTTGTAATTACCTTAACTTCAACCAAGCAGAAGCTGAAAAATAACCAGATGAGAACTGCAGGGAACATGTGGGACTGACTTTCCCATTAAGCATGCTTAAGTGTCCCCCGTGCTGTGTGGCTTAGAAGCTGTGCCAGGAGGGCAGGGAAGGCAGCCGAACATGCACCCAACCATAAATCTTCTTGGCCCCATGATAAACAAACAAGATTTCAGCATCTGCACGCACAGCTGACTAGAAATGGAAAAATGAAGATTAAATGGGAACTAGGGCACTGTCAGACCTGGGAGCTTTACAGTTCCTTGGATCCTATAAAACTCCTCTAATTAAAAATACATTTTAAATGCTCACATTTCATTTTCTTCTCTGTTTGCTGGGACTGGTCCATGAGAAGAAACAATAGGAAATGGCAAATAAAATTTCAGCTTGATGAGAGCAAAGTGTGCCTTTTGCTGGTATTCTTGGTTTGAGAAGTGGTTTAGAAAACTATCCTGAAATACAGTGCACCGTTTCGTATCTTGACCAATTCTGGCATGGTTGCCTGGGCTTCATGAGATTTCTGAGCATAATAAAGAAAAGTCTTTGTTGAGACTTTTCTTTATTTTTAAAAGTCTGGAGCTTGTTTGAACTATGTCTGAATCACCACCCAGATATGAATTTTTTTAGTTTGACTGAAAATTCTGACCATGCTGTCTACACCTGGATTGAAATCAATCAATCAATCTCTGGTTAGAAACAATTCTCACTTGTGATGGTTAACTGTATGTGTCAACCTGACTGAGCCAGGGAGCAGCCAGATATTCAGTCAAACACTATTCTAGGTGTTCCTTAGAGGGTGTTTTTGAATGAGAGTAACATTTAAATTAGTAGACTCAGTAAAGTAGATAGCCCTCCCTAACAAAGAAAGGACTTGTCCAATCCTCAATCTGTTGAGAGCTTAAATAGAACAAAAGGGGTGGCTTTTCCCTGAGTAAGAGATCATTTTTTTTTCTGCCTAATGGCCCTCAAACTGTGACATTAGCTTTTTTTCTGCCTTTGGTCTTGCACTGAAACATCAGCTCTTCCTGAGTATGGAGCCAGCTGATCCCCAGATTGGAGCTACACACTCAACTCTCCTGGGTCTCCAGGTGGGTGACTCACCTTGCAGATCTTGGGACTTGTCAATCTCCATAATCACATGGGCCAACTCCCTAGAATACACCTTTTACCAGGAAGACATATCTTGGGGCTGGGCTCAGAAAACAATACCCAAAATAAGGGTTTCAGAAGCAAAAGTTTTTCTCTGATTTTCTCTTGCCTTCCTATCTCTCAGTCTTGTCTCTCTCCCCTGAAGGCTAGCCATACAAACTAGAATTTGTATTCATCAAGGCAGGTCACAGAAACCAGAACTCCTTTTCCCTAAAGCCAGCCATAAAACCTAAAAATATTTCTTTAATTTCCCCCCCAACTTTCTGTGTATAAACTGGCCATAAAGAAATGATCTGACTTACTTTGTTTGACTGTGGGTCATCTCAGAGAAGGTCCTGCCCCATACCCAGAACAAAGGAATGCTGCTCAGACAGGCTAAGAAGAATCTAGACAGAGAGGCTTTGCTCAGTCTCCCCACTCAGTCTGTTAGTATTAGCTCATATACTTTTTGTCAAATCCTATTTCTACATGACTATTCATATTTATTGAACTTAAGCATAAAAATGGATAATCTCTCCTGTATCATTGGGTCGTCATTCTGAAGGCTCCCATGTATACACGTTAAATAAGTTTGTGTGCCTTTCTCCAATGAATGAGCCTCTTTTGAGCTGATTTTTCAGCAAACATTCAGAGGACCAAGAGCCTTGGCTCCTGTGTGTACATCCCATTGGTTCTGCTTCTCTGGAGAACACTGACTAGCCATCAAAGCTGAGGCTAATATCTTAGGACATGCATGAGATATCAACGGACTTATTATTGAAATCTTCCTGTGTTTTCCTGCCATGGATAATTGTTATCCCTCTTGTAGCTATAATAGAGCAGGTTGCAAAAGGTTGGGGGACGAAAAGTGCCTAGAGGATGGGAGGCATTCCAGCACAGGTCATCCATGTGAGCAAAGGCACAGAGGCAAGAGAATGTGGCTCATATCTGGGGGACTGTGAACCAGGCATGTGGAGGTTAGGGAGGGAGGGGCCCAGCAGAGGGCTAGAAAAAGGCTGTTCTTTACAAAGAGAATTTTGGAGGTCAGTGAGTTGCCATCTGGCCTTCATGCCGACCTAGTATTCCATTACCAGCCTTGTAGCAAGCAATAAATTTTGTGCGTCCTTCTGACTTTCCTCTGGGTGTCCCACATCTCACATTTTGCACTGTCTCCCCTTCATCAGCAGTAACAGCCCAAGTTGCTGAGTTCAGCACCTATTATCTTGTTAGCAAGGTATTCCCTTCAGTGCTGCCTCTTTGCAACTCAGTCTCTCTAATGCTGACTGCTAAAACGATTTGATGTCCAGATGTAGATTCATCTGAGTCAGGAGCTCTGAAATCTGTGCCTGCATTGTGGAAATGTGCTGGCAGATGTGACCATGATTGGTCTGTTGCACATTCATTTGAACATTTCAAAGCCCTGAATAAAAACTCACGGTTGGGCGCGGTGGCTCACGCCTATAATCCCAGCACTTTAGGAGGCTGAGGCTGATGGATCACCTGAGGTTAGGAGGTTAAGACCAGCCTGGGCAATATGGGAAACATGACCAAATCCCATCTCTACTAAAAAATACAAAAATTAGCCAGACATGGTGGCGGGTGCCTGTAATCCCGGCTACTTGGGAGGCTGAGGCAGGGAGAATTGCTTGAACCCGGGAGGCAGAGGTTGCAGTGAGCTGAGATCACACCACTGCACTCCAGCCTGGACGACAGAGCAAGGTAAAAAAAAAAAAAAAAAACCCTCACATTTATGGAGTACTTACCATGTATCAGGTGTGGTTCTAAGTACGCTACATGCATTATCTCATAAAATTTCTATGAGCTACATGCCATTATTATTCTCATTTTACAGATGAGTTCACTGAGGCAGAGAGGTTAAGAAAACTGTCCAAGGCCACACAGCTGACAAGGGCTGGTGTCAGAATTTTTAAAATATAGCTCTAAAATCCATGAACTTAATCATTATCCTATGTGCCTCTTTAAAGTGGGTGAGAAGTACAGGACATAGAGTAGAGCTTCTATACATTTACTTTGCTATAAATTCTATAAATTTGAATAAATCAGAATCCCATGAAACTTAGTTTATTACTGTCTACAATGAACAGATTTGTATAGAAGAGCAGACTTCAAAAATTTTTACTTTCATAGCCCGTAAAAGAAATAAATTTTTAAAAATATTGTATCCCACTGTACTTTTTTTTTTCAAGGCTGAGTTTCACCCTTGTTGCCCAGGCTGGGTGCGATGGCACTATCTCGGCTCACTGCAACCTCCACCTCCTGGGTTCAAGCGATTCTCCTGCCTCAGACTCCTGAGTAGCTGGGATTACAGGTGTGAGCCACCATGCTGGGCTAATTTTTTATAATTTTAGTAGAGACAGGTTTTCTCCATGTTGGTCAGGCTGGTCTCGAACTCCTGACTTCAGGTGATCCACCTGCCTTGGCTTCCCAAAGTGTTGGGATTACAGGCGTGAGCCACTGTGCCCAGCCATTCCCATTGTACTTTTTAAAAGTACATCTATTAATAGATTTTCAATAACGTGTTTCAACATTTGCAAAGAAAATAGTTTCTAGCAGTTTATAATATATATCTTAAAATAAAACTATTCTACTATTCTTTCAATGTAGGTACTTCAGCTTTCTTCTGGTTGCTGTTTGCATATGTGTCATTTTTCATCTTTTAAATTTTAATCTGTGTCTTTCAAAGTAAACTATGTCTGTTACATAAGGCATATCATTAGAACTTGTTTCTTCTTCTTTTTTTTAATCTAGTCTGATGATCTGTGTCCTTTGACTGGAATCTTTAGTACATTCATATTTAATGTGAGTAGCAATATTCAAATTTAATGTGGATTTATGTCTGTCATTTTGCTATTTGCTCTCTATATGTCTCCTTATTTTTCTTGTTGTTTCACTGTTTCTCCTTTATTGCCTTTTTTGTGATAGACCAATGTTTTTTGGTAAACCATTTAAATTACTTTGAGGTTACTCAAAGTAGTTTACTTTACTTTGAGGTAGCCATTAATTTTTAAATTAATTTTCAGAGTGGCTCTTTCTAGGGATTGCTACATGTATCAATATATTTCAGATTAATACTGACCTTGTTCTTAAAAACTATAACTCCATTACCCTACTTTCTTTCTGCCATTATTGTTATGTATATTGCATAGTAATACAGTGTCATAATCATTGATTTGAACAATCTTATGAGTACTTCTAAGAAATTAAGAGAAAAAAGCATATATAGTAAGAGTATTCTATACTTACCCATACATTGGTCATTTTCCTGCACTTCACTCCCTCTCGTGTATTTGAGTTAATATCTGTTGTCATTTTCTTTCGTTCTATTGGACTTTCTGTTGGGACAGATATATTAGCAAATAATTCTTTCCATTTTTATCTGGGAATGCCTTTATTTTGCCACATTTTTAAACGATAGTTTTGCAGGAAAAAGAAATCTTGATTGACAGTCCATGAAGTTCTACAACCTATCAAATGCAAGACAATTAGAACTTGGGGCAGCATTCCCCAAAAAAGTGTAGTCTGTGGCCATTCATTGGCTATGAAATATCCATGGTCTAGTATAATTAAAAAACAGTAGTTTCTTCACAATAAGGATTCTGAGTCTTTCAACTGCTAATATGTGTCTTGACTCAAAGAAGAAGGTAGAGCTTGCTTTCTAAAACTCTTCTGTTTATTGGAAACTTTTTCTACTGAGCGTCTTACTTCACCGTTGTTCTACAAACAATAATGACAACCAAAATGAGTGAATGAGGCAAAGGTCTAAATCATGGAGAATTTTTAAGCCAGCTTTAAAGCACATCCAGGAAAAACAGGAGCCACAGAGGCATCTATGGCTTTCATTTTTCTCTTTTTTTCTTTTCCTTTTTTTTTCTTTTTGTTTGTTTGTTGTTTAAGACAGGCTCTCACTCTGTCACCCAGGCTGGTATAATCACTGCTTACTACACAGCCTTAAACTTTTGGGCTCAGGAGATTCTCCCACCTCAGCCTCCTGAGTAGTTGGGACTACAGGTGCAAGCCACCATGCCCAACTAATTTTTGTATTTACTGTTGAGATGAGATTTTACCACATTTCCCAGGCTGGTCTCATACTCCTGGGTTCAAGGGATCATCCCACTCCGGCCTCCCAAAGTGCTGGGACTATAGGCGTGAGCCACCATGCGCAACCCTGTGGTGGTTTTTCTGAAGAAGTTTTCAGGAGGTTTAGTATGTACACATTTCCTTAAATGGAGGAAAGGCATGTAGGCAGAGAGGCAAATAAGACTTAAGATAAATGGTTATATTCCTGTGAGACCTTGGTTAGTACCCAGCAAATATCTGCATTTTACATAAGAGAAGGTGAATGCTTGAAGAGAAAAAGGGGAGTAAAAGAAGAGTCAATTATGCAGACATCTCTAGGTAGATGGAAGAATTAGTCTAGTCTTTGTCCTGCACCTGGGAAGACAACATTATCTATGTGGAATCAAACACACTTTAGTTTCAGGAGCTGGACTTGGATTGCAGACCTAAAGTTACATTGGCATGTCCTTGTTTAGGGAGAACAGCAAAGAATTTACTTATGAATGATCTGTAGGGGAAGTCCTTCCTAGATGCCTGAGGCCTCTTACCTTTTGTAGGGATCTGGTAATGCGAGCTGTTACTAACCACTGTTCATTTGTAAGAAGGTGTTGCATGACTCAGTCTCCCAGCTTAACCTTTCCTTCTGTATAAGAAGTTTGTGAATCTTGAGATTTTTTATTTTGCAATATGTTCAAAAGTTTTAATATAGTATGGGTAAGTACACTGAAGCACAGAAAGGAACTGAGTGGGACCCAACGGGTGAAGCAATGGCACAATGAAAAAAGGGCAGAAAGATTGCATTTCCATCCTATCCACTCCCCAGCAGCCTCATAGCAAGGATTATGTTATTGGAGAAGAAAGTCCTTTTAGCAAGAGTTATGACATTTATGGATAATCAAGGAAATATGCTGTGATTTCTTTATTATTGGGTGTTTTGTTATTGTTATCTACTACCCTGCATTTAACCACACAACTTGTTAAGTGATTTGGAATTTGGTTCGTCATCTTCACCTTAATGCACCCACATGCTTGACTGTTATAGTTCAGACTGAATCAAAACACACACACACGCACACACACACACACACACACACACACACACACACACATATATATTTGGCAATTTAAGCATCCCTTATTTTATAATTACATTTTGATTGTTGAGGTATTATCAGGGCATCCTGCAAAGCTCAACTAATGCAAACCTAATTCTTTTTTAATACCAACCCCAGGAGGAGTTTAACTTGAAAACAGTAAGACTTATTTTTGAGTCTGTAGATTATTTTAAATACCTAGCTTCTAGATTTTATACACTATGTACAAGGGAGAAGACATATTATCAGAAATCTCTATTAGTTCTTCCCTTCTGAAGGTGCCAGGGGAAAGGCACCAAGCTGAGTGGTCAGCTTTGTAGTCTGGAAGGTGACTGTGGGAAATCCAATGTACATGACACAAAACAGCCCCTCAGGTAAGATGCATAATTGGACTACATCCTTTATGGGATTATAATTATTATCATGATAAACATTTATTTAGCTTTCACTATATATAATTTATCCACACAACAATCTTAGGCAGTAGCTAATATTAATTATCTACACTGTAAAGATAAGAAAACTAAGCTAAAAAGATTAACAGCTTAAGACTTACTGGAGGTCTTGTCTGATTTCATATCTATGTTTTTCACCACTGTTCTCCACTGTGGGTAACCATTGACAAAGGCTCTTTGTTTGACCAAATCCAAGTCTAACTCCCCTGAACCCTCTTCCTAAAAATGCTCATTTGTCAATTTGTGTACTTCCTTTCAGAGTCCAGTTTTAGCAAAAATCTTGCTAAGTCCATTTGGTGAGAATTCCCACCCTCAATAGCTGATCCCTGATAAAACTCTTCATCCCTGTTATCCCCAGATGATATCAAATTACCCTAGCATTCCTGCAGCAGGAATCTTGTTAGGTTGATTCAGCCTAACAGGAGTCCTCACAATCTTGATGATCCAACAGTGCCCTACCTCCTCAACTTATTCCTTGTTTATTGATGTTTTGTCTGTGTCCCCCACCCAAATCTCATCTTGAATTGTAGCTCCCATAATCCCCACATGTCCTGGGAGAGATCTGGTGGAAAGTAACTGAATCATGGGGGTGGGTTTTTCGGGTGCTATTCTTGTGATAGTGAATAAGTCTCATGAGAGCTGATGGTTTTATAAACGGCAGTTCCCCTGCACATACTCTCTTGCCTGCTGCCATATCCCTTTGCTCCTCCTTGCCTTCTGCCATGATTGTGAGGTCTCCCCCAGCCATGTGGAACTATGAGTCCATCAAACCACTTTTCTTTAAATTACCCAGTCTTGGTTATGTCCTTACAGCAGCGTGAGAACAGACTAATACAGTTAGAAATCCCCTCTTGCTCTGATTGTCTTTGGAATTGAGTCCAATTCTACACTGGAGTTTCTCATCCCCTATTGCAATACTTTTTTTTTTTTTTTTTAATAAATCTATCTTCACCACTTAAACCTCTGTTCATCTCTGGCTTTCTTCAACACCATTCACCAGTACTTCTCCAAGTGTGGTCCTTTTATCAGCAGTCTCAAGCTGACTTGGGAACTTGATAGAATTTAAATGCTTGGGCCCCATCTCAGACCTACTGAATCTGAAACTAGGCATAGGGCCCAGCCACCTGTGCTTTAACCAGCCCTCTATGTGATTCTGGTGCTCTGGAAAGTTTTAGAACCCCATCATTTACCACGATACTTGTAAGTGTGGTTTGGGTTGAGGTACATTTTAGGAGACAACATAAAGGATTTTTTTTTTACTAAACCTAACAGATCCATCACTCGAGCTTTCAGTGTCAAACTACAAAGCACATTATAGCATATGCCTTAAGTCCTATTTATCAAAATGCCTGACAACATTTCTGGGTTTTTTGCCTTGTTTCTTACATCAGTAAATATTCTCAATGCCACTGCATTGTATAGACAACTGATTCGACTGCGTTAGAGATGCCAATCCACTTCTATTCAAACCTTCTGAGCTTCACTTTCCTCAGGTATCAACCCAATTTATCTATCAAAATTCACCAGTATCCAGCACAGTCTCGTGTGCACAGCAGATAATGAATATTCAACAATTAAATAATTGGTTAAAGTGCTGGATAAACTCTGATGCACATTTCAAATTTTTATTCTAGGTACTCTTTTGAAAGTGGGTTTTAAATCCTGTTAACTCTCTCATTGATGTGGTTATAACAAGAGTCTACCAAAGCCGAGCGATGACATATTTCAATAAGCACAAATGTGATCATTGGTGTCCAAAAGGAACCCCCTCACCCCCTCATGAACCATGGTTCCCAGGTCCTGTGTAGTGATATTGGGTTAATTCCAAGAGTAGGTAAAAAAATTAATGCGATGAAATTTCTGCATTAGTTTCTTGAAATACATATTCAAGGGAAACCAGTCACCATATAGGAATCTATCTTGAGACCTCCAAGCTGTATGGAAACCCCAAGTAGCTAACCATGTGGAGAGGCTATATGAGTAAAGAAAATGCCCCAGACAGCTCCCAACTCTTCCAAGCATCCCGTGTGAGGCACCAGACATGTGAGTGAAGAAGCCATCATGAACATCCAGCCTATTTGAGCCTTTAGATAACACCAGCTTTATTTGTCATCATCATTATGATGCCTAAATATAATAGAATGAGTTAAGGGAGAAGGATAGGCACCATACATAATTTACATCCTTTTGCTAGCTCTAGCAACACATTAGTGTTGCCTAAACGCAGACTGTAAGTGCTCTAATTGTACGTATAAAAACTGAATTTGCATGGCAGTGTTGCATATTGCATACTTTGGTCGGGTTAGAAACTTCATTAACAGCACAGGGAATATTTTTATGTGTGTCCATGAAAGAAAAAAAGAATAAAATTTGTATCCTGTTTAAAATGTTATAACTGGAGTTACACTGTACATTAAGTAGACCGGTTTCTAATACCATCAAAGCAAAGTGACAGAATGTTGACTTGTACTGCTTCCATAAAGCTACAAAGACTGGTATCCTATGAAACAGCACCCAGTTTTTACTGTGACAGCCTGTTCAGAGAGCTAGGACAATACACCTTACATTTTCCACACTGAGGCTTTCGCTGTGAAACCTGGTAAGCTCATCTAGTTAGCATAAAACAGCTTGAAGTTTGTCAAATTCCTGATCCCGTAAAATCACCTTTTATACTAAAATTACCTGTCTCTTTCTTCCATAACTTCCTTAATCTCCAATATATAGTTATAGGCTAAATGCATATCTTTATGAACTTACCATTTATCACATAGTATATATGCTAGCTTTATCCTGCACAATTATAATAAATAATAATCTATTCATAGGCAAATGCATTTCTTAATCCCTTTTATACCCCCTGCAGTGCCTAGCTTTGTATATTAGAAATTATTCAATAAGTACATGTTAAATGAAGGAAATGAATAAATGTATGGTAGCTTGAAAGATACTACATTTTATTTTCCACATCCAGATACATACAGGATTGCAGATAGATTGTACTTCCTTCATCCTTAATCTCTGATTTGTCTGCTGAACTCTACCCTTTATTCTCAAATGCCATTCAACCACCGCACTGGGCTGAATTCTTTGGGAATATAGGGGACAAGAAGTAATATTTGTTCCTCTCCCACTGAAAGTTTTATGGCTGAAATCCCTATAACTAAAGACAGGTTAACAAGAAAAAAGTATAACAAATTTATTTAGTCAAAGTTTTACATGACACAACAGCCTTCAGAAATGACAAGCCAAAGAATCAGGAGAAACTGTATTTTTATGTTTAAGTTTGATGAAGAATGAACAGTTGTGTAGAGGTGTGGTTGGACAGGCCAGGCACAGTGACAAATGCTTGTAATCCCAGCACTTTGGGAGGTGGGAGGTGGGCAGATCACTTGAGGACAGGAATTCGAGACCAGCCTGGTCAATATGCAAAACCCTGTCTCTACTAAAACTACAAAAATTAGCCTTGTGTGGTAATGATGCACACTTATAATCCTAGTTACTCAGGAGGCAGGAGAATCCCTTGAACCCAGGAGGCAGAGGTTGCAGTGACTGAGATCGCATCACTGCACTCCAGCCTGGGCAACAGGGTGAGACTCTGTTTCAAAAGAAGCATGGTTGGACAAAAATGTAGGCTCTATTGATAACAAATTGGGGGGGGGACACAACAAGGCTTGTTTTTTTTCAGATTTTTCTTGGCATCTCTGTGTCTTTACTTCTTTCCTCCAAGTATAAGACAGAGCACCTGTTACATGAAGGTTTTATGACCAACTTTTTCTTTCGTGGGAGGTAGGTCAGATAATTCTTTTTTCTTTTCTTAAAGAGATGGGTCACTGAAGCTGGAGTGCAGTGATAACTCATTGCCTTGAAATCCTGGGCTCAAGCGGCTCTCCTGCCTCCTGAGTAGCTGGAATTAGAGGTGCGAGCCTAGCAGAGAATTACTTTATATACTACTATTACACAGAAAAGCAGACGAAGGTCAGAGTGTGACCTCCAGGTGGTTTATTTTGGGGTAGCATGTCCTGCAGCCCACCAAGGAGAGACAAGCACTGATTTTAAATCCTGTAATGGAACTGCTCAACCCATTCCTCTCAGTTCATCTTTTGACTTGACTCAAATAACAAATACTCCTAATGTCCCACTGTTTTGCCTGTGGTGAAGGCTTCCCCTTAGGGAACATTGGAGAAATAAGTTATAAAGTTATATGTGAATACTCAAGTCTTCATAAAATATTAAATCAGCCTAGGAGGTGACCAGTGAGTCAAGCAACTGATAGTTACATGCTTTACGTACACTTAAAAAAATCTTAGCATAACATTTACTCTTGAGCTAATGGAAAAGGTATTTTGCAATGTCCTCTAAATTATTCCCAGAACCTTATTTCTTAATTTATAACACAAGAATGTTTTATTTGCCCACAATTTGGAGAATTTGGTTCATATGATGCTGGCAAGCCCATGTGCAAAGAAAAAGTACCATACAAATATATGCTTTACAATACCTAAGACACTGCAAGCCACACCTTGAGATTCCCCACCACTAAATACTTTAATACTAAAAGCTTTGAAGCAAGAACCCTATTAGAGGGTCTATAATTTTTAGAGGGAATTCTACTAATGAATTCCACATTGTGTAAACACACACACGTGCACACACATAGCTCTTCACAGTGTGCTGTGTTGGAATTCACTTGGGGTGGTTGGCAAAATACTGTAGAAAATATTTAGGGAAAGTTATAGATTGTATTTAGGGAAAGTTATAGATTGTAACCACAATAGACAATCTGTAACTTTTCCTAAATACTCCCTAAATATATAAACTTTTTCTAAAAGGTTTTATTGAGGCATGCTGAAGGCAGCTACCTCATTAACATTAACATAGGAAAGAGATAGAGTCTGCTTACCCCATATCCCTTTGTCTCCACTCTAACTGTTTACTCATGCAAATTTTGTGCTGGGTGGCCCTCTCCGGGGAAGATCAAAGTGGAATTACCTGCTAATAGTATTTACTCTGGGCGCCCCCAAACTAAAGCTTTTATCAGTCATAAAACCATTCTTTTAACCATGTTAATTATCCATAAGTGTGTTAACTTCGAACGTCCATTGTAAAGTCTACGGAATAAAGCGTGGATGAACAGGGGAATCTTGGTTGACTGGTTGCATTTTACCCTCCGAAAGCAGCCGATGGCCATGCCTAGCCCACTTGCATCCCTGTAATGGTGTAAGAGTGCATTCATTCATCCGTTGTCCAGTCAGGGTCTGCAGGCCAGAGTTCCGCAGGTGTTGTTCGATGTGTCAGTGCTGGAAAATACAATGTGGAGGAGAGCTCAGCTGGCAGGAAGTTCTCTTCTTTGTCCTCATCAAATCTTTAAGGTTCTTTCACTTGATCTTAGCCAAAAGGCCGAGAAGCGATAGGTTCTTTAATTCCATTGCTTAACACATAATTGATGCCCCTCTTTCCTCTTCCTTAGTTTTATTCTCATTAATGTTCTCAAAGATTCAGAAAAAAGGAAAATTAAGAAAAAAAAGCTCTCTTCATAAAAAGGTAGGAGAGCCCCAATACTTGGTTAGTAATGGTCTCTTTTCACTGCGCTGATAGAAGGGAAAGAAGAGGGAGGCACTGGAGATGCATTGGAATGTAGCATGCATGAGGAGGAACTGAAACCTAAGGCGCTGGTTTCTTAAGGAGGGGGTGGACAAAGGCAATCTGGGAAGTAAGATAGTCAGAACAGGGGAATGCAATTTTCTGTGCCATCTGGGGCTCTAGCAACATAATCCTCAAAAATGTAGAATTTTGTATTCATGCTACTCAACTTACTTCTCTCCACTACACTCACCTTTTCAGAAGTAATTATATATTTTTTAACTCACAGGACCAAAATTTTCTTAAGACATATTGACAGCTATGCTTTAGACTTTAAAAGTGATGTTATAATGGCAATAATGTTACTGAAAAAAATGAAGTCAGCAATCTCTCACTTGCATATAATCCCAGGAAAGCATCACATTGGTGGGGCTACTGGTGTTATAACAGAGCAAGCGGGAAATCACCACTGAAACAAAGACTAGGCCAAATTACAGGGTCTTTATTGCCAGCGGCCACGGAGGACTCACATCTCTCTAACCCTTGGCCCTGAAAGGAAGGTGTCAAGACCTTTTATGCCTGTAAACCACTTCCTGGGCGGGGCTGAGGGCGAGGGGCTTCCGACATTCTGAGGGCCAGGGACTTTGGACATTCGGACAGTCTGTAAACCACCTCCTGGGCGGGGTTGAGGGTGAGAGGCTTTGGACATTTCGAGGGCCAGGGGACTTTGGACATTCCGATTGTTACTTAAGTGGTTCACAGAAGTCAAGATAAGCGTTAGTTTACACATTGTCTGGGTAGGGTGGAAATTACAGACCTTAGCTACTTATTACAAGTCTTAAAATGGTGCAGGGGCCAAAATGGCATGGGTTTCGACTGCTTGCCTGTCACATTAAGGTTACAAAGAGCAGTTTTAACAGAAAGCCAAGGTATGGTCAAGGTATGCAGTTTATGGGGCATTTACCCTGTCACACTGGAAACATGTTTTGTGTTTTGAAAACCAGTGAGCCTTAATTCTTTCCCAGAAAAAAAAGTGGTGAGGCATGTGGAGATGTGATGTGTCAGGGAAACACTAATCTTTGGCATCCTTACATTTCAAGTTTGTTAGCCACAGAAGTTCCTTGTATTTTGTTAATGGATATGTGGTGTCTCACACTCAACAGGCACTTGAGTTCCAGTGATGATGAGGCAGCTAACACAGTGAACTGTGTCCTTCCTCACAGTTCAGTCAGCCCTTTTGTTTGATCAGAGCCTGCCAAAAAGCCCACCTCTCCCTTCTCAGACGCCACTGATTCAAAGTGCCTTTCTTCCTCCTATAATCTGATAGGATCTCTCCCCTTCTGCACCTTTATCACTCATGGCATTTATTGCACCTGCCTTAGATCCTACTCATCTCTTTGTGTCCTAGCTGTCTTTGTAAATTGTCCACTCTTTGAGGGCAGGCATCATAGCTAGTTGATCTTTATATTACCTTTAGATTCTAATATACAGTGGGTTTTTGTGCCAGGCACTATGGTGTGCCCTTTGCTGCATTATCTCAATCCTTAAGACACCATTGATGTTCCCATCATATGCCTGTGGGCCTGGCTATTGTAAAGTTCCTAGGACTCCAGCTGCGGGGAACCATACCTCCTTGCCAGAGGCTTATTTTAGAATCCATTCAGCTCAAGGGCACCACAGACTAAGGTTCTGGAGAATTAATATTTCTTTCCAATGCCTTCTCTTTAACAGCCCTTCATAATTACTGATGGGAGTTGGCATATAACTATCCCAGCAACATTTTCCCCTCTGGGGAGAGAGCTCTGAGGAAGGTAGTCTGCACAGCTCCCAGAGCTTCCTAGCTCATTAGTTCTCAAATTTGAGTGTGCATCAAAATCACCTGGAGGGTTGTTAGACCAGTTTGCTGGGCCCACATGCAGGGCTTCTAATTCAGTGGGGCTGGAGTGGGGCCTGAGAATCTGCATTTATAACTATTGCCAAGGTGATGCTGAGGCTGGTCAACCACAAACCACACTTGGAGAATCTGTCTTTGCTCCAGGTATCACAACAATAACTACTTCCTAGGCTATCCTTCCTTGGTTACCTTTTCTCTTTTCACTCCTTTGCTCCCTTCCCAGTGTTTCCTGGGGTCATCTCAGAAGTAAACTATTTGTACTCAATCCTTATGTTTATTCTCACCGTGATACACATGAGGAGCTTATTGCATACAGGGATTTGGTTACTTGTCTCAGGCTCCACAGCTGGAAAATTCTAATTGTCAACCACCACATGATACTGTCTCTTTGGTATAATGCTTTCCACATAAAGTGCTCTATCAACATTAACATAATGACATCAAAAGGTGTTGATCAACTCTCTCTCAAATATTGAAATCTGAACTGGCTTACAGTGTTTGGAGTCACAAAGGTATCATTAGGAGTAGTTCATGATTTAGAATAGAGCTATGCAACTGAAAAAGGGACCACATTTATTGAAGCAAGTTTCCTGGCACCTGAAGAGTAGGATTGGCTTGGCTCTGTATTGACACCGTGGCCTCGTTGTGAAACTTGAGACTTCTGTTGCACTCTGAAAGCTCAAATGATAGCCTGGAGAAGTTTACAGCTGTTTGACAGCTGGAGTCTGAATATCCTAATGCCCCCCCTCTGGAGATAATTAGGTCCAGTGTCTGCTGTCACTGATGCTCTTTGATTCATCATTTTATATTAGCCAAGAGCCCAAATCCATCTCTATCCAATATATATTATCTTTGCCTCAGCTCAGCACTCAAAGAATTTTGGGGTGTGTGTGTGTGTGTGTGTGTGTGTGTGTGTGTAGTTTTTTGCTTCTCCTTTTGTGGATGATAGTAATTTTTCCCTCCACAGAACAAAGCATATGTTGCAGTTTGTGAGTGGTCTTATGATGCAGTCATACCACTCCTTAAACAGGCTTGTCAAAAATTTAGAGATGGTTGAATACTCAAAGCTCAAAATCAGACAGGACTCTGGCTTCACAGATCAGTCAATCATCGAGCATTGGGTGCCCAGAGAGAATTATGCGTTACAGGAAAATAATATGTAATTGTGTGAACAATTCACTTTATTAGCTTCCTTGGGAGTAAGCCTGTACCATCTATAGTAGATTTGACAGCAAGGAAAGGGGAAAAACGGTAAAATTATGTGCAATTTTCATAACTTATTCTGTAATAAAATTGAGTTTGAATTGAATCATAAGGTAAGCTAAAAAATAGAATGAATGTAAGTTTGATTTATTTTTAATTAATTTCAGTGATGGTAAAATGAGCCAGATTTCCAACAAGAGAGTTAGAACAATACCCAGAACAACAGAAAAAGTAGTTAAATAGGAGAGTTTATATCATGTAGAATGTCAATACATCTTCCACCATTATTCTTAAGTCAATGGTTTAAGAGTTCTTATACAAGTCTTTTGGAAAAGCATCTGGAATATAAGAGGCCTCTGTATCAAGCCTGATTTTTAGATCAGCTTGTACAAAATAAGAATAGCACAGATATTTTGAATTAACTAAATGTTTTGCCTATTCAGCGTCTGCTGTCTACAAAATATTGCTACTGCTACTAAAAACACATGAGCAAACACTTATATGGTGCTTATTTCCAGGGTCAGCTTCATGGATATTTGATCAGTGAAGTCTCACAGAGCTCTACACTGAGAAAGGAGATCCCTACCGGGCTTTAATATTCTGCAATTGCCATCTTGAAATTCTTAGTACTTGTATCTCTGTATTTGTGTTTTTACGTAAAGTCCAATGGGACAATAGAACATGTGCTGGAAGCTTGAGTCTTGATTTATGTGCAGCCCACCTCCCCATGTCTC
The DNA here is from genome assembly GCA_036589455.1 of Ateles fusciceps. Lineage (NCBI taxonomy): Eukaryota > Metazoa > Chordata > Mammalia > Primates > Atelidae > Ateles > Ateles fusciceps. Next base: position 1,982,757 of record JAZHEH010000424.1, on the reverse strand, counting down.
CCTGAGTCCTCAGGATATATTCTCAGCCTCCTTCTCTCCCACCCATTGGCAGTGGGGTACACTAATCGCCTCTCTCTCCTTCTGTAGCCTGGTGACCACTGTCACCCTCTGCCCCTCAGCAAGAGCCTAGGTGTGGATACAGGAAAATTGAGCTCTCATCCCTCAGATAATAAATATGGTGAGATATCATGCCTGTGATTATGTTAGGTCACATAGCAAAAGGGATTCTTGTGAGAGGTAATTAAGGTTACTAATTAAATAAACTTGAGTAATCAAAAGGGGTATCTAAGGAGCCCAAGCTGATTACATGAGACTTTTAAAAGCAGTTGAGTTTTGTCCAGTTGGAAGTATAAGGAGAAGTTAGAGACATTGAAAGAATAAGGACATGGTGTGCAATTGATGCAATGAAGTTGGTGGGGCCATGCCAGAAGGAATATGAGCAGCCTCTGGGAGAAAAAGCCAGCCTTTGCTTTAGCAGTCAGCAAGGAAAGGAAGACCTCAGGCCTACATCCACAATGAACTACATTCTGAAAACAGCCTGGATAATCTTGGAAAAGGATTCTTCCCCAGAACCTCCAGGTAAGAACCCAACCTGAATAACATCTTGATCTTGATTTTCTGACAGCCCAGTCAAATCAACCTGCGCTTCTAACCTATAGAATTGTGAGGTAATAAATGAGTGTTGTTTTAATCTGCTGAATTTGTGGTAATTTATCACACAGCAATACAAAACTAATATACCTTCATTATTCCTAAATTGTCCCTTGGTACTTTCTTTTTTTTAAAGAGGAAGGTGGTTATTATATGAAATTAATGGTTGATTTAAGTAGACTCTTTTAAAGACAGATTTTCTGTGTTTACATCTACAAACAGTATTCCTCTATGAAATAATCGATGACAAGGCTGAATAGTTTTATGAGCAATAACATTTATAATCATGTTAAATAAAGATGCATTAAAATATAAGAACCCTGTAGTGTTCTAAAATAAATTCCATGTCTCACTCATGTCGAGCCCATGTTTTATGAAGGATATTACAAAACTTAAGATAAATGTTATAATATTCTACCTCTCTGAGAAAGCCTGAGAGAGAGAGAGAGAGAGAGAGAGAGAGAAACTTGGTGGAGAGCCATTTATCCTGTCAATTTTACTTTGTTTTTAAATCTTAATCTGGTCATTGTGCATTTTTGATGCAAGTAAATTTACTGTGAAATCAGAAAGGGGTTGTTAAATTTTGGCTCCTGTGAGAAACATATTAATAGATAAATTGAGCCAGAAAGGAGGAAGAACTTGCACTAGATTAAAGGAAGCCAATTTGCTATACAGCCAGGATTCAGGCTTGGACCATTCAGAAGTGATGGTGGTCACTAATTTATTTTTGTATTCATCATAACTCAGTGTCTCTGCTCTCTTTCTTTATCAATCTTTCTCCCCGGCCTTTCATCGTATGAGATCCTCCAGAGGCTAACTCTTGAAATGCTTAAGGAAAACCTTTCATTTATTCCTGTGATCTCTGCTGGCCACTCACCATCCCAACAGTAGGTGTCCTTCTCTTTGTGGCAGACTGTAACCATCACACCATTAGAAGTGAACTTTCAAATTCCTCTCCTGAGGCATCCAAGTCTGTCCAGAAAAAATAAAATTAAATCAATGATCTATACCTAATAAATAAAATTTGAGTCAAGGCCCATATTATTATTTTATATTTAATCCTCAATGGAGGAACATTGATTTTACTTTTTTTAAAATTTGATGTCACTCAGCTAGGAGACTCTTAAACACAGCTTGCTACCAACCATTATTTATGCTCCTTTTCTGAGCAGCACCTAATAACTGCTAATTAAGTCTTTTGTAGCCTGACTCTGAACTAATTAGGGTTAATTGAGCCTGCTTGTGCATTAGCTATTCTAGCTCTTGTCCTGATAATCAGGATTTTGGAGCACATTGAATATTTAGTCAGTCTGTTAGCTTAGACTTCGCTCCACTGGACATTCTGCTGCAGGTCTTTGTCATCTCTTAATGAGCAAGAGTGGGCTGCTCTCTTCCTGATTTGCACATTGTCTTGTCTGTGTGTGTGTGTATGTGTGTGTGTGTGTGTGTGTGTGTGTAAAAGCCATGGAATGTGGCGGAGAAATAAGTCCCAGAAGAGGGCGCAAGCAGCAGGGCGTCATGTTATTTTGAAACTGCCTTTGCAAAATTATGACGGTAAGAGAAATTTGCCATGGCTGACTCCATCCTGCTTCCAGCCTCACAGGCCAGCTGTCCTTGCTCATTCCTGGGCCTGGGCCAAGCTAACTTTGAGGGAAATTTAGTTAATAGTTTAAATAATGGCTCTTCCCCAAACTAAACCACCTTTGTAAAACTAATGAAAGGCCATCATGTTAGGAGAATTCAAGGGGCCTGGATTCTACTAGGATGTAGGTGCAGTTAAATGATTACCAGCCAGTATTCAAGAGGTCACAAGATTTGCAACTTTCCCAATTACTCCTATAAATAACATCACTATTGTAGAACCTAAGATTGGTGTTTTGAGATGTCTTTTCAGGCTTTCACATTTCTGATGACTTAATGACCCCACTCAGACCAGCGACTCCTCTGTGGTCCCTACTCAGAAATGGACTCAACACATGAGGGCCATTTTCCACACCCCTATGATTGCATCCCCAGTCAATCAGCAGCACCCAATCCCCTAGTGTCTGGCCCTCCCAACTATCTTTGAAAAAAATCTAACCTCTGAGCCTTCAGTGAGATTGATTTGTGTAATAATTCTATCTCCTAATGGTGTGGCTGACCTCGTGCCTATCAAACTCTTTCTTAACTGCAATGTCATGGTCTCAGTGGATTGATTTTGTCCATGCAGCAGACATAAAGAACTCATTGGGCAGTTACAATTTCGTCTTTGGCTTTTTGATCATTAAAGAGAATTACCAGGCCAGGCATGGTGGCTCATGCCTGTAATTCCAGCATTTTGGGAAGCTGAGAAAGGAAGATTGCTTGAGCCCAGGAGTTCAAGACCAACTTGGACAACATAGTGAGACCTTGTATCATTAAAAGAGGAGAGAGAGAGAGAGAGAGAGAGAGAGAGAGAATATTGCTGAATTACTAAGGAATATCATTTCTTGGAGGATGAGAATGGAGTTTCTGAGGTTCTGTGTTTATGGTTCACAAATAAGACTTTTTTAGTCTTCCTCCTAGCCCTATTCATTTATTAGATTGTGAAAGAAATCAACGTATTTTACCCCAAATATGGTTCCATGGTATAATGAGGGTTTTAAATTAAAAATCTCTAGAGGTCAATCAGCACTAGAGGAGATTTTTCTCCAACTACATAAAGACAGGACTGACCCACCAAGAAGAGTTGTTCTTGTTCCCCCTCCATGTTGTGTCATTAGCCATTAGCAAAAATACAACCACACCTGAACAGACCCCTTTTCAAGGTAATAACTGTGCCTAAGGAGCATTTAAATTCCAAAGAGAACTATCAACATGTTAATTTGTTCAAGAATCCAATCCTTCTTCTTAGTAATGATTTATTGCCTCTCAATAGAATACCTCTTCTCCCCTTCCCATGACCTGTTTAATCAGGATCCAAGACCCCATTCTCTCTGCAACCTCAGGATGATATGTAAGCTTCTCTACCTTACTGACTGGGAAGCTGGGTCTTCATCTGAAGGCTCCCATGTACAAACGTTAAATAAATTTGGATGCCTTTTTCTTTCTATTAATCAATGGGCTTCATGTGAGGGATTTACAGATGTCAAATAAATTTGGATACCTTTTTCTATTAATCAATCCACCTCACGTCAGTGATTTTGCAGTGAAACTTCAGGGGCTCAAAAGTCTTGATTCCCACAATAGCCACCAGGCTGTAAACTGATACTGCACTGTGGTGCACCTGGATACATGTTATTATTGACATCATTATTACATTATTTTAGGCATGATCATGTGGTTCCTGCTAACAGGCTCTGTGATAGTCAGCCCTGCTTTCACCCCATTTCAAGCCACTAACCATCCAATCCGTTTTTGAAATTTCCTTTAAAGATTTGTTCATTTAACTTGGAATCCCTTCATTTGTTTAGTCATCTTTACTATAAGAACAATTCTACATAAAAACAAATTTTTAAACATAATCATTATACTTTCTCATGGCTGTACTTTTCTTTTTCTTTATTCCAAAAGGTATTTCAATTTATTTCAGTGTGATATTAACAGACTGAGATAGTTTTCAAAATAAGGGAAAGGGAAAGAAAGCAGTTTACCTGGAATATAGTTGTATAAAGTACAATTTTTTTCTTTTTATTTACTCTACGTTCCGGGATACATGTGTAGAACGTGCAGGTTTCTTACATAGGTTACGTGTGTCATGGTGGTTTGCTTCACCTATCAACCTGTCATCTAGGTTTTAGGACCTGCATGCATTAAATATTGTCCTAATACTCTCATTCCCCTTTCCCCTTTCCATCCCCTGACAGGCCCTGGTGTGTGTTGTTCCCCTCCCTATGTCCATGTGTTCTCATTGTTCAACCCCCACTTATGAGTGAGAAAATGTGGTGTTTGGTTTTCTGTTCCTGTGTTAGTTTGCTAGGACGATGGTTTCCAGCTTCATCCATGTCCCTGCAAAGGACACAAGCTCATTCTTTTTTATGGCTGCATAATATTCCATGATGTATTTGTACCATATTTTCTTTATCCAGTGTATCATTCATGGGCTTTTGTGTTGGTTCCACGTCTTTGCTATTGTAAATAGTGCTGCAACAAACATACATGTGCATGAGTCTTTAGAGTAGAATGATTTATAATCCTTTGGGTATATACCCAGTAATGGGATTGCTGTGTCAAATGGTATTTCTGGTTCTAGATCAGAATGGGAATTGCCACACTGTCTTCCACAATGGTAGAACTAATTTAAATTCCCATCAACAGAGTAAAAGTGTTCCTATTTCTCTACAGCCTTGCCAGCATCTATTGTTTCCTGACTTTTTAATAATTGCCATTTTGACTGGCATGAGATGGTATCTCATTGTGATTTTGATTTGCATTTCTCTAATGATTAGTGATGAAGAACTTTTTTTCATATGTTTGTTGGCCACATAAATGTTTTCTGCTGAGAAGTGTCTTTTCATATCCTTTGCCCACTTATTGATGGGGTTTTTTTTTTCCTTGTAAATTTGTTTGTAAATTCTAAATATTAGAAGTTTGTCGGATGGTTAGATTGCAAAAATTATCTCCTGTTCTGTAGGTTGCCTGTTCACTCTGATGCAAGTTGCTTTTGCTGTGCAGAAGCTCTTTAGTTTAATCGGATCCCATTTGTCAATTTTGGCTTTTTAACATGAAGGGATGTTGAATTTTAATGAAGATCTTTCTGCATCTATTGAGATAAAAGCTATTGCTTTTGTTGTTTTCATCATGAGGTCTCTGCTTTCATGCTCACGCCTTGAAAGGTATTGCCTAGGTTTTCTTCTAGGGTTTTTATGGTTTGGGGTTTTACATTTAGGTATTTAATCTATCTTGAGCTAATTTTTGTAAAAGGTGTAAGGAAGGAGTCCAGTTTCAGTTTTCTGCATATGGCTAGCCATTTTTCTCAGCACCATTTATTAAATAGGGAATCCTTTCCCCATTGCTTGTTTTTGTCAGGTTTGTTAAAGATAAAATGGCTATAGATGTGTGGTGTTATTTCTGTTATGACCTTGTAAGCTGTATTCCCAGGTATTTTATTCTTTTTGTAGCAATTGTAAATGGAAGTTCATTCATGGTTTGGTTCTCTGCTTGTCCATTGTTGGTGTATAGAAATGCTTGTGAGTTTTGCACATTGACTTTGTATCCTGAGACTGTGCTGTAGTTGCTTATCAGCTTAAGAAGTTTTTGGGCTAAGACAATGTGGTTTTCTAAACACAGAATCATATCATCTGCAAACAGACAATTTGACATCCTCTCTTCCTAATTGAATATTTTTCTTGCCTAACTGCCCTGGCCAGAACTTCCAATACTATGTTGAATAGGATTGGTGAGAGAAGGCATACTTATCCTGTGCTGGTTTTCTGTTTTTTTTTCATTTGTTTGTTTGTTTTTCGAGACAGAGTTTTGCTCTTATTGTCCAGGCTGGAATGCAATGGTGCAACCTTGGCTCACCACAACTTCCACTTCCAGGGTTCAAGTGATTCTCCTGCCTCAGCCTCCCAAGTAGCTAGCATTACAGGCAGGCACCACAATGCCTGGCTAATTTGTATTTTTAGTAGAGATGAAGTTTCTCCATGTTGATCAGGCTGCTCTTGAACTCCTGACCTCAGGTGATCTGCCCACCTCGGTCTCCCAAAGTGCTGGGATTACAGGCATGAGCCACCGTGCCTGGCCTGTGCTGATTTTCAAAGGGAATGCTTCCAGCATTTGCCCATTCAGTATGATATTGGCTATGGGTTTCTCATAAATAGCTATTATTATTTTGAGATATGTTTCATCAATACCTAGTTTATTGATAATTTTTAACATGAAGAGATGTTGAATTTTATTGAAGACATTTTCTGCATCTTTTGAGACACTCATGTGGCTTTTGTCATTGGTTCTATTTAATGTGATAGATTACATTTATTGATTTGCATATGTTGAACCAGGCTTGCCTCCCAGAGATGAAGCGGACTTGATTGTGGTGAATAAGCTCTTTGATGTGCTGCTGGATTCAATTTGCCAATATTTTATTGAGAATTTTTACTTTGATGTTCATCAGGGATATTGGCCTGAAGTTATCTTTTTCTGTTGTGTCTCTGCCTGGTTTTGGTATCAGGATGATGCTGGCCTCATAAAATGTGTTAGGGAGAAGTCCCTCCTTTTCAATCATTTGGAATAGTTTCAGAAAGAATGGTACCAGCTCTTTTTGTGCCCCTTGTAGAAATCGGCTGTGAGTCTGCCTGGTCCTGGGCTTTTTTGGTTGGTAGGCTATTAATTATTGCCTCATTTTCAGAACTTGTTATTGGTCTATTCAGGGATTCAACTTCTTCTTGGTTTAGTCTTGGGAGAGTGTGTGTCCAGTAATTCATCCTTCTGTTTCAGATTTTCTAGTTTATTTGCATAGAGATGTTTATAGCATGTTCTGATGATAGTTTGTATTTCTGTGGGATTAGTGGTAATAACCCCTTTATCATTTTCTATTGTGTCTATTTGATTCTTCTCTCTTTTCTTCTTTATTAGCCTATCTAGGGGAATTTCTATTTTTTTTTTCCCCAAAAAACCAGCCCTTGGATTCATTAATTTTTTGAAGGGTTTTTCATGTCTCTGTCTCCTTCAGTTCTGATCTGATCTTAGTCATTTCTTGTTTTCCACTAGCTTTTGAATTTGTTTTCTCTTGCTTCTCTAATTCTTTTAATTGTGATGTTAGGGTGTCGATGTTAGATCTTTCAGCTTTCTGATATGGGCAATTAGTGCTATAAATTTCCCTCAAAACACTGCTTTAGCTATGTCTCAGAGATTCTGGTGCATTGTCTCTTTGTTCTCATTGGTTTTAAAGAAATTCTTGATTTCTGCCTTAATTTTGTTATTCAGCCCGGAGTCATTCAGGAGCAGGTTGTTCAGTTTCCATGTAGTTGTGCTGTTTTGAGTGAGTTTCTTAATTCTGAGTTCTAATTTGATGTGCTGCAGTCTGAGAGACTGTTTGTTATGATTTCAGTTCTTTTGCATTTGCTGAGGAGTGTTTTGCTTCCAATTATGTGGTCAATTTCAGAATAAGTGCCATCTGCTACTGAGAAGAATGTATATGCTGCTTATTTGAGGTGGAGAGTTCTGTAGAGAGTTCTGCAGATGTCTATTAGGTCCACTTGCTCCAGAGTCGAGTTCAAGTCCTGAATATCCTTGTTAATTTTCTACCTTGTCAATCTGTCTAATATTGACAGTGGGGCGTTAAAGTCTCTCACTATTATTGTGTGGGAGTCTAAGTCTCTTTTGTAGGTCTCTAAGAACTTGTTTTATGAATCTAGGGGCTCCTATATTGAATGCATATATATTCAGAATAGTTAGCTCTTCTCATTGCACTGAACACTTTACCATTATGTAATGCCCTTTTTGATCTTTTTTGATCTTTGTTGCTTAAAAGTCTGTTTTGTCAGAGACTAGTATTGCCACCTCTGCTTCTTTCTTCTTTTTTTTCTTTCCATTTGCTTGGTAAATAGATCTGTATCCCTTTATTATGTGTGCTTTGCATATGAGATTGGTCTCCTGAATATAGCACACCAATGGACCTTGACTGTTTATCCAATTTGCCAGTCTGTATCTTTTAATTAGGTCATTTAGCCCATTTACATTTATGATTAATATTGTTTTGTATGAATTTGATCCTACTATCATGATGATAGCTGGTTATTTTGCATACTAGTTGATGCAGTTTCTTCATAGTGTCATCTGTCTTTTTTTTTTTTTGAGATGGAATTTTGCTCTTGTTGCACAGGCCTGAGTCCAATGGTATGATCTCAGCTTACTACAACCTCTGCCTCCCAGAATCAAGCAATTCTCCTGCCTCGGCCTCCCAGATAGCTGGGATTATAGTTGCCTGCCTCCATGCCCAGATAATTTTTGTATTTTTACAAGAGACGGGGTTTCACTATGTAGGCCAGGCTGGTCTCGATGGTCTTTATATTTTGGTGTGTTTTTGCAGTGGCTGGTATCAGTTTTTCCTTTCCACAGTTAGTGCTTCCTTCAGAAGCTCTTGCAAGTCAGGCCTGGTGGTGACTAAATCCCTTAACATTTGCTTGTTTGGAAATGATTTTATTTCTCCTTCTCTAATGAAGCTTAGTTTGGCTGGATATGATATTCTGGGTCAAAAGTTTTTTCTTTAAGAATGTTGAATATTGGCCCCCACTCTCTTCTAGCTTATAGGGATTCTCCTGAGAGATTCACTGTTAGTCTGATGGACTTCCTTTATAGGTGACTTGACCTTTCTCTCTGGCTACCTTTAACATTTTTTCTTTTATTTTGACCTTGGAGAATCTGATGATTATGTGGCTTGTGGTTGATATTCTTGTGGAGTATCTTAGTGGTGTTCTCTGTATTTCCTAATTTGAATGTTGGCCTGTCTTGCTAGGTTGGGGGAAGTTCTCCTGGATAATATCCTGAAGTGTGTTTTCCAGCTTGGTTCCATTCTCCCTGTCACTTTAAGGTACACCAGTCAATCATAGATTTGCCCTTTTCACATAGTCCTATATATCTTGTAGGCTTCATTAATTTTTTTACATTCTTTTTTCTCTCATCTTGTCTGCATGCCTTATTTCAGCAAGTTGGTCTCCAATCTCTGATATCCTTTCTTCCACTTGATTGATTCAGCTATTGATACTTGGGTATGCTTCACAAAGTTCTCATGCTATATTTTTCAGCTTCATCAGATCATTTATATTCCTCTCTAAACTAGTTATTCTAGTTAGCAGTTCCTGTAACCTTTTATCGAGGTTCTTAGCTTCCTTGAATTGGGTTGGAACGTGATCCTTTAGATCAGAGGAGTTTTTTATTATCCACCTTCTGAAGCCTACTTCTGTCAATTCATCAATCTCATCCACTGTCCAGGTTTGTGCCCTTGCTGGAGAGTTTTTGCAATCATTTGGAGGAGAAGAGGCATCTGGCTTTTGGAATTTTCAGTGTTTTTGCACTATTTTTTGCTCACTTTTGTATATTTATCTACCTTTAATCTTTGAAGCTGATGAGCTTTGGATGGGGTATTTGTGGGGGGTCTTTTGTTGTTGTTGTTGCTGTTTGTTAGTTTTTCTTCTAACAGTCAGGACCCTCTTCTGCAGGTCTGCTGCAGTTTGCTGGAGGTCCACTCCAGACCCTGTTCATCTGGGTATCACCAGTGAGGGCTGCAGAACAGCAAAGATTGCTATGGCTATACTTTTCAAGGTAATTAAGTTGAACAAGAACTGAAAATTTATTTTCAATTGCCATCTTTCCTAATCCCAGCAAGAAAACTGACTGCTCAAAAATTTCTTTGTGTTATCTGATGAGCCAGAATTTAGAGCAAATAATGTGGCCATAGCACAGATTAAAATGGTATTTCTCTTATAGATTTCTGATGGGGAGGTAGAGAGGTCATTATGAAAGCAGAGCCCAATTTGTTTATCTCTCATCATTAGTCTAATACATACTTCACAAGTGTGTGTTGACTCATGAGGAATGAATGAATTAGTGACTGAATGTGTCTGAGTGACACAGCAAAAATTTTTTTTTTTTTTGAAACAGAGTCACAGTCTGTCACCCAGGCTGTAGTGGCATGATCTCGGCTCACTGCAACCTCTGCCTCCCAGGTTCAAATGATTCTCCTGCCTCAGCCTCCTGACTAGTTGGGGCTACAGGCATGTACCACCACACCTAGCTAATTTTTTTGTATTTTTAGTAGAGACAGGGTTTCACCATGTTAGTCAGGCTGGTCTCAAACTCCTGACTTCAAATGATCCACCTAGCTCAGTCTCCCAAAGTATTGAGAATACAGGCATGAGCCACCACTCCCAGCCAGTTATTTTTGTTATCTTATGTATTTGTATGATCTAGATGTTTATATTATGCAATTCCTTAATGTCTATATCTTTGTCAGATTAGCAATTGAAAATTTACTGAGCCAGACTCATTCTGTCTGTTGTGTAGTGTGCCAGTCACTGAGAAGATGCGTTTTGTACAGAGAAAGGGCTATTTACGAGGCAGCCAAACAAGGAGATAGGAGAATAGATCTCAAATTAACCTCCCCTGAAGACGGGGCTTCAGGGATATTTATGGGATAGAGAAGGAAAGTGACCCAAGGCATAGGGAAAGGTAATTGGGGTAAGGAAAAATGAGTCAATCGAGTGATCTGCACAAGCACAGTCAAGCTTCATGGCTCTCCATAGGATGCATGTTCACAAAGTGGCGTCATTTGCATGAACTAAGGGTGGAGATTTTTGCCCTTTGACATCAAAAGGTCACCTGTCAGATTCATGCAGACCAGTCAAAAGGTCTCAGCTGGCTCGAGCTGGACAGAAATGGACTCTAAGTTGCCACGGAACAACTTAAGCAGCTGTTATTGTGGCGACCTATACACCAGAGATTTACCTATAAGGAAGCCAGTGAAACGTTAGTTATATATTGCTTAGCTTCATGACTTTAGGTCTATTAGTTTTAAAATCAACTAAAATCAAGTGACTAAAATTAAGTGAGACAAGTTAACATTGGCGGGCCTAATCAGGTTAGCCCTCAGTTTTAAAAAGACCTATAAGTTTTCATTTCGACCTCTCCTTTTTCAAATCACAGAACTAAGAATTATAGAGGCCAAGTAATAGACTCAAGGTCACTCATGATTAAATGGAAGCAAAGCTGAAATCCAAACTCAGGGATAAAGTGGTTCCCTGCAGATTGGTTTCATTGTAAATGGAGATTCTGAGTGCTGACATAATCTGTGCATAGTCATCGGCAAGAAGCTCTATCATCCTCAGGAATGAGACCAAGCCAGTTACAAAGAACTGAATTCCAAGCCTCCATGCCTAAACTAATGTCCACAAAGCACCTCATTTCAGCAATCCATTAAACAGCAAACTATAGGTGAACATTTCCTTTTTTTACTTTATGAAATTTATATAAATATTATTCAAAGAAAAATCCTTATTACAAAGCATTTTCTTTAGAATAGAAAGCTTTCTTTAATGTCTTATGTAAATAATGTAACTATTTATGTACATATAGTGTAGAGGCCAAGGGAAAACTGCCCCTTCACTACTGAAGGTTTGCTGAAAAAGCAACTCACAAATGGCAGATTAATAGGAGAAATGGCACGCAAATTTGTTAGTGTGCATGGGGGAGAGTAATTATGCCACCACACAATGGGTATAGATGATTATATATCCTATTTTTTCAGGGAAATGGGAAGTCTGAATGATTTTAGGAGATATTAAATAATTTTTAGGGGAATTCAACAGGCTTGAGGAGCATACAGTGGCCTGGGCCAAAGCCTGTTGGATTCAAAGAGCAGACATTGGTTTGCGACGAAAGTCTGCCCAGGTGTGTTGATAGACCTAGGTCTTTTTTCCTGCAATATGGTCAGAGGCATTTGAACCACAGCAACTGCATGATGAATAGGAGCTGAGTAAAATGAGGCTGAAACCTACTTGGCTACATTCTCAGATGGTTAAGGCATTCGTAGTCACAGAATGAGACAGGAGGTCAGCACAAGATACAGGTCAAAAGATGTTGCTGATAAAACAGGTTACAGTAAAGAAGCTGGCTAAAACCCACCAAAATCAAGATGGCTGCGAGTGTGACCTCTGGTCGTCCTCACTGCTACACTCCCCCCAATCAGTGCCTGATGCTTTGCAAATACCATGGCAAAGTCAGGAAGCTACCCTATGTGGTCTAAACGGGAGGCATGAATAACCCACCCCTTGTTTAGCATGTCATCAAGAAATAACCATAAAAATGGACAACCAGGAGCCCTTGGGTCTGCTCTGTCTATAGAGTAGCCATTCATTATTCCTTTAATTTCTTAATAAACTTGTTTTCACTCTAAGGACTCACCCTGACTTCTTTCTTGCGCGAGATCCAAGAACCCTCTCTTGGGGTCTGGATCAAGACCCCTTTCCTGTAACAGTATGAATTCAATTAATAAACACACAAGAAAGGGGCCCACAGGTAATTGTCTTCTTTGGTAGGTCTGATCTTTAGGCAGATAAAGGAACTTCGGAGAACAACTGCATCTGGTGCCTTGCGAGAGACAGACGATTGAGAGACAGGAATGGTCAAAAAGTCCAAAGAGATATTAAGATTTCTTTAGTTCAAAGCACCATATTTTGAGATATCAGTTTCTGAGCCCCAAGAGTAGATACGGCCATACATGTAAACATTCAAAGAAAGCTATGTGTAAATGGGAGTATATACCTTCATAACAAAGGCCATGGATAATTTTGGTTTGTTTTCAATTGAGTTTATAATTAATCAATAAAATTAATATATTGCCACTGAACTCTCACAACTTTGTGTCAGTGGTTTTATACCAATGAGTCTTTTACATGGCTTTAAAAAATACTAACAAACATTGGCTGTGCATTGAAATAATATCTAATTACTGCTATAGGTAGGTACAATAATAGAATCTATAATTGTGGCCTGAAAAACGGCAGGTTAAAGCATGCATGTGGCTGCTGAGATTTACGATTATACTAATCAAGTTAATGTCAGGGTTTATTTCATAATGGGAATTTTATGATTCAGGAAAACAACTATGGTGGCTGAGAACAAGTTAAATGGATTTTTGTCTGAAGTACTGTTCCAGAGAATGATGTGAACACGTATTGCAGTGTTTCCCAGGGAATTCTTTCATTTCTTTCCCTCATAGCTCCCTGCATTCTAGTGTGATTAATATTGGAGGCAATTCTTGATTTTACTGGTTTGATTACTATTACATGAAAGTCTTGAGGGGAAAGGGGCAGGCAGAGTACTGATAATTAAAATTAATCATATTTTTCAAAGATTCATTACTAGTTTTGTTTTACCTATACAAAACCATTTCTTGATTGTACCTAGAATTACTTTATAGACGTGACTGAATGATGACACACAGTTTTATTACTCACAGTTCCCAAGAGAAGGGAACCCAGGGCCACATAGGGAAGTAGCCGGTTCATTCAGGAAGCAGAAAGAAGGAAGAAAGGAAAAGCATGGCTCAGAGCCTTCACTGTGGTTTCCTTGGGAAGAAATGGGTGAGACAAAGTGGGCAAGTTTGATCAAGTCAAGGATTAGACAGTTGGAATAATTTCAGCAGGCTCTGGGCTACAGGGGTGATCTCTAGTTGTTTAGTACCTAACCCAGGGATACTTTAGGGCAGGGGAAATATTGGCTTGGTATCTGAGAGTTACATAAAGGAGGAGGTGGGAGATAGAAGCTTTGGTTTCTTGGTTTACAAATGAAAGGCATGTTCACAGGGTTGGTGGGCTGGGGTGAGGCGGTCGCATTTGCTATATCTAGAAATTAGATAACCTTTGGAGGGACAGTCTCTCCCAGGCCAGAGAGGCCTCCAAGATGTCAAAGCTTTATAAAATATGAAGTAGAAATAACACAATTAACATAACGATCTCATAAGTTTCCTCTCTATTATTCTTGGTCTGTGCAACTTCAAAAGAAAAAATTGGTTAAAGAAGGAAATAAGCTGAAATAAGGGAAAACTGGGGGATTTTACTAGGTGTCACACAAAAAAGTTATCTTCATATCTGATCATGTGGTAAATGGGTTTCCCACCATTAAAATAAAATATTAGGAAATGAATTATATGTTCAACAAACATCATATGGATATACACATGTGTGTGTGTATTACTATTTGTTTGTACTTAAACCTGTTATGAGTTTATACTCAAACTACTATTTAGGAATATGTTTTTCTTCTATATGTTAAAGCAAACTAAATATGGCCTGAGAAGGACTCTGTAATTCTGTATTTGAGTCCTAACTGCAACCTAACTTAATAACTTACCAAGACTGAACACCTATCTTAGGGATATGCACCTGTAACAATAGCTGAGTCTTGGCCAATCCCAGCAGCCATACTTCAACTGCTCATACCATGCTGAGTGTTCAAACTGTATTCAAATAAAGCAAACACTGATCTGTAACCAGTCCAGCTGTTTCTGTAACTCACTTCCTATTTCTTTACATTGCTTTCCTTTTTTTGTCTATAAATTTGTTCTGACCATGAGGCATCCCTGGAGTCTGTCTGAATCTGCTGTGATTCTAGGGGCTGCCCAATTTGCAAATCATTCATTGCTCAATTAAACTCCTTAAATTTAATTTGGTTGAAATTTTACTTTTAACATATACAATCTTCTTTTTCCCTTCAGAAACAGTATCCCTGCTCTTTCTTGCTCTTCTCTCTCTCTCACACAGAGATAGAAAGCAAGAATTGAAAAAAGTTTAACCCTAAATTTAACAATTGAAGGTAGCCATGAATTAACTAGATTATTTTTCTGAGACCTTGGACTCTTCACTTTTGAAGGACTAAATTTAAATCTCAATATTTATCTAAATATCTATTTTATTTTTCTTTTCTAGCTATTTTCTTTTTTCTCCTTTCTTCCTACCTTTTCCTTCTCTTTCTTTTGTTTTCTATTACTTTCTTTGAATACTCAATAATTTATTGAGTTCAAATTATTCATTAAACTGGCTCTAAGTATCAGCTATACAAAGATGAAAGACATCATTAAATCTTCAAAGAGCTCAGACACTGGTGGGAAAACACAGCGCTGAAAAATGAATGTTTCCTGGACATTCTAGGGGCTATCCTAAGAAGAATGTGGGGGAGGAGGTGTATAGAGCAGGGAGATTGAAGTCTGTTGAAAGAGTCAAGGAGTTACACAGAGAAAGAAACTTCAGCCGAGAAGGAGCAAGCATTTGAAAGGCAAACAAAGGAAGCAAGGAAATTCCAGGAACAGTAAGAATATGTGGCCGGAGGTAAAGGGAAACCTAGTGTCTTTAAGGAATTCTAGGTAGTTGAAACTGAGTGAAGTTTAGGGATTATGGGAAGCAGAAAATATAGGTAAGATACAAGGCAAGGTTCATATCATGAAGGACTTTTTATGCCATGCTATAGAGTGTAGATTTCACCCACTACATTCAACAAATATTTACTGAGGACTACTCTTAGATACCATTTGGAGCATAGAGAAAATGGCAGTAAACAAGCCATCCCAAGTCCTCTTATATTCTAGCAAACATATAAACAAATGTAGGCTGGGCCTGGTGCCTCACATCTGTAATCCCAGCACTTTGGGAGGCCAAGGTAGGAGGACTGTTTGAGCCTAGGAGTTTGAGACCAGGTTGGGCAATACAGGGAGACCCCATCACTAAAAAAATATATATATATATATTATCTGGGTGTGGTGGTGGGCTGTGGTCCCAGCTCCTTGGGAGGCTTAGGTGGGACAATTGCTAGAGCGTGGGAGGTCGAGGCTGCATGATCACACACCTGAGAGACAGGGTGAGGCCCTGTGTCTAAATAAATAAATAATTTATAAATTCTGTCAGCTGGCAATACAAGTGAGGGCTTGGGCCCTGTTACGAGTGCAATTTAAAATAGAATCATCAAGAAGCTCCCCATAGGACACATCATTAAGCAAGGCTCTATTGGGCTGTAAGAAAGGACATTTGAGCAAACCTGAAGGAAATAAAATAATTCAAACTTAAAGCTGTTGAAATTTTAAGTTATTCTGAGCCTTGAAAGGAATCTGGCTCTATGGCTTGTGTGATGAGGCATGTAGCTGTAGCTGCTTCTTTCTGCCCTTTTTTCTTTCTCTTATAAGTTATTAGGAAGACCAAACAGCAACAGAGGTAAGACCCACTCACTCATTATCCCTCCTCATAGAGTAATGAAATAACCTTCCTTGGAATGCAGCAATCTGTAAACAACCAAATTGTTATAATGTGTGCATTTGTCTTGTATGAAAAATGTAATTCTGCTGAAACTTCTCTGTCTCTCCCCTTTGTAAATAAAATCTTAACCTCCCTACTTTGGAGCGCTGACCCCATTTATTTGGAATCAGTGCTTCCTGGGGTGGCTATCCTCAAGCTTTTCACTGAAATACACTCTATACTTAATAATATTTTCTGCATCTCATTATTTAAGGTTGACAGAAGCAAGGCAGAAAGCCATGAAAGTGTTCTAGGCAAAGGCAGAGATGAACTTGAGACAACTAGAAAAGACCATAGGCATGGGATGTATGAATGAGGGGTAGATTTGTAGGAGAAAAGGTCAGAGAGTTGGGCAGGGTCCTACCTATGTAATTATATAAATAAAAATGTAACCACCCAAGGGTTTCACCTTACCCACTGCCTAGATAGAGCCAATTCATCAAGACAGGGGAACTGCAACAGAGAAAGTGTAATTCATGCAGATGTGTTTGTGCAGGAGTATAGGGAGTCAAAGCTGTCTTCTTACACTGAGTCCGTTCCTGGGTGGGGGCCACAAGATCACATGAGCCAGTTTATTGACCTTAGGTGGTGCCAGCTGATCCATCAAGTGCAGGGTCTGCAAAATATCTCAAACACTGATCTTAGAAGCAGTTTAGGGAGGGTCAGAATCTTGTAGCCTCCAGCTGCCCTGACTCCTAAACCATAATTTCTAATCTTGTGGCTAATGTTAGTCCTACAAAGGCAGTATAGTCCACAGACAAGAAGAAGGTCTGCAATGGCAAAAGGCTATTACCATCTTTGTTTAAACTACAAACTAAGTTTCTCCCAAAGTTAGTTCAGCCTGTGGCCAGGAATGAAGAAGGACAGCTTGGAGGTTAGAAGCTAGATGGAGTTGAGTAAATTAGATCTTTCACTGTCTCAGTCATAATTTTGCAAAGGCAGTTTCAAGAATGGGAATAGAATTTCATTCTGTGATGAAACATTTTAAAGAGTAACAACAAGAAACATAAGAAGGTTTATATTTTACAAAAAAGATGACTGATGTGTTATATCTTAATTAGATAATGGTTTCACAAATATATTCATTTATCAAAACACATCAACACACACATAGTATCTGTGTTTTACTGTTTGTAAATTATGCTTCAAAAATATTTTTAAAAGGTAACTGTTCATGCTATATGGAGGTTCATGTATGGCCAGGTAGTGAAAGTAGAAGCTGTACAGCCAGTTGTTGTTTTTTCTTTCTTCCTCTGAAAATTGATTGAGTTTCATTGAAAACTAGCAAGAAACAGGATCAGATTTATATTTCTGAAAAATAAGTTGAACAATAGACTGCAGAATGAATTAGAAAACCTGAGAACAAAAACCTGATTACACCACTGCCATTGCCAGATAGGGAATGATGAAGACCAAGGATAACATAAGCCAGAATAAGTGAAAGAGGCATTCAGGAGACAGAACTGCCATGATTTGGCCAATTGGATAAAAAGGGAAGAAGGATGAGAGTCAAAAATGAATAATTATCAATTTTATGGCCTTGGACATTGGAGAAATTTTAACATATTCATGGAGATAGAAGATATAAAAGAAGGAAATTATTTGTGGGATGCAGTTCTATTTGCCACATGTTGAGTTTGAGATGTTTAGGTAACATGAGAGCAGCAATGGCCAGTATGCAGCTGTCAATACAGGTTTGAGCATTGACAGTCATTTGATCTGTAAATAAAGGTTTATGAATTGCTAATGAATGACCATTGGTTAAAACTATGCATGTGAATATAAATGCCATTAGAGAGTCTTGACTCACAGCCTACAGTCTTCAAAATGTCAACACGATTATTTAGTATGAGAGGATGACTTTACCTTTCCATAGCCCACATCATTTAAACAAGTGTTTACTTTGCACTCTGTGTGCTCAGTGGTGGGCTAGATGCTATGATTAGTAAAATTAGTGTAATTTACATGGAATTTTTCTCTTAATGGGAGACAGATGCAGAAAGTAGTTAAACAGAATTGTCATATCTTTAAAAATCTATTAAGTCTTAACCATATTTTACAGAGGAATTACCATTTATTGTATGCCAACTATTTGCCTGGAGATAGATTGTTTTCATAGAAATGTTACCAATTTCTATCACAGGTCGAAAGTCTAAAGTGTCCCCAAGATTCCTGCCAGTGATGTGCATGCTCTACATTATCCTGGGTTTGTGACTATCATAGATTTTACTCCCATGCTTAAGTTATGTTATATGGCGCAGCTGACTTTAACGTTGGGAAAGCATACAGGTGAGCCTGACATAAACACAAGAGCCATTTAAAAGCAGATGTTTTTTTCTATCTGTTAGCAGAAAAGGAAGTCAGAGAGATGTGCATTAGCTCACCTGGAAAAATGCAAACGTGCATCTTGTGGACTGTCGCTGGGGGATTCCACAGCAAGGAACTGCTGGCAACCTCTAGGAGATGAGGGCAGCTCCTTGCCAAAAGCTAGCAGGAAAACTAGGAACTTAGCTCCAACTCGAAGGAAATGAATTCTGCCCACACCCTGTGAGCCTAAAAGAAGGTCTCAAGCATCAGATGAGAATCACAGCCCAGTCCAATACCTTGTTTGTGGTATCCTGAGCAGAGATCAGCCATGCTGTGCCTGGGCTTTTGACCAACTGAAACTTGAGATAATGAATGGGTGTTGCTTTAAGCTGCTAAGCTGTTGGTAATTTGTTATACAGCAGTAGGAAACTAGTGCACCCTTCTTACTCAACAATTCTCCATGCTGAAGCTCAGGGGAGGTAACATGCCCTAATTCCCAGTGCTGGTAAGTGGACCAGCAAGAATTGCAACCCAGGTGCACCTGACTCCAAATCCCCTGCTTCTCTCCCTCATTGCTCATGCAGAGAAGCAGAGTCAGCTGGAATGCACAGTGGTGCAATGGGTATAACTAAAGCTTAGCATCCTCATTGAAAACCTTTGTTCCTGTCTCTGTGCTGCCCCTATCTACAACACAGACCCATCGTCCTCTTCAGCATTCATTTATCTGACTCCAGGGAGAGCAAGAACACTCTTCTCATGTACCAATTAATCTTTGACCAGGAAGACTGCCTAGCAGAGGTAGGAAGGTTGAAATGGAGTCTTGTTTTTAGGAACTGAACTGAGACCCCTGATTTATTCCACATTGTTTTTGAAACAACAGCTAATGATTTTGGTTCACTACCCACCTGGACTGGATTCAGGGCAAGTTGTTTAGGGGAGTCACAGGAGAACACAGTAAGGGCCAGAGCCAATGCACTTCTGCCTTGGCAGTAATTCATCTTTCCCCTAGGGTCAAAAGGCTTGGGTAACCAGGAGAACATTTACTGTGGTCTTATAAAATGATGTCAATATCTAATGACTATTTGTGCTGAAACAGGTATATGTTTCAGTTGTTCTTATACTCCAGATAAACTCAGTAAGTATTCCCTTTGTGTCAATAATATATAATCACAGAAATTCCTGGTTCTTAGATTCCTTATCTTCAACAGTAACATACTAATACCTCATGGAAATGTTGTAATGATCAAATGTGATAATATGCATGAAATTGCATTAAAACTATAAATTATAATCCACGTTTAGGATATTATGAGATTAGGTTCAAGTTGTATATAAAAAGTAAAAAAATCTTAAGTAATCAAAACTTCAAGCACGTGGAAATTGCTAAAGATGAATGGTTGGAAGCTAAATCTATTTTATATGTTAAGCCTCTCTCTCTCTCTGTATATATATTTATAATATATACATATATACATATAGATATAGATGTATGTATATATATGCACACACTATATTTATGCACATATGTATTTTTCTAAAATATGATGATCTATTTCAACATCTTCAATTCATCTTCAATCACCTAAAAATGCTCAGTTTATATGTTAAGTGTACTCAGTTACACTCAGTCTCATTTCCCCAACCTCTTAGAGACAAAGATGATATTACTTACAGCTGAGTCTGCACTTTTCTTAAAGCCGAGTAGTCTTGTCTGGGATAAATGGGGTTGTCTTGGTACCAGCTATATCAGAAACCTATACTAGGCTAGAGAAAACTGCCAAATGAGACTCTGAAATTGGAAGGAGAAATAAATGGAATATTTCAGCTCCTAAAAGGGAATTACCCTCAATAGTAAGTGAGGGAAAAAAAAAAAGGAGAAAAATTACTGAGAGAACATTGGAGAGTTACTTAAAATACATTTTTATGCATTGGACAATAGTGAGAAATTTGTCAACATTGGGCAGCATTATGGTTCACCAGAGCTATAAAAAGGTTATGCAAACAGTAACCCAAAAGGAATAGAAACACATTAGATTTTATAGGACTAAATTGTTCACTATGTAAATGAAGCTTTCAAATATATATGGTTTATGGAAATTAATGTCTTATATTTATTACTCAGCTCCAAGATTAAAATTGGAACCACACTGATTAGGTAGCATTACAAATCAATTGCCATAGAGAGAAGTAATAATAATACATCAAAGTACAAATGCTCTGATTAAACAAGTTTGTATATAAGAAGAAAAAAGACGTGTGCTTTTCTTGACTGCTGTTTCTGAATGCTAGTCAGTTTTTTTCCTCATTCTTCCCAAAACAATTGGCTGAAAGTAAACAGACAAGCTGGTTATGACACTTCTTATTTTAGTAAACACACAGGGAGAAAAAAGAGGGAGAGAAAGATCTGGGCTTCTTTCCCACAAGTTAAATATCAAATCATGTGAAGCTTGTATTGCTGAATGTGGCAACACTTCAAGGGCTACAATCAATGTAGCATTTAGCCAAAGAACAGGCAGGAAAGCAAACAGAATATATTACTAGATCATCTTTTAAATCAAGCCTCTCTTTTCCTTGGTTCTTTCCAACTGGGGAAGAGGGTTGTGGGGTGGAAGAGATACTATTTAAGAATTAAAACATTTATTTACTTCAGTCAGATGCACTCACAACTTAAGAAAACTGACATTAACCCTGATGTCCAAAAACATTGGAACAATTTTTCCAAAGTGGGGAACATCATTCTATTGAAAGATGACAGAATGAGAATAAGTTTAAATTCCAATGCCTTTCAGGATGCATAGGAGGAAAGAAACATTCTAAAATTGTGCTTTCACAGCCTTCCATAGGAGCATCCATGAGCAGGACCAATGCTCATTGAAGTCACATATATCTAATCGTTTATATATAAATGATTGGGGACCAGATCTTTCATCATTAATAGACAGAGAGGCCTTGTCAGGGAAAGTAGCAACAGATAAAACAGAATTCAAAACAGACAGGAAATTATTTATTTTAATCAACAAAAGCTACTTCCCTCATCTTGTTTCTTCTGTCCAGGTTTACCCTAATGTCTCATTTATAAAGTAGATCATGATCTTCACAGGTGAGCTGACTGGGAAGTTTTTTCTACTTCATTAAAGATGGAAGTGATAGACTCTTAAAGTAGCTCCCATATTTTATACAAATACTATTTTTTTCATCATGTTCTTCTTTTACTAGGGTAAGTATAATGACCGTATTTCTTGCCTCATATGGGAATAATTTGGGTCTCATGGAAAGTTCTGGTCTCACTCCAGTCATGCTGCAGACATTGATATAATGTGCCAGTGAGTGTACCTCTCACACTTTATTTAATCATCTGCAGTGTCAAGATACCCTTAGAACAGAAAAAAAAAACATGGAATTTGCTGTCTAATTGGCATATACTGTATTGATCAGTAAAGACTGTATAGTTTCAGAACATCGCCGTTTCATCGGGAGACTGCCAAGGACAAGGACAAGCCTCTTTATGGCACCAGAATCATCCATCTTTGAATTTACTATTGTAACAATGCTTAATGTGATTGAACCAGTATGGATATCAATGCTTTGATGTCTCAACTTTTTAATTAGGTGGTCTGAGAATTATGTGCAGGGTACTGTATCAGGTGAGGCTTGCCTTTGAGCATGCTGTCATTTATCAGTGGAGATGGGACAGATAAATAATGTCCTCATTATATTATCATTAATTTTAGTATCATAAGAGAGACACAACAAAAGTACAATAGGAGTTTAGATAAGTCATCAGGAGATATTTTTACAATGTTGAACATCAGCATTGCAAAGGGTCAGAGTTGGAAAGGTCCCTCATGTCAGCCAGTACCATAGAAAGAACTAGCTATAGCTCTTTCTCAATGTCCAGCCCTACTACCAAGTAGAACATTTCTACTCGAGGCTCTGAGGGGCTCAGTCACTACTCAGTCTTAGGTAATCCCATACTTAGATCTCATTCAGGCACATCCTGATATCTGTTATAGAATTATGACTTTATTCTACGTGTTTACCTTTATTTCTAATGTTGACAAAAAGAGTCAAATTCTGTAAAATATTTAAAGAGATTTATTCTGAGCCAAATACGAGTGACCATGGCCTGTGACACAGCCCTCAGGAGGTCCTGAGAATATGTCTTCAAGGTGGTCAGGGTGCAGCTTCGTTTTATACATTTTAAGGAGGCATGAGACGTCAATCAAATACATTTGAGAAATACATTGGTTTGGTCCAGAAAGGTGGGACAATTCAAAGCAGGGGGCTTCCAGGCTGTAAGTAAATTGAAACATTTTCTGATTTACAATTGGTTGAGTTTGTCTAAAGACCTAGGATTAATAGAAAGGAAACGTTTGGGTTAAGATAAAAGATTGTGGTTCTTTTGAAGTCTCATGGTGGCTGCTCTTAGAGACAATAGTGACAAATGTTTCCTATTCAGACCTTTAAAAGGTGCTAGACTCTTAGTTAATCTCTTCAGGATTGGGAGGGCCTGGAAGAAAATGATCTAGGTATGTTAATATTCTTTACAGTTGTAAATCCTCCCCACCCCCCCAACCCCTGCCGCGCACCACCCCCCCACCGCCACCATAAAGGATGGCTTGCAGGGTCATTTAAAAATGTGGCAAAGAAACATGTTTTGTAGTAAATATTTTGATTTTCTTTGTCACCTAGTGTTGTGCCAGAATCAGACTGGAAAGTAAGTCATGAGATGTAGGGTTAAATAAAACCCATCTGATGAGAATTTATGGTAAGTAGGGCATGACTCCCCAGATCCCTTAGACAGGAATCTGGGCATGGAAAAAAAATCAAAGCTTAGTCCTCACTAACATTTTATTCTTTTCTTTTAGTACCAGCCATGAACTCATCTCGGTTTTGCTTTTCATTATTTCATTTCCTGCAGCTGGCATTCACTGAGAATAGGGAAGTCTTCATGAAGAAAGCAGCATGGCATCTGGCCTTTGAAGGACGGGCAGAATTTGGTCAAATGAAAATTGGTGTGAAGGGAGGGAAGAGCATTTCTTACAGAAGGTACATCATGAATCAAGACAGAAAAAAGAAAAGCACGTATGTCGTTTTGCATGTTTCCTGACGCACAAGGACATAAAGAAGAAATGAGGAAGAGGAAAGTTTAACAGTTACATTAAGGCCAACATGGGAGATTTAAATATCCAAGGTGTGTGAGGGCTTAATTTTATTGACAATGGGAAGCCAGTATAGGGACTAAGGGAACACTCCCCCTTTGACCTCTAAAGCTTCACTGAAAAACTAACTAACAAAAGGCAGATTAACTGGAAAAACAGCATACAAAATCATTAATGAATACACGGGGAGATTGGCAGCGTATTACCCACACTTCCAGTGGGGTTTAGAAGTTTATGTACCACCCTAGCAAAAACATGATGGTGGCAAAACAGGTTATGGGAGTGGGGTGAAAGGCAATAAATGATTACTATGGAGAATGAATGGATGGGAAATAAAGATTGAGTTGTCAGTAGTTCTCTTTGGAATTTGAATGATCCTGAGAGACAGACATTGTCTTGTGAAAGGGTCTGTTCAAGTATGGTTAAATTCTTGGTCTTCTTTTCTGCAACAAATAATGAGACAGCAGGGAGGGGAAATAAAGGAAATGATTGTTCTCCTGCTATAGTTGAGTCCAAAGCTTGTACTGCTCACTGCACGATAGTCGATGAGCTGAGAGACAAGGAGTTAGGGCAAGGAAAGTGATGTTATTTTGGACAGCCAGCAAACTGAAAAGATGGTGGACTAGTGTCCCAAAGAATCATCTTAAAAAGCATGGATCTCGAAAATTCCTTTCATACTGGGAAAGGGGCACCAAAGAGGGAGTTGAGGTCAGGAGGTGACCGGTGACCACATACGTATAGGCATCAGCAGGAGTTCGAGGAGGTTGCAAATGTCTTTGTCCTTGATCAGGTCACAGTGCTTCTATAAATCTTCAGCATAACATTGTTATTTGTGTGTACACCCTCCTTATCTCCTCGACGGTTAGTTTTGGCAAGGGGCTATTATTATCCTTGCTTTAAAGTTAAACTATACACTAAATCCCTCCCATAGTTAGCTTTGCTTATGTGCAGGAAAGAGCAAAGGAAGTTAGCTTGTTAGGTTAAAAACAAGATAGAGTCAGCTATGTTAGATCTCTCTCCCTGTTGGTGGGCCAGACTTTAGACAAATAAAGGAACTTCAGACAACAACTTCACTGTGCTTTGGGAAAGTCACTGGTGATGATACAGACAGGAGACAGGAAATACTGGGTAGAAGAGGGTGGTTCTCTGGCAAAGGCCCGACCCTCAAGCCTAGAAACCTGCAGCCCTAAATGGGAACAGGCATTCTTGTTTGCATGCCCAAAAGTTGCCTTTTGACCTGTCACATCCCTCTACCCTGTACGCATATAGACATCAAACCCCAGGCTCCACAAGCAGATGAGCAGTTAAACAGAAGAGCAGAAGAGCCGCAGAGGAGGGAAGAGACAGAACATCTGATTGTTGAGAGTATTTCAGCTGGGAATGATCAGAGAGATCAGCAGCTGGGCGGCCAACTCCAGGAGAAGATCATCTTCTCACTCCACCCCCTTCCCAGCTCCCCATCCATCCTGCTGAGAGCCACCTCCACCACTCAATAAAACCCTCACATTTACTATCCTTCAAGTATGTGTGTGACCTGATTTTTCCTGGATGCTGGACAAGAGCTCAGGATACAGAAAGCTGTCACACTGGCCCTCTGCCCTTGCAAAAAGTCAGAGGGTCCACTGAGCTGTTTAATACTTAAGCCATTCGTTGATAGCAAAGCTAAAAGAGCATACACTAACACATGCCTACTTGGGCTTCGTGAGTCCCAGGGACCCACCCCTAGATGCTACTATGGGGCTGGAGCCCAAAAACTGCTTGCCCTAGCTCCTGCATGAGCCCACCTGCATGTTCCCCTTCTTACAAGAGTTTTGAGCAGCAGTGGCAGCTGAACAGATGAGTCACACCTCTGGCACATGTCCTGCAAGGGGAGTCAGGGAACTATTCCATTTTAGTGGGGTGTGGGGAGGTTAGAAAGACCTTCAGGCTTTTTCTTCAGTTGAGCATGCCAAAGTGCCATATTTTGGAACATTGATTTCGGCCCCAACACCAGGAAGGATATTTGAGCTAGAGATCACAAGATCAGAGCTACTTTTATGGGAAAGTAATTTGGTAGCTTTGTATGGAATGCTTTCGAGTGCAAAGAGGGAAATAAAATGAGAAAGTAATTATAATCGTTCCTGAAAAACTTTGCTTGTCTGAATTAAGACCACAGTTATGGAAAAGAGAGGACTCATTATCATTGCCTCAAAGGAAGCATGGCTAAGCCAAGAAGCAGAGGTGGTTTTTGTTTTTCCAAAAGTTTAATCCCATAGAATACCTCATGAAGTTTGCAGGAAGTAAATGGGTTGAGGAAGCAGAGTGTGCAAGAAATGAGAGAAAGAGAGAGAGAGAGAGAGAGACCCTTGCCCAAACTAGAGAAGATATTCTCCTAGATTGTAAGAGAGAGATTGGTGGCTTGCCAAGTTGTGGGACCAGGACACCAGAGAGTTCTCACTGCAAACTTTAATTCAAGCATATAGGCACAGAATCCTGGCCTCCTGAGATTCTTTCCTCCTATGCATAGCTGGGAAGGACCTAAAGGCACCATGGAAGCAGGGTAGAGATATGTTTCATCATCACAGGTATCTACCAAGTTGGGGATTCCTCCAGTTCTCCCTCTTTGTGGATGTCTTGGAATTGCATATGGTAATTATATATTTTTGTATCTTGGGCAGATAGCACAGTATGTGTTATGCAGTCTGTATTCAATAAATAAATGGGGGCATGTTAATGTAAGTGGATGAGATTCAAGATAAATCCAATTTATAAAATAATTGCCCTATAGAACATAATAATAGAAATGTTTGTGTCTGTTTTTTCACTACTAATAATTACTTACTTTCTCTTCAAATATATGATATCATTGTTTTGAAAATTAAATTACCATACCATAGTACAAAAACAAATTCTGTTTGCTTAACTGAAAGTTTCTGAATTTTGACTTGCTTTTTGTTTTCCTATTTTTTTTTAACTCAAGGTAAATCCAATATTCCTTATAAATTTTAAATCTCAAAAGATAACAATTGTTCCATTTAATTATAACGTTAACTGAGAGGAAAACAGCTATTCTGCAAAAGTGGAATATAATTATGGTTTTAACAATAAATATCTGTTTTTTTTTTTAAAAAAACAAACAGCTAATTGCTCGCTTTCTTGCCACATTTAACTTTTTTTTATTAATGGTTTTCATCAATGTACGTCAGAATTGAGTACATTTGCTGACAGAATCTGCCCCTAGTTGTGTGTTTGTTCATTAACTCAGTAATATCATACAAAGGCCAACCTATGTATTCATTCCTGTGCACTAAAAACATCTGGAAGCCTCAAAGTAGGGTGCAGCTGGAGCTGGGGACACCTTCTCTTGTATTGCCTCCCATTTACAGTTGAGGCTAGATATTTTTCAGTGACAAGAGCACCTCTTCTACAGTAAATTGTAGCCAACCTTATTATGCTAAATGCTGAACAAAGCACCTACAACCTGCATATAAAATTTTATTATTATTTTTTCTTACTAAAATTCCAATGTGGCTATGCACTGTATCGTGGTTGTAACTGTCTAATAACAGAAAAAGATTGACTAGGCTGGGTGCGTTGGCTCATGCCTGTAATCCCAGCAATTTGGGAGGTCAACGTGGGTGAATCACTTGAGGTCAGGAGTTCAAGACCAGCCTGGCCAATGTGGTGAAATCCCATCTCTACTAAAAATACAAAACTTAGTTGGGCATGGTGGAGCAGGCCTGTAGTCTCAGCTACTTGGGATGTTGAGGCACAAGAATTGCTTGAACCCAGGAGGCCAAGGTTGCAGTGAGCAGAGATTGCACCACCACACTCCAGCCTGGGTGAACAAGAGAGACTCTTGTCTCCAAAAAAAAAAAGAAGTCTTGTCTAAAGAGTCTGGGGCCAGGCATGGTGGCTTACATCTGTAATCTCTCAGCACTTTAGGAGGATGAAGCAGAAAGATCACTTTTGTCCAGGAGCTCCAGACCAGCGTAGGTAACATAGCAAGACCCTGTTTCTACAAAAAATAAAATTAGCCATGCATGGTGGTATGCACCTGTAGTCCCAGCTCCTCAGGAGGCTGGGGTAGGAGAATCACTTGAGCCCAGGAATTCCAGGCTATAGTGAACCATGGCTGTACCACTGCACTCCAGCCAGGGTAACAGAGTGAAACCTCTTCTCTAAAAAATAAAAAGAAATGAATAAGTAAGTAGTAATGAAGAATCTGGAAAGTTTTTATATCAATGATTTTTACCCTGGTTTCCGTGACCCTAAGTTTTCAAAGTGCTCTGGGTTCCATTATCTCATGTTTTTCTTGATCTTTATTGAACCCATTAGGTAAGCAGATATGCAGAAAAGAGGTGAGAGATACAAAGTAATACACTCCAGATCTTGCTGGTGGCTCAAGGCAGAAATCAAGTGTGCACATAATCCTTCTTGGTACCACATCAATGTTTAAAAGATTCCACCAGTGCTTAGAAGAGCCCACTGTGTGCTAGGCTCATTTTAGGCCCTTAGAATAAAAAATTTTAAAGGCTCGATCTTTGTTTTTTAATAGTATTGTGGTATTTTATGAAAGATTGGTCAGGAAAAGGAGCATGCGTAAAATAAATTGATAATTGCAGTTTTCAGGACTGATTTTACTTTCTGAAGAAAAGTAGAAGAACTAGAGTTTAACCCAGGTATTCTTTTTTTCTTTTCCCCCTTGGTTTTTCTATTACATTCATGCGTTTTAGACAAAATGCTCCAGGACTGTGCAAAATGGCAGAGTCCTAGCAAGGAGTAATTGAGTCACAAGATGTAGAAATCATCTTAAGCTGGCTTGGTATGGGGACCTGAGATAAGAGTATGGAATAAGTCATAGAAAACCAAAGCAGCAAGCACAGAATTACCTCCTGAGGAGCGAGGCCTGGGCTCTGGAAAGCTGTCAGCCAAACGCCCTTTGTCAGTATTATGATAGCAAGAGAAATCTAGCATGGCTGACTCTATCCTGCCTCTAGCTTCACAGGCTGACTCTCTTGGCTCATTACTGGGCATAGGCCAAGCTAACCATGGGAGGACTTGTTTATTGTTTAATTTTGGATCAAGGATGATAATAGTTCCTCGCTAAAACTGCTCCTCTCCTTGTTCTGGGACTGAAGCCATCTTTGTAAGACTAATGAGAGGCCACAAGATTAGAATTATGGGAGAGGCTGCAATTCTGCTAAAATACAGATATAGTTTCTATAATCCTTTAATACCCAGGAGGCATGTGGCCAGAGGTCACAGGTTAAGGGACTTCCCCAATTGCTCCTATAGATAACATCACTATTTTAAAATCTAACATTGGTCTAATGATATTTTTTTAAACCAGTCTCACTTGGACTCATGACTCATGATTCTGTAGCCCCCACCCAGAGGCAGATTCAGTGCACAAGGACTGTTTTTCACATTCCTGTGATTGCATCCCCCAGGCAATCAGCAGACCTAATCCCTAGTCCCCTGCCCACCAAACTATCCTCAAAAAACTCTCACCTCTGAGCCTTTGGGGAAACTGATTTGAGTGATAACTTCAGTTGTCTCATGAGGCTGGCTACATGTTAATCCAAGTCTTTATTACAATACTACAGTCTCAATAAATTGGTTTTGTCTGGGCAGCAAGCAGGAAGAGCCCATTGGCTGATGACATCTGGAACCAGGGCAAGTCCTCTCCCCTCTCTATTCATGTCTTTCATCTTGCCTGGCCACTCACAGGGTCATGTTTTTACATGCAGTTTAAAAACAGAATGCACCAGACAACTATGATGCTTTTATTTAGGATATTGCAATAGGAAGAACACTCATCAATGAGGAACATCTCAAAGAAGTTGGAGACATCTTGGGATTTTATAAAATGAGGGAGTCATTAAGGAAGGCTGGAAATGGATTTTGTCTCAGAATATGCAAGGGAAAGTCAGTCCTCTATGGTTAGCTGTTTTCCCCAATACAAGGAATCACAAAAGGGTGGGGGATTTTGCCAGTGCTCTGAGTATTTCTCTTTGCTAAGACACTCACCCTGCTTGTTCACCAGCATATATGACCCAAACATGGTCACTCTGGACCCATCTACCTAACCTCCCATCGCCACAGACAACTGGAAACCAACTCCTGATCAAAATGCTCATGAGAAAGAAGGTTAGAAAAAAATCTCATGGGTCAGATACTTATGCTTAGTCCAATTATCCAACAAAGTCTGGGTTTAGTAGATCACACACTAACAGAAGGGATCCATCACTTCTGTTGCCTTGGTGGGGATGGCAAAGAACAAGAATCTCTAAGAAGAAATTATGTAGAAAGAAAATGAATCACTAAAAGTCAGTTACTTGGACAGCTGGATGTGATGCCTCATACCTGTAATCCCAATGTTTTGGGAGGCCAAGGCAGGAGGATCACTTACAATCAGGAGTTTGAGACCAGCTTGGGCAACATTAGAAAGACCTTGTCTCTACAAAAATGTTAAAAAGAAAATTAGCCAGGTGTAATGCTGCATGCCTGTACTCTCAGCTACTCTAAAGGCCGAGACAGGAGCATTGCTTGAGCGCAGGAGGTCGAGGCTGCAGTGAGCTGTGATCATACCATTGCACTCCAGCCTGGATGACAGAGGGAGACTTTGCCTCTAAAGAAAGACAGTTACTTAGAGGATAGCCATTGCGCAGCTTCTTGAAATGTTAATATCACTAGATATTTTACGAGGAAAATGTTATTTACATAGTAGCACAGATAGGATATTGATCAAGGTGGTAGGTTCTGTATGCATATGTAACTTTATTTCTATCGAAAATCCAAAAATATATTAACAACAGTTAATATTTAGTTAATATGTAGAAAATTTAGTTAGTAAACTAAGTTAATATTTAGAAAAATCATTTATCCCAAAAATTTAGGGATGATTTGACATTAGGCAATATATTGATCCATTTTACTGCAAAAACTTATAAAATGAAAACTAAAAGATTTTTTTAAATTTAATTTCCATTCTCTATAAAAATTCATAGAAAGTAGCAATAGATGGAATCAGCCCAAATCTGTTTCAAGTATGTTCCAGAAACTTATGGTAAGCATTATTAATATTAGAAACAGAAAAATTCTCATTGTAGCAAGACAGCAAACTTCCTTATGTTTTCCTCATGTCTTCAAAATTCCTTTGACCACTCTTACAGCCCCCAACTAATAAGTAGCAGGAACTGAGGTACTTAATTCAGGCCAATTTAATTTAAATTAAAATATGACCCAATAATTTTAACAGTTTCTCTGGGTATAACTCATTATTTGATGAGATATTGACTGTCTTTCAGTTTTGTTCCCTTTTCCCCAGCTCTTCAGATGGCTCCTGGGGTATAAGGAGGCCTTACTCACTGTGTGACACAGGAAAAAAGGGGACTTCCTGGCTTCTGACATGCAACTGGGTGTGTCCTGCCTGCCATCTGAGGTGTGCACATTCTGCAGTGTCTGCATTTAACCTTGGTGTCTGTAGAACTGTAGTCTTCTCTTCCTCCTTGGCTCTGCCAGGGCTCGGGCACCCCTCCACATGCAGTGTTTTTGCCACCGTCTTTGTTATGGCATCTGCCTCTGAGCTCATGTCCTGTACCCTCTGGGTCCTGGATGAGGCCACCATCCCTGAGTATCTCACCCCAGCACAGCAGGCCTGTTGGAAATCCCTCTAGCTCTAAACTCAGCATCTGGGCCAAATTGGAGTGGAAATAACTCTGAAGAATTCCTTGCTGATTCTTTCTATCTGACCCAAACTGCCCTGACCAGTTATACTCTTTGTTGGTGCAAACTCAGCCCATGGAGCAATACAAAAAGAATAATTCAAAGTATTTAAAATTATTCAAATATCACTCCTATACAACAATAACAAAAGGAAGGAATGAAAATCAAAAAAGGAGGAAAAGGTTAATAAAACACCCCCCACTACCTCACAAAAGAAGCAGTTCACATAAAGGAACTTAACATGGTCAGTGGGCACATGGAATGAGCCCCAGCACCATTAGTAATCACAGCAATAAAAAGTAAAATAGCAATGAGATCTCATTGTTCTCCCATCAAAAAGCCTGAGTTTGAATCCCACTGATTAGGTGTCAAATCTTGGACAAATGACTTCCTCTCCCCCAGGTCTGTTTTCTTACCTGTAAATGGGGTTAGTAATACTACCTACCTCAAGGGTTGTCATGACTATAAAATTCATTACTATGTATAAAGTGCTGAGAACAGCACCTAGTCAACAGTAAGTGCTCTTAACATGTTTGGTAAATAAGTAAAACCAGTGTTAGCAAGAATCTGGAGAAGCTAGTCATTCATCACTTGTTTCCTGAGCATTTCTGCTGCAACAGCCACTATTCTAGGTGCTGAGGATATAAGACAGGATCCCTCCCTCAGGGTGTATATATTCTAATGGAGAGACATACAAAGAAAACCACATATTTAAAAATAAGTAATTTAGTTAGACACTTTCAGGCACTAACAAATACTATGGAGGTGAGGCATGTTAAAGTGATGAGGAGAGGTGGCTTTAGCTATGGTGATCAGAGAATGTTTCTTAGGAAGGGTCACATTTTAGCTCAGATCTGAAGGATAAGAAGAAAGCACCCTGAGAACTTATGGGGAAAGGCATTCCAATTAGTAGAACAGCACATGCAAAGCTCAAGATTCTCCCAATAGTTTATTAGATGGCTGACTAATACAACATTTTA
This sequence comes from Ateles fusciceps, assembly GCA_036589455.1. Lineage (NCBI taxonomy): Eukaryota > Metazoa > Chordata > Mammalia > Primates > Atelidae > Ateles > Ateles fusciceps. The sequence continues at coordinate 1,950,207 of JAZHEH010000424.1, read as the reverse complement.
GAAAGGCCATCTGGCAGTATCTGTCAAAATATTTATGCCTTATGACAAAGCAGTTTAAATTCCACGATGTGAAATAGTACACAAAAACATGTATAAGGATATTCATAATAGAATGTTTATGTTAGAAAAAAAATCAGAAACAACCTAATATCAATAGAAAAATGTTATGATGCTTCTATAATATGGAATACTATTCAGCAGTGAAAAAGTATAAGGACACCAGCTTGAATTGGAAACCACCCAGCTTCTGAAAGAAAAAAAAATTAGTAGAACTGAGTCTGTAGAAAGCAGCCTAGCAGAATTCCAGGTTTCTAGTTGTCTGGTTTCTCTCTGGTTTCAGCGGAGAAATGCACTCTTGCCTGGGACCTGAAATGCTAGGAGTTGTGTGGTTTGAACAACCATGACAGGAATGAAGACGAGGCATACTGAGAAAGCATTTAAGTGTCCAGGACCCATCACAATGACATTAATTTCAAGTCCCACACCCTCACATGAGTCCTTTTCAACAGTGGATGGCCAGGAATAGCCCATTTGGGAGGTTAGTCCAGGGTTTGAGGTCAGTTTTAGGTTCTAGGATGTGATACTCTTGAGCGATAACCAGGGGCTTCAAGGCTAGAGGAAAAGCCAGATCCTGTGCACTGGGAAAAGCCAAGATTCAAGTACTTAAGATCCACGTTCAAATCCCAAAGTGCGGGTAGAGGCCAAATTTGAGGTAAGGGTGATAATGCCAGAAGATTAAAGTTTCGTGAACCTATTCTTTCTTTAAGTGGCCTGGCCAGTTTAAAAGGCCATAATCTGAGCAGAAACCATCAGACAGTCCATCTGAGCCTAACAAGACTGACCCAAAAACAAGTGAGTAGATGGGCCTAAGCTGAAGTTTTTAAATTTTTTTTTTGTTTGTTTTGTTTTTTTTTTGAGACAGAGTCTTGCTGTCACCTAAGCTGGAGTGCAGTGGCATAATCTCAGCTCACTGCAACCTCCACCTCCCAGGTCCAAATGATTCTGCTGCCTCAGCCTCCTGAGTAGCTGGGATTACAGGTGCACACCACCACATCCAACTAAGTTTTGCATTTTTAGTAGAGACGAGGTTTCACCATGTTGGTCAGGCTGGTCTCAAACTACTGATGTCAAGTGATCCACTTGCCTTGGCCTCCCAAAGTTCTGGGATTACAGGTATGAGCCACCGTGCCCAGCCCTGAAGTTTCTTTTAATTAGGTAAGAGGCCAAGGAAGAAAAGGACTCACAAGTGTGAAGAAATTCACTTCTCTTATTCTGTCTTCAGCCCAGTGCATGACTGTATACACTATAGCTCTTCCAAGGCCAGCTGAATACCACTAAGGTACCCAAGGAAAACTTTCTCCTCCCTGCCAAACTCCCTACTCCATTTTCCACTAATAGCAGAAAATTTCTAACAGTGATAATACATGGTATCTCCTGAGAAGTAGCCTCCCTTGCTAAAATTCCAAACACAGAATTCTGCTAGAACCCAATCAAAAAGTCATAGCCAGCACCTGACCTGCAGGAAAGAAAGCCTTCAATGCCTAAGCAAATGTGTACAGGTCTCTCACAGGTAAAGGTTCAGAGACACCGCTTCAACAATAACTTTATTATGTAGACACAGGCCAGAGAGAGAACTCTGGGATGCTGAAGAGAGAAAAATGAAACAGCTAAGTTCTTGACAGAATTGTGGGGAAAAGCCAAAGCTTCTACAGTTGAATTTCATGGTAACTTTGTTGACAGAAGACCAACTTGCTCCAGGAGGCATCAGCTAAGATTATCTTTCAGCGCCTTTAATCAGGGGGATAGATATGCTCTCCACTGTATAGAGAACCAATATGGGGTCTGCCAGGCATGGTGGCTCATGCCTGTAATCCCAGCACTTAGGGAGGCAGAGGCAGGTGGAACACGAGGTCAGGAGTTCAAAACCAGCCTGATCAACGTGGCAAAACCTCATCTCTACTAAAAAACTACAAAAATTAGTTGGGTGTGGTGGTAGACCCCTGTAATCCCAGATACTTGGGAGGCTGAGGCAGAATTGTTTGAACCCAAGAGGCAGAGGTTACAGGAAGTCCAGATCGCAGCACTGCACTCCAGCCTGCGCGACAAGAGTGAAACTCCATCTCAAAAATGAAAAAATTAAAAAGAGAGAGAGAGAGAACCAAGAGGGGGAATTGGCTATCCCCAGACAAAGTCGTGCACAGCTTCCTACTGGCCTCCTGTCACAAGGTCAGGTTTATTGACTATCTCAGTCTTTGTTCCATGTGATTTATCTTGCACGGGGTCTCAGAAGCCCACAAACTCCTCCCCTAATAGTGTGTGTTTGTTAAGAGTCATATACCAGCTCTCAGCAGTGTCTTCCAGCCAATCAATATGCTGAGAGGCTCTGTGAAATAGGCGATAGCCATCGAAGCGTGTCCAATTTCTTTGTGTTTTCACTTTTACAACTGTTAAAGCTCAGATACTGTATTTATCACAATCAAATATACATGGATATTGAAAAGATATCTTTGTGAGCACATTGTTTGCAATGGGATGAGGTGTGGAAGGGTTTCCTTCTGGTTTCTGAAAACTTCACATGAAACAAAAGCATATTAGACTTTTATACGTTCTCTTCCAACAAAGGATTCCAAAGTATTTAACAGCTTTCATTAAGTTCCTCCAGCATCTCTCAGGAGCAAATAAATATTTTTCATACTCCTTGTTACAAGATAGGGAAATAAAGTCCAGTCCCCTAGCTCATATTTAACATTCTTTTCTTGAAATATGAAAAATTCTTCTTGAATCTATTTAATTACAAGTGAGTAAACTTTTTTCTTTTAATATGCCTTACTGTTTTTTCCTCGGTTAGAAATGAGACCAAAAAAAAAAAACCAGTTCTCATAGAAGAAGTCTGAGAAAAATATGATTTTTTGGAGGCCAGAGGAGTAAAGGCAGAAACATTTTTTTAAAATCTCTTAAGCATTATGGGAGGCTTTCTAATTTTTTTTTTCAGATTGTAAGCAAAAGTACAGCCATATTTTTTTCAGAGCCCCAAAATATTTTTTAAAAAAGACAGATTCACAAAAGCAACAGAACCATGTCTTTACCTCAAAAGTGTCATCAGAATGAATCAGAAATTGTTCCTCTGTCAACTTCTGAAGAGGAGGGGGGTGATGACTTTTATTTTCTGTTTTCTTTATAGGATAATTGGATTTCTCTGTGTCTTTTGACTGAGGATTGGCATGCTCTGCTCTCAAAATGTCTAATTGTCCATTGGGGGAGAGACTCGGTTCTGCAGCAACTAATAGATCCCGGGCTGTTCTCTACATAATGGTACAAGAAAGGGCCACTCTGCCCTGTCTGAGGTGGCTCCCTGGGGCCTCGGGGGTAAAAATAATCTAGAAGAAAAAAGCAAGTTAACTACTCACGGTTGTCCACCTGGAGGCTGCTCTTTGTAGGAAACAAATTGCGATAATAATAGCTACACTTCTACCACCTTCCTAGGTTCACCTTGGAGACGGATTAATGCTTTTGAGATGGAGGGGTTTTTTTTTGCTGCTGAGGTAAAAGCGTGAGTTCCTGCAACTCTCTTTTAAATGGCTTCTGGAAGTGGAGGCCATCTGCATCTCCTGCCTCTGAAAGCTGAAATCTGAAAGCATCCTGGATGTGTTGTATCTCTGTAGTTACGCAGCAGTTTCACTGCAGAATATAACCTCTAATACAAGTTACTTATGGCATCCACAAAGGGAAATGGCAGCCATTTGGCATGGTACATGGACATTTTAGGATTATACCGATTTTTTCTTGGGTGATCTGTTCTCAGACACTTTATTCCAGTATCCTCTAAAGTGGTTTTGGCAGATCTTGATGGTCAAGAGGGTATTAGCATTCTTCCTCTCTGTTCATGCCTGCTTTGCCAGGAAGAATAACATTCCCAGAGAAGGTTTTGCCTGTTGAACTGTGTGTACAGATGCAATAGGATGAGTTGGTGGGATGGCGAAGCAATGTAGCATCTTCTTTCCCTACTGTCACCTCCAGGAAAAGGAGATCAACATTGTGTTTCAAAAGACCCATTGAGGAAGGTCCACTCTGAAAGAAAAAGGAGAAATCAAACTATTTTTCTTACTCTTGCACACAATACAACACAGAACACATCTGTGACCAGACCTATGGTAGTTTTTCATACACAGCAAGCAATCCGTACTCCAGTGGACACCAGCTGGGTGTCCTATAATCCAATTCAATTTTCATACTATCTATTTGGAGGTAGCGTCAGATCTCACAGGTTCAGGGTTCAGTCCCACAAAACTGTCCCCCATTTCAAATGCCAATTACAAGTCACAAGTTGTGATCTGTGTGCTTCTGACCAGCTGGCTATAAATCATTTTCCCATTACCCACTCCTGGGGTTCAGTTAATTCTCTAGAACAGCATGCAGAACTCTCAAGGAAAACACATTACTTATGTTTATTAATTTATTATGAAGGATATTACAAAGAATAGAGATGAAGAGGCAGACCAAGAGATGCACATGGCAAGGTACAGGGTTGGAAGGAGGAGTGTGGAGCTTCCATGCCCTCTTTGGATGCACACCCTCCAGGAACCTCCATGTGTTCAACAATCTAGAATCTCTCCAAACCCAGTCCTTTAAGCATTTTATGGAGGCTTTATTATGTAGGCATTGTTGATTAAATTATTGACCATTGGTAATCAAGTCAACCTTCAGCTCCTCTTCCCTTCCTCCCTAGATGTTGGGGGCATGGGAGAGTAGGGCTGAAAATCCCAACTATATAATTATGTCTTTGTCTTTCTTGTGACCACACCTATCCTGAAGCTATCTAGGGGTCACCAGCCACCAGTCATCTTATTAGCATACAAATCTTATCAACAGGAAGATTCTAAGGATTTTTGGAGCTGTGCTCCAGGAACTAGGGGCAGAGACCAAATATATGTATTTTTTATTATGTCACAATATCACATCTACACATAGGATAATCATACATTCTAGTTTATACAACCTGCTTTCCTAATGTAGTTATAACTAATGCTTGCTTGTAGCCTTACAAGTGTTCTGTTTTGGATGACATATGGTCATGCTACTTGGCAAAATTTGTCCCAAAAGAAAGAAAGAGAGAGAAATATCTAGAGAGTTAGACAGAAGGGCTGGTCCTAAAGAAGGAAAAGGTCCCAAAGACTGAAAAGGAAGCAGGGTTTTACAAGGAGACAATTTCCTCAGAGTACCCTGGACCTTCCTAGTATGTCTACTGAGGTTGATGCCAGATGTTAAGAATCCAGTCTACTTCAAGACCCCTACACTCAAGCTTGAGTAGTAACAGGTCTGCATATTGTGCATAGATCATGTGGACTTGAACAACATACATATCAGAGACCATCATGAGAGACTGAAGATTAGAGAACATTTCCTCAGTTTCTGGATACTCACATAGCCACTTGTTTCCAAAAAAAAATTAGAGTTTGAATTTGTTTGGGAGAAAGAAATCCTATGGCTGGTGTAGGCACACAAAAGTCAGAACCAATTTGATTTAGAAAGAATAAAAATGCAGAGGTAGAGAAATCATACATAATATTCATGCAGCTAAGAGCTTCTGTTAGAATCACCAAAGTAGTTGGTAGGCAGGTGGTTGTTGAGTCCAGGACCAACAGGAGCAGGTGGTTCAATCTGAAGTCTTGAGATCCCACAGTGAACATGTGAGGTTGGTGTGGTCAGTAGCCTCAGATTCTTGTAGGATCTTGTGAACCAAAGTGGAAAATAATGGAGGGAACTGATGACAGAACCACTGCAAGGTCAGTAATTTATTCAATCAATTCAATAGACTCTACAGAGTTATTCAGCATCATTAACTCTTCCATAGCTGTAATGAAGTCTGTCACCCATGGATTCATAGACTATACACTATGAAGGTCTTTCCAACAAGTACACATTGTCTCAGATTGAAGAGTTACCTGTGGGAGAAGTGGCTTAGCAGGAGAGGTTTTGTGATTCATGTGAAACAGAACTTCACTACCCTACATGTGCCCAAGGATTCATATGTAAGACAGAGAGGCTGAAATACGAGAAGAACCAAGGTCATAACAAAAAGCAAATATATATTTGAAATAAAATATTAAAACACAGATATAATGGAAATATGTCAGGGGAACTAAATATTTAAATAATAATGTAATCAGCTAATTGATTAATGTTCTACCTCTTTCTTCAATGAACCTAAGAATGCAAAGGTATAATGTTACCATTAAGGAAGTAACCTGAGAGAGTGAATATTCACCTCTTATATGGCATAAATATGCTTTATTTATTCTAAGGTAAGAATGCAGTGGAATATGGCTGCTGTAGGTAATTTTAGATTTTGTATGTTAAGGAGGGCCTCAGAGAAAGACTCCTTGAAATCTTAAACAAACCATGGTTGTTCCAATAAGGACATCTGAGGGCTTATATTAAGCCAAGTTTCACAAGTCAGTGAACCACTGGAAGATTTTAATGTCCTGCTTGCTATTTCTCACTTGAGCATCCACAAGAGTACAAAACAATTTGAAGTCAGAAGGGATCATGAGCCATAAAAGCCAAAAAAATTTCCAATTGCCTCATGATAGCAGAGGCAATTGGAATTCATGGGACATCATGGACTTACTGGTCCTGAACAGCTCTGTTGGGGGCTGGGGCCTGAAGTGGACCTTGAAGTGTGGGTAGGAGATGGGTGGAACACCAAGAATAAATTTCACTATTGTCCCCTGTTTTCATCTTGACCAACAGAAACTGAAACTAATGTGCTTGTTTTTTTTAAATTTTTTTCCAAATTCGTGTTCTGTCAGATGTTTCTCAGAGAATATCTAATAATAATAACCACAATAATAATCAGAATCAGCATCAGCATGACCTAGACCTTGAGGGGACACAATGATGAGTGTCTGTGCCAGGGTTGGTCCTCCTATTTGCAGTGAGAGTCTTCAGAATTAGTCCTGGGTGGTTGCCCAGGAGGAAATTGAATACAACCACTGTCTCATTTACTGAGGCCACCAAGGAGCCATCCAATGAAAGTGACCTTAAGCCACAATCAACTTTGGCTAGCCTCAAAGCAGTGACCTTGCAGTGGGAGGGGCTAACTATGGACTATCTTTCCTCTGACAGGCTTCAGAGCTCTAGGCACATGGTTGATTTAAGCCTTGCAGCTGTTGTGTTAAAAATTGTTGTGCTGCCACTAAAATTTTCTTGCTCCTGCTCCCTTCCCAAAATAATTATCAGTTATAGCACAGATATTAAAAGTGCGCTTTAAAAATTAAAACACAGTTCTAAAAAGAAGACCATATAAATGTAGAATTAATTGCTGTATATGCTTCGATTTACTGACAGACTCCACTTTATTTCTGTCACAGCAGAAAGTGCTTCATTGGGAAGAATTCATGTGGAGATCCAACCATGTCCTAGTTATTTTGTGTTTAATATGCTTGCGATGTTTAATTATTTTTGATTAATTCATTTACCATTAAACTGCCCAAAGACTTTGACACATTCTGCACTGTGTGGTATATCAGTGTGTTAGTTACATGGATTCCTTAAAGGGGTCAACATTAAAGTTTAGTATTGGGGGTCAAAGAGATTAGAAATCAAACCTTGGCTTCATTACTTACCAGTTGTGTGATTAACCACTTCTGAGCTATGGGTATGTCCTTTGTAAATGATTTCTACTTCCTAAGGCTATTATGAGAATTAAAAATTTTGGACCTATGACTATTTTAGGCAAGCACTCTATAAATGGTAATTATTATTTTTATTAATTTGAAAAAATGCTAACCATGTACTTATCCACCAAAGAAAAATATGTACAATCATTGTTTGCTTTCCCCTAAAGTGGTAAGCAGACTTCTTGAGATGAGCTCAGGTTCTAATTTCTCTAATCTGAAAACATCAAGGCAGACACGAGTCTTTAGATGACCTGAACCCCAGTTCACATTTTTCAGGCTTATCTCTTACTAATAATCCCAAAGAACATGCAATTTTAGTAAAGTCAGTTTCCTTAGTGTCCGTTGAGCACTCCTGCACCCTAGTCATTTCCCACCTACTCTGAGAAGCTTTCTGCAACTACCAACACTTTTGATATAACCTCCATTCTCTCTGGCACTTACTGAAGAACCATGGACAGATCAGAGAATGGAGAACTTAGAGGAACTCACAGAATGTCAGGGTGAAAAAGGACCTTGGAGATCTTTTTATAAAAAATTGAGTTCTGAAAGATTAATTACCTTGTTCAAGGTCACACAATTAGACAACAGCAAAAGCAGAATAAAAACCCCAGACTCCCAACTCCATTCTCACCATCCTGCACTGGGCTGGCACGCTTGCCTGCCTCAGCTTGCTGATTTGTTTCAATTTGGCAACTTCTAGACAGAAGTAACCAATCAAAATTCCTTGCAGGGATATCTTGGGGGTAGCATAAGCAGCCATGCAGGAATTAAAGGGAAATGTCTTTGCTTCTGTTGTTACTATAGTGTGTAAGCGTCTGACTCCAGGAAGAAAGGCAATAATATCCAGTCTTTACAGTGTAGCTGGCATCATGCTGTTACATCCTTCCATGGCCTCACATTTTCCAGGCTTCACTAGTCTGGATCCAAAAACTGGAGAAAATAAGTGCACTCTCTCATCGTAATGGGAAAGCCAGATACCCTCTAAATTCTCCCTCCTGAATCAATTCTGGACATCCCATGGGGATGCTTCACATCTGCTAATGAACATCTTCATAGCAGCTAAATGGCATCTACCATTTTCCTCTTCTCTTACTGCAGTTATTGAAAAGTATCTTTTATCAACACAAACTCAGTAGAGATGATGCTGCCTGTGAAGCCACCACAGTATGACATCTTTTTGTGTTTCCCGCCATGCATGGTTCTGCCTCACTAATCAAGCTGTTATGTTTTTCTGCACCACATCCTGCTCCAGTAGAAAATCAAAAAGAGGGAAATACTGTTTCTTGCCACAAACACTACACATAGCTTCAACAAAGCAGGTCTTCTACTGTCAGTATTCATGTACTGAACACTACTCTTAAAGACTTTCCTTTGCTGATTATAGCCCATGTTCTAAGACTCAGAAATGAGGTCCATGTGGGCTCTGACATGCCATGTGTGGTCCTAAAATCACATCTCCAGTACAACACTTCCATCTTGTCCTTAAACAAGCTTATCTCCTAAGCTTTTCCATTGCATTACAAAGGTTACCCTCACATACACACCCTGCCTAGGTTCTCTATGACTTCCTCACCAGTCATATCTGAACATGAATCTTAATTTAGAAGACTGCGCTGACACAAATTTTAACTCATTTGATTTTAACAAAACTGTTACTGGTAGGAACTGTTGCCTTTGTCCTTTGGATATCAGCCCAAGGTCATAGCACTTACTATAATCTAGAGCCAGGAGTGAGAGCCAGGAATTGACCGAATATCTGAGCCTATCCTCTGGGCAGTTTGCTTCTGAGCCTCCTATGGGACTCAGGAAAGCCTTCCCTTACCACCTCCCAACTACAGTCCTCTATGTAGCACCAGTCAGGTTCTTGCCTACTTCCTCAGTGTTCCTTGTTTCAGAGCTCTTCATGTTCTTCACATGTTTCTCCTATATTTTATTCTATTTCCATTACCCTTGTGACCATTGTGGAGTCTCTGCTGTTCTCTAATGATATAGTAATTTAACTGTCATCTACCGCACAGCTTATTATGTTATTATATGTCAAAGGTGAGCATTTTCCAAAGAAAACCACAATTACATCATGTTTCTGATTAAAACTTATGGTGGACTAGGTACAAGCAAGCAAAGCTGTAATATATCCTGACAGTGACTAATAGAAGCTTGTGTCCTTGTATATCTTTTAGTGAATTATATATGCTGCACTGAATATGCAAATGACAGAAAATACAATTTATCTCCCATGTCTTTAAGGATCTGGCCTATAAAATAGGTCTATCATGAAGATACATTTTAATAAAAGGTGGAATGATAACCTGGAAAATAAAACTTTCATATAGACACTCATATGTAATAGGATGCTAAGGGAAGAATGAACCCCTTGACTCTGATTTAGCCTGAAGTCATTGCAGACATCTACAACTTACTGGGAAGATCCTTATATATTTTTCACATCCAGAGACCTTTTTTTTTTTTTTTTTTTTTTTTTTGAGACAGAGTCTCTCTCTGTCTCCCAGGCTGGAGAGAAGTGGCATGACCTCAGCTTATTGCAACCTCCACCTTCTGGGTTCAAGCAATTCTCCTGCCTCAGTCTCTCGAGCAGCTGGGGACTATAGGTGCATGCCACCACGCCAGCTAATTTTTTGTGTTGTTAGTAGAGATGGGTTTTCACCATGTTAGCCAGGATGGTCTCAATCTCCTGACCTTGTGATCCACCTGCCTCCCACCTCCCAAAGTGCTGAGATGGCAGGCATGAGCCACTGTGCCTGGCTGAGACCATTATTTAATATGAATATTGCACACAAGGAAGGGTTTCTGATATACTGGTCTCCCAGTGTTTTATCTATGGTATTAGGGCTTCCAGGAAGGGTTCCTAACATACTGGTTGGTCTTCCAGTGTTTGAGCCACAGTGTTAGGGCTTCCCGAATTGAATGTCACTGTGGATGATCACTTTGGTCAGCAGGTAACTGAGACATGCAAATTTTACAGGCAGCCACCTCTTGCCTTCAAAATTGAACTCCTGCCTTCAATTTTGGAAAAGTGCCAGGTCTCTTAACATGCTGGAAGAGGTGCCATCCTTTATTGATTTAGCTATTACCTCCCTTATATGACCTGGAGCATGACAGAGGCATCCTAAACCATTCTGTCCCTTTTGGCTTGGAAATCCCTATGAATGCTTAAGTGGAAGGAAGACTGGAATTGAGACAGAGGTCTCCACTCATACATTGTGTCTGTCCTTCAAGTGCTCCTCTTAACCTCTGATCATGAGGGAAATAATATTAACAGAAGTGACAGACACATGAGTCCTTCATCATTTTTTTCAAAATATTTTTTTTGGAAATATTCATTTATTTAACACTCATCATACGATGTCATAATGTGTTTCCTAATTGTTCTACTGTAAAACATAAACCTTAAACACACATTACCCAGCTTTGCTCTACCTAAAAAGAAAAATGCCCTTTCCTTATTTGCAATCTCTTCTTGTCCTCTTTCACTGACATTTTTTTCTGTTCCAGTAATGCTAACATTTTTCTGCAAGATTCTAGATCTAAATTGTCCAATAGGGTAATCACTAGACAGATGTGATAATTTAAATTTATTAAAATTAAATATATTAAAATTTTGGCTTCTCAGATACAATAGCCAAATTTTAATTGTTCAACATGCCTTGAAAAAGCCACATCTGCTATTGGCAATTGTAGAGCATAGTACAGATATAGAAGACTTACATTGTCTCAGAAAGTTCCATTGAACAAGATTGTTCTATGGTGAAACTTTAATTATTGTTGATGTTGTCATTGTTTTATTTTCCCAGTCATCTCAAACAAATTATTTATGGTCTATACTCTCTCAGGAATTCCTCGTCAGGCCATAATGGGGTAACAGGTACCCCATATTTATCCTTTGATCGTAAACAACTAGAAAACTGAAAAAAATATGAAATATATTTTGTGGTTTTCAGGCATTGGGAAAGAGGCAGCACAGAGCTTGGCCTCTGAAAACAGTAAAATAAAGACAGGTAAGTTCTATACTTGACCCAATGCATGCTAGTGACAGTTTTTAGGCTTAAAAACTTCAAACACAGCATAGATATCTCCATGAGTCTCTGCAGAGGAGACAAATATTAGAAGAAAGGGAGGTCAGTGATGTTAGAATGTGTGGAGTAGAGTGCCAGGAGAAGCGAATTCATAATGAGAAAGAATTCCAGATGCCAGCAGAGAGTAGCCTTCATGACTTGGGCTGATTATTGATCCATCATGACGTATGCCAATGACTGGAGAAAGAACCACTGAAAAAAATAGGCCAGGCTGGGTGCAGTGGTTCATACCTGTAATCCCAACACTTTGGGAGGCTGAGGCAGGCGGATCACCTGAGGTCAGGAGTTCGAGACAACCCTGGCCAACATGGTGAAACCCCATCCTTGCTAAAATAAATAAATAAATAAATAAATAACTGGATGTGGTGGCAGGCATCTGTAATCCCAGCTTCCCAGCGACTCAGGAGGCTGAGGCAGGATAATCGCTTGAACTCAGGAGGCAGAAGTGGCAGTGAGTTGAGATCACGCCACTCCAGCCTGGATGACAGAACAAGACACCATCTAAAACAAAACAAAACAAAACAACAACCACAAAAAGACCAAAAACAATTCTCAAAGAGAGTTGTGAAACGTGTTTGTTTTCACTATCCAGAGTGACCAAAACAAACCCCAAAAATCCCATAAAAGACATCAGCCTCAAAAGAGTATGACCCTATTAACATATAAATCAGCCTCAGTTTAAATGGTGCACCGGACCCAGTGTAACAAAGCTTACCAGCAACTTAACTGTACATCAAGACAACATACAACACATTTTCAAGAAATTCTAGGAAAACATTTCCTCCTCAAAACATAAAATTCACAATTTCTGGCATTCAATAAAATAATCACCAGAAATGACAATAGCCAAGATGTGGAATCAACCCAAGTGTCCATCAGCAAAGGAATGGATAAAGAAAATATGGTACACATACACGATGTAATACAACTGAGCATTAAAAAATAAAGGAAACCCTGTCACTTGCAACAAATATGGATGAACCTGGAGGACACTATGTTAAGTAAAACAATCCAAGCATGAAAAATACAAACACTGCATGATTTCACTTATTTGTGGAATGTAATAAAGAAGTAGAATGGCGTTTACCAAGGGTTGGGAGATGTTGGCCAAAGGATACAAAATTTTAGTTAGACAGGAGGAATACTTTCAAAAGACCTATTGAACAAAATCGTGACTATAGTTAATAACAATATATTGTATTTTTGAAAATTGCTGAGAAAGTAGAATTTAAGTGTGCTCATCACAAAATATAAATATGAGGTAATACACATGTTAAGTAGCAAGATTTAGCCATTTTGCAATATATACATATTTCAAAACAATATGTTATACATGGTAAATATATATAGGCTCTTTGTCACTTAAAAAATCATCAAGTGTTCCAGGAAGCATGAAAATATGGCATAAAGATAGTAGAAAATCAATCAACTAAAACAGACCACCAAATGGCATATATAATAAAGTTACTAGGCCAGGCGCAGTAGCTAATGCCTCTAATTCCAGTGCTTTGGGGGGCTAAGACAAGTGGATAACTTGAGTCCAGGAGTTTGAGACCAGTCTGAGTGACATGGCAAAACCCCATCTCTACAAAAAATAAAAATATAAAAATTAGGTGAGTGTGGTGGCATGAACCTATAGTCCCAGCTACTTGGGAAGTTTGGGCAAGAGGAACTCTGGAGCCCAGGAGGTAGAAGTTGCAGTGAGCAGAAATCGTGCCACTGTACTCCAGCCTGAGTGACAGAGTGAGACCCTCTCTCAAAAATATAAAATTAAATAAAATATAAAATTACCAGATAAGGATGCTGATATGGTTTGGCTATGCCCCCACCCAAATCTCATCTTGAACTGTAGCTCCCATCAACCCCAGGAGTCATGGGATGGACCCAGTGGGAGATAATTGAATCATGAGGAAAGGTGTTCCCATGTTGTTCTTGTGATATTAAACAAGTCTCATAAGATCCGATGGTTTTATACAGGGCAGTTGCCCTGCCCACACATTCTTACCTGCCACCATGTAAGATGCACCTTTGTCCTCCTTCACCTTCTACCATGATTGTGAGACCTCCCAAGCCATGTGGAACCATGAGTCTATTTAACCTCTTTTTCTTTATAAATTACCCAGTGTCGGGTATGTCTTTATTAGCAGCATGAGAACAGACTAATACAGTAAATTGGTACCAGTAGAGTGGGGTGTTGCTATAAGAATACCTGAAAATGTGGAAGCCACTTTGGAACTGGGTGACAAGCAGAGGTTGAAAGGGTACGAAGAGCTCAAAAGAAGAAAGGAAAATGTGGGAAAGTTTGGAACTCTCTAGAGAGTGGGAGAGTTCAGAAGAGAGGGAGATGTGGGAGAGTTGGCAATTCTTAGAGACTTGTTGAATAGCTTTGACCAACATGCTTATGGTGATACTGACAATGAAGTCCACACTGACATGGTCTCAGATGGAGACAAGGAGCTTGTTGGGAACTGGAGCAAAGGTGACACTTGCTATGCTTTAGCAACGAGACTGGTCACATTTTGCCCCTGCCCTAGAGATCTACAGAACTTTGAACTTGAGAGAGATGATTTAGGGTATCTGTCAGAAGAAAATTCTAAGCAGCAAAGTGTTCAAGAGGTGACAGAGCATAAAAGTTCAGAAAATTTTCAGCCTGCCAGTATGGTAAAAAATAAAATATCATTTTCTGGGGGAGAAATTCAAGCTGGCTGCAGAAATTTACATAAGTAACAAGGAACAGATTGTTAATCACCAAGACAATGGAGAAAATCACTCCAGGGCATGTCAGAGACCTTTGAAGCAGCTCATCCCATCACAGGCCCAGAGGTCTAGGTGGAAAAAAATGGTTTCATAGGCCAAGCCCAGGGCCCCCTGCTGTGTTCAACCTAGGGACTTGGTGCACTGCATCCCAGCTGCTCCAGCCATGGCTAAAAGGTGCCAAGGTACAGCTCAGGCCATGGCTTTGAAGGATGCAAGCCCCAAGCCTTGATAGCATCCACCTGCTGTTGAGCCTATGGAGGCACAGAAGTCAAGAATTGAGGTTTGGGAACCTCTGCCTAGATTTCAGAGGATGTATGGAAATGCCTGTATATCCAGGCAAAAGTTTGCTGCAGGGGCAGAGCCCTCACAGATAACCTCTGCTAGGTCAGTGCAGAAGGGAAATGTGGGGTGGGCGCCACCACAGAGTCCCTACTGGGGCACTGGAGCTGTGAGAAGAGGGCTATCATCCTTCAGACCCCAGAATGGTAGATCCACCAACAGCTTGCACTGTGCACCTGGAAAAGCTGCAGACACTCAGCACCAGCCCATGAAACCAGCCAGGGGTGGAGCTGCCCAGAACCAAAGAAACCGACCTCTTCCATCCGTGTGCCCTGGATGTGAGATATGGAGTCAAACGAGGTCGTTTTGGACCTTTAAGATTTGACTGCTCTGCTAGATTTGAGACTTGCATTGGACTTGCATTGGGCCCTTCATTTTGGCCAATTTCTCCCATTTGGAATCACGGTATTTACCTGATGTCTGTACCCCCATTGTATCTAGGAAGTAACTTGCTTGCTTTTGACTTTATAGGCTAATAGGCAGAAGAGACTTGCCTTGTCTTAGATGAGGCTTTGGACTGTGAACTTTTTATTTTTTGAGACAGTCTCACTCTGTCACCCAGACTGGAGTGCAGTGGTGGTGCAATCTCAGCTTACTGAAACCTCTGCCTCCTGTGTTCAACCAATTCTTGTGCCTCAGCCTCCTGAGTATTTGGGACAACGGGCATGAGCCACCTCACCCAGCTAATTTTCGTATTTTCAGTGGAGACAAGGTTTACCATGTTGGCCAGGTTGGTCTCGAACTCCTGACCTCAAGTAATCTACCTGACTCAGCCTCCCAAAGTGCTAGGATAACAGATGTGAGCCACCACACTCAGCTGGACTATGGACTTTTGAGTTAATGCTAAAATAAATTCACACTTTGGGGGACTGTTGGGAAGGCATGATTGATTTTGAAATGTGGAGGCATGAGATTTGAGAGGGGCTGGGGCAGAATGGTATGGTTGGACTGTGCCCTACTGAAATCTCACTTGAATTATAGATCTCATAATCCTCATGTGTCATGGAAGGGACTCAAGGAAGGTAATTGAATCATGGTGGCAGGTTTTCTCATGCTGCTCTAATGATCGTAAATAAGTCTCATGAGATCTTATGGTTTTATAAAGGGCAGTTCTCTTGCACATGCTCTCTTGCCTGCCACCATGTAAGATGTGCCTTTGTGAGGCATTGTGAGGCCTCCCAGCCATGTGGAACTCTGAGTCCATTGAACTTCTCTTTCTTTATAAATTACCCAGTCTTGGGTATGTCTTTATTAGCAGCATGAGAACAGACTAATACAGATACCAAAGCAACTATCAGAAATATGTTCTATATGATCAATAAGGTAGAGGAAAACATGAATATGATGTGGAAAGAAATGGAATGTATCCAAGTAACCCAAGTGAAACACTGACAGATTACAAATGAAATATCAAAAATAAAAACACATACCTTCGGTGGAATTACAGCAGCTTGTATTCTGAGGAAGAAAAAAATGGTGAATTTGAATTCAGAAATAGAAATTATCCAAAATAAAACACAGGGGAAAATAATAAAATGAAAGAACAAAAGGTACATATCATTGATACATGGAACAATATTGAATGATCTAAGAAACATGTATTAAGAATCTCAGCAGGAAAAAATAATGGAAAAAACTGATAACATAATGTCCATTTTTGTCCAAATTTGATGAACACTTAGAATGCAATGAACCAAGAATCTCGATCAATAAACTCCAAACAGAATGACAAAATAAGATTATGATAACACACATTGTTACTAAATTGCTGAAAAACTATGATAAATAGAAAATCTTTAAAGCATTCAGAAAAGGAGAAATATTAAGTACAAAGAAGCAAACAGAAAAATTTTACTTGACATCTAATGAGAAACTATGCAACCTAGAAGAAAATACAGTAACATCTTTAAATGCTGAAAGAAAAAGATGGTCTACTCAGAATTCTATATTCAGCAGAAGTAGCTTTCAAAAATGAAAATAAGACTTATCAGACAAATGAAAGCAGAGAGAAAATGTATCTACGGCAGACCTATACTATAAGAAATGATAAAGAAATTTCCCAAGGCAAAAGGAAAATAATAAAAAATGTAAGTGTTGATCTACTTAAAAAAATACAGCATTCAAAATGTGGGTAAGTCTAAATGCAGATTGCATGATGACTAAATAAATATAAAACAAAATTTGGGTAAGTATAGAAAATTTTACTAAACTTTTCAATCTCTTTAAAAAGTAACTAACAGTTTAAACAAAAATAATAGCAATATATCATGTGCTTTATAACATATGTATTTTAAAATATAGTCACAGCATATGTTTTAAATTTGTCAGTTATACTTGAAGTGGCATAATTTTATTTGAAAATAGATTGTGGTAAGTTAAAAATATACACTGAGAACATTAAAACAACCACTAGAAAAAAAAGGCATAGCAAATGAAACAATAGTGGAGGAAGGAAATAATAAATCTAATTCCAGAAATTGATTGGATGCAGTGGCTCATACCTATAATCCCAGCATTTTGGGAGGCTGAGGCAGGAGGATCACTTGAGTCCCGTAGTTAGAGACCAGCCTGAGCAACAAAGCAAGACCCCATCTCCACAAAACATTTTTTAAAAATTTTCTGGGCTTAGTGGCATACACCCATAGTCCCAGCTACTTGGGAGGCTGAGACAGGAGGATTGCTTGAGCCCAGGAGTTTGAAGTTATAGTGAGCTATGATCATGCCACTGCACTCCAGCGTTGGCAACAGAGAGAGTCCCTCACTCATAGGTGGGTGTTGAACAATGAGAACAATGGACTCAGGGAGAGGAGCATCACACACTAGGGTCAGTTGTGGGGGGGCGGTTAGGGGAGGGAGAGTAGGGGGGTGGGGAGGGATAAGTGGGGAGAAATGCTGGATATAGATGAAGGGGGAATGGAGGCAGCAAACTACCTGGTTATGTATGTACCTATGCAACAACCCTGCATGATCTGCACATGTACCCCAGAACCTAAAGTACAATAAAAAAAAATTAAAATGGTAATAGCAGAAATCAATAAAATAGAAAATACAAAAACAATAGAGAATATCAATCAAACTACATGCTGTTTCAAAGAAAAGATGAGCAAAACTGAAAACGCTCTTGCCAGACTGATCAAGAAAATCGAGAATACAAATTATCAGTCAGAAATGTAAAAATATTAGAAATATTAGAAATCTAATAAGGGACCATTATGAATAACTTTATGAAAAGAAATAGCCATCATTGATGAGTAAAAATGCTGCTCAAAGACACAAACTACCAAAGTTCACTAAGGAAGAAATAAATAGTCCTATATTTAATTTGTAAAATTTAAATCATAGTTTTTAGAATTCCACAGAAAAATATTCAGACTCCAGTAGTTTCAACATTTAAGGAAGAAATAATATCCATTACACAAAAAAACTCTTCCAGAGCATAGAAGAAGATGAATTCCATCTCTCAACTGATTTTATGAGGCTAGTATTACCTTGAATCCAAAACCAGACAAATATATCGCAATAAAAGAAACTACAGACCAATATCCCTTATGAACATAAATGCAAAAATCCCTAACATACATTTAGCAAATCAAATCCAGCAATATATGCATCTTGACTATTTGGGCTCATGCAAAATTGGTTTAACATTTGCAGATCAATCCACGGTATTCACTATGTTGACAATCAAAATAAAACAACTTATTGATTGCAAAAATTTGACAAAATTTAGCACACATTTGCAATAATACTTATTAGCATACTTGAAATAGAAGGGAATGTCCTCATTTGATAAATGACATCTATTATAACATTTATGGATAATATCATAATTAATGATGAAAAATTGACTGTGTTCTCTCTAGATTGTGAATGAAACACAAATACCCTTCTTATCACTTCTATTCAACGTTATCCTAAAAGTCTTAAACTATAAAAAAAAAAGAAACAAAAAACCCCACACAGATTAGCAATTAAGAAATAAAACATTCTTTGCCAATGACCCAATTGAGTACTTAGACTCCCAATAAATCTACTAAAATGATACAAGAAATGATAGATTAATTTAGAAACTTTGCAGAAAACAAGCTCAATACTTTATGAAAAATTTATTGTATACACTATTCAGTGAGATAAATCTATTGATGACATATTTTGATGCTGCAACAATATCCAATTTCTATAACAGTTTCTAACACTCATTCTCAATTTTTGTACATCTCTCATTTCGGGTTTGTAACAAGAAATTCATGGACTGGTGCCAGCCTACAGACCACTACCCAAATGATGGTCCCCCTTTTCCTTAATAAAGAAAAAGTTTAATTTATGCAGTAAGTACTTAGTATACATGAGGCACTGTGTTAAACACAGGGTCCCTCCCCGCAAGTAAGCAAGACTCAGATTTTATGATAGGACCTCCAGCAAAATATGCGACACAAGACAAGTATACATATAATGAATATTTCCAAGACAATTTTTATAGCCATATGCTCTGAGAAATTATCTGCATCTGAAGAACGGAAGAATAGGAATAAAAGAGTTGTACTGATTGGAAAAATCTTAATGATTGAAGATGCATTTGTATTCACCATAGAACAGCAATATAGCAACCCAAACTTAATCACATAACAGTAAACTTAATAGTGAGAGATAGGCTTCCCATATGGGTTATTTCTTCAAGTAAAAGATTTCTATAAAACCTAGGAATTGGGAGGTAAGGAACTGATCTTAAATTCCCCTCTTCCAGTGTCCTGCCAATACTCCAAACCCTCTCATACTTCTGATTCCCAAATAGATATGATATTCATGGTTGAAATCCCAAGAATAATGTTAGTGTACAAATTGTGATCTCTGCATAATATAGAATCATCAGACATTAGAAATGTCTTCAGAAATCATATGATCCTAAAGTTTTGCAAATAAGGCAATAAGAAAAGGAAAGCTTTTTCCTCTGACATGTGGCTTTCCTGGAAACAAGAGCCTTTAGATTCACCTCTGACACTGAATCTACTTCTCTTTCCATTGTACCATAATGCCTCTCGAGGTATAATAAAAATGAAAAGCGTTTGCTGCTGCTGCTGTTACTGCCCATAATTAACAAATTCAAATGAATGATGTGTGTGACAAGATGACAGCTTCACTCTAAGCATAACGACATGCCTGGACATAAATGAAGAACTGAGGACAAGTTCCCAAGATACCTGCTTACAGGTGTGCAGAGAAAGTATTGTGGGAAATAATGTTTCCAAAAGGAAGAGAAATTGAGGTATGAGGAAATCAATTGATGTACGTATTAAATCACTATTGAAAGGATTAGGTAAATCTGAAAATATTAGGTTATCACTAATAATGTGCCCAGTCCAGCTCTCCTTAACTGACATCCACATCCCAGAAAAAGTAAAAGCTACAAGATGAATTTCAGTAAAATATTGATGTGACATTGAGAGCAGTACTGGCCCTGGGCATGGCATTGGGAAGGGTGTCAAGAGCACTGACGTTGGAGGAGCTAATCCCGATGAGGGCCAATTCATAGCTGATTTGTTGGTGCTGTCAGCATGCAGGCAATAGTTCCAACATAAATGCCATTATATAAGGGTCTTATTCTCATATCCCACCAGCAAATGGATTTAAAAGCACATAAAATAAGTTTTAAAAATCACAGACAATCCTCAATAAGACACATAGTAGCATGTCCTTGGTTTCAGAACATAAAGTCCTAATATAAGACAAACTACATTTATAAGAAATGGACCTCTGGAAATTCCATCATTTCAGAGCCCTTTATTCCCACTGCTACTCTTCTTTCAGTAGACTGCTTATTTCCCTGTTCACATACAGAAGTCAGTTTATTTACCTTTTTATTTTAAGGCATTTCTCTTTTATCTTTTTTTTTTTTTTTTTGAACAGTGGTTTTTAAACTATAGGGTATGCTGGAATCACCTTAAAGCCTTTTTAAAACAGACTGTTGTGCCCAACTGCACAGTTTCTGATTCAGTATGTCTGGGGCAGGGCCAGAGAATTTGCATTTCTATCAAATTTCTAGATGTTGCAGAGACTGATAGTCAGGATACCAAGCTTGGAGAATGGCTGCTTTGGAGCTAAACCCATCCTCCAACCTCTTAACACAACTTTTACAATGTTAATAACATGCAACTAACGCATGGACAGTAATCTCATGTACCTCCTTTCCTGTTTTGTATGCAGAGCTTAGCATAGGGCAGGGCATAGAATAGGGGTTCAATAAATATTTGTTGTGTACATAAATGAGCAGATGAAAGAATGAACAGCTGAATTGTGAGGGAATGAATGAATGAATGAACAAAAGCATTTGCATTTGTTTTGCCTCAAAAACATTTACAGTTATTTTAAATGCAATGAAATAAAACACTTCATGATGAAGAAACCCAACCAAAATGATCCTATCCCAGAATAAAGAAACCATTCTAAAGATGAACTTCCCATTACATCTTTTGAACCACAGAGAGCAAATCTGGCACTTTTCAAATAATCACATTTTCCCTATTTCTAGGTTTTAAAGGTCAAAATATTGAGTGCCAGCCTCAGAGTATCTTTCTGTACAATCAAATTACATTAAGTATTTTAAATGAAAATAGTTATTATTTTTTTTAAAAGAATACCCTTCTCCTTGAGTAAGATAAATTGCACACGTGTTTATTTCTTCTTCCCTCTGGCATCCACTAAGTCACCATCCCACAAAGACAAAGACTGTGTGAGAGAAACAGCACCAGAAAAAGAGGTCAATGCTATTCTAAAAGATGGAAAACAGTGTCTAAGTTATAACTTCCTGGACACAGCAGGGAAGGCCAGACCTTGAGTGACTGCAGAGAAAAAAGAGTAATGAGCAGCAAGCTGACCCATGCAGAGAACAAGGCAAGCTCCAGAGCTGGAGGTCTCAGATACCTCCGCTGGCCATGGTGGGAAGTGAAGCAAAAACAGGATTAATTGAAAGTTGTACAATGTGAAGTGTGACTTTCAGACACTCATTCCAAGCCCATGCCGTTAATTCACATTTGTGATCTCAGAACATTTGAGGAGCACCGTTATCAGGAAAGACAGAGACCAAGTCAAACAGGAAAAGGACATTCAGAGAAAGCAGAGGCAATGTGGGAAGCAGAATACACACACACACACACAAACACACACACACACACACACACACACACGATCTTTAAAAGTTACTTGAGAATCATATATTCTTTAGAAAGATGAAATAATATTTTTTTATTTCTGAAATACACAAAAAATTGTGATTTTTAAAAATGTTCTTTCAGAACTGACCTACAGTTGGATTAAATTATAAGGAGACAGCTTCTGTTGCTGACAATGGTTTTGAAATACTGAGTCAAAGAGCAGCTTCCTCTCAGTTCCTTCCTTAGCCGGAGCCTGAGTACATGTCTACCCCATGCAGTGTTGCCCTTTTGAAATAGACATGCTTTCTTAGTTATAGGAAGCCTGATCTGACCGCACACTTTGGTGTCAAGCAGGCAATCCTGTGGTGGTTCCCATGATAGTACTAGATACGTCAAACCATCTGAACGATTTTGAGTTTAGAAAATAGTCATCACGTCTATATCCAGTGCTAGACAGAACTGTCAAAAAGACATGCTCACTATAACAGCCAGAAGCACCTAAGATTTTATAGGCAAATATGAACCATCATTATTGTAATAGTGAGCAAATGAATCATCCCTACTTCTTAGATATATATAAATAATAACCAAAGACCTGCTGCTCCAGGATAGAAACTGATTTGATTATAAACAATTTAAAGAAGAAAATGTACTGGGATTGATCTGAGTCACACATCTTAGCAGCTCTAACCCTAAAACCCTTCTGGAATCTTCAATTAAGATGATGGTCTTCTAAGACTGCTCTAAGAGAAACTAGAGCTAAAGCCCCATTTGGACAATTAGGTGCTGTAAGTGCTGAGCTCTCTTGTACCTCTGAGCACTGTACACTTGCTTCTCTTCCTCTTCCATTCCAATCCTCTTTCTCCGCCAGTCTGAATCCTACTCATCAGTCAAAGATTAGCTTGAATACCATTTCCTTCAAGAAATGTTCCCATAATTGAGAATCCAATGGCTTCTCATCTTCAGGATAAAAATCCAGACTTATCCAAGGACCATATCTAGCTTCTTTATTTTTATTTTTTTACAGATGGGGTATCACCAGACTGGTCTTGAACTCCTGGCCTCAAGCAATCCCCCTACTTCAGCCTCCCAGAATAGCTGGGATTACAGGCATAGACACTACACCTAGCTGTATCTAGCTTCTTAGCATTATGTTCACATCATATAGTAGAGGGCCTGGCTTATAAGAGGTACCCAAATATTTGCTGAATGAATAAATGGTCAATTCATCCAATGTGTTCTCCATCACCTGTATGCTCCTTAAGGATGGGAACAATTAGTCATCTTTGCATCCTGAGATACTAGACCAGTGACCAGTGTTTGTTGAATGAATAAATGAATGAATGTACCACATATTCTCTCTCTCTTACACACACACACTCGCTCACTCATACACACACACACACACACATTAGTTTTTACTTGCTCATGTAGGGCCTTGGAATCAAACATTGCTGATTTTGATTATTACTCAAATAGATCTCAGATCTTTAATGGCCAAGAGCTCTATCTTTGGGATTAGGCTCTCTCTGCATTCAATAGCATGACACCAAGCACCTATTAGATGCTTAAAAGTATTCTGTTGGTTGCTCCTCTTCTAGCCTCAAAGAGAAAAAGAAATGCATCTTTTGAGTGGATTGTAAAGAAAAGCGTAGGTATCATTTGCTTGAGTAACTCTGGTTTATCCCTTTGACTGAAACACATGTTTGGCTGTGGAGATTTGAAAGCCATCAGACATGGACGGGGCTAAATGGTCCACAGGCACTGAAAGTAATCCTGCTGGGTTGTGAGCTCTGTGGTTTCCTGTGATGAGAGTGTTCCAGAAAAAGCCATACCTGTTCCACAAAGCTGGTGGGGACCAGGGTATGGGTGAGAGAGGAGCATGAACATTTTACTTCCAGAAATTAGAGGTTTTGGCATCTCTGGGAAAAAAAAAAAATCATGCGGCCCTTTAGAGTCTGCAAAGCTGCTGCCAAATGTCTTTTCCCTTGAAACAAAAACTATGTTCAAGTCTGGATAATTACTACTGAGCTGTGCCAAGTCCAGAAATCCTTCTCAGCCAAGCATCCCCACGGGGAGCTGAAATTTAAATTTATAATCATTTACCTTCAAAAGTCTGAGTTTTCAGAACCAAGCTCCACAAACATAACCTTGGGTTAGATCTGATTTAGACCTGAGGCTGGACCTATCAGTATCAACTAAGTAAGAGAAAAGCAGCTCTTTTCTCCCTCTTTAATTTAACAGGGGAAATTTAGAGGGGAAATAATGAAAGAAGTGAACAGTTGAAATATCAGAAGCAAGACTGCCTTTGTTAGTACCATGTAGCCTGTTTTTCTGGAACTTTGTAATCCCAGAAATGAGCAGGCTGTTTTCATCTGATCTCTCGAGGACTCTTGTAGACTCAAGAGCGACACAGTTCTCAAATCCATCTGATCCCCTTCGCCCATCTGAGCAGAATCAAAACACACAGAGGCCCAAATATTTGGCGAAACAGCACAAGTAGCCAGGCAACAGATATCCGCCCCCCCCCCCAAAAAAAAAAAAACGAATCAACTGAAAAAGATGGATTAAGTCAGCTGCCTTTCTCCTGATAAAGACAATTTTACCATTGTCACAGAAAACATCCATGAATATTATAAATGTCTGATTAATTCAGAATAAGTCGCTGTTTTCTGTTTCAGGTCCCATTGCTTTATGAATTCAGAATCATTAACAAATTGTGTATCAATGTCTTAAGCTTTTATTTCCTTTTCTTCCTGGGAAAATTAAAGTCAGTCCCTGTTGGTTTCTTCATCTTTGCCCAACAAAGGTACCAAAAAAAAAAAAAAAAAAGCAAGCTGCTTCACAATAGAGGTATCTGATTGTAGTGTGTATGGTGGAGGCGTGAATGTTGGTAGTTAGATAAGGTGAGGGCCAGGGGAGTACTCAGCTCTCAGCAATGTCTTCCTATTGGGATTCGTCGACAGTGGAAGAAGAATTTAACTGCCCCTCCCCTCCTTCTTTAAGTGTGACAAGAGTAATATATTACTGCCAAACTTTATGTGAATGTTAAGAAACATCATTCCAGCTGTTAGAGTCAATGAGAAAAGCCATGAGTCTTGTCAAGTCCTTTTGCTACTTCACAGCATAAAACTGTCACTTCATTAATTAGATGAGCATGTTGCCATGCGACTCCAGTATGCTCACTCTTCATCACTGATCTTTGTCAATTTCGGTAATAAAACAGCGATTTAATAATCCCCCCTCACACATTAGTAACTGTTTTATGATGGAATTTCAGTTTCCTGGTGGCACTTGATTAATCAGTCTGGGGAAGTCTTAAATAGATATATTAAGAGTTTAATTAAAAGGCAAGCTGCAAGGAAGACACAGTTCAGAGAAAACAAGTTCAAGTGACTATATAATAAAATGAAATATACGAGGTCATCAGTTCATTCTGTGAGTCTTAGTCTAAAGGTAGACAAATAGATGCACTGAGCATCCTACAGGGCTCCCACGTTCTGTCTACACTATTCCACAAATGTGTTTTGTTTATTGTCTACCACCTCCACCTGCCACCTGTCATAGCCTCCTCCTCCCCACCACCCGCAGAGGTTCAGGTAGCTCAGAGAACTCCTTGCAACCCTCTGCATGGCAGCTGGTGATAACCCTTCTGGGGTCTCGAAGCAACAAGAACTGAGATAGCTTTCTTTTAGGAAGAGACTTCCTAAGAGAAGTAACCTGATACCTGTCCTGTGGAGTGGAATCTCAGGTATTAACAGAGTATACCTTAGAAACTTCTAGATAGAAATGGAACTGGAAAAAGAAGCCTTCCTCTCTGGCCACAAGAAATGGGTAAAGAGTTGTCTGGTGAAACAGGAAGTGCCTCAGTTCAGAGCCAAGGGAAATAGGTTTGTTACTGGTTGAGGGTGTCCAGGTTCTTGGTGTCTTGGACAAAGAATTGTACAAAACACACAAAGCAAGGAACGAATGAAGCCACAAAAGCAAAGATTCATTGAAAATGAAAGCACAGTCCACAGGATGGGAACAGGCTGAGTATAGGGGCTCCTTTACAGAATTTTCTGGGGTTTAAATACCTTCTAGAGGTTTCCCATTGGTTACTTGGTGTACACCCTATGTAATGAATTAGTGGCTCACAGTCAATCTGATTGGTTGTGGAAAGCAACCAGTCAGAAGCTGAAGTTACAAAGGTTACACCCTATGCAAGCATCTGATTGGTTGCAGAAAGCAACCAATCAGAGATAGTTTCAATTTTCCATCTGCCACAAAGACAAAGGAGTGGGGTTTCCAGAGGGAGTAGCCTCTGGTCCTTTTGTTACTTAGATGTGGGAAGTTTGGGTTTTCCTTTTGATTTACTTCTAGGCAGTCACAGTGAATCAGCCTTAGGTTTCCTGCTTTCAGACCCTATTCTTCTGTCTCAGGTTCTGGTTCAGCTCTGCTACCAGCCATGAAAAACATCCCTTGAATTACTCAGTTAATCAACTGAGTGCTTTTAGTCATTCATTTTTTATCTGTCTCTGCTTTAATTTTCTCATCTACATGTTTTCTAATGCCCTTTTTACCTCAGACACCTCTTGATCCCCCTGTACTATACCCTGTCCCCGTCCCTGCCTTTGACAAGTGCTTTAAGGTTCTGGAAGAGAAAGGTAGCATTACACATTAACTAGGAAACAATGTGGAATACAGTCTTACTGATAGATAACATTAACTAGGGAATCCATAGGCAACACTGTCGCATTCCTCAGTTAATTACATATCTCCACAAGACCGAAACCCCAGGGCTGGGTTGGGGGAGGGGGAGGAGCTGAGTGCCATAACAGAGGGGTTAAAGAAAAGGTCACATCATTCAAACAGCTAGAAAGAAATATCAGAGGATGGGCATGGTGTCTTATGGTGCTGTCTATAATCTCAGCACTTTGGGAGCCTGAGGCGGGCAGATCGCCTGAGGTCAGGAGTTTGAGACTAGCCTGGCCAACATGGTGAAACCCCATCTCTACCAAAAATACAAAAATTAGCTATCATGGTGGTGGGCGCCTGGAATCCCAGCTACTTGGGAGACTGAGGCAGGAGGATCACTTAAGCCTGGGAGGCAGAGATCGCAGTGAGCCAAGATGGCACCGCTGCACTCCAGGATGGGTGACACAGCAAGACTCTTTCTCAAAAAAATAAAAAGCAATATCAGAGAATCTTTTGAATCGTTGGAGTAGATAAAAATCTAAGGTTCATATTAACAAATTCTTTGTGCTTCTGAATAGGAAATAGATAATATTGGCTAATCTAACCCCAATAGTGACTAAGGAAGTAACATCCCTCATTGCTTGAAAAGTGTATTTTTCCTGATATCAGTGCATTTCCATGGCATTTCTCTCTAAAGTACTTTTCTTTTCTTTTCATCCTTCCCCTCTACTTCCTGAGAGGTCCTGCATAGGGATAAATTTCAGCTCATATGTGTCCTTATTATATATGATTTTTAAAGAATCTCAGGTGTACAGAATTAAACATGAGCCTCAGTTCCTGATATCCTATCATTAATGATTCCTATATGATGTTAATTTACTTAGTTTATTAATTTTGATAATATAATAAACACTCAAAAATGTACCATGCAATCGAATAATTGGAACTCTGACAATAATGTTTATCTATTTATATGCTTCTCCCATACTGTTCCCCTGTTTCCTTTCCACTCTAAAATAAATACAATCCCAAATTTTGAGTTATGTGTTCCCTTAAATATTAACAGTCTTAGAAGTGTATATGTATGCTTATACACTTAAGCCATATATTATTTAGTTTTACTTTTGATTTTGGAAAATAATATTTTGCTATATATAGTTCTCTATGATTTGATTTATTTCTTTTCAACTATGTTACAGCGAATACATGAGGTCAATTCAGCTCACTGTCCTACAAAATTCCATTCTTTGACTAGATCAAAATTTAATTATTCATGCTCTTAAATTTGTTTCCAGGTTTTCAGTGAACAGTGGTAATGTGAAAGTTATTGTCCATGTCTTCTGGTGATCCTATGCAATTATTTCTCTCGGGCATATACCAAAAATTTGAATTGCTGGGTTGTAAGATACATAACTATTCAACTTTCCAAGATAGTACTCTTCTCCATTGATATTTATGGGGGTTGATTAGTTTCAAGATCCCCTGCAAATACCAAAATCCATGGATGCTCAAGTCCCTTACACATAATGATGTCATATTTGCATATAACCTATGTAATCCTCCCATCTACAGTAATTTAAATCATCTCTAGATTGCTTATGATTACAGTATTATTTTTCATTTTCCTCATCACTAATGTAGTTTAATATTTCTAAGTGTGATTATTGGTGATAAATATTTTGTCTTCTGTGAAATGACAATTTTCTCATTTTAATATTATATTGTGGAAACTCTTTATTCTTTAAAGAGACAATGAGTATATTGTATCAATTTATGTGTTGCAAATCTACTCTTTCCTATTTATAGCTTGTATTTTTTCCCATTTTCTTCAAGCTATTATTTGATTAGCAGGGGTTTTTATTTTAATATACACAAATGTATCTGTTGTTTGCTTTATGGTTTTCACTTTTGATATCTTATTTTTAAAAAAGTTTCCTACTTGTACATTATCTATATTACCTACCAAAATGCTAAAATTTTACTTTTGATGTTTGAATCCTCAATGCATCTGAAGTTGTTTGTTTTGCATGTTGTCAAAGAGATTTCAAATTTTTAGCCAGTGAAATAAGATAAAAAATTAAGTAATAAGGTGTGGAAAGGAAGAAATAAAACCATCATTATTTGTAGATGATATAATTATTAACATAGAGATTACAAAAAAAAAGAAAATTGTCATATGAAAATATCACAGGTTATATTATTAAAATGTAATTATAAATAATAGGAGAATTGAGCAGGGTCTCACTCTGTCACCCAAGCTGGAATTAAGTGGCTCAATCATGACTCATTGCAGCTTTGACCTTCTGGGCTCAAGGGATTTTCCCACTTCAGCCTCCCGAATAGCTGGGGCTACAGGCATGCATCACTGTTCCCAACTAATTTTTTTTTTTTTTGAGGGACTGAGTCTCACCATGTTGCCCTGGTTGGTCTCAAACTCCTGGGTTGAAGTGATCCTCTCACCTCAGCCTCTCAAAGTGCTGGGATACAGGCTTGAGCAACCATGCATGATCATCTGTTGTATTTCTATACATCAGTAACAAATAAGAAAATGTAAATATTTGAATAAAGATGTAATTCACATAGCAAGTTAAAACTCCAAACTACTTAGAAATAAATCCAACTAAGATGCAAAAGACCTGAGAGCAAAAAATTATAAAAATTTAACTGAGAGACAGTCAAGAAGACTTAAACAATTAAAGGGAAGGCTGTGTTTGTGACAGAGATTTATCATAGAGATGTCAATTCACCCCAGATTTATCTAAAGATTTGACACAATTCCACAGTCATAATTGGAATTTTTTTTTTTTTTTTAATTTGGAAACAGAGTCTCACTCTGTTACTCTGTTGCCCAGGCTGGGGTACAATAGCCCAATCTCGGTTCACTGAAACCTCCACCTCCTGAGTTTAAATGATTCTCATGCCTCAGCCTCCCTAGTAACTGGGATTAGCTGCCATGCCCAGCTAATTTTTGTATTTTTAGTAGACAAGGGGTTTCACCATGTTGGCCAGGCTGGTCTCAAACTCCTGACCCTAGGTGATCTGCTTGCCTTGGCCTCCCAAAGTGCTGAGATTAAAGGCATGAGCCACCACACCCGGCCTCATAATTGGACTTTTAATGAGGCTAATTCTTGAATTTCTATGAAAATATAAAAGGTCAACATTAGACAAGACATATCTAAAGACCAATAATGAAGGAAACCAATTTTGCTATATATCAGGGTTCATGATGAAAGTATAGTAATTAAGACAGGGTACATTAATACAAGAACAGACAAATTGACAAATGGTACAGAATAGAGAGCTCACAGAAAGACCAATACATTTATGGAATTTTGAAAGGTGACATAGCAGATCAATGTGAAAAAAATTATTATTATAAAAGTGAAATTGGGAAAAAATAGTTGCTCATTATGTATGTAGATAGAAGTTAGTTTAGTGTTATTTGTATAATCAATTAGCATTTATTAAAGTGGTATTTCAAGGCTCCCAGGTTTGACTTTATTAATAACAAGTTCCCAGAAGTTTTTCTTTTTGGAGGGAGGCTGAATGCTATAAGAGGTAGATTACAGTCCCTGAGGAACATGCATGAATCACAACAGGTAGTGCCCATTTCTGTTTCAAGAAGAATGAGTCTGGTCAACTTGAAGCTTTTTTTTTTTTTTTTTTTTTCCTGAGATGGAGTCTCACTCTGTCACCCAGATTAGAGTGCAGTGGTGTAATCTTGGCTCACTGCAGCCTCCACCTTCTTGGTTCCAGCAATTCTCCTGCCTTAGCCTCCCAAGTAGCTGGGATTACAGGTGCCAGCCACCACACCCAGTTAATACTTTTAGTAGAGACGGGGTTTCATCATGTTGTCCAGACTGGTTTGGAACTCCTGACATCAAGTGATCAGCCCTCCTTGACCTCCCAAAATGCTAGGATTACACGTGTGAGCCACCTCACCCAGTCGGCTTGAAGCTTTTGTATCAGTGAGTGGGATGTGCAATTTGAGACCAAAGTCAAATTCCATGAAGCAAAAAGGAAAAGCTGAGTGCTGGTTCTGGTAGCCAGGAATCCATAAAAAAAAAAAAAAAAAATCAAGTAAGTTTTAAAAACTTCAAAACTATTAGCTTATCTGCAATATTCATATATTCTGGTCTACTTTTACTTCACAGTGGTTAATAAAGTCATGACTCATTTGCTTGGGCCCACACATTTCAGCGCATTTCCAAGGTAACTGTCCATCACTGACATGTGTCTCTCTCGTCATGCCTGAAACTTAACTTCTTGTAGTCTCAATATCTGAGAGCGTGTGCACATTAATTCACTTCAGCCCATAAATGTTCTCTAAGTAGACATTCACGTGTTGTCTATGAAAGCATTCCTGTAACCATTCTTTTGAGATTTATCGAAGTGTCACTTCAAGGATTCCTGGATGGTGCTCTGTAATAACATATACTCAAAAGTTTCTCTTTCTCACACGTATGTCTTAAAATCTTTTGATTCATTGCACCCTGTGCTTCATTTCCTCATCTATTATTGATCATCTGGGCTCTTATTTAATATTTTGTCAACTGTCTATTGACTTTAGTCTTTCTCTTGAACATGAGGTTGATGTCACTGCTCAGGCTCTTAACTTGACTCTGGGTGTTAACTGAAATTGTAATTTCTCTTTGATTCCATTTCCTAGAAGCAGAGCAAAAGTATCCTACACTAGCTATAGTTCAAGTGGCTGGCTTTCCTCCCCTATCTTCTGATGGAGGGAATAAACCACATAGCACTATTACAGACCTTCCAAAAATGCGCAGGTTTGAGGAAACAGGGTATGCACATTAAATATTTAGAGAACAAATCCCAGTTAGCATATGACTTCATTCTACATCTCTGCCTATTCAAATATACTCTATGTTTCAACTGCTTGGTTGAAGGGAGTTGAAACCAAGCAATTGGGAGTTAAAACCAAGCAGTTATGGGAGGTCTTCCTATAACCTAATTCACAATTTAGGTTAAAGCTTTCTCTGCTTAGTCTGAAAAGGTGTTTCAAAATCAGACAGGAACTTAGAACTGGATTTGTGACTCAGAATCCTTTCCACATGCTGGAACCCCTGTAGTTGATGTCTGTTTCATTCACTTGGTATTTACAGATACATTAAAAACAATTAACATTTGGTTGTAGAATATATGTTTCTTCACTTAGATTAAAAGCTTTTTGAGAACAGCTTTACCACCCTTAATGATACTTTCTGTATTAGTCAGGGTCCTGGGAGGAAGCAGATGGCATACTCAAACTGGAAGATGAGGAGGAAATTTAATTAAGCAATTATTTACAATTCCTAAAAGATAGTGCAGTACCCAAAGGCTAGTAATTGTAGGATTGATTCCCTGACTAGTGTTAAAAGACAAGAAGAAATCGTAGGAAATCAATCATAGGGTTGATTCCCTGACTAGTCCTAAAAGACAGTATCAAAAGTCAGAAGCAGAGAAAACTTTGCAGAGTGTGCTGACTGATCTTTGTACAAGGTAAGCATCTAGGAGTAGTGTCCTGTAAGGAGGAGCCTAGAAACATCAGTGCCCTGGCCACATAAACCTCTTTCCCTTCAGTTTCCTGGTGGTGCTCCACGCTGAAAATCCAAAAGGAAAGCAAAATCAAGTGAGAAGGCAAAACTGAGCCCATTGCTGCGGTCTCTACAGGCAGCCTTTCAAGGCATAAATTAAAGTGGAAAGAAGACAGTAGATCTTCAGGGAGGCAAGGAGGTCATAGAACACATTCTCTGAGCCTCAGAATACTTGCCTAGAAAATGGAGCTAACCAACTGGAATTAAATTAGAAACAAATAGCAGAACAGTTTCTGGGAGATGCCCACTTATTTAAAAAAATGAATAGTCTGCAAGTCAAAAAAGGAATCAATAGGGAAATCAGAAAACATTTTTCCCTGAGTGAAAAGGAAAGCACAATATACCAAAATCTGCTAGATGCATATAAAACAGTACCAAGAGGGAAATCTGTAGCTTCAAAACTACATTAGTAAAGAAGAAAAGCTCAACTGAATAACCTTAGCTTCCACAGTTAAAAAAAAAAAAATTAAATAGCAAATTCAACCTAAAGTAAGCAGAAGAAAGAAATAATAAAGGTATGAGCAAAAGCAAAATAACAGAAAGGAAAGCATTAGGGAAAACCAGTGAAACTGTAAGTTGGCTATTTGAGAACATCAATAAAAACAAAAAATCTCTACCCAGAGTGATCAAGAAAAGTTACAAGTTGTAAATATCAGGAATGAGAAAGGTGACATTAAATCAAGCAGTGTATGAAATAGAAATAGCATTAACCTGGAAACTCAGACCCCACATCACATTCATGATGGCTCCCTTTCCTTACTCCTATATATAACCCATCAGCAAGTCTTATTGGTGCCACCTTCACAATGTAGTGTATCCTTGATCTGATAGCTTCACGCTGCCTGCACCGCTACAACTCTGGTTATGACTGGTATTATGTATCTCCTAGACTGCTCTCTCTTCTTTCACTTCTGTCCCCCTAAAGCTAATTCCCTTATGCTTAGCAGCTGAAATAATGTTGCTCCAGCTCAGACCCGAGTGATATTCAGAACAGAGTTTGACCACAATCCATACTGTGATCCGTAGGACTCTGCGTGATCCAGCCCTTCCCAGCTCTCATATCGTATCCCCTACCTCTTTCTCCTCTTCTCTCACTTTATTCTAGCAACAGCAGATTTTTCTCTTTCCTATTCATTCGTTATACCAAGCTTATTCTTGCTTTTGGTAATTTGCACTTGTTCCTTCCTCTGTCTGAAACACTTCTCTTCGAAGGACCTGCATGGTTAATTCCTGCTGTCCAGTCACATGTCTGTTCAAACATCACTAGCTCTGGAGGCTTTCCCTGATTGTGCTACTCAAAAGAGCTCCTCTTTCTCTCTATTGTCACTTTCTATTTTCACACACTGCTTGATTTTACCTGGAAACACGTAAACTACATTGAATTGTGGATCTATTTGTTTATATATTTATGATCTGTCTTCCTAATTAAAAATATAAGCACCAGGAGGTGGGCTCTTTGCCTAGATTGTTCATCCCTGTATACCCAGTACTTAAAGCAATGTCTGGCCCATAGTACACACTCAATAAGCATTTTACAAATGAAATATTGAAGAAAATATTGTATCAGGTCAATATACTTAATTAAAATCTGACTCTGTTTTGCAATTTAGCTTTTTCCTTTTTTTACACTGGCCTTTTCTTAATTCCATTTTATGAGATAAAAAAGAAAAACAGGAATTTCAATAAAACAAAAGAAATTCCCAGGCAGGTTTAGATTTAAATATTAAAAGCATCAATCATAATCATGCCCTATGTTTCAACAGCACTTAGTGATTTTCTTGGTACTTTCTTATATTCTGTCCTTTTTAATCCATATAACAATCTTTTATTAGTATCTCCATCTTGCCTATGAGAAAATGAAAACTAAGTGAATCTAAGGGACTTTAACAAGTTCTTGCTGCTAAGAACTGTCAGAGACAAGATTACAAGCTGAGTTTGTCAGACTCTTCATCAGGGTTTTGCTCACACTTAGAAAGCTAACCTAAAACCTTTCTACTCTGTGCCAGGTCCAATATGAAAATCTGAAAATCGAACAAATTTGAAATTAACATTCCATGGCTCATATTATGAAAATTCCTGTTTTCCTTAAAAGTCAAACTCTAATTTGAAAAATACTTTTTCTGATTCTGGAACTCTGAGAATGAGCAAGAGAGAAACTTGGCTCTGCAAATTCACACTTTTGGAGCGGGGGCTATAATACGGGTATCAGGCAGAGAAGATTGTTGGCAGGGAACATGCTCAGGCCCTATCTGGTAAAAAGAAGTCCAGGTGGGTCAAGAATCAAATGAATTAATACAGAAGGACAGCTGTAAATGTGCAGATATAGGCTGAATTCGGACTGGATATCTTAGCTTGGGGTTTTATTTTATTTTGTTTTTATTTGTCTTCTATTAGTATGGTGGAAGTTTTTCTATTTTTAAATCAGCTTTAAATATTTCATATTCTGAGTATCTGACATAAAAGTCTGAGTTTTTCAGTTTTTTTTTTTAATTAGAAGACAGCTAGCTTACCATGCAAAATAATGACAAACCACAAAATGATGTAGCTGCTGCCCCTTCAAGTGGGGTGGCTACCTTCTGTTGACCACACTTCCCATTCTTGCTCGTTACTTCCACCTTTCTGCTTTGCTCATTTACATGGTTTACTCGGTGCTTGTAGATATCTGAGTTTGTGATGTTAAATTTAGAGATTCCTGGCTATATGAAGGAGGAGGCACCAGAGCATCATCAGATGAGATTGATTTATCAATGGTATAAATGGGCTGTAAGAATGCATAACTCCAAACTGAATATTTTTCTTTGACAGCAACAAAAAGGCCTCCTTGAAAAGAATATCTTCTTAATCCATGTATTGCAGCTAGCTAGAATGGATGAGTAGCCTAAAGGGCAGCTTTCTAGTAGGGCTGATTCCCAGATAATCTGCTGCTTTAACATATGAGCTGAGGATATTTATTATGACCTGTTTTCCTCTCAATGTCTTCCCCAACAGCATCCTATACAGCCTTGGATGAAGATCTTCACAGACATAGTATAATCCCCTATTTGTGAAGGGTGGAATATACTACCTAAAGTATAGATCAAGTATTTCAGTTGGTATTGTGTAGAAGAGAGTGAAAAGACAACGGGAAATAAGAGAGAGAATCAGAGACCATGGGCACTTTAAATAAGGACCAAACTGAAGACAGTGAGTTTGTGACAGTCCCTGTGCTACTTGGGACAATGTCAGGGCACTGGGCATTGTAAAGGGAGAGAAGAATGGCACTGGCAGTAGGAGCTGATGTCTACTCCCCTTCTCAACAGAATGGGAAAAAATTTTTGCAATCTACCCATCTGACAAAGGGCTGATATCCAGAATCTACAAAGAATTAAAACAGAATTACAAGAAAAAACAAACAAGCCCATTCAAAAGTGGGCGAAGGATATGAACAGACACTTTACAAAAGAAGACATACATGAGGCCAACAAACATATGAAAAAATGCCCATCATCACTGGTCATTAGAGAAATGCAAATCCAAACTACATTGAGATACCATCTCACACCAGCTAGAATGGCGATCATTAAAAAATCTGGAGACAACAGATGCTGGAGAGGATGTGGAGAAATAGGAACACTTTTACACTGTTGGTGGCAGTGTAAATTAGTTCAACCATTGTGGAAGACAGTGTGGCAATTCATCAAGGACCTAGAAATAGAAATTCCATCTGACCCAGCAATCCCATTACTGGGTATATATCCAAAGGATTATAAATCATTCTACTATAAGTACACATGCACACATATGTTCATTGCAGCACTGTTTACAATAGCAAAGACCTGGAATCAACCCAAATGCCCATCGATGATAAACTGGACAGGGAAAATGTGACAAATATACACCATGGAATATTATGCAGCCATCAAAAACAATGAGTTCGTGTCCTTTGTAGGGACATGGATGAACCTGGAAACCATCATTCTCAGCAAACTGACACAAGAACAGAAAATCAAACACCGCATGTTCTCACTCATAGGCGGGTGTTGAACAAGGAGAACACAGGAACACAGAGAGGGGGAGCATCACACACTGGAGTCTGTCGGGGGGAAATAGGGGAGGGACAGTGGGGAGTGGGGGAGTTGGGGGAGAGACAGTATGGGGAGAAATGCCAGATATAGGTGATGGGGGAGGAAGGCAGCACATCACACTGCCATGTGTGTACCTATGCAACAATCTTGCATGTTCTTCACATGTACCCCAAAACCTAAAATGCAATAAAAAAAATACGGGAAGAATCTTCTCACTCCTCCTTCCCCAGAGAAGCAGAGTCACTTACGTTAAGTCCGCAATTAGAAGACATAGAATATTCTCCACACAGCCTCTCATTGTCACAGTGCATTCAATATGCTTGTTCTCATCCTATGCCCTTTGGACAGTGATGGCATCTTCAGTGTCACCTCATGAGTGGCACACGTAGAGTAAGCTTCATTTAGAGAGAATGTGATAAATGTTGCTTTGATTGACCTCTTCGGCCATTTCTGGGTGCCAGACTCTTGATTTCAATATAGAGTGAACCACCAAGTAAGGATATTTCTAGAGTTTGAAAGTGCGAAGACAGTAAAATGACTTATTGAAAATAACCAGACCTGTATTTTGAAATGAGGTCTTCTATAAATTGATTCTAAATATATAATTACTTACAAAAAGTAGTTATGGTTTTAGCATCGTATTCTATTTCCTGCTCACTGAAACACTGGTTATAATGGTATAGTGCAGCCACAAGAGCAGTTTGGGTTCTAGAGTGGCCTTTCTTCTGTGTGAGTCACATTGCTCTTCCACAAAGTCTGATCTACTCAGAAGCATGTGCTTTTTGTTTCAGGACCTTAATTAAATAATCACAGAAAGTTATTCATATTTTCTAATTACTCCTAGGCATGGCTTTCAGCCTCCAGGAGAAACTATTATGGCCTCAGGTGAGAGATAGTTTTCTACCTGTAGGATCAGAATCCTTTAGTACTGGCCTTTATGTTCCTTCTATTACCTTAACTTTCTTTTATGTACTGTGATGATGTTGGGAAGTGGCTTTAAACTTTCTTCCAGAGATCTATATTTCTGTACCTACTGGCAATGGGAACTGAAAATTGATCTTCCCCCTATTTACAGTCCATAAAATTTCCTGTATTCCATCACAAAAATAGTGACTCAGAACATTACTTTTCAATCACTTCATGCCTACTTCAGTGGTTTCCATATGCTTTTGTGTAAATGGATTGCATCAGAATTGCCTGGGAAGTATATTAAAATTACAGATTCCCAGGCCCCAACCGAATCATTCAGAAGAATCTCCAGAATTGAGTCCCTCTAATCTGTGTTTTAAACAAGAACAAAGGTGATGCTTATTCCAGCCCCCAGTTTGGAAATTTATAAAAGCACTATGACTAACATGCATCTACAAACAGCAGTCACTATTTTCTGACTCAATCAACGGGTAGCAATCGTAAACATAAAAAAGACAAAAAGGGCACTTGTGAGCTTTCTAAAACCCTGACCCCAGACAGGTGAAAAATTACCATCTGTTTGAAAAACTAATGCAGACTAGACTTCTCTACACAAGGAGAAGGTGGTAGGTAATTACAAGCCAGTGTTTCTGCTGCAATAACCAGAAAAAGTCAGATATATTACCAAAAGAAAACCCCACAAAAAACCCTAAATGTATTTTAGGCATTAAACAGCCATGAAAGCCAGAATAATTAGATGATCTACAGCTCAAGAAGAGAATATTTTCTAGACGACCTGATTATATCCAACCTTTTTATTCATCTAGGAGGATTTGCCAATTCTGTGAACAAGCTAAGGATAGTGTTCCCTGAGAACCTCTTCTGGGGAGAATGAGACATCAGTAAACCTTTTAAAGATTCTGTGGTAGTGGACTAACAGTTTGGAAATTTGAGGGAGTGCAAATGCATAGCCAGTTAGCCAGTTTTCCCTATGAGAAACTTGCTAAATTCCAGTGCTGAGTAGATGACTAGGATTGTATGCTGAACGTTTCTACAAGGCAGAGTAAAATTTCCTGCAGGTTCATGGTGCTTAGGAACAAAGAAATTTGCAAAGAGGAGGCCTGCTTCAAACATACTGCCAATCTTTCACTACAAATATTTGTCAAATTTTGAAGCTATATGGAAGCAGAGGCTGGGGAGCTGGGCAAGAAACTATGAAGAAAAAAACTTGATCTCTGAAGTCTTCCAGAGCTAAAATATGAACTACCAGAGACTCTTAAAGAAAGCCTAGGATGGCCATACATTAAGTAAAGAGGTAAGCCAGGGGTAGTTTGATCTGATTAAAACTACAAACCAGCCCTTACTCAGATCTATTTCTGACTGGATTGAGACGTTTAGCTTCTCACATTCTTTCTAAGAGAAATGGAGAATGAAATATAAGACCACTTGGAGTGTCTACAATTTATTACACACAATGGCTAGCATACATTTATAAATTACTGTACAGAGCCTGGGCAACATGGCAAAACTCTATCTCTACAAAAAATACAAAAATTAGTCAGGGGTAGTGGCACATGCCTCTAGTAACAGCTACTCCAGAGACTGAGGTGGGAGGATAGCTTGAGCCTGGGAGGCTGAGGCTGCAGCAAGCTGTGATTGTGTTACTGCACTCCAGCCTGGGTAATAGAATGAGACTGTCTAAAAAAAAAAAAAAAAAAAAATTACTAAGCAGGTAAAGAGACAAGAAAATATTACAAATAATGAGAAAGGGGGAAACCTACAGATAATATAGATATTGAAATGAGAAGTCAGGCACCTTAAAATAGCAATGATTAATATGTTGAAAAAAAACAGAGGACAATATGGACAAAATGAATGAAAACTGGATAATTTCCACGGAGAATGGAATCTGTAAAGCAGAGTCAAAAGAACAGTCTGAAACTAAAAATATAACATTTGCGATTCAATGCATGGGTTTATTTATAAATAACATAGGATTAATGAACTAATCAGTAGTTAGTGAACAGGTCAATAAAATACACACAAATTGAAGCAGAGATTTTAAAAAGACTAGGAAAAAAGACAAATGAGCACAAGATACTTGAGAAATATGTCTAAAGAGGCTAATATATGTAGGCTTGTAATTCTAGAAAGGAAGTAGAGGGAATGAGACAGAGCCATCTTCAAAGACTGCAGTGTTGAGGATTTTCTCAAAATGGTTGAAAGGTATCAACCTCAAAATTCAAGAGGGTCAATGAACCCCTAGCAAAATACACACACACACACACACACACACACACACCCAAAAACTCCTATCTATGTAAATTAAGGTAAATTTCCTGGAAACTATTGGCAAAGAGAAAAGCTGAAAAGCAGTAAGAAGAGAGATAAAATCACACACTGCATTCAAAAGAACAATAGGAGTGACAGCTGATTTTACAAAAGAAGTCATATAAATGAGAAGGCAATAAACTTTTATCAGACATTTAAAAATCTGATCAAAACACAGTCCAGCTAAAATGCTATAACCAGGAAAAAGAGTCTTTAAAAATGAGGGTAAAATAAAGAAGTTTTCAGACAAACGATTAAATTATCTGTAGCCAGAAAACCTGCCCAACAGAAAAAGAACAAAGAGAATTCTTCAAGCAGAAGATCCCATCAGATTCCAGAGAAAAAAGTTAAAGTGTAAGAAGAAATGAAGAGTGTTTGGAATTATAAATATAAGTGAATATTGTTTTTATAAAACAATAATTGCAATATTTTGGGGAGTTAAAATTATATGTAGAACTAAAACGTATTAATAATATATAGGAGTTGTTAAATGGAATTTAAAGATTCTAAGGGCTTAATAGCATTAGTAATATGGGAAAAGTAATCACTTCTACTGAGCTGTACTAAGTAAAA
Organism: Ateles fusciceps; assembly: GCA_036589455.1. Taxonomy (NCBI): domain Eukaryota; kingdom Metazoa; phylum Chordata; class Mammalia; order Primates; family Atelidae; genus Ateles; species Ateles fusciceps. Next base: position 1,910,042 of record JAZHEH010000424.1, on the reverse strand, counting down.
GACACATGTTGCAAGCTCTAGAAAACTAATAAGAGAACATATAACTAATAAGTTTATGAAAAATGTATAATAATAAAAATATTTGATAATAAAAGAGAAAGCAGGAAAATATTTTTTAAATAAAAAACATTAAAAAAAGACCCATAGAAAATCACCAGTACAAAGATAGATATAAACCTATCAGTAACTACATTAAATCTTAAAAACTCCAAATAGAAAACTAGATAAAATTGTCAGAGAAAAAGAAACCATAACTGTGTAGTGTTTAAAAGTAAACAGTTTAAATATAAGACAGACAAATCTTTGAAAAAATATATACCATAGTATCATGTGAACACTAACCAAACAGAAGTTTCTAATGCCGAAAAAGCTAATTTTAAGTAAAGAAATATTATTAAGAACAAAGAATCATGGAATATTCTGGTTGTTGCTCAAAAGATTAAACATAGAGTGACCATGTTACCCAGTAATTCTTCTTAAGTACGGGCTCATGAGAAGTGAAAGTGTATGGTCACTCAAAAACTTGTACAAGAAGGTCCAAAGCTGCATTATTCATAATAGCCAAAAAGTGGAAACAAGCCAGATGTCCACAGTAGGCAAACAATATACAATATGTTGTATACACACTAAATGAAATGCTATTTAGCAATAAAAAGGAAAGGAATACATGCTAAAACATAGGTAGACTGTGAAAACATTTTGCAAAATGAAAAAAACAAGTCACAAAAGACAACATATTATATGACCCTATTAGGATAAAATCTTCAGTATAGGCAACACTATAAAGACAAAAAGTATATTAATGGTTGCCTATCTATGAAGGTTAATGTGAAGCAATGGAGAGTGATAGCTATTAGATACAAAAAGTCTTTGGAGACTGCTGAAAATATTTTAAACATTTGTGGTGACAGTTACACAACTCTGTCAATATTCGAAGACATTGAATTGCCTACTTTAAATGGATAAATTGTGTGGTGTATGAATTAGATTTCAATAAGATTCTTAAAATAAATGAATAGGTAGTTTCTAAAGTAAAAAGTGTCAAACAGAGACACATCATAATCCTAATTTGTATAAATTCTATGGTACAGCTGCAAACTTCATAAAACAAAAAGTAATAAAACTATTATAGAAGGAGAAATGTACAAATCCTTATTGTGGGAAATTTAGCACATGTCTCTCACTAACTACTATCAAAAAAAACAAAAGATAGCATGTGTTGGCAAGGGTGTGGAGAAAAGAGAACATATATACACTGTTGGTAGGAATGTAAATTAGCACAGCCATTATGGAAGACAGCACAGAGGTTCCATAAAGGCTCCAGCAGTCCCTCTTCTATAACCAAAGGAACTGAGATCAGTGTCTTTGAAGAGATAACCACTCTTCCACGTTACTTGCAGCATGTTTCACAATAGTGAAGATATGGGAACAACCTAAATATCTGTCAAATTATGAATGGATATGAATAAAGAAAACCTGCCCTATCTATCTATATCCATCTATCTATCGATCTATCTAGCTAGCTAGCTATGTGTGTATAGTGTCATATTATTCAGCTTAACAAAAAAAAGAACCATGTCTGATGTGACAACATGGATGAGCTTGGAGAACATTATCCCAAGTGAAATAAGCCAGGCACAAAAAGATAAATACTGCCTGATCTCACTCATATGTGGGATCTAACATAGTCAAATTGAGTAGAAGCAGAGAGTAGAATGCTGGATTGCCAGGTCTGGGGGATGAGGGAAATAGAAAGATATTGGTCAATGAGGTCCAAATTTTCAGTCATGCAACATGAATAAGTCCTGGAGATCTAATGTACAGCATGATGACTATTAACAATACTGTATTGTATATTTGATATGTGCTAAGAAAGTAAGTACATCTTAAGTGCTCTCACTTCAAAGGAGGAGAAGGAGAAGGGGAAGAGGAGGAGTGAAAGAGAAGAAAATGATAATTTTGTGAGATGGTGAATGTGTTAATTAGCTTAATTATGATATTGTTATTCACTTAATTAGTTAATATATTTAAAAATTTGAATGAAATGAGCAAATTCCTTGAGAAATACAAATTACAAAACCTGACGGAAGAATTTAATACCTGAATACTCTGGTATCTAATAATAAATTTGAAACACTTATTAAAACCTTCCCACAACAAAAACCCAGATGGCTTTCTTGGTGAAATCTTCTGAATATTTAAGAAATAAATTATACTAATTTTGTACAAATTCATCCAGAATAATTGAAAGAGTGAATATTCTGCCTTTATTTATTAGCTAACATAAACTTGATTTTAAAACTTTTCAAAAAACAAGAAAGAAAAACTATAAACCAATTTCTCACATAATCATAGATGCAAAAATCTTTAACAAAAGATTAGCAAAACAACTTATATATATGGATAGATAGATCGATAGTATCTTTCTTTAAAATATATTTATATATATATCTTTTGAAAGATAATAGATTATTGCCACCTTGGGTATTCCATAGTGTAAGGTTGTAGCAAAATTCAAAAATTAATCTACTGAATTTTCTAAATCAAGAGAATAAAGAAGATAGTCATAGATAGGATCATCCAGATAAATGCAGAAAAACATTAACAAAATTTAAAACCTGTCATGACTTTAAAAAATATTTTTAGCAAATTAAGACTAAATAATACATTTTTTAAAAAACTATAGAAAATATGCTCAATAATGAAGTATGGAAAGCTTTCAACTAAGATTAGAAATAAGACAAGGATACTTACTTTAGACCACTGTGTTCAACATTGTTGGCAAAGTCCTAAAATACAATAAGGTAAGAAAAGAAACAAAAGGCAAATTGATTAAGAAGGAAAAGATAAAACTGTTACTGCTGGCAAGTTACATAATTGTGTATACAAAATCTACCAACACAGAAAGAAAGTCTTTGAAAATAATATTACAATTAATAGTTGAAGTTAATGGAATTTTAAAATACTAGGTCAGCATTAAACATTAATTGTATTTTTATATAGTAGCAAAGAACTAAAAATAAATGTTAAACATATCATTTATAACACTATCAAAATATTGCCAGATATTGTGACTCATGCCTGTAATCCCACTGATTTTGGCAGCCTGAGGCAAAAAGATCTCTTGAGCCCAGGAGTTTGAGAACAGCCTGGGCACCATAGCAAGACCCCACCTGTACAAAAAATTTAAAATGTAGCTGGGCACGGTGCTACATGCCTGCTGTCCCAGCTACTGGAGAGGGGGGATGATTGCTGGAGCCCAGCAGGTCAAAGCTGCAGTGAGCCAGGATTGCACTGCTTTACTTTACCCTGGGTTCAGAGCAAGACCCTGTCACAAGAGGGGGAAACAAAACATAAAATGCCTAGGAAAAAGTATCTCCTAAGAAAATATGAAGAACTTGTAAGCCAAAAATTGCAAAATATGTTTGGGAGAAATTTTAAAGGACCCAAATAAATGGATGAATATATCACAATAATGGACAGGAAGACTCAGTATTGTAAACTTATCCATTTTCCCCAAAATCAACTTCTAAACTCAGTAAAATTCCTCCCTTTCAAAAAAGTATTTGTTGGTGAAACTTAAAAAGCTAATTTAAACATTCATGTGGACATGCAAAAACTTGAGAATATCAAGGCACTCTTAATAAAATCAAAATGCTGAATGACTTACTTTTGCACGATATCAAGATTCATTATAAATCCGTGCTGCAGGGATAGACAAACTGACCAATGGAAAAGAATAGGATCCGGTAATGTAAGCATACCTGTATTAATCCATTCTCACACTCCTAATAAAGACATACCTGAGACTGGGTACTTTATAAAGAAAAGAGGTTTAATTGACTCACAGTTCAGCATGGCAAAAAAAAAAAGAAGCAAACAAGTCCTTCTTCACATGGTGGCAGTCAAGAAGTGCCCAGCAAAGGGGAAAAAGCCTTTATAAAACCATCAAATCCTTTAATAAAAACTCACTCACTATCACAAGAACAGCAAGAGGGTAACCTACCCCATGATTAAATTACCCCCACCAGGTCCCTCCCACAACACATGGGGATTATGGGAACTAAAAATTCAAGATGAGATTTGGGTGGGGACACAGCTAAACCATATCAATACCCAATGACACAACAGGTTACTTCTATCACACATCCCACAAAAATACAGATGCAGGCTGAGCATGGTGGCTCACACCTGTAATCTCAGCACTTTGAGAGGCCAAGGCGGGCAATCACTTGAGGTCAGGAGTTCAAGACCAGCGTGGCCAACCTGGTGAAACCCAATTTCTACTAAAAATACAAAAAAAGAAAATTTTCTGGCTATGGTGGAGTGCACTTCTAATCCCAGCTATTTGGGAGGCTGAGGCAGGAAATAGCTTGAACCCAGGATGCAAAGGTTGCAGTGAGCCAAGATTGGGCCACTGCACTCCAGTCTGGGTGACAGAGTGAGACTCAGTCTCAAAAACAAAAAAAAAAAGCAGATGCAAGTGTATATGTACTAGAATGTTCACAACAGCAGTATTGGTAATCATTCCAAACTGGAAATTACCAAAATTCTCATTAACAATTAAATCATTTTAAAAATTATTATAGTCACATGATTCAAAACTATGTAGTATTGTAAATGTGAATAATTTACAGCAATAGTACCTACACAGAAATTTTTTTTAAAAAACTTACTATTGAATAAAAGAAGTCAATCAAAACAAATCTACTACAGATGTCAGGATTGTGGTTATTCTTGGCAAGGACAAGCAGGTAGTCTCCGGAAATGGGAGAAAATAGTTTCTGTGGTGTCAGTAACATGGTATTTTAAATGAGGGCTGGTCTTATAGTTGCACTTCATTTGTGAAAAGTCATCAAGCTGAAAGCTGAATACTTGTAATATGAGCTCCTCTCTGTTAAGTATATTGTATTTGAATAAAATCTTAAATAAATTAATTAAATGTCATATAATAAAATAAATCTAAAGCAGCCTAAATTACTAAAGAGTTACAGAGTTAAAACTTATTCCAAAGCGCCATGTATGAGCTTCCAGTGTGAGGAGCAATTGTAAATGTTTAAATACTTATAGAATAAATGAACATATAATCCTATGGAAAATTAGACAAAAATGTATGAAGAACTTACTATATTAATGCTTTGAGGGGTGCCATAATGAATTACCACAATCTCTTTACTCAAGATGTATACAATATATAAGAGATTACAAGCATATAATAGTATTATTGGAAGGTCTAATAAAATAAATATTATACAATAAATACAAATAAATTATGAAAGACAACTTTCAATTAGAATGGGAAGAAAGAAAGTCTATGAGAGATTGGTTTTGAAATTTACCCTGAAATCCAGATAAAATCCTACCAGCTAAAGATGAATCCAAGGTAAAGTCTATTCCCTACCTGTTGTTTTCAATACCCATTTTTAATTTTTATTTCAAAGAGATGATAGTTAATAAATTAACATATATCTTTTAATTTAATTTTCCTCTTGGTTAAGCAAATGCCACTCCCTCCCCCCATCTCAATATCATTTTTTCTTTATAATACTTCCCACTGAGGCTTAATTGTTTTTTGTGGGTGCACAATTCAGTGTTGTATTTTTCATGATTGAATTTCGTTCTAGTATTTACAATGCCGTTTTGAATCTTTTTTTCCTCAGATTGTTAGCACTCATCCAAATTTCCATCAGGCCAACCAGTCGTATAAATTGACTATGGCGTGATCAATTTCATATTTTTCACTCTCTTAGTGATTGGTCATGTAGCAATTGATTGAGTTGAAAGTATAAGGATTCAGCAATTTTTACCACTGTTATAGTCACAATGGATCATCTATCAGGGTTTATATATTTTGACCATCTAGCTCTGGTATCAGATTTTATTTTATCATAATAAAATGATAAATTAGGAAAACACACTTTGCTTTATCTGAGACAAAGTCCATTCTCTATGAATTTCTCATATGCTGAGACTCTTCTTTATTAGATAACAGATGTGAGATATTTGTGCCAGTCTCTGGCCTGTTTGCCCTTAGATCCATGGTTTTCTCTCCTTGCTCTGCCCTGTATGGCAAAGAATGTAGAAGTCTTGTTTACAGCTGTATTTAGTCATGAGGAGGTCCTAGTAGAAGACTGAAAGATGGAAAGAAGAGAATATCCAGTTATTTATCTCTTTCCCTTTCTCCTCCAGAAAGCATCTTAAGAAGCGATTGCATTTCCTTCATCATTCCAACTTCCACCTTACAACTCCACTATAGTTTTAGCTCCTGCTGGGACCTCCTGATTCTTGGCTCTAGTAATCCTACCTCCTGTCTCTGTTCTTTCTGACTTTCTTCCTTCTGAGTGGCTTTACTGACAGTTATTGGTTTCTCAATTCCTCTCTTCTATCATCTATATAAACAGTCCCCTGCATTTAAGTCTTTCTGTTCTAAATACTCTGAATACTGTTTGCTGAATAGATCCTGACTAATATAGCCTTTCATGCTTAAAATTAAAAATTTACAACCATCTTTTACTCATAGAAGCATGAGTTGATCATTTCATTGTCACAGGGAATAGGAGGCCAGTACTTTTATTTGACACAATTGACAGATCGTGACTAAAAATTACTGCGTTAAATTAGCCATAGAAGCTCAAGATTGCTTAGCATGCACTAGCATGTCACTGCATATATCTGCCAAATTCATAACAATATAGGGGGAAACATGCAGCATCACTTTTCCTTTCATAAATGCAAAAACTGAGAGCAAGGTACCATATTCATAGACTGTTATGGTCTAAGAGATCTTAGAAAGATCATCTTGAGCAGGGTTCTCAATTCACAGTAGTGTGTGGAGGTTTTTTTGATGTTGTTGTTTGCTTTTAATTTTTATTTATTTGTTTGTCTAGAGATGAGGTCTTGCTCTGTCACCAAGGCTGGAGTGAAGTGGCATGATCATAGTTCATTGTAGCCTTAAACTCCTTGCTTTAAGCAATCCTCCTACATCAGCCTCTTTAGTAGCTAGGACTACAGGTGCATCCCACCATACCTGGCTAATTTATATATATATTTTTTTGAATAAAAATGGTTTCACTATGTTGCCCAGGCTGGTCTTGAATTCCTGGCCTCAAGCAATTTTCCTGCCTTGGCCTGTTAAAGTGCTAGAATTTCAGCCATAAGCTACCATACCTGGCCAGGAGGCTGTTTTGGTATTTCAAAAAAAAAAAAAAAAAAAAAAAAAAAAGAAGAAGAAGAAGAAGAAGAAATTAAAAAGTTGATAATTCTCATCAAAATATTTTCTAAAGGGATAAACTGAGACCCAAAAAAGTGAGAAGACTTGTCCATGGACTAAGGATAAGCTCGAAACATGTGTGAGTCTTGACGTCCAAAAACGAATTTCCATCAAAGTGAAAATTCAAAACTACTCTTATAATTACAGTTCTTCAATATCCCCTTCTTATCCTGAGAACCACATGGAATTAAGCAGCTGTTGTGATCATTCATACCAGATTTTAATTTAATAATGGCAAGACCCGTGTTTTATATGATTCATAATCCTTGCAAATCCTGGAAGAATGCTTTTAATTTCCATCAACATATAGTTAATAATTTTCTAGTACATAAAAAAGTCACCACATTTTTTACTACTATGGCCAACCAGCCTTTAAATCGGATTTCCTGCTCTACGCTGTATTCAGCAATGTGAATGGATAAGTTGGACCAAAGATTAAACAGGTATAAGCATTTACTTCATCATTTATTCATTTATTTAACAAATATATTTTGAGCACCTTTAATGAAATACCAATTTGGGATACTGAATATATAGCAGTGCTGGAGCTTCTAAAACCGTGGAGGAATAAATAAGCAATAAATAATTGCAGCATGCAATAAATGCTGTGGATGAAACAAACTGGATCCCATGATAAAGCGTTAAGGGTTGCAGGAGAAATCTTGTGTACAATTATGCATGTTTGGCACAACACAATCCTAGGAGGCGCCACTTATTTTTTGGATATTGCAGATGTGTATATTTATATCAAAAATATTCCGGCAGGTGGCAGCAAAGTGTCTTGTTCAAACATATTGGTATATTAAAATTATTTTTTTTCTGACAGATAAAAGACTCTTAAAGAAGTGCTGCTTTTTCTCCAATTTGCCCAAAGGCACTATGTGGACTAATGAAAGTTCTGAAAAAGGGAGATAAACTTTAAAAAGAAAGTCAGATAAGACCACTTTGATGAGGTGACATTTAAGCTACAGATAAATAAGAGTCAGTCACTTGGAGAACAGGAGTTAAGAACACTCCAGAAAGAGGGGAAAAGTATGTGCTTGATATTATCCACTCTTCTTCTGGTTTGCTTGTTTTGACATTATATTCTTACAGTTAAAAATCATAAAGTTCTTTGTAGATGAACACAGTTTTCACTAGCAGAGTCTCTGCTTTGTATAGTTTTTGTTTCCACTGGTAATGACCTCATCTCCTTTCTCTCTCTATTTCCAGGGCTTTTTGCTAAGGTTAAGGATTTAATATTTGGGCACATAACCTAATGGAATGACCTCATTGGCAGAAGGTACTGAACAATTAATTTGACCTAATCAGTCTCAAGGAAACTTCCATTACTATATATTGGTCCCTTCTGTCATCCTTCCTTCTACATAACAAGTACCATACAATAGAGTTAAAATGTCTATATATATAATATATCTTATAATACTAGATATGTATGGCTAATATATTTTAGCAATACAATAGAGTTAAAATATCTATATATCATATATCTTATAATAATAACTGCTAACACTTGCAGAATATTTATTAAATGTCAAGTGCTATGCTAAAAATGTCACTAACTTAGCTCATGTAAAAATAACAACTCCTAGACTAGATATTTTATGCAATCCATAGAGGAATCTGAGGCTTAGCATCCCTTAAATGTGTTGTTTGAATTTTAACCCAAATATCCTGGCTCCAGACCCATGTTCTTAACTCTTAAGAAAGACTTCAATAAATTTTAGTATTACTAGATGCAGAAGAGTGTAGTGATAAAGAGTACAAACTCAAAACGTTGAGATGCTCACCTCTTAGGTGACTTCTAAGAACAACCCTAAGAGAAGATACTACAACCTGACTCAAATACCATGGGACTTCTGTTCACTTTGTGCTTTCATATGCTTACTGGCTTTCTTGTTCTTAAAAAGGAATCATCTTCTTCACTGTACTCTTTAGAGTGAAGCACCCTTCATTCTCTCCTAGAAGTACGTGATTCCAAGAGGAGCACATATAGAGTAGGCCTAAAATTTTCCCCATTCATCTACGTTCTCCCTCCTAAGAGAATCCTACTAGAGTTCTCTAGCTGCCTGAAGCATACAGGCAAAAAAACAACAATTAACAAGAAAATACTTTTTGCCCACTGATACATTGCAAGAACACTGTTAAAATATTTAAAGTCTGCATGGCAGATTTTTACAGAAATTTGCAATTTTGAAGAACAAGGAAAACCCACACCATCGTATTAATTTGATGAGAAGACAATTCAAAGCCAAGAGAGTGTTTAGACATGTCATTTTATTAAACATCATAAACTCTGCTGTGTTATAGGCACAGTGGAACCAATAAACCATTAATGTGGCATCATGCAATAGCCAAGAGCAGAATATGAACCAGCTTTGATCAAGAGCAGGTGTGAGCACAAAGCAGAAAGTAAATTGTTCAATCAATTAATGGGAACAGAGTTAAATACTTTTGTTTATCAGTTGATTATAAATCATAGCATCCCAGTGGGAAGGGCTATAATAATTCCCTAACAAAGCTACATGATTCTAAAACACTACAGTAAATCTTTTATCAGCCTCAGCCTGGCATCTCTGTTGCAAGAGCCAATCTGTACTTTGTGTGTTCAGCCCAAATGAGTGCCCAGAAAAGAAAATTTCAGTGGAAGGGACTTAAGAACAAAGCTCCAAATGTTCACATCCCTTATCTGGATAAATATTCACAAGTTCAGTGGCTTATGTTAACTGTTGAAACATGCAAAGACAATTTAAAATATATGACAACGGTCATGTGGAGTAGAAGTAAGCAAGCACTTCAGAGAAGCCAAGGAAAATTAAAAGTCACTCAAGGAAATGGGGATCTAGACAATTTTAGTTTTTTAAATTATTATTATTGGAAGATTTTTTTTTCTTTCTTTTCTTAGAAAAAGAAAGAAAAGAAGAGAGAAAGAAGAGAAAGAAGGAAAAAAGAGAATAAAAGAAAGGGAAAAAGAAGAAGAAAAAGAGGGAGAGAGAACGGGAATCTTGCTCTATTGCCCAGGCTAGAATGCAGTCTAAAAATGGGTATTAAAAAGCTCTTTTATACTAATAATTGTGTTATACAATGGAGACAGGAAGGAATAAGGGAGGAAAATAACAAACAAACAGCCAACCATGAAATGCTATGCAATTGCTGGGGGAGTGATCTACTGCCAACCATGTGGTCACTTTTAGAATAGATGTGATGTGTTACTGAAGAAAATATATGTTTTGTGGGTTTGGAGTAGAGAGTTCTGTAAATGTTTATTAAGTTTACTTGTTCGAGGTCTAAGTTCAAGTCCCGGGTATCCTTGTTAACCTTCTGTCTCATTGATCTGTCCAATATGGACAATGTAGTGTTAAAGTCTCCCACTATTATTGTGTGGGAGTCCAAGTCTCTTTGTAAGTCACCAAGAAGTTGCCCTATGTATCTGGATGCTCCTACATTGGGTGCACATAAACTTAGGATCATTAGCTCTTCCCATTACATTGATCCCTCTACCATTATACAATGTCCTTCTTATCTCTTTTGGTTTCTATTACTTTAAAGTCTATTTTATCAGAGACGGGAATTGCAACTCCTGCTTTTTTTTTTGCTCTCCATTTTGTTGGCAAATCTTCCTCCATCCCTTTGTTTTGAGTCTCTGTATATCCTTGCATGTGAGATGGGTCTGGATGCTGCTTACCGATGGGTTTCTTGGAATGGCTGATACTGGTTGTTCCTGTCTGTATATAGTGCTTCTTTCAGAAGCTCTTGTAAAGCAGGCCTGGTGGTCATGAAATCTCTGAGTACTTGCTTGTTCATAAAAAATTTTATTTTTCCTTCACTTATGAAACTTAGTTTGGCTGGATATGAAATTCTGGGTTGAAAGTTTTTTCTTTAAGGATGTTGAACATTGGCCCCCACTCTCTTCTGGCTTGTAGGGTTTCTGCTGAGAGATCTGCTATGAGTCTGATAGGCTTCCCCTTGTGGGTAACCTGACCTTTCTGTCTGGCTGCCCTTAGTATTTTCTCCTTCATTTCAACCCTGGTGAATCTAATGATTATGTGCCTTGGGGTTACTCTTTTTGAGGAAAATCTTTGTGGTGTTCTCTGTATTACCTGGAGTTGAGTATTGTCCCGCCTTGCTAGGTTGGGAAAGCTTTTCCTGGATAATATCCTGAAGAATATTTTCCAGCTTGGATCATTCTCTTCGTCACATTCAGGTACACCTATCAAACGTAGATTACGTCTTTTCACATAGTCCCATATTTCTTGGAGACTTTGCTCATTCCTTTTTACCCTTTTTTCTCTAATCTTGTCTTCTCGTTTTATTTCGTTAAGTTGGTCTTCGACCTCTGAAATCCTTTCTTCTGCTTGATCAATTCGACTGTTAAAACTTGTGCATACTTCGTGAAGTTCTCGTATTGTGTTTTTCAGCTCCATTAATTCACTTATATTCCTCTTTAAATTGTCTATTCTCATTAGCATTTCGTCAAACCTTTTTTCAAGGTTCTTAGTTTCCTTGCATTGGGCTAGAACATGTTCTTTTAGCTCACAGAAGTTTCTCATTATCCACCTTCTGAAGCCTGATTCTGTTGATTCCTCACATTCATTCTCGATCAGACCTTGTTCATTGGGTGATGAGGAATTGCATTCCTCTGTAGGAGGAAAGGCGTTCTGATTTCAGGTGTCTTCAGCGTTTTTGTGCTGGTTTCTTCCCGTCTTTGTGGATTTATCCACCTGTCGTCTATGTAATTGCTGACTTTCAGATTAGGTCTCAGTGGACGTCCAGCTTGTTGGTGGTAAAGTTTTTTCTGTTTCTTAGTTTTCCTTCGGCGGACGCCCCTCCCCCACAAAGCTGGCCCTTCCCGGGTTCAGCTGTACTTGCTGTGAAACTCTCAATCCTCAGCAGCTCCAATTGCTATTTTCTTTTTTGTGGGGGGCGGGGGCAGCCTTCCCCTGTGGCGACCCACTACGCCGGCTGAAACAGTGGCGTTAAGATTCGTGGCGCTTTTCTGCCCGGGAATCTCCGGGTCTGGTTCCCCACTTCAGTCCGCTGTTCAATCAGCTGAATGGGAGACTCTGCCTTCCCGGAGCTCCAACGCCAACTAAAAGGGCACTCAGTCCCGTATACTCTGGACTGAGAACCGCCAAGCCGGCCAAAAGAGTCGCACTGGTGACCCGTAGGGCTCCTCCGCCGGGAATCTCTTGGTCTGTGGGCAATAAAAACTCGTCTGAAAATGTGGCGTCCACTCACTCTCTGCGCTTTCGGTGGGAGCTAATCCTGACCTGCTGCTAATCGGCCATCTTGGATCTCTCTCCGTCATTCTCCTGGAAGATTTTTTTCCTTGCCAAGTGTGCTCTGTAAGTCTCTAAAGAAGCCTCCCTAAAACTGGAAGTCCCCCACCCCCACCCCCTGCTTATGTTAGCTAAACTCTGAAACAAGCAACCAGGAAGGCAGAAAGCCACACTTGAAAATCTGGAAATTTAAAAATAACAATCCAAACTGCAACCAACTTGGATCACTTAAGAAAGGGTTCCTTTCCCTTCCCCTGACCTTTGTAATTTTCACCCAGTTCTCAATTATAACAATTATAACCTCAGTATTGTTACTGGTGCCCCAGGTTCTTGCAGTCTCCCAGGATAGAAATCAAGAGAGCCTATCAAGTATAGCACCAAACAGAAAGTTTATTTAGCTTATGCATAAGGGAGCCAGCACTGAAAAAGGAAAAGGAATGGGCTGCCTCCTGAGGATAGTGTGTGGGTTAGTTTTATAGGGTCTTTCCGTAGGGAAAAGTTATGTAAGGTCACATGTAAGAGGGATGTTTTTAGTGCTTTCACAGTGTCTCAACATGCTTCTTCATACATCATATGTAGCATTAGCATTTTAAATCTCCAACTCTTAATTGTGCATGCAGGGGCTCTGGCAAAGTCCATAGTCACCTGTAATAGAAATTTGCAGTTAAAAGCTCGTCAGGGTCTTTTTTTACTGATTGGTTGAGAGTTAGGTAAGTTAGAGCTTGAGTGAGGGGCTTTTATCCTATTCCTCTAGACCATATTAAAACTGGAAACCAACCAGCCTGTGTGTCTCAATGCAATTACTTAAATCCTGCCCAAAGAGCCACTTTCTAACCAGACTCTGGGATTAACCTTCACCCTAAATGAGTGACACATATGATGCTTAAGTGTGGCATTAACTCTCTAGTTCAACCTCAAGGGCAGTTTTAATATTGGGTGTTTTTGATGTTAGTAACAAGGTTCTCAATAACTAGATTCTTGACATGTTCTCCAGTTATCATGATTAAGTTAGTACCTTAAACTGATTGTACATCTGTGGCTTGATTTTGTCTCTGAACCTGAATTTACCCAATACTTGTTCTAATTTACCCAATGCATGCTCATATGCCTCCAACTTATTTGCTTGTATTCATTTACTATTCCGCATTACTTGATGTACATACATTTCCAGTCTAACATTAGCAAATTTCTCCGTTTTAGTGTTAAGTATTTTTTGTTTTTGTTTTTGTTTGTTTGTTTTTGAAACAGGGTCTCACTCTGTCACCCAGTGTGGACTGTATTGGCACCATCTTGACTCACGGCAACCTCCGCCTCTTGGGCTCAAGCAATCCTCCTACCTCAGCCTCTCAAGTAGCTGGAACTACAGGTATGCATCACCATGTCTGGTTAATTTTTGTATTTTGTGTGTGTGTGTTTAGAGATGGGGTTTTGCCATGCTTCCCAGGCTGGTCTTGAACTCCTGTGCTCAAACAATCTGCCTGTCTTGGCCTACTAAAGTGCTGGGATTACAGGCATGAACCACCATGCCCAGCCTACAGTTAAGCTCTTATTCTTTCCTTCCAAACATATATTGAGTGCCTATGTGGAACTCGGTCTAAAGAGAGAAAATAAAAATGTTCCTATCCTTAAGAGTAACTGTGGGTGTCAACATTTGAATAACATCAGGACTCAGTCCTGCTTAACACTCAGATCTTTCTGATCTCCAAGCACTAGTCTACACCTATGTAGTCTAAGGAACTGAGGCTGAGCTCCCAAAAGGACACTAAATAGATTTCTTAAAGTTGATAAAGCCTAAAATGTTCACTGAGTCTTTCCCAAGTGACATCCATATTGCTAACTGATTTGGCTTGAATTGGTTTCCTTTTTGTCTATTTTGCCTAATTAAGTTGTATAATATTAGGGCTAAAATTGATACTCCAGTTAATATCTGCATTCAGAAAAAATATTTAGTAATTTTTAGAATAGATGTATAAACTTAATCCCTAGTAAAGATATTTTAAAAATTCCAATTAGAATATTTTGCCTTAGGTTGTGTCATGTTCACCATCAAATGAAAGCATAAAGTTTTCCATACAGGTATTTAAATGGCAGAGACCCACCCAGTAACTCACTCAACACCTTATAGCTCCAGTACTGATTAATAACACATAAAGTTAAATTCAGAAAATGTATTCCTTCCTAAATGAAAGATGAGCATAATCCGTTTCCATATTTTTAAATTTTTTTTTTTGCTGTGAACATTCATCAACATTCATCTGGGCAAGTATAGTCCAAAAGCCTATGTTGTTGGGAGGAAACTTTCTAACCAAAACTGATCCAGTGTACTCATATTTCTCATTTTACTCTCTGTGTACACACACAGGCACACACACACACACACACGGATAAATGCGTTCTATTTTAAGCATAAGGTAAAGTTGAAAAGCAGCAAAAATGCAAAGACGAGTCCTCTGTTTTTGTACTTTCGGCATTGATGGAAGAGATACTCAGAATTGCAGATTCCAACACTGAAAACAAACATTATCAAGATACCAGAAAACTAGCAACACAGTTTAATGAGAAACAAATACTATGCATCAAATCGTTAACAGTTACCTTTGAGGATTATGGATTTTACCAATTAGCAACTTATTTACAAACATATTACTTATTCATGAAAATGGATTTGATTTTCTTCGTCTAACCATCAGCAGCCTCATTTAGTGACCTTAGAGATGATAAACTTGGGATTATTCTGAGCCCTAGGGTAGATTTATAAAATGTTTTGTATTTCTGGAAAGAAAAATTGATTTTTTGATCAGAAGATATGGGTCCGAAACTTAGTCCCTCTACTCATTAATTATATAACATTGCACTAAATATTTAACCTTTCTGTGGCTTAGCATTTTTATCTATTTAGAAATTAATGGCAATATTAATAATAACTGCTCTCAATTTGACTAGGATTTTGTAAATGTTTTTGGTTCTTTTTTGTTGTAGTACAATATATATAACAAAATTCCCATTTTACCCTTTTTTTTTTTCTGAGACGGAGTTCCGTTCTGGTTGCCCAAGCTGGAGTGCCACGGCATGATCTCAGTTCACTGCAACCTCTGCCTCCTGGGTTCAAGCGATTCTCCTGCCTCAGCCTCCCAAGTAGCTGGGATTACAGGCTCACACCACCAAGCCCAGCTATTTATTATTTTTTTTTGTATTTTTATTACAAACAGGGTTTCACCATGTTAGCCAGGCTGGTCTCGAACTCCTGACCTCAGATGATCCACTTGCCTCAGCCTCCCAAAGTGCTGGGATTACAAGCATGAGCCACCATGCCCAGCCCATTTACACAGTTTTAAGCGTACAGTTCTGTGACATTAATTCTACTTATATAGTTGTGCAACCATCATCACCATCTGTCTCCAGAACATTTTAACTTCCCAAACTGAAACTCTATATCCATTAAACACTAACTCCCCCACTGCCCTTTCTCCCAGCCCCTAAAAACCATCATTCTGTTTTCTGTTTCTACAAATTTGACAACTCTAGGAACCTGAGATAAGAGGAAGTACACAAAATTTGCCCTTTTATGGCTCCAAATATGTCCTTTTATATGCTTATTTCACTTAGTAGAATGTCATCAAAATTCATCCATATTGTGGCATGTGTTGAAATTTCCTTCCTTAATTAAGACTGAAAAATTCCATTGTAGGTATGTGCCACATTTTTTTATTCATTCATCTGTCATGATGATGGCTACACAACAATGTGAATGTGCTTAATGCCACAGAACCGAATATTTAAAAATGGTTACAGTGGTAAACTTTGATGAAGGCAGAGATGCATTCACTATAAACTCACGATATTTAACCTGCATCACGTCACACTTGTATAAGCTCCTTCCAGGGCTCTGACAGGATCCCAGGAAATGTGTACACAAGGTCATATGTGTTTGAAAATTTGCAAAAGTTGGCAAATGGCTCTTTCCATTGTGAGTTTCTCTCTGTCACACTTTCTCTTATGATGGGTAGAATGGAAGAACTCCATTATGATGACTGTGAGCATTTTGTGGGATGCTGCTAAGAAAAAGTTGAGTTGGGCATTCATTTAGATTGGGTTGATTGGGAGATACTGATGCTGTTAATAAGCATTTCACAGTGAAGTTAACTTACTGCTAGCCATTCTATTAAAAACAGCATCTGGCATTCTATCTCTGGACACTTTGCTAACTGAATCATTACAGTAGCAGTATGATGCAAAAAGATATAAATATGTACTACAACACCTGGTACAGAAACTCTGTGAGTAGTGAAGGAAACACAAAGTTTACAAATATTAAGTCATAAGCTTGTCTATATAAAAATTCTTTTAATTATTAGAAATGAAATGTTACAAGCAGATAACTCAGTTCCTATCAATGTCTAGTCAAAAGAGAAATATACTCAATAATGCAGCATACAAAATTATAAAACTACCATACTTTTTTTGCATGGTAGTTATGCAAAATAAAATTTACCTAAATTCATGTTATTGTAAAATGCAAAAGTATAAGGATACTACAAATAGTAATTAAGTATGTTTGTAATATCTCATAAATGAAAGAAACTTGATATTTATGAAAATTTGACTGTACTACTAAAAAATTTATATTTTACTGGCAATTAATTATGAAGCAAAAAAATAAAAAGAGAAACTTTTCTAAATCCTTATTCATAAAAAGCAGAGATTTAAAAAACAATTTTTATTTAAAAATAAAAATATTTAGCAATTTTTTTGCTTAAATATAAAAATACTTTACTTAAAAGTTTACTCAAACTTTAATATTTTATATTTATTTAAAAAATATTTTCTACCTATCATAGACACTCAAGATAGCATCGGGAATTTGCTTACAATCTCATCTTCACTAAATATTGAAATTCTATTGAGACAAAGGTGCAGAAACACATGTGGTGAAGATATGATATTTCAACTCAGAAATAGCAGCTCTGATCTTGGCTTAAAAGTCTAGGAGGTGAGGACCTCTTCATTGTAGGTTCCAAGGACACAGGTTCTCTAGTCTACTGACTTGGAAAGCAGAGAGAGAGAGAGAGATATTCAGACATCCTCTGTAATTCTTTTTGTCTTTCTGTCAGAAGTATAGTATCTAAGTAAGCCATCTGTCATTTGTGAGAAACCCTATGAATCAGCCAACATTTTCTACATTATCAAAGAAATGTGATGTGGTTTGGAGGAGTGGTCAAGAGAGTGAAAACGAAGATTCTGTTATAGTATGGCTTTCAATTACAAGATAAACTTTCAGAGAAATTTGTCAAAATTAGCCACAATGTTCCTTCTAAGTAGTGCTCAGCTGTCACCTACTCTTGGAAAAGGAGAAGCATGAAGGATGTGTTTGTATTCTTTACCATGACTCCTTGTGTCTGTCAGTAAGGAGATGACTATGAATATGGAGGGTAGTCCATATTGACATTTTAAAATCATGTCAAAAGAACCAGAAAACATTAATACTAATTATACCAGAAATTATAACAACTTTTGCTATTTAATTTTGCTATTGTGGGTTTCATCTCCATATTTCAAAGCTTATTATAATACTGTGACTCTTTCATTTATCCGCCACTCCAACCCCAATCATTCAAGAGAGTTTTATGGAAATTTCTGCATTTCTTGGTGATGCACCAAGAGCCATGGAATACAGCCATGAGGAGTGTGAGTTATTAGATGAATGCACTTCTCACTAAACACAGTTGTCTTAGTTAAAAAAGTTGTGTATGCCTGAAGGAAATAGAGTATGTTAAATATTTAATCTAATTGAATCAAAAGATAGTAATTTGATCAGCAAAAGTTTTTTTAGAATTTGGGAGAGGAAATGAAAAGGAGAAAGAGATCATAACCATACTGGTGGGACATTTTAGAAATATGTAAGATTATCATGACTTCTACTTCTCATAAGACAGAGTAGATGTAATTTCCCTATTCTTCCCACTAAGTACCATTCAAAAACTGTAGACGTTATATATAAAACAAACATAAGATTCTGAAAGATGGAGAGAAGAAGGCAGACTGAATAGGGATGTCAGAA
This sequence comes from Ateles fusciceps, assembly GCA_036589455.1. Lineage (NCBI taxonomy): Eukaryota > Metazoa > Chordata > Mammalia > Primates > Atelidae > Ateles > Ateles fusciceps. The sequence continues at coordinate 1,891,435 of JAZHEH010000424.1, read as the reverse complement.
TGCAAGGAACAACATGGTAGTGAGTTTCCTAGGTTTTCTGTTTCCATCATATATCCCAAACTAACAGCTGAAAAGCCAGCCACCCCAGGAACAGTGTATGAAGACTGGAAAACCTCAACAAAAGTTTGTTCTCTCTAGCCAAAAGATCAGGAAGGGGTAACATAAAAATACAAAAAACTTTTAAACTATAAATTCTCTATTTAAACCAAATATCGTGAAAATAAATACAGACAACTCCCTACCCATATTAACAAACACCAAAAACAAGCAAAAAATCCCACACTAATGACACTGTTGCAAGATGCCCCAGGAACCCTACCAGCATGAGGCCCAAGGAAGCTAAGTAGGGAGTTAGGACTTCCAGCACTGTTGGGCTCTGATGTCACTGGAGACTACATAGGTTGCCTGGACTTCCACCCAGCTGGCAGTTAAAGAGAGGACCCTTTTCCTCCCCCACTGAAGTGGTATCAGAGGATATCTAGCAAAGAGCTAAGTTTTTCACCACTAGCCATGAGTGTTAAGGTTATCCCTCTGTGATTTCAGTGAAGGATACGTAAGGAGCAGTAACAAGTACTCCCCCTCAGCTTGGGTGTTATCAGCAGAGGCTCAGAGGGAAGCCAGAACTCATCCTCTACCCAACAGTAATGAGGAGCTCTCCCCGTCATTAAATTCAGTGGAGGCCAATGTGGAAAGCGGGCTTCTACTCCCACCAGACAGTAACAATTCAGCACTCCCAGCCTCTCACTGTTGAAGCAGTGTCAAAGAGAGCAAGTTAAAAAAGAGGGTTTAAATAAGATTCAGAATTTCATAATATACTATCCAAAATGTCCAGTTCTCAATTTTAAAAATCACTTATACAAAGAACCAGGAAAATATCAACTTACAAAAAAAAGGGGGGGCAATCAATAGATGCCACCACCTAGATGACAGAGATGTTACAATTATCTGACAAAGATTTTAAAGTAGTCATCATAAAAATGCTTCAATAAGCAACTACAAACATACTTGAAACCAAATAGTGAAAGTCTTGGCAAGAAAATAGTTTACAGAAAAGAAATATATATACATATTATATACATATAAAATATATAATATAAAATATATATTTATACATCATAAATATAATATATAATATATACATATAATGATACATACATATATTATATATTATATATCATATATATACATATAGTATATATAAATATAATGTATATATAATATATACATATGTATACATTATATCACATATTATATATACATTATATTTATTTGTATATACATACTTTTTATATATATATGAAAGTTTTAGAACTGAAAAATACAATAAAAATTTTAAAAGCTCAATGGAAAGTATCTTATTTAGCTCAAGCTGCCATTATAAAATACCACAGATTGGATGGCTTAAACATCAAAAATGTATATATTCTCATAATTCTGAATCTGGAAGTTCAAGGTTGGTGCCAGCATGGTTAGATTTTGGTGAGTGCTTTCTTCCTGACTTGCAGATGGCCACCTCTCCCTGTGTGTTCACATGGCCTGTCCTCAGTTGCATAACAGGGAGTGAGAAATCAATCTCACTCACTTTACTTCTTTGTCTAAGGGTGCTAATCCCATCATGAAGGTCCTATCCCATGAGGTCATCTAAGCTTAATTGACTCCGAAAGGCTCCAGCTGCAACTACTATAACATTAGGGATTAAAGCTACAACAAACAAATTTGGGATTGGAGGACACAATTCAGTCCATAGCAGAAGGACTCAGTAGCAGGATGGAGGGGGCAGAAGAAAGAATTAGTAAACTTCAATATAGAACAATAGAAGTTACCCAATCCAAACACCATAAAAAAATTACTCTGAAAGGAAAATGAATGGAACATCAGGAACATGTGCATCTATAACAAATACTTAATATTCATGTCATCAGAGTCTCAGAAGGAGAGGTAAATGAGGGAAATTATGAAAAATTATGCAAATAAATACTAACTGAAAATTACTACATTTGAAAAAAGACATTGACCTAAGAGGCTGAGAAAACCCTGAACAGAATGTATCCCAAACAATCTACAGGAAAACGTAAGTATATTTCTGAAAATTAAAGACCAAGAAAAAATTGTAAAAATAGCAAAGAATGAAAAATAACACCTTATCTATATGTAGGGAAAATCAATCCAAATGACAAAAAAATTCTCACCAGAAATTATGAAGACCATGAGGAAGCACCACCACATTTTTCATGTGCTTTAAGAATTGTAAATATAGAATTCTATCTTCTGTGAAATATCCTTTAGAAATGAAGGGGAAATTAATGAAATAAAAATGAAGATAATTTGTCATTAGCAGATGCACCTTAAAAAAATACCTGAAGATAATTCTCTAGACAAAATAAGTTGTAGTATTAGTAAAAAGAACAATGAAAATGGTGCCATGCATAAAAAACATAGTTTTTTTCTTTTTTGAGTTTGCTAAGTTATGCTTCACAACTGAAACAAAATTATAGCAGTATGTGATATGTATCTAAAAGTATGCAGAGGAAATGTTTTTTCCAGCTTTATTGAGGTATAATTGACAAAATTGTTTATATTTAAGGTATACAAAATGATGCTTTGATATACATGTACATTGTAAAGTGACTACTGTAATCAGTTTAACATATCTATCACTTCACAGAGTTACTTTTTTTAAGTGGTGAGAACACAAGATTTATTCTCAGCAAATTTCAAGTGTACAATAGAGTATTGCTAATTATAGTCAGTATGCTGTACATTAGAGCTCCAGAACTTATTCATCCCGCATAACAGAAACTTTGTACCCTTGCCTGGACTAGCATGCTCTGATTTCTCCTATCCCCCAGAACCTGGAAATTTTTAATACCATTTCACTCTCTGCCTTTACGAGTCTGAATTTTAGGTTCCACATATAAATAAGATTATGCATTATTTGTCTTCCACAATGATTGAACTAATTTATACTTCCACCAACAGTGTAAAACCTTTCCTATTTGTCCACATCCTCTCCAGCATCTGCTGTCTCCTGATTTTTTTAATGATTGCCATTCTAACTGGTGTGAGATGGTATCTCAATGTGGTTTTGATTTGCATTTCTCTAATGACCAGTGATGATGAGCATTTTTTCATAGGTTTGTTGGCTGAATAAATGTCTTCTTTTGAGAAGTTTCTGTTCATATTCTTCACCCTCTTTTTGATGGGGTTGTTTTTTTCTTGTAAGTTTGTTTAAGTTCTTTGTAGATTCTGGATATTAGCCCTTTATCAGATGGGTAGATTGGAAAAATTTTTTCCCATTCTGTTGGTTGCTGGTTCACTCTAATAATAGTTTCTTTTGCTGTGCAGAAGCTCTTTAGTTTAATTAGATCCATTTGTCTATTTTGGCTTTTGTTGCCATTGCTTTTGGTGTTTTAGTCACAAAGTCCTTGCCTATGCCTATGTCCTGAAGGGTATTGCCTGGATTTTCTTCTAGGGTTTTTATGGTGTTAGATTTTACATTTAAATCTTTAATACATCTGGAGTTAATTTTTGTATAAGGTGTAAGGAAGGGATCCAGTTTCAGCTTTCTGCATATGGTTAGCCAGTTCTTCCAACACCATTTATTAAATAGGGAATCCTTTCCCCATTGCTTGTTTTTGTCAGGTTTGTTAAAGATCAGAATTGATATTGTGAAATGGCCATACTGCCCAAAATAATTTGTAGTTTAAGGTTTTGTTTTTTTTTTTTTTTTTTTCAATTCTGTGAAGAAAATCAATGGTAGCTTGATGGGGATAGCATTGAATCTATAAATTTTAGTTTGAAGAAAGTTCTTTCTGCCACTTTAAAACAGTGAATAAAATACCTAGGACTACAACTAACAAGGGATGTGAAGGACACAAATTTGATGCCAGTAGGATTGCTCCTGAATAGGATGTCTGACAACCCCTGTTGGAGGGTCTTACCCAGTTGGGTGGCATGGGGGAGCAGGACCCATTTAACAAAATACTTTGTCCCTTGGAGAGGATGTATTTTGCTGGTGGGAGCCCACTTGTCTGGGCTGCCTAGATTCCTCAGAACTAGCAGGAGGAGAGGCTAAGTCTGCTGGTCTGTCAAAGATCAGTTGGTTATAGATGTGTGGCATTATTTCTAAGGCCTCTGTTCTGTTCCATTAGTCTTTTTTTTTTTTTTTTTTTTGCTTAGGATTATCTTGGCTCTGCAGGCTCTTTTTTGCTTCCATATAAAGTTTAATTAATGGTGAAACACTGAAGGCTTTCCCTTAAGATCAGAAACAAGACAAGAATGTTCACTCTCTCTACTCTTATTTAACATAGCACTGTACTAGAAAGTTTAGCTGATGCAATAAGGAAAAAAACAAAATATAAGTTATATCTAGTGGAAATGAAGAAATAAAATTATTTCTATTTGCAAAGCACATGGATTCTATTTGCAAAGCACATGTTGTAGATTCCAGGCAATCTACAACAATGTCCTAGAACAAATGAGTAGGTTCAGCAACATTGCAAAATACAAGATAAACATTAAAAAAATCAATTGTATTTCTAGACATTAGCAATGAACCCATGGAAAGTAAATTTAAAATATAACACTACTTATAATTGCTTTAAACAATGAATTGCTTAGGTATAAATCTAACAGAACATGCAGGAGTTGCTACGTATGAAATTTTGCAATGCTAATGAAAGAAATCAAGGAAGAACTAAATAAATAGAGACATATACACTTTTACGGATTAGAAAATTTAATATAGTAAACATTTTACTTCTCCCTAAAATGATAGACTGTTTTATTGCAATTGTTATCAGAATGTCAGCACCATTATTTGTACACATAGGGATTATTGTAAATTATACATACAAAGATATAAAAACCAGAATAGGTGAACTAACTTTGTCAAAGAATAACATAGTGGAAGTAATTGCCTATCTGATTTCAAGATTTATTACATAGCTGCAGTATCAAGACTGTGTTTGACTAGCAGAGGGATAGTCACATAGATAATGGAACAGAATAGATAACCTAGAAATAGAGCCACACTTACATGACAAACTGATGTTTGATAAAAATGTCAAAGCAATTAAATGGAGCAAGAATGGTCTTTCAACAAATTTTGCTGGACAAATTGAGCATCCCAATACAAGAAAAAAGAAAGAAGAAAAATAACCTTAACCTAAGAATCACATCTCAAGCAAAAATTAAGTCAAAATGAATCACCCCAGAATTAAATGTATAAGACTTTAAAGTATAATTCTATAATTTAAATACAAATTAAATGTATAACACTTTAAATTATAACTGTATTTAAACTATAACACTTTAAACATATTTTTATATATATAGAAGAAATTCTCCAGGATTAAACATTAGGCAAAGAGTTCTTAGACTTTATATCAAAAAGACAATCCATAAAAGGAAATATCATTAAATTGGACTTCATTAAAACTTACAACTTTAGTTTTGTGAAACAGTCTTTTAGGAAGATGAAACAACAAGCTATGGACTGGGAAAAAATATTTGCCAACTGCATCTCTGTTAAAGAATTAGTATCTAGAATAGATAAAGAACAATCAAAACTCAATAGTGAAAAAATAAATAATACATTTACAAAATGGGCAAAAGGCATGAATAGACATTTTATTGAAGTGGATATATAGATGACAAACATACAAAAATATGTTCAACATTAAGAAAACGTAAATTAAAGTTACAATAAATATTGCAACTAATATCTATTAGAATGAACAAAAAAAACTAGTGACAATACCAAATGAAGATGCAGAAACAATGACTTGCACTCATAGACTCCTGGTAGCCATATAAATAGTATAGCAACTCTGAAAAAAAGTTTGGCAATTTCTTTTAAAACACCAAATTTTCAACTACCATACAAATCAGTGATTGCACTTCTGGGCATTTATCCCAGAGAAATAAAAGTATATCATCACACAAAAACTTGTACACAAATGTTTATAGCAGCGTTAATTGTAATAGTCTCAATTGAAAACAATGAAGATTTCCTTCAATGAGTGAATGTTTAAATGAGTTGTGATATATCCATGCCAAGAAATACTATTCAGAAATAAAAAGAAACAAATTGTCATTATACACAACAACTTAGATGTATCTCCAGAGAACTATGCTGACTTCTAAAAAGCCAATCCCAAAAGGTTATATACTATATGGCTTCATTACATAGTCTTAAAATGACAAAAGTACAGAAATGGAGAACAGAGTAGTGGCTGGCAGTGGTCAAAAAAATTGAGTAGGAATGGAAACGTTTTGCATCTTGATTAAATAAATGTTAGTATCTTGGTTGTAAGGTTGTACTTTGGTTTTTAAATATGTTATTATTGGGGTGGGGAAACAAACTAAGAACACGATATATAGGAATTCAATTTATTTCTTACAACTCTGTGAATCTGTAATTATCTCAATATAACAAGTTAATAAAAATTATTATAAAAATAATTGCCATTCCTGCTATGTGTTAATCTCTAGATATGAAGAATACCCAAGTGTTCATGGTTCCAGGAAATAAAAAATCACTGCCTAAGCTGTGGAATCAGAAATACAAATAGCAAGTTAGGAAAATGGAGATAAAACTGAGACAACACCAGCAAGGTTAGAACATAGGGCACACTTGAGCCAAAGCAGTAAAAATACAAAGTGGTTATTTCAAATCAGTACGGTTGATTTTCTCCTGCAAAAAATATTGCTGTATTCACTTACTCAACAGATCTAAAGTGGAAAAAAGCTATTTTTAATTTAATTTATCACTGAGATTTGAGAAATGAGATTTGGCATAGTTAAAAACATCCACCACCATCCCTTCCCTGTAAACTGAAAAACTTAATAAAGTGCTTTACTAAATATTGAATCACAAGATTCAGCATGTGGTATGGCTAACAGTAAAAAATAAAGACTGACATAATTATAACTATTTTTTCTGAAACTTCATTGAAATATGAAACAAAAACTAAGTTCCTATTTTGGATTTCTAGAGTATGAATTTAGATCTCTGGTAGAAACCTCCACTTAAGAAGAAAGAAACGAGACTGAAAAATGTACATCACAGCTTCATTTTTTTTCAGAAGGAAAGTAATTTGCTTCAAAATGCACATAAAGTACTTCTCTGAAAACTCACACTCTACATTTAAAACATCAGCTTATTTGTGCAACGTATCTTTGCTTTTATAACTATGACATGATAAGCAAAGTATTAAGTTATCACAGTGATTTCTAAGGCCATAGTACTGATATTATTAGTCATACATTATTTTAGATACATTATTTTAGATGTTTCTTTATTTTTCTTTCTTTCTTTTTTTTTTTTTTTTTTTTTTTTAGATGGAGTTTTGCTCTTGTCACCCAGGCTGGAGTGCAATGGCACAATCTTGGCTCATTGCAACCTCTGCCTCCCAGGTTCAAGCAATTCTTCAGCCTCAGCTTCCTGAGTAGCTGGCATTACAGGTGCCCGCCACCACACCTGGCTAATTTTTTATATTTTTAGCAGAGACGGGGTTTCGCCATATTGGTCAGGCTGGTCTTGAACTCCTGACCTCAGGCGATTTACCCGCCTTGGCCTCCCAAAGTGCTGGGATTACAGGAGTGAGTCACCACCCTAGCCCTAGATGTTTCTTTAAATATATTTTTATATGAGATTGATATTTAAATCAGTAGACTTTTAGGAAATCAGATTACCCTCCATAATGCAGGTGGGACTCAACCAATCAGTTGAAGTCCTAAATAGAAAAAGATTCACCTCCCTCAAGAAAGGGGACAGTCAGCCAGCAGATTCAGGCAACATCCAGAGACTGTGGCAACATCCAGAAATTTGGATTTAAGTAACATCCAGGGACTCTGGCCTGCTAGCCTACCCTGCAGATTTTAGAATTGTTAGCCTCCACAATCCTGTGAGTCAATTATTTAAAGTCTCTCTCTTTCTTTTTCTCTCTCTTCTCTCTCTCTCTCTCTTTCTGTCTTTCTTTCTTCCTCCCTCTCTCTCTCCTCTCTCTCTCTCCTCTCTCTCTCTCTCTCTCACACACACACACACACACACACACACACACCTTATTGGTTTTGTTTCTCTGAAGAATCCTGATTAACACAGATTGGCAGAGAATGGTTCTAGATGAAGAGAATCTTAAGAATGTGTTTTCTGAATTGGTTCTGAGGTTTCCAGAATGTTAATACAAATAGAATAAATTAGATTTAAAAGCACCAATGACTCTATTTCCATTAGTAAAGAAAGCACTGATAGTTCAAAGCATGATGTAGCAATAGAGATTAATAAAGTATCACCACTGGATACTCCTAATCAAATACTTACAAAGAAGGTTTCAGGTGTCTATGTATATGATACCTTTGAACATTTTTGTTAACTAATACGTATAATGAGACTGGCTGGTTGCTTCTAATTTTACTAGAGAAAGTGGAGAAAGAAAAGAAAGAGCTCTCTATTTGAATTCCCAGCCAAGTGCTGTGTAAATGACTTAAAATTCTATGTCTGCCCTTAAAAAGACTCTGATCTTCTGTAGCCACAGACTTGAGATTGGTAAAACTAAACCCAGAATCTCATCCTGCAAGTGGCTGAATTACAACACAAACTGAATTCCCAGCCGCTCAGTGTTTGCTGTTAAAGCCGTTGGTTGGGAAGAAACAAGATTCTAAAAATTTGAATGGAAACATATAGGAAGATCCAGATGAGTCTGGAGACATTGAACTCCTAAATTCAGATGCATCTTCTTTATCAGTAGAAAGCAGCTGTTCCGCTCCTGTCTAAGGGGATTGACCCTGCTTTGCCTGAGGAAACTGTAATGGCCTCTTCTGAGGCTGCTGCCTTCCAAAACTGCTGATTCTCTGTAGGAATCACCTCTGTGTTTCTCCTCTTTCTTCTAGACCTATAACTAACCTTAAGTCTTAGCAAGCAATCTCCTAAAGGTAAGGTACTAAGTATGACTCATGAGAAACTGCACCGTAAAAACTATGTGATTTCTCTAATGTGTACAAACAGAAGTGCAAGGACTATGAAATGGATATCAAGAATGTGAGATAACAGTAAAAGAAATGTAAAGTTGAGTCAGGGTGAATTTATTGATATGGCCCCATGAAGCAGAGATAATGGATTTAAGGTTACAGCTCTGAGAGTTAGAAAGGGCTCTAACAATTTGGTTGGTTGGCTGAAATATGAAACAAAAGTACATGCACTTAAAGTGCTATAACTGCCTTGAGATACTGTAGAGGAAGGAATTCAAAAGCTAAGGGAAATTAAAATGTTAGTGTGTGTTTGCCATTTAAGACATGCTTATCCACACGGGGAGAGTCCAGAGAACATATCTTGCGTTGTGACTGTAAGAAACAATTTTGTGAGGGGAGCCCCAGCATCCTTGAAGAGCTCCGTGATACTCTATGGTAAATCTCTGTAGGTCAGAAATTATAGTGGGAACTGCAGTCACTGAATTGGGAAGCCTAAAAACAATGGAGATGATTGAATTCTGAAGTTGCAGGGGCCAAGTGGCTAGATTCAATTGCCAAAGACAAAGTAGGTGTTGTTACCATAATAGACAGCAGAATCAAAGCAGCAATCAGAATACTGTGACACACAGAGACCTATGGAGTTGGCAAGTTGATCAAGGTATGTCCAGAAGTAAAATAGATGGGGGAAGCTTATTAAATTCTTACTTGATCTACATAACGCAGAACGGTCATAAGTTAAGTAAGCAAAAGTCTTACTTGAACCATAAAAACAGGCAATCATAGCCCTACAATTAATTCCCAGACTTGAGCTACTTTACAGACTTAGAATCCCTTAAATGAATAAGAAGACAGGTCCCCTTAAGGAAAGCCCCTGGTACTTTGCCAAATTTATACTGTTAATCTTTCTCTTAGCCTTTGCCAAAAACACCTAATACCTTTGACCAGGGTAACTGTGCATTAGAGAAAAGGAAATAATCAGACCTTTCAGGGACTACAAAACTCTGGCTCTAAAGTGACCGTAATTCAAAGAAACCTAAAACATCACTGCTTTCTGTCTGTCAGAGTAGGGGCTTAAGGAAGTCAATGTAATTTTAATATGGGTCCATCTTGCAGTGGGCCCAGTGGGCCCCTGGACCCGTTATGTGTCTGTTTCCTCAGATGTGGAAGGCATAATTGGATAGAGATACTCAGAAGTCGGCAGCATTGCCACATTGACTCCCTTGACCCATGGGTGAGAGCTGTTAAGTTTAGAAAGGCCAAGTGGAAGCCTCTAGAATTTCCTCTACCCGGGAGGAAAATAAAACAGAAGCAATACCACATTTCGGGAGGGATCACAGAAAATTAGCACCACCATTCAGAAGTTGAAGAATGTGGAGATGATGACTCCCATCCCATCCCCATTCAACTAATCTATCTGGCCTGTGTAGAAGACAGATGAATCTGGAAGAATGATAGTGAATTATTTTTAGCTTACCCAGGTGGTGACTCCAACTGCAGCTCCTGTACCAGAATTGGTTTCATTGCTTGAGCAATTTATCACATCCTCTGGCACTTGGCATGTAGCTATTGGTCTGGCAAATGCATTTTTCTCTTTACCTATTAGTAGAGAACACCAGAAGAAATTTGGTTTCAACTGGAAAGGCCAGAAGTACACCTTTATTGCTCTTTCACAGGGGGTGAATCCACTCGCCAGCTCTATCTCATAATTTAGTCATAGGTAACTTGACCACCTTTCCCTTCCACAAGACATCATACTGGTTCTTTACATTGCTGACATTTTGCTGATTGGACATAGTTAGCAAGAAGTAACAACCACTCTAAACTTACTGGTAAAATATCTGCATGTCAGAAGGTACAAAATAAATTCTACGAAAATTCAGGGCTTCTAACTCAGTGAATTGTTTGGGGGTCCAATGGTGTGGGGCATATTGAGATATCCTTTTGAAGGTGAACAAGTCATCATATCTTCCCCTCCCACATCCAAAAAAGATGCACAATGCCTAGTGGGCCTCTTGGAATTTGGAGGCAATGTATTTTCCATTTGAATGTGCTGCTCCAAACCATTTACTGAGTAACTTGAAAAGCTGATAGTTTTGAGTGGAGCCTAAAACAACAGAAGGTTCTTTGACAGGTTCATGCTGCCATGCAAGCTGCCAGCCACTTGAATCATATGATCCATAAGCGTCAATGGGTTTGAGGTGTCAATCGCAAAAAACTGTTGTTTGGAGCCTTTTACAGCCTCTTATAAGTGAATCAGAATTAAATCTCAGAATTTGGAGCAAAGCCCTGCTATCCTCTGTAGATATCTACTCTCTATTTGAGAAACAGCTTTATTCTACACCTGGGTCTTAGAGACTAAATATTTAACATGGGCCACCAAGTTGCAACCTGAGTTGCCCACCATGAACTGGGCATTATCTGATCTATCAAACCATGAAGTTTGGGCATTCACAGTGGTACTCCCTTATGAAATGGAAGTTTTATGTACGAAATCAGTCTCAAGCTGGCTCTGAAAGCAGTATGCCTAAACGCTTATGGTCCATACTCCGGCTATACTACCTTCTTTCTCCCAGCCTGCTCCTATGGTTTCATGCAGGGTTCCCTACAGCCAGTTGATAGAGGAAGAAGAGACTCAGTCCTGGTTTACAGATGGTTCAGCATGATATCAGGCACCAGCTGCAATGGAGAGCGGCAGTACTAAAGCCTATTTATGGGGCATCCCTGAAGGACAGTAGTGAAGGGAAATCCTCACACTAGGCAGAACCTCAAGAAGTTCATCTGGTTGTGCACTTTACTTGGAAAGAGGAATGGCCAGACATGCAATTACATACTGATTTACGCACTGTGGTCAGTGGTTTGGCTGGATGTGACCATGATGGAACTTGGAAGGAACATGACTAGAAAATAGATGGCAAGGAAATTTGTGGACGAAGCATATAGTCAATAATAATTTAATTGTACATTTCAAAATAACAAAAGAATTTAATGAGATCATTTGCAACACAAAAGATAGATGCTTGAGGTCATGGATACCTTATTTACCATGATGGAATTATTATGCATTGCATGTTTGTAAAGTATGTCATGTACCCCATAAATATATCCACTTCTATGTTCTCACAAAAATTAAAAATTAAGAAGAGAGAGAGAAAATTGTTCTTGAAGACTAAGTATGGTTTTCTTCTGTGGCTTCCCCATCTGTCCAACAGATACCACATATCCTTTCCCCAGCTGTCAGTGAAAGTTCAGCTTTCTGCTATTGGAGCTTCCTTCTTTCACTGCACAGTAAGAGTCTATACTGGCTTGTTGTCTACTTTTATTTTTATATATATATATTTTTTATTGCATTTTAGGTTTTGGGGTATATGTGAAGAACATGCAAGATTGTTGCATAGGTACACACATGACAGTGTGATTTGCTGCCTTCCTCCCCATGCCATCCCTCCCCATGCCATCCCTCCCAACTCCCCCACTCCCCACTGTCCCTCCCCTTTTTCCCCTCCGACTGTTGTCTACTTTTAAACCTTTATAGTGTGAGCCATTTTTCACTGAATCCCCAAATTCCAATGGACATGTCAATTGCTTTGAGATTTTTTGTTGAGCCACGCTTCCTCTCATGTGAAGAACTTGGGCAACTCTCTAAGAACATATTCCTTTTTAACCGTCAACTTTATGATAAATTTTTAGCCTTGTTTTATGAAACCTGGAGATTGTTGATAAGCTAGGAGTCATAAAATCAGTCTTTCATAGTCTTAGCATATCCTACATAGATTATATGGCAACTACTGTTCTCTGCATTTTAAGACCAAACACATAGGTAGCAGGAAAAGTCTTGTTTGATAATCTATTTTATATGTAATATTTTACACATAGGGCATTTTTTAGTGTTATCCAGTATTTCTATGCATCCAAAATACATAGAAATACTGCCTGCCAAGTAATGATCTTTCAATAAATATTTGTTGAACAAACAAATGCATAATTTTGGGGGTCAGCTAGGTTTGCTAGCATATTACAAAACCTATCAAGGTTTACAAAATTTAGAAGACTCATACAAAGAAATGAGAAATTATCAAAGATGAGGAAAATCTTAAAAGCAACTAAAAAATAATGGCATGACTCTTTCTGTATAGCAGATTCACATCAGCACCAACAGATTCTCAAAGATAGTACAATACTATCTCCAAACTGCTGGAAAAAAATAATAAAATTGCTTTCAATTGAAATTCTGTACCCTGATAGGTTATCATATAGGAATGGAGAGCAAAATAAAAAGTATTTCCAGACAAACAAAATATTCACACACTTACAAACCCCAAGTAAAATAACTTCTAAAAGGATCTATTTCATTTAATAGGAAATAAAATGGAACCAGAAGAAAGCAAGTGATACAAAAAACTGAGTGTGAATAAAGAATTGGAAATATGTTGGTAGAATTTAAATGAGGATTGGCTATTCACAATATTACTAATGACCTAGTTTGTTGTGTCTCAAAGTGAGAAAAAACTAAAATAGTAAAAGCAATAATATGGGAAATGACAGTAAATCAGAGTTAAAATATTCCAAAATATCAACCATAGGACAGAGACTGTGGCTAACTTTAGATTTTTACCTAAAGACTGTTAAACATTTTTTTCTTTTTTTTTTTTTTTTTTTTGAGATGGAGTCTTGCTCTGTTGCCCAGGCTGGACTACAGTGATGCAATCTCAGCTCACTGCAACCTCTGCCTCCTGAATTCAAGTGATTCTCCTGCCTCAGTTTCCCGAGTAGCTGGGATTACAGGTGCCCATCACCATACCTGGATAATTTTTTTGTATTTTTAGTAGAGAAGGGGTTTTGCTATGTTGGCCAGGCTGGTCTCAAACTCCTGACCTCAGGTGATACATCCGCCTCAGCCTCCCAAAGTGCTGGGATTACAGGTATGAGACACCGCACCCGGCCAAGACTGTTAAACATTTTAAGGTTCAGCACTGAAAGAACAGAGACGAGTTATATGATATCAAGAAGGAGTTAGAAAAAAAAGAAAAATAAGAATTTTAAAAGTTTATGAAGGCTGGGCACTGGTAGCTCACATTTGTAATTTCAGCAGTTTGGGAGGCTGAAACAGGCCATTTGCTTGAGACCAGGAGTTCAAGACCAGCCTAGGTGACATAGTGAGACCCTCATCTCTACAAAATAATACAAAAATTAGCCAGGTGTGGTGGTATGTGCCTATAATCCCAGATACTCTAGAGGCTGAGGCAGGAGGATCACTTGAGCTCAGGAGGTAGAAGCTACAGTGAGCTATGACTGTGCCAGTGCACTACAGCCTGGGCAACAGAGTGAGACTCTGTCTTGGAAAGAAAAGAAAAAAATGAATAACATTAAAAGTTTTAAAAATTCTTTTTGGACATAAATAATCTCAAAGAACAACTTTAGACAAAGTCATTGTGAGGCCATGATAAAGTGAGAAAAACAGAACCACGGCATAGTACTCTCTAAGTACAGTTGCTGTCACTTAGCAGACCACAAAATGCCAAACGCCTCCCTCTCCTAGCAAATATGAATGAATGTTACTGTTTTTTAGACCAATCTTAGCTTTTGTATCACTCTAGCCCATATCCCTTTAGCGAAGATTTGTTAAGACACCCAACTATAGAATTGTCCCAATTTCTAACAGCACTAAATCCAGCATAAACCTCTCTTTTCTTAGATTGTCCTCCAAATCACCCAACTAAAGCCCAAATTACCCAACTAAAGCTCAAATTTGATAATATGTCACTTATAACATCCTCCTACCAAGATGCTCATCAATCCCCAGTGTGTACAATCACCTATGATGTGATGAGAAACAAACTCAACTTGTTCAGCTCTAAGTGCACGGACATCTATAATCACAATAAAATTAAAATGGCATTTTAGTTCACTGTTCTTATCTATTTGTTCTTAGATAAATTTTTAAATAGCCCTACTGATAGTTCCTAAACATCCCAAAAAAATCCTGTTAACATTTTTCATTCCTTTATTTTTTGTTTCTATTTTTTGCTCTCTGAATTTCTGCTTCTACATTTTTCATTTATTTTAGGTACAGAATACTGTGGTAAGAAATGATGGCTTTCCACCACTGAGTTTTCCCTTCCAGAAACATGATATATCTCTCCATTTATACCCATCATGGCTTATGGGTTTTTTTGCAGTTTTATTCATACAGATAATGTGTATGACTTGTATGATTTATTTCTAAGTAATATATAAGAAGCTATTCCTTGATATATGTGTAATAAGAGTTTTACATAGGTATCTGTGTATATCCATGTATATTTCTTTATGTAGTTTTTGTTTTATAAATTTATTCCTATTTATTTATATATTTTGTGCTATTATATATCACTATTATATTTTTTGTTTTCTAATTCACTATTCTCTATTTTTAACTGTAAATTCTCTGTTATATTTTATTGATCTCTTTTTAGTATTTAGAATAAAATGATTGGTTCATTTATTTTTAATAAGCATTTTAGAATATGGATTTTCTTTTCAGCATAGATTTGACTATATGCTATAAGTGATCATACTGAATATAGAGTTCTCATTGTCCTTAATTCCTAAATTATATGAGGTTGCAATTATCATATTTTATTTTAGTCATTTAGAAATACTTATTTTCTTCTAGTTCAACAAAACTTTGTCACTTTAATTTTTTGTAATCAATCTACATTTTTAAAACAGGATGATTTGAGAATCTTACTGTTATAATAATTGAAAGTTTCTATTTTCCTCATCTCTTTTCCTCTTAAACAAATTTCCATGGATGCTTAAAAGGCAATATATTGTCCAAAGGATATAATTATATGCAGGTAAATCCTTTATACACATCCTTAATATATATATATATATCTTTATGAATAAGATTTTCTCTCTATATTGTAGTATATTTGTCCTTCTCTATACATGCAGTATATTTGTCCTTCTCATTATTGTGTCATTAGAGTCTGACACAATGTCAGGCATACTCAAGAGATTTTTGCAGCTGAATAATTAGTCATTACTTTCATTTATTCTTTTACCCTAAATGATCTGTCAAACAATAAAAGATGTCTTAAAAACTCCCCCACGACTATTGTTCTGTCAAACTTTCCCTACATGTTTAAAAACATTCATCTACATTTACATTCTATATTGTTTGCTGTATCAAGGTTCATAACTGTTATATCATCATTGTGGATTTTTCTATCAAAATAAAATTACCATCTCTGTCCATTTATTGCTTTCTGGAATTGATTTCTATTTTGATGCATGTGGCAGCTCCAGTGTTCTTTTGCATTGCCTGATATATCTTTGTCCCATTTTTTACCTTTTTATTGAAATGCATTTACAGTTGTGTTTCTTGTAAAGACTATGTAAATTCTATGTTTTGATTGTTTTGATTAATATGAGCCTATGGCCTCTAAATTGTGACATGTCATAAATGTTTCTTATGCTTTTGATTTTTATGCTTTCTTCTGTTTCTTTTACCATAGTGTTTTATAAATGTCCTTTGTTTGTTTTTTCTATTTCCCATAATAAATTAAAATATATATATGGTGTCTTAATAGGACACATTTGCAAATATTTAGAATCACAAACTTTCTCAATAGATCAGTGTATCACAGGAAATAATATACTGTTTTCCACATATACAAAATTAGGAAAAAAGCATGCTTTTATTCTTCCTGCACCCCTCAGCACCAATTCCCTACACACATTTTTTTCTTTAATCTGAGACTGTAGACCAGAATATAGGTACTCATACTGTACACATTATACATCTTCTTTATTAGGAATTATTCTTGATATTTCAATTTTTATTTCATTTATAAGTCTCTAGTTTTACTTCTATGTTTAACTAGTTTCAAGGTTTACTTCAGCTTTTATACCACAATTTTCCCATATTTCAGTTCTTTGTTTTCATTTATCACTAAGTTACACAAGAAGACATGTTTAAATATCTTTCTTTACAGGGAAATAAATATATTTAAACATAGTACTTTCTCATCATGTTCATATGACAGTTATTCCTCTTACTTTCAGGTGAACTCTAACTGAATTATCTTCTGATGCTCAGGCTTTCAGAGTAATCACTGCTCCTTTATACTTACTTTTTTCCCCCATGCATGTATGAATGCAGAATTTTAATTACTCTTGTCTAGAGAGAGGTCTAATTTGCTTTAGAACAGATCTGTCCAAAAAACTTTTCTATGACAACAAGAATGTCTTTTATCTGCACTGTCCAATACAGTAGTTATAGTAGCAACAAACCACATGTGGCTACCAAATACTTGAAATGTGGCTACTATTCATTAATTTTATTTAATCAATTACTTAAATAACTACATATGGGTTACCATATTGAG
Source organism: Ateles fusciceps (assembly GCA_036589455.1). Classification (NCBI taxonomy): domain Eukaryota; kingdom Metazoa; phylum Chordata; class Mammalia; order Primates; family Atelidae; genus Ateles; species Ateles fusciceps. Next base: position 1,874,090 of record JAZHEH010000424.1, on the reverse strand, counting down.
TAGTACAGCTCTAGAATGTTCCAGAGTCATGTGAGAAAAGTGGAACTCTGTTTTGTCTTCTTTCATTTCCAACCAACCCCTCCCCTGCTTGAGAAACTGGATTTTCCTCCATTTTTTTTTTTTTCTCTCTTGGAGTGCAGATCTGAAATCTCGTTGCTTTCAGCTACTTTTCCTTTCATATTTTTTTCTAGTGGTCTACGTTCCATCTCCTTGGATCACCAGTTTGGAATTCCACTTTGATCTCATTCTTTTTTCCTTCTCCTCTTTCCTAGTTGCCTCTCAGACTGTAAATCTAGAGCTATTATTTCCACCACCATTATATTTGACTGCTGCAGGAGTGAAAGGAAAGTATTGTAGTTTTCCTTCGTGGTTTTGCTTCACCCAGGAATTCTACTTGATGGAAGGACTGTCTTTTTTTTTTTTTTTTTTTTGCATGACATAAATTAAGCTTAGGAGACTTAGATACAAAACTAGGAGAGAGTCTTCCTCTTTGTATGATGTTTCATTGGTGTTTTTCCTAGGCTTTTCTCACTCTCACTCCTTGGTGTTTTTATCCTTTCTAAAGAGACTGAGCTATGAGATGGCTGCAACTCACCTCCAGTCCTTGACTGTTCTGGTTCCTGCATTCTTCACTCTGCCAGCTTGAGTGTCTCACCATACCTTCTTCCAAATTTTGGCTACTCCAGCAGATGTTGCCATTTCTCTTGTTCTTTTTATAGCCACTTTTATACTTCCAGTGTTTTTGAAGACAAATCAGCACTTTCACCCACAGCCTCAAGACAGTTTTTGTTGTTGTTGTTGTTGTTGTTGTTTTGGCAAAATGGAGGCAGTTTGGCTGGACTGGGAGACAATAGAAAGTACAGGAATCTACTTTCAGATGCATTCGAGACATCAGGTTCACTTTGGGTCAGGAGTGAGGTTGGGGGCCTTTAAGCAAGTCTAAAATTACCTAGAGGAATAATAGTTTTATGACTTCAAGACCTACCTTTCCATCTATTATTCTGCTCTTCCTCTGCCTCTATATTTCCTAGCTTAATGGTACCAACTGATATAGGAATTAAGAAGAAATCACTTAGGCAGCTAGTAGGGATATGGGAGTGATCATTAAGGGTTTTCTTTTAATGAAAAGCAGCCCCAAATCATTTTCTAACCAAGAGTAGCCTGTAAAGTCAAGCTGCAGACAGATAAGCAAGCTGAGAGCTTGCACTGGTGAATACAGGCAGAAACTAGGGACTAAACATGTTCAAGATGGAGGATCCATCTTCCCTTCTCTGCCAGCCACATGTACAGTAAGGAGCAGACAATATGGCACCATCCAAGGAGAATTATTTGCATGATTAGATGATGGTCGGGCTACCAGCCTTCCCAGTGCTATGTAAACGTCACACCTGATTGAACCAATCTGTGAACCCTATGTAAATCAGACATGCCTCCTCAAGCAGGACTATCAAATCACGTGCATATGCTGCCTGCCAATCTTTTCTTCTTGGAGACACCTCTCTCCATAGAGAGAGCTGTTTCTCTTTCTCCTCTCCTGCATGTTACACCTCCATTCCTAAACTCATGTGTGTCCGTGTCCTACAATTTCCTGGCACAAGATTGCAAACTCCAGGGTATATACCCCAGAAAACGTAGCTACTTCACTACTACCAAGTGACCTCTATCAAGGAATTCACTAATTTGAAGCCCCTTTCAGTTTCTGCTGCCTGGCTCATTGCAGAAATTCTGGGACTAAGAAATTGATCTGTAGTCCCTGGTGGGGCATCCCAATACTGTTGTGCATCGTGGGGAGCCAGTATCTGTCCTTGAAGCTGTCACCATGCCTGCAAGGTGAGAGGATCAATGCTGTCTGTGACATCACCAGTAGTCTCAGCTTTGTTTTGCCAGAATTCTGACTTGTCTCCACCATAAAATCATCTTTCCTATATTTATTTCTGCTTAACTGAAAACCAAAATTTTCCACTTACCTTTCTACTCTTTATGGTTCTGGGCACTCAGTAGGGCACCTAGAGGTCCTCAGATTTGCTGTGACTAAAGCCTTTTGGCCTCTCTGGATAACTGGTTCGGAAGGTAAAAACACTCCTCGGTGCAGAATCTTCTTCTTTTTTTTTTTTTTTTTTGAGACTTACTTTTACTCTTGTTGCCCAGGCTGGAGTATAATGGAGCAATCTCGGTTCACTGCAACCTCTGCTTCCCAGGTTCAAGCAATTTTCCCGCCTCAGCCTCCCAAATAGTGAGGATTACAGGAGCCCACCACTAAGCCTGGCTAATTTTTGTATATTTAGTAGAGGTGGGGTTTCACCATGTTGACCAGGCTGGTCTCAAACTCCTGACCTCAGGTAATCCACCTGCCTCAGCCTCCGAAAGTGGGCAAGGGCAGAGTCTTCTATGCCTTCTGAGGTGGTTCTCTCCCCCTCCTCTAGTAGAGAACAGAAAGAAGTCAGACACTCTGTGTGTCACATCATCAAGTAAAGGACCTCATTGGCTCTGCATCCTTGCTGATTGGTCTGCAAACCAAGAAGGGGGAGGGGCCTGAGGGGGAGGAACATTCAAATTCCAGGAAGTCTTTTCAAGTTAGGTCTTCCTCTCTGTTTTCCTACTTTGTATCTTTCCTCTTCCTGTCTCCCTCTTCTCCACTTCCTTCTCATTTCCTGAGTCCCCCTCAATTCTTAATACAAACCAGTATCCAGATAGCTCACTAGGGGTTAAAGAGCATGTTGGTAGATTGAAAAATAAATGCAAAGGAGGAAAATTGGAGAATCTGGTGGTAACAGCAGGTGAGCTTGTCTGGGAGAGAAAAAAACTGGGAGTGGGGGTGGAGTAGAGGATACCTGCAGTAGCTACCAGAAGGTTTGATTTGAGTCTATAAAACAAACTCATAATGGATTAATAGAGAAAAAAATAGCAGTCAGATTTTATTAATGTGCTTACAGGTACAAGAATCATACAAACATGAACAATTCAAAGAGATGGCCAGATGGTTTATTTCTCTTTTTTCTTTCTCGAGGCAGATTCTTTCTCTATCACCCCAGGCTGAAGTCCAGTAGCATGATCTTGGCTCACTGCAACTTCAACTTCCCAGGTTCAAGCGATTCTCCTGCCTCAGCCTCCTGAGCAGCTGGGATTACAACTGCCCACCACTGCACCTGGCTAATTTTTGTATTTTTAGTAGAGACAAGGTTTCACCATGTTGGCCAGGCTGGTCTCGAACTCCTGACCTCGTAATCTGCCCTCCTCAGCCTCCCAAAGTGCTGAGATTACAGGCGTGAGACACAGCACCCAGCCTGGTTGATGTTTTTATACCATCTTGAGATACAGAAAGAATGGGGACTTAGAGATTGGCAAAATAGATTAAGGTAGCAAGACAGGTTATAGGAGGCAGAGAAGAGGAGAAAAGGCTTGGGGCAAAGGCTGCGGTGTTAGGCAGATAAAATCTCACAAGTAGTGCCCTTAGAAGAAACAGATGGTAAATGTTTCTCTGTCAGACCTTTAAAGGTGTCAGACTCTGTTAATCTTTCCTAGATCCAGACAAAGGGGAGGCTCAGAGAAAGCCTGTTTGTATCAGTTGTTGATTCCACTTTATTTCCTCTACAGATGCAAATCTCCTCCACAAAAGACAGCTATTCAGGGTTATTCTTTTTGCAGGCCCTTTGAACAGCCACCTTGAAGGAAGTTAAAGAAGTATATTTTGGGGGTAAAATTATGTTGGTTTCCTTAACTATTTTGATTTTCAGTTTTACATCTCTTTTGAACTTGAGAAAATTGACTTTGATTATGCCTTTATTTTATTTCTTCTCTTTGAGATATTCTGTTATCTCTTATTGAACATCAGCTATCTTCATCTTTAATCTCCAATCTCTGTCTTCCATATGTGCACACTCTTACTATATCTGCTCTCTCCACATTTTGGAAGAATATCTTCGGGATGTCATCCACAATTCAGTGCAACCCAGCGCTGATTCTTCTCTTCATTACAATTAATACTTACTTAATTATTCTATTGTGTTTTTACTTAAGGTACAGTCTTGCTTTATCTCTTTTAGTTCTTTTTTTATTTCTGCCTTTCACCCAGTATCTTTTAAATTTCAGTTTTCTGTGTTTTTTTTTTAATCAGTTCTCATCTCTAATTTTAAAGTGTGGGGGCCCAGATAGGCTTTTGGCCTTCTAAAGATTTGCTGAAAAATTACTGACATTAGGCAGATTGATTAATAGGAGGAAAGGGCATAGAAATTTATTTAATTTGTATACACGGGAGCCTTCAGGATGAAGACTCAACTCAAGAATCAATTACAGAAGCTTATATACTATCTTGAGAGTATACAAAGAATGAGGACTCAGGGCGTGCCTGGAAGCAGGTTTTAGTGGCAGGAAAGGTTATGGGAGGGAGAAAGGAAGGGACTTGGCTAGCAGAGGTGGCCTTGCTACATAGAGGAAGCCTCTTTAGAGAGAATAGATGGTAAATGTTTCCTTCTAGACTTTTAAAAATGTCAGACTCTGAAACTCTTCTAGATCCAGGAAAACGTACAGAAAGCCTGACTACACTAATGGAGATTCTCTACAAATGCAAATTTCCCCCTACAAAAGACAGCTTTGCAATGTCACTTCTCTGTTGGCTCTGTGGCAGCCATTTAAAAATATGTCAAGTACATATCTTTGGGGGTAAAATATTTTGATTTCATTCAGAGATCTGTTTTTATGAATTTTCTTGAGAGTATAAACCACATCCTGTATGAAATTTGCTTATGTATCCAGTTATAGATCATATTTAGAAATACTTTTAGCTTCTGCTGCTTTAGTTCTTATGTATATTCCAGAATATGTCTATAGACTCCATCTTTTTTTGTGTTTCCTTCCTTCCTGCATTGTTTCCTTCCTTCTTTAGGAAAGGCAGATCCCTAGATCCCTTCACCTAAGTGAGGAAGTAGATTCTGGTTGATTCTCCTTATTGATTGCTTCCAGACTCCTCCTCTTATAATAGATTACTAGAAGGAGTGCTAAATAAGATACTGTGAAAGGAAAAGAAATCTCTGGACCCCAAAACCACTAAGCCAAGGGGAAAGTCAAGCTGGGAACTATCTATGTCAGGCAAACCTGCCTCCCATTTTATTCCTAAATAAGATAGCTACAAAGATTAAAAAAGCAACATACCTCCCGATAATTTGTCCAGAAGGATGTTTCTTGTGGGCTTCAAGACCTTTACCCTAAAGCAGTTCTGTTGAATTTCACCCTGGCAATGTAAACAAATAGCTTATCTTCACAGGTGCAGGACAGAAAGTCATCCCTCTGCTCACCTGAGACAAAATGCATATGTGATTACTTTATCCGCCCTATTGTTTATGTAAAAATGCGTATTCACTGAGCCAGGCTAAATTCCTATTCAGTAAAAGACTGATCAAGGACTCAGAAAAATACAACCTTTTGTTTCTTATCTACCTATAACCTGGCAGCTGCCCCCCACCTTTGAGTTATTATTCCACCTTTCTGGACTGAACCAGTGTACATCTTACACGTTGATTGATGTCTCGTGACTCCCTAAAATATATACAAGAAAACTGTGCCCAACTACCTTGGACACATGCCATCAGGACCTCCTGAAGCTATCACAAGTGTGTCCTTAACCTTGGAAAAATAAACATTCTAAATTGACTGAGACCTCTCTCAGATATTTGGGTTCATGGTACACACACTCAAACCCAATTTCCAGTGCATTATAGCCTTTTATTTAGAATGGCTGGCCTTTTCTGCTTCTTGGTTACCTTCCTATTAGGAACAGAGTTTATTCTGTACAACATGAAGCAGTCTGTGGTTCTCACTTATCACAAATGATAAGTGAAAAATATGACTCCCCATCTGCAATTCTCCTGCAAGCTTCAGCCCTTTCCCTTTAAAATCTTGAGACCTAACTTGTAAACCACTAACCTCTTTCCATTATAGCTGTCAATTATATTTCATATTTGAAAGTGTTGTATAGACTCATGCCAAAAGAGGGGAAGAGGGAGTGTTAAACTAACTGCTTGGTAGAAGTTAGTTTTCTTCCCTTGAAAATTTAAGACCTCACTCTCTGATCTTGTATATACAAGGATTTGATGGATTCAACACCACGTCAACTTTTTTCCATGTGACCTTGTCATTCTACCTCAGTACTTCAACTGAGCTATGGTACATGGAAATTCCTTATTAAATGTGGTACATCCCAGAGTCAAGAACATAGACCATTATTTTGTACTTTTGAAAATTTGCAGGCTTTGCTGTATTTTCTCAATTTAAGATGACATTGGGTGGGAGGCAAATTAGACAATTATAACTTTGCTACATATAGTGCTCCAAGTCTGGTCAACAAGCAAATGCATATATTTGCACAGACTGTCTTTGCCCTAGAAACACACCTCTTCCCTCACGGGGAAGTGGGCCCATATTTACAATCATAGGTGATAATTGAGTGTTTCCTCAGCAACCCTCAGGAACTCAAATATGGGTTCATTGTTTAACTAAAACCTTTTTTTTCTAGGTGATTTATCTCATTCCATCTCCTTTTTTGCTCCCTAGTATTTCCCATGTCCGTTTTATCAAACAATGAGAGAAATCTAACATGGTGGACTCCATCTTGCTGCTAACCTCACAAGCTAACTGCCTTTGCTGTTTCCTGCACGTAGGCCATGCTAACTATGGAAGGAATTTAGTTTCTAGTTTCACTTAAAGCAAGGATGATAATAGTCCGTTCCCAAAACAAATCCACAAAAAGATTACGAGGGTGTACTCACAGGTAACAATGTTATGCTAAAGATTTATAAAAGCGTTGTCTCCTGACCAAGGACAAAGAAGTTCCGCCACCCAGTCAGACTCCTGCTGATGCTCAGAGGTCTGTGGTCACCAGTCACCTCCTGACCTCAAACCCTTTTTTGTTCTCTCTTCCCCAATATAAAAGGAAGTTTGAGATTCATGCCTTTTAAGATGGTTCTTTAGAATGGTAGTCCACCTTCTTCTCAGTTTACTGGATCTCTGAAATAAAGTCACTTTTCCTGCTGCAACACAGTAAGTCTGTCAATTCATTGACTGTCACCAGTGATCACTATGAGCTGAGAACTCAGCTATGATAACAGCAATCATTCATTCATTTGGCCAGCAAATATGTTACTAGGCTCTGTGTTGGGCACTGGAGATGTGATGATGAGTAATGCATCGTTTTTGTGCTCATAAAACATACAGTTTAATGAGAAGAAAGCTAGTAAACAAGTAAACAAATATAAAAGTTGCATTGCTCATTATGAAGAATAAACTGCGAGCTTTGGTAGGGAATGCTGAGGGGATTAATTTAAATAAGGTGGTTGCAGACTCCTGTGTTTTAATAGAGAAGAAGCCGATTTTATAACATGGTATGAGGATGATAGTTGACGTCCTAGGGAGAATTCCAAGTGGAAAGGCTCTGAGGTAGGAATCAGGAGAGCGATTGGAGGACAGTGGGAAGGGAGTCTGAGCATGAGACTTGGAGAGGTAGTCATGGAACAAAATATGCAGATTTTGAAGGTAAGGGATATGGAATAAATTCTAAATATGGCATGAAGCCATTACAAAATTTTAAATAAGGAATAACAGGATATTTTAAATAGGGAATAATATATTTCAAAAATGTGATTCTGGAATGGGGAATGGAGAAAGAGTGAGCAGGAAGGCCCTTCAGGTTATTACAATACCCACACCAAAACTAGACACATTTGAAATGTATTTCACAGGTAGGATTGAGAGTTTGGATATAGGATACACAGTACAAGAAGCAATCAGGGGTACCTTTAGCATTCTTGCTTGAGAAACTGAGTGACAATATCTTGTATTAAAATGTGGAAGATTGAGAGAGCATTTTTTTGTTTGTATTTTTGAGGTGAGGTTTCACTATGTCTCCCAGGCTGGAGGGCAGTGGCTGTTCACAGGCATTAACATAGTACATTACAACCTCAAACTCTCGGACTGAAGTGATTCTCCTGCCTCAGCTTCCTGAGTAGCTAGAACTACAGGCATATAACCAACTAGAGAGGAACAGTTTTGTAGGAGAAAGAGATCAAGAGTTTGTGTTTGGACATGATGATATGGAGAGGAGGCAGGGAAATACTGAATAGAAGAGGGTGGGTCCCTGGCAATGACTCCACCCTCAAGCCTGGACCCACGGCCCTAAATGAAAACATGCATTCCTGTTTTCCCTCCCAAATGTTGCCTTTTCCAAAACCACAATGGCCCAGCATGCACCCCACCCTGTACCCATAAAAATCCCAAGCTCCACTGGTGGAAGAGCAGAGTGGCATGGCAGAGAAGAAGAAAAGAGAAGAATTGTCTAAATGTCAATAAAAGAAGAGGCAGCTGGACGTTGGAGACTATAGTCAGAGAGGAGTTCAGCCAGGAATGATCAGAGAGGAGTTTGGCCAGGGACAGCTGAACTCCAGGGGAAGATTATCTTTCCACTCCATACCCTTTCCAGCTCCCCATCCTGCTGAGAGTCACTTCCACTGCTCAATAAAATTTCCACATTTACTATCCTTGAAGTCCCTGTGGCCTGATTCCTCTTGGACACTGGACAAGAATTTGCAATACACTGGCTGCAGCAACCCAAAGAGATTGTCACACTGACTCTGAACTGAGCTGGTTTATACTTAGGTGTCCATGAATGGCAAATGCTAAAAGAACATTGTTTGTAACACGTGCACTCTGGGCTCCAGAGGTTGCAGGCAACTTCTAGACACTGATGCAAGCTGGTATGAGGTTTGTTCATGCTGGCACCCAAAGGCACTCACCCGCTCCTGCACTCACTCACCTCCTGAAAGGGGGTTGAGTAAACAAGCCACATCCCTCAAAGAGGTCAAGGGAACTCTCCCATCTCAGTGATGTTTTTGGTAAGTCTTTGAGTCAAACATGTAGTTGAATATATGTGCCTGGAATTCTTCTAGACAGCTGAACTACTAGCAGTAAAACTTTTGCAATCATAGCATATACATAAAGTTTAAAGACATATGAATAAAACGTATCATCTAAGAAGAGTTGATAAAGCCCTGACAACTCCAACATTTAGAAATTGTATGGAAGAGGAGGAGCCTGCAAGGGAGACTAAAAAGGAGAGGACAATGATATAAGAGGAAAACTAGTGCTCTGAGTTATATGAAAACCAAGAGAAGAAAGGAAGAGAAGAGATTAAGGGAGATATTTTTTAAGTTGGGAGATTCTAGAGCATGTTTATCTACTAATCATAGTGATCTAGGATAGGTGAAAGAGACTAATGCTGCAATCCCAAGAGAGGTTATCGGTAAGCGTGATATTCCTGGGAAGTTTGAACCAGACAAATTATCCCATAGGACTCAAGTTTACAGATTTTTTTTTTTTTTTTTGGTAAAATAAACATAGAAATTGACCCTCTCTGCTCTTCAAACTTGAAACTTACTTGTGAGTTTCTTCCTTAGGAAACCAACCCTTAGGCAAGGACCTGAAACTCACTAGATCACTCCATTAAGACAGTCAGCTGCCAGACCCCTCATTCACCATCATCACTTTATCACTTTTAAGTCCTCCCTAATTTGTGTTGTATCCCTACCCCCCACCTGGAAGCTACATTCCTTCCCTGCTAAATAAATCACTAATTTTAGTAAATTAGGAGAAAGGAATTTGAGGTTTGGCTCCCATCTTTCTGGCTTATGTCACCTGAAAAACAATTCTTCCCTGGCCATACTCATTGTTTCAGTGATCGGCTTTCTGTATGGTGAGCAATAAAACCTAGACCAAACCCCTCGTATTTTGGTAACAAGTTCAGAAAGAATGGGTTCAAGAACACAAAGAAGGAATTGCATTTTGATAACTGGAAGGAACCTTTAGCTATTGTAGTAGGAAGAACAAAGAGTAAGAATAGATGCAGGTGGCCAAGCATGGTAGCTCATGCCTATAATCCCAGCACTTTGGGAGGCTGAGGTGGGTGGATTGCTTGAACCTGGGAGGTGGAGGTTACAGTGAGCTGAGATCACACCACTGTACTCGTCTGGGCAAGAGAGTGAGACTCTGTCTAAGAAAACAAAAACAAAAAAGATTAGATGCAGAAGCATAGTCTTAGAGAATGTTGGGAAAAGCAGCAAAGGAGAAAGGACTTACAGAGTGCCTACATAAATTAGTTATGAGTAACATATAAACAAGGAAAAACAAATTGAGGAAGGCCGCAGGAGGCCTCTGAGGAGGAAGGCCCCTCCATGCCTCATGTTCCAGTGCAGGGTGACCTAGGCTCTGTTACCATAAACATTGTGCTCAAGGATATAAAATCCCTTCGTAGCACTGTGACATAGCCAGACTTGTAGGCTCCTTGTAAGGCCCACATTCCATCAGCTGCACATAGATAACAGGCTAAAGATAACCACATGTTCTTGTTTTGTGAAACTCCCAGAATGCCACTGTTATCAATCCTTAGAATGATACACCAGTTCTGGCTCACTGATTCACTTCCGGCTCACTCATTCACTCCACTATCACTGCACCCCTACCCTATAGATCAAAGTGATTGTAATCAATAAATAGTGTGGCTGATCAGAGCTCAGGGCCTTCACTGCCTCCTCCAGAGTAATGTCATGGCCCCCCAGTCCCACTGTCTCTCTTAATCTGTCTTTTTCTTATTCCTTTGTCACCACCGAACTTGGGGTACCCATGGGTGATGTAGGGCTGGCTCCCTACATTCTGGTGCCCAATGTGGGGCTCATGGATCCCTGCATTCTGGCACCCATTTGTGTGGAGCTAATGGATTCCCTACAAAGAACAATTTAGGATTTTACCAACCCCTCCTTTTCTGTTAGCAATTAGAGTAAAGACTCCATCACATACTCAGATCAGTCATCAGAAGGACGACCATATCCTACTTAGGTAGAAATAAAATAACAAAGTCAAATGAAGACGACACCAGCCAGATTTCTCCTTGCTACCTGATTAACCATAGATTCCGACCTCTAACTTTTTAGCTGCTTTCTGGAAGTCAGCTGCCAGACTTTGGAAAACAGTGCAGCTGTGGTAATAAAGGTAGATTCATTTCAGCATTTGAAACAGCCTTGCCTGTATTTACCCACATATGTTATGCCTGTTGCTTTGAATCTTTTCTTACCAGTATTACAAAAACTCATTTTGTTTTAGTGGTAAGAATTTGAAGTTGTCATTCTTGTTTTAAAACTAAAAACAGGGAAGTTCACATATAGACTGAGAGAGGAATACCCAATATCTTTTGAAAACTGAACCACTGCATTGCAATGCTGAATAAAACAAAAACGTGGCTTGGAAGCCATTTTTTGGTATACTTAATTTTTTTTTTTTAATATTGTCTTCAGTGCAGTGCCCTGGGATTTTGAGCCTGGCTGGTCTAGCTCACTGACAATGACAACTTATAGATACATCTGACAACACACAGCCCACTAGTCACCAGCTTACAGTAATATTTATGGACACTTTTGAACACAATCACACAGACATACAGAAGAAGGAAAAGCAATGACAACTATTCAATAACACTTGCCTTATTTTTTCATATTTTATAGACGTGAAGTCAAGGGTTGCATGAACACATTAAGAGAGAGAAGTGCCTAATCTTAGGATGGAGTGAATTGTGATATAGTTAAGGAAAATCAGGCACAGACACACACTGTCAACAAGAAACCCGTTTCAGGTAAAAAAAAAAAAAAAAATTCAAGAAATATCACCCAGTGGAGGATTTTCTCTTCCCAAAATGAAGCGTCACTTTAGTTTTCCACCTACATATGTCAATTTAATTATAAAACAGATTTTATAAATCAGAAGTGATAATGGGGTGCTGGGTGAGTGGGTGTGGGTGTGTGTGTGCATGCGTGTGTAATTTTTAAATATTCTATGTGCACATTTTGCACTCCAGAGAATTAATCAAACTGTCAAGTCCAGGACCAAAAACTGAAAAGCACACACAGTGGTATGTCATGGTAACTTAGCAACCAGAGCTGAAGAGGTTAAGACAGAAATTGCTGTCATTTCCTTATATTTAAGAATCTCTGTCTTATACTTTCTCTGTTCCCTTCCCCTGCCACACACATTCTGATTCTTCCAGGTGGTAGTTTACTGAATCGTATCTTTTATATATTTTAATGATCTTGTGTATGACAATTTCTATTTGTGGAGGATAATAGGAATCATCTACTGAGTACTGAATTTCAGAACATCTGTGAAGATGTTATTGATTAAGACTCCAAGTCTTTTGTACATAGCACAGGTGTTACCAATTGGACTCATCATTTCCCATCAGATCATGAAACACATAGGTGATGAACAACTGCTATATATAAGTCCAGCATCAGAGTGGCATAGCTGGTTCCATGGCAGATCTGTTCTGGTACTAAAGGGCAGTCACTTCTGTTGCAATTGCTGCAGGGTCTTTATAAGGCAGGGGGAGGGTTAGTCCTCTAGGTCAAAGAAATGCTGGCTTAAAATATATAAAGGAAATCTATAAAGAAGCTCTTTATCTTGAGGCTTGAGCAAAAAAGCAAAAATAAAGTATTTATAAACAAAGGGGGAAAAATAGTATTAGGGTACACAACATGCTGATATATTTAACAATGTGCATAATGTCCTCAATGTCCATGAATTAGTAAGAGCCCAAAATGTATATCCCATCCCTTCCAATCTCATCAGTGTTTGCCTGTCACACTGAGCATCATGTTTATTTGAGGGTAGCAATGGAAAAAGGTGGAGTGGCCCCAACTGCCTAATCTCCCTTCTTCCATGCTGACCCAAGGACAGGTTGCTTATAAGATCATGTGTTTCCTTTAAGATACATGTGGATGGTGACCCATTCAAGACTAAAAATCCCTCTTGACTATAATTTGTTTGGGCCAGATTTTGTGTTAGACCTTTAACAACAAGAAATAAAAGGTCAAAAACTCAAGGTACTATGTGAAAAAAAAAATGTAATTTTGCCACCCATAGTAGTTCCATCTTATGACTAAGTCTCAGTTCTCTTCATGTTCCTGGTCCTGCTCTGATACATCCAAAATAGCGCCAGCCTCACTGGCTCATCTTCTCCAAGACTGTTAAACTTGAAAGCAGACAAATGGTCCCATAAAACTGGTGTTTATGATTTCTTTGCATAAACATAGAAGCTGACCTTCCTAGTCATAAAACTTAAGAAACTTTCATTAGCCTTCTCCGAGTTCCCTTCTCAGAAATCTGACCATCAGGACTCCCAGATAGTATCAAGGAACTGAAACTTACTGGATCACCGTATCTGAACAATGAGAAGCCAGACCCATCACCCATCATGGTTGCCTAATGAACCACCTGCATATTTTTAACCAACTCCACTCCTTCGTTCCTATTTTCCTACATGTAACTGCATTTCTTTCCTGCTGTATAAATCTCTAAATCTAACCAGTTGAGGAGATGGACTTGAGACTGATCTCCTATCTCCTCAGCTGTAGCACCCAAATAAAGTCTTCTTCCCTGGCAATACTTATTGCCTCCATGATTGGCTTTCTATACTGCAGCAATGAGACCTAGATCTTATCTTCAACCACTGGATTATTTTCCATAATCCAGGAGCATGTACCTTATGGAAGAGAATCCTCTGGAGCATAGGAAGGAAATATTAAAACTCTTTATTCAGAGAAAGGAACAAAATTATGTGTGGAATCACATTAGCACCTTCTCTTTTTCCTACTTTCAGGGGATCACATGTCATACATGGTACTATGATGGGACTAAGTGAGGTGCCTAGAAGAAAAAAACACTAGTTTTGCCACACAGATGAATTAACAGTGGCATCCTTATTTGTTTTTAGGGTGCTGCTATAGTGTGCAATTTATACTTGCTCAGTTAAGTGGATACATTTTATTGTCCAGATTTAACTAAACTGACCCTCAAAGATGTACATCTAGCTTCCTGAATAAAAACATCACTGATTGAAGATAATAATGCAAGTATGAGGGAACAAAAACAACTTGATAAGGATAATAATCTGCCTTTCCAGCATATTCTCTTGGTAAGTTTTACAAGGAAAAAGAATGGCAATGGAGTGAGACTTACAGGAAGTTACTAGAATTTAAAAAAAAATGTCAAGCAAGTCTTTTAGAATGTGATTTTATATTCAGCATCAATAAATGTCATCTGGTTGTGCTCCATAATGAACTCCAGCATAAGTAAATGTTGTTCCTTATTATGTAATCTAATCCTACTATTATATGTACATAAGTTGTAAATAAATATTTATGCATTTATTGGGTTACATACTCAAAAAATTTAATGACATGGGTCAGATATGCTTAGCATTTTGTTTACTTTTTTGACCAGAACAAATTATGTATCAAATCCTGAGGACAGTCTCTTGATTTTAATGAGAAAAAAATATTTTATTAGTGTCTGATAAGTTGCTCCTCTTCCTAAACTTGGAGTATACATTTTCTGTATGGCCTTTTCCTATTTTCACTTAAAAAGGCTGTCAGCCCTCTCTTCCCCACTGCTGTGACAACCAAAAATTTCTCCAAATATTGCCAAATATATTGGAGGAGGCAAAATCACTCCAGGTTTAGAACCACTGTTTTAAGGACTAAAAAGTAAAATAACAGGTTGCTATAGTGGAAAATATTGGGGGAGGAAGATTTATATAGGGCTGTTTGAGAAAGCCACTCTGAGGAGCAGACATGTGAGTTGACACCTGAGGAATGACAAGAAGCCAGCCCACCAATGTGGGTGGGGAAGAATCTTGTAGGTTTCAGAAATACTGTAGCAAGCTGGAAGGCCCTGGGTCTTGAGCTTAATGGACTCCAGGAATTGAAATAAGGTCAGAGTTTCTGAAGTACCATGGAAAGACATGAGATTTACAATATAGGCAAAGGCCATATTACACAGGGCCTTGTAAAACACCAATTGGATCATGATTATAAATTCTAATCCTGTGTTGGGGACTCAGAAAACAGTGCCCAAAATGAAGCTTCTGAAGCAGACTCAGAAGCAAAAGTTTCTCTCTGACCTTCTCCTTCCCTCCTGTCTCTCAGTCCCATTCTCCCCCTGAGGCTAGCTATAGAAACTAGAATCCTTTCTTACCCAAGATGGGACATAGAAATCAGAATGCATTTTTCCCAATGCTTGTTATAAACACTAAAAATATTACTTGAATTTCCTCTCACCCCTTGCCCTTCTGTGTAAAAACTGGCCATGAAGAAATGATCATACCTACCTTGTTTGACTGTAAATCACAAGAACTCCCATTCCAGAAAGGGTCCTGTCTCAAACTCAGTAGCAAAGAATGCTGTACAGAGAGGCTAAGAAGAATCTTGCTGGGAGTCCTCACTCAGTCTATTGGGATTAAGTCATACCCATTTGGTTCAATCAATATTTCTACATGGTTGACCATACTTTGTTGAACCTAAGCATAGTAATGGACAATTTTCCCTCTATCTTTAGTTCTTCATTATGAAGGCTCCAGTGTGCATGTGAATAATTCTGTATACCTTTTCTCCCATTGATCTGCCTTATGTGACTTGATTTTTCAGTGAAACTTCAGAGAGCAAAGGGGAAATTTTCCCTTGGCCCTGACACTTGTAACCATTCTGTGCCTATTCTGTGGATTTGGAAGAAAACTACAGTGTGTGTATTGTATAATTTTTAAGGATATGATTACTATTAGAAGATAAGTCCTATATGAGCTATTCTTACTACCAATTCAAGAATTTCAGCTTTGGGAGGGGAGGAACTAGTGAGAAACCCCACATAATTATGTGTAAAATTGACTTCATGGGGCAAAGTATTGGTTTCTGCAGTAAACAGATTATAGTTAGTTTAGAATTATATATTGATATCTCAAGGAATATCCAGGCATTGTTGCTAGAAAGGAAAAGCAAGCAAGAGGGAAAATTTTATTAATTAGTTTGTGTTTAAGTTTAATTTTAGGCTCAGGGGTACATGTGTTGGTTTTTTATATGGGCAAACTTCTCATGGGTGTTTGTTGCACAGATTATTTCATCTCCCAGGTATTAACTCTAGTACCCATTAGTTATTTTTACAGATCTTCTCTCTCCTTTCACCCTTCACCCTCCAGTAAGCATTAATTTTGTTGCTCCTCTTTATGTGTCCATTCCATTTGGAGTATAGGAATGCTAGTGATTTTTATACATTGATTTTGTGTCCTGAGACTTTGCTGAGATTGTTTACCAACTTAGGAAGCTTTTGGGTTGAGACTGTGGCATTTTATAAATAGAGAATCATGTGGTCTGCACACAGGGGTAGTTTGACTTCCTCTCTTCCTAGTTGGATGCCTTTTATTTATTTAAAATCTCATCTTTTATCTCCCATTTATAAGTGAGAACATGCTATATTTGTTTTTCTGTTCTTGTATCAGTTTGCTAAGGATGATGGCCTCCAACTCCATTCATGTTCCTGCAAAGGACATGATCTTGTTCTTTTTTTCAGCTGCATAGTCTTCCATAGTATATATGTACCACATTTTCTTTATTCAGTCTACTATTGATGAGCATTTAGGTTTATTCTATGTCTTTGCTATTGTGAATATATACATGCGTCTTTGCAAAAGAATGATTAATATTCCTTTGGGTATATACCTAGTAATGGGATTTCTGAATCTAATAATATTTCTGTTTTAAGTCTTTGAGGAATTGCCACACTGCTTTCTACAATAGTTGAACAAGTGTACACTCCTACCAGCAGTGTTAAAGTGTTCTATTTACTCTACAACCTCACAGCCATCTGCTATTTTTTGACTTTTTAATAATAGTCATCCTGACTGGGATGAGACTGTATCTCACTGTGGTTTTAATTTGTATTTCTCTAATGATCAGTGATACTGAGCTTTTTTTTCATATGTGTTTTGGCTGCATGTATATCATCTTTTGAAAAGTGTCTGTTTATGTGCTTTGCCCATTTAAAAATTTTTTTTATCTTGTAAATTTCTTCAAGTCACTTATAGATGCTGGATATAGACTTTTGTTGGATGCATAGTTTGCAGATATTTTCTCTTATGCTATATGTTGTCTGTTTACTCTGTTGATAGTTTCTTTTGCTGTGCAGAAGCTCTTTAGTTAGATCAATTTTTGCTTTTTTTTTTGCAATTGCTTTTGGTATCTTTGTCATGAAATCTTTGCTTACTACTATATCGAGAATTGTATTGCCTTGTTTGTCTTCCAGGACTCTAGAGGTTTGGGTTGTACATTTAAGTCTTTTATCTATGTTGAGATAATTTCTGTATATGGTGTAAGGAAGGGGTCCAATTTCAATCTTCTGCATATGGCTAGCCAGGTTATCCCAGTATCATTTATTGAAGAGAGAGTTCTTTTGCGATTGTTTTGTCAGCTTTGTCAAAGTTCAGAAAGTTGTAGGTGTGCAGCCTTACTCTGGGCTCTCTATTCTGTTCCCTTTGTGTGTCTGTTTATGTAACAGTATTGTGGTGTTTTGGTTAATGTAGCACTGTAGCATAGTTTGAAATTAGGTAGCATGATGCCTCCTGCTTTGTTCTTTTTGCTTAGGATTGCCTTGGCTATTCTGGCTTTTTTGTTTGTTTGTTTTATGTGTATTTTGAAATAGTTTTTTTCTGGATCTGTGAAGAATGTCATTGGTAGTTTAATAGGAGTAGCACTGAATCTATTGATTGCTTTAGGCAATAAGGTAATTTTTACAATATTGATTCTAAGTATCTATGAGCATGGAATGTTTTTCTATTTCTGTGTGTCATTTCTGATTTCTTTGAGCAGTGTTTTGTAGTTCTTCTTGTAGAGATATTTTCATTTTTCTGGTTAGCATATTCCTAGGTATTTTATTCTTTTTGTGACAATTGTTAATTGAACTGCATTGCTGCTTTGGCTGTAGGTTTGACTGGTTTTGGAGTATAGGAATGCTAGTGATTTTTGTACAAGGATTTTGTGTCCTGAGACTTTGCTGAGGTTGTTTATCAACTTAGGAAGCTTTTGGGTTGAGACTGTGGAATTTTCTAGATAGAGAATCATGTGGTCTGCACACAGGAGTAGTTTGACTTCCTCTCTTCCTATTTGGATGCCTTTTATTTTTTTTTCATGCCTGATTGCTCTGGCCAGGACTTCTAGTACTATGTTGAAGAGGGGAGGGTGAAATAGGACATTCTTATCTTGTGCCAGTTTTCATATGGAGTGCTTCCAGCTTTTGCCCATTCAATATGATGTTGGCTGTGGGTTTATTATAGACGGCTCTTATTATGTTAAGATATGTTCCTTCAATACGTAGTTTATTGAGAGCTTTTAACATGAAGAGTATTGAATTTTATTGAAAGCCTTTTTGGCATCTATTGAGCTAATCATGTGGTTTTTTACTTTGGTTCTGTTTATGTGATGAATCACATTTATTGATTTACCTATGTTACATCACCCTTGCATTCCAGGGATAAAGCCTACTTGATCATGGTGGATAAGCTTTTTGATGTACTGCTGGAATTGGTTTGCCATGATTTTGTTGAGGATTTTTGCATTGGTGTTTATCAAGGATATTGGCCTGAAGTTTTCTTTTTTGTTGTGTCTTTGCCAGGTTTTGGTATCAGGATGATACTGGCTTCATAGAATGATTTAGGGAGTCACTCCTCCTCAATTTTTTGGAGTAGTTTCAGTAGGAATGGTACTAGATCTTCTTTGCACTTCTGGTAGAATTTGCCTGTGAATATGTTTGGTACTGGATTTTTTTTGGTTGGTAAGCTATTTATAACTGATTTCATTTCAGAGCTCATTATTGGTCTGTTTAGGGATTCAGTTTCTTGCTGGCTTTGTTTTAGGAGAGTATATGAGCCCAGGACTTTATCTGTTTATTCCAGATTTTCTAGGCTATGTGCATAAGGATGTTCATAATATTCTCTGATGGTTATTTGTATTTTTGTGGGGTCAGCAGTAATATCCATTTTGTTGTTTTAAATTATGTTTATTTGGATCTTCTCCCTTTTTTTTATTAGTCTAGCTAGTTGTCTATGCATTTCATTAATGTTTTTTAAAAAACAGCTCCTGGATACATTGACTTTTGAATGGTTTTTCATGTCTCAATCTCCTTCAGTTCAGCTCTGATTTGGGTTATTCCTTCTCTTCAGCTAGCTTTAGGGTTGGTTTTCTCTTGGTTCTCCAGTTTTTTAGTTGTGATGTTGGGTTGTTAACTTGAGATCTTTCTAACATTTTGATGTGGGCATTCAGTGCTGTGAATTTTCCTCTAAACACAGCCTGATCTGTGTCCACTGTCTCTTTTGGCTTGTAAAGTTTCTGCTAAGAGGTCTTCTGTTTGTCTTATAGGCTTCTCTTTGTAGGTGACCTAAACTTTCTCTCTAGATGGTTTTAACGTTTTTTTTTTTCTTCTTTCATTTCAATCTTGTATAATAGAATAATTATGTGTCTTGGGGAAAATCTTCTTGTGAAGTTTCTTAAGGGGGTTTTCTGCATTTCCTGAGCTTGAATGTTTTCCTCTCTATGTGGGTTGGGAAATTTCTCATGGATGATATCTTGAAACGTATTTTCTAAGTTGCTTACGGTCTCCCCATTTCTTTCAGGGACACCAATATGTTGTAGATTTTGTCTCTTTACACAATCCTATATTTCTCAGACGTTCTGTTTGCTTCTTTTTATTCCCTTTTCTCTATTCTTGTCTGGCTGTCTTATTTCAGAAAGCCAGTCTTCAGGCTCTGAGGTTCTTTCCTCTGGTTGATCTATTCTGCTATTTGTACTCTGAAATTCTTGTATTGTGTTTTTCAGCTCTATCAGGTCAGTTACATTCTTCTCTGTACTGGCTATTTTATGCTTCTGCTCCTGTATTGTTTTATTATTATTTTTAGCTTCCTTGGGTTGGGTTTAAATATACTCCTACATCTCAATGATTTTCCTTTCTATCCTTATTCTGAATGAATAATATTTCTGTCATTTCAGCCAGTTCAGAACACTTGCTAGAGAGGTGATGTGGTTGTTTGGAGGAAGAAGGTACCCTGGCTTTCTGAGTTGTCAGGGTTCATGTGTTGGTTCTTCCTTATCTTTGTGGGTTGATGTTCCTTCAACCTTTGAAGTTGTTGACCTTAGGACGTTTTGTTTTTATCTTTTATCCTTTATGATGACCTTAAGGGTTTGGCTGTGTTATACGGTGGATTCAGCTGACTGGGTTTATTTCTGGAAGATTTGGTGGAGCCAATCCTCAGGTCTCAACTCCTGGACTGTGTGCTATAACTCTGGGGGTCTTATATTGGGACCCAACTTTATTCTCTGGCTCCTTGAGGTGAGCAATTCAGTCTGCCTAGAGTGCTCATATGCTCCCAGACTGCTGGTTATTGCACTCCGATGGGTGGTGTCAGCCAAAGTGTTTCATAGTGCAATAGCAGCATGATCCATCCTTTTTCACATATGCCAGCAGCTGCAAACATGGCAGCCTGGTGGGGTGCATGCTCTTCAGCTGTGGCAGGGTGCTAATAGGTGCCAGGGTACCAACCTCAGTGCAAGAGTTCACTACAGTGGCAAAGGCAGCTGGCGCAGGGAAACCTGGGGGGCTCTTGGTGGCAACTGTGCACACAGCCATGCTGGCAGTGGTGTTAGCACAGGGGTGGGGCACTGCTGGACACAGGTCTCTGTGCACTCTTATATGCCACAGGCAGGGGTGATTGCTCAAGGCAGGCAGTGTCCACTGTTCTCTGTGCCGAATTTCACTCCCTTGGCCGTGTTGGTTCAAGGTCATGGTGCTGGCAGGGGTAGATTGGCTGTCACTGTGCCTGCCAAGATTCCAACTGTAGTGGTGGTCCCATGGCGATGGGGGTGCACGCTGTACTCCTGCCAATGGTGGCAAGGCAGGGTACACACACACACACACACACACACACACACACACACGCTGGTGGGGCAAGGAAAGCAAAACCTGTCCATGCACACACATGCCAGCAAAGTGATGTAGCTTGTTGCCTTGGGCCTGGGGGAAAGCTGCAGTGTGGTGAGGGAGGAGGCAGGCTGGTGCATTACCATGGGGACTGCCCAGCTGGAGCTCTCTCCTGGTCAGGCGTGGTCCGCCAGCACCAGCGGAGAAAATTTAGATGCAATCACTACAACTTACAAAAGACATTTGCCAATTTCTCTAAGAAATAGTTGAAAAATTAAGTCACTGTGTCCCAATTTGCATAATGAACTTTGGCCAACTCCAAATCTCTAAATTTGTCTGCTTTTCTGGAAGAAGGTATTTGCTGTGCAGCTTCAATTATTAGAGCCTCAGTTTCCTAGCCTGTAAGTGCTAGGGTCTTTAAGTTTATTCAGTATCTTAAATGCTGTAATTCTCTGTTTATATGTTCCCCCCCCCTCAAAGTAAATATAATTTACTTTTTAGTGAAATCTTCCTAACTATATAAAATAATTGGGGAAAAAATGTTCTCCTTCATCCCTGTTTTGTGATTTCTTGCATTTGCATTTGAGATAATATACCATACCACATTTTCTTTCATAGCTGAATTTATTTATCAAAACCTAAAGGTAAAACTGACTTCGTCCAAAATTCAGACAAAGCTATATCCAGGAGCAATTTGCTGAAAGGAAAAAGTTCTTTTGCCAAACTTCCTTTTGCCTGCTGCTCTTGAAAGCTATTTATGCAGGAAAATAAAATCTATAAACACGGATATAAAAAGCTACCATTGCCTCTGTTCAAGTTCCCATCACATGTGACCTGATTTTCTTATCCTCTGTGATGTCTGGACCCTCATTTCCCAGAGAGAACCAAGGCAAATTGCTTTCAGGAGTCTCTGTCTCTGTCTGCAAGCCAAACCCAGTTTGCCCATTAGGCAGACATCTGGTGTGGGGACCATGGCACGACTTCCTCTTGGCGCCTCAATCTGAGTAGAAAGCCAAGCTGTACTTGGTTAGAATTCATCCGGAGATCAAGAGGTCAGTGTCGATGGAGATAAATGGGATTGTTTCTGACACTAGGAATAAACAGAAAACATTTTGGGGACAGTGGGTGGCCTGAGGCTGATACTGCTTCCTGGAGAAGAGGAGCAAAGGGTAAAGTTGTATAATGACTGCCCTTAAAAAAGTTGTTGCAAGAAGAAAGTGCGACTCCGTGTGTGTGTTTGTGTGTATGTGTGTTTGTGTGTGTGTGTGTGTGTATGATAGAGAGAAAAAAGAGTATGTTATTAATAACTAAAAACTATAGACTATCACCAAATAATTCTACAGTAATTCCACTACTCCTTTATATCCTTTTTAAAGTCTTTTTAAGAGAGATTTTTTCCAAGATACAACCTGGACTTCCAGTCTTTCTTGTTATTATTTGCACATACTCTTTGCTATTGTAGTTTATTTAAGGTACTTTCTGACATTTTGGACAAAATCAATGCTTTTAGAGCCAAATTAAAAATTTTGAGTAAGGATCCTTCTGTCCTTGAGTAAGAAAAGAAAATTCTGCAGATGTCTCTTGTGAATTTCAGGAAATGATGAAACCTAGGGTTTTTTAAACTTAAGGTAAGATCCTTGATAGTTTAAACACTGTAATATAAATACTACTTATTTCATTATTGCTACATAAGTGATGATCCCAGAACTTGGTGATTAAGACAACATTCATTTATTTAGTTCCTATTTCTGTGGGTGGGCATTTTAGGCTGGTTTTCTCTTGTAGTTCTTCAAGTCTTGGCCAGGCATCCAATGTAGTCATCTGTATGTCAGCAAGGCAAGTTGGCTACTAGGGGCTGTGTGGCTGTCGGATGGAGTGATGGTAAGTGAGACTGGGCTACAATTCTCTCACCTTCCAGCATCACAGCCCAAGTGTAGTCACATGTGATCACAATAGTTCAAGAAAGCACGAAGTGGCCTTGACTGGAAACTGGTGTAACATCTATTAGCCCAAAGCAAGTAAAAAGCCTTGGATCAATACACCAGGTGGAGAATTACTGCCAGGGTTTGGTGGGACAGGCTGCAAAGTGTCTTGCAAAGGATGTGATACAAAGAAGGGCCATATTTGCAATCCACCTCACTACTCATTAGTACAAAGGACACTAGGCAACTTTTGTATATTTTCACCAATTTTTAGAACAACTCAAAGTTTACCTTTTAAATGTGAAAAAAAAAAAAAAGGTAAGCTAAGTAACTTGTCCAGGATCATAAATAATAAGCAAACAATCTCTCTCTCTTGGACCAGGATTTATGTGGCCCCAAATCTTTACTTTTTGTTTACTCTTATTTCATCTATCTCTATTTTTATAGTTTCAACTCTGTTAAATTCTTATCAAATTTTAGTGCCTTTCTTCCTCCCTCTCTGTTCAAACTCTCATGAGACTCCATTACTCCATCTAAATAATTCATTCGTTTTGTCTAATTAAAAGAAAATTTGAGAAGTGATGGATTTGGCCAAGACTAACATGAACATTTTAGACTTCTTAAGTAAAATCTAAATAGTAATCTATACTATGGATTTATTATATATCAAAAACGCTTCTTGACTATTATCCAATCTTCATCAATATACTAGATAGAGACTGGTAGGGGTGGAGGGAAGAGAGGCATCCAAAACACAGGCAGATATAACTAGGAAATGATAACAAAGGGTGACGCATGTTCTAGAATAGACACACAGTTTTAGTGGTTCCCTATATCTTGACACTTCCCTGAGAGTGAAGATCTTCCAAGGTGAGTGCTCTGCGCATGGTAGAGAGCAAAGAGCCATGTCTTGGAAGTTATCATGCTTGCATCCCGAGGCCCCTTGAATGACTAACTAGTTTCTTGTGGTTGGTACGTCACATGTCTTGTCTAGACCTCAGTTTCTGCACTTATGAACTGAGAACGTTAGAGTTGTAAGCACCATGGATATAAAATAATCCAACTTTTTGATTCACCCCACAAGGACATCTGGAGGAGGGAGTGTATAAGACTGAAATTTAACCAACCTGCTGTGCTGGATTCTGCCTGCTAGAACAAAGTGTTCCCTTGTTCAGTTTTCAAAGAGGCAGCTTTCAATAAGAATATGAACATCCCGTGTGCCTACCAAAGGGAATACCTTTTAAAATTATCTTAAATTGCCATGTGGCTACCCTTGGTATTGCCCTTAATGGTCTCTGCTCATTGTCTCTAGTAAAATGGGAGTGAGACCTGCACAAGTTTCACGTTCTCCTCTTGAGCTGTGGATTAACATAATTACCATTTTCTTCTAATTGAATACAAGCACATGGTGACAGCAGCAATGCCTCATCCTCATAAAAACATCACCTAATGTTCACTAATTGTCAGTGACATTCTCCCCCTTATACCTGATGTCTAAGATTAACTTCCTCTTGGAAAGAGCAAGACAAAGGAAGGCTTGGGGAAATGTTTAAGGGAGCATTGGTAAGACAAGCTCTTCTCTGGGCTTCCAGAAAAAGGTTCTTTGCCTTGGTTTTTTGTCATTCTTGTTGTTTGTTTGTTTGTTTGTTTGTTTTTGAGACAGAGTTCTTGCTCTGTCACCCAGGCTGGAGTGCAGTGGCATGATCTGGGCTCACTGCACCTTCACCTCCTGGGTTCCAGCAATTCTCCAGCCTCAGCTTCCCTAGTAGGTGGGATTACAGGCATGCACCACTATACCCAGCTATTTTTTTATATTTTTAGTAGTAATGGGGTTTCACCATGTTGGGCAGGCTGGTCTCGAACTCCTGACCTCAGGTGATCAGCCCACCTTGGCCAACCAAACTGCTAGAATTACAGGCGTGAGTCACCGCACCCAGCTGATTTGTCTTTTCATGCTGCTTGTCATTATCAGAAGAGTAAGACCTTAGTCTTTTAGATGCAGGTATGTGCTAGAGGTTAAGTGCATGAAGAGGTCTATTTTTTGTGGGGTGCCATAGAATACCAAGACACAAAGAGCCCTTCCACCCAACAGATGCCCAGCGAGATGCTTCAGGATTGGCATTCCCCCCCGGTGCTTGGGACCAGCAAATTAGCTTTTAATCAGAATATTCATTTGTTGGCTTTGTGCCCTGTACAGATATCACTCAGGAATCTGACTTTAGCAGCCACCTAGAAGGTTCACAATGTCAGATTCTGGTTAGTTTGGGCTCAAGAAATATAAATAAAAATTCAGAGTGCATTACACATGTAAATTTTGCTTGGATAAATTCTTACGACTCTGATCCCTACTAATGCTGAACTTTGCCACACTTGTGGGCTATGCAGTGCCTTTATTAAAAAATTTGCTTTGCTTTTACCATCTCTACTTATTCTTTTACTAACAGGGCTTTTGGCTGTGTTGAAAACCACAATTACTTTTGCACTAACCTAATAAAATATTAATAAAGAGTTAATATTTTGTTCTGAGTTTTCTAATGTTTTCCATGATCAAATACTTACTTTTTAATAATAATGATAATAATAGAAGTGACTCTATTAGTTTGTTAGGGCTTCCATAAGGAGAAACACAGACTGGGTGGCAGAAACAACAGAAATTTATCTCCTACAGTTCTGGCTGCAAGAAGTTTAGGATCAGTGTGTCAACAGGTTTGATTTTTTCTGAAGCCTCTCTTCTTGGCTTGCTGTGTCCTCAGATGGGGTTTGTGCAAAAGCACCCATTTTATCTCTATCTGTATCCTAATCTCCTCTTATTAGGACACAAGTCATTCTGGATTAGGGTAGATGCTAAAGGCCCCTTTTTAACTTAATTATCTCTTTAAAGACCTCATCTCCAGACACAGTTGTATTGTGAAATTCCAGGACTAGGGCTTCAATCTATGATTTTTGGGAGACACAATGCTACCCATAACAGTTATTATTATTCTGGCAGACATGATTCTAACGACTTCGCATAAATTAAGTTCAGAGTTTCTCAAACAACACTGTTGACATTTGAACCAGATAATTCTTTGTTGGGGTTGTAGGTGGGAGCCTGTGCTGTGTATTATCAGATGTCTAGGGTCATCCCCGCCTTCTACCTGTTAGATGTTTGTAACACTCCTTTCCCAGGAGATGACAACCAAAATGTCTCTAGACATTGTCACATGCCCACTGGGAGACAAAATTACCCCAGTTGAGAACCAGAGACAGGATCACGCTCTGTTGCCCAGGATGTAGTAGAGGGGCATGAGCATAGCTCACTGCAGCCTCTCTAAAATTTTTGGGCTCAAGCAATCTTCCCACCTCAGCCTTCTGAGTAGCTGTAACTGCAGATGCATACCACTGCACCTGGCTAATTTTTTATTTTATTTTTTTGTAGAGACAGGGTCTTGCTTTGTTGCCCAGGCTGGTCTGACACCCCTGGCTTCAAGCGATCCTCCTGCCACTGTCTCCCAAATTGCTGGGATTACAGACGTGAGCCACTGTGCCTTGCCAAGCCTAATCTTTAACTCAACATTGCAAGATAACTTTTAGTATCTCTGCTTTATAGAGGAAGACACTGAGATTAAGAGAGGTTAAGAGACTGCCCAAGGTCACATACAGATTGAGTGGCAGGGCCAGAATTTGAACACTTGTGACTTTTCCCATGACGTTAAGCTGCTCGTTTGTGGCCACTCTGTACCTCTTCAACATTCACCACTGTCTCTAAGCCAGGTAAATCAAACTCTGAAATGTTGACCTAAAAATAACTAGTAATTACCATGTGATAATGCTTTTTTAATCTCTTTGTCAAAATTCAAACTATAAATCCATTGTCGCTCTCCAACCACTGACCAAAGGTTATTGCAGATTGCCAACCTGACATCACACTAACTCTTCTAATAAAAAACTAGACAGAAGGATACACTTTAAGAACAACAGATTATAAACTTTAGCTTAATCTAACCATCCATATATCCCTAAAATGTATAATACCACAATTTTTTTAATTGCTCACACAATTTTAATTGCAAGATATTTAATTTCAACCCCAATTTTAAAGATGAAGTCAGAGAGGGTGAGTTAAAATATTGCTTTTGATTACACAAAGAATTAGGCATAAAATTAAGACACGCTCTGCCTATGAAAAATGCCTGAGACAATGCACCCCCCAAAATGTGACAACTTCAGAAAGCTTTTCATTTTTTTAATGAACCCACATGTTCATTAAATATTATCTGAACTTCTAATAACCTCCAGAGAAAGAGAACACTAAATGATCAGACAAGTGTGTATTTGTAGTGTTTGGGGGGAGATCTCTTTCTCTCTTGAGAGGCAATCTTTGCTTCCCCACCGTGAAGCTCAAGATTTGATTAACTTTATCTTAGCATACCAATAAATGTTGTATTGGCCATAAAAACAGTCAGCCCTAGCATAAATCCAACTCCAGTATTTAATTCCTTGACCTTCCATGTCAGAGATTCCCAGAAGCAAACTACATGCCCTGTGAAGTGCTTCCTTTTTATTGGCTCTAAATTTACTTCCTGATCACTCTGTAGCCCCTACACTCATTTTGCCATGAGACAACATAAAAAACAACTGTCCCAGAGACCTTCATGTTTTGGAACATCTTTATCTATTCATCTCAGACTATTCCCTCTGCCCCAACTCCTCCATATAGTAATGCATCTCTAGGGAAGATGCTTTTTTTTTATTCAGAGTTGAAGCAAATGAGAGAAAATCCTCATTTTGAGAAAGATATTAAACTAAATCCTCTAGAATATTGTTTCTGCTTTATCCATTATTAGAAATATAATAACTTACATTAAAAGATTTCTAATCCTGATCATTTATGCTACAATCTTTTAAGGGTGCTATCCAAAAGAATGAATTTTGGAGGTAAATATTTTTTAAAACATTCTGCATAGGAACTGCTAATAGAAACATTATTTATTTTTAGGAGCATATATTTTAAACCATATGAGTAAGCTACTTATCCTTAAGGAAGATTCTTTGATTGTTTTGAAATTTTTATTTCTATTTTATCACACTGGGACATTTATTTATTTGTTTGTTTGTCTGAGATAAGCCTCCCTCCGTCACCCAGGCTAGAGTGCAATGGTGTGATCACGGCTTACTGGACCTCAACCTCCTGGGCTCAAGCCATCCTTCTGCCTTGGCCTCCCAAACTGCTGGGATTACAGGTGTAAGCCACCGCTCCCAGATATTTTTTTTTATTACAAATTTAACAGGGAAAGGTAAGACATAATGATCACCCTTTTGGAAGCATCTGTGCCTGTGATTCTTAACCACGGTATCAAAGTTACTCCCGAGGATTTTTCTAAACTATATCCCATGATGCTTCCTCCTGCAGAGAAGCAGATACACTCTGATGCAATGTAGATCACAGAGCTACTGTTAACATCTATAGCACATCTATCTCTCATGTGTATCTGGGCTATAAAATAGCATTGAGAACCATTGGTCTCTACTAAATAAAACATATTTTTTTAAGCGGGATTTGTTAGAAGACGGCTTTTAGATTTCTCTCCTGAGTACTTTATTCTAATATGTAAGCCTACACATGCTCTTCCCTCTTCTGCATTTTTTTTCTGCTTTAGTATTATGATTATTATTTGATACAGGGTCTCTCTATCACACAGGCTGGAGTGCAACAGTGCAATCACAGCTCACTGCAGCCTTGACCTCCTGGACTCAAGTAATCCTCTTATCTTGGTCCTGGAATAGTTGAGACCACAGCTATGCACCACCATACCCAGCTAATTTTTTTGAGAGATGGGGGCAAGGGCATTTACTGTGTTGCCCAAGCTGGTCTCAAACCCCTAGGCTCAAGTGATTCTCCTGCCTCAGTCCCCAAAGTGTTGGGATTGCAGGTGTGAGCCACTGCACCCAGCCTGCTTTTCCTATTCATTGTTAAATGCCTGGTTCAGGTGTTTCTACTCTGGAATGCCTACTCCTGGTCAGCTTGCAGGGAGAGTTAGTTGTCCTAGCCTCTGTGCTTTCATAGCATCTTAATATCTGCTCTTGAGCCTTTCACGTAATTGTTCTGGAATTTGTCCTTCCTTTTGCTAGACTTTCAAGTCTTCACAGGTAGGGATGATGCTTGATCATCTTTATATCTCTAGTATAAAGAAACACATCTAACATAGAGGCTCAGATAAAGCCTTTAAATGAATGGAAATGGGCACTTTAGGGAGAGGACAGGCAGAGTTTGAGGAAATTGAGAAACGCGTTGTGGGGGAGAAGTAGCAACAACTCAAAGACACCTGTTGGCCTGTAACGTGGCTGAGGAAGTGGCTCTAGGAAAAAGTCCAAAGACAAATTTTGACCACTTCACGAATTTGTCTCTAGCCCATTAGAAAAAAAACAATGGGCAGGAAAGAAATTTTTATTTTACATTCTGGGTTAAAAACTAGTTATTTAACCCTCAGTGCCCAGAAGGTTGGTGAAAGTCTACTTTTTGGCGAGAGAGCAAAGAGAAAATTGCACCCCACTTGGAAGCACTGATACTTTTTTTTTTGCTCCAACCTCTCCATGACAATCTAGAGGAGTTGTCACCAGCAACAGGTTCTAAATAATAGAGGTGTTCTGAAAATTTGATGAAAGCTTCAC
The DNA here is from genome assembly GCA_036589455.1 of Ateles fusciceps. Lineage (NCBI taxonomy): Eukaryota > Metazoa > Chordata > Mammalia > Primates > Atelidae > Ateles > Ateles fusciceps. The sequence goes on along the minus strand of JAZHEH010000424.1, from coordinate 1,844,694 downwards.
AATAAATGTTATTTTAACATCAGAGGCTGCAGCAATAAGAAAACGAATTCCTAGAAATTATGAAAAAATAACAAAGGATTTGAGAGTGTTGTTCTTTCTAAAAATAATAGTAAAAGTAATAATGTCATTTAAATCAGTCAAAACCAAAACAGCATGACACAACCATAAAAAGCAGAGTCCCAAGAGCAGACAAAGACTCCCTTTTCTTTGCACGGGGTGACAGAGGGAAATCTCTCCCCTTTAACCTTTATGACACGGCATAAATGCCAGAGCAAGGCTCAGGGCTCTGCAGTGGAAAAGAAAAGGCCAGGATCCCTAAACCTTGGATCTGACTCTGCAGATAATCACTTGCCCAGGTGCCCAAGGCTAGTGAAAATTAAAATGGGCCTAACCTGGTAAGGACAAGATGTTTCCTCCTAAAAAGTTACATGGAATATGTATGTGAACTTCTCCCCTCTGGCTTGAAATCCTACTTCTCATCTGCATATTCTATTTTCATTCTTTGAGTCCAAGAGCTTTTTAAAAGCCAGAGAAAGGGAAACACAAAGTTGGCCAAGTCACAAATTAGGAAAGTTCTGTTTAGGAGCCTTGGGTAAAATTACATACACCTGCATGAGACCTGATACTGGAAACCGGATGAGAAAGCCTGGGGGAGGAAGCACTCCGGTTTTGAAGGCCATCAGGGAGTGTGGAAGCCGAGGAAAAGGGAGAAACATGGTAAGCAGGTATTCTGGGATTGGATTTGTGGGTTCCCTGAACATCCACAGCAGGAAGGGTTTCCCGAACCCCCTAGAAGGGGTTGAAATGGCCGAAAGGGGCTTTCCTTTCACCTGTAGACCTCCTATCTACAAATCACAGGACTGAGCAAAATACCTTGCTACAATTTGTGTTCAATCATTATCACAAAACTTAATAATGACAAACTCGTGGCATTGAAGTGTCCCTGTTAGCATTCAAATTCTCAGATATGGTCAAACTCATTTTGCTTCTCTGTTATCTGTTTCTTAAATCCTCTTGAGAGAAACTGTGACTTTTAGAATGACTTGGTGGATGGTGAAATAAATGGAATTTATAAATATGCCCTCTCTTCTAGGTATGTTTCCTTTGCTGAGGAATTGAAAAAAAAATCTAAAATTAGGACTAGGAGTGACAACTAGCAAAATTAAATAGGCTGATGTAAAGAACATGAACTAGGGGCATGTCCTGTGTTCTGTTACTGATGGTGGCAGAAATGGCTATATGCTTGCCAAAATTTGCCTCATTTTCCTCCTGGGCACAAGCTAGACTGCGTTTCCCAACTTCGTTTGCTATTCAGCATGACCATGCTGACTGCTGGCCAGTGAAGTGTAGGTGGAAGTGACATTTGCCATTGCCATGCCTGGCCCATAAATATAGCTGTAGTTTTCCCTATATACTGATTAAATGAATGAAGAAGGCATTGTGGAGATTACCTACAGGAAGAGGCAGCCACAGGATGGCAAGATACTAGATCCCTGAATGTCTTAATAGAATGTCTCTCCCAATTGCAAACATGCGTACATTGGACTCTGCATGAGGGTGAAATTTTTATTTGTTGAGCTATTTGGATTTAGGAGCTTGATAAAACAGGTTGCTTCACATACCCTAACCCCAATATGAGTATTCTGGGATAAGTTTGAGCCTCACAACTTCATTTTTTTTCATCTGTAAAATGGGGTAGTATCTGCCTGTCCTTCTCTTTAGCACAGTTTTGGGAGCTCTTAAATGCAAGAATATAAATCATCAATATATTGAAGAAAAGTATGATGTAAGGCATTATTGCTCTTATGTATGATACCCCCCTAGCACAATCTTCTAATATCCAAAACTGTTACTATCTCATTAGCCATCCAAGTGTGCCCCAGCCCAGACCTCTTCTTGGCAATGGGAGTAATTGATTCCCTAACACAGCTAGGAGATAGGAATCTCTCCCTAGTCTTGTTTGATAAGCATAGACATGTCGTGGTGAACTAACTTGCCAGATTCCTTCCTGACAGCAGGATTTTGCTTTGTTTGATTTGGATTTTTAGGAGGAGAAGGAAAGAAAGCAGATTGGTCCATATAGATAATACAGGCATGAATGATGACCAAGAAACACTTCTGAGACATTTTCTCCAGGGGTGAGAGTAGGCAGAGTTACCTCCTATGAAGTGTCTGGCTGCTGCTATGACTCTGGAATAGGTTGGACAAAGGCTCCCACCACTTGTTCTTCACCGAGAAGCAGAAGCAGAGCCAGTGGCAGTGGGTGGACTAAGTAGAAATCTCTTTGTTTTAATTTGAAGAAGGCAAACACGTATACCTGTCTTCTAAAATGTTTCCTATGTTGGCACCAAAACAGTTTCCAATGCTTTGTCTAACACACATGGGGTTTTGGTTTCATGAGTCTCCTGTTGAAATGCATAAGTCACCTTTGGGTGCAGTCAAACTCTAACCTATTCTTTTTTTTTTTTTAACTCCTATATTGGGTGTGCATAGACTTAATATCGTTAGCTCTTCCTATTACATTGATCCCTCTACCATTATACAATGTCCTTCTTATCTCTTTTGGTTTCTATTACTTAAAGTCTATTTTATCAGGAGACGAGAATTGCAACTCCTGCTTTTTTTTTTTTTTTTTTTTTTTTTGCTCTCCATTTCATTGGCAAATCTTCCTCCATCCCTTTGTTTTGAGTCTATGTGTATCCTTGCATGTGAGATGGGTCTAGATGCAGCTTACCGATGGGTTTCTTGGAATGGCTGATACTGGTTGTTCCTGTCTGTATATAGTGCTTCTTTCAGAAGCTCTTGTAAAGCAGGCCTGGTGTTAATGAAATCTCTGAGTACTTGCTTGTTTGTAAAAAATTTTATTTTTCCTTCACTTATGAAACTTAGTTTGGCTGGATATGAAATTCTGGGTTGAAAGTTTTTTTCTTTAAGGATGTTGAATATTGGCCCCCCACTCTCTTCTGGCTTGTAGGGTTTCTGCTGAGAGATCTGCTATGAGTCTGATAGGCTTCCCCTTGTGGGCAACCTGACCTTTCTGTCTGGCTGCCCTTAGTATTTTCTCCTTCATTTCAACCCTGGTGAATCTAATGATTATGTGCCTTGGGGTTACTCTTTTTGAGGAAAATCTTTGTGGTGTTCTCTGTATTACCTGGAGTTGAGTATTGTCCTGCCTTGCTGGGTTGGGAAAGTTTTCCTGGATAATATCCTGAAGAATATTTTCCAGCTTGGATTCATTCTCTTCGTCACATTCAGGTACACCTATCAAACGTAGATTACGTCTTTTCACATAGTCCCATATTTCTTGGAGACTTTGCTCATTCCTTTTTACCCTTTTTTCTCTAATCTTGTCTTCTCGTTTTATTTTGTTAAGTTGGTCTTCGACCTCTGAAATCCTTTCTTCTGCTTGATCAATTCGACTGTTAAAGCTTGTGCATACTTCGTGAAGTTCTCGTATTGTGTTTTTCAGCTCCATTAATTCACTTATATTCCTCTTTAAATTGTCTATTCTCGTTAACATTTCGTCAAACCTCTTTTCAAGGTTCTTAGTTTCCTTGCATTGGGCTGGAACATGTTCTTTTAGCTCACAGAAGTTTCTCATTATCCACCTTCTGAAGCCTGATTCTGTTGATTCCTCACATTCATTCTTGATCAGACCTTGTTCATTGGGTGATGAGGAATTGCATTCCTCTGTAGGAGGAAAGGCATTCTGATTTCAGGTGTCTTCAGCCTTTTTGTGCTGGTTTCTTCCTGTCTTTGTGGATTTATCCACCTGTCGTCTATGTAATTGCTGACTTTCAGATTAGGTCTCAGTGGACGTCCAGCTTGTTGGTGGTAAAGTTTTTTCTGTTTCTTAGTTTTCCTTTGGCGGTCGCCCCTCCCCCCACAAAGCTGGCCCTTCCCGGGTTCAGCTATACTTGCTGTGAAACTCTCAATCCTCAGCAGTTCCAATTGCTGTTTTTTGTTTTTTTTTTTTTTGTGGGCGGGGAGGGCCAGCCTTCCCCTGCGGTGACCCACTATGCTGGCTGAAACAGTGGCGTTAAGATTTGTGCCGTTTTTCTGCCTGAGAATCTCCCGGTCTGGTTCCCCCACTTCAGTCCACTTTTCAATCAGCTGAATGAGAGGCTCTGCCTTCCTGGAGTTCCAAACACCAACTAAAAGGGCACTCGGTCCTGTATACTCCGGACTGAGAACCACCGTGCCGGGGCGCCTGTAAAAACGGCCGCACGGCCAAAAGAGTTGCGCTGGCGACCCCTGGGGCTCCTCTGCTGGGAATCTCTTGGTCCGTGGGCAATAAAAATTCGTCTGAAAATGTGGTGTCCACTCACTCTCTGCACTTTCAATGGAAGCTACAATCCTGAGCTGCTGCTAATCGGCCATCTTGGATCTCTCTCAACCTATTCTTTTCTTATTGAGCCTGGAGAATTTTAGAAGCTCTCTAATTTCCTAGTCCTTCATTTTGAATATTTGACCCAAGATGAAAAATAATTTGTGTGATGTAAGAGAGTCAGCACCTGAATTTACATCTCTTGATTTCTCATCCAGAATTATTTTTATCTTAACGCTCTATCTTCTATCCAGTTGTATTATAATATTCTGAAAAGCAAGGATAAAACAATATTCTTTATCCTTAACCTTAAAGATGGTGTTTCTGTACCTACAAATAGCAACGTCACCTATGTCTTTGAATGTAGCATACAATATTTTATACAGTTGTTCATCTCTTGGGGGGTTGGGGTGGGAGAGAGGTAAGGGACAAAAGCTGACATATAATCTCTTCTATGCTCAGTACAAAGTAACATTATAGAGAATACATTTACTGTTAAGTTTGGATATAATGTGACCAAAACTGGTGTTAAAATTTTATCCCCAATTTTGTGGTATTGGGAGGTAGAAGCTAACAGGAGATATCTGGGTTATGATAGGGAACAAATCCCTCATGAATGGCTTAGAGCTATTCCAGTAGTAGTGAGTTCACACTCTGGCAAGGTGGGGTTAGTCCTTGAGGCAATGGAATTAGTTCCCTGAAGAGTGGGTTGTGGGCTGGGTACAGTGTCTCACATCTGTAATCCCAGTACTTTGGGAAGCCAAGGTGGGTGGATCACCTGCGGTCACGAGTTCAAGACCAGCCTGGCCAGCATGGTGAAACTCCATCTCTACTAAAAATACAAAAATTAGCTAGACGTGGTGGCACATACCTGTAATCCCAGCTACTGGGAGGCTGAGGCAAGAGAATTGCTTGTACCCAGAGGGAGAGGGTGCAGTGAGCTGAGATTGCACCACTGCCCTCCAGCCTGGGCAGTAGAGTGAGACTGTCTGTGTATGTGTGTGTGTGTGTGTGTGTGTGTGATTGTTATAAAGCCAGGATACCCCTTGGTTTGTTTTTTTTCTCTCTCTCATGCTTCCCCCTTTGACCTTGTCCACCATGTTGTGACAAACAGTGGAAGCTCTCACCAGAAGTCAGAGCCATGCTTTTGAACTTTCCAGCCTGCAAAATCATTCACTAAATAAGTCTATTTTCTTTATAAATTTCCTGGCCTCAAGTATTCTATCACAACAAAACAAAAGAGACTAAGACACTTACATACAAAAAGGTAAAAACTTTATAAATTCTTAGTAAGAATTACATTATCAAAAATATCAAGGTATACACATCGGATCTGTTTGACAACAATTAGCCTTTTAAGTCAGCCAGAGAGAAGCAGTTGGAATAAACTTAAGTTATACCATTGATGGGTAGATGCATCTTTAAGATATAATGACATATGACACAATAACTAATATTGTCACTTGGCGTTGCTTCTGCATGCTAGCTGAAGTTCCAGAGAACTGGCTACCTCACTACAGGTGCATCATGTCACAGAAGACCATACGTATGCTCAAAGTTAAAAATGTGCAAAACAGAACATCTTATCTTCCTTCCCAACTTCCTCCACCTAGATCATCCTTATCTTGGTTAATGCCAAGAAAATGCTCAAAATATCTTAAAAAGCTTAGCATTGTCCTTGAGTCCTCTCCTTTTCTAATGCTATACCTTGAGTTTATTAGCAAATCCTCTCAGCTCTACCCTCAAGATATGCTTCAATATGACTAGAGTTCCTGTTACCTCCACCACAATTAGTTGTCTCTTGCTTGAACTGTTTTAATGGCTTTCTTATTGTTCTGTCTGCTGCTACTCTTGTCCCCCATCAATTTGTCCCCATCAATTTGCTATCCCATGCCAGCATAATCCTGTTTAAAGCATAGGTCAGATCTCATCATCTCTACTCAAAGCCCTCCATGGCTTCTCATCTCTCTTGAGCCAAAAGCCAAAGTGCTGCCAACAACTCACAAAACCACACATGGCCTGGTCTCCTCCTAGCTCTCTAAGTTCCTCTTCTGCTTCTCCACCCCTTAGTCAGCTTTCGTTACACTGCACTTCATCCTACTGCTCAAACATGACACACTCTCCTGCCTTCAAACACTGTAAGCGGTCCATTCCTTTCACTGGCATACCTTTTCTGGAACAGTCTTACAGCTTTCCTTCACTTCTGGGCTTCTTTCCAGAGGCACCTTCTCCATGAGGTCTTCTTGACCACTGTATTTAAGATGAAAAGCTCTCCTACATTACTTCCCTCATATTCCCTCTCAATCCTTCTGTGTTTTCTTTTTCTCCATCTTTCCTACCAGGACCTAGTGTACTATATTTTTTTATTTTGTTAATTGTGTGTCTTACAACTCTAGAATGTAACTGCTGTGAGGGGAGAAATTTTTGTCTGCTTTGTGTATGGTAGTCTTTCCAGCATTTAGAATAGTACTTGACCTACAGTAGACATTCAAAAAATGTATTTATTGCATGAATGAGACATTGATGAATAGAGGAAAACCTTAGTGTACTTTGGGTTGTTAGTAAGTCCTTATTTTCTGCTATTTTTAGAAATTAGCCTTAGGGTAATGAGTTCTGCAGAGACAGCCTCCACATAGAAAATGTCAGTACAACTAACTTCTTTTGTTTGTACAATATTGTTTTTGTTGTTATTTTCATTGGACTTGAATACTTTTAGGCAGATCATGGATGCTACTGTTCACTACCATTCTTATCCTCATGTCTTACACTTGGCTGATTGAAACATTAACCTTACTTGCTTGGCTTTAGAAGGCATTTGAGTTTGTGACCCTGATAATATCACTTTAAGGACTTCTTTGTAGAGTGGTTTTACAGAGGCCAAGAGTCAGTGATTCATTAATTGATTTCATTTGTTCATTAATTCATTTATTGTGAATTGAGCATTTTTATAAACTTTGCTATGCCAGAGAATCAAAGATGAAGAAGTCCCTTTCTCAAAAATGAGAAATGTTTTGATATTGTCACAGAAAGTCCAAATCCCATTTCTAGTAAACCAGTTTAATGCAAATAACTTTTATTTCTTCCCAAGAAAGGCACATCTCAAAGATGCCATTAGACTATAATTACCTGACAAGTTCTTCTTACCTACTGCACAGAAAGCCAATTCACTGAGACAGTGGTATTACAGTAGAGAAAGAGTTTATTAAATGCAGAGCTAGCCAAATGGGAGAGTGGGGATGTTTTACTCAAATCAGCCTCTCCAATAATTTGAAGGTTAAGGATATTCAAGGACAGTTTGGTGAACAGGGGACTAGGCAATGGAGAATGGTCATTGGTTGGGTTGTGGATAATATTGTTAGGGTGTCAGAGCTATCTTCTTGTACTGAGTCAGTTTCTAGGTAGGGGGTTTACCATTCCAGGTGACACCAGTAAGTTCATATAGAATGCAAGATCTGAAAAAATCTCAATTATCAGTCGTAGGTTTTACTATAGCAATATTATTCATGGGGGCAGTTGGAAAATTTTAAATTGTGCAGTCATTAGGTACATGACTCTTGAGTAGTAAGTAGTTTTAATAAAGTAAGTTATAAAACAATGACTGGTTAAAGTTTATGCCTACATCCTAGCAGAAGAGACAATGGCTAGATAGAGTTTAACTATGTCTACATCATAGCAGAATTTAGGCCCCTATTACAATTTTAGCCTTGTGGCTTTTTTTTTTTTTAATTCTACAAAAAGACAGTTTCAGTCCCTGAGCAAGAAGGAGGTTAGTTCGGCAAGGAACTTGCATTAGTCCATTCTCACACTGCTATAAAGAAATACCTAAGACTGGGTAATTTATAAAGAAAAGAGGTTTCATTGGCTCATGATTCTGCAAGCTGTACAGGAAGCATGGCAGCATCTGCTTGGCTTCTAGAGAGGCCTCGGGGAACTTACAATCATGGCAGAAGGTGAAGTGGGAGCCAGCACATCACATGGCTGTAGCAGCAGAAAGAGAGAAAGGAGAGAGGTGCTATGTACTTTTAAACAACCACATCTCGTAAGAACTTACTCACTATGCAGTACCAAGGGGAAATGGTGCTAATCCATTCATAAGAACTCTGCCCTTCTTCCAGGCCCCTCCTCCAGCATTGGGGGTTACAATACCCATGAGATTTGGATGGAGACACAGATCCAAACTATTGCAAGGCTGTTACCATCTTTGTTTTACAATTAAACTATAAACTATATTCTTCCCATTGTTGGTTTGGGATAAACAAAGACGGTTAGCCTGTGAGGTTAGAAAAAAAACTGGAGTCAGTTATGCCAGATTTCTCTCTCTTTCATAATGTTTGCAAAGGCAATGTCAATACCAGCATATTATTAGGTGTTTCCTTCCTTTCTTCACACTCTCCTATCTCAGGTTTTTTTCAGAATATTTCTCCTACTTTCCCATCTTAACTGAACAATAGGTTTATCTTTGCTCCATGCCAAAATCTGTGATTTTTCAGAACCAACCAGGCTTCATCTGTCAGCCTCATGGAGAGGAGCTTCCCTCCCTAGTCCCAGACTTGTTGCACAGTCAGTACATTAGAGTTTTCTGGAGAGATTTGCAGTCAAGGACACCATCCCCTGCTCACACACGCAACCACGCTCTTCCCCTACCCAGACATGCTCATGTGCAATATCAGCATTCCTGGTCCAGGAGCCTCCATTTGGAGAGATCTTTCTAGGGGACCTCAGGCTAAGGCACTTTTCCTCACTTTGACTCAGTATCTACCACTACCTAGACTTTTTACCTTTCTCTTCCCAAACTCAGGGGCCCACAAAAAGGCAGGAGCCTTTTGTTTGGGGATTCTCTATGGTGAGATGATTTTTTTTATCTGTGCTGCACCAACCTACCTCTTGCCTGGTGCTGTTCTGTGGGAAAAAGGGAACATTGGGGAGCTAGTGGCTCTTGCTTCTACTTTTGCAGTAAGTGAATAAGGCTTGATGGTGGTTTTAGTTTGGCTTATTGTCCTAATTAACCACCATGACACCTAACTGATGGCTCAACACTCTGTATAGCAAAGAAAGTTGCAAGGGAATAATATGGAGTCTTAATTCTCCTGTGTCTCCCCACCTCTTCCTGTTTTCCCTCAATATTGTGGAATGAGCAGAAGGTACAATATTCTGTTAGCTCTCCTCTGTCATTTTGAGACTATGGCTTTTCCCTTCTGTTTAATAATCTTTGCCATTTTGAAGTTAATTGTATCCACTAGAAGCTACTAATGGCTTCCAGTTGTACCTAGAATGACATGTAAATTCCTTCTCATGGATGATAATGCCCCAGAGATCTGACCCTCACATTTTTCTGACTTTATTCATTACATTTTAGCCACTCTGGCCATCTTCTTTCTTAAATACATCAAATTTTTCCTGTCTCGGACATTTTGTGCATGTTTTACCTCTGTGTAGAATATTTTCCCCAGATCTCAGCATGGCCGGCTTCTCCTCATGCCTAAGCTCAAATGTCATCTCCTTAAGGAGATGTTTCTTTTCCAGTGGGACTCTCATTCTGTCATTCTTTATTACCACACTTTACTTTTATAGTAATTATCACTCTCTTAAAAGATGGTATTTGAACATTCACTTGTTTATGACTGCAATGTAAGCTCTTATTTGTCATATTCCACTTATTAGTATAGTACCTGATATATAGATAAATAATAAATGTACTTTCTTCTTATCCTCCTAGCTGACATTCACTAACTTCCAGGTCACTCTTTGTATTCTCAATGCTCTAAATGCATACCCAGGTCCCATTAATGGCCTATTCAGTACCCTATTGTATGGTTTTAAAAATTCTTCTTAAATGTATTTCACCATTCTCTACCTCAATGAGTCATTTTCAGAGCCATAATTTGTCATCATCTTGAACTTCTAAAATCTACCTCCCTTGGACCACAATTACCTATCACACTCTTTTCTTAATTTCTACTGAATCTTCCCTTGAAGGATATATTGGTTTACAGATCCTTGAATCTCTTTTCTTCTACTTCATAACCCCTAAATTTCATTTCCTCTCTCATCTTCTCCCGAACTAAATTACTAACTGATGACTAATTTAGTGCACTCTCCCAAGATCTTAAAAGAATTCCTTAGTCACATGACCATATATTGGACTTTAGCAACATATTTGGACTTACAATGTCAATGGAACTTTGCAAGGACAATCATTTTTCCTCTTGTTCTGTTCCAGAATTGAGAGCAGAGCAGAGTCTTTGTTCTGCTTGGTCATCTTTATGTCACCCCTAATGCCTCAGATGTTCTTTCTCATCTTCAAAACAGATCATTCTATATTTTTACACATCCACCTATATCTCATCACCCTCATTCTCAACATAAGACCACATATTTTCTATTAAAAAAATAAAATAGATTCTGTAATATATGGGTTCTTTTAATATACTACCTCTTCTCTCCAAACTTATCTACAACATTTTTTGTCCTTGTTTCTTCTGATCTATTTCAGAGTATGACGTGTACAATGTACTTGTTTATTTTCAGTACCTAGTACACTTTTCAATGGGCTTTTGTTATATATTGATTGAATATATGACACAGCTGATGGGCAGTTCAAAGCTTTATTAGAAGAAATGGAGATGTTTTAATATTCTGAAGGCTAATACAGATGTGCTCAGACAGACCTATGGTCTGGAATAGAACAAAATAAAATACTAAATCCTCATGATACATTTAAATTAGTAGATATTTAGCCCTGCTGTCACTCTGGGTCATATGTGACTGCATGTTAACAGATGTCACTGTGTCCATGGAGTCAGGAGACATAGTTTTCTAATCCCGACTGTTAGCAGCTGTCATTGGCTCAACTTCAATAACTTCATCTGAAAATGAGGCCCCTGATAGTCTCTAATTTATCTGGCTCTCAAAGTGGTTGATTCTTTTATTCCTTTGTCATTGTAGTAAACTGACAGCTAAAAATGAGGACGTTGCTATAGAACAAGTGAACCCAGTGATAGGAAAAATAGCTGAAGTGGGATTCTGGAAGAAGAGAACACACCAAGGACATACTTAGGTTAACATGCTGAGTTTCCTTCACTGTTTTGTCTTTCATAGCAGGACACATTAACACTTGAGGCCTGAACCTCATTCTTTCTACTTATTTCGAATAGTAGCAATAGAGAGGCAGATACAGGTAGCAACATGAATTAGAAAGGCCTTGTACACAATGCAAAAGGTGTACTCTTGTCAGAGGCATTCTAACCAGAGTGGCTCCATCTTGAGTATGGGCTGGGTAAATAAGGCTGAGACCTACTGGGCTGCATTCCCAGGAGGTTAGGCATTCTAAGTCACAGGACAAGACAGGAGGTTGGCACAAGATACAGGTCACAATGACCCTGCTCATAAAGCAGGATGTGGTAAAGAAGCCAGCCCACCAAATCCAAGATGGCCACGAAAGTAACATCTGGTCGTTCTCACTGCTCATTATATGCTAACTGTAATACATTTGCATGCTAAAAGACACTCTCTCCAGAGCCATGACGGTTTACAAATGCCATGGGAATGTCAGGAAGTTACCCTATATAGTCGAAAGAGGAGGGACCCTCAGTTCTGGGAATTGCCCACCCTTTTCCCAGAAAACACGTAAATAATCCACCCCCTCGTTTAGCATATAATCAAGAAATAACTATGAGTATAATCAGTGGAGCAGCCCATGCTGCTGCTCTGCCTGTGGAGTAGCCATTCTTTATTCCTTTAGTTTCTTAATAAACTTGCTTTTACTTCACTCTATGAACTTTGAATTATTAAGTGAGATCTAAGAACCCTCTCTTGGGGTCTGGATAAGGACCCCTTTCCAGTAACACTTTTAGTTTTGAGGCCAAGGGAAAACATGGAAGGGTTTTACCTAAGGACATAGATATAGTTTGGCGATAATGAATACAAGAAGACCTATTAATTTTCCAGTTATTTACAGCGTACTACGTAACGTGATGCATTGTCAATTTGGAGTATGAAACATGTTAATTTGCTCTATTTAATCACTTATTAGTTATGACGAGGAAAGATAAGGGAAAGGACTAAGGATGGGTGAAGTCATTGCCCTCTATTTCTCTGAGAGTATTAATTGGTGCTCTCCTCCATCAGACTCAAAACCAAGATTTTCATAACTTGTAAAATTTGTTATATTTTATATTTCATTCTGTCATTTAGTCTATCCTGATGACTCATATTAAGCCCAAGAGAAATATATGTAGAGTGCTACCTATGCTATTACAAGCTCTGCTGGGACCAAGAAAATACAAATAAACAGAACTAACTACATTTCCCCTCATCTCAAGTATATTGTGTGTTTTTGTGTAGTTGTAAGGCTGGTAGTGAACTCAGTGGCAAAGTCAGTGAGAAAGCAGTTATCCTTAAGTTATTATTTACATTATGTGTGTATGCATGTGTGTCTGTTTGTGTGTATGCGTGCACATTATGCAATGCATTCTTTATTCAAAGATACAAGTTAATCAATTTTTTTGTATAATAAGATGAAGAATATCAGGCACCTTGGTGAAGAGAGAAAAAGGTGTGTTGGGGCACTGCCCTAAATGGATTTGTTGATTCAGGGCATTTTGGGAGATCAAGATGGTAAGCTCCATTCCCTTTTAGGAAAGCCACTTTTAGTGGGATAAAATTCTGCTTTGAGTATCTAGATATGAGTGCTGTCACATGCCTTTCTTTCCACAAGGAAAAGTGGGCAAGAATGGGTTATCACACATTATTCCCACAGGAAGGAGGGACACATCTCATGAACATGCAGCATCATATTTGAGAAAAACAAAAAGTACTTATTTGCTTATATGTGCACTTGCCATTTATCAGGTGGGCTGCACCATTACTGATTACTGAGAATGAAGAACTCTTTAGAAGCAGGAATAAAATAAATGAGTCATACCACAGTGGAAAGTTAGGTGGATGCTAAATATATGGTTTTATTTATTTATTTACAGACAGAGTCTCGCTCTGTCGCCCAGGTTGGAGTGCAGTAGTATAATCTTGGCTCACTGCAACCTCTGCCTCCCAGGTTCAAGCAATTCTCCTGCCTCAGCCTTCTGAGTAGCTGGGATTACAGGTGCGTGCCACCATGCCCAGCTAAGTTTTGTATTTTTAGTAGAGATGGCATTTCACCATTTTGGTCAGGCTGGTCTCAAACTCCTGACCTTGTGATCTGCCCACCTCGGCCTCCCAAAGTGCTGGGATTACAGGCATGAGCCACTGCACCTGGCCTATGGTTTTATTTTTTAATGATGGAAAGCCACCTTCAGTTGCACTGACCCTTTATTTACTAGTGGACATAGATGTACAGCATTCTGCAAATGATACAGCTCCTATTTTTGCAATGTAAATGGTCAAATTGGGACAGACATGAAGCCAGGTAGTTTCATGTACTTACATGGATTGATCACAACTGTGGTCAACTTTGGATGGCTAAAAGTAGCAAAAAGCAAAACAGATGCTGATTTTTTTTAAAGGCAATTCAATTACCCTTTAACTTTCTCCTTAATATCACTAAAAATGACATAGATTGGATTCATCCATTGTTTACTTCAAATAACTTTTGCATCACCATATTCCTATCAAATATCCCTGAACTATGTATTTTTAAGCACCTGTAAAATTACCCAATCCAGCTCCTTCAGCCCCATGGTATATAAAGTACCAAATAAAAACAAAAACAACTTTCAGTTTCTTATTTTGTCTAACAAGCAGGAAAAGTTATTTTAGTACCTGAATATTCAGTTGGGATGTGTGTAATTTTGTAGTCCTGCTGTAAAGAATATTTTTCCTGCTTGTACAAAGACATAACAGATGAAATTAGAGGATATTATATTGTCATATGCATCAAAGGAATAAAGTTGGTATTAAATCTTCTGCATGACACTCAGACACCAAGGCACCAGAAAGGAAATGGCATTCCTCAAAGCCCCTTTTCACCTTTCAACCCCAGGGGACCTCATTATATCTGAAAGAAGGTATTTGCAGAAGTCAAATGCAGAATGGGCTATAAATTGTCATGGGGAGTTGTGGGAAAGGAGGGACTCTCATCTTGTCTGAAGCAGCACCCTCTCAAGGACCACATAAAGTGCGATTTCATATGCTTTGTTGATTCTCAGGTACTGTGAGCATAGGAAGGAGAGGTTTGATTGATGAGACAACCCATTTAAGATTGCAGACAATGGCAGGTGATGGTTTTGAATAACAATGGCCAGAGAAGAGCTCATATACCATCACTTGCAAATTCTGATTACAGATAAGACACCTACAAATGACTCTGAGATTTGAGGTACCACAATCTATGTTTTATCAGCAACTCAGAGCAGTCTCTGTAGGGTCATCAACTGCCAGTCTTCATCGTATTAATATTCTAGGTTTTATATTCATTCAGATGAAAAAGTAATGAAACTTCAAAACAATGTAATCATATTACAATATGACTAAACCTACCTTCTAAACACCCTCTGTGCTTTGGATAATGCTTTGTGTCATTCAATAAGACATTTTTTTTATGCTGCATTACGTTTTCTTGTAAAGCCAGAGAGAATCAGTAATGCCTATGGAATTTTCTCATGACTGTTTCTTAAGTCCTATACTCTTCTTGCATGGATTTTATTTTTTAATTATTAGTAAAGGAAAGAGAAGCTGTCAGGGCTCAGAATACCCTAAAATAATGGCCTCAGAAGCAAAAGTTTCTCCTTGATTTCCTCCTATCCTCCTCTCTCAGTCCCGTTCTACCATGAGGCTAGCCATGGAAACTAGAATCCCCTCTTCCTGGATCGTAGAAACCAGAACCCCTTCCCTCCAAAGCCAGCCATAAAACATAAAAATGTTACTCTAACATTCCCTCTGCCTTTCTGTGCAAGAACTATCCATTAAGAAATGATCTGATTCACTTTGACTACAGATCGTAAGACCGCTTTTACAGAAAAGGTCCTGCCCCACACCTAGAAGGAAAGAGTAAGTGCTCAGAGAGGCCAAAAAGAATCTAGACAGGCAGGTCCTGCTGGCTTTCCCTACTCAGCCTATTTGCATTAGTTCTTGTCCCTTTGTCATGGGGAATTGTGGGAAGGGAGGGGACTCTCATTTTGTCTGAAGCAAGACCTGTTTGTCCAATCATATTTCCCCATGCTACCCATGCTTTGTTAAATCTAAGCATTAAAATGGACAATTTCCTCTGTATCTTTTCGTCTTCATTCTGAAGGCTCCTGGGTATACACATTAAATAAATGTGTGTGTCTTTTCTCCTATTAATCTGCCTTTTGTGAGTTGATTTTTCAGCAAACCTTCAGAGGGCAAAGGAGAAGCTTTCCCTTGCGCCCTACAAAACTGATTTGAAAGGAAATTGGCAGTTTTTCCTCACTTTGAACTTGCACATATTCCAAAATGTATTTTTAAATTTTTGGAGCATGTTTTACAACCTACATATTTTTATACATGTTATTTATTCATTTAACAAATACCTGTTAAGTGCCAGACACTGTCCAAAGAACTAATGACATAGCAGTAAACAAGGCAGATAAGCTTACTTCTTCATGTAACTTGCCTTCTATTCATGGGCGGTCACATATGAACATGTAAGCAAATACGTAAATAAAGGTAAAAGCAGACTGTAACACATGCTAAAACAGAAACAAATAGAATATACCAAATATTTATTGAACAGCTACCACGTGCAAAACAAGATACTACTTACTTTCAGAACACTAAAATAAACAACAAAATAAAGTTATTTCCCTCAAGTAACTTACAGAAGTATAGGAAAACATTAATAACCAATCACTTTGTTCATGTTACAGTATTATGAATATGATTGATTATGTGGTTTTATCTCTAAGCTCAATTCCCTAATAATCTCTTCCACACAATGTTCCTACATGAGAATGCCATAATAAACAATGACTGGCTGGGCATGGTGGCTCATGCCTGTAATCCCAGCACTTTGGGAGGCAGAGGCAGGTAGATTGTGAGGTCAGGAGACTGAGACCATCCTGGCCAACATGGTGATACCCTGTTTCTACTAAAATACAAAAAATTAGCCAGGTATGGTGGTGGGAGCCTGTAGTCTCAGCTACTCGGGAGGATAAGGCAGAAGAATTGCTTGAACCCAGGAGAGAGAGATTACAGTGAGCCGAGATCATGCCACTGCACTCCAGCCTGGTGATAGAGTGAGACTCCATCTCAAAAAAAGAAATTTAAAAAAATAAATAAACAATGGCTAAATTTTAGGAGAGTTAAGAGCAAATCTGAACTGAAATCCAGGAAGAGAATTAACTCTTTAAGGAAACTCATAGAAAAAAATCATAAAGAATAATTTTGTAATGCCATCCTACCTTGGGCAGGGTAATAACGTAAATTTCTTACTTTTTAGAAAGTTTAGTATGTTGCTTTACAATCAAAACTAATAATTGGCCTTATTTACTGTTTGTTTCTATTTTTGTTTTTGTTTTTTGTTTTAGACAGGGTCTTGCTCTGTGGCCTAGGCTAGAGTACAGTTATGCATTCATGACTCACTGCAGCCTCAACCTCCCAGGCTCAGTTGATGTTCCTGCCTCAGTCTCCCTGGTAGCTGGGCCCACAGTTACATGCTACCACACCAGGCTAATTTTAAAATTATTTTGTAGAGATGGGATTTTGCCATGTTACCCAGGCTGATCTTGGGTAACATGTGATCATGTGATCCTCCCACCTCAGCCTCCCAAAGTGCTGAGATTACAGGCATGAGCCATGATGCCCAGCCTGGCCTTATTTTTGAAAAAGAAATATAAGTTAATTAGGTCATGTGGAATGGTTGAAGGGACATTACAGACAGATGAAATAACATGTATTATCTAGGTATATCTCCTACTGATTCTGCTTCTCTAGTTGAAACCTGACTGATACAGTGCCTAGAACATAGCTATTTATTTGTTAACTTCACTTGAATATTTTAAAGGCAACTCAAATGCATCATGGTCTGTACATTTTTATTACTTACTCATACTTAGTCATCTAAGTGAATGACACTACCATTCATCCTGTTACATAACTTAAAAGCCAAAGCCTTTCTTGAGAATTCCTTTTCTTCCATCCTTTACACGTAAACCATCACTGAATCCTACCAACTATACCTATTACTTATCTCTCAAATACCCAACACTCTCTACCTCGATTATCAATAACTTGGCTTAAACTACTCTTATCCCTTGAGTGAATAACCCCAGAGCCACCTAACTCTTCTACCTGTATAACATGTGCTTACTACTCAATCAGTTCTCTGTTTTGCAACAGGGTCACATTTTCTAAAAATAACTATGATCATATTGACCTCCTGCTTCAAACACTTTGGTGCCTTCCCATTGGCCTTAAAAGAAAGACCACCATCTGTAACCCATTTAACAGAGCCCTCTTGCATAGATTTACAACTATGGCTTCGTGGTATTTTACTCTTCCCTTTCTTTTCAGTGTTTGATTTTGAGTGTTACATACTTCCCAAACCACCCCAGGCCATTATGTGTGTGTGTACATATTTATAAATATATATACACACATATATATGTATGTATTTGTTACATGGAATTGGCTTACAAAATGATTTGGGAAGCCTATAAAATCAAATCTCTTTAAGAACTTTGTCTCTGAGTCTGATTCAGGAGTTTGGAGTTCATAGGACGGACATTCAGGAAAGGAAGGTCACAAGCAGGCTGGAACTGAAACCAGCCCAACTGTCCCATGGAACTGATGTTTATAGTTTCTTTTGAATACATATAGAAATTGACCTTCCCAGTCTTGAGAAACTTAAATTTGTCTTATCTGGAGTTCCTTTGTCAGGAAACCAACTATCCCAGATAGTAATTATATGCCAAACCTCTCACCTGGCATGAATGTGTAACTGACCACCTGATACTTGCTGACCAACTCCTTTTCCATAGCTCTCCTTAATTACTGTTTGCCCACATGTAGTTACAGTTTTTCCCTGATATATAAACCCCTAAATTTAGCCAGTTGAGGAGATAAATTTCAGAATGACATTGCATCTCCTTGGCTGTAGCACCCAAACAAAGCCTTCTTCCTTGGCAATACTTACTGTCTCACTGACTGGCTTTCTGTGCAGTGAGCAACGGGACTTAAACCAAACACCTGATATTTTGAAAACAGAACCCCATAAGAACAAAATGAAACCTTCTCTGTCTTTGTAATCTCTGACTTTGGTAATCTTACAGAAGCTGAGACCCATCATGGAAGAACTAAATATTCTCCCCACCACTGCCCTCCTGCCACACACCTGGCCTAGGAGACAAAAAAACTGAAGGAGGACAAGAGGAAGGCAGAACAATTGCAGGCCCAGCTGCTGCTTCATGCCAAAGGTGAGTCAGCTGTTGAGCCACATTTATGAGCCACAAAATGCCAGCTGCTTCCCTTCCACCTTCCAAACTTCCCAAGGATCTCCTTCTTGCCCACACTAACAAGAAATGTACAAGAAAGAAAAATCTGGAAAATGCAGTTCAGCCTAGACAGGTTGACACATCACAAAGCCATCATATACACTGTGCCATTTTGGAGTAGTACTATAAAGATTAAGAACATGTTTTCCGACATTCCATAACTAATGTTTTTCAAATCATATGGTAGGTTTAAATGTAAAAGCATACATAGTTGCCCTGGGAGCCTTGGGGGGGCTTTTATTCTTGTCTGAGGGTTCAAAGAAAACTTTCTAAAGGAGTTAAGTCTTAGACAATATGTGTGAAATAAAGAGACAAAGAATAATAGAAATGCAGTTGCAGACAAAGAAAGCATCAAAGCAAAGACACAAAGAGGGTATATAAATCAGCTTTCACTAGATTACCCTGGAGCAAATTCCAGAATCTTAACATAGGTTTGTTTTCTGTTTGTTTCTTTTGCTCACATTAATGTCTATTTCATTTGGCTGGATCTCCTTCCAATCTGCTTCACTGCGAGGCCCTTTCTCTTTCTTTTATCATCGTTGGCTACATTGGAAGATGACATTGGAGAATGTGCCATTCTTAAAGACTCAAAGGCATTCTATACCTGCTTCCTTTTTATAAAAGCTCTGGGGCCCAAGATTAACTGCATTCTCCAAATCAATTCAGAAATTTTAGCAGGAACATTGTTTGCCACACCCTTTATTCAGACCATATGATCAGGCTGGATTTTGATTGGTTCTTGGCATTCACTAACCTAAATTTGTATCTCTCTAGTTGAAAATGACAATCAAATGTATCTTCAAACTCTGCAAGTAACAGAATTTCTGGATTTTCTATATTCCTTTTCATTCTGTGCAAATCAGCTGGTTCTTTTTTGTGCTCATCTTTTTCTGTGGTACTTTGTCAAATGTAGCCACTAACACCCATGTTACCAAGTCTTTTATTTTCCTAAGCCACACATTCATTAGATACATTACTTTGGACTTCTAAGTTATTATGGGTGATCGTTTTACAGAATGGAGTTTGGGAGTATGGTGACAAAACACATTTCCTCAGTTTAATCAACACCCACACATGACCCAGAATCTAAAGCCACATATTTTTGGTTTTTTCTTGTAAGCATCAATTTTTGTATTAGATTTTGCTAGACTGTGCTACAATAACTCTCAAACTTTAATGGCTTACAACAACAAAAGTGTATTTCTCACATTAATATTGTCTGTCTGTTTGCTGTGCTCCACATCCTTTTTATTTTGGGACCCAAACTGAAACAGCAGCCTTTAATTTGGGACACCCAGCCTAACAACAAGGGGGAAAAACAAAATGGCTAAATGATTCAGTGGCACTTAATTCTTTGACATGTCAATAGACACTTTTGCCCACACTTTATGGGCTAAAGAAAGTCATATGGCCAAGCTAACATAATGAATTAGGGAAATCTTTTCCTTTCACAACTATGAGCCACAAACATTTTACACAAATACTACAATCTCCTACAGAATTGAAGCTGGAGGGTGAGGTTCACTAACAGTAGCCTATAAAAGGAGAGTACAGGATTAGTATTAGATGAGATGTATTTGGAAGGCCCTATATGCTATCCTAAGATCATGTACTTTTTGTTTTATAAGCAAAGGAGAATTATTGCAGATCTTTAAGCAGCAACACTGTGATATTTTCAGTTTATAAGCAGTGTTCTGGCAATGGCAAATACAGGAGACCAGTTAGGAGTTAATTTCCTCAAACTCAGTGGGTGCTAATGAGCGTTTGAAGCAGAGCTATGGTAGTAGATCAGGATGGGGCATGAGGTGTCGTATTCTTATTTAGCAGATAAAATATTCACAGGAAGAAGGTAAAGATTAAGAAGGGAAGGAAGATTGACTGCATTGAAGATAAAAGATAATTAATGATCTTAGAGGACATGGCAGTCAATGCATGGATGTAGTTAAGGACACATTTTGTAGATGGTAGAAGGATCAGGGTGTTTGTGAATGCTTCAACTTTCTGTGTGAAATAGAGGATGTTTGTTTAAATTAAACGACGTAGGAGTTGGGTAGGAGATTTGAACAGAATGCCAAAGATGTGGCATCCCTGAGGGGAGGAGGAGAGAACAAATAGAAGTTAAAATTTAAACCTAATTAAGAGGCTTGCCTAATAAGTTTGCAATGACTATAAAGGATATGTTTGGTTGATTTCTCCACCAATGCTCTGCAGCTTTAAAGGTACATTGAACATTCTGGGGTTTAAGGTAACAGAATGTTGGTGAGAAAGTGAGGCCCTTGTGTCTCTGTATTTAGTCTGTATTGACTGTTTGTTTGGAGTGAGGACATGAGGAACATGATGGATAAGAGTTTGAGGTTAGAAAGTGGGATATTTGCATTTAACATTTCTGATTTGGTACAGTTGATAATGAGGATTAAGACAAAGAAAGGGTGCAATTTGAGTGATGCTCAAGGGAAGTCTTTAGAGTTAGATAAATAAAAGAAATGTGAGGATAATATGTTTACGTCAATGTGGAAATGGACATTGAAGTCATTCTTGTTGATGTGGAGGGTAGAAATAATTGTTATGTGTGTTTGGGGAAGGGACAATTGTTGCAAGGATGTCTGGGAAAGAATAGGAAAATTATTGAACTCTTCATTCCTCCCTGTGGTTGGCAGAATTCTTAAATGACCCCCTGTGGTCCACACCCTTGTAGAATTCCCCACCCCCTTGAATGTGGATAGGACCAGTAACTTGCTTCTGACCAATAGGATGTACAAAAATGATAGGATCTTATTCCCATGATTATGTTATATTTCATGACATAGATGAGGGATTTTGCAGATATAATCAAGGCTGCTAATCAATTAACTTTAAGTTAATCAATAAGGAGATTATTCTGGGTAAGCCCAACCTTGTCTGGTGAGCCATTAAAAGGGGTCTCAAGGTCAGAGATGGAAGAAAATCAGAGAAATGCTTTCCTGCTGGTCTTAAGAAACCAAGAGCCATGCTGCAAATTTCCAAGACACTGAGGTGGCATAGGGGCTGAGAACTCCACTCCTATAACCACATGAGCTTGGAAGAGAACCCCCCAAGCCACAATAAGACCCCAGCCCCCGGCTAACACCTTGACTATAGTCTGGTGAGATCCTGAGTAGAAGACCCAGCTGAGCCACACCCAGACCCCTGACCTATGGAAACTGTGAGATAATAATGTAAATTTTGATGTGGCAATAGAGCACTAATAGACTACATTATGCTAAAAGACTAAAATGCTTTCAGGAATCTTGTGTACCATTCTATTTAAAATGTTTTCAAAAAAATTTTTTTATCTTCAACTTTTATTCACAGAGACAAATATGAGACAGTTTCTAAATTAAGAATATAGATTAGAGCATGACAAGCAGGCTGTGCAGTAGATGGATATAGAACAATGGGATGGATCTCAGTCATAATTCCCATCACTCCTACTTCTCTTTAGTCAGCTTGTCTGCATGGAGCAGAAACAAAAGAAACAGGTGCGTCCAGTCTGAGGGGCTGGCTCTGCTGACAATCAGCACCTCAGGAAAGGATGCTGGGCTAGGAGAGAGGTAAAAAGGATATGAAGTTTGCTGAATTACTAAGGCTGAGAATGGAATAGTAGGCGGGAGAAAGGGAAACAAAGGAAGGAGAAGAGAGAATCAAATGAGCAGCCGCTTTAATAGATACACATGATTTCATGATGGCTACTGGCATTTACCCTCCTTCCCAGAATAGTTGTCTTTCCAACTACTGTGGGAGAGCCTGCATGGCCAGCCAGTAATGGCAGTGCCATTTTCTTCATAGTCTGTATTCTACCCCTGCAAGGTTATTAACAGGAAAACTCAAACATTCCAGAACACCAGATAGGTCCATATACAAGTATCTTCTATTTTCCTTTCTTCTTTCACATCTATAGACTTCATTATAAGCAACCAGGAAGGAGCTTAGTATCTGTTGGCTACCACAAAATTTAATGGCTATGAGGAGGGAAGAAAGCCTTAACTATTAAATGGAAAGAAGTATAAAACTGTTTAGTAATCCATGAATACACGTCATTTCCACTTACAGAAAACACATTTTACATTTCAGTTTTGTTCTCTGAGTTCTCTTTGGAGCCAGAATGCAAAACTTCGTGAAATCGCTGTTTCAGACTAAATTATGAGTAATACTTTGGGATGTGGTTAAAGATTTGTTAAACACACCACAGAACAGTTTAAAGTGTTGTGTAATGATGCAATAAGGTACAGGAGATATACAGGAGCCTTTGATTCATGATTTATGGAATTATACTTAAGCTACTGCTATTGAGTGGTTTTTCAATGGTAGGCAAATATCCTTGACTGTTTTGGCTTATGGTTATGAGAAGAGGGAAGGTGGAGTTGATTACCCATTCAAGGTGAAAAACAAATGTCTTTATTGAACTCAAAACACTGGTGACCCTCTGAGAAAAGTCAGAAATCAGCACAATAGCCAATATTACCACTATGTGTGATTTGAGGGTAATTTGTGTTTCAAAAACACTATTTTCAAAGCAGTTCATTCATTCAGCAAATATATATATCTGCTCCAGACAGGCAGGCAGGCGGATAGATAGAGAGACAGAGAGAGAGTTAGAGGGAGGGAGGGAGGGAGGGAGGGAGGTAGATAGATAGATAGATAGATAGATAGATGGATGGATAGATAGATAGATGCCCTTTATTCAGAATGATCTTGACACATCTTTCATTCAAAGAGAAATTAATCTCTTCCCAGTTTATAAAAGCGATTTGACTAATTATATTATATAATGGTCTTGTCAAAAGACCTTTACCTAGGTGAGAATTCAATTATGTAGGGTAGGCAGAATTAATCACTAATACTTTTACAGCCTCTGTATCTATCTCCATGACAAGAGTAGTCAGAAAGAAAATGCAGTGAACCAGCAAGTTAAAGATATTCCTTTTGCTAGTTTGCAGTAGGTAAAATGAAGGAGTTTGGTGTTCCCAAATGTATGGTTTGGACTGAACAAAGATAGATATGCAGAATTTCACAGCATCATACTTCATAAAGCTACATCAAGTATTTTACACCTAATATATTAAGTATATGAAAAATCAGTAGAAAAGAGTATATATACTTCCCCAGACAGGATCAGAAAAAAAAATATCATAGTAAGCCTCTGGTAAAAGACAGGAGTAAATGTCTAGGGGAAATTGCACCAAGACTGAAATAAAATCAAAAGTTAATTGTGGAGATACTCCAGTGATTGTCAGTCCTGATTCTGAAACCAGTGATTTTTAAAGAATAATAAGGGGAAAAGGGAATCATTATCACCCTCAGTGCTTTTTTTCTGCATATGAAAAACTTCAAACCACAGAATAGATCTTCCTTTTGCTATATCTAAAATATATATACATAAATGTGTTAATATCCATATATCAACATATACTATATATTATCCAATTATATATATGTACACACACACACACACACACACACACACATATATATATGTATGTTACTGCCTTTCTATACAACTCCTCAATCTAGGTTTACAATACTTTGTCATGAAAAGGAAGATGATTTTTAAAGAAATTTCCAGCTCCCATCTTCCTCAGAAAAAAAGTCTCAATGCCTTTAGATTTTTCTGGGAACAATTACTTTTCCTACCCTTTACTTATCACTCTTGTTTTCTTCTCTGGACTACATCCAATCTCCTTTTTTTTTTTTTTTTAACACACTGAAGTTAAAACTGGTACAATGACTTGTAAGATCTTGGCCAAGTTTGAATAGCATCCATGTTTCTGCATCTTATTAAAATCCCAGAATCATTGAAAGTGAGTCTTTTTGTGCTCAAAGTCAGCTTAGCCTGACTGCACCCTCTTGAGACTAGAATATTGCAAGAAAGAACTCTTATCTGTGTTCACTGCCCAAAAGAAGTTGCTGTGGATTCTTCGAGTGGCGTTAGCTCTCTGTAGACATCACTGACATTGTTAGCTTATAGGCAAAACACGTTAAGCAGTGTTTATTTATAGGTGTTCCTTCAATGAAGTGACATGAGGCTCCCAAATGCTGTTCAAATCACTACATGATGAACTGCACATTACATGATCTTCTGGCACTTCTGATATTAACTCCAAAGAATCACTTTAGACATGTGTTTTTCCTTTTCTCCAACTGTGGATAAATCAAATAAAAGTTGTTTGACTTCACAATACTTAGAGCTGATCTATAATGTGATTTTGTGCCTTGTAGATAAAGTCATCAGCTGGAATTTTCTCAGGCAAAGTAATTAAGCTGCACAGAAATACTGCAGTTGCAGTCCAAAGAGGAAAGCCGATCCCAATTACAGAAGCCCTTTACATTTATTTTTGCTTATCCCTAATGGTCATCTGCATGCATTGTGTATTGCCATGTTAAAAAAAAAAAAATCACAAGTTGTTTACATTCCTTTAAGATGTTCTGATAATGGAATTTGAAAGTATCCCTGATTTAAATATTGCACAAGTATTAACTGCTTTAGAGGGGTGATTACAGATGGGATTTGTAGCCAAGCCATTTTCCCCAAACAAGTCCTTAGCTGCAGCCCACTTAAGTGCAGTTAATTCATTAGAACAAGAAGAACTTGAGTTAAATACATTAGCGATGAACTGTTCATCTGTAATAAGGCTGACTCATGCTGGTAATTTCTTGCATAGTTATTATTCAACGTGTACTCTAGAGTCCTAGCTGAAGGAGAGAAAAACAATGGGAAATGCAGTGTATCTTTTAGTATTGGGGTTTGAGAATATTTTTTCCATGGCACTGGCCAGAATTGAGCATCCCAGTGACTCACCTCAAAGACAGGTCACATGTAGAACATGCCAAGCATATTTCCATGATACCTTCTACAATGGCAAAAACCACAATTATTTTTGCACCAACCTGATATCAGAGAAGGCTGGAGACCCAGGAAATGCAGGGAACAACATCACAGAAGGAGTAGGGTTGCTGCCAAAGGCTCGTGTCAACAAAGCAAGCCCTCCTTAGAATCAGTGACTTACCGGGGTCCCTTTTTCCCTGAGCAAATGAATTAATTTGGCAGTTGCTATTCCTCTTCCCATACCAGCCATGTGCTCTAATTGCCTATTTCCTCCTTCCCAGTTTTGAATGAAATAACTTTATATCACTTCCTATAGTAAGTCAAAGCACGTGTCAGCACCCAATGGCCTTTAACAAATGTTCTGACTTGTCCTTCTCACCTCCCTTGCCCCCACTCCTTGCCTTCCATCCTCGTCAATAGATTCAAGCCCATCTCCTCTCACCCCATGACCTACCTAAAAATTTAGTGTTTCCAAGATCAGGCCTCCAAACCTCATTATTTCTTTTTAGGTATTGTACCTATAAAGTCAAATTTTCAAAGTATTAACAAATAACCCACTGGAGATCCCCTTATAACAATTTTGTGGTTATTCCTTTAAAATGACTGCTTTTCTTGCTAGTAAGTGTATAAGGCTCTTTTAAGTCTCTCTCCAATACTAATCTGATGTTTAGAAATGCCTGCTTGTGCAGGATCCCTATAAATGATCAGTATGCATTGCACTACCCAGGATTAATCTGTAATTTTAAAACAATCTTATCATTTCTCTTGAAATTTAATTTTAAGAAAACACTAGGATCTACATGGCATACCAACAATGAATTTAAACATTTTCAGCTATCAGCTTTCTCAAGTGCAGGGGAGTCAAACCAAGACTAAGTACCAAAATGTCACCTGGAATTCTTGTGAAAAATGCAGATTTTTATAGCCCAACCCCATGACCAGCAAAAGCATCGTCTTTGGGACTAACACCTAGGAATCTGTTTTTAGGGCCTTCAACTCACAATTTTATTTGTTGTCTCTGCCTTTTAGGTTATAGGCTCCAAGAGGACAGGGATTTTTCTTTTCTTCACTGCTGAATCCTTAGTGCCTAGATCAATGACTGATATTGGTTGTTCAATATTTACTAGTTGAATGAATAAATTCTCATCTACAGCCAGGTTTGGAAAGTATTGGTTTAGTGATGGATCACTGGAGCCAGATAATTCTTAGTTTGAATCCCAGCTCTGGCATTTATTAGCTCTGTGACCTTGGGCCAGTCCAAGGTCTTTCTGAGTTTCAGTTTCTGCATTTTTTAAAAGTGAGGATCATAAATTCTAAAATAAATATGTGCTGATTCAGTAATGAAACTCTTGGGTAAATGTAAGGATTGGGGATGATATATGGTAGATACAGTGCCTCACTCAATAAATGGCATCCACTGTTACTATTTAGATGTAGAAGTAGAGAACTGGCCAGCCAGGGGTCATTTTTATGACGGGATCATTTTTATGAGGACTTGGGGAAGCACATGAAAGACAAATTGGACATAATAAGGCTAATGGCTGGCCCTAAGAAAGAGCTGTTTGGTGCTCAATTCGCATCATCTAAAATAACCAAATGCCCAGGTTATTTCTAATGATGAAATTTAAAATGAAAAGCCATGTGAGAAGTAAGAAAAAGGGGAAATCAGTTTTATCCATCATCCCATAAAGCCTCATCAAGAATTGACACTTACAGACAGGATGAAGCCTGTCGCCCTACAGAGCTCTCACTGTCCATCTTTCCCTTAACTCTACTCCCTGCACTGCTTCTGTTCTGCAGGTGCCAAGGGTTCTTCTGTATAATCCACTGTTCTTTTGACTCTGTTTCTGAATCTGTGTCTTTCTTTGGCATTCTCTTATCTTATTCTGTGTCTAGAATTAACTGATAAAACTAGATCCTGCCCTAGAAATTTAACTGTGTGGTGTAGAGCATCCAAGTGAGTAGGCTTTTCATGCCAAGCCAGCTCACAGACTCCTGGGCAGCCCCTATAAATGACTGTGGCTAAATTTCGACCCACAGCATTATCCTTGGTGGTAATGATGGCAAAGCCCAATGCCCCAAAGTTTGGCAACATTTGTGTAATAAGTCAGTTTTGTTCATTTTTCCAAGGAGAATTAAAGGATTGTCATTTTGATCATAATGCTTGGTGTTGTGTCACAGAGATATCCATGAAACTCTGAGTGACTATTGTCCAGTTGGTCCCTTCAGGAAAGTTTATATTGAGAAACAACATTTGATATCATTGTAAATAACTTTATGACAATGCTGAACTTTACCTTATGAAGAAGTTATGTAGTAAGATATTTTAGATCTTATCAATCAAATAACATCTGTGTCTTAAGTTCTTAAACCCTAAAAAATGATCTTTCCCATCCTGGTTTTACAGTACAGACATTAAGCTTGGAGATAAGATGGATTACGTGGAAGGAGGGGATATACAGTCCCCTGATATGAACACTGGCTGGCAAGCAGAGGACAGAGAGGATGTTGAGTGCTTCAGGGTATGTTGTCTCTCAGATTGCCCTCCACCCAGACTTGCCTTTCAGGAACTAAGTATGTCAGCTTCCTAGAAAAGAAGGGCCTTAAACCTAAAGCAGGCAAATAAAAAGGTATGAATCTTAGAGGCCTGGCTGGAAAATAAATATGTAAAAAAAAAAAAAAAAAAAAAAACGAGTTCTCTTCTGTGGCTTTAATGACAGACTACAGCACAGGTGAGGAGAAGCCTTTCTCCAGCTTGGTGGTATGAGTGTTGGCACAAGATAAAAGAATACTGCTATGCCAGTGGGAGATGAATATGGCAGAGAATGAGGCCTCCCATGACCAGAGGAGGAAAGCCAGATGGAAGCATGAGGGATAATGTCATTTATAAGCCCGGGATTCTGCCCCAGCCCCTCCCACATGTGCACATACTCCTCCCACCAATCTCTTAAACCAGAAAGGAGAATTTAGGGGCTAGGATTCTAGTGGTTGTTGGAGGGTGTAATAATTTGCCCAAAAACTTTGTAGCATAAAACTACAAACATTCATTATCCCATCGTTTCTGCAGATCATGAATTCTAGTGGTTTCTGGCTCAGTGTTTCTCATGAAGTGGCAATTAAGTGCTGGTTGAGACTTCAACCACCTGAAGCTTTGACTAGAGCTGGACGATTTGCTTACAAACTCAGTGGTATTTGGCTGGAGGCCTCAGCCTTCACTACATCCTATGCCTCTCCACAGAGCTGCTTGAGGGTTCCTATGATATGGGAGTTGGTTTTCCCCAGGCAAGTGAGAAAAAAGAGGAAGCTACAATGCCTTTTATGATCTCTGAAGTCACACCCTGTCACTTCTACTATACTCTATTCATTAGAAATGAGTCACTAAGTTCAGCTCACATTCAAGGGAGGAGTATTAAGCTGTACTTCCTAAGGAGATTGGTAGCAAAGGAAGCCATAGACATATTGAAAATTCACAATACATTCTCTGGCTACATCTTATTTTTATTTCTCCCACATGCAAAATATATTCACACCACTCCCCACAAGAATCTCAATACACTACTAGCTTGAAATTCAGGATGTGGTCATGTAAATGAGGTTGAGGTATGAACAAAGCTTCCCAGATGTATTTTCTCTTGGTCTGAAGACCAGTTAACTAAAGAGAAAAGTTCTTGCTCCCTCCGCATACCCTATTTTCAGTGGTGGGGTAGGCACAAGATAACTGCTGTAGGCTCTCCTGTTCAAATAAGTGAACATGGAAGATTAACAGGAATCACTGGTTTATACCAATTGTGACATCAAATCTGAAATGAGTTGTTTCTTGAGTGGAATACAAAAGCACAGGGAATAATTATCTGTGGCTCTTGGGTCCATTCTTCTTTCCGTGTCATCCTTTCTTTTTCATGAAAGGAATCATGTGTTTGTTCTGAGCCTACTTCCTGTCAGTAGAATTTGGGGGAGTCCAGAGGACTCTCTTTAGCGCTGTTTCTGTTCCCTTTCATTCAAGCTGGCAGTGGTTCTGCTGATAAAATTCTGTTAAAAACATGTGAGTCTCCTGTGAATGTTACTAGGCTCCAATTCATTAGACAAAGCTACATCTTCAAATCAAGATAAGCTCTTCTCTAAGACTTTTGCTAAGGAACAGTATCCTTAAGCTTCTTAGAAGCCATAATGTTTTATTGAGAGGAGTTCTGAGACATTCAAATCTTTTAAGGGCCTTTTTCCCCTGACAAAATGACATTTTGAGGCATTTCCATTGATCTTTCTGATGTCTTAATAAGAGACTTTATGGCTGAACCTTCATCTTTGTTGTTAGATCTTGTGGAGCCCTTGATTTGATATTTTCCCTGACACTGTTTCCTAATTTTAACATCTTTTGCCTCCTTTAGAGGCTGAGAATTTTAAAAACTAGAGACATTAGCTTTTTTTTACTTAGTGGACTTTCTATAGCATCTCTCCTCTCAAATTTTACTATAAGCAGAAAGAAGAAATTAAGCAGCAAAATCAGCATTCTGTGTAGAAATTGCCTTAGCTAGTCCATTTAGTTTGTTAGATACATTTTCTACTTTCCACAGTATTGCAGGTGACAATATTGCTAATGTGTCTGCCACCATATAACAAGGACCCCTCTCCTCCAGTTTCCAAGAAGAAATTTCTCACTTTCCTTGGAGCCTCGTTGACAGTCTTCTTAAAAGTTCTGACTTCTACTAATAGTGTGGTCAGGGTACATTAGCATTCACTCTCCTCAAATTCTTTCCAGCTCCTGCACGTTAGTTAGCCTCAAAGCCAATCCACATTTTTAGATATTTGCTATGACAGCATCCCACTTCCAGGCACCAAAATCGGTATTAGTTACCTATTTCCACAATAACAAGATGTCCCAAAACCGAGTGTCTCTAAATAACAAAGATTTGTTCTGTATTTCTGTGGGTCATAAATTTGGGACTAGGTTATCTAGGTGGTTCTGATGTGATTCTCATGAGGTTGCAGTGAAGTCCAGGAGAAAGCCACAGGTTTTTTTTTATGTCCCATTGGACATCACATGCTTTCACTTTGGTCACAAGTGACAGAAGAGAGTTAGGAAGGCCAGCCCCCATGCAAGAGGAAAAGTATTAATCTCCCCCTTCCGAAGGTGAGTGTACCAAAAAATTGGTCATCAGATTTATAAACCACCAGAAGCCTGAAACGTTTATTATTAAAATTATTAATAGAATCATATTGCATCCCCAGTCAGATATGGCTTAGGAAAATGATGACTATATTTATGTCGTCAGAACGTGCCAAGTCTTTCGGCTACCAATAAGCCCAACATAACTAACTATAATGAAAGATTCTCAAGTTTCACCTTAACCTTTCAGTAACATTGGACATAATATCTCTTTTTCCTTGAAATCGTTTCTTCATTTGGCTTCTAGATCACCAAATCCTCCTGGCTTTTCTCCTGCCTCTAACTAGCTGCTTGCTTTCAATCACATGTACCATTTTCCCCTAATCTCTTTAACTCCAAAACATTGGAGAATCCTAGAGTTTGTTACTTGAACCTCTATTTTATCTACACTCAGTCCTTGGTGACCTTATGCAATTTCAAGGCTTTAAATACAATGTGTACCTGTAACTGTCAAATTTACATCCCCCCTCATGTAACTTTCCTCAGTTGTAGACTCATATCCAATCACATCCCCCACTTGAATGTCTACAGGCATCATCAACTCAACATGTCCCTAACGAAGTGTTTTATCTTCACCTCAGACTTGCTCTTCTTGCAGTCTTCCTCATTTCAGGTCGTGGAGACTCCATCTTTCCAGTTGCTTGGAATTCATTTCCATTCATCTTCTCTCTCCTTCTCTCCTTTATTCTCCGTTTTTCTCCTTCTTCTCTCCCCCACATTTTTAAGCTGTCAGCAAAATCTGTTGGTTCTACTTGCAAAATAATAGATTCATTGACATTTTTCAGAAGCTCCACAACTACCACTGAGATCCAAGCCACCAGTTTCTGTGTCGTGTGTTATTGCACTGGCTTTCTCATTTTCCACCTATGTTCCCCCTTCGCACTTTCACCCCACATAGTCTATTCTCAGCACATCATTCAGAGTGATCCTATTCAACATAAACCAGTTCACGTTACTCCTCTGTTTCAACTCTGCAATGCCTCCCTCTGTCATCCAGAGTAAATAAGTCCTTAAAATAAGCCAGGTGGTCTCATGCTATCTGGCTTTTGTCATTTTTCTGGCCTCATCTACTGCAATTCTCCCTTTATTCATCTTGCTTTAGCTCATTTTCCTGCCCATTCTTGTTCAAATACCAGGCATGATTTTGCCCCAGGGCCTGCTCCTTCTGCCTGAACGCTCTGCTCTTGCATTTCCATATGATCTTATACCAACGTAATATTCTGCAGAGTGAGATCTACCCTAATTACTTTATTTACAGTTGCTCCCCGACCCAATGGTCCTAAGTCATCTTTTCTGCTTTATTTTCTCTGTAACACTTATAATCATCTAAAAAACTATTCATTTTGTTCACATGCAGTGGCTCACACCCATAATCCCAGCAATTTGGGAGACCAAGGAAGGAAAATCATTTGAGACCAGGACATCAAGACCAGCCTGGGCAACATAGCAAGACCTGATATCTACAATTTGTTTTTTAAATTAGCAGGGCATGGTAATGCACATCTGTATCTAGCTTCTCAGGAGGCAGAGCCAGGAAAAACACTTGAGCCCAGGAGTTTGAGGCTGAGGGAACTACGATCCTGCCACTGTACTCTAGCCTGGGCAACAGAGCAAGACCCTGTCTCTTAAAAACAAAAAAGAAACAGCAAGAAAAACTATTCATTTTACTTATTTTTACAAAATGTAAACTATAAGGGAAGGCATTTTTGTTTGTTTTACTCAGCGATATTTTGTTAGCACCTAGGACTATTTTTGACACAAAGGCACCATTCAATACATATCCATTAGTTTTTTCATTCTCATCTTCCTGGAAGGCTCTTCTTCTCTCCTGTGAATGCCACAGCCTGACCACTCCAGACCTGCTCTTCAGGAGCCTTTCCTCACTAGCTGAGCTTCCATCCATCTACCTCACCTTCGCTTTTCTCAGCACTCACGGCCACAGCCCAGGTTACATTATCATATACTTTTTGTGTGCTTCATTTTTCTCCATTCTGCTCTTGTATTCATGTCTTGCATGTCTAAGTAGATCTTTAAAAAAAAATATTCACTTCCTTCTTTTTGGATCACTCTTTTGCCCCTTTGCAGTTCTGCAATATGCACTTCATAAATTCATGTTTTGTAAACAACTGTTAACCTCCTGAAGTGAACTTCCTAACCCCACACCTCTGATGGAAGATGCTACTTCGAGACAGCACAATGTTTTTGTAAAATGCATGCAATCATTTTCTATTTGTACAGTAATAAGTTTCAGGAAAAACCAGCTGAGCAACACAAGCAACTCTGTTCTAATATTCACACAGTTATTATATTCTCTTCAGGAAATAGAATCCACTTTTCCACATGGACTGAAAATGCTAAGATGTTAAAAAAATTTTTTAAAGTTCCCCTGAGATTTAGCTTCTTGCCATGATACTCTCTAAATAATTTCAGTGTTGTGTAAGGCATTATAAAACACTGTAATTTATGTGATCCTGAGCAAGTACCTCTCTAAGTGTTTGCCAGTTTGTTCATTTCGGAACCTGTTTCTGATATCCCTGAAGGTAAGTGAGAAAAATCCCTTCATATGCAACCTAAATATAGGACAATATCAAGATCATTTATGTCAGCTAAATATTGCTGTTAAGAATGACACAAAATTTTCTGATATTTTGAAATATTCAAGAAGCTTATCAAATGATTATACAAAGAATTATGCACATAGATTTTTTTCTTCTGTGAATTTAACATAATCCTCTACTTTTTTTTTCTAGATTGATCTCCTTATTATGTCATGATTTAGACTTTGCTTCGTGGTATTATAGATTGAAACAGGCTCAATTAGCTCATCTTTGCCTGTCTCATCTCACCTTTGATACCATGCATGTCTGTTTTGGTTCCAATCAATCATCTTAGGTTATTAAAGATACACTTGCATACACAAATCCTAAACACAGAAGCAGGACTTTTTTTTTACTTTGATGGAGTCTCAGTATGTCACCCAGACTGGAGAGCAGTGGCGCAACCTCAGCTCACTGCAACCTCTGCTGCCCGGGTTCAAGAGATTTTCCTGACTCAGATTCCTGAGTAGCTGGGGTTATAGGTGCCTGACACTGTGCCTGGCTAATTTTTGCATTATTTATTTTTTAATTATACTTTAAGTTCTGGATTACATGTGCAGAATGTGCAGGTTTGTTACATAGGTATACATGTGCCATGGTGGTTTGCTGCATCCATCACTCCATCATTTACATTAGGTATTTCTTCTAATGCTATCCCTCCCCTATTCCTCCACGCCTTGTTATCCCCTCCCCTAGCCTCCCACCCGCCAGCAGGCCTCAGTGTGTGTTGTTCCCCTCCCTGTGTCCATGTGTTCTCATTGTTCAACATCCACTTATAAGTGAGAACATGCAGTATTTGGTTTTCTGTTCTTGTGTCAGTTTGCTGAGAATGATGGTTTCCAGCTTTATCCATTTCCCTGTAAAGGACAGTAGAGATGGATTTTCACTATCTTGGCCAGGCTGGTCTTGACCTCCTGACCTCATGATCCACCCACCTCAGCCTCCCAAAGTGCTGGAATTACAGGAGTGTCTGGCAGAAGCAGGACTATTAAAGCATGTGACTAGCCCTTCTTGGAGCAAAACCACTAGTATTAGAAAAAAAAACCCACAAGGTGTTCTCAAATATATTCACTTTTTGAATTAAGACTATCATCTAATAGGATCTGACTCCAGTCCAGAGGTCTTTTAATTTATAAATAAATGTAAATCTATGCGGCTTCTTTTTCTCATGAATAAATTTCATTAACCTGTTGTTTATGCTAAAACTTTTCTTAATTTAATGTTTTAAATAATTTTTCAGAATATATATGACTATATAAAAAATACTGACCCCATATATCAATGACTTAAATTTACTATAAGTTCCTGGTATTATCTCACAAGTATAATTGGAATCTGTTGCTCTTGTTTTTGTCAAAGCCTTTAGTGAAGCCTCTTCCAAAAGGCTACCTGTTAAGATGGGAATTTATCGCATGTGACTACAAAATACGTATTATATATGTGTATATGATCTCAGAGCTAAAAGGACCTCAGAGCTTTTCTAATCATGGATTTTTGAGCTTTTATCCCAGCAAACCTGAGAAACAGACCAATCATTAACAGATACTCACCATAGTAGTAGATTCCTATTTCCTATTGCCACCATGAAAAATTATTGTAGATTTAGTGACTTAACACAAGCTGTTATTGTATAGTTCTATAAGGTCACAAGTCTGCAGTGAGTATCATGAGACAAAAATCAAGGTGACCACAGTACGGTCTTCCTTCTGGATACTTGAGATTCCTCCTAGAAAGTCTGATACTTGCTTTTCCAGAGGCTGCCCCAACTGCATTCTTTAATTTGTAACCCCCTTCTAGCAATCACACCACTTAAGACCCTTCTTTTACCGACTCTGAACTCCTGCCTCCCTCTTATATAATAACTCTTCCAATTACATTGGGCTGACCTGGATAATCTAGGATAATCTTCCCTTTTCAAGATTCTTAACTTGAACATGTGCAAAGTGTCTTTTGCAATGTACAGTAACATATGCACAGGTTAGCCCATAAAATGAATCGATGAGGGCATGGACACCTTCAGGTGAGGAAGGTGGTCATTATTCTGCCCACCAGAGGTAATGTTCTCAAGTGAGAGAGGAGGATATTCAAGCACATGTTATTTGAAAAATATATACTACTGCATTATGATTAAGACCAGGGACTCTGGTACCAGATGACCTGACTTCAAATCTCAGTTTCACTACCTAATAGGTATGAACTTTTAAGCAAATTTTTGAAACTCTCTGTGCCTCAGTTTTATAATCTTAAAACTAGAAATGATAATATTAGTGACTACCTCATGTAGTTGTTTTAAAGACTTGATGAATTTATAAATGTAAAAGCACTTAGAATAATTTTCAACCCATAATGTTTGATATGCTTTGGATCTGTGTCCTAGCCAAATCTCATGTGGAATTAAATCACCAGTGTTGGAGGTGGGGCCTGATGGGAGGTGACTGGGTCATGGGGAACCTTCATGAATGGTCTAGCAACATCCCCTTAGTGCTTCTTGTGATAGCGAATGAGTTCTCATGAGATCTTGTAGTTCTGAAGTGTTTATCTCATCCCCACTCTCTCTCTTCCTCCTGCTCTGGCCATGTGAAAGAATAGCTACCCCTTTGCCTTCTACCATGATTGTAAGTTTCCTCAGGCCTCCCAGATGCCAAGCAGATGCCAGCATCCCCCCAGTACAGCCTGAGAAAACATAAGCTGATTAAACATCTTTTCTTTATAAATTACCCAGTCTCAAATATTCCTTTATGGCAATATAAGAAGAGACTAATACAGTGTTCAAAGATATTTATAATTATTATGTGTCCTCATTATCTGCGAATGATTAATTCAATCTATATTGCTATTACAGATGAAGAAATACAGTCCCAGAGAACTTAAATAATTTACACAAAACAATGTGTTGGCATTAGATTATAAAACTCATCACATCAAGATTATTTTGTACTGTTGAACGAGCTTGCAACAAATCTGTTTTCAGTGGTGACAGAATTTTAAAAATACCTGTTTTCTTATTACTAATAATTCTTAATTAATTGATAACATAATCAACAAAACACTTTACTCATGCTTTAGTAATGAGAATCCTATGAACATATTTTATTTCTTTCTCAATTTCCTGTAACTTGAGATTGAGAAGTTGATAGGGTTATATTGTATTCTGTGAAGAATGAGGTATTTTGCCAGTGTGGCATGAATTTTAGAATACCCAAGTCCTAGCACTTCACAGAATAAACTTGTCCTTGACTTTTTATGTCTAATAATAGTGTATATTGCCATTAAAATAATTAGATGACTTTAAGCCTCCAATCAAAATGTACCCAAATTTACTTACATTTATAGATTTGATTTAGTCAGTGTATTGATTAATTCTGCAACACAATCAACTGCTTCTCACACCAAATTGACCGTTAGAATAACCAAATTAAACAGACCATTCAAGATGACAAGTTTTGGTGTTTTTGATTATACAGGAACTCTCACTGGCTTTTAATTTTTAAGTTTGCTTAAGAATCTTTCCAATCTAGGATTAGGATTCTGAGAGTGCTTGTTACCATTTCTGTGCTTATGATCCTTCCATATCCATCTGGCCCGAAATGAATTTTTTGAAATCTTTTCTTGCTGATGTGCTAAGCATGCAGTATAAAGAGAAAAATAATTTTATATGGAGAATTACTAAGTCAAGGACACATGACTATCTTTCTGATGAAACAGAAATTTTCCACTAAAACTTCAATTCCTTCCCTACCCTCCTTAACTAAAACATACAATAGAATCCTGAAATTTATGAAATGAAAAAGATCATAGAGATTATTTGGTCCCAAGCCCTTATTTTATGGATGTCTTAAGATATCGGAGGCAAAAATAAAAATGAGCAAGTTAATATCAGGGACCTGAAAATAATTTAATCACAGAAATTTTTTTGTTTGGCTCTGGGCCCAAAACATTTCATTTGATTGTGACTAAGACACATTTTCTTCTCACTGCTCTATTCTTCAGGCAGAGGCAACTAAGTGTTAATTATGATCCAGTCCTTGACGGTTACTGTATCCTTTTTTCTAAATGACTTTTACTGTTGTTTTGCTGCCAGCTGAAGATGACCTTATGATCTTAACATATTTTCAATGACTATTCTACAAGAAATGTTTATATATTCCTAAACTACCATGCTCATTCAGCTGTCAAGCCTCATCTTTGTATTATTCTCCTTTTTAATGCTATTCTCTCTTTTAAAAAATCAGTTCTGAAAGACAAAAACTGAAAGCCCTTCTTAGATGCCGTAGCTATCCCTGCTGATTTTTCCCTGTGTGTCCTTGATTAAGTCAGTTAAACACTTCGACTTTTGTCATTGGCAAAATGAAGACAATAGCACATACAAAATGGAATAATTGAAAAATGGAGGCAGGCTTTCTAAATATCTGTTAATTGAAATTACTAGTATTTCTCATTGTTAATTAGAAATGTTTTCTTTGAGGCCAGGTGCAATGGCTCATGCCTATAATCCCAGGACTTTCAGAGGCTGAGGTAGGCAGATCACTAAGGTGAGGAGTTTAAGATCAGCCCGGCCAACATGGTGAAACCTTGTCTCTACAAAAAATACAAAACTTAGCCTGGCATGGTGATGCATGCCTGTAATTCCAGCTACTCCGGAAGCTGAGGCATGAGAATCGTTTGAACTCGTGATGTAGAGATTGCAGTGACAAGATCACGCCACTGCACTCCAGCCTGGGTGATGGAGCTAGACTCAAAAAAAAAAAAAAAAAGGTAAAATAAGTGTTTTCTTTGGCTGGCACCTCTGCATGCCCAGCCCCCATTTGGTTTTTCTCCCCCTACTGACTACCTGAATGCTACATTCTCTGCCACCCTCCAGGAAGTGACTACCCATGAAATCACAAATGCTCCCTTCACTTTTTCTGTCCCTCTCTTTCATTGTAGGCCTTCTAGTTTTGAGCTAGTTCACTTTATTATTTCTTCTTTTACACATGCATAGCTAGACTGACCTTACCCCACATGTGTTCAACTTTGTTGAATATCTGCTTTGTCTAGGTGATTTCACATATAATATCTTCACTAATGCTCAAATAAATCAGTGAAGGAGATGCTATTTATTTCATAAATGATGACCAAGCCTCAGAGATATTAACAGACTTGCCCAGGGTAATTCAAATGCAGTGTCAGGGTCAGGATTTGAAGCTAGCTTACCAGTAGGTCCCTCAGAGTTATAAGGAACTTGTTGGTTTGCTGGTCCGACAGGGCCGATGTGTTAAACCATCTTTAGCCCTCTTTGAACAGCTGTAAGCTAACATTATGCCTTTGGAATAAGCTGAAATGTTACCTTTAACCAAAGGAAAGTTAGTTCCTATACCTCATTCTCACTTTAAGATAAAGTCAGACAGCTTATA
This sequence comes from Ateles fusciceps, assembly GCA_036589455.1. Classification (NCBI taxonomy): domain Eukaryota; kingdom Metazoa; phylum Chordata; class Mammalia; order Primates; family Atelidae; genus Ateles; species Ateles fusciceps. Next base: position 1,805,925 of record JAZHEH010000424.1, on the reverse strand, counting down.
CACTTTGTCTATCCAAGAAACATCTGAAAAAATAATACCTGAAATCTATAGAAAAGTACATTAACACAGATGATCACACAAAGCGGTTTAAGAGGAGCCAGCTAAAATGAGAATTTAAGCCTATCCCACTGTTGTGTGATGTCACCAGCCACTGCTGAGAGAGGTTTTCATTCAGGACCCCCTAATGTGCTAATAATGGATTTCTTCATTCCCCAAACAAAAAGGTAATCTAATTTATAAAAGTGGTATTTTCCAATGAACACAGGGTAAAAGGTATTTGTTCAGCAATTCTCTGGCAGATCATTGTATTATATTCATAGAAATGCATATTTTATTTCATATTAAGTACAATCTCTTGGCTAGCTTTAATACCTTCATCCATAGAACTCAAAAGAGAGCAACCAGTGTCAGTGCATAGCTGTGGATATCCCCAAGTCCATTGATAGGAGTCAAGTGGGAATTTCATGTTCTCAAGTGATACCACTTCTCTTTCATCACTGAGGTTTCTATCAGCAGATATCAAGAAGTAGCCTGTGCACTTGATGTGAGACTGTTTCTTTGCTGACTGGCTAAGATGAAAGGAATCACATACATTAAAAGTTAGGCCACTGTGTTGTCAAGACCTCCAGTCACTTTCCAGGCTTTTCTCTCACTTTGGTTACTACTCAATCTTCTTTGCTGGTTTTCTTCTCTTCTTCCTATGATTAAAATGGTCAGGTGTCTGTCCTTGCACCTTTTCTCTTTTTAATGTTAGTCACTCTTTTGGGTCCATCATCATGCAACATGGCTATAAATACTATCTTTACACTAGTAACTCCCAAATTAATATCACCAACCCCATTCTCTTTCCTGAACTTCATACTTATCCTATTACCTACTCAATGTTTTCATTTGGATTGATCCTAGGCATCTCAGACTTAACAAATCCGAACCTAGATTTCTGCCCTCCCTGCTCCGTGAAAGGGCTCAATATACAAAACGACCCCCAAATGACAAAGGAGTTGAAAAACCAAAGAACAGGGAAGCTATGTCCAGTTTGCTGGTAATGGATGTTTTACTGAGGAACTTACAGAAGCCTGGTTTTGGGGAGCTTCAAAACAGATAGGGCTCTGCACTTGTTACCCCCAGACCCAGGGCTTATGTACCATAGGGAAAAAGCATACATGCTCCAGGAAGATGATGAAAGACAACCCTCCAGAACAGGAAAGACTGCTATTAATACATGTGTCACAGCCTGTAATGTGTGTAGTAACATCAAGGTTGACACACTGTTACACTAACAACAGGAAATAAAGTAGAAATCAGGAGACATTCATAGGACTGGGGCTAATCAGAAGTCAACATGACTGATTAGCATCCAAGATGCAGTCACTTTTGTCTCCATGCCCCTCTAGTCCAAACCTAGTTTCACAATGTCCTTCCTGCCCACCCTTCAGATAATGATGCCTTCATTCTGTAAGACATCAGGGCTACACTGGTGAGCAAAAAGAGAGAGTTCTGTCTTCATAGAAGTTATAAAACACAGAGACACATTAATCAGATAACCCTACACAAATTGTGTAATTATGATTGTGCTGTGTTTTGGAGGAAAGAAGGCAGCTTGAGAGAACACTTAAACCTGACATAGACTCGAGGTCAGCAAAACAATGGAAGAAATATCATTTCAGCTGTGATCAGAAGGATGAGTTGTGAAGAAGATTTTCGGATACAGGAAATAGTACATGCAAAGGCTCTGTGGAAGGAAGAGCATGGAATTTAAGGGGCCTGCATAGGTCAAGCCACACGCAGAAGGTGAGAGGAAAAATAATGAATTAATAGGGCAGATAGGTTTGCAGGTGCCTTCTCCAGGTTAAGGATTTGGTCTTTATCATAAGAGCAATGGAAAAGCCATTAAAGTCATTAAAAATATTTAAACAAGGGAAAGACCTCATCAGGTTTGTATTTTTAGAAAGTAACTCTGAATATGATATGATGAAGGATTGAAGGAGAGCCAGACTGGATAGAGGAGACTGTTGCAAGAACTAGTGTTTCCATGTGGGATTTCCTTTATGTATTTTCCAAGATATTTGTTTTTCTGAATTTCAACAAAAATCAGTCAAAAGTTCAGAAAAACAGGAAAAAGGAACATAAGCCTCCTGTGAAAATTAAAGTTTAGCAACCAACATAGAGACTGCTGGTTTGACAGAATCCACTGACTTCAAGTAACAAGCTGTATTAATCCATTTTCAAATTGCTGATAAAGACATACCCGAGACTGGGTAATTTATTTAAAAAAAAATGTTTCACGGGCTCACAGTTCCATATGGCCAGGGAGTCTGTCGATGAATCATCAATGAAAGAGATGCTGTTCATTCATGGAGGAAGGTAAAAGGCACATCGTACATGGTGGCGGCAAGAGAGGATGAGAGCCGATAGTGAATGAGAGCCGATAGTAAAAGGGGTTTGCCCTTGTAAACCATCAGCTCTCGTGAGACTTATTCACTAGCACAAGAAAAGTATGGGGTAAACCCCCCCCTTGACTCAATGATCTGCCACTGGCTCCCTCCTACAACACATGGGAATTATGAGAGCTATAATTCGAGATGAGATTCAAGATGAGATCTGGGGACAGAGCCAAACCATATCACAAGCCCAAGCAGGAAATGCTGACACTCATAGAGTGGAAAGTGGAGGCTGACATTTTTTAAAACTGAGACAGGAACACTAGGAGAGAAGTGGTCATAGCCCAATCAGTCCATTTTATCTGTAGCTCTTGTCACATTGTAAGTGTGCATTTGTGATCCTCTCTGCTGACAAGGGTGAGTTGTTCTTGCAAATAAAAATGATTAATAAATGTATATACATAGTACATTTTATACAAATCTTATGTGTAATGCTACAAAAAAATATAAAGTTGTGGATACAAAGTCCTCCAAATGGGCAATTTTGACACATGATTCTGAGTAGTAGTATTGAGATTTCTAGGAGATCTGAAGTCATGTTTTTCAAATACCTTCCAACAAGCTAATTGAAAGGGTGTTTTCTAGTGTTTGAATATTTGCCACGGGCTATAGTTCAATGTAAACACTTTAACTGAGAAAGTACAAAGAGAGGAAGATGTTTTTGTGGAAGACCAACATGAAATGAGAAACTGATCTAAAATGTGAATTAGCAAAAGCAATATGGATTTCATGGCAAAACCAAAATTAGGACAAGTAGATGGAATACTTTCATTGATAAAAAGGAAAATAAGCATATATGAAGCAATATGTATCTTAATGACAAACTTGAAAATGCTTCTGAATGAATTCTTAAAAATTTGACTGCAAATGAACAGCCTAAGACTTTTTTATATGTACAATATTTGACATGAAAGAAAGATCAAGGCAATTATAAGAAAGGACAATTAGTACTGTGTGTGTTTTTCTTTTTTTTTCTTTTCTTTTTAAAAATAATTTATTTATTTTACTTTAGGTGCACACTATATCCGGCATTTCTCCCCATGTTATCCCTCCCCCACCTCCTATGTGTGTTTTTAAATGTACGAATAACTTTTAACTATTAAATGCTTATGGCTTCATTTTCCCATTTTAAAATTATTTTTGACATTTATTTTCTGTTGTTGTTCCCCTTATTTATTTCTGCTCCCAAATGCCTTTGTCGGGCAGAGATTATTTGTACATGATATTAAAATACAGAATCTTGTCACAATATTTGATTCATAACAATAATAAAGTATGTATTTATTATTATACCTTTATAGGATACCTGTGAAACAGTATGTTCCTATCACAGAAAAATAATGCACTATTTATTATTATGGGTACTCATTATTATTAAATATATTTAAGTATTGTTACAAAGTATTATTACAATGTCTCGCTAAAAAAAACACATAAACTGTTGCACAGAATAGCTTATGATTTCAGAATTTCTAAAGAATTCTCTGGAATTCTGATTTCTCATTCTCAAATCATGAAAATTACTATCTGTCAGGAACTTGGAAACATTAACAGAAGTGCAAGAAAGGAATGGTAGTATCTTGAACAATAGTGTAGAACAATAGAGATGAAGAGAAATAGGCAAAGAAATATCCAGGAAGTTAAATTCACAGGAGTGGCAGAATAACTGGATGTGGAGAATGAGGTACAGAAGAGTATCAAGAATAACTTCTAGTTTCTGTTATTGTGATGGTGTGTGCCATTTATTAAGACAGCATTGAAGAGGACCAATGTATCAGTCAGGATAGACTGAGCTAAGCTTAAAAAACAAGCATCCCCCAATTACTGCTGATATAAACAACAGAGGTTCAGAGACAGAAAGTAGAGTAGTGATTACCTACAGGTAGTGCTGAATGCTGATGTGTATAGTTTCTTTGTGGGGGGTGGTATTTAAAATGCTCTAAAATTAGATTGCGTTGATAGTTGCCTAACCCTGATTATTAAAAACCACCGAATTAATTTTATTACATGTGAGATACATCTTAATAAAGCTTCAGTTCATTCTCATTCACACTATATGTTGATTTCAGGGAAGACAGGGGCTCTGCTCTATGACGTGCTCATTTAGGAACTAAGCTTATGGTTTTTGCACCATCTGAAATGTTGATTAGTTTGGGGTAGAGTGCATGAAAAGAACATGACAAATTTCACAGAAGCTTTTAAAGGCTTATACTTGGAAATAATTTATGTCATTTCTGCTCATGTTGCATTGGCCAAAAGCAAGCCATGTGACAAGGGCACAGAGAAGCACAATCTTACCAAAAAGAAGAGATCCAGAAACACATTAATGACTACTAGCACCAGGATTGGGGGAAAGGGGAGAGATCAAGAGTTCCACAGTAGACGTGTTGAATTTGAGATGCCTTTAAAATCCTCAGAAAAGTGTGTTAAATAGGCAGCTGGTTTGTGAGACTAGGAGCTTAGAGAAGAGGTCTTGGCTAAAGAAACAGATGAGGTGGTCATTGACTTACAGGTGGTTATTTAAAGTCATGAGGATGGAAGAAATTACAAAAATAAGTGTCATCTATAGATATCCTATAAGGCACACGCTTCTTTATGCACAGATAAACACACACATCATATTCTATCGTGACTTGTCTCCTGAGCCATCTGAAATTATAATTGCTAAGAGCAATAGGGAGGGTGTCATACAGTCTTTGGAATCTTAGAAATATTGAAGGTGACTAGAAGGCAATTGGTATTTTATGTCTGTCAATTTTTCTTCAAAAGGCTACCTGCTCAATGAAACCCCTGACATCACATATGCTCTCTTTGCCTTTCAAATTCCATAACACTTTATTTAGCTCTCTTTTATAATATACTTCATACTCTACTTCATCATTCAGTGTGTTTATATGCTTGTTTTATTCCTCCTACTAAACAATATGTCTCATGTTGAGGTCTGTGTTTTAATCTTTTTTATAGCCATCATAACACCTATGACCATACCTTCTACAGGGTAGTACAAAACAAAAAGAGTATGTTTTATAAATATGTTTTCCCAAATAAACCATAAGGTCTGTAAGTACAGATGATGTGTTCATTATTTCTTTGTGTTTTGATTTCTGCATAGCATAGTGGTTCCCATATAGTTGATGTTTGATAAATGTATTGATTGATGGATTAATTCAGAGAGAAATTAAAAGTCTTCAGCACATTATTTTAAGAGATTATTTGGGTTGCTTTCAGGTGAAAATATATGTACAAAAAGGTTTAGTGTATGTCCTTCTCTTCAATGCAAACTTACATACTCAAAGCTATGAGCTACTACTCACAGAATCAAAAATAAAACTGGGCATTATGGCTCATGCCAGTAATCCCAACTATTCAAGGAGGCTAAGGTGGGAGAATCACTTAAGCCCAGGAGTTCCAGACAAGTCTGGGCAATATAGTGAGACTTCATCTCCACAAAAAAGTTTTTCAAAATTAGCCAGGCACGGTGGTGTGCACCAGTAGTTCTAGCTACTTGGGAGGTTAAGATGGGAGGATTCCTTGAGCCCAGGAGTTTGAGGCTGTGAGGAGTTATGATCATGCCACTGCACTCCAGCCTGGGTGACAGAGTGAGATCCTGTCTCTAAAATAAATAAAAATCACAAAATAAATTTGCCTTCTCTGTCTATGATGTCTCAGACAGACAAATAAATTATTGTTTTGTAAGGTATTTTATTCTCTACAAGGTATTCTATGTCTATGGAATCCCATATTCAAAATGTCGTAGTGATTCTCAAATCATTCTCACAGATTAATTTTTTAAAGTAAATATTGAATATATTAATATATCTGTTGTATGTACATGTACATATATTATCCACTGTATTCTAATATGATTTTATTTAAAGAAGCACTAGGAACTTAATAATTTATAAACATTTAATAATACAACAAAATATGATTAAACAGACTCCATATAACAATATATGTAATTTAATTATGTAGCATGTGCATAACTATAATTGATAATAATCAAGTCAAGAATACAGCAACATGAGAAGATGCATGTTAAGATAAAACAACTTTCCTTATAAGCATTATTATAAAAACAGCACCAACTTAACCATGATTCAAAAATGATGTAAAAGAAAGGGTATAAAAATAAAGACAAAAAAATCTCTGAGAAAAATAATAGATAATGTATGTAGTATCTAAGCCAAATGGTTAAGAAAACAAGGGGGTTCTAAGTTTTATTTGTATATTGTACAAAATTTACAGAGCCAAAGTCTAAAGACCCAGTGGTATGGTCTTAAAGACATAAAACTAATTCAACTAGTTAGGAATTGTTGCATAATCTTCCAGGCCTACTGATAAGTCAGAAATTAATTCCCACCACAAGTGATCCTTCCAGGATAGATTTTCTCTTTGATTTCTACTGCTTCCTTTATTGCTTTATAAATCCAATATAAATTACTGCATATGAATTAATATATGTTTATATAAATAAAAATATTTTAAATATATGAATATGTAAATATATATATAAGTAAAATACAATACAAATAAATATGTATAAGTAACTATAGCTACCACAAACAAGCTTACTGAATAGCGGGGAGGTGGGATTTGAAGTGGACAGTGTCTAAAGAAATTGACGAAACACAATTCTTAACAATGCTGAATTTTGCTTTGGCCTTCTTTTTGAAATAATGCTTCAGTGAACTGCTAAAAATTTTGATTGAGCACTTACTATGAAGCAGGTACTGGTCTATGTTACAAAAATGAAAACAATACAGCTTTTGCTTTCAAGAAATTTAGACCCTGAGTGTTGGTTCTTCCCTTTCACTAAAGACTTCCAAATTCTAGTTCTTACTTCCTTACAAAATACCAGGCCCACAACCCCACAGACAGTGAGTTGACTTGGCAAGATGGAAAAATGCTGACTCATTTGGGAAGAAGACAGCCTGAGGTGAGGCTGTCATCCTTCAATGGCAGTAATAACCAATGGCTATACCAATTCCAGCAACAGATTAGCTCTGTCATATTTAATAACCGCAACTTTAACATAATGGGAAAAAAAAAGTGCCTTCCCTTTTTTCACACATAAGCCCATCCAGGCTGATATCTCCTGAATGCCTTAGAAAGGCTCTCTAGCCCCCACCAAGACATCCAGTCACATATAATAAACTGTAATGAAACTAGCTGCTAAACTAAGCATAATAATCCCAGCCCTTGAGATTTATTTATGCAGATGAGGTGTGGACTAATTCCCAATCAGATTCTAGCTCAGCATTTGCTGCTGAAAAAAAATCATTTCCAGTTACCAACAATGTCTAAAAAGAATCATACACCTCTTTACATCTGCATGCATACACAGAATAGACAGAATAGACACGTGCACAGATGTTATGCCTGAATTGAAGCAGAGATCTATGAACAGGTCAATAAATGCCATGAAAGTGAATCTTGGCAATGGATGTTTACACTAAATTAGAAGGCAGAAGTAAGGCTGACACCTTAAGACTCAAATACCTTCATTTCCTTTGGTAAATGCAGCTTCCCAGCATCCGTGTCTTGCCCCTCTTGAGACAAAGGCTGGTCTTCTTTCTATCATGATAGATTTGTTTTCATTTTCTAGAATTTTATATAAATAAATTCATACTACATATACTTTTTTTCTCAGCTTCTTTCACTCAGTATAATTATTATAAGATTCATCTATGTTGTGTGTATCTGTAATAGATTCCTTTTTATTGTTGAGTAGTATTTCATTGTATATAGATCCCATAGTATATTCACATGTTATTCACATGCTGGACATTGGATTGTTTCTGGTTTTTGCCTTTATATATAAAACTGCTATAAACATATAGCTTTCATTTTTTTTAGGAAAAAAATCTAGGAGTGGTTGACAGCATTGTAGCTACATACTTCACTTTTTCAAGAAAATTCCTAACTTTTCCAAAGTGCTTACATGGTTTTATATTTCCAACAGAAGTGTATGAGTTCTATTTCTTCCATGTCATTACTAACATTTAATTTGATCTGCCTATAATTTTAGTAATTCTAATAGATATCTAGTGCTATCTCATTGTGTTATTAATTTGCACTTCTCAAAAGACTAATGACATTTCATGTGATTATTTGCTAGCTCTATATTATCTTTGAGTATGTATCTGTTCATATCTTTTGCCGATCATGTAATTGAGCTTATTGAGCTTTTGTTTGCTTATTATAAAGTATTAAGAGTTTTTTCTCTATTTTGAATGCAAGTCCATCAAATATATTCATCAGACATCATTTTTCCCAATGTGTGGTATGGCTTTCCATTCTCTTAATAGTGTCTTTCGCTGAGAAAAGTATGTAATTTTTGATAAAATCTTAAATGTAAATCTTTATTTTATGTACCATGCTTTCGATGTTATATATGAAAAAAATCTTTGCTAACCCAAGATCACAAAAGTTGTCTTCTATACTTTCCTCTATAAATTTTATAGTTTTAGGTCTTACATTTTGATTTGGGATTTTGTTTTTTTCTTTGAGATGGAGTCTCACTCTGGCTTCCAGGCTGGAGTGCAATCTTGGCTCACTGCAACCTCTGCCTCCCAGGTTCAAGCGATTCTCCTGCCTCAGTCTCCCAAGTACCCGGGATTACAGATGCCTGCCACCATGCCCAGCTACTTTTTATATTTTTAGTAGAGATGGGGTTTTGCCATATTGGCCAGTCTGGTCTCAATCTCCAGACCTCAGGTGATCTGCTCATCTCAGCTTCCCAAAGTGCTGGGGTGGGTTACAGGCATGAGCCATCATGCCTGGCCTAGGATCCACTTTTTAGTTTTTAGTTTTTTTTTTTTTTTTTTTTTTTTTTGCGTATGGTGTGCAATATACATCAGCATTCTTTTTTTTTTAATTTTAAAAATATTTTATTTTTTTTTATGTATGGCTGTCCAGCTCTTTCAACATTAAGTGTAGAAAGACTTTCTTTTCTTTACTAAATTATGTTTATACCTTTGTTGAAAATTAGTCATCCATACATGTGTGGGTCTATTTTTCAACTCTGTATTCTGTTTTGTTGATGTACGTGTCTATCTTTACATCAATTCTACTTTTTTTGATTATTGTAACTTTACAATAACACTTAAAATTAGACAGTATTAGTCTTCTGTCTTTGTTTTTCTTTCTCAAAGCTTTCTTGGCAACTCTAAATCCTTTGCAGCTTTAAATTATTTTTAGAGTGTAGATATTACTTCTGTGATTGATTTGTAATTTAATTTCATTTTGGTTAGAGAACATTCTTTGCATGACCTCGGTTATCTTAAATTTGTTAGATTTGTTTTGTTAGGTATAATTTTGTTTTACAGACTAGGCAGTGACCTACATTGATAAATGTTTCCTATCTACTGGAAAATATATGTGTTATTCTGAGTGAAGTGTTATATAAATATCAATTAGATAAAGTTACATATGGGACTGTTCAAATATACATTTTTAGTTAATTATCTGTCTACTTGTTTTATAAATTATCAAGTAAGGGGTATTAAAATCTCCCATTTTAACTGTAATTTTTTTATTGCTTCTCCTTGTAGCTGTACCAGTTTTTGCTTCACTTGTTTTGTAGCTAAGCTTCTAGATTTACAAACATTTAGAAATATTATGTCATCTTAATGAATTGTCTCCTTTATCATTATGAAATAACTTCTTCGTTCCTGGTAATATTCTGGGCTCTGATATCAGCTTTGCTTGATGTTTATATGGCCACTCCACTCTAATTAATGTTAGGATAGTATATCTTTCTCTATCCTTTACTTTTACACTATTTATATTTTTACATTTAAATTGCATTTCTTCTAGAGAGAAAATAATTGGGTCTTGCTTTTTTTTTTTCATCCAGACTAGCAAGGTTTGCCTTTTAATTTGGGTATTTAGACCATGTGTATTTAGTGTGATATAGACCATTTATATTTAATGTGATGAATTATATAGATGAGTTAAATCTGGTATCTTGTTGTTTTCTATTTATCTTATTTGTTTTTTTATTCCCTTTTCCTTCTTTTGTCTGTCTACTTTTAGATTAATTGGATCTTAAATTTTTATTTCATCTCTATTGTTGGTTTAGAAGCTAGCTAGATTGTTATTTTAGTGGAATTTATAGAATTTCTACATTTGTTAATGTATCACATTCCTCCTTCAAGTAATATTACAACATTTTACCTATGGTATAAGAACCTCAAAAGTGCATAATTTCATTTATCCCCCTCGACTTTTGCTATATTGAAGCTATATATTTTAATTCTACATAAATTATAAACTGCACATTATATTGTTATTTTGTTTAAATGGTTTAAAAATCTCTTTTAAAGTTATTTAAATAACAATGAAATATTTTATATTAATTCATATACTGAGAATTTTCACCATTCTTCATTCCTCTGTGTAAATTCCATATTTCTATTGGCTTTTTCCTTATGCCTACAGTACTTTATATATATATGTGTGTGTATGTCTATATATATATATATATATATATGTACATTTATAGATATAGATATCTACAATACTGCAAAAGTCAAAAGGGAGACATAGAAGTATGCAGTTTCAATGTTCTTATTGGTAAAATGTTGCAATATCACTTGAAATAAGAGTAATACAGTAATAATGTAGAAACTCTTATAAAATTCACTTTCTTTTTTTATTTTATTTTATTTTAATTTATGTGTATACTATATCCAGCATTTATCCCCCATGTTATCCCTCCCCACCCTCCCCACCCTCCGCTGTCCCTCCCCTATCCCCCCCAACTGCCCCCAGTGTGTGATGCTCCTCTCCCTGAGTCCACGTGTTCTCATTGTTCAACACCCACCTATGAGTGAGAACATGCAGTGTTTAGTTTTCTGTTCTTGTGTCAGTTTGCTGAGAATGATGGCTTCCAGATTCATCCAAGTCCCTACAAAGGACACGAGCTCATCTTTGTTATGGCTGCGTAGTATTCCATGGTGTATATGTACCACATTTTCTTTGTCCAGTCTATCATTGATGGGCATTTGGGTTGGTTCCAGGTCTTTGCTGTTGTACACAGGGCTACAATGAACATATGTGTGCATGTGTCTTTATAGTAGAACAATTTATAGTTCTTTGGGTATATACCCAGTAATGGGATTGCTGGGGTCAAATGGAATTTCTATTTCTAGATCCTTGAGGAATCACCACACTGTCTTCCACAATGGTTGAACTAATTTACACTCCCACTAACTGTGTAAGAGTGTTCCTATTTCTCCACATCCTCTCCAGCAACTGTTGTCTCCAGATTTTTTAACGATCGCCATTCTAAATGGCGTGAGATGGTATCTCAATGTGGTTTTGATTTGCATTTCTTTAATGACCAGTGATGAGCATTTTTTCATATGTTTGTTGGCCTCATATAAGTCTTCTTTTGAAAAGTCTCTGTTCATATTTCATCCACTTTTGAATGGGGTTGTTTGTTTTTTTCTTGTATATCTGTTTTAGTTCTTTGTAGATTCTGGATATTAGCCCTTTATCAGATGGGTAGATTGCAAAAATTTTTTCCCATTCTGTTGGTTGCCAGTTCACTCTAATGATGGTTTCTTTTGCTGTACAGAAGCTCTGAATTTTAATTAGATCCCATTTGTCTATCTTGGCTTTTATTGCCATTGCTTTTGGTGTTTTAATAATGAAGTCCTTGCCTATGCCTATGTCCTGGATGGTTTTGCCTACGTTTTCTCCTAGTGTTTTTATGGTGTTAGGTTTTATGTTTAAAATCTTTAATCCATCTGGAGTTAATTTAGTGTAAGGTGACAGGAAGGGGTCTAGTTTCTGCTTTCTGCACACTGCTAGCCAGTTTTCCCAAAACGATTTATTAAACATGGAGTCCTTTCTTCATTGTTTGTTTTTTTCAGGTTTGTCAAAGATCAGATGGTTGTAGATGTGTGGTGTTGCTTCTGGGGCCTCTGTTCGGTTCCATTGGTCTATGTCTCTGTTTTGGTACCAGTACCATGCTGTTTTGATTACTGTAGGCTTGTAGTATAGTTTGAAGTCTGGCAGTGTGATGCCTCCGGCTTTGTTCTCTTTCTTAGGATTTTCTTGGCTATGCAAGCTCTCTTGTGATTCCATATGAAGTTGAAAGTGTTTTTTTCCAGTTCTGTGAAGAAGGTCATTGGTAGGTTGATGTGGATAGTGTTGAATCTGTAGATTACTTTAGGCAGTATGGCCATTTTCATGATATTAATTCTTCCTAACCATGAGCATGGAATGTTTTTCCATCTGTTTGTGTCCTCTCTTATTTCGTTGAGCCGTGGTTTGTAGTTCCCCTTGAAGAGGTCCTTTACATCCTTTGTTGGTTGTATTCCTAGGTATTTTATTCTCTTTGTAGCAATTGTGAATGGGAGTTCACTCTTGATTTGGCTCTCTGTCTGTTTTTGGTATATAGGAATGCTTGTGATTTCTGCACATTGATTTTATATCCTGAGACTTTGCTGAAGCTGCTTATCAGTTTGAGAAGATTTTGGGCTGAGATGATGGCGTCTTCTAGATATACAATCATGTCATCTGCAAATAGAGACAGTTTGAATTCCTCCTTTCCTATTTGAATAGCCTTTATTTCTTTTTCTTGCCTGATTGCTCTGGCTTGAACTTCCAATACTATATTGAATAGGAGTGTTGAGAGAGGGCATCCTTATCTAGTGCCTGATTTCAAAGGGAATTCTTCCAGCTTTTGCCCACTCAGTATGATATTGGCTGTAGGTTTGTCATAAATGGCTTCTATCATTTTATGATATGTTCCATCAATACCTAGTTTATTGAGATTTTTTTAGCATGAAGGGCTGTTGAATTTTGTCAAAGGCCTTCTCTGCAACTGTTGAAATAATCATGTGGTTTTTGTCTTTTGTTCTGTTTCTGTGATGGATTACATTTATGGATTTGCATATGTTAAACCAGCCTGGCATCCCCCAGGATGAAGCCTACTTGATCGTGATGGATAAGCTTTTTGGTGTGCTGTTGCAACCGGTTTGCCAGTATTTCATGGATATTGGCCTGAAGTTTTCTTTTTAGTTGAGTCCCTGCCTGGTTTTAGCATCAGGATGATGTTGGTCTCATAAATGAGTTAGGGAGGATTCTTTCCTTTTGTATTGTTTGATACAGTTTTAGAAGTAATGGAACCAGCTCCTCTTTGTACTCTGGTAGAATTTGACTGTGAATCCATCTGGACCTGGATTTTTTTGGTTGGCAGGCTATTGATTGCTGCCTCTACTTCAGCCCTTGTTATTGGTCTATTCATTGTTTCAACTTCCTCCTGGTTTAGTCTTGGTAGAGTACAAGTGTCCAGGAATTTATCCATTTCTTCCTGGTTTACTGGTTTATGTGCATAGAGCTGTTTGTAGTAATCTCTGATGGTAGTTTGTATTTCTGTGGGATCAGTGGTGATGTCCGCTTTATCTTTTTTATTGCATCTATTTGATTCATCTATCTTTTCTTTTTTATTAGTCTGGCTAGTAGTTGGTCTATTTTGTGAACTTTTCAAAAAACCAGCTCCTGGACTTATTGATTTTTTGAAGAGTTTTTTTGTGTCTCTATCTCCTTCAGTTCTGCTATAATCTGAGTTATTTCTTGTCTTCTGCTAGCATTTGAGTTTTTTTGATCTTCCTCCTCTAGCTCTTTCAATTTTGATGATAGGGTGTCTATTTTAGATCTTTCCTTGTTTCTCATGTGAGCATTTATTGCTATAAATTTCCCTCTCGACACTACTTTAAAGGTGTCCCAGAGATTCTGGTAAGTTGTGTCTTCATTCTGATTGGTTTCAAAGAACATCTTTATTTCTGCCTTCATTTCATTGTTTATCCAGTTGACACTCAGAAGCAAGTTGTTAAGTTTCCAAGTGTTTGTGTGGGTTTGAGTGTGTTTCTTGATCCTGAGTTCTAGTCTGATTGCACTGTGGTCTGATAGACTGTTTGTTAGGATATTTGTTATTTTGCATTTGCTGAGGAGTGATTTGCTTCCAATGATGTGGTCAATTTTAGAGTAAGTGCAAGGTGGTGCTGAGAAAAATGTGTATTCTGTGGATTTGGGGTGGAGCATTCTGTATATGTCTATTAGGTCCGCTTGGTCCAGCTCTGCATTCAAGTCCTGGATGTGTCCTTGTTCATTTACTGTTTCATTAATCTGTCTAATATTGATAGTGGAGTGTTGAAGTCTCCCACTATTATTGTGTGGGAGTCTAAATCTCGTTTTAGGTCGTTAAGAACTTGCTTTATGTATCTGGGTGCTCCTGTGTTGGGTGCGTATATATTTAGGATAGTTAGCTCTTCTTGTTGGATTGATCCTTTTACCATTATGTAGTGTCCTTCTTTGTCTCTTTTGATCTTTGCATGTTTGAAGTCCATTTTATCAGAGATTGGGATTGTAACCCCTGCTTTTTTTTGTTCTCCATTTGCTTAGTAAATCTTCTTCTATCCCTTTATTTTGAGTCTATGTATGTCTTTGTATGTGAGATGGGTTTCCTGAATACACCACACTGATGGGTCTTGACTTTTTATCCAGTTTGTCAGTCTGTGTCTTTTGATTGGGACATTTAGGCCGTTTACATTCAATGTTAATATTGTTATGTGCGAATTTTATCCTGCCATTTTGTTACTGGCTGGTTTTCTACCCATTAGTTGACTCATTTTCTTCATTGCATTTTTGGACTTTGCCAACTAGTTTGCTTTTGCTGTGGCTGGTACTTGTTCCTTTCTGTGCTTAGTGTTTCTTTCAGGAGATCTTGTAGGGCAGGTCTGGTGGTGACAAAATCTCTCAGTAATTGCTTGTCTGTAAAGGATTTTATTTCTCCTTCACTTATGAAGCTTAGTTTGGCTGGAGATGAGATTCTGGGTTGAAAGTTCTTTTCTTTAAGGATGTTGAATATTGGCCCTCACTCTCTTCTGGCATGTAGGCTTTCTGCTGAGAGATCCACTGTGAGTCTGATTGGCTTCCCCTCTGTAGGTAACCTGATCTTTCTCTCTGGCTGCCTTTAGCATTTTTTTCTTCATTTCAACCCTAGTGAATCTGACGATTATGTGCCTTGGGGTTGCTCTTCTTGATGAATATCTTTGTGGAGTTCTCTGTATTTCTTGAATTTGAATGTTGGACTGCCTTGCTAGGCTTGGGAAGTTCTCCTGGATAATATCCTGGAGCGTGTTTTCCAGCTAGGATTCATTCTCCCCCATCATATTCAGGTACACTGATCAAATGTAGATTAGGTGTTTTCACATAATCCCACATTTCTTGGAGGCTTTGTTCACTTCTTTTCACTCTTTTTTCTCTTGTCTTGCCTTCTCTTTATTTCATTGAGTTGATCTTCGATCTCTGATATCCTTTCTTCTGATTGATCGATTAGGCTATTAAAATTTGTGTTTGTTTCACGTAGTTCTCGTGCTATGTTTTTCAACTCCATCAAGTTGTTTATGTTCTTCTCTAAGTTGTTTATTCTAGTTAGCATTTCGTCTAACCTTTTTTCAAGGTTTTTGGTTTCTTTGCATTGAGTTAGAATGTGTTCCTTTAGCTCAGAAAACTTTGTTATTATATACCTTCTGAAGCCTGTTTCTGTAAATTCGTCACACTCTTTCTCAGGCATGTTGTGTTCCTGTGTTAAGGAGTTGTGATCCCTTGATCACAACTTCTCCTTGAAGGAGAAGAGGTGTTCTGGTCTTTGATGGTTTTATCTTTTTTGTGCTGGTTTTCTCCCATCTTCATGAATTTACCTGGCTGTGGTGTCAGGGAACTGCTTGAAGAAGTTGCTTCTCTGCCTGTCCAGGCACTACTGGGTTTCTAGGGACTCCTTCAGGTAACTAGGAAGCTTCCTGTGTCTTTTTTGTTTATCCTGGGAGATTAGGCCCGCCTCTTCCACTGACCTGTAGGCTCTACTGTTTTGTCAGAACACTGTCCCGTTGCTACAAGAACACTGTCCCGTTGCTACGTTAAGCTTCCTGTGTTTTTCGTTAAAACATGTAGCCCAGTCCCCACCCCTCTAATGGTGGGTTGTGCCCTTCCTCCTCTGGGCTGGATCATTCAAGGTTCAGCTCAGACTGTGGTACTGGTTGCTCAACCCACTAGAGTCAGAGCTTCAGCCCTGAGGAGTTTGTGGGGGAGGGTAGGGACCCACCCAGCTGCACCCGGCCATCTCCCCCTTTCTGCTTCCTCTCTCTCCAGTCATGGGTAGGGCGTGCCGCACTGCTCCATCCGTCCTCCTACTTACAGCTCCCTCTGTCTCCAGGTAGGGGGAAGGGGCAATAGCTCGGTCCACAGGCTCTCCCGGATGGCTTTTGGGCTTATGCATCTGTTTAGGTCTGTGCACCAATCTGGTACACCATCCTGGATTATTGTTTAACCCTGCGATTGTAATTCCTGGCGCTTGACTGGCAAAGATCCCCTGTTCTGTGTATTGCTGAGGCTTTTGGGGGGAGCACTGTATCTGGACCAGAGTGCCAGAGGGGGAGCCTCTGACTCGCCAGTCAGATGCACTTTCTGGGTGAAACAGCACCCCTCCCCACCTCACTCTGCCTTGCCTGGGCTTTACTCACTGTAGGACCAGACCCATTGAAATGCCCCTGGTACCTCGGTTGGAGCTAGGAGATCTCTGGATTTCTGCGTTTCTCACTGGGTGCTGTGCATCAGAGTTGTGTCTATTCAGCCATCTTGGAGAGTCTATAATCCACTTTCAAAGAAATATTTCACAGTAGTAGTGTGCTTGTCGTTACTTCTTTCAGCTTTCATATGTCTAAAATTTTTTTATTTTTCAATTGTTTTTGAAATAAAAGAAATTTATTCTGGGAATAGAATTCTAGGGTGAAGGGTTTCTTTCTTCTACACTTTAAAGAACATTGCTTCACTATCATCTCACTTACACTGTTTCCAATGAGAAATTTGCAATAACATTAATGTTTGTTACCCTGTATGTAACATGATTTTCCCCCTCTGAATTCTTTTAAGTTTTTATCTTTTTTTAATTTTCTTTCTTTTGAGATGGAGTCTTACTTTGTTGCCCAGGCTGGAGTGCAGTGGCACAATCCTGGCTCATTGCAACCTCCACCTCCCAGGTTCAAGTGATTCTTGTGGCTCAGCCTCCTGAGTAGCTGGGATTAAAGCTGTGCATCAATGTGCACAGCTAATTTTTTGTATTTTTTTAGTAGATACGTGGTTTTATCATGCCGGCCAGGCTGGTCTCGAACTCCTGACCTCAAGTGATCCACTGGCTTTGGCTTCCCAAAGTGCTGGGATTACAGACGTGAGCCACCACAACCAGTCAATTTTCCTTTTGTCATTGGTTTTGCACTATTTGATTATGATCTCTCTGGTGTGGTTTTATTTATATTTCTTGTGCTTGACATTCATTGTGCTTCTTGTATTTGTGGGTCTATAATCTTCATAAAAATTTAAGCACTTTCATTATTTTCATTTATTGTTTTGTTTGCTCATCCACCCACTTGTTCTCTCCTTAGGAGACTTTTATTATAGGTATATTAGGCTACTTGAAGTGGGCTTAAGCTAACTGATGCAATGTTTTTTTTTTTTTAATTATTATTCCCTTTTCCCTTCATGTTCAATTTTGATAATTTCTATTTCTGTGTTTTACATTTACTAATATTTTCTTCTTCAATGTCTAATCAGCCATGAATCCCATTTTATCTATTTTTAATCTCATATATTGAAGTTTTCAATCTAGAAATTTGATATGGGTATTTATTGTGGCTTCCATAACTCTACTTAACTTTTTGTACATCTGAAACACAATTATCATACCTGTTTTATTATTATTTTATGCTAAGTCTAACACTTGTGCTTGTTCTGGGTTGGTTTTTATTGTTTTTTCTGTCAACATGGTTTATACTTTTCTGCTTCTTTTCAGTCCTGGCAATTTTTTTATTGAAATCCAGATATTTCATATTTTATGTCCTAAATATATTTGTTTTCCTACAAATATCCTTACACTTTACTCTAAAATGCATTCACTTTACTTGGAATCAGTGTAATCCTTTCTTTGTTGATTTTAAAACTAATAAGACTGGATGAGAGCAATACTCAACTGTATTAGTCCATTTTCATACTGCTATAAAGACATACCTGAGACTCGGTAATTTATAAAGAAAAAAAGGTTTAATAGACTCACAGTTCTATATGGCTGGGGAGGTCTCACAATCATGGCAGAAGGTGAAGGAGGAGCAAAATCATGTCTTATATGGTGGCAGGCAAGAGAGCATGTGCAGGGAAACTGTGCTTTATTAAACCATCAGATCTCATGAGTCTTATTAACTATGACAAGAACAGCACAAGAAAAACCCACCCCTATGATTCAATTACCTCCCACTGGGTCCCTTCCATGACACATGAGGATTATGGGGGCTACAATTCAAGATGAGATTTGGGTGGGGACACAGCCAAACTCTATCAACAATATATGGCTAATCATGCTCTAGCACTGAATGTAGACTCCTTTGTGTATTCTTAATGCCTTGTGAATTATGAGAGAATTTCCAATCTGGCTGCTGAAACAGGCAAAGGCACTATTTCTACCTCTTTGTGAGTGCCAGACTCTGTTATTTCTAATCATTTTATGTAGGTCTTTCCCCAGACTTGAGTAGCTTTCTAATAAACCTGTTTTTATTAGTATGCTACTAAATACTCAGGAATCCTCTTCAGCTCTCTGGGATTTTGTGTCTATGTAATTTTCTCCTTTCCAGTACTCTGTTCTTTGGACTCTAGTTTCTTTGGTTGTGCCAGATTTGCAGCTCTGTCTTTGCAGTTCAGGAATTCTCCCAGGCACTATCTGGATTTTCCCTCTAGTACCTTGACCTGGAAACTTTTCTAGTGGGAAATTGTTGTTTCATGTATTTTGGTTCATTTTTGGATCATTGGTTATGGTCAATATGACTCTATAAATTCAGAAAACATTTATTAAGTGATGTCTATATTCATCGTATCTTTTCATATATTCCTTTAATGTTGAAAAGAATTCTGGTACTATTTTTCTCAATTTACAGATGAAGAAAGTGAAGCTTAGAAAAGTCAAGCAACTGTCACAATGCCATACAATTGGAGTGGCAGTATCAGGGTTTGATTCTCGAAGTTCAATCTGACTTCAAATTTCTTGGTCTCTCCAGTGCAACACGCTGCCTCCAAGGATAATACAGTCTCCACTCAAATCAGATCTTTTACTCTTTTACATATATTATGTCATTTGCAATAGGCATGAAAATTTCAACCTAGACCTATGTTTTATACTGAATAATTAAAACTTTTATTACTATGATTGGTTAAAGCTTGTAAATAATCATGATAGTGATGGTTTAAAAATTTGCTTGACTGTTTATTGTGCCTAGTGAAAGTTACGAAGAAGACTGTGATGATTTTGTTTTCAATCTATTATCTTAAAACATGCTGTTCAAGGAACCACTAAAATTACAGTACTGATGTGCATATAAAGTCCAGCAATAGAAAAAGGAAAGCCCTGACGGACTTTATTTGTATAATATGCATTTGATGCTGAGGAGAAGGATATATTCAGCAATCTCACAAGTCAATTAAGTGTCAAATCCGGGTAAAATCAGAAAAGAGAAAGTTTTAATATGGCATCATAAGAGGATTTCATAAACTGATGGAGCATTATGTGTTTTTTTTTTAAAGTCTGTTCTCTTTCTGAAAGCAGACCAGATAATATAGATGAAAAGAAAATCTAAAAATTCAGAGTTAAGTCTGACAATGCTTTTAAGCAGATGTATGACTTTGGACACGTCACTTCAACTGGTTGAATTTCTTCATATTAATGAGGAGAATAGGAATCAGAGAGGTTAAAAAATATCTTCTAACATTATTATTCTGGGATTCTATGGTAAAATAAAAATCTCTTGGTCCATACGTTTAAGAAATCAAACTTGATGACATCACATGTTTAAATGAGTGCGACAATAAGTCTTTTAAGTAGATAATTTATTTGGTTGTAATATGAGGAAACTTTTCAGTTGTCTTGCAATATGGAAGTTTTTCTCGTTCTTTTTAGAGACAGGGTCTTTCTCTGTTGTCCAGGCTGAAGTGCAGTGTCACAATCATAGCTCACTGCAGCCTTGAACTCCCAGGATTAAGCAATCCTCCTGCCTCAGCCTCCCAAGTAGCTGTGACTACAGGCATGTGTCAGTACACCAAAATACTTTTTTTATTTTTATTTTTGTATATATGGGGTCTTGCTGTGTTGCCCAGGCTGGTCTCAAAACTCCTGATTTCAAGCTATCCTCTCACCTTCACTTCCCAAAGTGCTAAGATTTTAGGCATGAGGCACCATACCTGACCTAGAAGTTTCTTTACTCCACATTTTGTGGCCAGGTTATCTTTTGAGAACATCTAAGCATTATAATCAGAATACGTTTTGTTCGGTAATAACAAAACACAGAAAGCAAATGTATGACAGGTCACTAACCATGTACAATTCAACTGCTGAAAAAAATTCACTCTAGATTTACTCTAAGTCACTGTAGTATTTTGATACATTTCTACACCATTTCTTATCTTGCTTACCCCTTCAACTACACTGATGTTCACAATTGCCATGGAAAAAGGATTCACATAAGTTGTATAATCTTTATTCTTAGACAAAATACACACTGTATAAACACCAGACATACATATGGCAGACACATGGTGAAATTCTCTATCTTCAAAAGTCTCTCTGCCAAACATTGACTAATCTCTCTAATCTCTGTCTCACTCATTAAATTAGCAGGAAGCTAGAAAAACAAGCAAACAAGCATAAAGAGGGGAACTGTCTGAGGAAAAAAGAAAAAGAACAGCAAGGAAACAAATTCCAAAAATAGTGTATTATTACTAAAAGCTAAAGTTTAAAAGTATAGCATCCATGTGATCTTTTCCAAGGACAGGCAAATCACTTCAAATCCTTGCTCTTAAATATCCTTCTTCTGCTCTTATTAACCCTGCATTGAGTTGCTACTGCAGGGAAAATACTATACTCTTTGTTACAGGAAACAAACCATGGTTTGTGTTCCAAAGTAACTTATCATGTGACAGAAAAGGCAGCCATTTACATGTATTATAAATAAAAACAGCTTATGATGAAGGGAAATGACAAAAGGTACATTTAGGACATTGTTTTCTTATGGGCATGATAAAAGAAGTTGAGCTAGGTTCACGAAATATTTATTCAGTAAATCAGTGGTTTGAAACTATAGCAGTACATTAGAATTACTTGAAGAGCTCTTTAAAAATATCAGCCTCTGGGTCTAATAATTAAAGTTCTGATTCATTTAGACTGAGTGAGGCACTGGTATTTCGTGAAGTCTTTACTGAGCATGGTAACAGGTAGGAAGGTTTGAGGACAAAGGCATTGGGGTGAGAACCAATGCATTAAACATTCTGTTGGTCTCCGCCAAAAATCAGATGCTCCTTATCTGCAACACCTGGCAAAGATAAATGAGTTCTGATCACTGCTTTAAAGGTATTCAGTCTAATGGAGGTTCTTCTTCAGTTATTTAAATTTCTAGCCAATTGTGACATTGAACCATTATGATCTTGAAGAGAGAATTCTCATGGAGTGACACAAAGCTCCATCTTCTACAATGACTTTATTTAAAAAGTTCCCATTCATCGCATCTGTGAATCATCTGTAGCTGACAGGAAAATTGCAAATTTGGAACAATTTGTATCAAAATTCAAGTATATTTGAATGTAAGTGAAAAAAAAAGATAAATCTTAAAAAGATTAAATAAGTCTAAGATCAACAGGCTAATAGCCTATTTTGGGGTCCTAATAATCAACTGGGTAATTGTAGGACGGATAAGTTGTATCTTAGCAAATGCTAAAGAATCAATGATGAATTTATTTTCAGTTAAATAATGGCTAAAATAATTGAACTGAAAAAAACTGTAACAACATAATCTGAATAGAACTATAAAATCTAAAATGAACAATGATGTAATCTCACTCTCTCTGTGTTGTCAGTTTGGACTTGGATCAAGGCCATCTGTTCATGCCCTCACTCTTAAAAGAGTTGTAGATAACGCTATAAAAAAAGATATATTAACCAAGACTGTGAGGAGTTTTACACACAATTTATGTGGAAAATATTGAAGGAAGTGTAATAAAAATGTTAGCACTCTTTGGTTCAACTACAAGTAGCTTGAAGAATTGTAATGGACTGAATGTTTCCCCCCAAAATTTTTATGTTGAAACTCTAACCCTAATTTTGGTCTTTGACAGGAAATTAGGTCTAATGAGGTCATAAAGATAGGGTCTTCATATTGGGATTAATGTCTATGAGAAGAGAAAGAGACTAGAGCTCTATCTCCCTTCACCTGGTGGACACATTTATTAATAGAAGGCTACAAGCCAGAAAAAACATCCTTGCCAGAACCTGGCATGGTGGCATCCTGGTCTTGGACTCCCAGCCTCCAGAAAGAACTGTGAGAAAATAAATAATAATAAATTAATTAGGCAACCTCATTTATGGTATTTTGTTGTAGCCACCCAAACTAAGACATTACTGAACATGGTCCAGTAGTGTCATCATGAACCCAAGTTTATTCTATTATTCTCTACATTATCCTCAACTTTTTGCCTTTCAAGCTGTGACTTGGTCACTCATGGATGCAAGATGGCTGCCCTATTATTAATTCAAACACCCATGACCAAATCAGGATGGTAACTTTCTCTTTGTGTGCCTTTATTATTTTTTCAATGATGAGAAAAGTAGCATAATACCCAATATGTGTCACTGTTTGATCTGACCACATATTTATCCTAGAATAATCTATGATACAGGGAATAGAGCTACCATGGCCAATTTGGAACTATCATGATACATTTTCAGTAACTGTGAAATTCTTGGATGCAAATCCCATATTTATGATGCTACAGTGAGGAAGAACTTCTCAATAGCAGTCTTCCAACTTTTTGCTGAAATCCAATGTGAAATATAAGTGGGCATATTCAAATATGAGTGGGCTTGCCCATTAAAAAATGGGCAAAGGACAAGAACAGACACTTCTCAATAGAAGACATATGTGTGAGCCAAAAGTATATGAAAAAAACATTTAATAAAACTAATCATTAGGAAAATGCAAATCAAAACCACAATGAGATATTATCTCACACTAGTCAGAATGGCATTTATTTTATTATTTGTTTGTTTATTTGAACTGGGTACATATAGTTACAATGTATATAACAGACAAAAAGTACAATCAAGAATAGCATATACACATGTGCATGTGCACACATAGTTTATTAAAAAGTCAAAAAATAACAGATGCTGACAAGGTTCTAGACAAAAGGGAACCCTTATACACTGCTGGTGGAAATGTAAATTCGTTCAGCCATTGTGGGAAGCAGTCTGGAGATTTTTCAAAGAATGTAAATGAGAACTATCATTCAACCCAGCAATTCTATTACTAGGTATATACCCAAAAGAAACTTGAGAAATGCAAATTAAAACCCCAATAAGATCCTTAACTGAATCACGTCTGCAAAGTCTCTTTTGCCATGTAAAGTGCCCTGTTCACAGGTTCTGAAGATTAGAACCTGGATCTTTTTAGAGGGTTATTATTCAGCCTATCAGATACTTCAAGTGCTTTTCTTTTCATCTGATATTTTTTTAGAATAGTCTAGCTACAAAGGCTTAAGTTTCCCCCTAGAAAACATATTAGAACTACTCTTAGTATTTCACATTGATATTAAGAAACAGAGTAACATATGTAATAAGATTTTCTATTTAGAGTAATAAAAAATGCACTATACATTACTGGCTACAAAAATAAACGTGACACTATATAAACTGTATTTCTGAAATAATAATATAACATATAACCATGTAAATGTATTTCCCTTTTGTGGGCACACTAACCAATAGATGGGGTACAAGGAAAAATGTATTCCAAGAGTAGTAGCAGGGAAGAAATATTTCAGATAGCTATGCTATTAGGTTGAACTGTATAAAATAAAGGCTCCACTGATTGCCTCCACTCCACAAGGACACCAAGTTAGTAAGTATCTACACAGAAGAAAAAAACCTACATAAGACCAGGCGAGTTCCTGGTTTTAACTTCACTTCACTGAAAAAAGCACTGAAGACAAACAGTTGCCTTCAATCGCCAGCACCACCCTCCCCCCACCCACAGCAGCAGCAATCTGGTTCAGAGAGCATCTGTGGGCATAGAGGAAGGGAGATCACACCAATTGTGAGACATTGAACTCAGTGCTATTCTGTTAGAGCAGAAAGGAAAACTGGACTAAACTCAGCTGACAACCACCCACAGAGGGAACTCTGAAACCAGCCCTAGCCAGAGGGGGAAGCACTGATCCCAGTGGTCCAAACTTGAGTGCTGGCAAACCTTGCCACCAAGGGCTACAGCCCTCTATGTCTCCAAAAACTTGAAAGGCACTCTAGGCCTTAAGTACTGCAACTCTTAGGTGAGTCCTAGTGCTGAACTAGGCCCAGAGACAGTGGACTGGAGGGCATGTGACATGGTCTAGAGGACATGAGACACTAGCTGGGGCAGCCAAAGAGCGTTGGCATCACTCCTCCCCTAACCCAGGCTACACAGCTCACGGCTCCAAAAGAGACCCCTTCCATCTGCTGGAGGAAAGAGGAGGAAAGAGTGGGGGAGGACCTTGTCTTGCTTCTAGGATACCCCCTCAGCCACAGCACAACAGGGCACCAGTCACCCTCGTGAGGCCCCCTTTTCTGGCCCTAGCTTCCAGATGACGTTTCTAGACACACCTTGGGTCCAAAAAGAACCCTCTATCTTGAAAAAAGAACTCAGTACTGGCAGCATTCATCACCTCCAAACTTAAGAGTCCTTGGGTCCTGAGTAACAAGCAGTGATACCCAGGTAGTATATCGAGGGACTTGGGCATGCTAGTTTCAGCACATTACCAGCTGTGGTAGCTACAGGGCAAAACTCCCTCTGCCTGAGAAAAGCAGGAAGAAAAAGGAAACTTTGGTTTGCACCTTAGGTACCAGCATGGTCATGGTGGGTAGAGCACCAAGTGGGCTCTTGGGGTCCCCAGTTCTAAGACATGACTGTTAGATGCTATTTCTGGACCTATCCTGGGCCAGTGGGGAGCCCATTCTCCGGAAAGGTGAGTCCAAACTGGGTTGCATTCCTGGCAAGCTTGCTTAAAAGGCCTTGGGACTTAGGGAACGTCAGTATTAGTCTGGCAGTACTCATTGTTGCTTGGGATGGTGGTGACTACAGTGCTAGGATTCTCTTCCTTTGGAAGAGGAGGAAAGAGTAGAAAAAACTGAAACTTGTGGTTTTAGAACACCAGGTAGATGTCTAAGAGTTTTCACTCTAGTCCCTGATTCCTGGATTGCACTTCTGGACCCACCAGGGTCTAGGGGAACTTGTCATCCTGAAGGGAAGGATGGCCTGACTGGCTTTGCCACCTGCTGATTGTACAGTCTCAGAGCCTTGAGTGAACATAGGCAGTAGCCAGCTGGTGGTTACAGCAGACCTTGGGCAAGACCCAGTGCTGTCCTGGCTTCAGGCCTGATCCAGGACAGTCATAGTCGTGGTGACCACAGGGTTATTCATGTCACTTCACTCCCAGGCTTGGGTGGCTCAGAACAGAGAGATTCTGTATGTTTGAGAGAAAGGGAAGAGAACAAGTGTCTCTGCCTGGTGATCCAGAGAATTCTCCCAGATATTGCCCAAAACCATCAAGGTGGTACCTCCATAAATCTTCAAGAACCACAGTGTTGTTGGTCTTGGGGTGCCCCCTAAAGCAGATACAGCTTAGATCGCAATACCCAGGTTTTTTCAAATTTCTGAAAATCCTTTCCAAGAATTATTGCTACAAATAAGCCCAGACAGTGAAGACTACAATTAATACCCAACTCTTCAATGTCCAGGCACTGAACAACATCTACTAGCACCAATATCATCCAGAAAAACGTGATCTAAACAAATGAACTAAATAAGGCACCAGTAACAAATCTGGAGACAAAGAGGTATATGACCTTTCAGACAGACCATTCAAAAAGGCTGTGTTGAGAGAAAACTCAAAGAAATTCAAGATAAGACAGAGAAAAAAATCAGAATTCTATCAGATAAATTTAACAAAGATATTGAAATAAAAATCAGTCAGAAACTCTGGAGCTTAAAAATGCAATACACGCATGGCTAGCCAGTTTTCCAAATGCCATTTATTAAATGGGGAATCCTTTCTCCATTACTTGTTTTTGTCAGGTTTGTCAAAGATCAGATGGTTGCAGATGTGTGGTATTACTTCTGAGGACTCTGCTCTGTTATATTCATCTATATCTCTGTTTTGGTACTAGTACAATGCTGTTTTTGGTTATGGTAGCCTTGTAGTATAGTTTGAAGTCAGGTAGCATGATGCCTCTAGCTTGGTTCTTTTTGCTTAGGATTGTCATGGCTATACAGGCTCTTTTTTGGTTCTATTTGAAATTTAGTTTTTTTCTAATTTTGTGAAGAAAGTCAATGGTACCTTGATGGGGATAGCATTGAATTTATAAATTACTTTGAGCAGTGGCTTGTATTTTTCCTTGAAGAGGTCCTTCACACCCCTTGTAAGTTGTATCCCTAGGTATTTTATTCTCTTTGTAGCAATTATAAATGGGGGTTCACTCATGATTTAGCTCTCTATTATTGGTGTATAAAAATGCTTGTGATTTTTGCACACTGATTTTGTATCCTGAGACTTTGCTGAAGTTGCTTATCAGCTTAAGGATATTTTAAGCTGAGACAATGGGGTTTTCTAAATATACAATCATGACATCTACAAACAGACAATTTGGCTTCCTCTCTTCCTATTTGAATACACTTTATTTCTTTCTCTTGCCTGATTGTCCTGGCCAGAACATTCAATACTGTGTTGAATGGGAGTGATGAGAGAGGGCATCCTTGTCTTGTGCTGGTTTTCAAAGGGAATGCTTCCAGTTTTTGCCCATTAGGTATAATATTGGCTATGGGTTTGTCATAAACAGCTCTTATTATTTTGAGATAAGGTCCATCAATACCTAGTTTATTGAGAATTGTTAGAATGAAGCGGTGTGGAATTTTATTGAAGGCCTTTTCTGCATCTATTCAGGTAATCATGTGGTTTTTGTCATTGGTTCTGTTTATGTGATGGATTATATTTATTGATTTGTGTATGTTGAACCAGCCTTGCATCCCGGGGATGAAGCTGACTTGATGTTGGTGAATATGTTTTTTGATGTGCTGCTGGGTTTGGTTCACTAATATTTTATCAAAGATTTTTGCATCAATGTTGATCATGGCTATTGGCCTGAAATTCTTTTTAGTTGTGTCTCTGCTAGGTTTTGGTATCAGGATAACACTCGCCTCATAAAATGAGTTAAGGAGGAGTTCCTCTTTCTATTGTTTGAAATGGTTTCAGAAGGAGTGGTACCAGCTCCTCTGTGTACCTCTGGCAGAATTCGGCTGTGAATCCATCTGGTCCTGGGCTTCACTCAAGATGGACTAAAGATTTAAACATAAAACCAAAAACCATAAAAACCTTAGAAGAAAGCCTAGGCAATACCATTTAGGACATAGGCATGGGCAAAGACTTTATGATTAAAACACCAAAAGCAATGGCAACAAAAGCCAAAATTGATAAATAGGATATAATTAAATGAAAGACCTTCTGCACAGCAAAAGAAACTAGCATCAGAGTGAACAGGCAACCCTCAGAATAGGAGAAAATTTTTGCAATCTACTTATCTGACAAAGGACTAATATCCATAATCTACAAAGAACTAAAACAAATATACAAGAAAAAAACATCAAAAAGTGGATGAAGGATATGAACAGATACTTCTGAAAAGAAGACATTTATGTGGCCAAAAAACATGAAAAAAAGCTCATCATCACTGGTCACTAGAGAAATGTAAATCAAAACCGCAATGAGATACCATCTCATGCAAGGTAAAATGGTGATCATTAAAAGTTAGGAAACAACAGATAGTGGAGATTATGTGGGGTAATAGGAACACTTTCACATTGTTAGTGGGAGTGTAAATTAGTTCAACTATTGTGGAAGATAGTGTGGTGATTTGTTGAGGATCTAGAACCAGAAATATCATTTGATCCAGCAATCCCATTACTGGGTATATACCCAAATGATTATAAATCATCCTACTATAAAGACACATGCACATGTTTGTTTATTGCAGCACTACTCATAATAACAAAGAGTTGGAACCACCCAAATGCCCATCAATGATAGAATGAATAAAGAAAATATGGCACATATATACCATGGAATACTATGCAGCCATAAAAAGGATGAGTTCATGTCCTTTGCAGGAACATGGATGAAGCTGGAAACCATCATTCTTAGCAAACTAACACAGGAACAGAAAACCAAAAACCACATGTTCTCACTCATAAGTAGGAGTTGAACAGTGAGAACACATGAACACAGTAAGTGGAACATCACATACCAGGGCCTTTTGGAGGGTGGGGGGGCTGGGGGAGGGATAGCATTAGGAGAAATACCTAATGTAGATGATGGATTGATGGGTGCAAGAAACCACCATGGCATGTGCATACCTATGTAACAAACCTGCACATTCTGCACATGCATCCAAGAACTTAAAGTGTAATTTTAAAAAATGCAATACACATACTGAAGAATTTATCAGAGTCCTTCAATTGCAGAATGGATCAAGCATAAGAAAAAAATAGTGAGTTTGAGGATGTGTTATTTGAAAATAGAGGAGACAAAAGAAAAAAGAATTAAAAAAAAATGAAGCACACTACAGGATCTAGAAAACAGCTCCAAAAGGGCAAATCTAAGAGTTATTGGCCTTAAAGAGGATATAGAGGAGATAGCATAGAAAGTTTGATTAAAGGGATAATAACAGAGAACTTCACAAACCTAGAGAAAGATATTAGTATCCAAGTACAAGAAATTGTAGAACACCAAGCAAATTTAACCCAAAGAAGACTACCTCATGAAATTTAATAATCAAACTCCCAAAGGTCAAGAATAAATAAAGATTGTGAAAGCAGGAAAAGAAACAAATAACATACAATGGAGCTCCAATACATCTGGCAACAGACTTTTCAGTGGAATCATTACAGACCAGAAGAGAATGACATGACATATTTAAAGTGCTGAAGAAAAAACAAAAACAAAAAGTTTTACACTAGAGCAATACATCTGGCAAAAACATCCTTCAAACGTTAAGGAGAAATAACGACTTTCCCAGACAAACAAAGCTGAGGGATTTCAACAATACTAGATCCATCCTACAAGAAATACTAAAGAAGGTACTTCAATCAGAAAGAAAAGGACATTAATGAGCAATAAATAATTACCTAAAGGTACAAAACAAACTGGTAATAGTAAATAGACAGTAAAACCCAAAATATTATAACACTGTTACTGTAGTGTGTAAACTAGCCTTACACTAAGAAAAAAGACTTAACAACAAACCAATCAAAAATACCTACAAATATTCATGACATAGTACAATAAGATACAAATTAAAACAAAAAAATTAAAAAGTGGGGGCATCAAGTTAAGGTGAGTTTTTATTAGTTTCCTTTTTGCTTGTTGGTTTGTTTATGAAAATAGTATTAAGTTGTTCTCAGGTTAAAATAACGGGTGTTAAGGTAGTATTTGCAAGCTTCATGGTAACCTCAAACCAAAAAACATACAATCAATACACAAAAAATAAAAAGCAAGAAACTAAATGGTATCAGCAGAGAAAACCATCTTCACTAGAGAAAGACAGGAATAAAGAAGGAAGAGAAGGCCACAAAACAACCAGAAAACAAATGACAAAATGGCATGAGTAAGTCCTTACTTATCAATAATAACATTTAATGTAAATGCTCTAAACTCTCCACTCAAAATACATAGACTGTAGGCATGGATGAAAAAACAAGACCCATTGTTCTGTTGCCTATAATAATTGCACTTTACCTATAAATAACACATAGACTTAAAGGGATGGAAAAGATATTCCATGCCAATGGAAACCAAAAAAGAGCAAGGGTTACTATACTTATGTCAGACAAAATAGATTTCAAGATAAAAACTGAAAGAAGAAAAAAGTCACTCTGTAATGATAAAGGGGTTAATTCAACAAGAGGATATAATAATTTTAAATATATATGTACCCAACACTGAAGCACCCAGATATATAAAGGAAATAATATTATTAGATCTAAAGAGACAGGCCCCAATACAGTAATAGCTGAAGACTTTAACACCCCACTTTCAGCACTGGACAGATCTTCCTG
This sequence comes from Ateles fusciceps, assembly GCA_036589455.1. Taxonomy (NCBI): domain Eukaryota; kingdom Metazoa; phylum Chordata; class Mammalia; order Primates; family Atelidae; genus Ateles; species Ateles fusciceps. The sequence goes on along the minus strand of JAZHEH010000424.1, from coordinate 1,775,243 downwards.
ACAGAAAATTCATAAACATCAGACTTAATCTACACTATCGATCACATTTCTCTAATAGATATTTATAGGGCATTTCATCCAAGAGCTGTGGAATAGTCCTTTTCCTCAGCACATAGATTATTCTCAAGTACATACCTTATATTAAGTCACAAAAAAGCCTTAAAGCATTCAAAAAATAAAATAAAATAATATCAAGCATCTTCTGTGACCACAATGGAATAAAACTAGAAATTGATAAAAATAGAAATTTTGGAAACGATACAAATACATAGAAATTACACACCATATTCCTGAATTGTCAGTGGGCTAATGAAAAAATTAAGAAAGAAGTTGAAAATTCTTTTGAAATAAATTATATTGGAAACACAATACACCAAAACCTATGGGATACAGCAAAAGCAGTGCTCAGAGGGAAGTTTATAAGTGCATACATTAAAAAAAAAAAATTCAAACGAACAATCTAAAGATGCATCTTAAAGTAGAAAAGCAAGAACAAATCAAACCCCAAATTAGAATAAAAGAAATAATAAAGATCAGACTGGAAATAAGTGAAACTGAAATGGAAAAATAATACAAAAATCAATGAAACAAAAAAATTGGTTGTTTTTGAAAAGTTAAACAAAATTGACAACCCTTTAGACAGACTAAGAAAAAAAGAAGATTCAAATAAAATCAGAAATAAAAATGGAGATATTAAAAATGATATTACAGAAATTCAAAAGAGCATGAGTGGCTACTCTGAGTGACTATATGCCAATAAACTGGAAAATCTAGAAGAAATGGACAAATTCCTAGATACATGCAACCTATTAAGATTGAGCCAGAAGAAATCCAAAACCTGAACAGATCAATAACAACTAACAAAATCAAAGTTGTAATAAAAAACTCTCAATAAAAAACAAAAGCAAAAGCCTGGGACCCGATAGCTTCATGGCTGAATTCTACCAAATATTTAAACAGAAATCAATACCAATCCTACTCAACCTATTCCAAAAAATAAAGGAGGAGAGAGTACTTCCAAACTCATTCTGCAAGGCAATTATTATCCTGCTATCAAACCAAAAACACATCAAAAAAAGAAAACTAAGCCAATGTCTCTGATTAATATTGAGGCCAAAATCCTCAACAAAATGCTAGCAAACCAAATTCAACAATACATTACGAAGATCATTCATCATGACCCAGTGAGATTTACTCCTGGCATGCAAGGATGGTTCAACATAAGCAAATCAATCAGATACATCATATCAACAGAATGAAGGATAAAAATCATATGATTGTTTCCATCAATGCTGAAAAATCATTTGATAAATTCAATACCCCTTCATGATAAAAAAAAAAAAGAAACTCAAAAAACTGGGGATAGAAGAAACATACCTCAATATAATGAAAGCCATATACAACAGATCCACAGCTAATATCATACTGAATGAGGAAAACCTGAAAGTCTTTTCTCTAAGATCTGAAATATGACAAGTATACCTAGTCATCACTGCTATTCAACATAGTACTGAAAGTCCTAAGTAGAGCAATCAGACAAGAAAAATATATAAATGGAATCCAAATTGAAAAAAACAGTCATATTATCCTTGCTTACAGGTAATATGATCTTATATTTGGATAAACCTAATGACTCCACAAGAAAACTATTAAAACTGATAAATCCAATAAAGTTGCAGTATACAAAATTAACATACAAAAATCAGTAGCATTTTTATATGCCAACAGTGAACAATGTGAAAAAAATTATTTTTTATAAAAGTAATTCCATTTCCAATAGCCAAACCTAAAATGAAATACCTAGAAATTAACCAAAGAAGTAAAAGATCTCTATAATAAAAACTGTAAAACACTAATGAAAGAATTGAAGAAGACACCAAATGTGGGAAAATATTCCATGTTCATGGATTGGAAGCATCAATATTTTTTAATGCTCTTGCTACCCAAAGCAATCTACAGATTTAATGTAATCCCTATCAACATACCAATGACATTCTTTACAGGGATAGAAAAAACAATCCTAATTTTTTTTTTTTTTGGTTCCATGTATGAAACCTCAAAAGACCCAAAATAGCCAAAGCTATTCTAAGCAAAAAGAAAAATACCTGAGGTATCACATACCTGATTTCAAATTATACTACAGGGCTATACTAACTCAAACAGCATGGTACAGACATAAAAACAGACACACAGATCAATGGAACAGAATAAAGAATACAGGAACAAATCCACACACCTACAGTGAACTCATTTTTGATAAATCTGCCAAGAACATACACAGGGGAAAAGACAGTCTCTGCAATAAATGGTGCTGGGAATACTAGATATCCATATGCAGAAGAATGAAACGAGACCCCTATCTCTCACCATATACAAACACCAAATCAAAATGGATTAAAGACTTAAATTTAATGCCTCAAACTATGAAGCTACTACAAGAAAACTGGGAATAATCTTCAGGACATTGGTCTGGGCAAAAATTTATTGAGCAATACCCTACAAGTAGAGGCAACCAAAGCAAACATGGACAAATAGGATCACATTAAGTTAAAAAGCTTCTGAACAGCAAAGGATACAATCAACACAGTGAAAAGACAACCCACAGGTGAGAGAAAATATTTGCAAACTACCCATCTGACAAGATTAATAACCAGAATATCTAAGGAGCTCAAACAAACAACTCTATATGAAATAATCTAATAACCTGATCAAAAATGGGCAAGAGATTTGCATAGATATTTTTCAAAAGAAGACAAAAAAATGGAAAACAGACATGTGAAAGGTGCTCAACATCACTGATCATCAGAGAAACACAAATAAAAATTACAATGAGATACCATCTCAGCCCAGTTTAAATGGCTTTTATCCAAAAAAAAACAGGCAATACCAAATGCTGGCAAGGATGTGGAGAAAAGGGAACTCTTGTACACTGTTGGTGAGAAGTGGGAATGTAAATTAGTACAACCACTATGGAGAACAGTTTTATAGTCCCTCAAAAAACTAACAGTTTAGCTACCATGTGATCTAGCAATTCCACTGTGGGGTATATAACCCAAAAGAAAGAACATCAGTATATTGGAGAGATATCTTTACTCCTATGTTTGTTGGAGCATTGTTTATAATAGCTAAGATTTGGAGGCAACCTATGTGTCTTCCATATAAATGGATAAGCAAAAGATGGTATAGGGAGCTCCGCCAAGATGGCGGAATAGGAACAGCTCTGGAGTACAGTTTCTAGCAAGAGTGACACAGAGGGCGAGTTATCACCACATTTCCAACCTAGGTACCAGGTGCTTCTCAATGGGACTGGTTGGACAGTGAGTGTATCCCAAGTAGGATGAGCTGAGGCAAGGTGGGGTGCTTCCTCATCTTGGAAGTGGAGTGGATGGAAGGGACCCCCCCCACCAAGCAGAGGCCACTGGGGGCTTTTCTGGCCATTCTGGCACTCCGGTTCAGATACTGCGCTTCTCCCACAGTCTTTATGGCCAACAGACCAGGAGATTCCCACTGGCTGACAAGCACCTCAGGTTTCCAGCACAAAAACCCACACAAATCTGGGTGGCCGTTTTAACTGGAGCCTGGAATGCCTACAAGACAGGGCCACACATTCCCCTGAAAAGAGGGGGCTGAAGGCAGGGAGCCAGGTGCTCTGGCTCGGTGGGTTCTACCCCACAAGGACTAGCAATATGAAATGCACTGGCTTGAGAGTATCACAGCCAGCACAGCAGTTTGAGCTCAACCGGGGATGGTCAAGCTCCAAAGGGGGAAGAGTGTCCACAATTACTGAGGCAGTCCATCATAACCAAGGTAGTCCACCATTACTGAAGCAGTTGCCATTACCAAGGCAATCCGCCATTACCGAGGCAGTTCTAACCTTACCTGTGTAAACAAAACCTCAAGGACACAGCAGCTGGACAGAACCCGTAGCAGCTCAGCAATGCCTCTACAGGCAGACTGTGACTAGATTCCCCTCCTTGCTGGGCAGGGCATCTCTGAAAACGGCAGCAGCACATCAGGGACTTATAAGGAAAGCCCCACCTTCCTGGGAAAGAGCACCTGGGAAAAGAGGGGGTTGTGAGTTCTGCTACAGAGACTTAAGTGTCCTTGCACAACAGCTCTGAAAGGAACAATGGAGCTCCCAGCACAGCACTTGAGCTCTGATAAGGGACAGACTGCCTCCTCAAGTGGCTCCTTGACCCCCATGTCTGCAAAGAGGTATCTCATAAAGGAGAACTCTGGCTGACATCTGGCAGATACCCTTCTGGAACGAAGATACCTGAAGAAGGAACAAGCAGCAACCCTTACTGTTCTGCAGACCTCGCAGGTGATTCCCAGGCAAACAGGATCTGGACTGAACCTCTAGCAGTCCTGCAGCAGAGAGGCCTGACTATTAGAAGGAAAACTAAAAAACAGAAAGAAATAGCTTCTAAATCAACAGAAAGTATGTCCACTCAGAGACCCCATCTGAAAGTCACCAGCTTCATAGACCAAAGGTAGATAAATCCACGAAGATGGGAAGAAACCAGCAAAAAAGGAATGCAATCACCAAAAAACAGAATGCTTCTCCTCCTCCAACTCCTCACCAGCAAGTGAACAAAACTGGATGGAGAATGAGTTTGACAAATTGACAGAAGCAGGCTTCAGAAGATGGGTAATAACAAACTTCTCTGAGCTAAATGAACATGTTCTAAACCAATGCAAAGAAACTAAGAACCTTGAAAAAAGGTTAGACGAAATGCTAACTAGAATAACCAACTTAGAGAAGAATATAAATGACTTGATGGAGCTGAAAAACACACACAAGAACTTTGTAAAGCACACACAAGTTTCAACAGCCGAATCAATCAAGCAGAAGAAAGGATATCAGAGATTGAAGACCAACTCAATGAAATAAAATGACAAGGCAAGATTAGAGAAAAAAAGAGTAAAAAGAAATGAACAAAGCCTCCAAGAAATATGGGATTGTATGAAAATATCTAATCTACATTTGATGGGTGTACCTGAATGTGACAGGGAGAATGAATCCAAGTTGGAAAACACTCTTCAGGATATTATCCAGGAGAACTTCCCCCAACCTAGCAAGGCAGGCCAACATTCAAGTCCAGGAAATACAGAGAACACCATAAAGATATTCCTCAAGAAGAGCAAACCCAAGGCACAGAATCATCAGATTCACCAGAGTTGAAATGAAGGAAAATATGCTAAGGACAGCCAGAGAGAAAGGTTGGTTACCCATAAAGGGAAGCCCATCAGACTCAAAGTGAATCTCTCAACAGAAACCCTACAAGCCAGAAGAGAGTGGGGCCAATATTCAACATCCTTAAAGAAAAGAACATTCAACCCAGAATTTCATCTCCAGCCAAACTAAGCTTCATAAGTGAAGGAGAAATAAAATCCTTTATGGACAAGCAATTGCTAAGAGATTTTGTCACCACCAGGCCTGCCTTGCAAGAGCTCCTGAAGGAAGCAGGAGAAAGGAACAACCTGGAAAGGAACAACCAATACCAGCCACTGCAAAAAAGTACCAAATGGTAAAGACCATCAACACAATGAAGAAACTGTGGCAGCTAATGGAAAAACAACCAGCTAGTATCAAAATGGCAGGAACAAATTCACACATAACAATATTAACCTTAAATGTAAAAGGGCTAAATACTCCAGTCAAAAGACACAGACTGGCAAATTGGATAAAAAGTCAAGACCCATCGGTGTGCTGTATTCAGGAGACCCATCTCACATGCAAAGACACACATAGACTCAAAATAAAGGGATGGAGGATGATTTACCAAGCAAATGAAGAGCAAAAAAAAGCAGGGGTTGCAATCCTAGTATCAGATAAAATGGATTTTAAACCAACAAAGATCAGAAGAGACAAAGAAGGACATTACATAATGGTAGAAGGATCAATGAAACAAGAAGAGCTAACGATCCTAAATATATATGCACCCAATACAGGAGCATCCAGATACATAAAGCAAGTTCTTAATGACCTACAAAGGGACTTAGACTCCCACACAATAATAGTGGGAGACTTTAACACTCCACTGTCAATATTAGACAGATCAACAAGACAGAAAATTAACAAGGATTTCCAGGACTTGAACTTAGATCTGGACCAGACCTAATAGACATCTACAGAACTCTCCACCCCAAATTCACCGACTATACATTCTTCCCAGCATCACATCGTGCTTACTCTAAAATTGACCACATAATTGGAAGTAAATCACTCCTCAGCAAATGCAGAAGAACAGAAATTTTAACAACCCATCTCTCAGACCACAGTGCAATCAAAATTAGAACTCGGGATTAAGAAACTCACTCAAAACCGCACAACTACTTGGAAACTGAACAACCTGCTCCCGAATGACTACTGGATAAATAATGAAATGAAGGCAGAAATAAAGATGTTCTTTGAAACCAATGAGAATGAAGACACAATGTACCAGAATCTCTGGGACACATTTAAAGCAGTATCTAGAAGGAAATTTATCGCATTAAATGCCCATATGAGAAGTGAGGAAAGAACTAAGACACACTATCATCAAAATTAAAAGAACTAGAGGAGCAAGATCAAATAAATTCCAGAGCTAGCAGAAGACAATAAATAAATAACTAATATCAGAGCAGAACTGAAGGAGATAGAGATATAAAAACCCTTTAAAAAAATCAATAAACCCAGGAGCTGTTTTTTTAAAAAAGATCAACAAAATAGACCGATTGCTAGCTAGATTAATGAAAAGAGAGAAGAATCGAATAGATGCAATAAAAAATGATAAAGGGGATATCACTACCAATTCCACAGAAATACAAACTACCACCAGAGATTACTACAAACAACTCTGTACACATAAACCAGTAAATCTAGAAGAAATGGACACTTACACCCTCCCAAGACTCAACCAGGAAGAAGTTGAATCCCTGAATGGACCAATAACAAGGTATGAGGTAGAGGCAGCAATTAATAGCCTATCAACTAAAAAAAGTCCAGGTTCAGACGGGTTCACAGCTGAATTCTACCAGACATACAAAAAGGAACTGGTACCATTCCTTCTGAAATTATTCCAAACAATACAAAAAGAGGGAAACTTCCATAACTCATTTTATGAGATCAACATCATCCTGATACCAAAACCTGGCAGAGATACAACTAAAAAAGAAAATTTCAGTCAATATCCATGATGAACATCAGTGCGGATATGTTCAATAAAATACTGGCAAACCAAATGCAACAGTACATCAAAAAGCTTATCCATCACGATCAAGTAGACTTCATCCCAGGGATGCAAGGCTGGTTCGACATATGCAAATCTATAAATGTAATCCATCACATAAACAGAATCAAAGACAAAAAACACATGATCATTTCAATAGATGCAGAGAAGGCCTTTGACAAAATTCAACAGCCCTTTATGCTAAAAACTCTGAATAAAATAGGTATCGATGGAACATATCTCAAAATGATAAAAGCTATTTATGACAAACCCACAGCCAATATCATACTGAATGGGCAAAAACTAGAAGCATTCCCTTTGAAAACTGGCACTAGACAAGGGTGCCTTCTCTCACCATTCCTATTCAACATAGTATTGGAAGTTCTAGCCAGAGCAATCAGACACGATAAAGGTATTCGGTTAGGAAAAGAGGAAGTCATATTGTCTCTATTTGCAGATGACATGATTGTATATTTAGAAGACCCCATTGTCTCAGCCCAAAATCTCCTTAGCATGATAAGCAACTTCAGCAAAATCTCTGGATACAAAATCAATGTGCAAAAATCACAAGCATTCCTATACACCAATAACAGACAAACAGAGAGCCAAATCATGAGTGAACTCCCATTCACAATTGCTACAAAGAAAATAAAATACTTTGGAATACAACTAACAAGGGACATGAAGGACCTCTTCAAGGAGAACTACAAACCACTACTCAAGGAAATAAGAGAGGACACAAACAGATGGTAAAACATTCCATGTTTATGGTTAGGAATAATCAATATCGTGAAAATGGCCATACTGCCCAAAGAAATTTATAGATTCAATGCTCTCCCCCATCAAACTACCATTGACCTTCTTCATAGAACTGGAAAAAATCACCTTAAACTTCATATGGAACCAAAAAGAGGCTGCATAGCCAAGACAATCCTAAGCAAAAAAAAAAAAAAGCTGGAGGCATGACTTCAAACTATACTACAAGGCTATAGTAATCAAAATAGCATTGTACTGGTAACAAAACAGAGATATAAACCAAGAAAACTGAACAGAGGCCTCAGAAATAATGCCGCACATCTACAACCATTTGATCTTTGACAAACCAGACAAAAACAAGTGATGGGGAAAGGATTTCCTGTTTAATAAATGATGTTGGGAAAACTGGGTAGCCACCTTCAGAAAGCTGAAACTGAACCCTTTCCTTACACCTTATACAAAAATTAACTCCAGATGGATTAAATATATAAACATAAGACCTAACACCATACAACCCTAGGAAGGGTAAGTATGTTCATTGCAGCACTGTTTGCAATGGCAAAGACTTGGAACCAACCAAAATGCCCATCAAAGATAGACTGAATTGAAAAATACTATGCAGCCATAAAAAGGATGGGTTCATGTCCTTTGCAGGGACATGAATGAATCTAGAAACCATCATTCTCAGCAAACTGACACAAGAACAGAAAAAAAAAACCTAGACAATACCATAGGCATAGGCAAGGACTTCATGACTAAAACACCAAAAGCAATGGCAACAAAAGCCAAAATAGACAAATGGGACCTAATTAAACTCCAGAGCTTCTGCACAGCAAAAGAAACAATCATTAGAGTGAACCAGCAACCAACAGAATGGGAAAAAAATTTTGCAATCTACCCACCTGACAAAGAGCTAATATCCAGAATCTGCAAAGAACTAAAACAAATATATAAGAAAAAAACAACCAACCATATCAAAAAGTAGGCAAAAGATATGAACAGGCACTTTTCAAATGAAGACATTTATGTGGCCGACAAACATATGAAAAAAATGGTCATCATTACTGGTCATTAGAGAAATGCAAATCCAAACCACATTGAGACACTATCCCATGCCAGTTAGAATGGTGATCTGGAGACAACATATGCTAGAGAGGATGGGTAGAAATAGGAACACTTTTACAGTGTTGGTGGGAGTGTAAATTAGTTCAACTATTGTGGAAGACAGTGTGGTGATTCCTCAAGGATCTAGAAATAGAAATACCATTTGCCCCAGCAATCCCATTACTGGATATATCCCAAAGGATTATAAATCAATTTATTATAAAGACACATGCACACCTATCTTCATTGCAGCACTATTTACAATAGCAAAGACTTGGAACCAACCCAAATGCCCATCAAAGATAGACTGGATAAAGAAACTATGGCACATATACACCATGGAATACTATGCTGCCATAAAAAAGGATGGGTTCATGTCCTTTGCAGGGATATGGATGAATCTAGAAACCATCATTCTCAGCAAACTGACACAAGAAAAGAAAACCAAATACAACATGTTCTCATTCATAAGTGGGTGTTGAACAATGAGAACACATGGACACAGGGAGGGGAATATCACACACTGGGGTCTGTTGTAGGGTAGGGGGCTAGGGGAAGGATAGCAAGGGATGGGTAGTTTGGGGGAGGGATAACTTTAGGAGAAATATCTAATGTAGGTTATGGGGGGGATGGAGGCAGCAAACCACCGTGATATGTGTATACCTATGTAACAATCCTGCAAGATCTGCACATGTACCCCAGAACTTAAAGTAAAATAAAATTTTAAAAAACTATCTACCATAAAAAAATGAAAGAAAGAAAAATGTGGTGCATATACCCAATGGAGTATTATTCAGCCATAAGAAATGAGATCCAGGCATTTGCAACAACATAAATGGAACTGAAGGTTATTATGTTAAGTGAAATAAGCCAGATATAGAAAGACAGACATCATATGTTCTCACTTATTTGTGGGATCTAAAAATCAAAACAATTGAACTCATGGATGTAGAGAGTAGAGGGATAGTTACCAAAGGCTAAGAAGGGTAGTGGAGAACAGAATAGGGGGGGGGACATGGGGAGGGTTAATGGGTATGAAATAGTTAGAAATAATGAATAAGAACTTCTATTTAATAGCACAAGAGAGTGACTATAGTCAATAACTTAATTGTGCATTTTAAAATAATGTAAAGAGTATAATTGGATTGTTTGTAACTCAAAGGATAAATGCTTGATGGGATGGATACCCTATTCTCCATGATGTGCTTATTTCACATTGCAAGCTTATATCAAAACATTTTATGTACCCTATAAATTCGCCCTATTTACCCACAATTTTTTTAATTTAAAAAAATAAGTATTTTTAAGTACTTTAAAGTACTTTAAAAAAGTACTTTTCAGAAAAACAAAAACATTGCAAACATACAAAAACAGGAATATTATAATGAATATCCATGTAGCCATCAACAACCTTTGTTAAATACTATATTAATGTAATATATTTCCTTTTGATATTTTTGAAATAACTAGAACAGTACAATAGAAACACATGTGTACTCTTCCCTCACTTCCAACCTCATCTGGGAAACTGTAGAAAGTTTTATTTAAAGGCCGGGCAAAGTGGCTCATGCCTTTAATCCCAGCATTTTAGGAGGCTGAAGCAGGAGGATCACTTTAGGCCAGAAGTTCAAGGCTGCAGTGAGATACCATCTAACCACTGCACTCCAGACTGTGCAACAGAGCCAGATCCTGCCTCTAAAAATATACAAATAAATGACAAAAAATATAATAAAATATCCTTTATCAATTTTAGTGCTCCCTAACTGTATACGAGTTTGTCTTTTATAATTGAGAACAAAATCAATGTGTAGTTTCTTTTTATGTCTAGTGTGTCACACAATTTTTTTCATAAAAAAATATATTTTACACATTGGGTTAATTGGATTCCACTGAAAAAACTGAATATCCTTTGAACATTCTATCATATATACTGAGGGGGAAAGTGCAAAACTAATCTTGAAGGCCTCTCAAAATAATCTGATTGGCTACTTGCACTTATCTTTTTAAAGTTTCTTTTACCACTTACTACTCAGCATACATTGGTAAGATTGACTGTGCTTCTTGGTCATGCCATGTGAGTCCCTGTCAATGAAGTACACAATACTTGTTCAACACACATAAAAAGGTCAGCCATGAATATTAAGGGAAAGCATTCACAGGGCTCTGAAAAAAGTAAAGAAATTGGACTTTAATTATATTCAGAATAGAGCTGTTCCAATACAAATGTGCTTGTACAAGTATAGTCATGTCACCAAATGACAGGGATATGTTCTCCAAAATGCCTGTTAGGTGATTTTTGTTGTGGAAACATCATAGAGTGCAGTTGCACAAACCAAGATGGTAGAGCCTACTTATGTGCTTACGTTCTATAGTGTAGCCTATTTCTTTCAGGTTATAAACCTGTACAGCATGTTACTGTACTGAATGCTGTAGGCAAATAAGCAAATAGTAAATATCTGTGTATCTAAACCTATCTAAATGTAGAAAAGGTTCAGTACAAATACTGTTACAATCTTATGGGACCACCATCCTATATGCAATCCATCCTTGACTGAAACACAATTATGCAGTGCATGACTGCAAAGCTGCAGAAGTAGAGGCAGAATTTTTTTTAATAAAAGTGTATTGGACTGTTGGAAACATCTACCTCTAGGGAAGGAATATTTCAAATATTCTTTTCAGTCTCTAATTTTGATTAAAATTCACATCATTGCCTTCTGTCTCTGGGCAAGTAGCCATTTCATCCTAAATTATTCTGGCAGCCTTCAAAATTTAGTGAAGGATAGAAAGTTTCTTCTAGTAATGAGTGAAAAATTGAAGTTCCTGGTGAAGGATATTCTAGTTGGAGTTTTGAAGCCTGCAAACTTTTACCTGGCATTTGAAGTTTACAAACTTCAATTTCTTTTCAAAACTGTCCTTGTCAAGGAACCCCTGCATTTCAATTGTGATCAAAAGAATTTCAGAGGCCAGAGGTAAGAAAATTGGCTTTTGAAGAATAGATAGACAAAGTGGAATATTTGATTACTTGTGTTTTAATACCTACTTCTAAACTATGTTTGGGGGAAAAAAATGGTGAAAGCTGCTTCTGATGCAAAAACACCATTTGTTTCATTGAAATAATTTGAAAACTGCTGAACTGGTTATCATGAAACTTTTCAATGTAATTTGTCACCAGCCCTGGAGCAAAAATGACTGTAGGCTTCACACTCTTGTGATTGTAAATGTGGGTGTGTTTCAATGCATACAGTTCTAATAGAATTATACACTGGCATATGTAGAAAAGCTTTCATTTGGCAAGTGATTTGATATATGTTGAGACTTTGTGATTGAGTGATTCAATCTTTAGAATAAATGGTCATAAGTAAGGACCTCAGAACAAAGTTTTGCAAAATATCAAATATAATCATTCCACTCTCCAAATGCCATCTTTTACTTTTCTGGCTTATTACCTCTGGTTTGCTCACTCCAACAATCAACTGACATCATTTGAATCTACAATTCATGCCCCTCCTTATCCTTGCATCCCGTCTTTCCTCCTCACCTATCTAAATATCATGCTCTCTCAGAGCTCTCCAGCATCACCTTTCCACTGCAGTGCAACACCCAGATCCCCACTTCTGGACAGAGGCATTCACTGTACAATGCTAAGTCTGCTGGCTGCTCCTGGCCCACATCTGAGTCTCATCCCCAGGAATTTCCCTCCACCAAAGAGAGCTAACTTGCCTAAGCCGACACCTCCTCTCAGGGGCAGCTTACATCCAATGACTGGTTGACGTTGGTGTTCAAAGCCCAAGCACTTTTTTTGCCTCCATTAAGGACATTTCTGAAGGGCCATCTCAGCTCTGTTCTCCCAATGGGATCAGCTAAGAGCTGTATTCTGTTGCAACCATGTGGCATTTCAGCCTCTCCTTGTGCCTAATCCTACGCTCTTTACTGCCATGCAGGTCTCTTGCCCCACTGCTGCCCTATAAAACACCTGCATACAAATCTCCACTTCCAAGTCTGTTCAACAGGGAATGAGACTTGAAACAGCATGAGGAGTGGTGCTAGAGAGCAGATGCTAAAGTCAAATTTTGGAAAGGGATCTTCTGTCTCCAAGACAGCAAAAAGGACAACATTACTGGTGGGAGGTGGAGTTATGACAACTCCTGGCATCCTGCAGTGCTGTGATTATTAAAACTACTGTTTGTGGCAAGCTGAGATGGGATATCTATGGTAGGAGTATACTGGCAGATACCATGTCTCAAGCATTTGAGAGATTTAGGAAATACTAATTGTATAGAATTGTAGAATTGGATGGCTGCTTCTGGGAGTTATTAAAGCATCGTAGAAAGATAATGAAAGACCAACAGTGGTTAATCTCCAATTTAAGGTGAACAGTGAAACTTCCTTTGCAACATGCAGAGTCTTTCATCTTCTGCAAGTGGAGAATAGACAAACCCGAAGGTGAGGCCCAGGACTTAATTGGTAGCAGAGTGCCACATACAGTTGAATTCTAAAGCCTGGAAAGTCTACTACACTAAGGCTGGGACTCTGAGTGAGAAGTAATGTGACTCTGGGCCTTGAGATGGGAAAATGTAGATATTTGAAAATTTTGAGTGACTAGATTTCTTGAACATTCTATAGCCTAGAATGTTCAAAGGCTATAGCAGACAGCCTTTTCTAGTAAAGGCCAGTGTTCTCCCCTTCTTTGACTAAAAAGAATCAGCTTCCAAGCTCACTAAGATGGTTGGCAGAATTTATTTTCTTGTAAATGTGGGACTGAGAGCTTCAGATTGTTTTTGCTTATCAGTCAGAGGCTTCACTCAACCACTACAGGCCATCCACATAGTTCCCTGGCATGTGACCATAGATGGCTCACAAGATAGATGTTTGGATTATCAAGGCTAGCAAAAGAGCAGTAGAAGTCTACCAGAAACACAGAGCCTTATATACTGCAATGTAATTACAGGAGTGACATCCCATTACCTTTGCCATATCCTACTAAGTACATTATATGGCCAGGTGCAGTGGCTTACATCTGTAATCCCAACACTTTGGAAGGCCAAGGTGGGTGGATCACTTGAGGCCAGGAGTTCGAGACCAGCCTAGCCAACATGGCAAAACCTTGTCTCTACTAAAAACACAAAAATTAGCTGGATTTGGGGGCACATGCCTGCAATCCCAGCTACTCAGGAGGCTGAAGCACAAGAATCCCTTGAACCTGGTATGTGGAGGTTGCCATGAGCCAAATGCACCACTGGCACTCCAGCCTGGGTGACAGAATCTGTCTCCAAATAGTACCTCATAAGTCCAACCCACATTTTGAGTGAGGAGATGTCACAAGGGCACAAACATCAGAAGGTAGGAATCATTGGGGGATCACCTTAGGGTCTATCTGTTTTAGTATTCTCTTGATAACTTTTCATACTATGTCTACAAGTGCAGTAGTCATGGCTCATGAGGGGCATAGTGACCAGAGGGTCAGACTCCCAGTGGATTAGGGTTTGAATACCTCCCATGTTAGCCGTCTAGACTAATGAAGGTGCTAGTCAAGGAGAGCACTAAAGGATAGCACTCATAGTCTATAACGGGTAGTAGGGAAGATGACCATATGTATCAGTTGTGGCCCCAAGACCAGCTATAGCAACAGAGACTGTAGTTCACCCTACCAATCTCTCTGTTATAGGTTTCCCCAGGAAAATAGATCATCTGGAATCCTGGGGTAGCTGTCCTCAGATAGTGAGAATTTATCATATGAAGGAAGTGGGTTTCAGTTGCACAAGGGGTGGGCTATAATGAATGCTGTGGTATGCCTCCCAGATCCTCTTTTAATATTGAAGAAATTATTTTCCCAGTTACCAGAAGTGCTGCCTGCTGATGACTCATAGCTGACTCCTTCCCCAGCATTGTCCTCAGCCAGAGGGAACTACCCTATCCAAAGTTGCCCTCCATCCCTAGGGGCAGCACACATCTCATGACTGGTTAAAATTGGAATACATAAGCACGCTGCCCCCTTTCTTCAGTTGAGGCCATCTTTCAAGGGTCATTCCAGTTTCAGAGTGCTGACAGTCTCTAAAGGAAATACCAGACATCAGTTCTACTTTCTCCTTCTCTGCAAATCTGCTTCCCTTACTCCCTTAGAAATATTTTTTAGAAGAATATTCCCTGCAAAACCACCTACATCCAAACATCTGCTTCTAAGTCTATTTCCTAGGGAAGATAACCTATGACACCTGGCTAAACCACTGCCTGGTTAAATGCAGTTCTTTCCTCATTCCATGTTTACTTTCATGCATTGTTTACAGCTGGGGAAAACATACAGCAATGCTTACTGGCATAACTTCAAACTCAAGATCATTAACTTCAACCATTTGAAGTTGAATCCTTAATGCTTCCCAGAAATCTTACTATATTTACTTTGGGCATATCTTAATCTCACACTCTTTTAGACTATTATTTCACTTCCTTTTTTCTCTTCTAAAATCTCCAACACCTCCTCTCCATTCTCACTTCCAGCTGACAATCTTGCTTTTTACTTTAATGAGAACATACAAGCATTCAGAATAGAACTTCCACATACTCCCACTTCCTCCTCTACTTACCTGCCTGCACTTATACCCATTACTCTTTATACCATGCATGTTCCTGGCAAGGGCCACTTTCTACACAAGGAAAAATTTATTCCAGCACCTCTTTCCTCAAGGACATTGCTCCAGAAATTCTCAGTTCATTCCCATGCATATTACTGTTTTGTCTTTCTATTGGATATTACCCATCTGCACACAAACATACTGCTGTGTTTTCCTCTTAACAACATTTTATTGTCCAATCACCTCCCCATTTTCTGATCTTCTTTAAAGCAAAGACCTTCAAAAGTATAGTCTATATTATTTCCTTGATTCATCCTATCACATTTCTTTTTCAACTTATTCCATTATGGCTTTTATCATCCTCACTCCACAGAAACTACTGTCACCAGTGACTACCATGCTACTAAATCCAACAGACAATAATAAATCCTCATCTTGTTCAGGATCATTTAATATAGTTAATCACTCCTTATTTTTGTGAAGCACTGTATTCACTTGACTTCTAAGATTTAATACTATCCTGGATTATCCTTTGACCTCATTGGACACTCTTGGTCTTCTCTGCCAACACGTCATCATCATGACGGCTTATTGCTGGAGTGCCCTAGGATCAGTCCTCTGCTCTGTTGAGGCTTCCCTCCCTTGATAAATTCATACAGCCTCATGCTCACAACAACATACAAGCTAAATAGCTACCATGTTTACATTTTTTACCTGGCTCTTTACTCTGAACTCCAGATGCATATATTCTTTGTGACATGTATCCTGGAATGTCTAAAAGACATCTCAAAACTTATTATGTTCAAACCTAAAATCCAGTCCCTCATCCCAAACCTTCTCCTAAAATGTCCAAATCCTTCCTATCTCAATTAGTGGTCACTCTCTTTCCATTTTCTCAATGTATAAGCCCTGGAGTTATTCAAGAATGTACTCATTCACCATACTACATCCGGTTCCTCAGTACATCCATCAAGTGCTTTTTTTCAAGGTATATCCAAAAGCTGACCATGTCTCATCCCTTCTGCCACCTTCCTGCTCTAAGCTACCATTTCTATTCACTTTATTATTTCAGTGGCCTCCTAATAATTCTCCCTGAGATACTTTCACTTTCTTATATTCTGTTCTTTTATTTTTTGAGAAGGAGTCTTGCTCTGTTGCCCAGGCTGGAGTGCTGTGGCATCGTCTCAGCTCACTGCAACTTTTGCCTCATGAACTTGAGCAATTCTCCTGCGTCAGCCTCCCGGATAGCTGGGTTTACAGGTGCCTGCTACCACGCCCTGCTAATTTTTTGTATTTTTAGTAGAGATGGGGTTTCACCATGTTGGCCAGGCTGGTCTCGAACTCCTGACCTTGTGATTAACCCACCTCAGCCTCCCAAAGTCCTGGGATTACAGGCATGAACCACAGTGCCTGGCCACATTCTGTTCTTAATACAACATCCAGGGTAACCCTGACAAAACAGAAGCTTCCTCATGTTACTCATATACCGAGTACCTTCCAGTGGCTCCCTGACCATTCAGGGTAGAAGTCAAAACCCAGGTAATAGCCTATCTGCACTATACATCCTGCGTCCTGTCAGCTCTCTGAACTCATTCCCCAGAACTCACCTCCCCTCATTTCTTTCTAGCCATACTGCCCTCAAGCATCCATGCACTTCCCTGCCTTCCTTCGCAGTTGCTATTTTTTCAGCCTCTAATGCTTCCTTCTGGAGAGCTGCTGTTTTTTTCCTCATCTCCTACAGATTGTTACCCAAATGTCACTTTCTCAGTGGGACCTTCCCTAACCACACTCTGCCCCTTCCTTCACTTATGCTTCCTATCCCTCTTTCCCTCTTTATTCTACCTTCATAGCACTTTCTATCTTCTAACATACTATAGTTTAGCTACTTGTATTGTGTTACCTGTCTTCCCTAACTAGACCTAAGATCCATAAGGGCAGAGATTTCTTGTTTGTTCAGTGTTTGTATTCCTAAGGCCCAGAATAGCACATAGCACATAGTAGATATTCAACATTTTCTGAATAAATGAATCAATATGGGACTGAATGAATGAGTAAATAAACTAATGAATGAATAAAGCTAAACTCTTCTGAATCAATCAGGACCTCAAGTAGGAAATAAATGGAAAAAAATCAAATGGGAAAACTTAGACAGGTTTGAATAAGGGGCTATTTATAAAAGTGTGTAAGATTGAAGGATGCCAGTCAGAGTGGTGCAATACTCAGGGCCAGGCACAGTGGGAATTCTTATTCTTATACCTAAAGGAGCATGGGAAGGAATCAGATGCCAGAATGTAAACAGAGTCACTATAAAATCAAGCTGCCCAACAGAAGTCGTAGCCTTCAGTAGAAACGTGAAGTCAACCAAAGGTGACCAGGAGGGAAGGAGCCTGGATCAGTAAAGAAGGAGCCAGACCTCAGCCTCCTCTTGCCCCCATCTCTCCTGAGAATGCCTCCCCCTTGGCCAAGCCCAGCTGCAAGTTGGAAGATAAGAAAGTCTCCCAATAGAGTACCTAATAGCCAGAACTCAAAAGCAAATGGGGCCGGAAAGGTTGGAGAGTGAATTTGCAAAGGAAAAGGAAAAAATTTTGTATATTTGCATTTATTCTTTTTTATTTACATTTTCTACTAGATGGGATAAAACAAAAGCATTATTTAAAAAATTAGCATACATTTGTTGTAGAATGTAAATTTTATTTATACTAAAAACTGTGTATTTTTATTTTTCTTTTTTTAAAAATTTTTTTATAAACAAGGCCATGGATTTTTTTTTAAATGATATATTTTCACATTGTTTATGCATCACTTATTCCTTTCTTTATAAAATAAAAATATTTAATCCTTAGAAGATTTGGATTTTTTTTAACTTGAAATCATTATGGTTCAGATTGTTTTCTCAAAATCAAACACTAACCTTTAACAGAATGTCCAAATGCTACATTCTTTGGCCTTTTCTATATAGGTGACTAAAAGAAATAGCACTGGGATTTGCTGAAGGCATCCTTGGAAATTTTTGAAATAAGTCTTATATTTTTTTAAACAAATGGAAGCAAAGTATAATGAAAGGAACTGAAGCAACAGCCATGCTGTGGAAAGATAACACTCAGTCCCAGCTAAAAATAGCATCCATAACTGCTGATGAGAAAAAGGCACATCTGGTAGAAAGAATGCATTTGTCAGGTGGCACTTTTGAGAAGGTGCCTGCAGCATTCAGGACATTGTAACTATACCAATATGATGATAGCCTTAAGAAGCTGGAGTAGAAAATAGACCAAGAACATTATTCATAATGTTTAGGGTATAATATAAATGGTGTTAGCTTTCTGTCTTCTAGAAATGGGACTTTCTATTTGTGAAAGAGGCTTCCCCTGCCTTCACTGAGCCTTTATTTTTAAAACTTTTAAAAAAGAAAGAAAAGAAAAATACATATCTATAAAAGAATGTGTAATTGATGATGCAACAAGGAGGTTAGGTAAGAGGAACTGGTTATCGAAAGGACTTTGGCTCAAACGTGAGTTCTGTAGATCTACAGGGTGATGGCATGATACAGAGTTGGGTTGTATTTCCAGAGAATGTTATAGTGATTCACTTTGGAGAGTCCTGAATGTGTTGGTGTTGCTTGTGTGCCCAGATGAGCGTGCATTTGCTATGGAAATGCTGACAGCATAGTGTGATGGTTAATACTAAGTATCAACTTGATTGGAATGAAGGATGCAAAGTATTATGCCTGGGTGTATCTCTGTGAGGATGTTGCCAAAGGAGATTAACATTTGATTCAGTGACTGGAAAATGTAGACTCACCCTTAATCTGGGTGGGCATGATCTAATCAGCTGCCAGTGCAGCCAGAATAAAAACAGGCAGAAGAACTTGGAAAGACTAGAATGGCTTAGACACCCAGCCTACATCTTTCTTCCATGGTGGATGCTTCCTGCCCTCAAACATTGGACTCCAGATTCTTCAGCTTTGGGACACAGCTTTGCTCCTCAGCTTGCAGACAGCTTATTGTGGGACCTTGTGATCATGTGACTAAAAACTCCTTAATAAACTGCCCTTAATATATACATCTGTCCTGTTAGTTCTGTTCCTCTAGAAAACCCTGACTAATACAGGTAGTTTTGTTTTCCCTCTGAATTTTACTGCTGTGAAATGTATCTTTCTCTTCTTAAAACTTTGAGTTCTTGGAAATTGTGAACCCTTTGTTTCCTTCTATTTCTTTCACAAACTCAAACATGTTAACTTTGGCCCTCGATTTTGTATCTTATTTCCTCTCTACCATAGTTTATTAGCAAAGAACTTGTGCTCAGTGTGATAGTTACTATACATCCAATCAATGTTTGCCGATTTCTGGTAAATCCTACAGTCAAATCACTTAGTCGCCTTTTATTCTTTCTATGAACTCCTGGCATCTCTGAATCAATGGCCCTACCTTATTGTCCTTTTCTAGCTCAGTAAATCTTAACTGTAAATTACAAAGAAATGTGTGTTTCTCCATTCTCTTTATCCTCAAGACTAACTCAAAACTTTATTTTCCTCCTCTGCATCCAATTCAGATTCAGGCTTATGGCTGTCTAGACCTTAATTCAGCCTCATCTAACCTACCTCAAACTCTGCTCCATCTACGGTCTCTAGACCATAGCAGATTATTTTCTTTACATTCTCTACAGAATTGGGTAATAACACAAGGTAACCCTAGGAAATCTTATTTTGGGGAGCTATCAATTTGGACATCACTGCTTGTGTGCCCATATCAACGTGCATTTGCTTTTGGAAACAAGTATCTATGTCAGTGTCCCGCTTCATTAATTATCACATCTAGCCCTTATAACAACTCTGCAAAATAGGTATTGTTCTTTCTATGCCACAGATTAAAATTCTAAGATTTAAATGAGTTTGGTCAGAAGCATACTCTTGATAAGGGAAAGAGATGTAAAATGAAACTATGTATCTAATTTAGTGCTCCCCAACCCTTATTGCTCATTGGAGTCACCCATATCAGTGTTTCTTAATATTTCCTGCATATAAATTTCACTAAGGATCTTGGTGAAATGCAGATTTATGATCTAAGGTAGGGCCCCAAATTCGGCATTTCTAACAAAGTCACCAGTGATGCCAGTGCTGCTGGTGGTCACAGGACATACTTTGAGGAGCAAAGACCTTGAGTGCTTTTAAGGAAATATTTGTGCCAGACCCCACTAAACCATTTCAGTCTTTAAAGATGGACGCCAGGCGCAGAGATTTGTTAATTGTTGCCTAAAAGACTAATGCCTAGGCATAATTGAAAACTACTGGTCTGACCTGAAAGTGTGCATGTATTCCACCATAAACAATGCCTTCTAATAAGAACTTATTTTACTGAAGTCTGTCTAACTAAGTAGTACTTTAGATACTACTTGTCAATGTATCAAATAGTTAAGAGAGGGTAGAAAGATGTGTATTCATTTTTTGTGGCTGTTATTTTAAAAATACTATAATCTAGGTAGTCAAGACAACAGAAATTTATTCTCTCACAGTTCAGAGGACAGAGGTCTAAAATTAGTAGCACTGGACTGAAACTAAGGTTTAACAGGACTATATTCTCTTTAATAGGGAAGGAATAATCTGTTCTTTGCCTTTCCAGCTTTTGACAAATGCTAACATTCCTTGGTTTGTGACCACATTACTCATATTTCACCTTGTGCCTTCATATGGCCTTCTTCTCTGTATGTCAGATCTCCCTCTGCTTCCTTCTTATAAGAATATGTGATGGAATTAGAGCCCACCTGGGGACTCTGGACTCATCTTCCCATCTCAAAATCTAAAACTTAATCACAAAGACCCTTTTTCCAAATAAGGTAAAATGTATAGGCTTCAGAGACGAGGATGTGGTTATCTTTAGGGCTAACGTTCCGCCTCCAAAGGATGAAAAGGGATTTATAATATCTCATCAATCTGCAATAACAAAACAACAACACAGGACTCACACCACTTGGCTTTAAGACTTATTATGAAACTACCGTAGTCAAGATAGCGTAATGCTGGCTTAAGGATCTACAGATAAATCAGTGGAAGAGAACACAGCCCAGCAACAGACCTATCTATGTTATGAAGGACTATTTGATTTTTCACGGAGAAGCCAAAGCAACCTAACAGAGAAAGGAAAGCCTTTTCAACAAATGCTGCTGCAAAAACTGGATCATCCCATGGAAAAAAGTGACTCACTATTCACACCATCCACTATAACCAATTTGAGACAGATCCCAGAGCTAAACATAAAAGCTAAAACTATAAAACTTCTTAAAGAAAATGTAGGTGAATATCTTTACAACTTGAAGAAATCAAAGGTTGCTTAGAACACAGAAAGCAATGAGCATAAAAGAAAAAAAATGACAAATGAGAGTTTATCAAAATATAAAATCCTTCATTGACAGACATCATTTAGAAAATGAATATGTACCCTACAGACCGGGGAGAAGATAGTCACAAAACATACATCTGACAAATATTCAATATCCAGGACATATACAGAGCTCCTATAATTCAATAACCAAAGAATAAACCACCTATTTAAAAATGGGCAAAATATTTGAATAAATACTTGACAAAGGAAGATATGCAAGTGGCCAAGAAGCACATGAACAAAGTCCTCAACATCATTAGTCATCAGAGAAATCCAAATGAAAACCACATTGAGATGGCACTACACACCCACCAAAAGAGCTAAAATTAAAGAGACTGAAAACACCAAATGTTAGTAAGATGCAGAAAGAAACAACTTTTAAACATCATTGGTGAGAGTTTCAAATGGCAACACAATTACTTTGGGAAAAGGTCTGGCAATTTCTTTTAAAACTAAACATCCACCCACCCATGACTCAATCGTTTCACTCCTAGCTATTTACTCAAGAAAAATGTAAACATGTATTCACAAAAAGACTTGAAGAAGAATGTTTATAAAAGGTTAATTTTTAATAACCAACAATGGGAAAACCCAGTTGTCTGTGAATAGAAGAATGGATAAATCCCAGTATATTGATATAGTGGAATGTGACAACTCTGCACATAGACCAGATACCCGCTCCACATCATGTTCTCCCCCATACTCCACGTAAAATAACTAACATCGAGCTAGTTATTGTTCAAGATTGCACCATTGATAAGTAGAAGAAGCATAAAATGAAGGCATTCATCTTATTTAGTGCTTATAAGCTTGCTCCATAGAAACAAACCACTGATACAAACACCAACATGGCGGCATTTCAAAAACATGAAAGTGTAAAAAGCCTGCAGATAAGAATACATACTGTATGATCCATTTGTATGAAGTTCTAGAACTGGTGAAGTCAGTTTCTGGAGGGAAAATCAGAATAGCAGTTGGCTGGAGGGGATGTTGAGAGTGAGGACTACCTGGAAAAGAGAAGGTGGAAATTTTCTGAGTGACCGTAATGTTCTTGTGAAGGAGCTGGGCTTGGAGGTTTATACCTTAGTGAAAACTTACCACGTAGTACACTTAAATTTGTGTATTTCACTTTAAATATATTTTTTCTAAATAAAACAAAACAAATATGGAACTATAGTTCATACTAAAAGGAAAGGACATGCTGAAAAGAAAGTGTAGTAATAACCTACAACTCACTTATAAATGCATCAAAAATAAGATGGATTGATAGATGAATATGTAGATATTAAAGCAAATATAGCAAAATAAAAATTTTAGAATCTAGGGGCTGAATATATGGCCTATAATCTAAAATTCTGTACATTCAAAGTTTTGTTCACAAAAACTATTGGAAAAAATGGATTGGGAAGGAAATCTTTTTGGGGCTCTGAAACTCTTCTTCCCCTTCAGAATGCACCAGCCATCCCACTCCTCTTCTTTACTTTTTAAATTGACAAATAATAATTGTACGTATGCATAGGGTGCATAGTGATGTTTCAATATATACAATGTATAGTGATCAGATCAGGGAAATTGACATATCCATTATCTCACACATTTATTTATTTCTGTTGGAAACATTCACAATCCTCCATCTTCTAGCCATTTGAAACTATAGATCATGTATTATTTTTAACTATAGTCATCCTGTAGTGTTCTATAACAGGGGTCCCCAGCCCCGGGCCACAGACCAGTAGCAGTCGGTAGCCTGTTAGGAACCAGCCTGCACAGCAGGTGAGCAGGGAGCAAGTGAGCATTATCACCTGAGCTCACCCTCCTGTCAGATCACTGGGGACATTAGATTTTCATAGGAATCTGAACCCTACTGTCAACTGTGCATGCAAGGGATCTAGGTTGCACACTTCTTATGAGAATCTAACTATTGCTTGACGATCTGAAGAGTTTCACTCCCAAACCATCCCCCCTTCCCAGCTATGGAAAAATTGTCTACCCCTAACCAGTCCCTGGTGTCAAAAAGACTGAGGACTACTGCTGTACAACACTAGAACCTTTTCCTCCTATCTAACTGTAATTTTGTATCCTTTAACAAAACCCTCTCCATTTCTCCCTTCGCCCTACCCTTCCCAGCCTCTACTTTTTTCTCTGTCCTACTTTTTACTTCTGAGATCAACTTTTTTTTTTTAGCTTGCACATATAACTGAGAACATATGGTGGTTAACTTTCTGTTCCTGGCTTATTTCATATAACATAATGTCTTCCAGTTCCATACTTGTTGCCATGAATGACAAAATTTTATTCTTTTTCTATTATTTATATATACCACATTTTCCTTATGCATTTATTTGCTGTTGAACACTAAAGCTGCATCTGTATTTTAGCTACTGTGAAGAGTGCTGTAATAAACATGGGAATGGAGAAACTCCTCCCATTCACAACAAATAGCCTATCTGTGACATCTTCAAATAATTTTTCTTTTATTTCCACTATGAAGTTACTCTTACTTTTTTTGCTGATAGGGACAATTCAAATCTCTGAGATGATTTAGTATGTTGCAGAGCATGAAATATGGAGTCAGCTAATTATACCAAAGCTTAAATTTTAAATTCACTGTATCTTACACTTATTAGCATGTAATTTCAGCCAAGTTATTTTGCTGATTTGGGTTTCATAAATTTAATTTGGTAATAATGATGATGATATAATACTACTAGTTATACTTCTTTCATAAAACCAGTGTGACAAATTAACACATTTTAAGATACCTGTTCTGTCTATAAATTTTTTGAAGAAACTGAACCCTGCCACATAGTCTTTGCTGCCCCAAACAGCTACGTTTTATACCACATAGCTTGTTACTAAACTACTACCAACCTCCCCAGCACATTGCAGAGGCACAAGTGATTTGGCAAACTGTAAACCAGTAACAAGTAACACTGACTAGCCAGTGACATGTAGTTTGTGACCTAGTTCAAAAGAGGCACTAGAATTATTAATATTTCTCTCAATAATGTAAATCAAGAGACTTAGAAAGAGGTGGCAGTTGTTAGGGTTCTGAGCTGGAAGATCAAACTAAGGCTGGTATAATCCCCATTGGGTCATATGTATGATGAGTCAGCATATAACATTTATTGAGGGAGAAATAAATAGTCATGAGTAAGCAGAGAGATGCAGAAATATGAGAGGCTATATAGCTCCTAGGATATTAATAAAATAGCCCTAGTTTCTGATGGTTTAGCTTCCTGTTCAAGTGAAACCTAACTGTTCCTGGTTCTAATCTAGAATGTGCCTAAGTTTCCTTGTTGAATATTTTCATGTCACTCCTCTTACCTTAAACTAGGTTGCATGGATCTCTATAAGTGAGAACTAGAGTACGCCATGGTAACACACACAAGAAAATCTCGATGTTTTATAGTCACAAAAACTTCTATTTATCTCTTATACTACATGCCCAGCCCAAGTTAGTTGGGGCTCTGTTTGACAATGTCTGAGGCCAAAAAAAGGCCTTATTGAAACCCATCAATCATCAATTAAATGACAAACCACCATGAGCTAGTTTATGGATCTACTATGTGGAAGTCACACTTGTCATTTCTGCTCTCATTTCATTGGTAAGGGGGGCCTCATGACCATATCTGACTTCAACAGGAGAGGATATACACCCTCAGGGAGGAGCATTGAATATTGGTGAATGCTAAGGCAATCCATCACAAGAGCTTTTTTTTTCAAAGCTTTTCCGTAAAAATAGTTCTGAGTGAGAGATAATATATAGAAAATAGCTTGACATAATAAATCATTAATCAGAGTACATTTGTCCCTGTGAATATCTTTGCCCATTGAAAACCTCTCTCAAAGCATTAGAATGTTTTTATTTATTCATTCTTCAGACACACAGAGTGTTCCTATATGCCAGGCAGGGTGCTAAATGCAGAATAAAATGAAGAACAAGATAGACAGGGATTCTACACACATAGTCCATACAGAATGATGGATAAATAAAATCAACAAATAGACAATTATAATGCCTATTATGATGTCTATGGTAAGACAAGTACTGGGTACCTGAAAACACAGGAGATGCATCTAATTTAGATCTGTGACATACAAAGTACTTAAAAAAAAATAGAAACGGTGCCTTGCTATGTTGCCCAGGGTAGTTTCTAACTCCTGAACTCAAGCGATCCTCTCACCTTGGCCTCTCAAACAAACTGCTTCTAGAGGGAGTAGCAACAGCAGAAACCATATGAATAAGAAGGAATTTGGGCAAAGGGCAAGAAGGAAGGATAGTTGCAAAGTTGCAGACCCAGTCATGAAAAAGGCATGAAACATTCAACATACCATAAAAAGGGAAAAGAGTGGGGCAAGCAGTTGTGAGCTGTGCAAGAGAAGTTGAACTTTATCCTAGGCAATGAGGAGCCATTAAAGGGTTTTAAGTAGGAAAGGAACTTTATCAAACTGGTGTCAGAGAGATCACTAAGGACATAACAAGTTTCTAGAGGCTTTGGTCTACTGGCAAAGCCAATGCATCTATTGGCCAATCCGTACTTCCTGTCTACACACTTGTCTTATTAAACAGAAAAGAATAGACTCATGTTGCGGCTAAACTATGTATTTTCTCATTTCTCATTATAAGTATTTTGTATGTGGTGTGCAATTACACAGTGTACTGAAGTAGGAGCAACAGCAATACAATGGAAGCCAGACCAGCAAGCACTAGTCTCAACTTTATTACTTCCTAAAAATGTGATTTTGGGCTAATTACTTAGCTACTCTGAAACATGGCGATAACAGGTTAGGGGCTTTGAAAAAAATAATGCTATTTAACATGGGTAGCATTACTGGAAAGTTCTGAATACCATTAATTTTTAAAAAGGAAAAGAAAACATCTGTGAAATAATTTCATTGTGAAGCAAAATGTATTAGTATAGCATAATTTGCTTGTGTCATGTGGATAGATCTTATCAGTAACCTCTGGCAAATAAGGTATTCAAGTCATACTCTTCAGATATTGCTCAGATGGATTAATTGAAATTTTTCTTCATTTTTGTGGGTGATAGTTTATAGTAAAACAGAGCCTTTGGGAGATTTGATTGGCCTAACCCATGAGACATTTCTGAATACTGAACTTAGTCAATCTACATGAATTGTCCTTTCCTAGTTTGGGTTGGACTTTCCAATTTGCATTTGAAATTCAAAATGCCAGGCCGAATACTCCTGCTGCATCTCTGAGGGCATGACATGGCCTTTATAACTAAATGTTAAAACATAACTCGATGCCTGATAGTTGCAATTCCATTTTCCAATCATTGGTGCTGTCAAAGGCACTATGTAATGTGCTGTCAAGCCAGGTTGGTCAAACTGCACAGAATACAGTCTCTTTCCTGAATGCTATTCTTACAGTAAGGAGTATGTCATAACCACTTTCTTGTCTCACAGCATACCAACAATATCTAGGATTTATTTTATCTCTTTTCAAGTCACCAGAGAAACCCCTCTGGAGGATCTAGAGAGGTGAATACCACAGAAGTGGCTAAAATTCATTTTTTAATTTTTCCTGTTGAGCAATTTATTTGTTTTTCAGTTATTTCAGCTACGCTATGGAAATCTGTCCTGCCAGTAGGTAAATTTAGGCATATGTCAAAAATGACCTTCTATCCTCTGCATGTATCTGCTTGGGTGGGAACAAAAGTATAGGTAGAGTAGTCCAGGCAAAGGTTACCTTAGAGTCAAGAGAAACAGAACTAGCTATCAAATGACTTTGCATAAGAGATATCCATGTAAAAGCTAGAAGAAAATTATTATTCAGTCCAAGGAATTATCTTACTATGGAGATTATAAAAAAGCTGCCTACTAAGGGGCTGAATAAAGTCTGACAAACATTTCTGCCAACAGATCTATAATGATAAATCTTGATGAAACAAACAAACAAACAAACAAAAAACTCAGTAGAAATTCTGACTCCTCTTCAAGGAAATAACACAAAGTGGAAAATAAAAGGTAGGATAAATATGCACACGATTCTGACCTGTCAGTGAAGCTTAAATAAATGTGGACAATTAGAGAAATGAAAATAGAGAAATGATTATTTTTTTCTTCTGGTAATGGAGGAGTTGGTTGCAAACAAACTGTCCATTTGACAAAAACTAGAAAATCTGGACAATTTTTAAAACTTGTGTTTGAAGGCTTTGTGACATTCCTGTATCAGCCAGAACTTGAAGTTTGGGACCCCAGTGAGAAGACTATTGAGACAAGTGTTTCTCTCTTCAAAGCATTTGTCAAGTATCCAGGACAAAAAAGAACACAAGGCAAATCAGTGGCTAAGAGGTTATGAAACTTAGCAGAACTTTTAACAGTCTCATGGGAATGGAGTAACAAAAATATGCTTCAGGACCCACCAAGTTGGAAGGTCCTTGGTGAACACCTCAGATTACTGTTTAAGACCAAAAAGGACTATATTTTAGGAATAAGAACAACCAAAACTAGATCTAGTGTCATGAAACTCTAAAATCCAAACTAGAAACAATTCAGACATAAACTCTAACTGCCAGTCCCCAAACAAAAGTAAATCTTCTCTTGAGAATGACAACCTGAGACAGATCCTAAAAATATCTATATGCTTCTTTATAATTATGTCTGGCATTCAGTCAAGAATTATTAGGTATGCTAGGAGGAAGTACCAAATGACTGCAAACAAGGTCTGAAAATACCCAATACAAACATATTATTCAATTATCCAGATATTATAGTTAGCAAGTATAAGATATTAAAAAACTATTAATAATATGCTCAAAATAATAGCAGACAATAGAAAATTTCACCAGAAACTGGAATCTATAAAAAGCCAAATGAAAGTTCTACATCTGAAAAAAAACAACAGTCAAAATTTACAACTTAATAGATGAGTTTAAAATAGATTAGACACAACAGAAGAAATGAAGAGTAAACTCAAGATAGAACAAGAGAAGCACCAGAGAAAAAAGCAAGGATATAGGAGACAGGATATTGTGACAAGCTATGATACACATGTAATTGGAGAGGAAAGAAG
This sequence comes from Ateles fusciceps, assembly GCA_036589455.1. Classification (NCBI taxonomy): domain Eukaryota; kingdom Metazoa; phylum Chordata; class Mammalia; order Primates; family Atelidae; genus Ateles; species Ateles fusciceps. Next base: position 1,746,181 of record JAZHEH010000424.1, on the reverse strand, counting down.
AGAGAAAAGTAGTATATTGATCAAGATATTTATAAAATCTGGTATTTTAAAAATCAGACCACCAAAGCAAAAATCTCTCTATTTTCCCAAGCAGATCAATTACAAGGAAAGCCACTTTTAGCTCTATCATAGTAGAACTTTTGGGGACCAAAGACAAAAGAAAATAGTTTCAGCCAAGCATGTGGCATGAGCCAGTCCCAGCTACTGGGGAGGCTGAGGTAGGAGAGGGTCACTTGAGACTAGAAGCTAAGAGTTGAGTCCAGCCTGGGCAACATAGCAAGAGCTCATCTCTAAAAATAAAAAAATAAAAATAAAAACTCATAAGCAGCCAAAGGAAAAAAAAAATACATATATGCTTTGAAGAGGCGACAATAAAATGGAAGACAGAAGGCAATGAAAAGTAGTACTGAAAACAGTGGGGGTGGCGGAATAACTGCCAACATAGAATTCTATGCCCAGTAAAAATATCCCTCATGAATTAAAAAAAGTGTTTTCAAACAACCAAAATCCCAAACCAGGGAATGTTTTCCACCACTAGATTTGTACTAAAAGAACTATGAAAGTAAGTAATTTAGACTGAAGGAAAATGCTTCCAGATTGAAACATGGAAAATCAGGAAAAATGAAGAGAAACCAGAAGAGAAAATATGTGAATCAATATATAGGAATGACTTTAGTAAAGTTTCAGTATATGAAATAAATGTAAAAAATCAGTAGTACTTCTACATACCAATAAGTTTCTAGCAAGGTGTCAAATTAACAACATAATCCCAGCCAGGCATAATCACACATGCTTATATTCCCAGCACTTTGGGAGGCCAAGACAGGAGGATCACTTGAACCTAGGAGTTCAGGACCAGCTTGGGCAATGTAGCAAGACTCCATCTCTTGAAAAAAAAAAAAAAAGAAGAGAGAGAGAATTAGTAAGGTGTGATGGCATGCTCCTGTATTCCCAGCTACTTGAGAGGCTGAGGCAGGAGGATCCATTGAGCCCAGGAATTGAAGGCTGCAGTGAGCTATGACCACACCACTGCACTCCAACCTGGGTAACAGAGTAAGAACCTTTCTCAAAACACACCACATACACACATACCACACACACACACCACACACACACACACACACACACAGAGAGAGAGAGAGAACACAATCCCAGTTATAATAGCCATAAAAAATTGAAATATCTAGGAATACATCTAACAAGAGGTGAATCCTCTCTACAAGGAAAACTATAAAACAGTGCTGAAAGAAATCAGCAATGACACAAATAAATGGAAAAATATTCCATGCTCATGGACTAGAAGAATCAGTATCATTAAAATGACCATAATGTCCAAAGCAATTTATACATTCAATGCTATCCCTATCAAAATATCAACATCATTTTTTGCAGAAGTGGAAAACACTATTCTATAATTCATATGAAACCAAATGAGAGCCCATATAGCCAAAGCAATCCTAACCAAGAAAGAACAAGCCAGGGGAATCATATTACCCAATATCAAATTATACTACAAGGCTACAGTAGCCAAAACAGCATGATACTAGTACAAAAACGGACACAGACTATTAGACCAGAATAGAGAAGAACCCAGAAGTAAGACTGCACACCTACAACTATCTGATCTTCAATAAAGTCAACAAAAATAAGCATTGGGGAAAGGATTATTTCAAAAAATGGTACTGGGATAGCTGGCTAGCCACATATAGAAGAATGAAACTCGACTCCTACCTTTTACCATATGTAAAAATTAAGATGGCTTAAAGATTTAAATATGAGACTTCAAACTATAAAAATCCTAGAAGAAAATGTAAGAAATACCCTTTTCAGCATTGTCTTTAGCAAAGAATTTATGTCTAAGTCTCCAAAAGCAATTGCAACATAAACAAAAATTGACAAGTGGGACCTAATCAAACCTAAGAGCTTCTGCACAGCAAAAGAAATTACCAACAGAGTAAAACAGGCAACCTACAGAATGTAAGAAAATATACACAAACTATGTATTCGACAAAGATTTAATACCCAGAATCTACAAAGAACTTAATAAGCAAAAAATAAATAATGCAAATAAAAAAGGCCAAAGAATATGAACAGATACTTCTCAAAAGAAGATACACAAGAGTGAAGAAATGTTCAACATCACTAATCATCAGACAAATGCAAATCAAAACCGTAATGAGATACCATCTCATACCAGTCAGAATGGCTATTATTTAAAAGTCATAAAATAACAGACACTGGAAAGGCTGCTGAAAAAAAGGGAATGCTTATACATTGTTGGTGGGAATGTAAATTAGTTCAGCCACTGTGGAAATCAGTTTGAAGAGTTCTCAAAAAACGTGGAACTATCATTCAACCCAACAACCCCATTCCTAGGTATATATTCAAAGGAAAATAGATTATTCCACCATAAAGATACATGCACTCACGTGTTCACCATAGCACTATTCACAACAGCAAAGACATGGACTCAACATAGGTGCCCATCACTGATGGACTGGATAAAGGAAATGTGGTATGTATACACCATGGAATACTACATAGCCATTAAAAAGAACAAAATCATGTCCTTTGCAGCAACATGGATGCAGACAGAGGCCATTATTCTAAGCAAGTTAATGCAAAATCAGAAAACCAAATATTGCATGTTTTCACTTATAAGTGGAAGATAAATATTGAATACACATGGACATAAAGATGAGAACAAGAGATACTGAGGACTACTAGAGGCAGAAGAGAGGGAGCGGGACATAGACTAAAAAACTACCTATTGGACACTATGCTTACTACCTGGGTGACGGGACCATCCATACCCCAAACCTCATAATCACACAATATAACCATATAACAAATCTGCACATATACCTGCTGAATCCTAAATAAATGAATAAATGAATGAATGGTGTATAACACAGGAAAAGAAGGAAGTCAAGAAGAAGAAATGTTTGAATCAGTGCTCTCTGAAACACTTGTGAGCACTAAACTCCAGCGGATTCACCCACTGAGGTCAGCATGGCTCAGTCAATAAATAATGTTCTTATACACAAACAAAATCAGAAATACCGATTCCATGAAATCAGTCTTTTGAGTCAGAATACAAATGAAATATGAAATAACAAAATTACCCAAAAGGTAAGACAAGTAAAGGGAGTTGTGTTCTTAGGTCTTTGCATTGTCTGGAAAGTGGTAAACATTTCAATTTATACGAGATTTTAACAAGCTATGGATTTGTTTTATTACCTCTAGGATAACATAAGATGAATAACTAAATTTGCAAATAATTAAATTTGCAAACTAATAGACTGGGAAATTTGAATAATTTCTGGGAAATTTTGAATATTTTCCCAATAGAAAATACTAATTGATCCAAAAAAGAGGTGAGAAGGAGAAGAAAAGGAATACAATAGGTGAAATGAAAACAAATATCAAGATGGTATGATTGAAGCAAAATATATAATTACATTAAATTTAAAAGAATAAATATTCCAATTAAAAACTAGATTACCAGATTGATTTTAGAATATATTCAGTTATATGCTACTTTAAAAACTGATACAGAAAGATTGTAGCACTAACAGAAAGATAATACGAGCCGATCAGTACTATAAAAAGTAGATTTTAAAGCAAGAACATTACTGTACATAATGAAATTAATGTAAAAATGGCAATTCATCCAGAGGATGGCTTTTTATGGAGACAGAATAGACTAAGCTTTGAGCTCTGGTCAAGTCATTCTAGGACCTACTTCCAAAGCTCTAATTTATTAAACATTTATTTCTATAATTATCAGTTTATGTTTTGTCTCCCTAGTCATATTATAAATTCACTATGTAGAAATTCTATTTATTATGGTATACCCAAGATCTAGCACAGGACCAAGCATGGAGAAATAAATCAATCAATAATTTTTAATTGAATAAATGAGGGAATGAATTGATGGGCAGACAGTAGTCTAGGCTTCAGAAAAGCAGTCTATTTTGTTTATATTGTAAATGAAATTTTATATTTCTGAAAACAATTACATAACTTATAGTTTTTAACAATTCTAATAATTTTAATAATATGGTAAGGAAATAGGGTCATCTGAGTTATAAAAATAAAACAATGGGTTTTAATAATAATGACAACAGCTTTACTTAATGAAAATGGCATGTTAGAAACTTTCTCAAACCTGATCAAACTTTCTCCCTCGTCTTCCACTGGTCTCATTTGCTAGTAGTTCTTTTCAGTGAATGAGATGTTTATGAGAAGAGGGGTTGTTATAGATGCACATGTGGACATTCCTGGGTCCTCTAGCCAAAAGTCATCAATTTTCCACAATTTCCTCTAACAGTTACTTTAGCTAAACTCACTAGTTCTGTTTTTAATTTTTTTTCCTAAAAGCTGTGTCCATCTTACTTCTTGTGTTATGTAGACCTTGGGTTGTAGACAAGGTAGCCAAACACAAATGGGATAGAATTATGGCTGTCTTTCAATGCAATTCACGGGCTCCTAATTCAGTCATTTCCTGTGGTTTTATTGCTGATCATGTTCCTCATTATCTCTTCATAATCTATCACATTCACTGACAATATTCCCAAACCAAGTTGTTATGAAGAAAGAAAATCAAGACATTCTTTAAGGAAATCTATCCAGATAACAGTGTGTTCTGTAGAACATTTAAAATCTTTAAGCATCTGTTCAGTTTCAGTTTTTGCACAGAAAACTACCTGCTTCACAATCATAAATACACTGCACCTTCCCGCAGACTTATAATTGAGTTAGTTTGGTTTCCCTGGCAACCACCACGATTAATTAGAATACTTGAGCATGGTAAGTTTATAGATGCAAAAAATATTTCATGTATAAATAGTGCAATCTGTTTATGCTCAAAGGAATTTTTCCCCCTCGGTTGAGAAATGAGGTTATTTTTTTTTTCTTTTTTGTGTGGATTGATCACATTTTCTTCCTCATAAAATCTGTAAGTAATATTCAAGGATTAATGTTGATTGCACCCCTTCAGCAGAATATGCCAGCACTGACACTCTTTGGGTGGTTTCTGGCCTGAGTCCTGGGCCCCTGCTTAGGGAGACATGATTACACCCTCACTGTATTTAGTGACAAAGCTTATGAAAGCATCCTTTGGGTCCCATGAATCCCCATTCTTTTCCTAAATTAGCTTATGATAAAAACAGTTGTGTGTAAGAACATTTATGTGAAAACTGGTGTCTCCCTAAGATAAACTTTGCACAAAACCAAAAGGAGCTCATTAATTAAAAAAAAAGAAAACTCCAGGCAACCAATATTAATTATAAATTAATCATATTAATGTTTCATATTGGAAAAAAGATATGAGAGCTATCATTTATTGAATGTCTACTCAATACATCATTTATTTCAGTGTTTCACATATGCTATTTCATCTTCACAACATTTCTGTAAGAGTGGTACTATGAATCTTGTTTTAGAGATAGCCAAGCTGAGACCTTGGTAACTTAAGCAAATTGCTCAGATTCACTAAATTTGGAGTTACAACATAGGAAGTTTTATCTAAGTCAAAAGCCTATGCATTTACATATCTGCCTGCACTGTCATAACTTTTCCTCTAAAGTGGCCATGGAAGAAGGAATAAGAGAGATTCTAACTTTACATAAAACAGGACACTTTCAATCTCTTGATTTGTAAAGAATCTATCTCCATTCTTCCCTGTGAAACAAATAAAATGGGGTATATGTATGATATATCAAAACTTCCTTTTACTAAGACATACTTGGCCACCAAATGACTTTTGTATCAAGCAATAATTGAATTTTAAGCTAATTCTCAAGAAGTAAATTTTAGCATGTATAGGTAAGTCTTGTGCACCCCAGTTGGGAGTGAGAGGCAACAAAGTGAAGTGCAAAAGACATTGAACTGGTGCTAAGGAGTTCTTTCACTAAGCAGCTATTTATTCAAGGGAAGTGAATTTCTTCAGTGCTAACATAGGTTAGTATCACACATTAACACTTGGAAGTTTGGAGCTGGTAGAGGCTCTAGGAATTACTCATTGGAATAACAACATAATTTTTTCTCCAGTCTTCTGGAAAATACTCCCTTGGGCTATCTCATTTTCTTTCAAAAGATAGGTATAATTTCAACTATAGAAATTTACCTTCTTCCTGTATTGGCCAAGTTACTAGAGCCATGGGAAACAATGGGAACTTTTAGCTATTCTCTTAAAAATTTGCATATTTTAACTAGTACAAAGCTCTTAGGAATGGTTAATCAACTGTTCTAACTATGACTACTTACCAATTTCAACATTCTCCTCTTGTGTTAACAATTTTTTTCTATTCATCACATAAAAATATCTAGTGTTTAAAAATCTCATTTAATTTCATTAAATTCTAATATACATTGTCCTGAGACATCCTGGAAATCAAGCAGATTCAGCATGTTTACTAGCTTTTTACCAAAAATGTAGCAGAACTTCCTTTTTTGTATGCTATTCTGATCTGTAAATATATATTTCGTGCTAGCATATTTTAAACTAGGAAACACAAACACATTTATAACATTTTAGATACTAATTTAATGTACCAATATTTTTGGTATTTCTTGGTCATGACACTAGATTACTTTTCTAATATAGACAGATACTCAATTTTTAAGTGATCATATAAATTGACTTTTGCTTAAAAGCATAGAGAGGTCTGAAGGTTATCCTCATTAAGTATGACTTCCCAACACCCAGAATGTGTACAGTGTACAGAGTATCTAGCTTGTTTACCTTTTTCTTGTCTCCTTCTTTCCTTCCTCCCTCCTTACCTCTGTCCTTCCTTCTTTGTTTTGAAAGGAAACTACTTCTCTTACTCTCTTCCCTTCCCTGCATCTCAAACTCTCCCCATTCTGCCCTACTTGAGACAGGAAGCTCAAATGATATACTTGAAGCAGCATTTATAGGAATTCCAGCCCTATGGCTAGAAAGTCCTCCTAAGATAATGATAAAAACATTTTTCAAAGAGTACATCAAAGTTGGAGGTGAGGCATTTAATAAATTTGTCTCTAGAATCTGTAATGTCAACTTCATATTTCTGGATCTCTTGAGAGAAAATTAGAAAACTCAATGAGGAAATAAAGACAGTTCTGAATATTTTCTGTAGATTCAAAGACTATAAGCAGAGTCCCATCCTTTTGGCTCTAAATTTTATTGCTAGCATAGGCCTAGAAGATATTAAGGGATCAATAAATGTTTGTTGGATTGAAGATCAACATTTTTAAATATACTAAACATGTTTATTTCTGGGAAATGTAGAATCATATTTGAGAAATTAACCAGTTGAATTAATGTAGCCAATATGTTTCTGCCCAACTATAGGGATTTAGTTTGTTGCAAGACTCACATAAAAGTTAATTCTTGTGCTATTTGAAAGCTTATGATTAAGTTCCTGAATTATCAAAATGGTGCTAAAACAAAAAACCCTAATAATTGTAAACATTAACTCTGATTCTTTCTGTGGTTTATGGAACCAAGATGTTTCTAAGACAATGGCAACAGACACAATGTGGAGGGAAAATGGTCGTTGTCCCTGGCATCAACTCAGAAGTTGTGGATAACCCCAGATCATAACCCACTGCACTAACTCCTTACTCAAAAATTTAAAATATATTTTCAACACTGCAAAAAAAAATGGCTGAAGGCTCTATGAAAAGTTTAATAAATTATGTATTGCTTTCTATGTTGAGATACTAGTGAACTGCATACTATTTTCTGTTACACACCTTTGTTTTAACTTTTCAATGGAGCTTCCTAAATTTTAGCCTATGTTTTTATAAATACATGTCTATCTTATCTATGCACTTTGCTTTTTCACAGATATGTTTTTATATCACCTTTTCCCTTGTCTTTCTCTACTTTAGACTCTTCATCATTTATCTTCCTTCACATGGTAGTCCTTAAACCTATAATCTCTCAAGCATTTCAGATTCTCTTTCCAACTGTATTCCATATTATGAATGTATAGGCTTTGATCCCAGAAATGGAACAATGTTTTGCCTGTGGTTCAAGGAATTAATCTTGTAGAAGTGCTTATCAGCAGACCCAACCTAACTAATACCCAAAGCAGCCTTGAGGTAGATGAAAATTGGTGCTGATAATCTAAATGCCCATATCTAATGAGCCGCAGGATTCACCAAACAGAAACAATCTGTCTCCATCAAACAGGTGGTAGAATTGTGGCCTTAGATGCAAGTCAAGTTCTCTTGGCCCAGTGGCATCAAAATAGCATGATATTTACCCTCTTCAATTTTCCAGTGGTTCCCTAAGTGGTACCTCCCATGTGCCCAAAGACCAATCATTTGGCTACAAACACCACATGACATCCATCTTCTTCTACATTGGTCCCACTTGTTACATCTCATGAAGTCTCCCCTACCCTACTTCTCAGAGTGACTATCAGGAGACTGCAATAACTGAGACAGGGGTGCAGTCTCAGCTGGTCCATCCCAAAGGGGCCATTTCTCAGGGAACCAAAGGAGAACTGAGTTCTGCACAGAAGCAGAGAGCAACGTTCTTACTAAAACTGTCATGTTTTGTTGTCTGTCAAAGGAGATTTGCTTAAGAATAGAGACCCACAGATTTTTCTCATAAACAGTTTCATAATTAAGAGACCTCCTCACTCAATCATAGAGCTCCCAATCCAATTCAGTGGACCAAACAGAGAAGTGGAGTTGTGTCCATTTTTCTCCTCATCCTTCAGCTTACATTAAGAAGCCTCTCCTAGGCTGTGCGGTGTTTCACACCTGCAGTTCTAGCACTGCGGGAGGCCGAGGCAGGTGGATCATGAGGTCACAAGTTGGAGAACTGCCTTACCAACATGTTGAAACCCCATCTCTACTAAAGATACAAAAATTAGCTGGGTGTGGTGGTGCACACCTGTAATCCCAGCTACTCAGGAGGCTGAGGCAGGAGAATCGCCTGAACCTAGGAGGCAGAGGTTGCAGTGAGTCAAGATCGGGCTGCTGCACTCCAGCCTGGGTGAGTGAGACTCCATCTCAAAAAAAAAAAAAAAAGACTCTCCCAAAAGAACATGATCTCCCCCAGATAACAATTTTCTGCCTCTGCTTTAGAATGGGAATTCTTAATCATAACTATTTTAGCGAAGTCTTTGTTTGGGGGAACTCTATAACAAATGAGCCTTTTAGTTATGCAGAAAATAAAAATTCAAACCTCCACATTTGAAGAAGTAGAACATTCTCTACTAGCTTTTCAACAACACATTTTTCAGTGCTTACTCATTGTAAATCTAAGGGGGGGGAAAAACAGAATCCAGAACAGGACCATCTGGAGAAATTTTTGAATGAAGCTGGGCCCCCAGTTGAGCTGAAGGCACTGTTAGCTGTGTCTATCCTCTGCAGAGAGGGAGAGGACTCAAGTCACAGAACTGGGCTAGGCTCCCCACCACTCAAAGAAGCCAGTGAACAGACCAGAAGCCAGGACAGAAATGCAGGCATGGAGACTGAATTCTCCCCAAAGGATTAGAGGGAAGAGTCGTTCTTGGGAAGTCCTACCCAGGCAGCAGATTAATCAGATCCTACTGTAACAGGATGGGAGTCTCAGCAATTATTGACTCATGCTCAAGACAGCAGATTTTTTATCCTTCTGACAGCTGGTCCTCAGGCAAGGACTGACACTCCAGCTGTGTCATATCTTCCTTGACACATAGCAACCAGAATGGAGCTTATTAACACAGGAGCAGGAAAGCCCTCCCCACACCCAAATAGTTTGGTATAAAGACTGCAATGTGTGCTTTTTGGTTTTCAGCATCACTCATGGTTGGATTGCTTGTAAATTAATGCCTTTATTCTAAAGTCGTTTGTTGTGTCACATCTTGGAGTGACTTCAGCTGGGGGTCTGATATTGCTTTTCAGAGATTGCAGGGTAGTAATTAGAATGTCAATGCTAATAATATTAAAAACAGTCATAAACATCAGCTTTTATTGGGTCCCAATTTGTGGTGGTCAGTGCTTGGAGCTTTGCAAGTAGGAGGAGCATGGGGCAGAGACATCAAGATCAAGCAGGCAATGTACATGCTCCTGATCAGGAGATGTTCCTCTTCAGCACTCTTTCTGCAAGCATCTGAGTCAGCTTCCTATCTGTCACTTGTCTGCACTCCTCACACCTAACACATAATGATTACCTTGCAACATGCAATCCACTTTACAAAGTTCATGTACACATATTCTCTTTCTCGATGCAATAACCCTGGAAAGTACATAAGATAACATTTTTCTACTTTCCTCCCACTACACACACTTTTTATCAATACTAACAGACCATTACTTCTCTTTCCTTTTTAAAATTCACATCTTTGGGGTTCAGAAATAAATTCTTTTGTGGCTCGTGTTTGTGTTTTATGCTTTGGTTTTTGATCCTGCACCCCCGAGGAGAACAAGCAAAGGGGGCACCTTATGCATTTGCTCAATGCACACTGGCAAGCCATAGAGATGCAAAGTTTGTGGGATGGATCCGATTTCAAGGGAAGATCCTTGGAGGAGCTGCCTGGTCCCTATGTGCCAGCTTTCTGTGTTATTTGCATTATTTGACTAAAATTACCCAAGTATTCCTGCACCCCCTCCCATTTTTTTGTTACCAGTGTTATATGTTTATTCATCATAGCTGTTATCAAAGCACAGAGCATAAACTATCTAGTAAATATTTTCTGAACAAAACACAACAAATTGTTCAGCAGTGCAGAAACAGATGCTCATTTACTTCCTGAAAGCTTCTGAAAGTAAGGTTTCCATGTACCATCGTAGAGAGATAGGGAGTGAAGTGGCAGTTACATGCTTATTTGGTATGAGTAATCAAGCTATTCCCACTTTCCTGGCTACAGGACAGGTGATGGTTTTCTTATTCTCCCTGAAGAGGCCTGGGATGATAGGAGACTGAATTGCTGCCCACATTCACAGCCATTGCAGGCAGTGATTCAGCAGCTTCTCAGAGAGAAGCAGCAACTTGAGACCTCCCACACTATGGAGAAGATGCCTTTTCACCAGGCCACTCGGGGTCACCTGCACACATACAGACATCCCCAGTGCACACATGTTCCTGTTTGTACACTCACACACACACACACATGCTTACGTAAACACATCCTTGACAAAAATCTTCAGCTTGCGGCTAACACAGTCCTAAACAGAATAGAGAGATACATTTCATGCCTGAAATCCGATATACTGTCCTTCAGCTTACACCCTGAAAAGACACCTTTAAAAGATTTTGTAGGTCACACAGAGTTGTTTGGTATAAAATGGGTGACAGAAGCAGGTCATGTTCAATGTCCCCTGTCCACTGACTCATCAGACATGGGGACTCTGAGCATCTGTCAGGAGGAAACAAATTGAGAAACAGCAACTATGAAGATTCTCTAGCCCAAACCAATGAATAAAAGTTATATTTCTGTAATCACTGATAAAGAGGAACTCTTATATTACAGTTTCTTCCTAGTGCTTAATCCTATTGCCTGTGAAATATTCTACAATTTGCTTTAGCTATTTAATACCACCTCAGCATAAACTGAGCTGGATTCTTGACATTTGTTAGCATACAAAATTCCATTTATCTCTGTCTCTTTTTTTGCTTCAGGACCCAACCTTGCATTGCAAAAAAAAAAAAAAAAAAAAAATGTACACAGAGCCCATAAAGACACACTGATAGAGTAATAGATCTTTTTTAAACACTGGGGCATTACAGGATTTTATGAAGCAGTAAAACTTTTTCCAGGCATGAGATGTGCAGACTGACAGAGACCATTTTATCTCTAAGTCATTAAAGTATAAGTGCCACATCGGACAAGCATAATAGAAGAGAAAAAAATAATAATTTCAGGAAAGGCGGTCAACTCCTCAAGCAAAAAGGATCAGACCAGGAGACACCTAACAATTGTCAAGAAACTTAGAAGGAGCTAGTCTACACGGCGTCTGAGTTTTCAGTCAGAGGAATATTGGCTGCCACTCTGCCCTCCATGTTACTACAAAAGGCAGCAGAAAATTGAAGTAATTCCAGTAAAATTTTTCTGAAAAGAGAATCCTATGTTCCCATTCCATCCTACTTCATTTCCCTCATCACTTAAGCAAAGACATGTGTGGTGCTGTTTTCCATAAGTATTTAGTGAGCATCTACTATGTACAAAACAGACATTATATGTTGGGGGAGGTAATGGCCAGGCCCCTGCGTTCAGGATCATGCCTTCTTGTTTGGGAAGAAGCACTATACTAGTAAAAAAAATACAAATTATCTATAATGGCTATGAAAGAAGTACCTGAGGATGTTATGATACATCAGTAAGAGAAATAAGGGGGCAGAAAACTTTAGATTATGTGATCTGAGAAATGTAATGTGGGCTTCACTGAATATCTTTGTTCCTTAGTCTTCTAAGATTCCATTTCTTCAAGAAAGCTCCAGTCATTCATTCATTCATTCATTTTCTCTGTCTTTAGAGAAAACGAATGAACTTCCAGTTAGAGGGATATCTGTCCTATTTTAAAGGAAGTGGATTTTAAATATTGTTCTTTTAGAATGTCCTAGGGTTCTAATCTATTGTAATGACACATTTACTTGATCCTACTTCCTGCATTGTTTGATTTAAGCATCTGTCCTCTTTTCCAGTTTTAGTAGCGAACCTAAACAAACTATTATCTCATCAGCAAGCCTTCTTTTCTTCAGACAGATATATTTATTTTCTTTATTTGACTTTTAAACATAGATGCTATTTTCATACTTTGGTTTTTCCAAAGTGACCTCTTTTGGGACATCTCAAATATTCTTGCTGTATGAAAGAGCTGTATGTGGACAAAGTGAGGACATATAGTTCCTGATTTAAACTCTTAGTTCATGGCTCAGCAACCTAGAGATGAACTCAAATGACTACCTCGTGTGAGGATACCGTCATGTCCAAGGCTGCCTCTAATAGTTATTCCCCTTGCTTCATTTAATCTGGTGCCTCTTTTGACATGAAGTTTGAGTTGAGGAAGTGATTCCTTAAAACTGGTTTATCATTTTGCTTAACTATTTAGAAATGCCCAATGGCCTCTCATTATCTAAGCTACTATGTTTCCCTGACCCCCAAACAGCCATGAGGCTATTCTTAATTACAGAGGTTTCTTCAGGCTCTGTCTCAACATAAACTATTCGTTTCTCTCACTCTCTTATCCTCTCTCTGTTATTTCTCTTCCACAAAGCCATTCTTGTTTGTTTTAGGCTATATTAATCTCCTTTTTTTTCTGAAATATTATTGCAGTTATTGTCCAAATGTCCCTTTCAGCACACTTCACACATAGATGCATAGATTTTGCTCCATATAACTGAGGATTGAACAACTGGGCAATGCACAAACACCCTCCATACAGAATTTAAGTAGTTACATATATGAAATGCACCAAATACAAGTTTAGATAATAACATGTAATTATATTGTATATATGATTGTATGCATTATATATTAGATGTTACATAATATGTGTTAGGATATTCTCCTCAATACATTCCTTGGCATGTAATAAATATTCACCAAATACTCACTGAATGAGAAAGATCTTTGGTGTTATACTTTATTTTAAAACCTTTGTGGAGTTGGGTTTAAACAAATTGGGTAAAATGTTGTCACAGAAGGTTTTTTTCTGCTTGGAAGTTATGAATGTGTAAGGTTATACAAGAAAACACATACTTGATTACATGTTTATTGGAAAGGATATATTGCACAATATCTACACATTTTGAAAACAAATTCTAGGGAGTATGGTACCGGAAGCACAGCCTACTCTGACCACAACACTCATTTGATAAATGTCAGTGGATGGTGGCCAGTGGTCACCAAATTAAACAAATAACCTTCACCTGCCCTAGACTCTGACTAAACATTTAAAAGTGACTCATTTTCTGAGGAGACCAGCACATGAGCCAGGATATTCCCAGTCAGTTTCAGTGTGACATCTGCCCCATCCTAGACAGAGGGTTCTCAGTTACCCCGTACTGGTTGATGGAGAACAACGTTGCCATGCTCAAGCATAAACCTGTATTTTTCTAGCACTTTTGCTGCTCCTCATATCATTTAGCTGTTGTGTTTGTCATCCTATAGTCAAACACACCAGGGAATTCTAAATGGTGTGTAAAGTGAACATCTGTCCACTGCAGTGTGGGCACATCTGCACCCATTAATTTTTCATCATTTCCCCCAACCAGGGGGTCAGATGTTCACAATGTGCTAATGTCCTGGCATCTCTCTCCCATGGATTTCGTGCCTCTGAAGCAGATCTTGCAATTACAAGAAAATGGGGTGACTTCAGCAGAGAATGTGGGGAATCTACCTCACACTCTAAGGAAAAAAAGGAAAACAGTTATTTTTAAAATTGCATCTTCAAAGAAAATGGAAACAAAAAATCAGCTTGCTGCTTATTAAACACGAGATAATCATCTTTGCTATTTCCTAAATGCTTGTTTAGAATAAAGTAAGAATGATTTACTTGCTGGAGAGCTCCTTCTTTTGTATTCTGTTTCTACATGTAATGGCCCACAACATTATCTTATTTTTCTCTCACCTTTTATCAGCACAGCTTACCAACTATTATCTGATTTTTGCTTACGTATTTCTCATTCTTTTTTGTTCTACTTCATCTTTTTTTTATTTTACAAGAGAATATTTTTAAAAGAGCAGTGATTTGGTGCTGCCTGACAATGCTGTTAGCTAGTCCACTTGCTCAGGTTTTCTGGTCCTTTATGTTTCATTCTGTCACATTGGGCTGGACACAAGGTAAGAATGCAATTTACAGCAAGACAAATAATCACAAACTTTATACGTGACTGACTGGGATTAAAGTTCATAATGATCTAACAAACATTTTCTTAAGAGGAGGGAAGCGCCTTCATGCAAATGTTACCATCATATTCTATAGATGCAAATTATTCTCAGAAGCATTGCCTTGGTTAATTACCAATCTCATGGTATGTTAAATATCTAAAAATAACTATTGATTGTCCTACTTTGCAGAGAGTTGAAATCACAGCAGGAGGGCCATAAAAAAAGATGTTTTTAAAACTTGGATGGTTTCCCAGGATTTTTTTTCTTTCCTTTCTTTTTTTTTTTCTTTCTTTTTGGCTTCCCACTTTCCAAAAATACAAGGTAACATCAGAGGTTTCCCAAGCTGTCATATGGTTTGAAGACAGCGTGTCGGCATGTTCATTGCCCCTTAGGAAACAAGGCTATCTGTTTTTCTTCCCCGCTTTGCAGTCCATGTGAGCATTTTGTTAACAGCAGGTCAGTTGTTTCAAATTCAGTCGCTATCAACATAGACTTCGTTATCAAGGGTAAGAAAAGGTTTTTTCTGCAAGCCTGCTTTTCTTCAACTCTCCCTTTTGTTAGAAACTGTAGCCATTACTGCTTTTGTGAATAAATTTCATCCAACAACCTTCCTTCCTTAAATAAAATTGCCTGGCTCCATTCCAGGTTTTTCACATTGAGTCCAAACCACTGCCAACAGCATGAACTAGCAAACACCATAATTATCCAGCGGACATAGTTAGCCCAGGGCTTGGCTTGGCTTTCTTTCTCTCTCTTTTCTTTCTCTTTCTTTCCTTCCTTCTTTCTTTCTTTCTTTTTCTTTCTTTCTTCTTTCTTTCCTTCCTTCTTTCTTTCTTTTTCTTTGTTTCTTTCTTTTTCTTTTTCTCTTTTTTTTTTTTTTTGAGACAGAGTCTCTCTGTCATTCAGGCTGGAGTGCAGTGGTACGATCTCGGCTCACAGCAACCTCTGCCTCCTGGGTTCAAGTGATTCTCCTGCCTTAGCCTCAGGAGTAGCTGGGACTACAGGCATGAGCCACCATGCCTGGCTAATTTTTGTAGTTTTAGTAGAGGCGGGGTTTTATCATGTTGGACAGGCTAGTCTTGAACTCCAGACCTCGTGAGTCGCCTGCATCAGCCTCTCAAAGTGCTGAGATTACAGGCGTGAGCCACTGTGCCCAACAAGTTTTTTAAAAAAATGTAGTAGTTTGGCATTCCGGCATTAAAATTTTGAGAACTTGCTGTCTGTTTATTGATCAACCACTACAGGCTTTCTGTTTGTTTCTCAGGAGATAACTTTGATCCACGTGTTCCAGGGTACAAAAGGAAAGATAAAAATAGTGTTTTAAATACAGATAGCACTCTACACTTTACAAAACATTTGCATAGATGTCATATTTTTTTCCAAATACAGGTTGGATAAGTATAAGATACAGTAACATTCTATTTTAGAAGACAAGACTTATATATATTCACTTGATTTTTTAATCAGGAAGGGAGATAATATTTACCTAACATTGTACGAAGCATTGTGGAAAATTTTTACATATATCATTTAATCCTCACAATTACCTTTCAAGATAAATGTTATTGCCTTAATTAGCCTCAGAGAAACGACTAGTACAAAGACGTATTTGAAACCAACTCCAAAACCTAAGTTTCTTCCATTAAATCATGCAGACTGTTATTTGTAACAAGTGTCTTCTGCAGGAACAAAAACTCCAATGGCCGCTGAAGAACCCCGGGTTATGAGTGTTTAAAGGTTAGTGAGGTCAGCAATAGGGATGGCCAGGTAGGATTTCATGGACTGTGGGTATCTGCTGGGCTGTTAGCTTAGATTCTGATTCTCAGACTCATATGACTGAGTGCAAATGAAATTCCTGTCTTGATCTCCATGGCCAGCTTCCTGGGCTGTGGGAATGTGTTCAAGTTCCATGAGATTGGACAGTTTGAGTTCAGTAACAACCTAGATAACTCAAAGAAGATTCTATTTGGTGTGTCTAGACCGGTGTTGAATAACAGACAGTTCTGCACGTGAATCATTTCTTTTGTCTTTGATTCTCTAATGCTAATTTCTGGAGCCAAACATTGCCCAGTTAGGAATGAATTGGTTCCGCTCTGCCTACTAATTTATCCAGAAAGAAATTACAAAAGTTACAAAGTGAGTTTTACTTGTCTAGGTATGAAATGATACACAAACACAAATAGCTTCCCAATTGCCAGAAAACAAATATACACTTATATTGCTAGTGGGATTCTAAATATTAAAATCTGTTGAAGGCCAGCTTTATAATATGTGCCAAAAGCCCTACTAAGTTCATACCATTTTCTCCAGTAATGTTGCCTCTAGAAATATATTCAGTAAAGCCAAGTACTGTAAAAATAGATTTGTGAATTCAGTTAATCATCACATATAAACACAGTTTCATTCCAAATTAAATGAATTTTAATGTATGTTTCTACCCATGAAACAATCAGAAAGATCCAGATACTGAACATTTCCATTACTCTCAAAAGTTATCTCATGACCCTTTGGAATACATTCCTCCTTCCCTTCTTGCCTATACATAACCACTGCCACTGTATTTTTTATAGAATTATATTCAAATGAAATCATGTAGCACATGTTGCTGTGTATGGACTCTTACAGCCTGTGATTTTGAGAGTGATCTATAAAGTATGTATCTGTAGTTTGTTCCTTTTTATTGCTGAGTAATATTGCATTGTAAGGATGTACTACATTTCGTTTTATTGGTTCACCTGCTGATACACATTTGGGGCATTTGCAGCTTGGGGTATTACAAATAAATCTTCTATGAATATTCATATACAAGATTTTGTATGGGAAGATGTTTCCTTTGTCTTTGGTAAACATCTAAGCAGTAGAGTGGCCATACCATGTGGTAGGTATATGTTTAATTCATTAAGTGAAAATTTTAAACAACCAAAACAAATAACAATAAGTAAATCAAAGATGCTATCTCCAAATGGAACTACTATGCATTAATTTCTAATTTTAAAAGTATGATTCTGATGAATTTTATGAACATGAAAAAAATATTCTTAATAAATTGTTATGTAAAACCAGAAGAAAAACAGGCTCTCAAACAATGTGCATGATCCTTAGAAAAAATACTTGAAGAATGTACAATAATTTCAATGGTTAGTTGTGATGGTAATTTTCATTTTTTTCTTTTCTATTATTTTTGTTTATTTTTTGTTTTTTTTTAGATGGAGTCTCACTCTGTCACCC
This sequence comes from Ateles fusciceps, assembly GCA_036589455.1. Taxonomy (NCBI): domain Eukaryota; kingdom Metazoa; phylum Chordata; class Mammalia; order Primates; family Atelidae; genus Ateles; species Ateles fusciceps. The sequence goes on along the minus strand of JAZHEH010000424.1, from coordinate 1,728,137 downwards.
AGACTGGAGTGCAGTGGTACTATCTTGGCTCACTGCAACCTCTGCCTCCTGGGTTCAAGTGATTCTCCTGCCTCAGCCTCCCAAGTACCCAGGACTACAGGTGCACACCACCATGCCCAGCTAAATTTTGTATTTTTAGTAGAGACAGGTTTCACCATGTTGGCCAGGATGGTCTCAGTCTCCTCACCTTGTGATCCACCCGCCTTCGGCTCCCAAAGTGCTGGGATTACAGGCATGAGCCACTGAGCCTGGCCAATTTTCATATTTTGTAGCTACAGAGACGGAAATGTGTTACCAAAGAAGTAGCAATATGTAGTTTATGTACATACAGAGTTTGTATCTATTTTTTGTCTTTCTCAAGGCACACCTGCACTCTAAAGGCAGGAGTTTTCTGGTGTAAGAACGCTGGAGAGAAAGTACAGTCAGAATAAATGTTTAAAGATAGTATTTTGAGTTGTTTCGCTCCCACCCAAAAGGTAGATGACCAGTACTAATAGAAGTATAAATAATAGGTCTTCACTTCTTTCTGGAGCAAGACTTAGGGTGCATAAGCAAATAAATTTTTAAATTTGTATACCATTTTATTGTTAACCAAGTTATTTTCACATATAATGACTTTGGTTAATCCTTATAATCACCCTGTAAGTGATCCCAAAGGAGTTTATTGCTAGAATAAGACTGTAAATTGTGAGTTTAAAAGTTGCTAACAGATAAAGTTCCCTCATCAAGTGTTTTATTCAAAAATATGAACTTCTTTATTGTACTTTAAGTTCTGGGCTACATGTCCAGAACATGCAGGTTTGTTACCTAGGTATACACGTGCCATGGTGGTTGGCTGCATCTATCACCCCATCATCTACATCAGGTATTTCTCTTAATGCTATCCCCTCCCCTAACCCCCAGCCCCTGACAAACCCCAGTGTGTGATGTTCCCTTCCTTGTGTCCATGTGTTCTCATCGTTCAACTCCCACTTATGAGTGAGAAATGCAGTGTTTGGTTTTCTGTCCTTGTGTTAGTTTGCTAAGAATGATGGTTTCTAGCTTAATCTATGTCCCTGCAAAGGACATGAACCCATCCTTTTTTATGGCTGCATAGTATTCCAGGATGTATATGTGCCACATTTTCTTTATCCAGTCTGTCACTGATGGGCATTTGGGTTGGTTCAAGTCTTTGCTATTGTGAACAATACTGTAATAAACATACATGTGCTTGTTTATTTATAATAGAATGATTTATAATTCTTTGGGTATATGCCCAGTAATGGGATTGTTGGGTCAAATATTATTTCTAGTTCTAGATCCTTGAGGAATTGCCACACTGTCTTCCACAACAGTTCGAACTAATTTACACTACCACAAACAGTGTAAAAGCATTCCTATTACTCCACATCCTCTCTGGCATCTGTTGTCTCCTGAGTTTTTAACGATGGTCATTCTAACTAGTGTGAGATAGTGTCTCAATGTGGTTTTGATTTACATTTCTCTCATGACTAGTGATGGTGAGCTTTTTTTCATATGTTTGATGGCTGCGTAAACGGCTCCTTTTCAGAAGTGTCTGTTCATATCTTCCAACCCCATCAAAAAATATAAACTTGTTTAAAAGATTACTTTATTACAGGCTTACGTTGCACATCCCATGTATACAAGTGCTTGAGGAGAAAGCCATGATGGCATATGCTAGTGAAAGAATTATTCTGAGATACCTGTGTGCTGCTATAAGCAACCACAGACATGTAAGCAGCAAACTAATGTTTGGGTCTCTCTTAATTTTGAGCACAGACGATCCAACATAAGAAAGTGAAGAATTCTTTTCTTTATTTATCTCCTCTTTTCCTTAAATCCATCTGCTCTCTCTCTGTCTTCAGTAATATTTTCCTCAGTGAAAGATGAGCAATCCCAACTCTAAAACCCAAGGTGGGTAAATCTAGTTCAGTGCCACAAAGCCTTGGTGTTGTTTAACCATTAATGTTTTATCAGATCCCTGCCCTGTTCTTCCTTAAGGAGCAGTCCACTCATTAAATTTCCATTCGAAACTTGCAGACTAACTCAAATATGAAACTCACTTATCTAAAGCCTTGGTAAAACAATGCAAATTATCCTACCTTCCTTCCCCTTCCTCCACGATTTCTAATCCCTTATTATTTTCACCCCTTTCTAGAGCATTTATACAATTTATTTCACTTACTTTATTCAAACAAGTAATATGATTTTATACATTTCTTTTTCCAACCAAATTACCAGTTGTTCCGTTTCCCATTTTATTCATCTCTGTATCATCTGCAGAACCAAGTACAGTGGCTTTGTACCTAGTAGGTGTTCAATATGTTAGCTGACTTGAATTAATTTCATTGACTCATAGTCCATTTTATGAGACAGTATCAGATTAACGTACCTAACAAACTGCTTTCATCATACTTTTTCTGACATAAGGATCTTCACAAGCGCCCTATTGTCACCTAATGTTGGTCTGTTATTGCCAGCCTGATATAGAGAGTGGACTTTCTGTTTTCCTTATGGATTTACTCTACATTGCTCCAAAAGCTCCTTTTCCTCCAACCCCAGAAAGAGATAACTGCTAAGATCTCAGTAGCTTATATGGTCTTTAGTATAAGCAGTTTTATTTCTAGTAAAGGCATGTAACTTCCCTGAACAGTATCAAGAACTGTGAAATTTTTCTCTGCTTACAAGCTAACAAGTGAGCCTGCCAGTTTCATGGATGCCGATAGAAAACACAAGACTCCTATGTCAGACACACACAAAAACCACATTACTCACAGCGACAGCCTGTGTCAGAGTATTAGCATTTACACTGATTCCCCATCTAGCAACACACAGAGGGCTGTATCAAACCATCACATGCAGAACACATTATTCACAGCAACAGCACATGTCAGAGTATTACCACTTATGCTGATTGCCCAATCTAGCAACACAAAGAGGACCATATCAAACCATCATATGCAGTAGGTTCCATTCCAAGAAAGGAACCCTGAGTTTGTGGAACTGGAATTCTTTGTAAGGGTCAGAAAGCATGCCTGCTCTTTGCTCCAGAGGAAGATAGTATCTCTACCTTTCCAGGCTGTAGGTATATCTGCCCTTTGCTGTGGAAGGAAATACTATCTCTACCTTCTAAGGATGTTTACTATGCAAATCTAGAACAAAAAGGGCAAGCAATTTCTTGCTTCACAAGCTGCACGGAAATGCAAGATACCATGGAAAATTGGCCCCCACCACTCATATCTATGTCATTCTGTTTCTGGCAAGTTTTCCCATGAGTATGCCATTCCAATGCTTACTCTGATTAATTTCACCAGCAGAAGCTAGGACCAAATCCACTCAATTAGTCTCATGCAGTATTTAATAAAGGCTACCACCAATATGATTCCAAGCCTCAAGAGGCAGCCAACCTACAGCAGTAACCTGACCATCCATCCCTGGTTCCGTGATCCAGCTAAACAAACCACATATACCATCAGGATCTACTTCAGAAATCAAGTGTCTTTCTCTAGGTTTCTGTATTGACTTTTCTCACTTCACCTGAGATACTAATCCAGGTACAACAGGATATATTAGCATTTACACAGACTCTGTGTCTTTTCCAATAAGGAGGAAATCTAGGGCAATATTTTCATCTACAACAACTCATTCGAGTGAACTGGGGTTAAATAGATTGCCTTCTAGAGCAAAGCTGGTGTCATGGATGACTTCAGCCAATATCAGGGACAAAGCTTGTACCAACTTTTAAATGACACTTATTGTGTGGACAACTGTCCATGATATGGATAACTGTCTATGGGGTGAGCATCAGTAATGAGTCAGGTATCTCTCTAGGAAGTTCCTACAAATACACAAGGATGGCCTTATTTGGTGAGATCTTAGAGTCATCTGAGGGCGACATGATATTCTATTGCCATTTATTTAAGCACTTGAAGGTCTCTTATATCACCTGTAAGATACAAATCACCATATTTTTGGAGAAACCACCATCCCCTGGCCACAGCTCCCAGGTTCTAAGGTATTGTCTCCCCATCTGCTGAGATGGTTGTTTTATCCCATTGCCACAAATTGTGGCCTATCTCTTAAGCACACTCAGAACTTTTATCTAGGAGAGCCCAGTGCAAGAAAGAAAAAAAAAGAATTTGTTTAAACCTTTCAGAGACCCATTATAGCTTCCAACTTTGTACCACATGGGCCTCCACAGGAGGACTGCAAGCAGTATACCCAACCAAGACTTTATTATTTTTATGGTCTTGAACTCTGTTGATCAAATAACAGAATTGAAGGAGCTGACCAAGTTTGACTGCCCTATGTGCCCTCTTGGCTGCATTGTCATTCAGAGGACATGTCAGCTGCGTTGATATGGGGTTGTCTTCAGGGAAAAGGAACAAACATTATATCCAAGAATGATGGGGGGAGGAATCCCAAGCTTTAAAAATGGACTTTTATAAACCCTACTCCCTTCATCCTGATCACTACCCAGCTGAGAGAAGATGATTCCTCTCTGGGCAGACCTACATTCAGTGACCAAACTGCCTTACTAGGGTCTGGAGCAGGTAAAAGAGAGTCAGAAATCTCTTGAGTTGATTTTTAAAGTGATTATTCCAAGCTCAATGATACCAGATGCCTGCAGATGATAAGGAACATGGACAGTTCATCAAATATGTTGACTCTCAGCCTGTTGTTGAGTGGTTGTCGTAGTAAAATGTAAACTGCTGCATCACATTTTAAGTCTGAAAATGCTCTGGAAAGCTGAAAACATGGTTCATTTCTAAGACCATAATGGTGTATCAAGCGTCAACTGGCTGGGCTAGCATCAGCAATATAGAGTCCTTTGTGCCCAGTGTATGATAGTTGATGTCTGGCCATGTCCAGTCTGATGATGGACCCAGGCAGCCATATGCCAGTCTCTGTAGCGCATGTTCCACTAGCAGCTTCATCACAGTCTGTCTCCTCACAGAACAGGCCCTTCCCATGGACATCTGCCTCAATGATGCAGATGGTTCAATCCTAAGCACTGTTTTAATATTCTCCAAAGAGTATCTTTAATCCACCAGTCTCTGGTTTTCCAATGAGCAGGCTGAATCACCGGAAATAGCTGAAAAGTCAGTAAGAATATTACCAAGTTCATGAAGGTGGATGTTGGCTACAGCTGTAAGCACAACCTTTTATTCTGTCCACTGAGTGATGACAGTAGACATCATCAGGTTTCAGCATCACTAAATCATCAGTTAATGAGGCTCAGGCATTTAGAAGAACCTCTGTGAATTGAAGGCCTTGTTGAGCCAGTGGCTTTCCTATAGGCAGTGGAGTAGTAGAAGGAGATGTTTCCTGCAAATGAAAGACCTGTCATTTTTCTATGTAAAACTACTGGAGCTGATCCCTCTACATTCTTGAATATAACATTTTCAATGGAAAAGAAAATCTCATGCCCCTCTTACCTTGTCACTCAGTAAGTGTAAATTGATCCACCCTAGAAATACCAGTCTATAGACTATCAAAATCTCCATAAGTTAAGGGTTCAGTTTCTACAAGAGCCCAATAGCAAGCTCATAGCTGCTTTTCAAAAGGTAGTCAATGAGTCCAAACTCCCAAAAAGCACCCCAAGACTGACACTGGCTCCCTTTGCCAGAGACTTTAATTGGCAAAATCATAAGTCATATAGACTTTTAGTTCAAAGTGGACTTGAGAGTTAAGGGACCCCAAAGGCACCAGTACCTTACTCTACATGTAACTCTTCCTAATTGGAGTAATCCCCTCTGGCATTTGTAGGACAGAGAAGTAAAAGCATGTAAGATATCAATTCCTGTTACACATTCAGGTGTAGAAACAGTAACTGCAGTACACTGAATCAGCCCAAAAGGCTTTACCAACAAGGTCATGTCAGTTTTTCTTTCCCACAAACCTTGCTCAAAACCTACAAAGTGAATTCAGGTCCCTCTCTCTCCACAGGATTTGGTAAGGTGGTGACTTGCATGCTTGTATTCAACGGAACCATTCAAGCTTAAGTTCTTCCCTGACTAAAAGTTCCCTAGCATACTCAGACTGGTGAGCATACAGCCTTTGGTACTCCTTGGGGACAGGGAGACCTCAGCCCTACCTCAAATCATCTTTTCCTTAAAGAAGCTGAGGTTGGAAAAAGGGGGAGGGAGAGATCCAGTGGTACCAACAGCAAGGATGTTTCGTTTCAGTTTTTAGCAATATGGCGGCTATTTGTGGCTCAACCAAATGAAATTTCAGTGTATCTTAATTCATCCAAAGCCTATTTTAGCTATGGAAACCCTTTGACTCAGCAGGAAATTGTACCTTTGGGGTCCCCCCACATTATTTTCCAGGTAGAACACATAGGATTGCCATGTTTGGGTGAACTTGAACTTGACGTGCACAGTACTTACATTTTTCTTTTTTTATTGGTAGATAAGATATGCAGACTTATTAAACAATGTTATTATCTATGAGTACCACATAATTTTCAACTTCTTACATAGATATAATTGTCCTTCTGTAACAGTTTTATTGAGATATAATTAACATGCAATATAACTGATCTTTTAAAATCTACAATTCAATGCTTTTTCATATATTCAGAGTTGTGCAACCATCACCACACTCAATTTTAAAATATTTTTTTCACCCTTCAAAAGAATCTTCCCATACATTATCAGTCACTACCCATTCATCCACACCCGCCCCAGCCCCTGGTAATCACTACTCTATTTTCTGTCTCTATGGATTTGCCTATGCTGGACATTTCGTACAAACAGATGTACACTGTATACAGCATTTTGAGTCTGGTTTCTTTCACTTAGCATAATGATTTCAAGGTTTATCCATGTATTTTTTGTAAGTTTTATTGTCAAGCTATAATTCACACAACATAAAATCTGCCATTTCAAAGTGTACGACTCAGTGGTTTTTAGTGTATTCAAAATGTTGTACATCCATCACTACTATCAAATTCCAGAACATTTCCATCTCCCCCAAAGAGAAACCATGTACTTGTTATAAGTAACTCCCAATTCCTCACTCCCTACCATCCCCTGGCAAGATTCATCTATGTTATATTACATTTCAGTACTTCATTCCTTTTTATGGCCAAATGTTCTGTGTATGAATACCATATTTTGTTTATCCAGTCATCAAATGATGGACATTTTAGTTGTTCCTAGTTTTTTGCTATTATGAATCACTCTGCTATAAACATTCATGTGTATGTTTTTGTGTGGACATGTGTTTTCCCATTCTCTTGGGTATTGCTATAATCTGAATGTTCCCTAAAATTCATATGTTGAAACTTAATTATCAATGTGATAGTATTAAACAGTGAGGCCTTTAGAAGGTAATTACATGATGGAGGTGGAACCCTTATAAAAGGGACCAAGGTCAGGAGACTTCACATAGCATCCAGCCCCTTTTTGTCCTTTTTTCCCTTCCACCATGTGAGGAAACAGCATTCGGTCTTTTTGCTCCTCTGTTTCTTCCACCATGTGAGGATACACCCTGTCCCACTTGCTGCTCTTGGCATGTAAGGATGCAGCAACAAAGCACCATCTTGAAAACAGAACAGCCCTCACCAGACACCCAAATGCTAGTGCCTTAATCTTGGACTTTCCAGACTTCAGAACTGTAAGAAATAAATTTATATTCTTTATAGATTACTCAACCTGTCACATTGTGTTGTAGCAGCATGAACAGACTAAGACATATAGCTAGGTGTGCAATCGCTGTGTCATATGGTAACTTAGTGCTTTGCTTTTGAAGGAGCTCCCAAACTGTTTGCCAAATCTGCTGCATGATTTTTCATGACCAACAGCAATGTATGGAAGTCCTAATTCCTCCATGTCCTCATCACCCTTGTTATTAGCTGTCATTTATGTTACAGCAGTCTAGAGGCTATGAAGTGGTATCTCATTGTGGTTTCAATTGGGATTTTTTGAGTATTAATATTGAGCATCATTTCACGTGCCTATTTATGTGCTTACATATCTTCTTTGGAGATATATCTATCATATCTTTTGTCCAATTTTGAAGTGAAGTATTGGTCTCTTATTATTATTTATATATTCTAGATGAAATTCTCTTACCTGATATGTGATTTGCAGATATTTTATCCCTTTATGTGGTATATATTTTCACTTTCTTGATGAACTTCTTTCAAGCAAAAAAGATTTTAATTTTGATGAAATCTAATTCATCTTTTTTTTCTGCTTTTGATTTTGATATCATATCTAGGATGCCAAACCCAAAGTCACAAAAATTTACTGTCATGATTTCCTTGTAAGAGTTTTAAAATTCTAGCTCATACATTTCAATCAATAAACCACTTTGAGTTAATTTTTCTTAATATGTAAGGAAAGGGCCCAACTCCATACTATTGCAGGTGGGTACTAGTTGTCCCAGGATGTGCTGAAAGGGCCATTCTTTTCTTCAGTGAATTGTCTTGGTATCTGTGTTGAAAATGAACTGACTGTGTTGAAATGAATTTCTGGACTTCTGATCCTGTTCTGTTGATCGATGGTGTCTATTCTTTTGTTCCGTAGCACCTTGTTTTGAAGGAGTTTGCCTTAATCCTGAGCATTTGCTCTCCATTGTTATGGTAAAACCTCATAAATTCTTTTCTTCTTCCAAGATAAGGAATAAGAGAGTTTTATAGGATAATGGAGCTGATCACAAGAATTTATATAAATTTATTTGAGACAGTTTATCATTCTCCAGTGGGTCACTTCATCAGCACTGAAATTCATTCTGCATACTCAGTGCATTACCTCTGGTTTCCCATGGGATTTTGTCTCTCTCAGGGAAATCTACCCAAGGAGACTAAACTGCCTTATAGCTGCCAAATCCTACGGCCAAAAACTGAGATCTTTTATTGCCATCTTCAAATGGATCTAAGGTTTACGTAAGGCTGCAGGAAGGAATGAGTGATAAGATGACCCAGCTGCCATCTTTGTTCCTTGACACACATAACATGCCCTGCCCTTTATCTCCCAAGTAATCAGCCAATGTTCTGACAGTTTGCCTGGATTCTGATCATCATGGCTGTGAATTTCACTGCATTCATGATTGTGTAGATGCACATGTCTCTAACTCTGAAATTTTTCTTTACTTATAAGCTAACATGGTACCTTGCTGCATTTTCATGGATTCTGGCAGAAAACATGGGACTACTAAATTAAAGACAAAGAACAATATATTACAGCAATAGCCCTGGTCAGGGTTCAGAGTAATAATATTTGTTCTGGTTCCCTTAATAGCCTTAGTAGTCTTAATTCCTACCTGGTGATATGGAAAGAGACAGATGATATCTTCTTGTGCAATGGATTACATTCCAGGAGAGACACCTGGAGCTTTGGGAACCCAATCTTTTATAATGGTAATAAGTGTATTTACCCTTTGCTGTGGAAGGAAACACTTTTTACCTTCCAAGGCTTTGATTGAAACTGCCTTTTGCTCCAGAGGGAGACACTATATTTTCTAAGGTTGTTTGCTACATAAACATCCTTAAAAAGATAGTTTAAACAAAGGCCAGTCAATATGTTAGTTTGTAAGATTTGCAGAAATGCAAGAGACACATAAAAAATTGTCTCCCAAAAATAAGTGACTGGCCAAATTCAGACTGTTTTTCTCCTGCTTGTGAAACCCTTCTTAACATTTACTGTAAATACATCAACCATACTTCTCCACAGAATGGCAATAAGATATGGGGCCATTACCATGCCAGACCTCTATTGACTTCAGTAGGGAGGGCACTATGTTTGAGAGGCGAAAGAGACCTGAAGCCAGCGAAGGAAACAGAATTTATTGAGGGAACTTACGTGCAGAGTGGATCAGTGACAACAGACTGGTTAGTAGAAGCACTACCATTTGTATAAAGCATGCAGTTTATATAGCATTTTCACTTAGCACCCCACCCCTAGCAACTTTCACCTGACAAACTTCATTTAACCCCAAACAAATGACCTCAAACCCCTGTATGACCTGCATTCCACAGGGTAGGCTAGAGGTTCAGATGCTCCTCATAGATAAGGAATGATTCTCCAGGTTGGCCACTTCTGTTTTCCTTAGCTCAGAACTCTAATCAGACATTCTTCTTAGACCACAGGGTCATTCTCAGGGTATTCTTCATTAAGTGATTGCTGTTAGGTTCATCTTCCATACAGCCAGGCATTCTATTTTGTTGATGTTTTTGCTCATGTAAGTTTCCCAACAAAGCTACTTCGTGCCTAAACCATGTGATATGGAAGTGTTTGTCTTAGTCCAATTCCCATTGTGCTCACATTTTTCCTTCCTCAATGATCTTTCTTCCCCTCCCCCCTCTATGGATCCTTTCTCTTCCGAAGCTTGTAATTACTGACACCATCTATTTCAGCTATTTCATCAATTTCAGATACGTCCACGAAGCCTTCTATATCATCTCACAGTTCTCAAATTCTTTGGCACTTATTTTCTATACTATACACCTGACCCTTTTTAATAGATTATCTTACTGTGTTTTGTTGATTAATTTCTGTTTCCCAACCAGAAAACAAGACTGTAAAGACAATACAGGTAGGTGTAATATATTCTATCTCAGTAATGCTTAGCCAGTTCCAAGAATATAGTAGCCATTTAATAAATAGCAAGCCTCTGACTGTTAGTATATAATGTAGGCCCAATTTTAGTTTAGAAAGGAGAAGAGCCTCTGAAGGAAAGCAAAACCATCAAGTCAACATAACTTCACCCTCGAGCTATGTCAGATATGTGGCCCAAAGAAGCTGGACAGGAGGACAGATGTTCTGGGAAAGCTTCAATAGGTAAAGATAATGAACAGGAGGAAGAAAATAACTTATCCACAATGCTCTGTTCACACCATTTTTTAGTGTGATTACTACTGGAAAATGGAAAGATGAGATCTAATTCTTATGCTCAAAGATAAGCAGACAAGTTCAGCTTGACTGATTGGCATAACCTACCTAATTCTAACCTTGATGGACATGTGTACAGATTAAGGAGCTGCCCAAGTAGGAAAAGCCAGGATTTTGAAGTTAGTCAACCCTGGATCCAACCACTATCTTCACTACTTTATTAGAAAGCAAGTTATTAGAAGCAATTTGTGCATTCTCTGACCTTGTCCTCTGATCTGTAAAAGAAGAGATAATAATAATAATCTTTTGATTGTTGTGAGGTTAAAAGAAAGGGAGACAATAGAACATTCAGTGGAGTTTGAATTTGTAACTTTGGGCAAGGTCTTTGACTTCCCCTGCTTTAGCTCTTCTTTTCTGAGATAGCAATGTTAATATTACTTACCTCAAAGTTATTGGGAAGATTAAATGGATTAATACATGTACAGCCACTTAAGGCAGTGCTGGGCACTTAACAAGCCCTTAATAAGTTTTAGTTTCAACTATAATGAAGTATCTAAAGCAGTGTCTGATACCTACAGGCATTCATTAAATGGCAGCCACTGGCTGGGCATGGTGGCTCACACCTGTAATCCCAGCACCTTGGGAGGCCAAGGTGGGAAGATCACTTGAGGTTAGAACTTTGAGACCAGCCTGGCCAACAAGGCAAAACCCCATCTCTACAAAAATACAAAAATTAGCCAGGTGTGGTGGCATGGTAGTCCCAGCTACTTAGGGGGCTAAGGCAGGAGAACTTCTTGAACCCAGGAGGCAGAGGTTGCAATGACCCAAATTCATGCCACTGCACTCCAGCCTGGGTGACAGAGCAAGACTCAATCTCAAAAAATAAGATAAATAGGAGCTACCATTTACTAATTATTTATTAATAATAATTTACTATATAAGATTATTATCCCTGAATTAGTTAGGGAGCAACAATTCTTCCTTTATCTTCTCCCAAGCATTGGAAAGGATTCAGAAATAAGGGTCAGTGGACTGTGATTCTAAAAGCTACACAGTGTTTAACCGTGACCTTGTAAATTACTTCAATTCTTTGGGTCTCAGATTACTTCTGCTCTAAAATGAAGTGTTTAGAAGATGATCCCAAAGGTTACTTGCAAGCTGAAGACCTCTGTGTTTCTTTCTACATGGACTGTGTGTATACCCAGTTGTACCTCATGGAACAGATCTGAGTTAGCTGACTAGAACGATGATTCTTAAGGAATCAGTAGTATCAACATCATCCGGAAACTTGTTAGATATGCAAATTGTGAAGCTGTGGCCCAACAGCTGTATTTAACAAGTTCTCCAGGTGATTCTGATGCACCCTAAAGGGTGAGAAACACTGAGCAAGAAGATTAGAAGATACTTAATGAAGAGGGCTTGAGAAGCCAACTAGATTCTAACTTGAACGATAATTCCCTACCTGGTCTGTACACCAGATTACCTAGGAAAAGATGTATTAAGTATCAAATTCTGGCTTTGGATCCAGAAATTTGGATTTGTTTGGGGTAGGATGGAGTCCAGGAATTAGCATTTTAAAAAAATTCTCATGTTATTGCCATTAACAGATTTTAAACAATCTGATTATGCAAATGAAGGGTGCTGTTAGAAATTAAATGATTTATGAAGGTCACAGAGCTAATTTGGACTGTAACCCAGATGTTCTAATACTTAAGCCAGTCTTAAATCATGTGTATTTCATTGTATTGTATTAATTGTTTTGCAATCATCTCTTTTAGGAAAAAATCACAGAGTAAAAATATTGCAATATTTAGTTGTCTAACATGCTTGCCAAAGGAGTATCCAAGAATTTTGAAATAAGAAGGCTATTAATGTTTTGCTTTTTCATTCTATCAATGGTTGTTCAAATATTTCCTTACACACACCTACCACTCAGAGTTCTAGTTTTTCGTATAGACAAGGATATGTGGGTTTATTGACAAAGGTTATCAAATATACTCTCTTGTAAGTTAACATTTAACAGGATTACAGAGATGGAATATTGAAAACAGTAATCTCCATGCTGGAAAATTTTCAAGAAGCATATCTCAAAGGGAAATATGATAGAACCTATGACTATTGTTTACTGGGCATCTATTAAAACAACCATTGATGGCTTTTAGAGTCATTTGCGTAATCAAGATAATATTTATAAGTGAGTTAATAGCTTTAAACACTATACACTAAAAGGAACTATAGAAAGACAATTTTTCATATGACAAGGGAGCTAAATCAGTACAACCTCTGCTTCACAGAAACTTACTAACTGAAATAGACAGTGGCTTTCAAACTACGTTTATTCCTCAAAGGTGTTTTACAGGTTCCACAAACTATTCTAACCTCATCTTTTACTTTATTTTAAACTTTTTTTTTTTTTTTTTTTTTTTTGAGACAGAGTCTCACTCAGTCACCAGGCGCCAGGCTGGAGTGCAGTGGCACGACCTTGGCTCACTGCAACCTCCGCTGCCCGGGTTCAAGCATTCTCCTGCCTCAGCCTCCCGAGTAGCTGGGACTACAGGCGCGCGCCACCACGCCCAGCTAATTTTTTTGTATTTTTAGTAGAGACGGGGTTTCACCATGTTGACCAGGACGGTCTCGATCTCTTGACCTCGTGATCCGCCCGCCTCGGCCTCCCAAAGTGCTGGGATTACAGGCTATTTTAAACTATTTTGAAACCTGAATTCAAAATAAAATATGCACATTCAAATGTGTTATAGAAACTGAAATTGAAGGTGACCAATATATTAACTTGATTGCTTACTGATTAGCTTTATGTTATGAATTTGAATTTATATAATATTTTTAATGTGTAATAGACTAAATATGCTTTTATTTGCTTTATATATGTGGAGTTCATGTAGCATTTTATTATTAAATATGTCTAAAAATTTAAAAAATCACTGGACTAGAGAAAGATAAACAGGAGTACTTAAGAAGTGTCAGAATTACTGGCCATTATCTAAATAAAATAGCTACCTGGAAAGAAAATATATTTAAGTGTCTGAGGCATGCTACTTATATCTACTTTTTATTAGTGTGAATTATTGGATTATCTTTACATACATATGTCAGCTTCATGTTATACATAATTTATAAAACGTATCCAGTACTAGATCTTTATTCATTCTTATTATAATCACATTCTGTAGATTATTTTATCTCTTCCTTTTCATAGAATCCTAAGTTGATGATATTTTTTTCCCTAGAATTATAAGTGAAGAATCAATTAAACTTAGGAAAAAAAAAAAATCCTTTACAAAGTTTCCTTTTTTTTTTAAATTTCACCAGGTATAATCTATATCCAGACTGAAAGAGAAAAAACAGTTCATGAATAGTAAATCCATAATGGCTAGGTTATGAATATTTAAGAAATGATTCTATTCTTTATTGTATCACAGATTTCAACTGATATGATCTTCCAGACTATTAGCAGCATAGTTTTTGCTTAGATGAATCAAGGTTTGCTTTCATGGACTGGGCTCCATGACAGATATAAATTAATCCTAGCTGATGTCTTCTCTCCCTTCTTCCCTTTTCCACTGGCTCAGTTAGGACCACATTTTCAGATCTGTAATTTTTACCTTTTTTCCATCAATCACTGGGTTTCCACAATTTTGCCAAAAATAAAGGGGGAATGACCCCTAATACAAAAGACCTTTCAGTACCCTTTGTTAGCCATAACAGACAATGGACAAAGAAATTATTCCAAAGAACAAATTTTGGGGTGGCCAGCTTACCTCATCAAGGATTCTGCACTCTTTCTAGGAAGCAGGATGCTGTGCTTTGAATGTATCCCCTCTAAAATTCAGGCCTTGTCAATATGATGGGTGCCAATAATGATGGGATTTAAGAAGTGATTAGGCTTTTCTTGAGGGCTTCTCCTTGGTGAATGGGATTAAGGTTCTTATAAAAGAGACTTATTGCAGCACAGCCCTTCTACCATGTGAGGATTCAGGGTTCCTTCCCTTCAGACTACGCAGCCCTCATCAGACAACTGGACCTGCCAGGCCTTCATCTTGGACTCTCCAGCCTCTGGAACTGTGAGAAAGTAAATTTCTGTTTTTATAAATTATTCAGTCTCAGGTATTCTGTTATAGCAGCACAAACAGACTAAACCACAGGATATGGTACTAGGAGTTTTTCCACACTCCCTTTTTCTGCATTGGAGTTCTTAATGTGACGATTCTACTTTTTCCATAGCTTATACATTGGGAGGATGAAAAGTTGTGCAATTTTAGCACAAAGGTTGCAAAATCATAAGGAATACATATGAGTGGCTATCTAGCTCCACATCTCTAACAACACCTCTGGTGGCTGTTTCCATGACTCCTCTCTCTCCTTCGGTTTATAGACCCTACCTCCTGGCCACAGCTGGGGTAGTGATGAGCACATGAACCAAACCAATGCGTTAGGTGTCCTGCTCCCATATTATTCATGCAAGAACTGGTGGGAAAGAGGCCCTTTGGTGGTTAGTCCTAAAGCTATGACGACGTGGACTCAAAGCTACATTCTTATTATTTACATCCTACTTTAGGGCAGCTACACTTGGTTTTCCCTCTAGAAATCTCTTCCCTTGATTTTGCGTAGTTTACTGCAGATCATCATTTAGCACTGATCTCAGATAACACCTCCTCAGAGAAGACTTTCTTATTTATGTAAATTTCATGCTGTTTGCCTTACTCACCAATGCTGTATCTTTACCATTCATTTAATTATGTCATCCTCTTTTGTTTTCTTCATAGGCTTTTTCACTATTTTGAAATATGTACTTGTCTCAGTCTCTACTTCTCTTTGTCTCTATATTTACGGTTTCCTAGACTTTGATCTGTGATAGCACCTCATCACACTCATGGCCTTATAGCCATGACTCTACCTTTAGTTGCCATCTTGGCTTCATTTCTTCTTTTAATTTAATTGCATTTATTGATTTATTTTTATTTTACTTTAGATTTTGGGATACACATGCAGGTTTGTTACATTGGTATACATGTGCCATGGCGGTTTGCTGCACCTATCAACCTGTCATCTAGATTTTAAACCCTGAATGCAGTAGGTATTTGTCCTAATGCTTTCCCTCCCCCTTGCCCCTCACCCTCTGACAGGCCCCACTGTGTGATGTTCCCCTCCCTGTGTTCATGTGTTCTCATTGTTCAGTTCCCACTTATGAGTGAGAACATGTGGTGTTTGTTTTTCTGTTCCTGCGTTAGTTAGCTGAGAATGATGGCTTCCAGCTTCATCCATGTCCCTGCAAAGGACATGAACTCATTCTTTTTTATGGCTGTGGCTTCATCTCTTCTTACCACAATTTCATAGTTTAAAGTTTCTAATATAATTTCATTAGACATATTTTTTTGTAAAGCCAGTTCAGAAGGAGGCAATCAGCTTAAGCATAATTTATCCTTAGGTCAGGTGTATACCCCTATTGGATGGAAAATAGTCCTTTCCTCTTGTGTTACTTTTCCAACTGACTGGTTTTGCACCAAATGAGTGGTTTTCAGTGTGTGGTTCCCAGATCAGCAGAATCAAATATCACCTGAGACCTTGTTAGAAGTGCAAATTTTGGGCCAGGCGCGGTGGCTCATGCCTGTAATCCTAGCACTTTGAGAGGCTGAGGCAGGTGGATCATGAGGTCAAGAGATCGAGACCATCCTGGCCAACATGGTGAAACTCTGTTTCTACTAAAAAAACACAAAAATTAGCTGGGCATGGTGGCACGTGCCTGTAGTCCCAGCTACTCAGGAGGCTGAGGCAGGAGAATTGCTTGAACCCAGGAGGCGGAGGTTGCAGTGAGCCGAGATCGCACCACTGCACTCCAGCCTGGTGCCTGGCGACACAGCAAGACTCTGTCTCAAAAAAAAAAAAAAAAAAAAAAAAGTGCAAATTCCTCAGGCCCACCCCAGACCTACTGACTCAGAAACTCTAGGAGTATTTTAATAACCAGTATTTCAACCTGTTTGGACAAACCCTCTAGAACTTCCAGGTTCCTGAGGATGATGGGGATGACTATCTTTCTATCTCCAAATATTCCCTCCAGAAAACAATATGGAATACTAAAAAAGGAAAGATAAGTTTCCACAAACCATGCCCTCAGAATAACTTTAAGAGAATGCCCTAGCTTCAAAATAACTGTAAATTGAAAAAGAAAATTGGACAAATCTCAGTCCACTATTTCTCAGGCTCCCACCACCCCTGCTTCAAAGCAGCGTTTTGGGTATGCAAAGAAAAACTAAGAAAGACTTCGTGGAAGACAGAAATGAAAGCCAGAGAAGGAGATGTGGTTGAATCTAAATATACCATGAGAGAGACTGTCTACTTTCAGTCCAAAAGTACTAAGAAATTATCCACGTAGATCAGAGCACAGACTACAGGGGGAAGGACTTAAAAGCATATGCAGTTTGAAGGTTCAGTCTTCACACTTATAGATTCTGGGTGAGAAAAAGAAGAAATAAGTATCTTTAGATAATAGAAACAAGAAGCAAAGAAAAAACTGAGTTCTGTAACTCAAAAGGTAAACACACACACACACGCACACACACACACACACACACACTTCACAATCCCTCTTTACCACAAAATAAACAAAATCCATCAAAGTATCTGATAAAAGAGGAATTATTAAGTGAGGACTCCTGTAAAACACCTAATACCACAACAAATTAATTAAAATTAAAACTAACAGATTCATACAGAGGTATTATGAAAAGTCAGACAATAAATGTCAATACATATACTGAGAGAAATTCCCTTTCCTTCTCATAAAAAATGACCACAAAACAAAAGAAAACTGTAAAATAATAGTCCAAATGGAATAAAATATACTCAACCAAGTACTTGATGTCATGAAACAGTTGATGACATAGAATAACTTGAGGAATTCTACATGAATGCAGTCTACAAAGGATGAGGTTTACCTAGCCAGACGATGACTAAGAAAACTTTAGCAAAAGGTCTGATGGTAAGCTCTTTACAAAATAAAATACATGTTAGGGTTTCTCAACTTTGTGCCTATCGACATTTTAGCAGGATAATTCTGTTTTGTTTTTGGAGCTGTTTATAAATCATAAGATGCTTAGCAGTGTTCCTAGCCTTTATTCACTAGATGTCAGTAATGCTACCTACCTCCACCCCACTCCCATAAAAGTAAAAACTGTCCTCTCCATAGTAGAAAGAATAGAAAATAATTAATTGCAATTTAGGCAATAGATCCCAACTATATTTTTGATAGAAGAACCAAACCCCAAAAATTTAAGCTGAAAAATAAGTGGTATACAAAGCAACAAAAGCAAATGGAAAGAAAAATAAATGAGGAAAATAGTCCTGATGTCAAAATAGAATTCAAGCCAAAACAAAGGACAAGGGCATTTTTAAATACTAAATTGACAATTTACAAACATCTAAAATTTGTGAATAATTGTTTACCAAATAACACAGCAACTATTTTCATTAAGTAAAAAATACGGTAGATACAAGGAGAAATAGATAGAAACCCACTAAAAATGGTAGACTCAAATATACCATTCACAGTACAAGTCAAATCAAATGAACAAAAAGTACAAGACATAAGCAACATAACCAGCAAGGTAGCTCTTACAGGTATATGTCAGTTTCTACAGCTGATAATAGAGAATGCCCCTTATGAAGTGTTCATGGTACATTTATAAGAATTAACCACATATTCGATTTCTAAAAATCACTATTTTACATAGTACGAATATTTCAAACACCACTTTCTGATTTCAGTATGACAAAGTTAGAGATTACTAACAACACAACAGTCCTTAAATCTAGAAATTTTAAACACTTCTATTAAATACTTCTTCAATCATACAAACTAAATTTACAGAATTTTAATAATATAAAATGAAAAACCTACCAATATAGTTTGACTGTATCCCCATCCAAATCTTGAATTATAGCTCCCATAATTCCCACATGTCATGAAAGGGACCCAGTGGGAGGTAACTGAATCATGATGGTAGGTCTTTCCTGTCTTGTTCTTGTGATAGTGAATAAGTCTCATGAGATCTGAGGCTTACAAAGGGAGGTTCCCCTAACATGCTCTCTCTTCTTCCCTATAGCCATGCGTGATGTGCCTTTACTCTTCCTTTGCCTTCTGTCATGATTGTGAGGCCTCCCCCAGTCTTGTGGAACTGTGAGTCCACTAAATGTCTTTCCTTTATAAATTACCCAGTCTTGGGTATGTTTTTATTAGTATTGTGAGAACAGACTAATATAACTACATAACAAAAACCTATGGAACACATTTAAAGCCATTATCAGAGTAAACTTTATAGCACTGTACATTTCTATCAAATGCTATAGTGAAGTGGAAGAATGAAAATAAATGAGTTAAGTACCAGATGAAAAAAAAAATCAGAAAAAGATACAATAAAACAAAGAACCAAGGAATAAATAAAGGTGTAAATCAATGAGGTAGAAAATAATAAAACCATAGACCTAATTAGCAAATCAAATCTATGCTTTTAAAAAAATATACAAGCCACTAGGCTACCTGAAGGGAGAAAAGGGGGAGAAATCATAGTATGTAAAATAAGAAATGAAATGGAGATACAACCACAGAAATTTAAAAATAAAATAAGATACTACATTGCAGACAGCTATGCAAATACGTTTCAAAACCTAGGTGAAAAATTTTTTTAGGGAAATACACATTGCCAAATTTGAATCTGTTAGAATGATTTCAGCCAAGATTTCTGGGAGAGATGCTGCCAGCCCAGTGTACCTAGAGGGCAGGGCATTAAGCCAAAGATGACTGTTTCTTGAGCCTTAAGATCTAATGGAATATGCCTTTCTAAGTTTTGGATTTGCATGGGATACGTTATCTCTCTCTCTCTCCCTCTCTCTCTTTTTTTTTCCTACTTCTCCCTTTTAGAATGTGAATGCTTTTTCTATGCCTGCTTATCATCATATTTTAGAACATAACTTGTCTAGTTTTACAAGTTCATGGCTGGAGATGAATTTTGCCTCTAGTCTCATTCATATCTGATTTAATGAAATTTTGGACTTTAGACATTAGAATTGATGCTGGAATTAGTTAAGACTCTGGGGGCTGTTAGGATGGAATGAAAGTATTGTATATATGAGAAGGACATGAATTTGCAGGGAGCTGGGGCAGAAGGCTATGGACTGAATTATGTCCCCACAAATGTATATTTTCAATGAAGCTCTAATCCTCAGTATGACTGTATTGAAAGACAAGGCTTTTCAGAAGTCATTAGGTTAAATGAGGTCATAAGAGTGGGGTCTCTGATAGGATTGGTACCCTGAAAGGATGAGGTCAAGACCAAAGGACTCTCTCTCTCTGCCGTGTAAGGACACAGTAATAAAGCAGCAGCCACAAGACAGGAAGGGAATCTTCACCAGGAACTGGATCTGCCAGCACCTTGATCTTTGACTGCTCAGACCTCTGAACTGTGAGGAATAAATTTCTGTTGTTTAACCATCCTCTCTATGGTATTTTGTTATGGCAGCTTGACCTAATACATTGCATCAATGTTAGTTTTCTATTGTTGGTAGCTGTACTCTGCTTAGGAAAAACTGGATGGAGAATTTATGGGAGCTATTTTTGCAACTTTTCTATAAATTTAAAATCATTTCAAAATAAAAAGTTATAAAAAAACGCTCAGAGCAATCTCTCCCGTTGATTCTGATGCATGCTAAAGTTAGAGAGTTACTACACTGGACTAAGAGTCCTTGACTCTTCCTCTCTTGTTATTTTTCCCCATAGAGGTGACATTCATTTTTCTATATTTTTCAAGTGGGACTACAAGAACCAGATTACTGTTGCTTTTGCTTCTCTCTTTCCCCCTGGATCTGTGCTTTACAAAATAAAATGTTCAGTCAGGTTGGCTTTTACAAGGTCTTGACTTAGGGCAGGAGTGAGAGAGGAATGCTAGAAAGCTGCTTTGGCCAAAGGTCTAGAGTCACATTTTCCAATTCTGTGTCAGTAATAAAGAGAACATCTGCCTTTTCCTGCTTCTGTCTTTCCAGTGGTTTTAAATGTGTGAGGTGGAGTCCTCCCTAAAACACTCACACCTTAGTCTAATCAGCTGCGATGGTCAGCTATATGAGGTCACATGATTTGTACAGGTCTTCTATTTCAGTGCAGACAGTGGGAAGGGCAGTTTTTCTAAAATAATTCTTGAGAGCAGGTAGGAAAGTACATCTACCAAGGAATTTTAACTCATTTAAAATAGGGAACTGTATCTAAAACCATAGAGATATGTTCCTAAACTTTTATGTAAAAACATGATATAAAATTATATACAAGATGCCAAAACAACTCAATGGGCAAAGAATAGTCTTCTTAACAAACGTTCTGGGACAATTGGATATCCACACGCAAAAGAATAAATCTGGGCCCTTTCCTTATATAATGTGCAGAAATTAACTCAAAATAGATAGCAGACCTAAAACATGTAAAAGCTAACGTTGAAATTTTTAGAAGAAAACAGGAATGATCTTAGGTTAAGCAAAGCTTTCTTAGATGTGACATCAAAAACACAAGTGACCAAGAAAAGATAAATAGGACATCGTCAGAATTAAAAAAAAAAAAATGTGCTTCAAAGAAAGTGAAGACAACTATCAAGAAAGTGAAAACCCATAGAATGGGAGAAAATGTTTGCAAATTATGTATCTGATAAGGGAGTTGTATCCGGAATATATAAAGAATTCCTACAACTCAGTCATAAAAGGATACATAAACTAATTTGAAAAGGCACAAAGGATCTGAATGGACATTTCTCCAAAGATGATAAATCAATAATCAAAAATCACATGAAATGATGCTCAAAATTATCAGCCACTTGGGAAATGCAAATCAAAACCACAGTGAGATACCACTTCACACCGACTAAGATGGCTATTATCAAAGTCAGATAATAACAAGTAGGATATGGAGAAATTAGAACCCTCATATTTTGCTACTGGAAATGTAAAATGGTACAGCTGCTTTAGAAAATATTCTGGCAGCTCCTCAAAAAGTGAAAAAAAGTAACTATATACTGTAAGAATTCCACTCTCAGGTATATACTCCAGAGAACAGAAAACGTTCTCAGAAAAATTTGTACACAAATATTTAAAGCAGCATTATTCATTATAGTCAAGAAATAAAAGTTGATGGGTGGATGGATGGATGGGTGGATGAATGAATGGATGGATGAATGGACAAATAATACATAGTATATCCACACAGCAAAGTATTTTTCAGCAAAAAGTAATGAAATATTGGTTGGGTACAGTGGCTCATGCCTGTAACCCCAACACTTTGGGAGACCGTGGAGGGTGGATCACTTGATGCCAAGAGTTTGAGACGAACCTGGCCAACATGATGAAACTAAAAATGCAAAAATTAACCAGACATAGTGGTGCATGCCTGTAATCCCAGCTAATCAGGAGGCTGAGGTGGGAGAATCGCACTCCAGCCTGGGCGACAGAGCGAGACTCCATCTCAAAAATAAATAAATTAATTAAGTATTGACATATGCTAAAACATGGATGAAACTTGAGAGTTATGCTAAGTAAAAGAAGCCAGCCACAAAGAGCATGTATTGTATGATTCGATTTATTTATTTATATTTTTGAGATGGAGTCTCACCCTGTCACCCACGCTGGAGTGCAGTGGCGTGATCTCAGTTCACTGAAATTTCTGCCTCCCAGATATGACTGATTCTTGTGCCTCAGCCTCCCAAGTAGCTAAGTAGCTGGGATTACAGGCACCCACCACCTCACCTGGCTAATTTTTTTTTTTTTTTTTTAGTAGAGACAGGATTTCACCATGTTGGCCAGGCTGGTCTGGAAAGCCTGACCTCAGGTGATTCCCCAGCCTCGGCCTCTCAAAATTCTATGATTACATGCATTAACCACCGTACCCAGCCATATGATCCTATTTACATGAAACATCCAGAATAGGCAAATCCACAGAGACAGAAAGTAGTACATTAACAGCTTCCCAGGGCTGGTGGAATGTTTGGGAGGTGTGGAGGGGGAGTGACTGCTAAGGGTATGTGTAAGAAACGTGGCTATGCTTTGGTCAAGCATAGGTCGAGGTAGGATGTTTACATTCTGTGTGACTCAGTGAGTTCAAAGCACAGGCGTGTAACTCCACTCATTATCACAGCCATGTAGCCATAACATGGGAAGGCCATCCCTTGGCTCTACACCACTATTGCCTGTAAAAGGTATAATTGCCCTCACACATAGCCTTAGCAGTCACTCCCCCTCCACACCTCCCAGACATTCCTCCAGCCCTGGGAAGATGCTAGTGTGCTACTATCTGTCTCTGTGGATTTGCCTATTCTGGATGTTTCATGTAAATAGAATCATATGGCTGGGTGCAGTGGCTAATGCCTGACACTGTGCAGGCGTGGGCACCCAGAGAAAGAGAGAGAGAGACTGAGTTGTCCATCTGCAAATCACAGCATTTTGAGAGGCTGAGGTGGAGATATCACCTGAGATCAGGTGTTTGAGACCAGCCTGGCCAACAAAATAGAGGGGAGCCAGGACACAGCTCAGCTCGTTCGTGCCCAAAGAGAAAAAGAGCTGCTGACCCCGAAGCTAAGGGAGAGCCGGCCTTACAGCTGCAGGAGTTGGGGTGGCAGGAGCCACAGAGCTGGAGCAGACACCAAGATAAAGGCAAACAGTGTAGAGAGCTAGTGTAAGAAAGCTGTTGATGAGAGGTGCTGCTGAATAAAATCATCTTTGGTCTGCCTATGGCCCCCCCTAGGGTTCTTTCGGCTCATCCACCCACTCCCTTTAGACCTCAACATGACATTTGGTGTAGTTGTGAACGTGACAGTATGTGGCTCCTTTTGGTTGACAAAACTGTTTTAATTGGTTGTGTTAATGCTTCAGAAAGTCTGTGAATACATGAGAAGCCACTGAATTGCACACGTTAGATTGAATGGCATATGAATTATATATTCATGTAACTATATGAATGGATATCTGCTTTTTAAAGAGTACTGAAAAAAAAATAAAAATTTTATACAATTCTATTAAACAAAAACAACCTCAAAAATCTTTAAAATACTCACTGCAATTATTTCTAGGTGGTAAAATTAAAGGTTATTATTTTCCCCCTTACACTGCTACTATATTTTCAACATTTACAAATACTATTTTTAAAGAGAAAAAATAAACCTTAACGTTAAGTGATTAAAATGGAGAAAACATTGGCTAATATAATAAACTTCTCAGTATGCCAAAGAGAGCTATTTGTGGTGAAAAACATCAATATAAAAGACATATTTATCAAATCCTGGGATGGCAATGTCTCTGGGCTGGAGGACATATAACCCAAGTGCTGATTAGCTATGAATGATTGGCACACCTGCTAGACCACTCTTGAGAAAGGCCTCTTTTCTAAATACCACTTCGATTTGCATCAAGAAGCCTGGAATTGGAGTCAAAACACATAGAACCCCTTACTATGTTGAGACTTCAGTTTCCTCATCTATAAAATGTGGAGAGAAAATAAATAAGGTGCAACTGGATCCAACTGAACTAGATTAGTAATTTTCAGCCTTACAGAATCAGCCTCCTCTGTGAACTTTATAGAAATATAAATTCTCAGACTCCACCTGAAACCTACTGAGTCAGAAACTCTGGGAATGGAGGGCAGCAACTGGTGTCTAAGCAAGCCCTCCTTGTGACTCTGATGGATGATAGATTTGAAAACTACTAATTGCTATTTCTCAAGGGGTTGATGACAAAAAATCACCATTCAGTACTTGGGGAATATTTTCAAGTCACATGTCTCCAAACCACAGGCATTTTGAAATGCCCCTTTAAGGCATTCTATATTCTCTTCTAAACGTGTACACACATGCACACATACACACCCCCCCCCTGCCTTCTATTGCTGCCATAATAAGCCACCATCACTCATAAGCATGTCTCTCTCTCCTCAGGTGTCAAGGAATAGTCAAAACCATTCAAAACCTTTATACATATTTCCTCTGATTTATTTCAACTCCAAAATTCTGTGGTCTAGTAGAGTGAAAGGAACCACCCCACCGAGCTGGAAAAGCTAACACTGTAATTTCTGGCAAAAGCCAGTAGACATCTTTTCAGTTGGGAAGGCATTTTAACACTTTTGAATTTACACCCCCTTCTTTTTGGAGATGCTGCCTGTTGTAAATGGTTATTCCTATCTTCCCTGTGTCTATGTCTTGTTCACAACACTTTTCATCTCTTACATTTAATTCCAGACATCTTCAAAAACTTCCTGCTGACAGATTAAAATATTTCTACGTCCTGTCTTCTTCCTCACTCAGTTCTACTTTTCTTAATGTCTGTTATAGCATTTTAGGGCCAAAAGCTAGCTGTGATTTTGAGGAAGTGATATGTCATTTAAAATTAACTGTACACCTCAGCATCAGGGGGTAAGGTAGGAGTTAATTCCTTCATGTAACATTCAATTAAAATACACAATATAGACACACTTAAAGAGAAAGGTGATATAAAAGCAGAAATTCTAAACAGATTGCTTTGCCTATCTGAAGGAATCTAAATTTATATTTTGTCTGCTAATTTGTTTGCTTGTCACCACTGATCTTTTCTAGAGGCCCAATTTATTTGCCCAGCACATTTTTTTTTGCAATGCCCAGGACTTTCTGTGAGTGCCTTGATCTGAAAACTACACAGAAAATGTTTGCAGGCTGAGCGAGGAAGGCAGAGAAGATGGACCTCAAGCTGAATATCTTCTCTCACCTTTAGAATACAGCAAAAATACAGAGATGCAATTTGTTATACTCACGTCATTGAAAAGATTACCAGGAGTAATCTCCCTTAGCTACAGGCAAAGACAGCAACAAAGAGCTTGTTTCATCTGCCAACTGTTCTATGTCTTAAGGGAATGTGTTCATTCACTGAATGACTGAACTAAGCCATTTTGCAGAATATCTGAATCTTGCCTCTAATCCAGGTGTTAAATGTGTATGTTGTGGGGCTGTGTTCTCCATGTCAGACACGATCTGTAACATGATAACATCACTATCTCTTTCCTCCTTCCTCTACTTATTTTTCCATAGCTGAAGAGAAAGATTCTGTCATCTATCACTAATATTTGGACCTTTCATGTCGTTTTTGGAATTCAACCTACAAGACATTGATGAACCTCACGATTTTGTCAGTTTTGGTCGCAATTTCTCATGCTCAAAGAATTTTAACATCATAATAAGATGGTATTTTTCCATATATTTATTCCTATTAAACCAGAGATCTGGAAAAGTATGTCCACAATACATATTAAATCAACTGGGAAAGCAGACCATTCAAACACATTTGTTTTGCTCTCTAAAATAATCTGGTAGCCCATTTTACCAAGGACAAATGTGAAGTTAATTTGTCTTTAAAGTCCTTTTGTTTCCAATTCCCTCCTTAGCTCTTCTGCTACTAAAAATATTTGGTGCCTCAACTCTATTCTAGTTTTTTGATTTCTTCTGAACAGATTTAATATACCCCAGGGATATTTCTAATTTCTCTCTGGCCCCAAAGCTTTATAGAACTAAAGGACTGTATTAGTCTGGTTTGTGTCTCTATAATGGCATACCTGAGACGGGGTAATTTTTAAAGAAGAGGTTTATTTTGGCTTATGGTTCTGCAGACTATACAAGAAGCATGACAGTTATATCTGCTTGGTTTCTGGTGAGACCTCAGGAAGCTTTTACTCGCAGTGGAAGGCAAACAAGGAGCAGGCAGTCACATGGCGAGAGAGGGAGGTAAAGAAATGCCAGGGTCTTTTAACAACCAGCTCTCATATGAACCAGTAAAGCAAAAACTTACTCATTACCATGTAGAGGGCACCAAGCCATCCTGAGGGATCCACCTCCATGACCTTAACAGCTCCCCACCAGGCTCCACCTCCAACATTGGGGATCACATTTCAACATGCCATTTGGAGGGGACAAATACCTAAACTATATAAAGACCAAAAGAATAGGCTGGGCACAGTGGCTCATGCCTGTAATCCCAACACTTTGGGAGGCTGAGGCAGGCGGATCACAAGGTCAACAGATCGAGACCATCCTGGCCAACATGGTAAAACCCTGTCTCTACTAAAAATATAAAAATTAGCTGGGTGTGGTGGCATATGCCTGTAGTCCCAGCTACTTGGGAGGCTGAGGAAGGAGAATTGATTGAACCTTGGAGGTGGAGGTTGCATTGAGCCGAGATTGCACCACTGCACTCCAGCCTGATGGCAGAACAAGACTCTATCTCAAAAAGACAAAAAAGAAGAAGAAGAAGAAGAATAGTAGAACCATACTGGGAGGGTTTGAAGCCTTACTTTATGTCCACAACTCACCCAATAGCAATCTGTTGCCTCAAAAGATTGGAAGTACCTCTTCCCTTCAATTATTTAATCATCTTTTTGTCTTTCTTGGAGAATCCTGAACAGATGCACTGTAGCTTTGGTGGTTTTATAGGTTGTTAAGGAATATTTATAACCTAGGTTTCTTCCTACCCTCCTTATATTTGCTGTAGAACATATCGTTACTATTCACTCCATGCTCAATTACAGTAGCAATGGAGATACTGAGATGGGTCTTACCACAGGGGTGCTGGGCAATCAGATGCTTGCTCACTACAGTGTAGTGGATGATACCTTGGCTTCACATCTTAGCTCTGCCACACACAGGCTACATAAACCTGTCTAAGCCTTAGTTTCTTCTTATCTGTCAGATACTGTATTAGTCCGTTCTCACACTTCTGTAAAGAACTGCCCAACGCTGGGTAATTTATAAAGGAAAGAGGTTTAATTGACTCACAGTTCAACATAGCTGGGGGAGACCTCAGGAAACAATTATGGCAGAAGGTGAAGAGGAAGCAAGGCACCTTCTTCACAAGGTGGCAGGAAAGAGAATGAATGCAGGACAAGCTACCAAAAGCCTATAAAACCATTAGATCTTGTGAGAACTCACTATCATGAGAACAGCACGGGAGAACCACCCCCATGATTCAGTTACTGCCACCTGGTCTCTCCCTTGACACATGGGGATTATGGGGATTACAATTCAAGATGAGATTTTGGGTGGGGACACAGCCAAACCATGTCACATACTAATAACAATTCTAAGATAATGCTATAAGAATTCACTTGTTTTCAAAGTTCCAGGAAGCATACTCAGTATTAGTTATTTCTTTTTTGTCCTCCCCCAAATTCTATCATTAGTAAATGTATTTAAGATTTGGCACATTAAGTATAAAAACAGAATCACTGATATCAAGAGCATTAACAATGGCATAAGACTAAGCTTCTTCTAGTGGTAGACTTTTTTAAAAACAATATAGTTCTTAAGAAAAAAAAAATCATTTCCCTTTCCTCGTCTAACTTTCCCACAAAGAACAACTAATTGCTAGAATAGCGACTTCTACTCATTGCCACCCTCTGTTACCTGGCTTAAGCTTCTCAATATCACTAAACCTGTTTTTACTCTATCTGAGAAAATGCTAACTAGAATACTGGAAACCTTTAGAAACCATATTTTGCATTTTTCACCATTAGTGTGGAAATCAAAATTCTTGTGTTATAAATGTGAATGCTATTAAACTGCAGATACATTTAAAACCCCATAAAATGCAAAGACTGGACTCCATAAGCATAGGTTATTCCCTGGATTTTTACGTATTACGGGCTGAAATGTTTTTCACTATTTAATCTCAAGACCAGACCTTTTCTCTATCTGCTTGGGTACATTTATATATATATATACACGGTTAATCAAGATAAACATAATTTTGAGGACAGGATGCGAAGTCAGAGTTAATGACCTTCGACATTACCAACTAACACACCTTTGACATTTATTTAGCTGGAATAAGTATAATGCTGAAGACCAATTAAGAATGTATTTCTCTAGATCCTGGAACAGCTACTACTTGCTGAGTTAAAAAATGAAACTGCAGCTCTCAGAGGTTATGAAACCTACTGATTTGGTGTTTTTCAAATTATTGTCGTATTCCACTGTATTTCTGTCTCACACTTAAATTAGTGAGGTCACAAGAAACTAAAACTCTGGCGTTCTCTTGGGGAGTGATTGATTGGAGAAACTTCCACTTCTAAATAATCACCTTCTGTAATATAACAGAGAGAGGTATAAAAAGAAGGCCCAGGATACCGTTCCTAACTTGTACCAATTAACCTCCTCTGCAACCATTAGCCACAACAGATATAATTCGGTGATTTTCAGGAATCCTAAAAAGCAATATAAAACAAAAAGTAATATACATTGTTTACTTGGTTCAATTCTCATTTGTCAAATGTTGAAAATATCACCTCATTTCCAGAGAGCCAAGGCTTATTTTCAAGTCTGTGGGCCCAACAGACTGATTTTCTCAGTGATTTCTTTTGCTTAAATATGACTTTTTAAATATAGCATCAGAACAATGTAAAGATAGATATATTTGTGACTAAAATCAAAACAAAGGCCAGTTCTTCTAAGCAGCCATTTCTATCACCATGCAAGTCCCCTGCCTGTGACCTTCCTTCAAAAGGAAGTTATATACATGAGAAACAGAAAGCAGGAAATTGTTTACCTAAAGGAAAGCTTAGTGTGTAATGAAAGCCACAACTTGTCATTGAAAGGAGATAGAAAGGTAGGATATGAAGAAAGAGGGGAAGAAAAGGAAGGATGGACAAAAGAAAGGAAGGAAGAAAGGAAAGAAGGCAGGAAGAAAGGGAGGAAAAAGGAAAGAATAATATAGAATAGTATAGAATATTCTAGAATAATTTCATTCTGTTTATATTTCACTAGGTTTCAAATGTCATAATTGACAAGCCCTGTGCAAAGTTGAACTCAGTGATCTTAAAGTGTTAGACTTATATTGATGAGACAAATGCTCTATAATCCATCCTACAATTACATGAATCTCTAGTGCCAAGTTCACCAGAATTATTAGGAAGAACATTAAGGTGTTAGAAGCCACGCCTATGGGTATTCTTTAATTAGTGACTGAAAGATGACGATTTTTCTTTTATTTCCCAGTTGAAAGAATTACTCAAATTATAAATGCACAAATATAACTTAGATTTTAACTAAATGCTAATGTTTTGTCTACAAGGTAATTCCAAAGTGGTAATGTTAATGAGCATTCTATTTCCTAATCTGATCAAGAAATGGCTCTCTAAATCTCTCCTAGGGACCCCGTAACATTTATACCTGCTTCATCATCTTTCATCAATATTCATAGACACATTTATAATTTTCAAGGCATGAACAGAGCCCTGTTGGTGATGCAGAGAAAAACACCAAAACCAGTTCTTGCAAGGGCAGTATTATGAAAGAAGTGTGCCCTTAGGAACTCTCTGTACCTGTTCCATCCCATCCCTGATCAGTGCCTCTTCCCCCCAGGTGAACAGTGTCTTCCTCTGCCCACTGTTACCCAGTTCCCTCAATAACTCTTGATGTTCTGCTTCCCTTCCTCTCTATTCCCAAAACATCTTGCTACAATGCTAAAGTGATTGTAATAATCTAATTTGCATGCACACGTTAATGGTTTATAAGAATTTCATGTGTTCTCCCTTCCAGGCAACATGCTTACATACTTGCATTTTTGCTTGAGTTTCCAGGGCTTTCTTTAAAGGAGCAACCTCACATTTTCAAGATGGTATTTGCTGATTTTAATAGAGCTCAGTGCTAATTCACAGATAGTCTCATATGCAGCCACTTGCAGGAAGAGCAACTTCACTCCACTTCTTTTTGCCTGAAAGATGAAAAATCAATAACCAGTTTCTCAAAATGATTCTGCAACTGTGAGTCCACTCTGAACAGCAGAAGCCTGCTGCTTGGGTGACAGCCCTTGGAAAAACACATCAGCCCCTGGTGGCACATCTGGCAAAAGTTGAGATGTATTTGTCACTCTGACAGCACTGCCAAGCAAGTGTCCTTCTGCCACTACATAGAATGAAAGGCATTGACAGCCAGTCCAAACATGGAAGAACACCTTCAGGGTAGTTATTGATTCCAGGAGTGGAGGTCTCAGAAGAGGGTGCACTCTGCCAGTGCCCTAAACCAAACATTGCTAAGGCTGGGGATAGAAATACCTCCAGGGGTCCATTTGCCACTCCCACTTGGCAAACTTTTGGGCATCCTCCCTTTTACTCTTCATTGTCTATCCTGTTAAACAGCAATGTGAAAGTAGAACTCGTTTTAAGGATATCTAAGAAAATTATCCTCTTGTCTTGCAGACCTTGAGGTTAAAGAATAAGGCATTTGCAGTCCTAATTGTTTTTCAAAGAAATAATCTGTAACTACTTGCAAGATTTTTTTTTTCTCTAAGTCCCTTCACTTCAGACATCTATTATGTAGAACTGAAGACACTATTTTATTGATATTTGTCCCTTCTTAAGTAACTGTGGAACCATCTGGCATGCAGTAAACAGGCTTATGCATTAACTGACTGCACTTAGGAAACCTTGCAGTTAGCAATTAATTTGATCTCTGAATAATGCAGTGGAAATGATAATCAATGGGACAAAAATGGACAGTATGGGAAAAGAGCTTGGAAAACATCCTATGTCCACAGATGTAGGGGTTCCTAGGCATTCGCTCAGATCAGAAATCAAATCAATGTCAGATTATCTTGTAGTTTATGGATTCTCATTGGTTGCATAAATGGCAGCCCCCACCGATCATAATTCCATGCAGTCTTCCTTTAATGACCTTAATGGGTTGCCATATTTTACTGTGCTATCATTCAAAAAAAGCCCATCTGGTATTCATAAATAGATGCAGGGGAGTGTGGACTTTGACAGATATAAATGCAACTGAAGAATATCTTCAGTTCAGGTAGAATCAGTTTCTTCATCGGTTTCCATGAATCTTTTAATAAATGAGTCAACCTAAATGTCCAACATTAGGGACTGGTTAAGCAAAATCATGGTTCTTTTAGATGATGGAGTATTATTTTTAAATGTTTATTTAAATTCAAGTATTTTGAAAAATATTTAAATGGCAAAAGTATGATACAAACTGCATATGTACTATAATCTTTACCACGTAACAAAATTGCACAGAGCTAATGGTAAATGACTTCCACTCTTTCAGTCCCAGTTTCTTCTTCTCTGTAATGAGAAGTGTCCCAGTTTGAGTTCCCTCAGCATATACCCCCCTGATCAAGTGTTTGAGTACAGGTTGTTTATCAGGGCAATGGCTTCAGGAAACACAGTGAAGAATGGGTAGAGAAGTAAAATCTAGAAAGAAAAAAGGGTGTTGATCAATGCATTAACTCTGAAACATTAAAGACAAATCCTGCAGGAGCTCTTCTGAGATGATCACTGCTCAGAATTTCCCCACTGTAGTGTTTGTTCATTAGCACTCGTTCCTTATGCCTTGCCATTTGTTCCCTGGACACTTAGGCCTGTACCATGTGGACCAGGCAGCTTCTGCAGCCAGAGGACACCCACAGGCAGAGAGCTGTAGGAAACCATCCAAGTATGGAACCATCTCCAGGGTGGGCCACTGGAATGTAGGCAGTCAGACAGAATCTGCTAGAAGGTAATTGGATTAGATAACTTCTAACATGCCTCCAACCCCTGAAAGCTTATTTAACAGACAGGGATGGTGTTGAATGCT
Source organism: Ateles fusciceps (assembly GCA_036589455.1). NCBI lineage: Eukaryota > Metazoa > Chordata > Mammalia > Primates > Atelidae > Ateles > Ateles fusciceps. The sequence goes on along the minus strand of JAZHEH010000424.1, from coordinate 1,695,661 downwards.
ATAGTACTACATATTTAGAATTTTTTTGCAATAAGCTTTAGAAGTCTGTGACCAAAGTTGTAAACTAGTTCTCAGTCCCATTGGAAATTCTGAAAGGCAGTATAGATTATACCCCTGGAATATGCTGAATAAAGGAATTGATGTGTTTACCCACTAACTCCTATCAGTTATGTCTTGAGGACTGTTTCAACTGGAGCATCAGCTCCCCAACATTTGTGGCTGATGCCACAGGTAGGCAGAGCAGACTTGGGTGGCCAGAGAATACCCTCAGGCAAACAGCTGTGGTGCCTGGTGTTCAGTCAGCCAGCTTGCATGGAAATTGTGATGACAAGGGTATAAATGGGGCACTCAGAACATCTGCTCTAAAGGCGGTCAATTTGTTAAGCCCCTATGGTATATACAGAAGATTTGGGAACTCTGTGATGTGTCATGTACACAGTCTCTAGATTACTCTAGATTGTTCCACCTAGGGAGGCCACTGGGGAAAAAACCCAAAAACCTGAAAACTTCAAAACCAACTCAAGCCTACTGCCTCCATCAAGCCCCCTCCTAATCACCACAGCCAAGCTTCTTCATTTTCTTCAAACTGTTTTTTATGAAGGTTTTGTCTCTACCACCCATTCAGAACTTACCACATTCTTTTTTTGTTCTACAAGGAAATGAATGACTTGTCTTCCTAACTATACTGTAAGTTTCTGCAGAACAGAGCTTCTGCAGAATTCTGTGCCATTCTCAGTGCCTACCACACAGCAATGTTCTACAAATACTTGTTGCCTTGGATAAACTGTAAAAAGTAAGTACAGAAAATACTAAAAAGAAATATGTTTTAGAAATGGTATCTATAGCTAGTGGAATTGTTTTCTGTCTTTTCTTTTGCTTTCTTTTATTTTTAACTTTTTTCAGAAAAGCAATATGTGCTCTTGTAGAGAATTTGGAAAGTATAGAAAGAGAAATTAAAAAAAACTGCTTGTCTAACAATGACAAAAGCAAAGAAACTGGCTACTTCTTAAAATCAAATTTAGTCTGATACTCAGGACTAGATCTATCTAATATCAGAAGCTTCAATGTTCAAATAACTTGGTAATTGGTTACTTAAGTCATCATTATTTTTATCTGCCCATCTAAAGTAATAGTGACATTATTCATCATAGAAAAGAAATGGTAACATTAAACAAATGACATAAATAACCCATCCATGTTAATTTCCAACCTATCCAACTTTCTTTACTCGTTGCTTCTGGTCCTCTCTATATCATATAGAATACTTCTAGATACAAAGCTTGCCTTAGTTAATTTAGAAACCAAAATATACTTTAGTGCAGTGCTAAGCTTGAGAATGAGCTTCTTTGAACTGTGATGATCTTTCTTAATTTCAATGTATCATTATAACTACTAATTTAATTGTTCATGTTTTAGAGACACCTAGGTTTCAATCTACACATTATTAACAATTAATGGTCAGCTTTAGGATGGGATACTCTAATTTTAATAAAAGCCTTCGCAGGAAAGGTCAGTGAACTCTACAGAATCAATCATTTATAAGCAGTCTTTGGTTTTCACTGAAATATTTATGAATGATAAAATTATTTTGACAAGGCAAAGTTCAACATGGAGGCCATTTCTGACAACATGACATGGTTTCATAAAAATTCCCAGATATAATTAAAATAAGGCAAAAAGCTCTGCCAGAGGAAATATGTATTTCCATTTTAAACTCTCCAAGCAATGGCAGACATTGATGTGAACACCCAGATGATTGTATATGCAATATGTTCTCAGGATAAGCCCAAAAAGGCAGCCAGGAATAAAGCCTGTGATAAATACACATATGATAAAATAAAACTATTCTCCAATGTCTTAGCAAACAGATCTTTGTGTGTTTCTACATTGTTAGAATAACAGTAAAAAAGCTAGTTATACACATGAAAAATCAGATCAACATTTTTTAAAGATAGTATTACCGACCTCTCCTGCAATCAAGTTGACATAACAGAAACTTACTGTATCATGTTATTTAACACAACTCTAGCAGAAATATAGATGGTTAAATTAAGAATACTCACATGATGGGCATAGTGAATTAGGGCCACCGTCTTGGGGATCACTGAAAGAAAGAGCTGCCTTTCAAACACTTTTTGACAACATATGTATAAAGCTAGCCCTTATATACCTTGGCAGTATTGCCAAGCATAAAGATGGGCTTCTTTTCCACATAGCCTCAGACTGACAGCTTTTGATGTTCGTTTTAACCTAATTCCACATGGATGCAAATGGGAACCAGGAGGAATCCATTCACAAATGGATTGGGCTCAGTGTGATTTGCTGCTGACCTTAAACAGCCCACACCTGTTCAGGCCCCACCATGGTAAGTCAAATTGACAAGGCCTTAGTGTTCCATGGAAACTACACTGTATTTGGAGAGTAGAAATAGGCAGGGTGAAATGAATCAAACAACCTTAAAGGTCAATAGTTTAGTTTACTTTCTTTCCATATCCTCCCATAATAGAAAACATGTCTAGGTCTCTTCAATAAACGGTGCTTGGAAAAGTGGATATCCATATGCAGAAGAATGAAACTAGACCCCCTACCTCTCACTATAAAAAAAATCAATTCAAAATTAATTAAAGTCTTAATTGTAAGACCTGAACCTATGACACTAGTAGAGGAAAATATAGTAAAAACACTTTAGGACATTGGTCTGGGAAGAGATATTATGAAGAAGACCTCAAAAGTACAGGTAACAAAAGCAAAAATAGACAAATGGGATTATATCAAATCAAAAAGCTCTGCACACCAAAGGAAATCAACATAGCGTAGAAACGACTGGCATGATCGAAGAAAACATTTGCAAACAATTTATCCTATAGGGGATTAGTGTCCAGAATATACAAGGAATCCAAATAACTAAACAGCAAAATCATCATCATCATCATCATCCACTTAAAAACATGGGCAAATGAGTAGAATACACATTGCTCAAAAAACAAAACAAATGACCGATAAATACATGAAAAAATTCTCAACATCACCAACCATCAGGGAAATGCAAATTAAAACCACAATGAGATATTATCCCAGTTAGAATGGCTGTTATAAAAAAGACAAAAATAAAATAACAACTGCTGACGAGGATAAGGATAAAGGGAACTCTCACATACTCTCGGTAGGACTGTAAATTAGTTCAGCCAGTAGGGAAAATAGTATGGAAGTTCCTCAAAAATAAAAATAAATAAATAAATAAAAAACCCTAAAAAGAGAGCTACCATATGACCCAGCAATCCCACTGCTGGATATTCACCCAAAGGAAAGAAAATCAGTATGCCAAGGAGGTATCTGTATTCCCATGCTTATTGCAGCACAGTTCATAATAGCCAAGATGTGGATTCAACCTAAATGCTTATCAACAGGTGAATTGATCAAGAGAATGTGGTATACATAAACAATAGAATATTATTCAGCAATTAAAATGAATGAAATCCTGTCATTTCTGGTAACACAGATGAGCTTGGAGGACGTTATGTTAAGTGAAATAAGCCAGGCAAAGAAAGACAAGTAGTACGCGTTCTCACTCATATGGGGAGCTAAAAAGGGATCTCACAGAATCAGAGTAGAACAGTGTACACTAAGGGCTAGGAAGGAGAGAGAGAACCAGAACTTGGTTAATGAATACAAAATTATGGCTAGATAGGAGAAATAAGTTCTATTGTTCTGTAGTTCTATAAGGTGATTATAATTAACAAAAATTGACTGCATATTTTCAAATAACTGGGTGGAGTGGATTTTAAATATTTCCAACACAAAGAAATGATTAATGTTTGAGGTGATGGCTATGCTAATTACCATGACTTGATCATTGCACATTGTATACATGTATGGAAATATCACACTATACTCCATAAACATGTATAATTATGTGTCAATTAAAAATAATCTAATTCTAAAACTGAAATGTCTGTAAAACTTGGAGTCTTTCAGAACTTTCTGGAGCTAGTCTGAAGTTCTTTAAATTTGTTTACTTTTGTTTAAACCCATGACTCCTGAGTTAGGAAAAATAAAAATATAGATTTGATATATAGGTTTGCAGTGTCAGTAATCTCACATTAATTTAGAATAATTAGGCAAAAGTAAAATACCCAGAATATAGAAATGTTAACATTGTTTTGAGCACATATATAACGTGTTATGTAATTAAACTATTTTCAACAGAAGGCTGTGAAATGCTCTATTTGTAATATTAATGAGACCTTTGCATTTTTAACATTAATCATAAGCTAGCGACTGTTGTTTAAGTAGTTTCATGAAAACAATTGATTTCCTTGCGATTTTGAGGACAATGTCTGGTCTGCCTTTATTAGTAATCTGCCCAAGGAATAATTATTTTCTACAGATGGTTTAGAATTTCCAACTAATAGATTCTATTCAAGTGATCACAGCTTTCAAATTAGTGACGCTAGCATTTATTATTTATTCCATTTCCAAGATTTGTTTCTGGGGGATTAGAGTTCAAATTCCATCAAGGCCATAATTAATATAAGAGTTAACTTAATGTGGGTACTCACAATGCCAATGGTGGTTGGGCATGGTGGCTCATTCCTGTAATCCCAGCACTTTGGGAGGCCAAGGCAGGCAGGCATGCAGATCACTTGAGGTCAGGAGTTTGAGACTAGCCCAGCCAACATAGTAGTGAAACCTCGTCTCTACTCAAAAATCCAAAAATTAGTCAGGCATGGTGGCTGGTGCCTGTAATCCCCACTACTCAGGAGGCTGAGGTAGGAGAATCACTTGAACCCTGTAGGCGAAGGTTGCACTGAACCGAGATCACGCCACTGCACTTCACCAGCGTGACAGAGTAAGCCTCTGTCTCAAACAACAAGCAGCAACATAATGCCAATGGTGTTTCTGCCAACCTTAAATGAGCTCCACCCACATTTCCCAATCTGTGTCCCTCCTTTTCCCAAGTGTTGCTCCTGTCTTCTTATCTCTGGCACATTTGAGAGTTCTCATTCAGAGTCTTTTCAAAAGCATTTTTTTTTTCTTTGAGACAAAGTCTTATCCTGTGGCCCAGGCTGGAGTGCAATGGCACAGTCATAGCTCACTATGGCCTCAAACTCCTGAACTCAAGCAAGCATTTCAAGTATCTAGGACTGAAAGTATGCACAACTACACTGAGCTAATTTTTTAATTTCTTTGTAGATATAGGGCCTCGCTATGTTGTCCAGGGTGGTCTTGAACTCCTGGCCTCCAGAGATCCTCCTGCCTCAGCCTCCCAAAGCTCTGGGACTACAGGCTTGAGTCACTGTGCCTGGACTCACCCTTTATTTTTCAACCAATATCCACTTCTAGCACAGTCTCTTGTTCCTCCCAGGTACCACACCAAACTCCTTCAAACCATTCTGGATATCTCCCCGCCAAACACAGTTCTGATTCTGATATTTCTGTATTCAGGCATCTTCTGTGTTTCCCCATTGCCTGAGGTATAAAGTTCAAATTCCTGAATAGAAAGTGAATGCAGGCTGAGTTACACAGCTATGCATTTGTATTAGTAAAGTGGGGAAAAAATACACATTTCTGTGAGTCTTCTCTATGTTAATATTTTCATCTGTTAAAATGGGAGACCTACATTACCCATGTTTCAGAATAATTGAGAATATTAATTAAAAATGGAAAAGTGAAAATACTATGAAGAATGTAAAACTCCAAATGCATTCAGGTTGCATTATAATTATTTCTGTTGGCTTCTTTGCTCAGCAAAATTCTGGTAGTACTAGGATTTTTAGACTTTCAGATATAACATGGGGTGATACACTTCCTTCATTGGCCCTTAATTTCTGCTCTGCCACAGAGGTAAACAAGCTAAAGTCAGACACACTTGGCTCCTTGCTGTGAAAACCATTATTATTCTTTTGTATAATTGTTGCGCTTACAGATTTTGTAATTCTTCCTTTGCATTTGACATTTTACTTGGTGCTCCATATCCAATTTTTGCATAAATCAATTCAATTTAATCTCACCATCAGCCTGTTGAAACAACAGTTTCAAAACACCAGGCTTCAAAGTCTCTTTCTCTCCCCTGCCTTCTCTGACTCTTCACTTGGTATTTCCAATGTTCATATGGTCTCTTTGGAGATCTCCACATAAAAGAAAACATGCAAAAGGCCATAAGGAAACACTTCAAGATGCTTGTAAACCTAATTTTCTGGGTACTTACTGAGAGTCACATTTATAAAATACACACCGGCAAAAGCTCAGTTACCTATTATAGTACATTAAACTTAATCCTCTGTGAACTTTTCTATTAGACCAAACTCCAATTGGATCAGGGATAGGCGATCCTGAGACACTAAAGCTGTCTAAAATGGATGGACACACATGCGTGCGCGTGCGCGCACACACACACACACACACACACACACACACCTTGCAGGGGGAATTCTGCCAAAGATTTCTCAAGGTTTGAACTTGGCAGTTTTCACTTCCTTTACTGATATAGATTCTCGTGGCAGATAATTTTGTTGTGTTTTTGGTTTTTTAACCACTCAAGAAGAAAGACGGAAGGAAGGAAAGTAGAGAGGAAGGGAAAGAGAAAGGAGGACCAAATGAGACAAGAAATAATAAAGGAAAGAAAATGCCCCATGCTAATCACCAACTCCAAAGCATCCCTTTCCACCTACAAAAAAAAAAAAAAAAAGGATGGCTTATGTTGTCATTCATTTCCTGAGTTAATGCCAGTTTTGATTTTCAATAAGAAAGAGGTTCTCTCTTCACAGCTGAGAAAAAAAATGTCATGAAATAGTGTTGTTAACACTTATGTTTGTGAGTTAGCATGGGCCAATTCTGCTTTTGAGTTAAGGCTCAGCATAGCTCATCCAGGTTTAAAACTTATCAAAAGGCAAATACTTAACCTTTGCTTCCTTCCATTTCCCGTGTACAGTTGTTTGGTAATTAGGTCAGGAACATCAACATAATATATGTCTGGAGTCTCTAATGTTCACTTTCTCTGCTTGCTGTTGGCATTTTACATTACATTACAAAGTAATAACAAAATATGAGTTGCGTTAAGAGGCTTGACAGAGGACATGAAGTATAATTTTCAAAGGAAAAAAAAGAGGATCTTCGTGACTATTTCAAAACTGTCCTGGTAAGTCTATTTGAAAATATATATTAATTAATTTTATATACTAATTTTTTTGTGCCTTTGCATTTGGATGAAGCATTAAAGGGAAGATGCAATGATAAGCTGTTAACATTAAGATAAATTATAGTTTCTTCCCTAAAAGATTTTTGAAAGATATTCTAGTTTATTACTCACCTGAATGACATGATGAACAAAGAAACTAAAATCAGCCAACAAAGAAAAGAAAGAGAAAGCTGACTAAGTTGCATTATAAAACATAATCTACATCTCAACAGGAGAACATTAATTTAGAAGAAAATTAGCAAGGTTCTGTTAACAGAATAATGAATAGTTTCAAACGTTTACCATATCAAAAAGCTCTTAATTGTGTTCATTAATTCCCAGTCCAACATTATTGTGGGAAAACTAAATGTGAACAAAGCAATAATCTACTTCATATTCTCAGAAACCTGCACAAATGCTCTCTATTCATTACCTTTACTTCAGAACGTCCCATCTTAATTACTGTGGCAATATAATGAATATAACAGCCTCTGAAGATGATGAGGAAATACATCGATTTCAGATATGATTTTCAAGGGTTGTATGAGGAGAGGTTGAGAACAACACATGTGACCTTGCAGGTCATGATAGAGTGACAGAGAAAACAAACAAGGTAGTGTAATTGAAGAGTTTACACCACATAGTATAGATTTAAATCTGTCATACCCCAAATATGAACAAGAATCTAGGCTCTTAGAAAATAACTAAATTTATAAAATTCAGTGGGAAACGAAATCAGTCAAATTGGTAATTTGGGAACATGCAGACAAAATGTCCACATGAGTGACTGGCGTTTTTCCTTCTCAAACTAGTTGTTTAGGCAATATTAGACTCAAAATTGATGTCTGTGTTCTAGGGGAAATAAGTTTCTCTGTTGCAATTTTTCATTTTTAATAATATTAGTTCATATTTCTCCAGTGCCTTTTATTCCATTAGCTCAAAGCACTTTCGAAACCACTAATGAATTACGCTTCCTAACATCCCAGCAAGGCAGAAAACCTCCCATCCATTTTCATAGCAAAATGCTTTACTTCTAGCAGCACAAGCCATTAGAGAGTAGCCATGATTTTTTAAAAAATTTTATCATTTTTTTGCTTCCCATTTTATCTACGTTTCATAGCTAAATCTGAGGCATTAAGAGGCTTAATGAGTTCATTTTAAAAGGGAACAGGCAGACCCTCAATCCCCACTAATTTTGCCTGTCCTACATCTGAAATTATCTGCAGGAAATTGATCTGCCCAGAATTTTCAAAACTCTCTCTGTGGAAGGACAAAGAACAAAAGAGAGATGCTCCCAAATTCCGTGTTTTCTCAGTGGGCATCTCCATTATCCATATGTGTTCCACCCTGAAAGCCCTGAAAAGGACAGGTTAGGTGACACAAGTTGTTTCCCAAAACTGAGTGAGTCATTGACAACACCATCCATTATGCAGCGAGAAAGAAAGCAATTGCCAAAGAGAACAACGTTCATTTCAGGTCCAAGTCATTTCTTTATAAAACTCTATCCTGAGTGAGTCCTTTTGCATTTATAATTACTTCTTTATAAAAATCTATCCTGAGTGAGTTTTTTGGGGTTTATGAACAAAGATGAGATGCAAAGCCACTGAATGGGTCCATTTGTTCTCACTTTAAACAACTGAATATAACTTCTAGAGTTATCATTTCTGGAGTTTTTATTTTGAAAACTTTTCATGAAGGGTAAAGGAAGACTTATCTGTTCTACACCTACTGAATTGAACATATTAAATTCTGTAAAATAATCATTATATTGTCACTCGTAATTTACTTCCTACAATTACTGCATTTAGGTCATTAATTGCATGTTTTCATCCCTAGAATTAGCAACTTTTTTTTGAGCACACAGTCCTTCCTTTTTCCCTTAAGGCCAAAAGGAGTCGTCAGGATGGGCCTATGTCCCAAGTGACATGATTATCGCTCCATGAACATGAGTGGCAGAGTTCCAGGGCAAGAATGTGGTAGAAGGAGGACTTTGTATTAATCTCAGAGGTCATGCTATTTCTGCTTGGTATAAACCGATGCAGAAGAGAAGAGCTGAGTGAGAGGACTCAGTAGGGAACCAGAACAACTTAGTACAGTCTTCTGAACCAGAACTTTGCACAGCATTGTAGAAATATGTTATAAAATCTCAACTTATCAGACATATCCACAGTCAAATGATACTTCCAGTATATTCTGAAATATAAATCCTATAAATATTATACCATGACATAATAACACCACCACAAAAAGGTACCATAACCTTTCCCAGTCTGCAGAGATAAAGAAGAGTTGCCTGGTAGGCTGTCTGAATGTGTCTAGTGAGTGTTTTGAAACAGATACTAGTGAGCAGAATGAAGGGGAAACACATTTCCTAAACTTCCACATAAACACGTAGTTACTCTCCACCGACACCAGATGGCCTTCCACAGCCGAGTGTTCACTTAGTATTTTTCCCCCACATTAAGAAACAGTGATGAGTGTTCAGAATTGCTGCAAAAATACTAACTATAATTGTGTGGTAAGCATTTTTAGATGAGCACATTAGCCAGACTTATAGCTATGGAAAGTAGAGACCACCTGCATACACTTTTGCTAAGGAATTCAGCATATTTGTTTATTGATGTAATTCTCTTACAACATTGATAATCAGAACAATTTCCTTAGGAAATAGATAAATGATATATTACTCTTTCTACTTAATAATGGAGATCAATGAGACACATAGAAATTAAGTTCGTGGTTAGAAAACGTCAGTGAAAGGAAAGACAGGATAGAATTTGGAGGAATAAGTATTACTTGAACCTTGTAAACCTGAGTAAAAATTGGATAACATGAAGAAAAAATGGGTATAAAAATAACAAAGTCACCAATGTGTCATTTCCTATCTTCTTTGTGAAAAAACCTTTCAAAGAAAGATTAATCTCAGACACCAAGCAAAGTATGTTAAGATACCGGAATGAAACACACCTTGTACTTTTGATTCTTATGCTCTTCTCTTCTCCCTTTGCTTTTTGTTCTTTCGCTGTTACTAACTCTAGAGAATAAGCCCTTACAACACTTCGCTGAAGAGTTGGGGAGCACAAATAGCAGACATTTCTGTAAATGTGTCACTCAGACTCAACATGAATAATTAGAGCGTGTTAAGACAGAGGAAACTAGATGAATGTTCCTTGAAGTTTTCATCTATGCCACCAAAGAAGTAAAATGCTTCCTCAAATATCCCACCCCTTCTTAAAAGGAGATACGTTAGACTTCCCTGATATGTTTTCCAAGTATCAAGCAGTTAAAACGATGTTGCTAACAGCTTCCTGTCACTGACAATGGTTATTGCTTTTAGTTTGGTTGTTGTATGTTATTTTAAAGATGAATCAATCGCCCAAGAGAAAAAAAATAAACAGAACTTGATAGCATTAAATTTGTGCTCAATGTGTAAATTTTGTATCTTCACCAAAGTTGCCTTTCAGCTTGCAAAGATCTTCATGTCCTGTGTTCTTCTGCTAATGTAGGGCCACAGTGCCAAAGTCACCTCCTCCTTTGAGTACTTCTGAAGGTCAGGGACTGTGTCATTCCCTTTTCTATATCATCCACAAGACCTAGCACAGTGTTTTGAAAGAGGGACCTGCAAATGAACAAATTTGTTGTGTTAGATAAACATGTTGACTTTTTACGTTAAACCAAGAAAAAAAGTTGTGTGTGTGTGTGCGGGTTTTTTTTTCCAGGTATGTGACACAATTGTGGATAAGATTTAACCAATTAACAAAGAAGGAAATTACTCCCTTTGTCTGGAACCCAGAGCAGAGTACACTGGCCAAATTAAAGCTTTGCTGTGACCACACATGTCAAGTGCAGGTAGGACCTAGAAGAAGCTAAAGACCTGGTAGAAAACAACCCAAAAGCCACAGACACACAGGCGTAAGTGAAGAAGATTATATGTGTTCGTACATGTATATTTTTATATATACCTATCTTGAAGCTCAGGAAATTCTTCATGGACCCGTCTTTTCCACCTCAGTAAATATTCCCACTTTCTGAAGATAAGCTACTCAGCTTGACAATGATGAATTCTTCCTGTGTTTCTGCTCTACCTGGAGAAGCACAGAAGGTGATATAATGAAAGCAGGAATCAGAGAAAGAAGTGGTAGGACTGAACCATCTGCTCTGTTATTTTCCTTATTTTCTATAGGCAAAAAATAGTGCCTTAGAGAAGGAGCAGGGCTGGTAATGTCTAAGAACTATTAATTTGGCAAGCAACAAAGAGGAATCTTTTTGCTTTCTGGGGAGGAAGAGGGGGCTAGGTTTTAAGGGTTTCTGGCTGAGTTTCTCTTTAACATATGCTTTTGGCCTAGAGCTCAAAAGAAGACAGGCTTCCATAGATCTGTCTGTTTTCCTTGGGAACCATGGGCCTACATTTGAATTCCAGCTGTATCATCTATAAATTCTGTAATCCTAGGCTTTACCCTTTCTAAGTGTTATTTTTTGTAAAATAGGGATAATCTTTTATAGAGCTTAGTTTTAGTGTGATATTTGGGGTTATCTTATGTGGTGATTACATAAGAGTTTGACATGTTAAGTGTTTTATACAATGCATAGAACATAGTAAGTACTAAATCATGCTGTGTGTGTGTGTGTTTGTGTGTGTGTGTGTGTGTGCATTAAAATCCAAATAAATTAGTGTGGCTCCATCTATTCTTTTCCCACATTTTGGACAATGTTGGTTTATCCGGTCACAGAATCTATTAGATTGGTGCAAAAATAATTGCGATTTTTTTCCACTAAAAGTAATATAATAATTTCAGAAATAAGCTTCTTTATCCCAGTTAGTATCTCATAAAAAATAAAGGGAATTAACTGATTTGCAGAGCTTCAAAATCCAGACATTTTTCAGATTCTTCAAGAAGAAACTCGTTTCTTCTTTCTTTCTAGAAAGGCTCCTTTTATTCATTCCCTAATTCTCTATTACCCTGCAGCTGCTACAGCTGTCCCAGAGTGTCTCTTTCATTCAAAACAATAACAACAACAAAATTCTCTTTTACGTACTTTAAAATGAAACATGTGAGTAAACGTATGTGCACAACTTTGTCAACGTCGAGTGGAAATACTGAGTCACTGAATATACATGTATCCTCAACTTTTCTAGTTAATGCCAAATTGTTTCTCAGCTGGGTTTTGACAGTTTTTACTCCTACCAGCAGTGTAGAAAAGTTCCTGTTTTTCTTGGTTCAGACCAATCAGGAAGGCATTGTTTGATCTGTAAAATTTTGGCATATCTGGTGGGTGTATAATGGTACATATCTAATAGTTTAATTTGCATTTCCTTGATTATGAAGGGATTTGGGCTCCTTTTCAAATATTCATTAACATTGGATTTCCTCTTTCCTAAAGTGCTAATTCAACTCTTTTGGCCATTTTTCTACAGGATTGTAGGAGTTCTGTTATTATTCTTGATATATGTCTCATAGCAGTCATGTAGGTGGCAAATATCTATTCCTATTCAGTGACTTGTCTTTTTGTTCTGCTTATGAAGTCTTTTTATGAGTAGGAGTTCTTAATTTTAATGTAGTCATTTTATTAATCATTTCGATTATGGTTAGTGCTTTTTACTTATTTTCAAAGAAATTCTACCCTACTCTGATTTTATCAGTTCCATTCTCCTTCCCCCTCTGTTTTCAGAGAAGATTGAGTTTACCAGGCTCTTGAAAGCTGCTGATTCAGCTTTGATTGAACAATGCTAAACCATACTTAGAACAAAAGTGTCCTATTAAATGGAAACTGCTTCAGTAGCAGAAATCATATTTTATCCTTTTATTGATACGATGGCATTGTAAGATGTTTTCATCGCTTGCAGACCTGTGGATTTGCTGGTTTAAAGCAAAACCCTTCCTAAGAGATCATCAGTAAAAGATACATTCCTACTGATAGCTTGGTTTTCAAGAAAATGCTACCGAAATATTGACTCTTCACTGGAGGAACTGGTAAAAGGCAGCAGAAATGGCAAGATCATCAAAATATCATTAAGCATGCATCAGTTTTACTCAGGAAGTGAGATTTTTCTTTTCGGTGATAAAGAAATTTTAGAAACAATTGGTACAATCTCACCTCTAAAGAGGTTTAAAAAATAAGAACAGGATAGCAACATTTCATAATATTATTAGCATTTGCCTACCTGGTTTATACCACCAATGAAGAATGGTATTTGTGTTCATTCGTTTTGCATTGCTATAAAGGAATACCTAAGACTAGGTAATTTATAAAGAAAAGAGGTTTATGGGGCTCATGGTTCTGCAGGCTGTACAAGAAGCAGGCCACCAATATCTGCTTGTGTTCTGGTGAGGCCTAAGGAAGCTTTCACTCATGGCAGAAGGTGTAGTTGGAATATGTCACATAGCATGTCACATAGCAAGAGAAAGAGCAAGACAGATGCCAGGCCCTTTTCAACAAGCAGGTCTTGGGGTAACTAATAAAGTGAGAACTCACTCATTGCAGTGAGTAGAGCACCAAGCCATTCATGAGGGTTCCACACTTATGACCCAAACAACTTCTACTGGGCAACACTTCTAACACTGGGGATCACATTTCAACATGAAATTTGGAGGGAACAAACATCCAAACTATATCGGCATTCTTTATTCTAGGGCTTTCAGTTTTAATAAACATTGTCAAGACATTCCTGTTAAAAAGTTACCCTCCACTTACTTACTGAGGGGAATGTTCTATGCCCCCCTTACAGGAACAGAATCCTTGTACCATGATTGATGTTTACCCCTGGCCTCAAAATGCCCGTTCAAACTGCCAAAGCTTATAGGCACAAATCAAGAAAATATACCTATAAATCATTCTCCCCAAATAAAAAGGTCAACTGGTATTAAATTAGTTCATTTACAGAACTCATTGAAATTAGCGGCATGTTCCTAAATTGCTTCTTGATTGAGGACATTTGCCTCATTAATTTTAAACAACCTGAGAAGACTATTAAAATCTTACAGAAAAAAAAATGACCAAAGGACATGATACACAATACACATTACTACCAGGGGTGAATGTAATAATCCTAGAAAATATATTCCCAGAGTGAGAAATCTAAGATGAGAGGGGTTAACTTTCACATTCTCCCATAGAAGTCCTTGTCTTTTTTGTTTGTTTGTTTTGGGCCATTTTTTCAGTGAAGAACTTTCTGTACCACCAACCCACAGTCATTTAATTCTCTGCTTTAGTGATTCCTCTTTCCTTTTGAATAAAGCTATAATGATTTTGAGAATCTAACTCTGGCTCCTTCTCCACCTGTCCGTTTAGTCCCCACCATACCTGACCGTTTCTGTTCCCTAAGCTTGCCATGTTCTTTTAACTATAATAGGTTTGTTGCCTGATGCGTATGGCAAGTCAACCTGCTAAGACACCAGGTTGCATCAGAGAAAGAGATTTAACTGGAGGTCTGCCAAAAGGGAAGATGAGAGGAAATCTCACATTCATGTCCCCAAGGAGTTTGGAGCTAGGGTTTTTAAGGATTTTGGAATGGACTGAAGTGTGTGGAGACTGTTGATTGGTCAGAGAGTTCAGGGCAAAGTCATGGGACAGGGAGATAAAGAACTGCATTTTCATGCTGATTTAGTTCCTTTGGGGGTGGGGAGGGTTCAAACAGGTTGATGTCACCTGCTTCACTGGAATTCAGGATTCTGGATAGGCTTAAGCAATTCTTAAACAAAAGCCTTAAGATTCTAATGTCAGAGATCGTATCTATAGAAACCCTGAGGATGCATATGCTCTGTATCTTGTGTTACATGACTTCCAGTTACAAGGAAGTAGGTCAAAGTGCAGCCTAATTAGTGCTTAATTATAACGATTCCTGGCTAGAATTCTTGTTAACTTTCTGGGATGGCTTCACTTTGAATCATCTTTGGAGCTTTCATATGCTTTCTTTTTTCTTCTTTAACCTAGGCTGATTTCTACCCATCTTTTAGACCTCAACTCAAGTATTCCTTCTTCTGGGAAGCCTCCTATAGACACAAGACTATCCTAGGTGCTCCTTGTTCTGCACTTATATTTACCATAATATTTATCACACTAACATAATTGCCTGTTAATTTTTCTGTATCACCTATGGCAAGTCCTGTGAAGACAGAGACTACCCCTTATATACCATTTTATTTCTAGCTCTGGCCTTAGTAGGTGCTTGGTGGGTATTCTTCAGTGAATGAACAAATGAATTAATCAATTAGCTCAACACTTATTGAGCACTTTTTCTGTGCAATGCCGTGTTCTTGTGGAGGACACAATGGTGTCCCTGTACTGGAATGAACACTCAGTATTTCACTGCAGAAGAGTCACACACACAAATTACTAGAGCATAAATTACTAAAAGATTCTAGTAACAAGAGTTCTGAGGAAGAAGCAACTATTTTTCCTTAGAGACATCAAGAAATTCTTCTGGTGTAGGAGAAGGTGGACAACATAATGCATTTTATGTTAATATCAACAGTTGATATGTAAGATTTACATGAAAAAAGAGAAGGCAGGGCAGAGAATTCTAATTACAGGGAAGGAACATATAACTAAAAATCCAAAGAAAGAATGTTATTCACATATTACTTCATTCATTTGCATATTAATCAGTGATCAAAAATTTATTGACCATCTTCCTACTATGTGTCAGAAACTGTGCTAGGCACTAAATATTCAGTAGTGAGTTAAACAACCTCAGTACCTGCTCCATAACACTTTTATTAAGAGGAAAGGAAAACATTAAATAACTAGTTCATAATTAGTATCTACCTATTGTTATAAAGTACTATATTAACTATAGGGAAGAAGATCATACTTATTGGGAGAATGAGATTGAGGAAGTATATTTTTTATTATAACTTTTATTCTAGGTTCAGGGGCAAATGTGCAGGTTTGTTATATAGGTCAACTGTGTGTCATGGGGGTTTGGTGTACAAATTACTTTGTCACTCAGGTACTAAGCCTAGTATTTATTAGTATTTGGTTTTCTATTCCTGAATTAGCATGCTAAAGAAATTGGCCTCCAGCTCTATCCATGTTGCTGCAAAGGAATGATCTCATTCTCTTCTATGTCTGTGTAGTGTTCCATGGTGTATATGTATCACATTTCCTTTGTCCAGTCTACCACTGATGGGCTTGAGTGAAATTTGAACATGTTCTAATCCTGATAACAGAAATATGGAAGATAAGGTTAAGATGCAAATAACCAAGGAATGATATTTTATAAAATGCAAAAAGGATAGTCTCCGGAGAACAAGACCTCAGATTTTAAAAATCAGAAGCAAAAGAAAATGGATCTATGAATAGGGTTTAGTGATTTAGAAGTGGTAAGCTGAAGTTGCACCTTTGGTTCTATTTCTCTGAGAAACTGGAGGCCAGATTATTTCCTTATGGTTTAAAAAATGTAGAGAAAGGAAATGCTGTTAGAAGTTTAAGTGAATGAAAATGGGCATTTGTAAGAAGAAAAATGCAGTTCAGTTTGACTTAGGGTTTGAGTGGTGGAAATTGTCAGAAATTAGGTTGGGAGTGGAAATTGGGGGCAGATTGTAGACGGTTTTGGTAAGTAAAGCTCAGCATGCCTGCCCTTTCACTTCTGGCTGACTTATTGGAGAAGTGGGAAAAAGGAACCTGTAGCTAAAAGCTGCTTTATTTTTCAACTTAAATAGAAGGGACTCTTTTTTATAAAACATCTTTATTCCTGGTTGTGCTAAGGGAGAGGAAAAGGTCTTCCACTTTTTGTGGCTGCTTCTGGACTGATGTGAATAAACTCTTGGAAGAAAGGAAGTCATGGAACAACTCTTTCTTAAAAAGAACACAGACCACCTAGCAACCTCTGTGTTATCAGTAGACAAAGTTGGCTCTTATCAACATCCCCTCACAGATAATGAGATGGCACAGTCAACAACAGATAGCTGGAACAGAACTTCGAGATCATTTCTTTCATCTGTCTCATCTCACAGTTCACGAGAGCACTGCTGGGTAGTGAAAACCCCTGCAGTGTGCATCACAAGACCAGAGCTCTAGTTCAGCTTCTGTCTGACATTCAAAAGATCACTTAAATCCTGTCTTCTTCCATTTGTACAAAGAAATCCTTTGATTTGTCCACTGTTTGAGTATTTTAAATTGCAAATATTGCTAGATCATTACCTCCATTCCCAGTGTAGCCTCCAATCAATTGTGTTTTAACCATGACTTCCCATACTATATAGGTCAAAGAATTGCAGTTGGCCATCTTATGCCAACCTCTTAATCCTCCTAATCAATTTGGTGTCCTTCTCTTGATTTTATCAAGAGGTTATAACTAATTTGAAACATAATCAAGTACAGCATCCAATACTGGAAGGGCAAACATGGTTTAGGAGAAGGGTAGAATTGTATTTTCTATTTTCATTCTCATCTATCTCTAATGCCAATGATTGTGATAATCTTTCAGTCTACAGAATAGCTGTAGGCTAGAGTCTTCAGAGACCAATCTATACTGTCTCCTAGGTACCTTCTTTGACTTATTTGCTGTTGTTCTTTGACATTTTTCTCCCTCTAGGAGCACTTCCTTAAACATGCCCACCCTGAAAATACAAATAAATAGTCCATTGTATTTTTAAGTAGACTTTGGGAAATTTTCTCAATGCCCTGAAATGCAAAGAAATAAAGGGAAAGCACAAGCATGGTGTCAGTCAGTATCTGGCTCTGCTCCTGAGCTTTGCTGAGACACCAGCTGACACTGACTCTGGACAGGTCATAAGGAGGGTAACTGTAGAATAGGTATGTTTGTTTGCACATATAATTATGTGCAAGATCACTATTGATCCCTAAGAGTATATACAGAAACACACTATAGATCAAAATATGAAAGCATATTCTATAGAAAGTTTGAATAATGGGCATACCACAATGTCTTTCTATTTGCCTTGCCCAAAGGTGATACTTTACAATGGAACAGTCTTGAACTTTGTTTTTCCTGTCATATCTGGAGATTCCTTTATGTCAAACTACATAGTTTCAACCCTCGAGGAGTCTTACTGTAAAATTGCTTGTGCTCAGGTTGAGTTATTAATTTAGCCCCAAATTTCAATTTCAGACAGCCCGAGGCTGGCCTCCCTAGTTGCCAATGCTCTCATCATCCAAAAGCCCTTTGCTCCTCCCCCTATAACCTTTGGCTAGCTCATTACCCTCTTTTGCATAAATTTGAGCATCAAGTAAATGAGTTTGAGAGAAAAATGGAGCAAAGCAATGCATGCGATAGCATGCAGGAGGCTCTCTATTCTGCCACCCCCAACTTGGTGACAAATCGGTCAGCCTAACGTGAGTGCTAAGATAATTAGTGGGAATGCTCTTTATGGCTGCATAATTTCAAGCACATCTTAACAAAATATCTCCACCTAACACTGTGTTCCAAGGTTACTTTTTTTAATGAGCTGGTATGTGTCAAATATTAATCCTGACATATAAAAACCGAACCACTACTGACAGGTAAGCCCAGTGTGGATTTTCAGATCTTATTTTTATTATTTTTAACTCTTGGTTTTATGTGCACATTATGTGGATTGGAGACATAAAGGATGCCAGCCGACTCCAAAATTGCAAATTCAAAATGTTCAGACCAATTGAGTGAGTTGCATTTCATGGTTTTCATCACAGCAGGATTTTACGCAGCCACTGATTGAGAATCTAAAAATCCCATTCTTTTTAGAGAACAACATCTTTTGCTACACCTAATTTCTACACTTCTCTTTGCAAATAAGTAAGGATATGTTTTTGTTAATATGAAAGAGTCCTCTCTGCAGCTGGTGAATTTTCTTCTTTGCATGACCCAAGCACGATATTTCATCAAATTGCTAATTGTCAAAGACAATTGAAAGGGAATACAGGAAAAAAAAGAGACTATTAAGCACTCTTTGGAATTTATCTAATTCTGGTTTATGAGGTTATGTCAGTTAGAAATAATTCTTGCTGTAAGTCATAGACTATATGTCTAAGAGTGGAACAAATGACACATATACATGTATTATCTCCCTTAAGTGGACCAGTGGCAGATTCTCCTGGGTTGATCAGTAGCACAGAAACGTCATTGGTACCATTTTCACCATTTTGGCTGCTCGTCCTCATGCTTGTGGTCTCTTGATTGCAAGAGCTTTTGCTGACTGTTCTAGCTGCCACTTCTAGTCATTGTGCTAGGTTCCATACCGATATTATCTTGGTATAATCCTTTCAACTGCCTTTTAGGATAGCTATAATTAGCTTCATTTTTTAGATGAAGGCAATGAGGGAAAAAAAAAGAGCTTAATCGACTTGACCAAGGTTAGAGTCAATGTCATCATGGGGGATTAAAACCCAAGCCTGTAGCACTTCAAATTTCACACTCTTTCCAACACAATGCCTCTCAATCACTTTATGCCCCAAGTGAAGGGGAAAAGGTTACAGAGAAGAAATGAGACTTAAAATGATATTTTCCTCTTATAATATTAATGTAAATTCTCCAAAAGCAACTGATCCAATCTGCCTATCATCTTTAGGTTGGGAGATGGGACAAATGATGATTTGAGAGTGAACAGCGAATAGGCTGACCTTATAAAACGTATTTCTTAATAGGAATATTTCTACAAGTGGAGGAAGACTGTTTCAAATTATGTCATGACAACAGATATAAACAAGGGTAATCCTAGAAAATTTAGGGCATATGGTTGACTAAACTATAAACCATAAAATAAGAGCTTACAGAAAACAAAACCTAGGGGGAATAAAATCAAGCAACATCCAATTTAAGGTTCTGGCATGGATGTTCACTTCCTGCGCTCCAATTCTATCTCTAGGAAACTATTTCCACTCTGTTCCATGTACAAAGTGCATCTGAATTGCTTTTATAAAGTGTAACTCTCCTTATAAGATTTAAGTCAGGGATGTTTTGGGTTTTTTGTTCCAGCAAATCTTGTTTATCTGCCTTTCTCGTCTCCCCAGCCTCATTCTCCAGGCCAAGCTTTTAGGGAGGGGGAGGTTCCAGAAGAGCAGTATGATGAAAAGAGCTTTAGCAGCTAAAACTGCAGGGAGCAGAGCATCATGGATCTGCAAGAGATTTTAAGAGTTGTGTTCGTGCTGGTTTTCCTTCAGTGCCCTCTAGGGAAAACTCTCTGGGAAGAAAATTGGTACTTCAGCCTGACAGGATAGTAGGGGAGATCTTTGTTCAACTTTACAGACTGTATTGAACTATTTTGTAGGTTTTAAGGAAATCCAGCTGGAAGAGAGTGGGCTAGAAGCCCCTATTAGTAGATGCAGGTGTGATTCTGAGGAGGACGATAACACCTTTTTTTTTTTTTTTTTTTTCATTTCTTACGGATTGAGCAAAGTGAATTTCAACCATCTGGTTCCGGGGAAAATGAGGAGGGGGAGAAAGAGAACACTGTCCCACTTAGTCTAACCTCCTGGAAATACTGGAGGAAATCAAAGTTTGTGGTGCCACAGGCAACCCTAAATTAGACTTTCTAGGATGGAAATTGCCTATTGAGACAACCCACAGAATGGGAGAAAATATTTGGAAATTATGCATCTGACGAACTACTAATATCCATAATCTACAAGGATCTCAAACAAATTAGCAAGAAAAAAAACCAAACACATTAAAAAGTCGGTAAGTGGGGGGCCGGGCTCAGTGGCTCACTCCTGTAATCCCAGCACTTTGGGAAGCCAAGGCGGGTGGGTCACCTGAGGTCATAAATTCAAGACTAGCCTGGGCAACATGGTGAAACCCCATCTCTACTAAAAATACAAAACTTTGCTGGGCATGGTGGCGTGTGCCGGCAATCCCAGCTCCTTGGGAGGCTGAGGCAGGATAATTGCTTGAGCCTGGGAGGCAGAGGTGGCAGTGAGTGGAGATCGCACCACTGCACTCCAGCCTGGGTGACAGAGCAATACTCCGTCTCAAAACAACAAACAAAAACAAGTGGGTAAAATATATGCATAGATATTTCTCAAAAGAAAATATAAAAAGGGCCAACAACATATGACTACTCCACATCACTAATCATCAGGGAAGGGCAAATTAAGACCACAAAATGATAACACCTCACCCCAGCTGGAATGGCTATTATTAAAGTCACAAAAACAATAGATGTTGGTATGGATATAGTGAAAAGGGAATGCATGGACACTGCTGGTGGGAATGTGGAAGAGTACAACCTCCATGGAAAACAAGGTGGAGATCTCTCAAAGAACTAAATCTATCATCTGATCCAGCAATCCCAGTACTGGATCTCTACCCAAAGAAAAATAAGTTACTATATCAAAAAGACATCTGCACACATGTGTTTATTGCAGCACAATTCACAATTGCAAAGATATAGAGTCAACCTAAGTGCCCATCAACTGATGAGTGAATAAGGAAAATGTGGTATGTAAATCATGGGATACTACTCACCCAAGGGTAAAAAAAAAGAATGAGATAATGTCTTTTGAAGCAACTTAGGTGGAACTGGAGGCCATTATTCTCAGTGAAGTAACTCAGGGAAAAGAAAAAATAGATACTTAGTTCACACTTAAAATTGGGAGCAAAGCTATGGGCACACAACGGCATACGAAGTGGTATAATAGACATTGGAGACTCAAAAGTTGGAGGATGGATGGGAGATGAGGGATAAAAATTTACTTGTGGGGTGGAATATACACTACTTGGGTGACAGATACACTAAAATCCTATACTTCATCACTGTACAATCCATCCATGTAACAAAAAACCGCTTGTACCCCTAAAGCTGCTGAAATTAAAAAATTAAAAAATACATTAAAAAGAGTTAGAAAAGAAAGAAATTGCCCATTGAGGGAAGGTACATGTCCCAGAGGAAGAGGAATGATTGGTCTCCCTGGTCATTTTGGCCCTTGCAACTGCAGTAGCATTTTGCTATCCCGCCAGCCCTGACCACAGACATAGGATGTGTTGATTGGAACGGTCTGAGCCGTTCAGCGATTCGGCAGGGATGGAAAACAAACTTCAGGGCTCTGACCAAGCCTGCCTGACTCTCCATATGCTGCTTCCCTGCTACTCAGCTCCTGATTGATGAGAAAAGGTGGTTAGAGGGGGAGAGGGAGGTGCTGGGGAGTGCTTCAGGTGCTCCAAATTACGGATAATTCAGCCTATTAGCCTAATGAAGTCAAAAAGTTAATTTGTAGCTGCCAGCTGTTGAAAGGAAAGTTATAAAGCTCCACAGACCCACACAGCCCAATGGGGGGAATTCAGATGTAGAGCAAGACACGTGGAGGACTTTGAATAAATACAATCAACAGTGTCAGTTGAGAAAAGCTTGGCAGCAGCCAGGTAGCCTCACGGAAGAAGAGATAATGGAAATCACAATGGTAGGTGGCCGGGGCTCCAGTGGGAAGAGAAAGGAATATTTCTTTGCTCTGGCACTAGATCTAATCCCTGCTTACAACACATTGCTGTCAGCTGGTGCTAGGCTTAGAGGCCTCCGTTACAACACGGATAACACAGTTAGCGTCAGTTCTTTTTTTTCCCCAGCCTCCCCTGGCAGTTTATAGTCAGCTCCTCATTTTTCCTCTATTTTTTTTAAACCACCAAGTTTTAACCAGTTCGTCTCCTGCACTGACTCTGGAAGCGTACATTCGAAGACGAAAGCAAACTTTCCATTGTCACGCTGAAAGGAGAGTGGTGTCTTTCCTAGCTCAGTGTTAGGTCCAGGGTATTATGCACACTTGAATTTATCACTGCTCCTTCAAATGTAAACCTTCCTGGACATCAGCTTGGACTCCATCTTGAGGTAATTATCTAACTTTTGATTCTACAGAAAATGCAAGTGAACTGACAGAGTAGTAAGTCCACTATGCTTCCAAGTGTACAGGTGAAAAAATTTAAAAAGCGAAAAGAAAGCTTTCTTGATCTGCAAGGCTTATTGTAAATCCATCGATAGAACTCTCAACTCCTCTGCAGCATTTAGTAGATGTCAGGAATACAGCACGTCTCATACTGCCTTGTGTTCATGTACCTATGCATGATTTTCTCTAGTATGTTACCATCTAATTTTCAAGAAGCTTAGAAGAAAAAAATAGGTCTGAATAAATATCTATTGAATGAAATGAAAGCTGTTCTTTAAATAGAAGCCATGACAGTCAGCCCTAGTTGTGTTTTTTACTGTCATCAGATATGGAAAGCTGTCCACAGCATGTTTGAATACTTAATCATCCACAAAATTTTCTTTTTGTTGGTTTTGTTATTGTTGTTGTTGTTTTGAGACAGATCCTCACTCTGTCGCTAGATTGGAGTGTAGTGGTGTAATGCCGCCTCACTGCAACCTCTACGTCCTGGATTCAAGCGTCTCTGGTGCTTCAGCCTCCTGAGTAGCGGGGATTACAGGCTTGCGCCACCATACCCAGCTAATTTTTGTGTTTTTAGTGGAGACAGGGTTTCACCATCTTGGCCAGGATGGTGTCGATCTCCTGACCTTGTGATCTGCCCATCCTCGGCCTCCCAAAGTGCTGGGATTACAGGTGTGAGCCATGGTGCCTGGCCACAAAAGTTTCTTAATTACCTCATATACTCTTCTGCCTTGAACACTGCTCCTTAAGAGTGTTGCAGCTAATTTGAATGCATATTAAACTGGCCTGCTGTCTCTGGAGTGAGTTTGGGTCTTAACTTAAAAAAGAAAAATGCTTCTATTAGATCAGGGACTGTTCATATACAAAAAGATTATCCCCTTGCTTGCTGAAAAGTTATGCAATGTTGTGGTTGTAAAATTAGGTCTTAATATCTAGCTGGTGATTAAATCTATAACCACCCACTCGGTGGAGTGATTTAGGAACTCAGTAAATGAACTATTGATGCTATTGAGGCTTTTTCCCTCGGGCTAGAGGCTCTACCAGCTGTACTGTTTATATTGGAACTGAAAGATAGGTAACACTTGGACCCGGCCAGACACTTGGCATGGATCAATTCATTAAGTCCTCCCCACAACTCTGCAATGTTGATCCTCTCATGAGAGTCATGGGGATAATAATCATTTTACAAATAAGAAAAATTAGGTTCAGAAAGGTTAAATAAACTGCCCAAGTTTGCATAGCTTATAAAGTTGCGAAGCTACATTTGAGCTCAAGAGTATGTAGATTCTAAATCCCATCATGCCTGTGTTCTCCCATCTGGGACACAGAACTCCCATTCCTCAAGCCAGTGAGTTCTCTAGCAGTGAGGTCTCTATGAAGGTGCTTATCTTTTTCATGTAGACCCCTATAACTTAGGGGTCACTTGCACCCCTAAAGCTACTAAAATTAAAAAATTGAAAAGAAATATATAAAGAGTTAGAAAAAAGAAAGAAAAGAAATTGCCTGTTGAGGGAAGGTATATGCCCCAAGACTGAGGAATGATAGGGCTCCCTGGACATTTTCGTCCTTGCAACTACAGTGGCATCTTGCATTCACACCAGCCCTGACCACGGAGATAGGATGTGTTGATTGGTATGGTCTTAGTTATAGCAGTAATCTACATGAAAAAGATAGGCACCTTCATCAGCACTGTGGCCAACTTATAATGAAATGTAACGATGTAATAATTACATAACTTCAAAGTCCAAGTTTGTGTTTATGAGCAGATTCCTTCTGAGTAATAACCAAATAATGTCAGAGGACACCTACAAACCCGTGTTTTATTTTGATTTAAACAGGGAAAAGGAGTAAGAAGTGGAACCATCCTATGTCCTGCAACCTCATATAACTAAAGCAGCACCAGAGTTGCCATGGCCTTTGGCAGATTGCCAGGCGATATCCTGCAAAGATGCCCATCTCTGTGTATGCTGGTGAAGTGACAGTAAGGTAGGAGTAAAAATGAAATGCCAACTATTTATGTTCATAATCCTGGTAAAAACTGACCATTTGAAAGTAGACTTTAATAATGTCACAATGCAAAGATTACTAAGTATCTTTAATTGAATGAGACAATTTTATAGAATGAAGCTCGTTAACATTTGTAATCATGAATTCATTGGTGGCAGTTTTGACTAAGCATGTGGTCTAACTTGAACTAGCTGACAATGCTTTAAAGATATTAATTTTAATTGGTAAAACAATTACAAATTAACATTTTCTGTAGTATTAAGCAAAAATACTGAGATTAAATATAGGACCAAAGTTGAGGCTATTTCATTTAATCATTAAACTAAACATAGAAATTTAGTTTCATCAAAATGGCCTCATGCATTATATTAATTTAATGTGATTAATGTGAATTTTGATTTTTGCAGTGTTGCTTTTAATTTGTAAACTTGCTTTGAGTTTACATAAGAGCTATAAACAAAAAGAAAGTTGAATTACATGTTAATATATATTAAGTAATATTCCAACAAAATAACTACAATCAGTACTCAGGATTTAGAATGATTTTATTTTTACTTTAAAATGGTCCATAGGTAATATTCAAGTTTGAAAGAGATTACACAAACTGCTTCCTTTAGGTAAAAACAAATATTGGAATCTCTACCTAAAAATGAAGCAAACTAAGGAAAATTATGGATAAAATGTTATATACCAGGTTAATATCCTGTTTTAAAAAGCTGTATTCATGTGTATTTTTAAATAGATACAATGATCTCATCATAAATAGAATTTACAGTCCTTTTTTCTGTTTAAGAAAAACATAGACATCTATACAAATACAGATGCCTAAAGAAAAGCAAATACGGATGATCAATGAAATGCTAATGGTGGTATTTCAGGTGGTAGGATTCTAAGATTGCTTATTTTCTTTTCCTTGTGTCATTCGCCATTCATTTATTTTACAATAAGCATGTATGCATAATCAGGAAGAAAAGCCATTTTCATTGCGGAAAAATAAGCCAAAAGTAAAATACTAAGAGTACCCATGTTATGTTTATAAGATTGTATCTGCACACAAACCATGGTTGGAAAGTAATACTGAATGCTGACATGAGTTTGAGAGGTTGAAAAGGTAAGAATAACTTTTATAAAAATTTAGACTTCTATTAATTTCCCTGTGCAATTATAAAATCACTTATTTCAAGGGCTATTGGAGGAAGAAAGGGAACCACATTGGAAGGAAGAAAGGAATGATGGAAAACATGAAGCAGAACCTTGATTACAGACCAGGTTTCCCAATTCAAAGTCTGGCACTTTTCATAAATAACCAATATTCATTCAGTAAGCATGTACTTGGTGCCTATGCTGTCATAAGGGTCAGATATTAGAAGTACATGAACATACAAATGAGATGAAAATCCCTGCCCTCGTGAAGCATACCATTTAGTAGGGAGAGAGACAATAAGCAGGAAGTAAATTATATAGCCTGTTAGAATACGGTAAGCGTTATATCAAACAAAACAAAGCTCATAAAGTAGGCTTAGAAATGGAAGAGGAATGAGGACATAAAATGTTAAATGGGTTGCTGCAAATGCCATTAATTCATTTTTGTGACTTAGTATTCCATCATATACGTATATACCACAGTTTCTTTATCCACTCATTGACTGATGGGTATTTGGGCTAGTTCCACATTTTTGTTACTGTGAATTTTGCTGCTGTAAACATGAATGTGCAAGTATCTTTTTTGTATAATGACTTCTTTTCCTGTGGGTAGATGGGATTGGAGACTATTATTCTAAGTGAAGTGACTCAGGAATGGAAAAGCAAACATTGTATGTTCTCACTTATAAGTGGGAGCTAAACTATGAGGATGCAAAGGTGTAAGAATGATATAATGGACCTTGGGGACTCAGGGGTTGGGTGGAAGGGTGGGAAGGGGGTGAGGGATAAAAGACTTAACATTGAGTACAATGTATACTGCTGGGGTAATGGGTGCACCGATATCTCACAAGTCACTAAAGAGTGTATGTAACCAAATACCACCTGCTCCCCCAAAAACCTATGGAAATAAAAATTAAAAAAATTAAAAATGTTAAATAGGGCAGCCAGAGGAGGATTCATTGACTTTTGGGTCAGTTTGAGGGAAGAAGCAAAGTGATGTGAGAGGAAGCCCTGTGGGTATTGAGAGACCCTGTCCAGCAGGAATAACAGCCAGTGCCAGATCCTCAAGGTGTTCCCATGACTCAGGCATGGCTTGAGGGAGAATTGAGAAATGCAGATGCCCTGGGCTGTGGGGGAGTAGAAAATGCAGAGCCCTCCTGTTACCAGAAGGAAGGCCCTGAGCATGACCTGTCCAGGTCCTTGGCGTGTTGAACCAAGAATTAAACAAAATGCACAAACAACACAGGAATGAAATACAGGAATGAAGCAGTGAAAGCAGGGATTTATTAAAGCAAGAAAGCACTCCACAGGTACTGCAACCACTTTTAGGCCTGAATGAATGAGCAAGAAGGAACCAGGGACAGAGAGTGCTGGGTGGAGAGGGGCCCCTGATGGAAGCTGAGACCTTTGGTTGAGGTATAGTACAACCAGGCCACAGGGTGGAGTGGGCCCCAGCAATTGGCTCAAGGGCCCGGTTACAACGTTTTCTTGAGTTTAAGTATTCCTTTTGAGGTCCCTATCAGCTACCTCTTCACCTGGATGAAGGATTTGGTCCTTGGCTAATTAAAGGCTGAGGTGAATTGGTGCCCTATGCAGACGAAGGGATGGCCCGGGCTTGGCCCCAGGCCAATTCAAGGCACTCTTCCTTCCATTTGAGACGTGGTGGAAGTGGGAGGGTGGTAAGGAGAGTAGCCTTGGATTCTTTATTCCTTGATGTGGGAGATAGCGTTTTCCTTCTGGTTTAGCTTTAGAAAGTTTGTATTAATTGACTTTAAGGTCCCTGCCCCCACACCCAGGTGTTTTCCCTTTGATTTAACTTGAGGAAATTATCACAAATTGGCTTCACATTCCCTAAGCCCAGACCTTGATATCCTCCAGGCCATGTCAGAAATTTTGCCATTTGCTCTTAGGGAAACGGAGGGGCCACCTGGATGATGGAGCAGATGAATGACATGACCTGGAGTTACTGGTTTTAGCAGGATCATTCTATCTGTTGTGTTAGAGTGCTGTCAACACAGGCTGGGCACGGTGGTTCACACCTACAACCCCAGCACTTTGGGAGGCTGAGGCAGGCAGATCACTTGAGGTCAGGAGTCTGAGACCAGCCTGGCCAATTTTGTGAAACCCCATCGCTACTAAAAATGCAAAAACAACCTTGGTGTGATGGTGTGTGCCTATAGTCCCAGCTACTCAGGAGGCTGAGGCAGGAGAGTTGCTTGAACTTAGAAGGTTTCAAGACATTGCAGTAAGCTGAGACCTCACCACTGTACTCCAGCCAGGGTGACAGAGCGAGGTCTCCTCTTTGTGCTGGCACCAATAACAAGAAAAAAGACTGGTGCTAACACAAAGAAAAGGTAAATGTTTTAGGAATGGGTAACCCAATTACCTGGATTTGATCACAATACATTGTATACATCAAAAAATCACATTACATCCAAAATTTGTATAACAATGATATATCAATAAAAATACAAAAAAAAAAAAACAGACTAGGTGATGGAGGGAAACTAGGTTTAGGACTATTGCTGTAATCTAAGTGTATTAGTCAGAATCCCAGAAGCAGCACTGGCACACTGCAGTGGGTTAATCTGAGTAATCTAAAGAATAGTTAATCTAAAGAACAGTTCAGTGAAGAACTAATCTAAGTAATAGTTCAGTAATGGGGCTATGACTCTATAAAACTCTGGGCAGGATATCAGGAAACCAGAAAAAAAGAGCAGATACTATAACCACTTACAGGCCTGCATGAATGAGCAAGAAGGAACCAGGGACAGAGAGTGCTGGGTGGAGAGGGCCCCTGATGAAAACTGAGACCTTTGGTTGAGGCATAGTACAGCCAGGCTGTGACACCTGTGCAGTTGTCCCAGAGTACTGATGTATATGGTTTCTTTTAAATAAACATAGAAATTAGCCCTCCCAATCTTGCAACTTTAGGAAGTTACACTTGTCTTATTTGAGGCCTTTTCTCAGGAAATCAACCATCAAGCCTCCCAGATAGTATTAAGGAAAGGAACTGAAACTTACCAGATCTCTTGTGTCTGGACAATGAGACCCCAGACCCCTCAACCACTGTGACTACCTAACCAACCACCTGCTTCCTGTTGACCACCTCCTCTTCACTACCCCACCCTAATTCCTGTTTTCCTGCAAGTTACATTTATTCCTTGCTATATTAACCCCTAATTTTAGTCGATAGGGAGATGGCTTTGAGACCAATCTCCCATTTCCTCAGGTGCAGCACCTGATTAAAGCCTTTATTCCCGGAAATACTCTTGTGATTGGATTTCTGTGCAAAGAGACGCAGGACCTACATCAAATTCCTGGTGTTTCAGTAACAGCTGCAGGAACCCTGCAGGTGCCTATGGAATAAACACACCAACCTTCCTTTCTCTCCTCCTTTCATATCTTGCTAATATTCCCTATTGATCAAACCAGTGGAATCCCCAGTGGCAGGCAAGGGAAATCCTTGATGTCATCCCAACTGTAGGTCCATGCCCTGATGCCTGTTTCAGTAAGAGTTTTATTGGAATTCAGTCTTGGTCATCATTTTCTTTTCATCTACAGCTGCTTTCACACCATAACGGTGGAATTGAATTGGTGTAATAGACACCATTTGACCAGCAAAGCCTTAAATATTTACTGTCTAACCCTTTACAGAAATTTTTTTGACCCCTGAGGTAGTTCACACCAGTTCGCCTCCAGGACCCAAGATAAAAAGTATAGTGGGCTGTGCCTAAGGAGGGGCAAATGGCAGCTATCTATCACACCAGAAAAGAGATAGAAGGGGTTGGGATATGTTTTATGTCTCCATCTATGGCCTATCTTGGTAAATGTTCCAGGAGCAACTGAAAAGCACATGTACTCTTCTGTTGTTTGATGAAGTATTCTATAAATGTCAACGATGTCAATTGTTGGCAGAGGAGATAGTGAGAAGTGACTGGATTCTGGAATTATTTGGAAGGTAGACCCCAGAGAATTACAAATGACTTGGATTTGGAGCTCGAGAGAAAAAAGAGGAGTCAAGGATGTCTCCAGAAATTCTGGCCTGAGGAATGAGGAGGGTAGGCTCGCCTAGGAGGACAACTACAAGATGAGAAGGTTGATGAAGAGCTGGAGATAAATAACTCAATTTGGAATGTATTAAACTTTAGTTGCCTTTAGACATCACAGAGGAGATGTCTAGTACACAGTTTCATATACAAGTCTGGAATTCAGGGGAAAAATTTAGCTCAATATATAAATTGGGGATCATCAGTGTATGGATGGTATTTGAACTCCTGAGATCACATGAGACCACCAAGGGGAGTGAGTATTAATAAAGGAGAGGTCTAAATTCTGCATCCTGAGCTACCTTAAATAGTTCAACATAATTAACCCACACAACAATCCCATGATGTAACAAAATTATTATCCTTACTTTGTAGATGAGATAAACAGTGCTAAGAAGTCAACTTAGTTATCAGAAGTCATACCTCTATAAGTACTTAAATCAGGATTTGAACTAGGCTCTGGACTTCAAAGCACATCTCTTTAATATTCCAAAATTAAGGCTCCATGCCTTTGCCCATAAGCTTCCCCCTGTGTTGCAGCTTCAGGCAGGATTCTCAGAACCACCACTGCAGACCTTTATTCCCAAGGTTCTTCCCGGGTCACTTGGCTTTCATTCTCCAGTCCACACCTTCTGAGAGACCAGTAAGCTATTGGCTGAATAACTAAAAGGAAGTAGGATTTGCTAAAAGAAACAAGGAGAGGGGGGGGAAATAGAATACAAATATTTGGTTAATATAGGATGCTGCTGTAGTTTGTATATTTGATCTTGCCAA
Source organism: Ateles fusciceps (assembly GCA_036589455.1). Classification (NCBI taxonomy): domain Eukaryota; kingdom Metazoa; phylum Chordata; class Mammalia; order Primates; family Atelidae; genus Ateles; species Ateles fusciceps. The sequence continues at coordinate 1,664,698 of JAZHEH010000424.1, read as the reverse complement.
ATCTCATGTTGAAATTTGATCCTCAATTTCTCAATGTTAGAATGGAGCCTGGTAGGAGGCGTTTGAGTCATGGAGGCAGATGCCTCATGCATGTCATGGTGCCCTCCTCTAGGTAATCAGTGTGCTCATACTCTATTAGTTTTTGTTTTTATTTTTATTTTTGAGACAGGGTTTTTACTTTGTCACCCAGACTGGAGTGCAGTGGCGTGATCTCGTATCACTGCAGCCTTGATCTCCTGGGCTTAAGCAAGATAAAGCAAAATGTTTTGCATTTTTGGTAGAGACAGGGTTTTGCTGTGTTGCCCAGGCTAGTCTCGAACTCCTGAGCTCAGACAATCCGCCCACCTTGGCCTCCCAAAGTGCCGGAATTACAGGCATGAGTCACAGTGCCCGACCCTTACTCTGTTAGTTCTTATGAGAGCTAGTTGTTCAAAAACAGAGACTGGTGCCTGTCCTCTCTCTCTTTGTTTTTTCTCTTGCTTTGTGGTCTGCCCATACTAGCTCTCCTTCACCTTCTGCCTTGAGTGGAAGCAGCCAAAGGTCTTCACTAGAAGCAGAGGATGGGCCATGTTTCTTGTACAACCTGCAGATCTGTGAGCCATATAAACCTCTCTTCTTTATAAAGAAATACCAGCCTCAAGTATTCCTTTATAGCAACACAAAGGGACTAAGACAGATTCTGTCTATCTTATACTAATAATGCTGATATTTATAATATTACTATTAAGACATCAGTGAAATGTAGTTTGAAATGTATTGGCATGATTATCGGATGGGTGGGTAGATGTTAAAATTAAGTTATTTCAAAAGCTAAATTTATTTGTATGTATTTTTCATATATGTATGTACATGTTATACAAACACACATAAAAAAATAAATAATAAAATAAAAAAAACATATATACTAATAGCACATCCCAAAAAGCATTGAAGGATGATAATGGTCCTCCATTATATATCAATATGTAGAGTCTCTGTGGCCAAATTGGTAAATTTTTAAACATGTGGCATTATAATCCATTTTAGCACTGAACACCTTGGAGTTTCTCTACTGTTCAAACAAAGCGTAAGACCTCACCATGACACTAGGAGGCGAAGCCAAGTGTCTAGCATTAATGAGAAGACAAGTCAAGAAAAGCCAAAGACTTTCTGTTCAAAAGCAGTAGAACCACACGATGTCTGTAAGAAACTATGATATGAAGAAAACAGGTTGTCACACCACAGCCTTGAGGCTCAGGCACTCACAAAGCCATGGTGTAGCTCTGAACATAGCTTTAAACTTCCTCAAAGATACCTGTGAAAATATCTAAGGAAGATATTGTACATTCATCAATTCTGATGAACTTTTCATTCACCCTCTTATTAACAAAAAGTTTAAAGTTATTTTAATGGAATATCAAGAAAAACAGGAAGCACAAAAGAACATTGAGGATTTTATAGGGTTCAAATGATCCTGTGTCATATACAAAATTCTATAATTTATGATTCATCCTCATCTAATCAATTTATACACAAGGTTTATTATAGATATTTGTGTGTGCACACGCGTGTGTGTATATATGTGTGTGTGTGTGTGTGTGTGTGTGTGTGTGTGTGTGTGGTTTGATAACAGTGCTTGGAAAGGTGGCCCCCAGCCCCTTAGCTAGAGTGAATAAATTAAAGGCTAGTCTCACACTATATTAGAGTTTCCACAGGAAAAGCAAGTTGACTGATCACCCCTCTGCCAGGGATGTAAATTGTTGTGTGTGTAGGGCCTCCCCCTCATGTTGTTTTGCACCAGGATTCTCAATAAGCACAGGCCTGTTGCCATAAAAGAAAGTCAGCCAGTCAAATCCTGCCACCTCCACTACAAAGATATATGAAGACTTCCTCTTCCTGATCATCAATTCACACTCACCAAGCATATTAGACACTGTCTAAGACTCTCACTCCAGAGTCTGGGTAGTAGAAAATGATTGCTGTGCATTCACCTGTGCTCTGCCAGCCTGACTGCATGGGGAGAAGTCAGCAGAACAGCTCTGGGTCCAGCTGCTTGGGCTGGTATTGAAAAATGTTGAATAATCAAATTGCCCATTTCTGCTCAATTGCTCTAATTTATTATCCCAGGCATTCTGAATGCTAATGAAAACCACCTATCATAACAGTCCATGTCACTCTACTTTATGATCTTATTAAAATCTCTGTATTTCTTAGCCCTGTGACAACAAATAGAGAGTGGGACAGCTGTCCTCCTGCCTTCAGTGTGGTTTAGACACCCACCCTGCCACTGCTAACGGCTGAATGATTTAGGCCAAATGAGCAGCCTTAGAGTGATATTTTTATACCCATGACAGGATTATATAACTTAGAGAAAGGCCATTAGCGAATACAAAGGAATAAGCAGGATGGGGAAGCAGGTGAAAAATGGGCAAGTAAATCTTTGGGTCTGACTCTTCATAATAAAATGTCCTTCACGTTTAGATTTAATGAGCTGGTTATCTCACCAAAAGGGAAGGGGAAGCTGTCGCCCAAGCTTCCCAGCTTTCCTCAAGATGCACCCAATTACAAAGGGGAGACCAAGAAGATGCAGCAGGCAACAGGCTCCCCAGCTCCTAGGGGTGCATGGTGGCTGTGTAGCCAGAAAGCTGTCCAGTGGAAACAATTAAGCCTGTTTGTCAGTTTTTGTACCCTCTTCATTGAAATGGAAATAACACAGTTTTTCTAGCACTATATGGCGAGAGCTATTTGACAGAGAGACCTAAAGCCATGCCCTGTCCTCTGGGGCAGGGAGGGGTAGCACATCATTATTCTTCATCTCAACATTGTTATTTAGTATTAACTGTGAAAGCCATATGATATGAAAGCCTCCAGAGAAAATATTACTACCATCTTCCATTCAAGAAATATATGCATTTAGTTCCCTCTTGGACATGATTCATTTGTGAAAGAAAAAATATATTTGATACTTATGTGCATATAATAATTACCATTTCTCAAATTTCTATGCATTTTAGTTGCAGAGCAAATGTTAGCTTTTGTTATAGATGAGCTTTATGTAAAGCTATGTAGTTATTGTATGTGACATATATGCAGTGTATGTTTATGTGTATATATAAACACATGTATATATAAATGTACATATAAATATGCAAAACCTCTTAATGCTCCCTAAGCTTATCCACTTATGGGTGCTAAGTTGAATTCCTATAGGTGTCAGACCCTGTATTTGTGGTGTTGTTAACTTCCTCTTGCTGAATGGCGGGAGCTCATTGTCTTGTTCCAGGTACTCCCAGGTACTTGCTCCTGTTGTAAACAGGAGGTGGAATTTGTTTTACATTTACTTTGGGCTCTGGACTACCCCTGTGCTTCCCTGCCAGCCCACTAGGCATTAATGCTTGCCTCAGTTGATGGAATTTACATCTGCTCAAAAAGAGTGCTGCCAATCCTCTTTCAACTTCCAACCCCCTCACCTCCCACCCCCGCCACCCCCACCAAACACACACACACAAATCACAGACTTCAGTGCTCACTTCTTTAGTGTTCAGAATTCTCAGCTTTTCTCTCCAGATGTCTGATATTCATTTCTCTCTGGCTTGCAAAAAAGTTCCTGCCTCTCTCTTCTCTGGCATGATGACATTTTACTGAGGGCATGGGGAGCTGGTTATAGCAGTAGGGTATCTTCCAGCACTGGTATTTGCCACCACCCTCAAAAATACAGTTATTGAAAGTTTAATACACCTCTCCTCTCAAGGGAGCTGAGTCACTCTCAGGGGACTAAGTTGGGATGCATTTAAACACAGCCTCAGTGTACTTAGAAATACTCTTCCCCTCTGACTTAGCCGCTATTATTAAGCCAGCTCCTTCCTTCCTTATGGTGATGTTTTTCATCAAAGCTGTAACGTTTCTCCCTGCAATCTGGTTTCTATCAGGGTCTATTCAATTCCTCATAAATATCTGTACTTCTCTGAATCCCAGTTGTGGTCAGCTTTTATGTTTTTACCCACTGGCTCTTGCTTCCAGGTAAATCATGGAATGTAGCCATTCTTAGTAGGGGAGTTAAAGAAATGTTTGTTTTCTTCAATGTACATTCTTGCATATCTTTGATTGAGCTGTATTCAATTGGAAGCATAACCAGATGGGGAGAGGAATTTGAGGAAAAGCAAATAAAAGAGAGCAAGTGAGGCTGGAACTAGGTAGCCCTGAGATTAATTTATCTGTGCATTCACTAAATAATGTTAAGATCCAAGCCAAACAAGGAGAAGCATTGTAAACAATAGGCTTGTGATGTTAAACCTTAGCCTAATGATTATGTCAATATTGACCATGGAGATATTGCATTGTCAAACCAAAAACTGAGACCAAGGGAAATCTGGTTGTCTATTCTATGCATCGCTTGCTGTTCACTTTGTTTTGTATGTCTGAAGGTGCCCTGTTGAATGCCAGGGAAGCACAACTGTTTTAATATTAGTCTCTCTCAGCCTTTTTATTCTACTTACTACTGGAAATAGCAGAAGGGGAAAGATGGGATGCTGCATGAGATCTTACTCAGCAGGCCAAAATCAAGCCCCTCTTGGCCTATTTCAACTCTCCTTTAGGTGCATCTCTTTGTGTAGAGATATGTGTGCATGTGCATGGGGGAGAGAGAGAGAGAGACTATGTGTATGTGTGTCATTGCCATTCACTTGTGGTACAGGGATAGTCTCCAAAGACAGACTAGACTGATAGTGGTGGCCTTTAAGGCAAGATCCATTTATTGTGCATTATAGGGGATGAAAGGCCATAAATGTTACCTGTCTCAAATCTGACTAGTGCTCTCTCCTTTGCTTGGTGCTTCAAAAAGTGTATAGAGAACACTCTGGTTGAACTATGCAGAGTGAATCTGTAAAGTAAGAGCTGGATTCACCACTGTTACTGCCTGCCCATTCTCTTTTCTTCACCACTCCCTCCCTCAACCACAGAAGAAGACATATGTGAGACCCACACATAGGACCCAGGTCAGTGACTCAAAATGTTCTCCCTGTTAAGTGTGCACATATTTTCAAAGATGGCCATCAGGAGAACCTCATGACTAATAGGAGGATATGAAAGTAAAAATCCAAGGCTGGGCATGGTGTCCCACTTCTGTAATCCTAGCACTTTGAGAGATTAAGAGGAGAGGATCCCTTGAGCCCAGAAATCCAAGACCAGACTGGGCAACATAGCAAGACCCCATCTCCACACACACACACACACACACACACACACACACACACACACACACACATAAAATTAGCAGACATAGTGATATGTGCCTGTAGTCCTCGCGACTTGGTAGGTTGAGGCAGGAGGGACATCTTGAGCCCAGGAGTTTAAGGCTGCAGTGAGCTTTGATTGTACCACTGAACTCCACCCTGGGTGACAATGAGACCCTGTCTCTTAAAAAAAAAAATACAAAATACAAAATATCAATATAGACAATGGCATAGGCGTTTAAAGAGCAGGAGAAGGAAAGGAGATGTATTGCCGTTCCTCTGAATTTCACTATGTAAGTTATCATTGCCTTTGCCAGCATGGAGATGCTACATAGAAAAAATTGAGCTAGATAGAAGGTGAGCTTGACCATACTGAGAGCAGTTTTCCAGTGTTGCTAAAGAACTTACAGATAGATTGGTGACATATATTTTAAAAAACAAAACTATGCAAAGGAAAATATTAAGGCAACTATTAACTCTAGGGAAGAACAAAAGTGATAAAAGAAGGCAATGTGACCTGCTGCCCCACTTGGCTCAGCTGTAAAAACTAAATATTTATTTAATGAATGAATATATTGGGACGATAGAGGTGGTGGTAGAGGTTATGTGGAAGTTTTAAGGGTTAAATCATCTTTCATCATAGAAAGTTTTAAAATGTCTGAAATTTAAAATTTAAGAAATAGCGATGTTGTTAAATTTAGAAGCATGGAGGTACAGAGAAGAAAACTAGGAGTTCTAAACAGCTCCCTCTGCTGAATAAATTGAATTGGGAATGGGTGAGTCAGGGAGTTGTATATCATTAGAATAAGTCTTGTACGTCACTTGATTCTTTTCAAGTATGCACATGTATTTTGATAAAATAATAACCAAATTCAAAGTTTTCTAAAAGCCTCCAGACAGGAAAAGCGAACGTTCTCCAGCTTGCAGAATATGCTATAGTTCCAGGAATCCAGACTAGTGGAAGGAACAAAAGGGACTCTTCTTACCCTTATGTCTCTCTTTAGGTATAAGGACCCCTCTCCCAGAAGGCCTCAAGCAGGTCTCTTCTCCTATCCTATTGTCTAGAACTGGGTCAGATACCCACCTTTAACCAATTGCTGGCAAGAAAATGGGACACTATGATTAACTTAGACTAATCAGAATTCAATTCAAAGTCATATGGAGGGTGGAGGAAGACACCCAAACACAACAGAAATAGGAAGAACAGAACAGAATCAGCTGAGTAGTCAACCACAAGTTTCTCTCCCCACATAAAATAATTATCGTAAGACCTATCTTGCACTGCATTTTATTTTAAATCAGCAGAGGAATGCTGAAAGGCTGTAGGAGTAAGACACACTTGGGATCTCATCATTGTGAACACATTCAGGATTTGTTGTTTATAGGTTTTAGGCCTATACTCATGATGAAGGAAGTGTCATGTACTTAATGCCAATGGAAGTATGTGTTATTCACTTGCATTTAGTTTTTACAAGGGCATCTGGTTTTGTTGCTGTTGTTGTTGTATGTTCATTGTCAGCATTTATAGGTTATGGTCCTATGGTTCTGACAACAACTAATATTGTTACACCACCTGCCTGAGGTGTTTAATGAATGTGTAAACTACACGTCTGTGATATGGACCAAGAAAGGACATGTACTCTTAGAAACCACATACTCCTGAGAATGCTATTCCAGAAGTCACCCCTCCTAAAAGACTGGGCCTGCTTAGGGGAATTATTCATGTAGTGGTACCTTGCATGGCTTTGGAGCATCATACGCTGCCTAATCCATGCGGTAGACAGCCTATCTGGCTGTGCTCAGCAGCCTGTGTGGAGGCCATCTTTTAGAAACTCAAGCATAGTCAGTGAATGCTAACTTGAAGAAATGCCTGACAGCTAACTGATGCAAGGAAGGATTTTGATAACAGGCTTAAGGTTGGGTAGCTACAATCTTGGGCAATCAATACACATCCCTGTATCTTGGCTCCAACACTCAATAGCTATCGAATAAGTCATTTAGATACTCTAAAACCCAGTTTCTCATTTGTAAAATGAGAGAAGAAATATTAGTCATTATAGAACTATTAATTAATACATTTGTATCATAATTTCTAGCACATAATTATCATCCAATAAATGTTTACCATTTATTATTCATACCTCAGTATTGCTGTCAACACTATGCATGAAATAATACATGCACAGTGTTCAACAAACTGGCTGGAAAGTGTAGCAGTGCCCCTGCTGAACTATCCAGGAAAGCTTTATTGGCAGCGAAAGTGATGTGAAAGGTGCTGCCTGGAATTGGGCACCTGGTAGCCCCATATAGAAATATTTAATAACTGCTATGTATTATTATTGCTATTGATAATGTCCGATCCATCTTCTCAAAGGCCAATTGTGTGATCTGCCTCTACTTCATATGCAGATAATTATTGGGCTACATATTACTACTAAGTCTTTCAAGGAGTCTTTGGTATCCATTTTAAATCAATTTCATGGTAGAATAGGGAAGAGGACCCCCTGATAGAATTTACTGTTGAGACTACTGCCCCCGGAAAAATTAGGAATTTCAGTTTCACAAAGGACAAACTGATAGGCTTTCACAAAGGACAAACTGAACTGTCTTCAAATAGAAAACTTTAAGTCGAAGAGGACCAATGAACTCAACTCATTTTATCTCTCATTTAATATCATTTAATACCAATATTAATAATCTGGCCCTGACTAGATACACTGCCAAGCACAGCTGCAAACACGAGGATAAGGAAAGCAGCCATGCAGCTGAGAGCTATCAACCACCCATTTTTCTCAAGCGCCATCTACTGAATTGCAGTCCTAACTGCAAAACCAAAAAACACTTTGCTATTCTCCCCCTCCTGTAAAAACAAAGGAAGAATTCAACAACAAAACCTGTACAGAGCCTTAGCCCTCTAAAAACTTCCAGAAATGAAGTTGAATGAATATACTCAATTTACACCAACCCTCCTAGATGAGAAAGAATCAGTGCAAGATGATTCCTTTACCTCCAAATGAGCCCACTAGCTCCTCAGCAATGGTTCTTAACCAGTCTGAAATGTCTAAAATGACAGATGTGAAATTGAGAATCCTGACAGCAAGGAAGTTCATTGAGATTGAAAAGAAAGTTGAAATTTAATCTAAGGAAGCCACCAAGTCCAGTAAAATGATTCAGGAGCTGAAAGGTGAAATAACCATTTTAAGAAAGACCCAAACTGAACTTCTTGAGCTGAAAAATTTACTATAAGGGTCTCATAATACAAATGAAAGTATTAACAGCAGAACAGACCAAACTGAGGAAAGAAGCTTGAAGTTTGAAGACTGATTCTTTTCTTTTTTTTTTTTTTTTGAGATGGATTCTTGCTCTGTTGCCCAGGTTGGAGTGCAGTGGCATGATCTTGGCTCACTGCAACCTCTGCCTCCTGGGTTCAAGCAATTCTCCTGTCTCAGCCTCCGGAGTAGCTGGAACTGCAGGCAACTGCCACCATGCTTGGCTAATTTTTGTATTTTTAGTAGAGACAGAGTTTCACCATATTGGTCATGAAGACTGATTCTTTTAATCAACTCAGTCATATAAAAATAAAGAAAATTTAATTAAGAGAAATGAACAAAACCTCTGAGAAATATGGGATTATGTAAAGAGGCCACATCTGCAACTCATTGGCATTCCTAAGAAAGCAGGAGAAAGAATGAGCAACTCAGAAAATATATTTGAGGATATAGTCCACAAAAATTTTTCTAATCTTGCTAGAGAGGGTGACATGCAAATCCAAGAATTACGAAGAACCTTAGCCAGATGCAACAAAATGACCATCCACAATACACATGATCATCAGATTCACCAAGATTAATGCAAAACAAAAGATCCTCAAGGCAACTAGAGAAAAGGGGGAGGTCACTTACAGAGGGCACCCCAACAGGCTAGCAGCAGACCTCTCAGCAGAAACCTTACAAACCAGAAGAGATTAGAAGCATATTTTTAGCGTATTTAAAGAAAAGAAATTATAACCAGTAATTTCATATTCTGCCAAACTAAGCTTCATAAGTGAAGAATAAATAAATTCCTTCTCAGACAAGCAAATGCTGAGGGGATACATTTTAACTAGACTAGCCTTGCAAGAGAGGCTTAAGGGAGTGCTAAGCATGAAATTGAAAGAGTGACAGCTGCTACCACAAAAATACCCTTAAGCACATAGCCCACAGGTAGTATAAAGTACCTATTCAATCAAGTCTACATAAAACCCTGTTAACACAATGACAGGATCAAAATCACACTTATCAATACTAACCTTGAATGTAAATGTGTAAACATCCCACTTGAAAGACAGAGTGGATGAAAAGGCAAGATATAACTAGTCTAGATAAAAAGACAAGACTCAACCATTTGATGTCTTCAAGAGACCCATCTCACATATAGTGAAACCTACAGGCTCAAGGTAAAACGATGGAGCAAAATCTACCATGCAAATGGAAAACAAAAATCAGGAGTCCTATCCTTATATCAGAATGTGTATATATATATATATATATATATATGTGTGTGTGTGTGTGTGTGTGTGTGTGTGTGTATACACATATGTATATATATTTTTTTCACACACATCTTTGAATTCTGGCATGTACTTTTTACTTACAGCATGTCTTAACTTGGATCAGTTACATTTCTAATGTTATTTCATTTTATTGTTCCATAAGTACAGGTGGTATTTGGTTACATGAGTAAATTCTGTAGTGGTGATTTGTGAGATACTGGTGCATGCATCACCCAAGCAGTATACACTGAACCATATTTGCAGTCTTTTATCCTTTACCCCCTTCCCACTCTTCCCCACAAAGTCCCCAAATACCATTGTATCATTCATATGCCTTTGTGTCCTCATAGCTTAGCTCTCATGTATCAGTGAGCACATATGATGTTTGGTATTCCATTCTTGAGTTACATCACTTAGAAGAATAGTCTCCAATGTCATCAGGTCACTGCAATGCTGTTAACTCATTCCTTTTTATGACTGTGTAGTATTCATTGTGTGTGTGTGTGTGTGTGTGTGTGTGTGTGTGTGTGTGTGTATCAATTTCTTTATCCACTCGTTGACTGATGGGAATTTGGGTTGGTTCCACAATTTTGCAATTGTGAATTGTACTGCTGTAAACATGTATGTGCTAAGTATCTTTTTTGAATAATGAATTTTTTTCCTCTGGGTAGATACCCACTAGTGGGATTGCTGGATCAAATGGTGGTTTTACTTTTAGTTATTTAAGGAATTTCCACACTGTTTTCTATAGTGGCTATACTATTTTACATTCCCACCAGTAGTGTAGAGGTGTTTCCTGTTCATCACATCTACATCAACATCTGCTTTAAAAATTTTTTTTCTTATTATGGCCATTCTTGCAAGAGTAAGGTGGTGTCTCATTGTGGTTTTGATTTGCATTTCTCTGATCATTAGTGATGTTGGGCATTTTTTTCATGTTTGTTGGCCATTTGTATATTTTCTTTTGATAATTTTCTATTCATGACCTTAGTCCATTTTTTGATGAAGCGATTTTTTTTTTTCTTACTGATTTGTTTGGTTTCATTGTAGACTCTGGATATTAGTCCTTTGTCAGATGTATAGATTGTGAAGATTTTCTCCCACTCTGCGGGTTTTCTCTTTACTCTGCTGACTGTTCCTTTTGTCATGTAAAAGCTCTTTAGTTTAATTAAGTCCCAGCTATTTATCTTTGTTTTTTTTTTTTTTGCATTTGCTTTTGGGTTCTTGGTCATGAAATTCTTGCTTATGCCAAAGTCTAGAAGGGTTTTTCCAATGTTCTCTTCTAGAATTTTTATAGTTTCAGGTCTTAGGTTTAAGTTCTTAATCCATCTTGAGTTGATTTTTGTATAAGGTGAGAGATGAGGATTGTTTCATTCTCCTACATGTTGCTAACGAATTATCCCAGCATCAATTGTTGAAAAGGGTGTCTTTTCCCACTTGGTTTTTTTTTGCTTTGTCAGAGATCAGTTGACTGTAAGTATGAGAGTTTATTTCTGGGTTTTCTATCCTGTTCTATTGGTCTGTGTGCCTATTTTTATAATAGTACCACACTTTTTTGATGACTATGGCTATGGCCTTATAGTATAGTTTGAAATCAGGTAATATGATGCCTCTAGATTTGTTCCTTTTGCTTAGTCTTGCTTTGGCTATGTGGGCTCTTTCATGGTTCTATATGAATTTTAGAATTGTTTTTTTTCTAATTCTGTGAAGAATGATGGTTATATTCTAATGGGGATTGTATTGAATTTGTAGATTGCTTTTGGATTGTTATTTTCATTGTATAGTCATTTTCACAATATTGAGTCTACCCTTCCATGAGCATGGGATGTGTTTCCATTTGTTTGTGTCATCTATGATTTCTTTAAGCAGTGTTCTGTAGTTTTCCTTATAGAGGTCTTTTGACTCCTTCATTAGGTTTATTCCTAAGTTTTTTCTTGTTGTTGTTGTTTTTCTTGCAAGTATTGTAAACAGGGTTGAGTGCTTGATTTCATTCTCTGCTTGGTCACTGTTGATATGTAGAAGAGCTACTGATTTGTGTATATTAGTCTTGTATCTCGAAACATTGCTCGAATTCTTTTATCAGTTCTGGGAGCTTTCTGGAGAAGTTTTTAGGGTTTTCAAGGTAAACAGTCATATCGTCAGCAAACAGTGACAGTTTGACTTTCTCTTAACTGATTTGGATTCCCTTTATTTCTTTCTCTTGTCTGATTGCTCTGGCTAAGATTTCCAGTATTATGTAGAAGAAGAGCCATGAGAGTGGGCATCCTTGTCTTGTTACGGTTCTCAGAGGGAATGATTTTATCTTTTTCCCATTCAGTATTATGTTGGCTGTGGGTTTGTCATATATGGCTTGTATTACATTATGTCCCTTGTATGCTGATTTTCCTGAGAGTTTTAATAATTAAAAAGATGCTGTATTTTGTCAAGTGCTTTTTCTGCATCTATTGAGATGATCATATGATTTTTATTTTTAATTCTGTTTATGCGGTATATCACATTTATTGACTTGGTTATGTTAAACCATCCCTGCATCCCTGGTATGAAACCCACTTGATCATGATGGATTATCTTTTTCATATGTTGTTGGATTCAGGTAGCTAGTATTTTGTTACGGATTTTAGCATCTATCTTCACCAAGGATATCAGTCTGTAGTTTTCTTTTTTGGTTATGTCCTTTACTGGTTTTGGTATTAGTGTGATGCTGGTTTTATAGAATGAACTAGGGAGGGTTTCTTCTTTATCTTGTGGAATAGTGTCAAAAGTATTGGTGCCAATTCTTCTTTGAATGTCTGGTGGAATTCTGCTGTGAACCTGTGTGGCCATGGACTTTTTTTTTTGTTGGTAATTTCTAATTACCATTTCAATCTCCCTGCTTATTATTGGTCTGTTTAGGGTATCTAATTCTTCCTGATTTAAGCTAGGAGGATTGTATTTTTCCAGGAATTCATCAGTCTCTTGTAGGTTTTCTAGTTTATGTGTATAAAGGTGTTCATAGCAGCCCTGAATGATCTTTTGTATTTCAGTGGTATCAGTTGTAATAGCTCTTGTTTCATTTCTTATTGAGGCTACTTGGATTTTCTCTGGTATTGGTTATTCTTGCTAATGGTATATACATTTTCTTTTTCTTTTCAAAGAACCAACTTTTTGTTTCATTTATCTTTTGTATTTTTTTGGTTTCAATTTGATTTGGTTCTGCTCTGATCTTGATTATTTCTTTTCTTCTGCTGGGTTTGGGTTTGGTTTGTTCTTATTTCTCTAGTTCCTTGAGGTGTGACCTTAGATTGTCTGATTTTGCACTTTCAGACTTTTTGATGTAGGCATTCAGGGCTATGAACTTTCCTCTTAGCAACACCTTTGTGGTATCACAGAGGTTTTGATAGATGTGTCAGTATTATCATTCAGTTCAAAGAAGTTTTTAATTTCTATCTTGATTTAATTTTTTATACAGTGCTCATTCAGGAGCAGGTTATTTAATTTCCATGTATTTGCATGGTTTTCAAGGTTCCTTTTGAGTTGATTTCCAGTTTTATTCCACTGTGGTCTAAGAGAGTGCTTGATATAATTTCAATTTTCTTAAATTTATTGAGGCTCATTTTATGGCCTATCATATGGTTTATCTTGGAGAAAGTTTCATGCACTGTTGAATAGAATGTGTATTGTGTGGTTGTTGGATGAAATGTTCTATATACATCTGTTAAGTCCATTTGTTCCAAGGTACAGTTTAAATCCATTGTTTATTTGTTGATGTTCTATTTTGATGACCTGTCTAGTGCTGTCAGTGGGACATTGAAGGTCCCCTACTATTATTGTGTTGCTGTCTGTCTCATTTCTTTGGTCTATTAGTAATTGTTTTATAAATTTGGAAGCTCCAGTGTCAGGTGCATATGTATTTAGGATTGTGATATTTTCTTGTTGGACAAGGCCTTTTACTATTATATACTGTCCCTCTTTGTCTCTTTTAACCACTGTTGCTTTAAAGTTTGTTTTGTCTGATATGAGAATAGCTACCCCCTGTTCGCTTTTGGTGTCCATTTGTATGAAATGCCTGTGTCCACTCCTTTACTTTAGTGTAAGTCCTTATGTGTTAGGTGAGTCTCCTGAAGGCAGCAGATAGTTGATTGGTGAGTTCTTATCCATTTTGAGGTTTTGTATCTTTTAAGTGGAGCATTTCGGCCATTTACATTCAATGTTGGAATTGAAATGTAAGGTACCATTGCTTTCATCAGGTTCTTTGTTGCCTGTGTACTTTGGTTTTCTGTTTTTTGTTTTTGCTTTTTAACTTTCATATTTGTTTTATAAGTTCTGTGTGATTTATGCTTTAAAGAGGTTCTGTTTTGATTTGTTACCAGGATTTGTTTCAAGATTTAGAGCTCCTTTTAGCAGTTCTTAAAATGGTGGTTTGATAATGGTAAATTCTCTCAGCATTTGTTTGTTTGAAAATGACTATCTTTTCTTCCTTTATGATGCTTAGTTTCACTGGATACAAAATTCTAGGCTGATAATTGTTTTGTTTGAGGAGGCTAAAGATAGATTCCCCCAATCCCTTGTAGTTTGTAGGGTTTCAGCTAGAAATCTGCTGTTAATAGGTTTTCCTTCATAGGTTGCCTGTGCTTCTGTCTCACAGCTCTTAAGATTCTTTTTTACACCTTAACTTTGGATAATCCGATGACAAAGTGCCTAGGCAAAGATCTTTTTGTGATGAACTTTCCAGGGGTTTTTGTGCTTTTTGTATTTGGATGTCCAGGTTTCTCACCAGGCCAGGGAAGTTTTCCTCAATTATTCCTCCAAACATGTTTTCCAGGCTTTTACAATTCTCTTCTCAGGAACACAATTATTCTTAGGTTTGGTCATTTAACATAATCACAGACTTCTTGCAGTCTTTATTTATATTTTCTTATTATTTTTCTTCGAATTTGTTGGATTGGGTTAATTCAAAGACCTTGTCTTCGAGCTCTGAATTTCTTTCTTCTACTTGTTCAATTCTATTGCTGACTTTCCAGAGCATTTCACAATTCTAAAAGTGTGTCCAAAGTTTCCTGAATTTTTTATTGTTTTTTATTTAAGCTATCTATTTCCATGAGTATTTCTCCCTTTACTTCTTGTATCATTTTTAGGATTTTCTTGCATTGAGCTTTGCCTTTCTCTGGTCCCTCCCTGATTAGCTTAATAACAAACCTCCTGAATTCTTTTTCAGGTAAATCAGGGATTTCTTCTTGGTTTGGATCTATTGCTGATGAATTTGGGGGTGTCAAAGAGACTTGTTTTGTCATATTACCAGGGTTGGTTTTCTAATTCCTTCTCATTTGTGTAGGGAATGAGAATGAGACTTTCCCCTGTCAGAGGGAAAGTCTAGGCCTGAAGGCTGTTATTCAGAATCTTTTGTTCCATGGGGTGTTCCTTTAATGTACACTTTCCCTTTTCCCATGAATGTGGCTTCCTGTGAGCCAAACTGCAGTGATTGTTGTCTCTCTTCTGGGTCTAGCCTCCCAGCAAGTCTACCTGGCTCTGGGCTGGTTCTGGGGGTTGTCTGCACAGAGTCCTGTAATGTGAACTGTCTATGGGTCTCTCAGTCATGGATACCAGTACCTGTTCTGGTGAAGGTGGTGGAGAGTGCAATGGACTCTGTGAGGGTCCTTAACTTTGGTGGTTTAATGCTCTATTTTTGGGCTGGTTGGCCTTCTGCCAGGAGGTGGCACTTTCCGGAAAGCATCAGCTGTAGTAGTGTGGAGCGGTTCTGGTGGTTGGTGGGGCCATAGAACTCCAATGATTATATGCTTTTTTGTCTTTTGCTATCAGGGTGGATAGGGAAGGACTGCCAGGTGGGGGGCAGGGCTAGGCATGTCTGAGCTCAGACTCTCCTTGGGTGAGTCTTGCCGTGGCTGCTGTGGGGGGATGGGGGTGGGATTCCCAGGTCACTGGAGTTCTGTATCTAGGAGAATTATGGCTGCCTTTGCTGAGTAATGCAGGTTGTCAGGAAAAAAGGGAAAGAGAGCAGTCACAGGCCTCACCCAGCTCCCATGCAAACTAAAGGACTGGTCTCACTCCCACTGTGCCCCCCTCCCAGTCCCACTGACAACCCCAAATCTGTTTCCAAATGAAGGGCAAAATAGGCTTGAAAATTTGCCTGAGGCTATCCACCTCCCCGTTGCAAAAGAAAAGGGCTTTAGTTCTTCCTCTGTCTGTGAATTCTGCATGCTCGATTTGCGCACTTTCCCTGAGTTCTGACTAGGAGGCTTCTTACCTCCTTCAAATTGTTAAAAAGTTTAGCTAGATAATTCCTTCCTCCTGTGGAGTTTTACCCTCTGTTCTCTGGCCACCCTCCCGATGGATCCCTGATCCCTATGGTGCCAGGCAGGAATGGGCCACTGGGGACCCAGCAAGGTCCTAGGACCTCTATGCCACTTTCTCTACCCCTGTATTTCACTTGGCTCTCTAATTTGCCTCAGCTCCAGGTAAAGTTGGAAACTTCTCCTGCAAACAGAACTTCATCTTGTTAAGTGGGGGCATATTTGGAAGAGGAGGGGTCTCCGTTTTCCAATTCCACAATTTGGGCATTCATAGTATTTAGGGTGTCTCCTGAGTACTGCAGGAGCAGTCTAGTTCCTTCAGAGGGTCTGTGGATCCTCTCAGGGATTACTGGCTTGTTCTTGTAGTTGATCTGGAGATAAAATTCACGATGTGAGCCTCCAATATGTTCTATCAGGAGCTGAGATCTAGTCCTGCCTCCCATCTGCCATGATCCCCCTATTCCACATTCTGGATCAGTTACATTTCAGTTGCTAAATTGCCATATAAAGGTAGTGGCTACTGAATTAAACAGTGCAGATCTAGAGGCCACAATATATTTTAAAGGTATAGAGTTAAGAAGGACAATGAAGGATAATATTAAAGGGTACAATCCAACAAGAAGCTTTAACTATTCTAAATATTTGTGCACCTAACTTTGGAGCACCGAGATTCTTAAAACAAGTTTCTCAGCCTATGAAAAGACTTAACAACAAAATAATGGTGGGAGACTTTAACACTTCACTGTTGGTGTTAAATCATCAAGGCAGAAAACTAACAAAGAAACTCTGGACTTAAACTTGACACTCGATGAATTGGACTTATAGTCATCTATAGAACACTCCACCCAAAGAGCACAGAGTATATGTTCTTTTAATCTGCACATATAAGATTGATCACATTCTTACTCATAAAGCAAATCTCAATAAATTTTTTAAAAAGTGAAGTCATATCAACCACATACTCAAACTATGGTGCAATAAAAATAGAAATTGATATGAAGAAGATTTCTCAAAATTATACAAATACATAGAAATTAAACAATTTACTCCTGAATAACTCCTGGGTGAACATAGAAATTAAGTCAGAAACCAAAGAAGATTTTTGAATGCAATGAAAATAGGAACACAATTTACAAAAAATCTGTAGGATGCAGCCAAAGTAGTGTTAAAAGGAGAGTTTATATCCTGAAATACCTTCATCAAGAAATTAGAAAGATCTCAAATTAGCAATCTAACTTTTTACATTAAAGGAACTAACAAAAATCTCAAAGCTAGCAGAAGAAAATAAATAAATGAAATTAGAGAAGAATTTAATAAAACTGAGATGCAAAAATTTACACAAAAGATTAATAAAACCAAGAGTTTGTTCTGTGAAAAAACAAATAATATGGATAAACTGCTAGCTAGATTAACAAATAAAAGGAAAAGAAGATCCAAATAAGCACGATCAGAAATGACAAAGGCAGTGTTACAACTGATCCCACAAAAATACAAAAGATCCTCAGACTAGTGTGAACAACTCTATGCAAACAAATTAGAAAATCTAGAGGAAATTGATAAATTCTGGATGCATACAATTTCCCAATATTAAATCAGGAAGAGACTGAAACTCTGATTAGACAAATATTAATTTCTAGAATTGAATAAATAATAAACAGCCAACCAAAATAAGCCCTGGATCATATAAATTCACCACTGAATTCTATCAGGCATGCAAAGAAGAATTGATACCAGTCCTACTAAAATTATTTCAAAAAAAAAAAAAATCAATGAGGAGAACCTCCCCCTCAACTCATTCTATGAAGCATGTGTCAGCCTGATACCAAAATCTACAGAGACACAATAAAAGCAGACTTCAGGCCACTCTTCCTGATAAACATAGATGCAAAAATCTTCAACAAAATATTAGCAAACTGAATCCAGCAGCACATCAAAAGTTAATGCATTACAGTAAATTAGGCTTTATTTCTGGGATGCAAACCTGGTTCAACATACACAAAACAATAAATGTGATTCACCACATAAACAGAATTGAAAGCAAAAACTATATGATATTCTCAGTAGATAGAGAAAAGCTTTGGATAAAATCCAACATCCCTTCATAATAAAAGCTATCAACAAACTAGGCATAAAAGAATTATACCTCAAAATAGTAAGAGCCATCTATAACAAACCCACAATCAACATCATACTGAATAGGCAAAAGCTGGAACAATTCCCAATGAGAACTGGAATAAGACAAAGATTTCCACTCTGACCACTTCTATTCAGCATAATACTGGAAGTTTTAACCAGAGCCAATCGGGCAAAAGAAAGAAAGAAAAGGCATCCAAAAAAAAAAAAAAAAAAAAAAAAAAAATGCTAAATGATCTCTCTTCATTGATAACATAATTCTGTACTTAGAAAACTGTAGCAACTCCACCAAAAGGCTACTAGAACTGATAAAGAATTTTAGTAAGGTTTGTACATTGATGCAAAATCAATACAAAGCTCAGGAGCATTTCCATATACCAATAATATCCAGGTTGTGAGAGTCAAATCAAGAACACAATTCTATTTACAATAGCCTCAAAAAATGAAATACCTAGGACTACAACTAACCAAGGAAGTAAAATATGTGCTGAACACTGCTGAAATTAATTAGAGATGGCATTAATAAATAAAAAAATTCCATATTCATGGATGGGAAGAATCAGTATCAGTGAAATAGCCATACTTCCCAAAGCAATTTATAGATTCAACACAATTTGCATTAAAATATCAACATAATTCTTTACAAAATAGGAAAATACCATTCTAAAATTCATATGGAATGCAAAAGAACCCAAATCACCAAAGCAATTCTAAGCAAAAAGAACAAAGCTGGAGGCATCACACCACCAGACTTCAAACTGTACTGTAAAACAACAATAATCCAAACAGTGTGGTAATGGTACAAAAATAGACACATAGGCAAACTGAACAGAATAGAAAACTCAGAAATAAAGCCTCACATCTACAACCACCTGATGCTCAACAAGGCTAACAAAAGCAATGGACAAATGACTCTCTATTCAATAAATGGTTTTAATATTACTGGCTATCCATAAACAGAAGATTAAATCTGGACCCCTACCTTTCAGCATATACAAAAATTAACCCCAAATGAGTCAAAGATTGAAATGTAAGACCTCAAACTATAAAAATTTGTAGAAGACAACCTAGGAAATACTCTTCTCAATATAGAATTTGGTAAATGATTTTTGGCTAAGACCTCAAAAGCAGCAAAACAAATATAAACAAATGAGACCTAATTAAACTAAAGAGCTTCTGCACAGCAAGAGAAACCATCAACAGAGTAAACAGACAACTGATATGTGAGAGAAGATATTTATAAACTGTGCGCCCAACAAAATTTCAATATGCAGAATCAATAGGTAACAAATCAACAAGCAAAAAACAATGGCATTAAAACATGGGCAAAGGAAATGAACAGACACTTCTTTAAAGAAGACATACGTCTTGGTGCAGTGGCTCATGCTTGTGATCCCAGCACTTTCCGAGGCTGAGTGGAGCAAATCATGAGGTCAGGAGTTCGAGATGAGTCTGGTCAATATGGTGAAACCCCATCTCTACTAAAAATACAAATTAGCCAGGCATGGTAGTGCATGCTTGTAGTCCCATCTACTTGGGAGGCTGAGGCAGAAGAATTACTTGAGCCCAGGAGGCAGAGTTTGCAGTGAGCTGAGATCACACCACTGCACTCCAGCCTGGGAGACAGAGCGAGACTCCTTCTCATAAAAAAAAAAAAAAAAAAAAAAAAAAAAATACATACATGTAGCCAACAGATGAAAAAATACTCAGCCTTATGAATCATCAGATAAATGCAAATCAAAACCATAGTGAGATACCACCTCACACCAGTCAGAATGGCTATTATTAAAAGTCGAAAGATAACAGATGCTGGCCAGGCTGCAGAGAATAGGACACATTTATACACTGTTGGTAGAAATGTAAATTAGTTCAGCCAGCGCTGTGGAAAGCAATCTGGAGATTTCTCAAAGAACTTGAAATGAAACTATCATTTGACCCACCAATTCCACTACTGGATATATAGCCAAAGGGAAATAAATTATTCTATCAAAATGACACATGCATTCATATTTTCATTGTTGTGCCATTCACAATAGAAAAGACATGGAATCAACACAGGTATCTGTCAGTGTCTATTTAAAGAAAATGTGGTAGGTATGTATGAAAGAATACCATATAGCCATAAAAAAGAATGAAATTGTGTCCTTTGGAGCCAACATGAATGGAGCTGGAGGCCATAATTCTAAGCAAATTAACACAAGAACAAAACCAAATACTGAATGTTCTCACTTATAAGTGGGAGCTAAACATTTAGCACATGTGGACATAAATATGGGAACAGTAAACAGTGTAGACTATCAGAGGGGTATGGAAAGGAGGGAGGGAGAAGTGGGTTGGAAAACTACCTATTGGGTCCTATGCTCACTACCTGGATGATAGGATTCATACCTCAAACATCAGCATCACACAATATTCCCATGTTACAAATCTGCATGTGTACTTCCTATATCTGAAATGAAAGTTAAAATTAAATAATAATCTGGTTAATGTCCTACTTAGGAAATATATCTCGGGCAACATCAACCATGTGTAGCAGAAAAATAGTATTTCTTGTTCTGATTGGAGAGGGATACAAAGAAACTCTAAAATCAACGTGCTGTGTAAATGATTCTGTTTTAAGAGTTCAGTAGGGTTGCTCTTTCCATTATATGTTATTACATATGTTGCATTCTTTTTTTAAAAAATCTTTTGGACACTTTACTTTCTGGTATTGGCAGTTTTCTTATTTATTGAGAAGCTGTAATTTCTTACAGAACATTAATGATATAAAGAGGATCTGGGTAGCTTGCTGCAGTTTAAAACACTACATACAGGCTTAGACAATTTAGACTCTAAAGAGCTGTGCAGGGTGTCATTGCTAAGACACTGTGTCTGAATTCTGAAGCCCAATTGACTTGAAATCCTGAAAATTTAATCATCTACCTACTTTGCACCATTATTTTGAGAATCATGTGAACTAAAGGATTTTAGTGCCTCACATTGAATAAAAGCAATGCCATGCATTCGCACAGCCCTTTATGATTTATAGAAGGCTTTGCCTCCCTTTTAGGTGTACTGATTTGGAAGAGATGATATTTCATCTTAGAGATACTGTTTGCAGGCTTTTTTGTTCTTTTTGAGCATAAACAGAAACATGAATGGTTGCTTAGAAGTAAAAATGTAGTAAAAATGTAAGAATATGCCAGATATAGTATGCACCTAAAGTAAAATAAATAAAAGAAAAAAATATGTAAGAATATAATTAAGAATAAAGTGATTACAGTACTATTTATTCATTAAACTATTTAGGTTACATTTATTTACTCTTCAAATTCTTTTAATTATCTTTTAAGATGAAAAAACAGTGTGGGGCATCAGTCACGTTAAAATACCAAATCATAAGAAAAAATGTATACTAAAAAATAAAAGTACCTTATCATATTTGAATACTCAATTCACCTCTACAGAAACAACTATAATTAAAAGTGTCTTAGACTTTGTTTTCCTCCTTTATTAATTTTTTACTTGACAAATAATAATTGTGTATATTTATGGTGTACAACTTGTTACATTGAAATATGTGTACATTGTGGAATGGCTAAATCAAGTTAATTAACATATGCATAATCCCACATATTTATCATTCTTTTGTGTTGAAAACACTTAAAATCTATATTCTTAGCATTTTCAAGTGTGCAATACACTGTTACTAACTATATCCACATTGGTGTACAGTAGATCATTGAACATATTCTTTCTGTCTAATTGAAATGTTTTATCTTTTGACCAACATCTCCCTAAGCCAGTTTCCTCCCCCAACCCCTCTTCCCAGCTCCTGATACCACCATTCTACTGTCTGCTTCTGTGAGTCTGACTTTTTTAGATTCCACATCTAAGTGAGACTGTATATTTCTTTCTGTCTCCTGGTTTATTTCACTTAACATCCTGGAGGTTCATCCATCGTGTCACAAACAAGATTTCTCTCTTCTTTTAAGGCTAATTGGTATTCTATAGTATGTATAACACATATCACACTTTATTTTTCCATTCATCTGTTGATAAGTACTTAGATATTCTAGTCTTAGATATTGTGAATAATCCTGCAGTGAACATAGGAGTGTAGATATCTCTATAATAATCCTTTCATTTAACTGGATGTATACTCAGTAATAGGATTGCTGGATTATATGGTAGTTCTATTTTTAGTTTCTTGAGAAGCCTCAGTACTGTTTTCCATAACAGCTGTACTAATACACATTCACATCAGCGGTTTGCGGGTGTTTCCTCTTCTCCACATCCTCACTAACACTGCTATCTTTCTTCTTTTCGATAATAGCCATTCTAACAGGTATGAGGTGACATCTCGTTGTGGTTTTAATTTGTATTTTCCTGATGATTAGTTGTATTGAGCATTTTTTTTCATTTACCTTTTGGTCATTTGTATATCTTCTTTTGAGAAATGTCTGTTCAAGCCCTTTGCCCAGTTTTAAAATCAGGTTATTTGTTTTATTGCTATTGCATTCCTTATGTATTTTGGATATTAATCACTTTTCAAATGTATAGTCTGCAAATCTTTTCTCTCATTGTGTGGATTCTCAGAGTAAAGACAGTTGTTTCCCTCGCTGTGCAGAATATTTACAATGAGATAAGCTTATTTGTCTTTTTTCCCTTTTGTTGCCTATGATTTTGGAGTCATATGCAAAAAACAAAAATTACCTAGACCATTGTCATGTAGCTTTTCCTCTATGTTTTCTTCTAGCGATGTTATTGTGGCAGGTCTTACGTTTAAGGATTTAATCCATTTTGCATTGATTTCCATATGTGGTGTGAGAATCGGGTCCAATTTTATTCTGGATGTAGGTATCATTGTCTCAACACCATTTATTAAAGAGGCTGTCCTGTCCTAATTGTGTGTTGTCAGCAGCTTTGTAAAAAATCAGTTGACTCTTAATGTATGTATTTATTTCTGGGCTCTTGATTCCATTCCATTTGTCTGTGTCTATCTTTATGCCAGCACCAATCTGTTTTTATTACTATAACTTTATAGTATATTCTCAAACCAGGTCATGTGATGCCTCTACTTTTGTTCTTTTTTAAAAATTATTTTTAATTTTTATAGGTACATAGTAGGTATTCATAAATCACATAAGGTATTTTGTTACAGACATACAATGCATAATAATTGCATCAGAATAATTGGGGTGTCCACCTCAAGCATTTATCCTTTCTTTGTATTACAGACAATCCAATTAGACTCTTAGTTATTTTAAAATGTACAATAAATTATTGACTCTAGTCACCTTTTTGTGACTAGAGTCTTATTGACTAGATCTTATTCATTTCATCTAGCTATAGTTTTTTACACTTTAACATCCCCTTCACTTACCCCTTCACTTACCCCTTACTATGCTTCCTAGATTCTAGTAATCATCATTCTACTCTCTGTCTCCATGAGTTCAATTGTATCTTTGATCTACTGCTCAAGACTGCTTTGGCTATTTCAGGTCTTTCGTGGTTCCATACTAAGTTTAGAATCATTTTTTCTTATTTCTGTGAACATGTAATTGGAATTTTAATAGATATCACATTGAGTCTGTATATAGTTTTGGGTGGTATAGACATTTTAATAATAATTCTTTTGATTCATGAGCACAGCATATGTTTCCATGTATTTGTGTTTTCTTCTATTTTTTATCAATGTTTTTTGGTTTTCAGTGTACAGATCTTTTACCTCTGTGGTTGAATGTATTCCTAAGTATTTTTTGGTAGATACTGTAAATCAAATTGTCTTCTTGATTTCTTTTTCAGAGTTTATTATTACTATATAGAAATGCTACTGATTTTTGCATGTTGATTTTGAATCAGCAACTTTACTGAATTTATTAGTTTGAATAGTTTTTTGGTGGAGACGAGGATTTTCTATACTGTATAAAGTCATGTAATCTGCAAACAAAGACTAATTTCTTGCTTTCTGACTAGATGCCTTTTATTTCTTTCTCTTACCTAATTGTTCGGGCAAGAACTTCCAGTAATATGGTGTATATAAGTGGCAAAAATGAGTATTTTTGTCTTGTACCTGATCTTAGCAGAAAAGCTTTTAACATTTCACCATGGAATATGATGTTAGCTGTGACCTTGTCATATATGATCTTTATTGTGTAGAGGTATATCCTTTAATACATAAGTTGTTGATATTTTTTAATCATAAAAGGATGTTAAATTTTGTCAAATGCCTTTTCTGTGTCTATTGAAATTATCATTTGTTTTTTTTTCTTCATTCTGTTAGTGCAATATATCATATTTATTGATTTGCCTAGGCTAAACAATGCTTGATTCACCAAATAAATCCCACTTGCTTATGGTGAATAATCCTTTTAATGATCATCCCATTTGCCTATGGTGACTGATGCTTTAAATGTTGAATTTGGTTTGCTAGTATTTTATTGAGGATTTTTACATCCATATACATGAGAATATTGGCTTAAAATTTTCTTAGCATGTTCTTGTCTTACTGTGATGTTAGGGTAATGCTGGCTTTGTAAAATGAGCTTAGAAGGATTCTTTCCTTTTCAGTATTTTGGAAGAGTTTGAGAAAAATTGGCATTAGTTCTTTAAATGTTTATAGAATTCAGCAGTGAAGACATAAGATCCAGGGCTTTCTTTTGTTGATGGGAGTCTTTGTAATACTGAGTCAATTTCCTTACTCATTTCTGGTCTGTTCAGATTTTCTGTTTTTTTTTTCAGGATTCAGTCTTGGTAGATTATATGTTTCTAGTAATTTATTTCTTCTATGTTATTCAATTTGTTGGTATATGACTGTTCATAGTAGTTTCTTATAATCTGTTGTATTTTCACAGTATTATTTGTAATGTTTCCTCTTTCTTATTTGATGTATACAAGTCTTCTTTTTTCTTTTGTTAGGCTAGCTAAAGGTTTATCAATTTTGTTTATCTTTTCAAAAATCCAACTTGTTTCATTGAAGTTTAGGGCATTGAAACTACTTTCATTGAAATTTTGTATTTTTCTAGTCTCTATTTTATGTATATCTTCTCTGATCTTTATTATTTCCTTCCTTCTACTAGCATTAGGCTTAGCTTCTTCTCTTTTAGGATCCTTTCAGTGTAATGTTAGGTTGTTTATTTGATATGTTTTTTGTCTCTTTTGATGTAGGCATTTATTGTCATAAACTCTCCTCTTAGAAGTGCTTTTGCTGCATCCCATATGCTTTGGTATTTTGTATTTTCATTTTCATTCATCTCAAAATATTTTTAATTTTTATTTTAATGTTTTCTTTGACTTGCGTGTTAGAAGCATGTTCCTTAATTTCCATATACTTGTGATTTTTCCAATTTTTCTCTTGCTATTGATTTTTAGTCTTATACCATTTTGGTCAGAATACATACTTGATGTGATTCTAGTCTTACTACATTTGTTAAGACATGATATGACCTATCATGGAGAATATCCTGTGGGTGCTTGAGAAAAATGTGTATTTTTCTACTGTTGGATGGAATGTTTTTTATATGTCTATTAGGCCATTTTGTCTATAGTGTAGTTCAAATTCAAAGTTTCCTTATTAATTTTCTTTCTAGATTATATGTCCATTGTTGGAAGTTGTGTAGTGATGCTACCTGTTATTATGTATTGCAGTCAGTCTCTCCTTTCAAATCTATTAATATTTGTTTTATATATTTAGGTGGCCTGATGTTGGTGTATATATATTTACAATTGTCATATCTTCTCATTGAATTTATCCCTTTATCATTAGATAACTGCCTTCTTTATCTCTTTTACAGTTTTGAAGTCCCTTTTATCCAATATAAGACTATCAGAGACCTGTGCTCTCTTTTGGTTAGCATTAGCATGGAATATTTTTTTCATCCCTTTACTTACAGCCTATAAAGTCCTTAAAGTGAATCACTTATAGGTAATATATAGTGGGATCTTTTTTAGTCACTCTGTTTTGATTGTAGAATTTAATCCATTTACATTTAAGTAATGGTTGATAACCAAATAATTACTATCATTTTGTTGACTGAATTCTGGTTGTTTTAGTTTCTTTATTCCATTTGCTGTTTTCTGACTGTTCTGTAGTTCTCTGCCCCATTTTTCCATTCTTGCTGTCTTTCTTTGTGATATGCTAATTGTATTAGTCTGTTCTCACACTACCATAAAGACATACCTGAGATTGTGTAATTTATAAAGAAAAGAGGTTTAATCAGTTCATAATTCTGTGGGTTGTACAGGCTTCTACTTCTGGGGGAGACCTCAGGAAACTTACAATAATGGCAGAAGGTGAAGGGGAAGCAAGCACCTATTCACATGGCCAGCAGGAGAGAGAGTGAGAAATAGGAACGCTTTTACACTGTTGGTGGGAGTGTAATATTAGTTCAACCATTGTGGAAGGATATGAACAGACACTTTACAAAAGAAGACATACATGAAGCCCAACAAACATATGAAAAAATGCTCTCTATCATCACGATTGTTTCTTAATAGAAAAGTCTATCCTCTAAATGTCCCAATATAATATGGAACTAAGCAGTTAAATGCACTGTTATAATAGAGAAGTAGGATACCAAATATTGCTTAGGAAATTCAAAATATAATAATGTGAGGAGAGCTAGTGTAGACAGGAACTGAAATCATTGATGGAGAAAGAAAGGTATCTAGGTTTTCTGTCTTTAAATTTGGTAGAGTGTAAAGATCCCAGGCAGGCTGTTGAGAGGGCTGACTTCTAAGTTCGATACAAATAGTATTTGCAGGCCATGTGCAGTAGTTCACATCTGTAACCACAGCACTTTGGGAGACCAATGTAGGAGGATTGCTTAAGCCCAGGAATTTGAGAGCAGCCTGATCAACATAGCATCTCCACAAAAAGTTAAAAATAAAACAATTAGCTGGGTGAGGTCATGCAAACCTGTATTCCTAGCTATTCAGGAGGCCAAGGCAGGAGAATCGCTTAAACATAGGTGTTTTGAGTCTGCAGTGAGACATAATTGCACCATAGCGCTCCAGCCTGGGTGATAGAATGAGATCCTATCTCTAAAAAGAAAAGAAAAAAAAAATAGCATCTGCTGAAAATTCCATAGGCTTATCCAGAAAGATGGATCATGTGCAAATTCATTTATTCACTTATTCATTGACTGAGTCTGTATTTAAGTGAATATCACATCTAGGACAAAACTGCAGGATGGACCCTTAAAACACTGATTCCTTTGGTGCTTTATGTCATTGTTGTCAGCTATCTTCTGCTGGAAGCAATTCATAAGGATTTCAATTTTTAGCTCTACCTCAGTGATAACAGCAGTAGTAATAATGATATTAGCAACACTAATATTGGCTAATATGACAGGCACTGGGCTATATGTTTCATATACATGTAATCTAATTACTATGTCTATCTTCCTCTATACCTTTAAATTTGTAACTGTGCCAATATTCCCATTAAATTATCTTTGGAAAGGTAGTGTTGATGTCATATAGTAGCTATTATAATACTTTTCTGGCACATAAATGTGTCGGAACTGTTTTAAGCCCTTCACATGTATTATATGAACCCTAGAAAGCCTTGGCTAGGTTATTACTATCATCATTAAAACTATAATAAATTCAAAGCATAGTGAGGTTAAGAAACTATCCCAACTCTTCAGAGCTAGTAAGTGATAGTGCAAAGTTGTTAATCCATGTAGGCTGGCTTCAGAGTTCATGCTTTTACAACTATATTCTAGGCCAGGCATGATGGCTCACGTCTGTAATCCCAGCACTTTGGGAGGCCAAGGCAGGCAGATCACAAGGTCAAGAGATCGAGACCATCCTGGCCAACATGGTGAAACACTGTCTCAACTAAAAATAGAAATATTACCTGGGTGTGGTGGTGTACGCCTGTAGTTCCAGCTACTCAGGAGGCTGAGGCAGGAGAATAGCTTAAACCTGGGAGGGGGAGGTTGCAGTGAGCCAAGATTGTGCCCCTGCACTGCAGCCTGAGCAACAGAGTGAGACTGTCTCAAAAAAAAAAAAAAAAAGGAGAGAACAAGTATATTTTAATTATTGGGGCCCTTAACTTCTTAAATCCTCTTTTAGTTTTCTAAAAGGGAAAAGCATTCATCATTGTTACATCAATGATGATCATAATACCAATGATGTATCTATTAATAAATGTTTTAACACTGTCTAATATATAGTAGTCATTTCATAAAAGTTAATAATTTTTGTATAACCATCATAGTACTTGCTGTTCTCTGGCCATTTAGAGATACATTGTTGATATTAAATCCTTCAAACAACCCATAGGCAATGTAGAATTCTTGATACATTATGCTGATGCTGATGCAGATGTTGAGGTATCAGGACAATAAGTAGATTTGACAAGATTATGTGGATGATAGGGTTCATGGGTGTGATAGGAATTCAGGCTCTTTGTCCTTTAGCTGCAAAACTGTGCTTGGAACAATTGTGTTTATATATAATAAAAGTCTAAATATTAGTTCTTAGTGTTAGCCCTTCCTTCACACCAAAATGATGTTTTCTTCTACATTATTAGAAATTTAATTCTTCTAGGAAGCTCTGCCTGTACATCCAAGATACAAAAATTTCTTTGAATTTTACCTAGGAATCCACTAAGAAGCACAAAGACATTCATGGTGTAATTTCTGGGTATATCCTTGGCCCACTAATAACAAGTATAACAACAGCTAACATTTATTGAACATTTGCTATATGCCAGTAATTACGCGAGGCACTTTTTATACGTTTGCTTGTTTAGTCTTTAAACAAAACATACTTTCAAGGATATGTGTACTTTTATTTTGCCCAAATTACAGAAGAGAATTATGAGTTGTAGACATGTTAAGTAACTTACTCAAGGTCATACATATAATAAGTGAGATGTAATGGAACCCAGATCCAATTCCAAATTCCAGAATTTTTCCAGCTCCAAAACCCAGTGTCAATAAGTCTAGTTACCCCTACTCATTTCCGTGAACAACCTCCCCACTAAAAATACTGTTTAAGTCTAAAAATCTCCACTGAACTTTCTGAGTTTAGTCCTGATTCCCTACTTTGTTCATTCCTTCCTGTAATCTTCATGGGACTCCTTATTACACTTGCTCTACAAAACCTAAAAAAACACAGTTTAGGTGTGCTTAGGTGACCATCTACCTCCAAACCCACACTCTAGAACCTCAATACTATTTTCTATTATTTAATTGATGAAACTGTATACATTAAATACATTATGATGTTTTAATATACATTGTGGAATGCATAAGTCAAGCTAACTAATGTAAACACTGCCCCACATAATTAACCTTTTGTTTTTGTGGTGAAAACTCTTAAAATCTACTCTTAGCAATTTTCAAGAATTCAATACATTGTTATTAACTATAGTCACCCATGGTGTACAATAAATCTCCTAAACTTACTCCTGTCTAAATGAAATGTTGTAGCTTCTGACTAATATCTCCCTCATCTTTCTCTTTCCTTAAACCCCATTAACTACCATTCTACTCTCTGCTTCTATGAATTCCTTGTTTTTAGGTTCCACATATAAGTGAAATCATGTAGTATTTGCCATTTTGTGCCTGGCTTATTTCACTTAACATAATTAAGGTCCTCTAGGTTAATTAGTGTCAGAAGTGTAAGAATTTCCTTCTTTTTAAGGCTGAAGAGTATACTGTTGTGTATATATATCACGTTTTGTTTGTCCGTTCATCCATTTGATTGACACTTTGGCTGGTGGTTTATCTTGGCTATTCTGAATAATGCTGCGATGAACATAGAAGTGTATTTAAGTCTTCCACACAGTGCTTTCATTTTCTTTGGATGTACCCAGTAATAGTATTGCTGGATCGTATGGTAAATTATGATCATATGATAACTTTTTGAAAAACCTCCATACTGTTTTACATAATTGTTGTACTAATTTACATTCCCACCAACAGTGTACCAGTGTTATCTTCTTTCCACACTTACACCAACACTTTTTATCTCTTGTTATATTTTTTCAAAATAGGCATTCTAATAGACATACAGTGATATCTCATGCTGGTTTAAATTTGCATTTCTTTCATGATTAGTGATGTTGAGCATGTTTTCAAAGACCTATTGGTCATTCATAGAAATATCTGTTCAGATTCTTTGCCATTTTTTTAATCATGTTGTTTTCTTGCTCTTAACCTGTTTGAGATTATTTTGTAATTGGCATATTAGTCTTTTGTCAGACATATGGTTTGCAAATATTTTCTCTCGATCTATAGTTTCTCTCTTCACTCTGATTATTTTTATTGTTGTTCAGAAGGTTTTTAGTTTCCTATGATCTCATTTATCTATTTTTATTTTGTTGCCTGTGTTTTTGCACTCATATAAAAAATATCATTCCCCAGAACAATATCATGAAGTTCTTCCTGTACGTTTTCTTCCAGTGGTGTTACAGTATCAGTTCTTAACATATGTCCTTAACTTATATTGACTTGATTTTTGTATATGGGGTAAAATAAGGGACCAATTTCATTTTTCTGCATGTGGATATCCAGTTTTGCTAACAATCTGTTGAAGAGACTGTCCTTTACCCATTTTGTATTTTTTGCATCTTTGTCCAAACAAGTTAACTACAGTGTGGATTTGTTTCTGGGATCTTTATTTTGCTCGTTGATCTATGTGTCTGTCTTATGCCAGTATACATTTGTTTTGGTTACTATAGCTTTGTCGTATATTCTGAAATCAGGTAATGTGATGCCTCTACTTTTGCTCTTTTTGTTCAAGATTGCTTTAGCTATTTGGGGTCTTTGTATTTCCAAATAAATTTTAGGGTTTTTTTTTTTCCTGCTTCTGGGAAATGCCATTAGAATTTTGATTAGGATTACATTGAATCTGTAGTTGTTTTGAGTATAGTATAGTATAGAATCTTGTACTACAGTACAGACAGACATGTAATAATATTCTTCCAATCAATGAACACAGAATATCTTTCCATGTATTTGTATTTTCTTCAATTTTTTATCAGTGTTTTATAGTTTTCAGTGTACAGATCTTTCACCTCCTTGATTAAATTTATTTCTAAGTGCTTTTTTGAGACTTTAGTTTTTTAAATTTTTTATTTTATGGGTAGTAGGTGAATATATTTATGGGTACATAAAATGTATTGATACAAGTATGCAGAGAGTAATAATCACATGGAGAGTGGGGAATCCATCCTCTCGGGCATTTATCCTTTGTGTTACAAACAGTCCAATTATACTCTTCTGGTTATTTTTAAATGTACAATTAGGTTATTTTCAACTGTAGTTACCCTGTTGTGCTATCAAATAGTAGGTCTTATTCGTTTTATTTTTTGTACCCCTATTTTTTTCTGTAGCTATTGTAAGTAAGAGTTTTTAAAAATTTATATTTCAGAGAGTTAATTGTTAGAGAAAAAAAATGCTACTGGGTTTTCCTCATTTTTCTATGTTCATTTTGTATCCTGCAACTTTACTGAATGCATTTATTAGCTCTAATCCTGCAACTTTTCTGAATTCATTTTTAGGCATACCTTGAAGATATTTCAGATTTGGTTCCAAACCACCACTAAAGAGCAAATAACACAATAAAGCAAGTCACACAAATTTTTTTCTTTCCTGAGGTGTATACAAATTATTTATACTATATAGTAATCTATTAGGTGAGCAATAGCATTGTGTTTTTAATAGCCACATATACCATAATTTAAAAATACATTATTCCTTTAAAAATGTTAATGATTATCTGATCCTTCAGTGAGTCACAATCTTTTTGCTGGTGGAGAGTCTTGCTACAGTGTTGATGGCTGCTGACTGATCAGAAGGGTGGTCATTGAAGGTTGTGGAGGCTGTGAAAATTTCTTAAAATAAGGTAACAATGAAGTTTGCCACATTGATTTTTTCTTTTCATGTCTGTAGCATGTGAAGCTATTTGATAGCATTTTACCCAGAGCAGAACTTCATTGAAAATTGGAGTCAGTCCTTTAAAACTCTGCCGCCACTTTATCAAATAAGTTTAGGCAATATTCTAAATCATTTGTTGTCTTTTTAACAATGTTTACAGGAATAGATTCCATCTTAAGAAACCACTGTCTTTGCTCATCCAATAAAAGCATCTCCTCAGCTATTCAATTTTTATCATGAGACTGTAGTGATTTGGTCACATCTTCAGTCTTCACTTGTAGTTCTGGTTCTCTCACTATTTCTACCAAATCTGCAGCTAGTTCCTTCACTGAAGTCTAGAAGCCCTCTGAATCACCATCAGAAGTAGAATCAACTTCTTCCAAACCCCAATTACTCTTGATATTTGACCTCCTCCCAGGATTCACAAATGTTTTTTATGGCATCTAGAATGGTGAATCCTTTCCTGATGTTACTTTGCCCAGATCCACCAGAGGAATCACTATCTATGGAAGCTATAGCACTACAAAAAATATTTTTAACATAAGAAGACTTGAAAGTCAAAATTACTCCTTGATCCATGAGCTGCAAAATGGATGTTTTATTAGCTGGCATAAAAGCTATCAGAGCTCTTGGGTGACTACATGCATTGTCAATGAGTAGTAATATTTTGAAAGGAATTTATTTTTTCTGAATAGTAGTTCTCAACAATGGACTTAAAATATTCAGTTAACTATACTGTAAAGAGATGTACTGTCATTGAGGCTTTGTTGTTCCATTTATAAATTACAGGTGGAATTAGATTTATCCTAATCCTTAAGAGTCTTACAATTTATGAAATGGTAAATTAGCATTGGTTTCAACTTCAGGTGACCAGTGACATTACCCCCTAACAAATGAGTCAGCCTGTCCTTTGAAATTTTGAAACCAGACATTGACTTCTCTCTACTTTGAAAGTTATAGATGACATCTTCTTCCAACAGAAGGCTTTTTGATCCACATTGAAAATCTGTTGTTAATACAGCCACTTCCATTAATGATCTCAGCTAATCTTCTGGATAACTTGCTGCAGCTTCTACATCAGTACTTGCTGCTTCACCTTGCACTTTTAATGTTATGAAGATGGCTTCCTTTCTTAAATCTCATAAATCACCTTCTTCTAGCTTCAAACTTTTATTCTGTGATTGCTCCCCCTCTCTTAGCCTTCATAGAATTGAAGAGTGTTAGGACTTGGCTTCAGGTTGGGCTTTAGCTCGAGGGAATGTTGTGGCTGGTTTTATCTCCTATCCAGATCACTAAGACTTTCTCCTTATTAGTATTAAAGACTGTTTTGCTTTCTTATCTTTTATGGGTTGACTGGAATAGTACTTTTAATCTCCTTTAAGAATATTTTGCATTCACAACTTGGCTGTCTAGCATAAGAGATCTCTCTTGGCATTCAACATGGCTTCCTCACTGAGCTTAAAAATTTCTAGCTTTTGATTTAAAGTGAGAGATGTGGCTGAGTACAGTGGCTCATGCCTGTGATCCCAGCACTATGGGAGGCTGAGGTGAGCAGATCACAAGGTCAGGAGTTTGAGACCAGCATGACCAACACCGTGAAACCCCATATCTACTAAAAATACAAAAATTAGCTGGGCATGGTTGTGCGCACCTGTAATCCCAGCTACTCAGGAGGCTGAGGCAGGAGAATTGCTTGAACCTGGGAGATGGAGGTTGCAGTGAGCCTAGATCATGCCACTGCACTCCAGCCTGGGTGACAGAGTGAGACTCCATCTCAGAAAGAAAGAAAGAGGGAAAAGGATGGAAAGGAGGGAGGGAGGAAAGAAGAAAAGAAGGAAAGAGATGTGTGATATAGTGAGACTCCATCTCAATAAATAAATAAATAAGAGATGTGTAACTCTTCCTGTCACTTGAGTAGAGGCCACTATATGGTTATTAATTGGCCTGACTGAAATATTGTTGTGTCTCAAGGAATACAGAGTCTCAAGGAAAGGCACAGAGGTGAGGTAGGTGAATGATTAGTGAAAAAGTCAGAACACACACATTTATCAGATAAGCTCACCATCTTATATTAGCATGGTTCATGATGCCCCAAACAATAATAGTAATATCAAAGACCACAGATCACTCTAAAAGACACAATAATAATGACAATGTTTGAAATATTGTGAGAATTACCAAAATGTGACACAGAGAGATGAAGTGAGCACATGCTGTTGGAAAAAAAAAAATGGCAACAATTAGATTTGCTCAACACAGTGTTGCCACAAAGCTTCAATTTATTAAAAAAAAGAAAAAAAAATTACCTGTGACATTCAGTAAAGTGAAGTGCAGTAAAATGAGGTAGTCTGTATTAGTTCTACATTGACTTTACCTGCTCTGGTCTAGTCCTGTTAAGCTGTCGCTGAGGTAGAAATGGGGATGTGTTGACTTTATCCTTCCTGGTTGGGCATTTTGTCAGTAAATTATCTTACTTGGCTTAATGCTGCCTGCCTCTGATGGTCACTCTTGTGTGCCACCATGTCCTACTAATTTTTTTTTTTTTTTTTTTTTTTTTTTAGAGACAGGATCTTGCTATGTTGCCCAGGCTGCTGTCAAACTCCTGGCCTCAGATGATCCTACTCCTCAAGTTTTCCTTTAATTTTGGATATCTATTATTCATTATAAGAGTGTCCAAATTGTTTCTTTAAGTTTCTTCTATGCTAAATATGTCTCCACAACTAGATTGCATGCTCCTCAAAATCAGAAACCATGTCTTGTATCCTCTCTGTGTCTTGTACAGAACCTAGCACAGGGCAAAGAACATAGGTGATTTTGTTGAATTATCTAATTCTTTGCATAGCTTATGTCTCTTAATCAGACTATTCTGAACATTCATCTTCTGGAGTTTGGAACACTAAAGATTCAGAACAGAGAAATGTTTGATATATGATGAGAGGCTTGGTTGTTTGTGTTTCTGCTTTACAGCTTCTTGCGATTTGGGACAATTTATCTTTCTTACTGCTATTCCAGCTCTGACCTGTCTCGGCTTCCACAGCCTGAAGTAATGTCACATCATTGATCTGACTTGGATTGTATCTTCCATGTGTCAGAAAAAGGCATCTACTCATAGTTTTGTTTTTTTAAAAATTAGGCTTAATACATCTAACAATCCCTATGCCCACCATGTAGGTTAAGGATAATTATAATTTTAATTGCATCTGTAACAGCATACTTGGCATTGAACTTGGTGGGAGAACCACATAAAACCTCAGAGCAAAGATAATCATGCACTTAACCTTTGGCCTCATTCTGGTTTCTGCCTCACTTAGTTGGGACTGTTAAATGTATTGCCATTTATGATTGGTGAAGTCTCTTTTTCCATTCTCCAGTTTAAGTGAACAAATAGGTGGTGGGGGCATTCCACTTCAATTTGCCACTTCTTGTTTCCTATACTATGAATTGCCCTTGCCAGAGAAATCTTTTTATTTTTCTGAATATGTCTCATTGTCTCTTTGCATATAAGCTCCTTTTCTTTTTTCGTCCTTTCCTTATTGCAGTAAATTACAAATAGAAATTTTAAAAAGTTAAGTGATACTTCTAAACTTGTACTGAAAAATAGCAATTTTCTTCTCCATCCTATTCACTCCCAATTCTTCCTCCCCTGAGGAAATTCCTTTTAACTTTTTAAGCTATCCTTTTATATTTACTTCTGTATTTGTAGATACTGTTTGTATACTTTTTCTTGAAAATTTTTAGCTTTTTATATCCTCCATTGAATGCCTACTGGAGAGGGTAAGACTTCAGTTCTTTTGAATACTTAACAACACACCTACTCAACCACCCACACACAAACAAATGCATGTACGCATAACACAACCACATTCACTCATAATACACTATTTTCTCAATACAGTTATTCTTATCTTTCAATACAGTTATATCACATTTTTTGTTAGATCAGTATTATGTGTTTATATTACTAGGATTTTGAAACAATCATTCACAGCTGAGCCATGTAGTATAACATAATCACATCTTATTTCCAGTACAATATTAAGTTCTGAGGTCTTTTATTATCTCATTTTAATTTTGCTTAGTTATCTCCATATTAATCACAAATATATCTCCAGATTCGCTAATAGATGTGATGATAACCCCTGAATATATTCAAATACATTGGGCATTATATTTTTTTTTATTTTCTTGGCAGAAATACAATTTCTGCAACCCAGAGACTTCTGGCTCCAATTTTGATTCATTGCTTTCTAAGTTTGAAGTGCACCAGACATCCTGAAACTATCTTTCTCTAAAATCCTGGAAATCCCTTTTGCTTCTCATTTGCTTTGGATCCTTATTTTTAGTATTTTATTTTTCCCTTTCAGGTTTTCTCTTTTGTTTTCAGAAGCGTATCTTCCAGGAATTTCCTAGGAAAAGACAATTTTGAGACATTTCCTGTCTGAAAATGTTTTTAGTGTATCCTCCTAACTTAGTGATAGCTTGGCCAGGTATAGAATTCCATATTGTAAATCATTTTCCTTGGAATAGAGAAGTTCAATAATATCATTTCTCATATTTTTATCTTTCCTGCTAGGAAAACATTTAGGATCTTCCATGTTAGGTGTTTGAAATTCTGAAATTTCAAAGTATAGGTTTAATTGCAGATCTTTAATTATCTTTACACTTAAATAATTGTAAAGATAATTCTCTTCAATTTATGTCATCCCTGATAGTGTAGATGAAAAAAATATATTTTGGCTATTTCTTCTATCCATCACACCCTTCACTGTATATATTCTATCTGGGAATATACATTTCCAAGTTTGATTTTTTAATCTTCTTATATTTCTGCACTGATATTTTTATCTTTCATTCTAGTTTCTTTGGAGTTTTCTCAACCATTAAGTTGATTGTACAAATATGTCTGTGGAATTACCTTAAATTTTTATGTAATAATTTTAGTTTCTTAGAGCACTTTTTTGTTCTCTGACAATTGTTTTTTTTTGTTTGTTTTTTTTTTTGAGACAGCGTCTCGCACTGTCACCCAGGATGGAGTGCAATGGAACTATCTCAGCTCACTGCAACCTCCACCTCTCAGGTTTAGGTGATTTCCCTGCCTCAGCCTCCCAAGTAGCTTGGTTTACAGGCAGGTGCTTGATACCACGCTGGCTAAATTTTTGTATTTTTTAGTAGAGAGGGTGTTTCACTATGTTGGCAAGGCTGGTCTCTAACTCCTGACCTCCTGATCCACCCGCCTAGGCCTCCCAAAGTGCTGGGATTACAGGTGTGAGCCACCATGCCCAGCCTTCTCTGACATTTTTGTATGGAATCCTTTTCTAATTTTAGAGATGTATTTCTTATAGTATCTTTCTAAGGATATTAATTATAGATGGTTTTATTTGGTTTTGCATTTTAGTTTTAGTCTTAACCTTTTTTCCTCTCATATTGCATTTTTTCGTCAGTTTTTTTTGTATTCTTTTTCAATTTTGGTATCCTCCTTTTACATTAGAAGCTTTCCTCAAATGTCTGGTCACCATTGACTTTCCTTTCATATTTAAAAAATGAGACACCAAGAAAATAACAACAAACAAACAAGCCCTATTCAAATGCTCTCTGAAATAGTGCCTGCTCTCATTCATATGCAGGAGCTAAAAAACTGTATCTCATCAACATAGAAGAATTGTAGCTAACAGAGGCCAGGAAGGGGCAGCAGAGATGGGGTGGGGAGGAGGGGAATGAAGGGAAAAAAAAATTCGATATAAAAGCATAATCATGTTGATTTCATTAATTCATTCTAGCAAGAAAAATTGTCCTCCTTTTGCAATAAGCCCATAATAATGATTTTTAAAATTGAATCTGAAGAAATTATTGTTAACCAAGTGTGATTGCAGTCTTTAAAAAAGGACCTATAAAAGTCATAAAAATAAATTTTACATTTTGGCCATTAAAATATCCAAGGAATTTCATCAAACAAATTACCAGTATTTGTTTCAAAAAAGATTTCAGTCTGTCTCTTTGGGATATTCTCCTAACACCTGAGTATTCAAATAATTAGGTTTAGAAAAAAATAATACAGCTATTTTATCTACCAAAAAAGAAAAAAATAAAACTCTCCAGTTGGGGCTTGTCAACTAGAGAGCTTCACAATTGGGTAATAAGTTTGACTCTACCTGTCTGGTTTGAGGACCTCCAAATGTCAATATCCAAATTTCTTTCTCTGGAACTTCTCCACTTCCCCCACTTAAGAATGTAGCAATTTTCTGGGACGGAGATAAAAACCTGACAGCTAGCACTTCAGGAGATAAGCCTGGGGTGGAAATGGAGGGGTTGTACAGCAGTCTCACTATTCAGTGTATTCACTGTTACTCTCTCGCTCTAAGTATGAGACACACTCTTCTGTAACTCTATCTCTACTTTTTCTCTAGAGCTTGTTTGTTTCAACTTCTCCACAGTAAGTAACCTAGGTGTAGGGGACACAAGGCAGCCACCCAGTGTGATGGAGAACATGCCTGGGGGTCTCCCTGCAACTCTTTAAGCCTTTTAGCCAGTCCTGCTTACCTACCAACTCTGTTCACCACTTTCACTATGTGTTCATAGTGAAAAGCCCCACTTTTAGGACAGCGCTTGGCACCTATTAGGTGCTCAATAAATATTTGTTGAACTAATGAATACATGACTTCATAACTTTCGGCTTTGATGACTGAGCATTTTTAATTCCCTTGCACACCCCTGCCCTGTAGGTCTGGTGATCAGCGTTCTCAGGTGTGTTACTTCAGCTGCTGCTTTTCCACCCCAGATCAATTTCTCTTCACTACACTTGGATCCTTTCCTGTTCTGGATATCTATGTGGCTCACAGACTGTTTATTTTTTTTCTGTCATTTTTGTTGACATTGGCAATGGGAGAGATACAGGTTAATGTACTTTTAGTCTGCCACATAACGACATATGAGATTTTCTGCCTCAATTTTGTTATATATATAAAATATTTCAAGTATCAAAGTATATAAGATAAAAACCATGTATATTTCCGAATCTTTTAGAAAATTTTATTTTACTCACTTTGCTTCAGATGTCTCTCTCTCTTTCATTTTTAAAGAACCCAAATATCACAGATGGATCGTTAAAGCCTCTTTTAACTTATTTCAATTACATTTCTTTCCCTCATTCCTCGAAGGTAATTACTATAACTCCATTTGGTATGTTTTATATCCATCCATGTTTATTTTTTAATGTACATGTATGTAGCCCCATATAATTTATGTTGTTTCTACTGTTAAAATTCTACATAAATAGAGTCAAATTGCACATATTATTCTGCACTTTTTCACTCAGCATGTTTTTGTCACATACATGACATACATGTTGATACATTCATTTTACAGCTTAAGGTGTTGTATGCGGATACTCTTTGTCCTTGGCTTTTGTCTAAGATTAAAAATTATCATGGAACACAAATGGGGTCCTTAAAGCTCATCATATGCCACCATTCATTACAAAGAAGCAGCATAGTTTTAAGAGTCTGGACCTTGGTTTCAAGTAGGTCTGGATTCAAACCCAGAATCTTTCATTTATTAGTCATGTAATTTAGGGCAAGTTACTTTTATCCCTTGATATCATTATTTATGAAATTTATGTACTAATTATATAGACCTTATTGGTGTTGCGGGGATTAATTATGTAGACCTTGGTGCAGTATGTGAAAATAGTAAATAGTCAAATAATGGAGCTGCTATCATTATGATGTTACATAATGGCCAACAATTCAATGACACACAGAGTCTTGTAACTGATAGTTTAATTGTTGTAGAATGTTTGAATTCTCTTTGAAAATTTCCCTTCAAATAGTAATCTGGGTTCTGCCTGAATACCTTAAGTGACTTGAAATTCTGAGAGAGTCATCCCAGTTTTGGACAGCTCTGTGAAAAATATGTTCACTATCAGGAAAAAAAAAATGTTTCCCTGTAGTTTCTGCAGAATTGGTCTTAGTTCTACCACTTGGGACCAGGCAGAACAAGTCTAATCCCTCTTCCATGTGACAGACTTTCAAATATTTGAAGACAAATATCAAGTCCCCCTGAGTCTAATTATATCAAAAACAGAAAAAGGAAGAAGAAGGGAATTGGTGCGTGTCAGTGATGGTTAAAGCCTCACGTATTGAAACAAATAGGTAAAAGTAGAAATAAGTACCTTAGAACTTCCTCTTTTACCAGTTTCTCCAAAATGAAAAGGTGTCATCAGAACCTCCTTTGAGGAAATCTTGTAAGTGCCATTGAAATTTTTTGTTACTACCTTTTGGGGACCTGCTTTGACAGTATTAACATAAGTGCTACCATAATGGACTGGGAAATAATCTTTAAACATACCTTATAAAGAGAGTCTTTATTGTAATCTGTTATACTTTAAGCCTGAAATGGATAATAATACAAGGGATGCTCTGGTTTTACAAGGCAATAATGTGGTATCTGAGCAGTCAAACTTTATGGAGAGGCATACTGCAGAGTAGTTTATCCCAGAGAAACTCTGACTGCTGTAGAACTGCTTCCAATCCAGAGGTGCGATTAGTTTCAGGAAGTCTTTGGTTAACAAAAATAGTTCTTCTTCCTCATTTGAATTTTAACTAACTTTTACTCCAGGTACTATGTTCAAAACATACACAATATACACTTATCATCATATCTTCCACTGAAGGTCTTTCTTAAATAGCCCACTTACATAAAAGCAATAAAATATAAAGACTACTGATTGAGCACTTTTCCCCCCCAAATCATAGCAGATTCTCAGCCTGCAGTCTCCTTTGAGATGTTTTCAAATTTTACAGTATAGTTTTTATTTCTATTTTTTGAGACAGACTCGTTCTGTCACCCAGACTGGAGTGCAGTGGCACAATCTCGGCTCACTGCGACCTCTGCCTTCAGGGTTCAAGCACTTCTCCTGGTTCATTCTCCCAAGTAGCTGGGACTACAGGTGCACACCACCATGCCCAGCTAATGTTTTTGTATTTTTAGTAGAGACGGGGTTTCACCATGTTGGCCAGGCTGGTCTCGACTCTTGGCCTCAAGTGATCTGCCCACCTTAGCCTCCCAAAGTTCTGGGACTACAGGTGTGAGACACCACACCTGGCCAACAAAGCTTACAGTATTGTTTGAACAAGCTCTTCCTCATTAGGGTCTATGATGAGTGGCTAGGGCAGGGCTGGGAAAACTCTGGTTCTCATGCCAGATCTAGCCAGCTACCTGTTTAGGTATGACTCATGAGCTAAGAATAATTTTTACATTTTTTTTTTAGTAGCTTAAAAAATTTTATTGTTTTTCATGATTCTGTCGGTCAGGAATTTAGACATGACACAGTGGGGAATCTTGTCTCTG
This sequence comes from Ateles fusciceps, assembly GCA_036589455.1. NCBI lineage: Eukaryota > Metazoa > Chordata > Mammalia > Primates > Atelidae > Ateles > Ateles fusciceps. The sequence continues at coordinate 1,623,315 of JAZHEH010000424.1, read as the reverse complement.
TTCCCCACACTATCCATTGGGCTGGAATGGGCAGCATGACTTCTTCACGTATGCATCTGAGTCTACAACCAGGCATTGGTGCCTGTAGCCCTGTTTGGTTGTGGTTTATCTAAATGGACAGACTGAGGAGGGAAATAAAGGAAGCAAATAGCCATGTATCTGGCTATACTGAGGGTCTTCCAATGTTTCTTCTTCTTGTTTTTAGTTAACATTCAGGAGTCCATGTGCAGGTTTATTATATAGGTAAATGTGTCATGGGGGTTTGCCATACAGATTATTTCATCACCCAGGTACTGAATTTAGTACCTGGTAGCTATTTTTCCTGATCCTCTTCCTCCTGTCACCCTCCACCCTCAAATAGGACCCAGTGTCTGTTGTTCTCCTCTATGTGTTCGTGTGTTCTTATCATTTAGCTCCCATTTATAAGTGAGAAAACATAGTATTTAGTTTCCTGTTTCTGTGTTAATTTCCTAAGAATAATAGTCTCCAGCTCTATCTATATTCCTACAAAGGACACAATCTAGTTCTTTTTAATGGCTGCATAGTTATTCCATGGTGAATATGTATTATATTTTCTTTATCCAGTCTACTATTGATGGCATTTAGGTTGATTCCTTGCTTTTGCTATTGTGAATAGTGCTATAATGAACATACACATGCATGTGTCTTTATAATAGAATGACTTATATTCATTTGGGTATATACTTAGTAATAGGATTGCTGAGTTGAATGGTTTTTCTGTCTTGAGGAACCACCACACTGTCTTCCACAATGGAAACTAATTTATATACTCACAACACCACAACAGTGTATCAGCATTCCTTTTTCTTCACAACCTCACCAGCATCTGTTACTTGTTGACTTTTTAGTCATAGCCATTCTGATTGATGTGAGATGATATCTCATTGTGGTTTTGATTTGCATTTCTCTAATGATCAATGATGTTGAGCTTTTTAAAAAATTTATTTTTATTTTAAATTCCAGGATACATGTGCAGAACGTGAATGTTTGTTACATAGGTATATGAGTGCCATGGTGGTTTGCAGCACCTGTCAACCCATCATCTAGGTTTTCAACACTGCATGCATTAGCTATTTGTGCTAATGCTCTCCCTCCTCTCCCCACCATCAGGCCCCAGTATGTGTTGTTCCCCTCCATGTGTCCATGCATTCTCATTGTTCAGCTCTCACTTATGAATGAGAACATGCAGGATTTGGTTTTCTGTTCTTGTATTAGTTTGCTGAGGATGTTGTCTTCCAGCTTCATCCATGTCCCTGCAAAGGACATGATCTCATTACTTTTAATGTCTGCATAGTATTCCATGGTGTATATGTACCACATTTTCTTTATCTAGTCTATTATCGATGGGCATTTGGATTGTTTCCATGTCTTGGTTATTGTAAATAGTGCTGCAGTAAACATGTATGTGCATGTATCTTTATAGTGGAATGATTTTTATCACTTTGGGTATATATCCAGTAATGGGATTGCTGGGTCAAATGATATTACTGGTTCTAGATCCTTGACTGATCATCACACTCTCTTCCACAATGGTTGAACTAATTACATTCCCACCAATGGTGTAAAAGTGTTTGTATTTCTCCACTGGCTCACCAGCAACTGTTGTTTCTTGACTTTTTAATAATGAACATTCTGACTGGTGTGAGATGGTATCTCATTGTGATTTGGGTTTGCATTTCTCTAACGATCAGTGATGTTGAGCTTTTTTGCATGTTTGTTGGCCACACAAATGTCTTCTTTTGAGAAGTGTCTTCATATACTTTGCTCACTTTTTGGTGGGGTTGTTTGCTTTTTCTTGTAAATTTGTTTCAGTTCCTTACTTCTGGATATTAGACTTTTGTCAGATGGATAGATTGCAAAAAATAATATCCAATTCTGTAGATTGCCATCTATTTGTATCCTCTCTTATTTCCTTGAGCAGTGGTTGGTAGTTCTCCTTGAAGAGGTCCTTCACATCCCTTGTAAGTTGTATTCCTAGGTATTCTATTCTCTTTGTAGCAATTGTGAGTGAGATTTCACTCATGATTTGGCTCTCTGCTTGTCTATTGTTGGTGTATGGGAATAGTTGTTATTTTTGCACATATATGTTGTATCCTGAGACTTTGCTGAAGTTGCTTATCAGCTTAAGGAGTTTTGGGGCTGAGGCAATGGCACTTTCTAAATATAGAATCATGTCATATGCAAACAGAGACAACTTGACATCTTCTCTTCCTATTCAAATTCCCTTTACATCTTTCTCTTGCCTGAATGCCCTGGCCAGAACTTCCAATACTGTGTTGAATAGGAGTGACGAGAAAAGGCATCCTTGTCTTGTGCTGATTTTCAAAAGGAATGCTTCCAGCTTTTGCCCATTCAATATGATATTGGCTATGGGTTTCTCATAAATAGCTCTTATTATTTTGCAATATGTTCCATCAATACCTAGTTTATTGAGAGTTTTTAACATGAAGCGATGTTGAATTTTATTAAAGCCCTTTTCTGCATCTATTGAGATAATCATTTGGTTTTTGTCATTGGTCCTGTTTATGTGATGGATTACATTTATTGATTTGCATATTTTGAACCAGCCTTGCATCCCAGGGAAGAAGCTGACTTGATCATGGTGAATAAGCTTTTTGCTATGCTGCTGGATTTTTTGGCCACTATTTTATTGAAGATTTTGCTTCAATGTTTATCAGGGATATTGGCCTGAAGTTCTTTTTTTGTAGGGTGTCTGCCAGGTTTTGGTATTAGGATGATGCCAGCCTCATAAAGTGAGTTAGGGAGGAGTCCCTCCTTTTCAATTGTTTGGAACAGTTTCAGAAGGAATTGTATGAGCTTCTTTAGTACTCAGAAGGAATGGTACCAACTCCTTTCCATTTACTTGGTAGAATTTGGCTGTGAATCCATCTGCCCTGGGCTTTTCTTGTCGTTGGCAGGCTACTAATTACTGCCTCAATTTCAGAACTTGTTATTGGTCTATTCATGGATTTGACTTCTTCCTGGTTTAGTCTTGGGAGGGTATATGTATCCAGGAAATTATCTATTTCTTCTGGAGTGTCTAGTTTATTTGCATAGAGGTATTTATAGTATTCTCTGATGGTAGTTTGTATTTCTGTGGGGTCAGTGGTGCTATCCCCTTTATCATTTTTTATCGTGTTTGTTTGATTCTTTCCTCTTTTCTTCTTTATTAGTCTAGCTAGTGGTCTATTTTGTTAGCTTTTTTTGAAAAACCAGCTCCTGAATTCATTGACATTTTGAAGGATTTTTCGTTTCTCTGTCTTCTTCAGTTCCACTCTGACCTTAGTTATTTCTAGTCTTCTGCTGGCTTTTGGATTTGTTCACTCTTGTTTCTCTAGTTCTTTTAATTGTGATGTTGGAATGTCGATTTGAGATCTTTCTAGCTTTCTGATGTGAGCATTTAGAGCTATACATTTCTGTTTTAACACTGCTTTAGCTGTGTTTCATACATTCTGCTACATTGTCTCTTTGTTCTCATTGGTTTCAAAGAACTTATTGATTTCTGCCTTAATGTCCTTATTTACCAGGAGTCATTCAGGAGCAAATTGTTCAATTTGTGTTCATGTAGTTGTGTTGTTTTGAGTGAGTTTCTTAATCCTGAGTTCTAATTTGATTGCACTGTGACCTGAGAGACTGAGGAGTGTTTTACTTCCAATTATGTGGTCAATTTTAGAATAAGTGCCATGTGGCACTGAGAAATATGTATATTCTGTTGATTTGAGAGTTCTGTAGATATGTTAGGTCCCCGTGATCCAGATCTGAGTTTAAGTCCTAAATATCCTTGCTAATATTCTGTCTCACTGATCTAATATTGACAGTGGGGTGTTAAAGTCTCTCACTATAATTGTGTGGGGATCTAAGTCTCTTTGTAGGTCTCTAAGAACTTATTTTTATGAATCTGGGTGCTCCCGTATTGGGTGCATATAGATTTAGGATAATTAGCTCCTCTTGTGGAATTGATCCCGTTACCATTATGTAACGTCCTTCTTTGTCACTTTTGATCTTTGTTGGCTTAAAGTCTGTTTTTTCAGAGACTAGGATAGCAACCCTGCTTTTTTTTTTTTTTTTCTTTCCATTTGCTTGGTAAATTTTCCTTCATTCCTTTATTTTGAGCCTATGTGTGTCTTTGCACATGAGAAGGGTCTCTTGAATATAGCACACTGATGGGTCTTGACTCTATCCAATTTCCCAGTCAGTGTCTTTTAATTGGGACATTTAGCCTATTTACATTTAATGTTGACATTATGTGTGAATTATTATGTGTGAATTTGACCTTATTATGATGCTAGCTGGTTATTTTGCACACTAGTTGATGCAGTTTCTTCATGGTGTCATTGGTCTTTATATTTTGGTGTGTTTTTGCAATGGCTGGTACCAGTTTTTCCTTTCCATATTTAGTGCTTCCTTTAAGAGCTCTTGCAAGGCAGGCCTGGTGGTAAAACAATCCATCAGCATTTGCTTATCTAAAAAAAAAGATTTTATTTTTCCTTTTTTCTTCAATGAAACAGTTTGGCTGGATATGAAATTCTGAGTTGAAACTCTTTAAGAATGTTGACTATTGGCCCCCAGTCACTTCTGTCTTGTAGGGTTTTTGCTGAGGGGTCCGCTGTTAGTCTGATGGGCTTCCCTCTTTGGGTGACCTGGCCTTTCTCTTTGGCTACCTTTAACATTTTACCTTCATTTCGACCTTGCAGAATCTGATGATTATATGTCTTGGGGTTGGTTTTCTCATGGAGTATCTTAGTGGTGATCTCTGTATTTCCTGAATGTGAATGTTGTCATGCTAGGCTGGAGAAGTTCTTCTGGATAATATCCTGAAGTGTATTTTCCAACTTGGTTCCATTCTCCCCATCTCTTTCATGTACTCCAGACAATCATAGGTTCCGTTTTCTTACATAGTCCCATATTTCTCAGAGGTTTTGTTCATTCCTTTTTATTCTTTTTTGTCTAATCTTGTCTGCCTGCCTTATTTCAGCAAGATGGTCTTCAATTTCTGATATTCTTTCTCCTGTTTAATCAATTCAGCTATTGATACTGAGTAGGCTTCACAAAGTTCTCATGCTGTATTTTTCAGCTCTATCGGTCATTTATGTTCCTCTCTAAACTGGTTGTTCTAGTTAGAAGTTCTGATAACCTTTTATTAAGATTCTTAGCTTCTTTGCATTGGGTTAGAACATGCTTCTTTATCTCAGCAGAGTTTGTTATTACCCACCTTCTGAAGCCTACTTCTGTCAGTTCCTCCATCTCATCCTCCAACCAGTTCTGTGCCCTTGCTGAAGAGGTGTTGCAATCATTTGGAGGAAAAATGGCACTCTGGCCTTTTGGATTTTTAGCCCTTTTTTGTTGATTTTTCCTTGTCTTCATGAGTTTGTCTAGTTTTGATCTTTGAGGCTGCTGAACCTTGGATAAGGTTTTTGTAGGAATTTTTTATGCTGTTGTTGTTGCTTTCTGTTTGTTTTTATTTCAATGGTTATGTCTCTTTTCTGTAGCACTGCTGCAGTTTTCTGGGGGCTCACTTCAGGTTCACTTCTGGTTTGCTCCTGTGCCTGGAGATGTCACTTGAAGTGGTTGGAGAACAGCAAAGATGGGTGGCTGCTTCTTTCTCTGCAATCTCTGACCTTGAAGGGCACCAACCTGATGCCAGTAGGAATATTCCTGTATAGAGTGTCTGACAACCCCTGTTGGAGGGTCTCACCCAGTTGGGTGGCATGGGATGCAGGACCCATTTAACAAATAACTTTGGCTGTCCCTCAGTGGAGAGGTTGTGCCTTGCTGGAGGGAATCCAACTCATCTGGGCTGCCCAGATTCCTCAGAATTAGCAGGAGGAAATACTAAGTCTGTTTATCTGTGGAGACTATGGCCACTCTTTCCCCTAGGGGCTCAGGCCCAGGGAGATCAGAGTTCTGTCCTTGAAGCCCTGGCTGGAGTTGTTGGAGTTCCTGCAGGGAGGCCCTGACTAGTGAGGAGGGATGAATCAGGGTCAGGCCTGAAGAGGCACTCTGGCTGCAGGCTGCCACAAACCTGTGTGTTAAGCTATGGGGAATATCTCTTGGGACCAATTGGCCTAGCCTCCCTGGCTCCAGCAGGGAAAAAGTGTCTGTTCATGCCCTTGCCCACTTTTTATGGGGCTGTTTTTCTTATAAATTTAAGTTGTTTGTTTGTTTGTTTTTTAATAGATGCTGGACATTAGACCTTTGTCTGGAGCTGTAGAGATGACTACCACCCTTTGTCCACCCTTAGAGCTTAGTGTGTCAGGCAGCTAGCAGTCCCAGTGTTGGCTGCTGCCTCTCCGCCAGAAAGCTAAGACAGCTTAGATAGCAAGCAGCTGCAGCTGTGGTGATGTTACCTCTCCCTCCAGAAACTCACCAGGATTAGGCAGATTCTAGCTGAGTGGCTGTTGAGAATCTGTGTTGCTCCATGGTTGGGACCCTAGGCCCCAGAGGCATGAGCTCATGAGTGGGATCTTCTGATTCATGGGTTGAACAGTTCTTTGGAAAAAGCACAGTTTCCAAGACTGGGTAGCATGCTCAGTCACCGCCTCCCTTGGCTGGGGGTTGGGAGCTCCCTGCCCTGTGTGGTTCTCAGGTGGCCTGCTCTTCCTTCCTCTCCATGGGTCATGTCAGCCACCTAGTGAGTCCTGATGACAGAACCTGGATAGCTCAGTTGCTGGTGGGAGATTTGCATGCCGTTTTATTTCTGTTTGATGGGAGATTCCTATTGCCACAGCTTCTAGTCAGCCATCTTGGCTCTGCCCCCCCATCATCATTATTCAAGCTTTTAAAAAATATATTGGCCACATGTCCGTCTTCTTTTGAAAAGTGTCTGTTCCTATCCTTGCCCACTTTTTAATGGGGTTCTTTTTTCTTGTAAATTTAAGTTCCTTATAGATGCTAGATATTAGACCTCTGTTGGATGCATAGTTTGCATAAATTTTCTCCCATACTGTAGATTGTCTGTTCATAGTTCCTTTTGCTGTGCAGAAACTCTTTGGTTTAATTAGATCCCAGTTGTCAACATTTGCTTTTGATGCAATTGCTTTGTGTATCTTTATCATGAAATCATTGCTCATTTCTATCCACAATGGTATTGCCTAGGTTATCTTCCAGGGTTTCTATAGTTTTGTGTTTTCCATTTAAGCCTGTAATCCATCTTGATTTAGTTTTTTTAATGATGTAAGGAAGAGGTTCAGTTTCAATCTTCTGCAGATGGCTAGCTAGTTATTTCAGCACCAATTATTGAATAGGGAATCCTTCCCCCATTTGTATTAGTCAGGGTTCTCCAGAGGGACAGGACTACTAGGATAGATATATATATGAAATGGAGCTTATTAAGGAGTATTGACTCACAGGAGCATAATATGAAGTCTCACAATAGGCCACATGTAAACTGAGGAGCAAGGAAGCCAGTCCGAGTCCCAAACCCTCAAAATTAAGAAAGCCAACAGTGCACCTTTCAGTCTGTGGTCAAAGGCCCGAGAGCCCCTGGAAAACCACTGGTGTAAGTCCAAGGGTCCAAAAGCTGAAGAACTTGGAGTCTGATGTTCAATGGCAGGAGAAGCATCCAGCACAGGAGAAAGATGAAGGCTGGAAGACTCAGCCAACCTAGTCTTTCCATGTTTCTCTGCTTGCTTTTATCCTAGACAAACTGGCAGCTGATTAGATGATGTCCGCCCAGATTGAGGGTGGGTCCGCCTCTCCCAGTCCACTGACTCAAATGTTAATCTTCTTTGGCAACACCCTCACAGACACATGCAGGAACACTACTTTGTATCCTTCAATCCAGTCAAGTTGACACTCAGTTTTAACCATCACACCCATTGTTTGTTTGTTTGCTTATTTCTATCAGGTTTGTTAAAAATCAGATAGTTGTAGTTGTGTGGCCTTATTTCTGAGTTCTCTACTCTGTTCTATTGGTCTATTTGTCTGTTTTTGTGCTAGTACCATGCTGTTTTTGTTACTGAGGCACTGTATTATACTTTGAAGTCAGATAGCATAATTCCTCTAGCTTTTTATTTTTTGCTTAGGATTTCCTTGACTATTTGGGCTCTTTGTTGGTTCTATATGAATTCAAAAATAGTTTTTTCTAGTTCTGTGAAGACGCTCAATTGTATTTTTTTTTTTTTTTTTTTTTTTTTAATGAGTTGGAGTCTTGCTCTGTCATCCAGACTCGAACACAGTGGTGCGATCTCTGCTCACTACAACCTCTGCCTCCTAGGTTCAAGTGATTCTCTTGTCTCAGCTTCCTGAGTAGCAGGGATTACAGGTGCCTGCCACCATGCCTGGCTGGTTTTTGTATGTTTTAGTAGAGACAGGGTTTCACCATGTTGGCCAGGCTGGTCTCAAACTTCTGATCTGAGGTAATCTACCCTTCTTGGCCTCCCAAAGTGCTGGGATTACGGGCATGAGCCACCTTGTCCAGCCTCTCAATTGTATTTTAATAGGAATAGCATTGAATCTATAAATTGTTTTGGGAAGTATGGCCATTTGAATGACATCGCTTCTTCCCATCCATGAGCACAAAATGTTTTTATGTTTGTATCTTCTTTGATATCTTTGAACAGTGTTTCATAGTTCTCTTTGTAGAGATTGTTCAGGTTCCTGGTTAGCTGTACTCCTAGTTGTGTGTTGGGGGGGGTAGGGGGTGGAGCAATTGTGAATGGGATTGCATTGCTGATTTGGCTCTTGGTTTGACTGTTGTATGGGAATGTTAGTGATTTTTGCACATTGATGTTACATTCTGAGACTTTGCTGAAGTTGTTTATCAGCTTAAGGAGCATTTGGGCTGAGACTATGAAGTTTTCTAGATAAAGGAGTATGTCATCAGCAAACAGGGATAGTTTGACTTCCTCTCTTCCTATTTGGATGCCTTTTATTTATTTCTCTTACCTGATAGTTCTGGCCAGGACTTTCAATACTATGTTGAATAGGAGTGGTGAGAGAGGGCACTCTTGTCTTTTGCCAGTTTTCGAGGTGAATGCTTCAAGCTTTTGCCTATTCAGTACAATGTTGGTTGTGGGTTTGCCATAGATGGCTCTTATTATTTTGAGGTATGTTCTTTCAATACCTATTTTATTGAGAATTTTTAATGTGAAGGGATGTTGAATTTTATTGAAAGACCTTTCTGCATCTATTGAGATAATTATGTGGTGTTTGTCTTTAGTTCTGTTTATGTAATGAATCACATTTTTTGATTAGGGTATGTTGAACCAGCCTTGCATCCTGGGGATAAAGCCTACTTGATCATGGTAGATAAGCTTTTTGATATGCTGCTGAATTTGGTTTGCCAGTATTTTGTTGAGGATTTTTGCATCAGTGTTTGTTAAGGATGCTGGCCTGAAGTTTTCTTTTCTAGTGTCTCTGCCAGGTTTTGGTATCAGGATGATGCTGGCCTCATAGAATGAGTTAGGGAGGAGTCTTTCCTCCTCAATTTTTTGGAATAGTTTCAGTGGGAATGGTACCAGCTCTTTGTACATCTGGTAGAACTCAGCTGTGAATCCATCTGTTCCTGGGCTTTTTTTGGTTGGTAGGCTATTTATTACTGACTCAATTTCAGAGCTTGTTACTGGTCTGTTCAGGGATTCAATTTCTTCCTAGTTGAGTCTTGAAAGGGTGTATGTGTCTAGGAATTTATCGGTTTTCTTCTATATTTTCTAGTTTATGTGCACAGAAGTGTTCATAATATCCTCTGATGGTTATTTGTATTTCGGTGGGGTTAGTGGTAATATCCCCCTTGTGATTTCCAATTGTATTTATTTGAATCATCTCTCTTTTTTCTTTATTAGTCGAGCTGGCTATCTATTTTGCTAATATTTTCAAAAAGCAGTTCCTGGATTTGTTGATGTTTTGAATGTTATTTTGTATGTGTGTATGTATGTGTATCAGTCTCCTTCAGTTCAGCTCTGAGTTTGGTTATTTCTTGTCTTCTGCTACTTTTTGAACTTGTTTCCTCCTGGTTCCCTAGTTCTTTTAGTTGTGATGTTAGGTTGTTAACTTGAGATCTTTCTAACTTTTTGATGTAGACATTTGGTACTATAAATTTTCTTTTTAACACTGACTTAACTGTGTCCCAGATATTCTGGTATGTTTTATCTTTGTTCTCAGCTTCTAAGAACTTCTTGATTTCTGCCTTAATTTCATTATTTGCCCAAAAGTCCTCTGGGAGCAGATTATTTAATTCCCATGTAATCATATGGTTTTGAGTGAATTTCTTAGTCTTGATTTCTAATTTGATTGCACTGTGGTCCAAGAGATTGTTATGATTACAGTTCTTTTGCATTTGCCAGGGAGTGTTTTACTTCCTATAATGTGATTGATTTTAGAATATGTGCCATGTGGTGATGAGAAGAATGTATATTCTGTTGTTTTTGGAGAGTTTTCATAGATGTCAGCACTAGATCAAATGGAGCTAATTGACTTCAGGTCCTGAATATCTTTGTTAATTTTCTGTCTCAATGATCTAACATTGTCAGCAAGGTGCTAAAGTCTTCCACTACTATTGTGTGGGAGTCTAAGTCTCTTGGAAGGTCTCTAAGAACTTGCTTTATGAATCTGGGTGCTCCCGTGTTTGGTACATGTATACTTAGGATAGTTACATCTTTTAGTTGAACTGAACCCTTTACCAATGTGTAAAATGCTTCTTTGTCTTTTTTGATCTTTGTTGGTTTAAAGACTGTTTTGTCTGAAACTAGGATTGCAACCCCTGCTTTTTTCTGTTTCCCATTTGCTTGGTAAATTTTTCTCCATTTCTTTATTTTGAGCCTTTGAGTGTCATTATGTGTGAGATGGATCCCTTAAAGACAACATACAAATGGGTCTTGTTTCTTCTCTTTTTCCTTTCCTTTCCCTTTCCCTTTTCCTTTTCCTTTTCCTTTCCTTTCCTTTCCTTTCCTTTGCTTTCCTTTCCTTTCTTTTCTTTTTTTTTTCTTTTCTTTTTCTTTTTTTGAGATAGGATTTCACTCTGGTTGACCAGGCTGGAGTGCAGTGGCATAATCTCAGCTCACTGCAAACTTGACCTCCTGAACTCAGGTGATTCTCCCACCTAAGACTCCCAAGTAGCTGGGACTACAGGCATGAGATACCATATCTGGCTAGCTTTTTGTATTTTTGGTAGAGATAGGTTTTCACTATGTTGCCCGGGCTAGTCTTGAACTACTGGTCTCAAGCAATCCACTTGTTTGGCCTCCCAGTGTTGGGATTTCGGGCATGAACCACCGTTCCTAGACAGATCTTAGTTCTTTAGCCAGCTCATCACTCTGTGTCTTTCAATTGGGGGCATTTAGCCCATTTACACTCAAGGTTAGTATTGACATGTGTGGATTTGATCTTGTCATCATTATGTTAGTTGGTCATTTTGTAGATTTTGATTGTGTGGTTGCTTTACAGTGTCACTGGTCTGTGTACTTAGGTGTGTTTTTGTATACAGACCTGGTTTTGGCTGGTCTTTCCTTTCCATATTTAGTGCTTCCTTTAGGAACTTTTGTAAGGCAAGTCTGGTAGTAACAAATTTCCTCAGCTTTTGTCTATCTGAAAAGTATCTTATTTTTCCCTTCACTTATGAAGCCTTGTTTGGCTGAATATAAAATTCTGGTTTGGAATTTCTTTTCTTTAATAATGTTGAGTATTGGCCCCCCAATATCTTCTGTCTCATAGGGTTTCTCCTGAGACATCTGCTGTTAGTCTGATAGGCTTCCCTTTGTAGGTGACCCGACCTTTCTCTTTAGCTGCGTTTAACATTTTTTTTTTTTTTTAAATTTTTTCAACTGATGATTGTGCATCTTGAGGAGGATCTTCTTGTGAAGTATCTTACTGGGGTTCTCTGCATTTCCTGAATTTGATTGTTGGCCTCTCTAGGTAGGTTAGGGAGTTCTCAAGGATCTTATCCTGAAATAGGTTTTCCAAGTTGCTTACATTCTCCTCATCTCTTTTAGGGACACCAATGAGTCGTAGATTTCATCTCTTTACGTAATTCCATATTTCTCGTCAGTTTTGTTCTTTTCATTCTTTTTGCTCTATTCTTGTCTGACTGTTACATTTCAGAAAGCCATTCTTCGTGCTCTGAGATTCTTGCCTCTGCTTGGTCTATTCTATTATTAATACTTATTATTGCAATATGAAATTATTATAGTGTGCTTTTTTAGCTCTGTAGTTGGTTACATTCTTTTCCATACTGGCTATTTTGTCTGTCTGCTCCTGCAAACTTTTGTCTCGATTTCTAGCTTCCTTGGATTGGGTTTTGATGATGTTCATTCCTATCCATATTCTGAATGCTATTTCTGTTATTTCAGCCATCTCAGCCTGGTTCAGAACCCTTGCTAGAGAGGTGTTGCAGTTTGGAGGAAAGAAGGCACTCTGGCTTTTTGAGTTGTCAGAGTTCTTCTGCTGATTCTTTCTAATCTTTGTGTATTTTTCTACCTTCAATCTTTGAGGTTTCTAATCTTTAGGGGTTTTTTTTCTTTATCCTATTTGATGACCTTGTGGGTTTGATTGTGATATAAGGTAGATTCAGCTGACTTGGCTTTGTTTTTGAAAAATTTTAGTGGGCAACACTCGGCTCCCAACTCCTGGACTGTGTACTGTAACTCTGGGGACTTCTTTTGGGTCCTGACTTTCTGGTCTGGCTCCTTGAGGTTAGAAATCCTCTGTGTTTGGGGGCCAATGTGTGGCAGTTACAGCAGAGTGCTAACAGGTACCAGGGCGCCTGCCTCCTTGCAGGCATTCACCATGGTGGCAGAGGGAATATAGCTAGGGGGTTCTGGGGGTCCCTGCTAGTGACTGTGTACATGGTCATGCTGAAAGTGGAGATGGCTTGGGGAAAGGGTGCTGTGGGTGCAGATCTGAATGCATTCTCTGTGCCCTGCAAGCAGGAGAGGTCACTCAGGGCATAGGAGGATCTACTGTTCTCGGCATAGTGTTAGCACAAGGGTTGGGCACTGGCAGGAGTGGGTCTGGCTGGCTCTGTGCCTGCCAAGGCTTGATCTGCAATGATGGTTGGTAGGGAGAGGAGTTGTGGACTGCACTCCCACCCACTGTTGTGGCAAGAAAGCAAAACCTGCCAGTGCAGACACATGCCAGCAAAGTGATGTGGGGAGTTGCCACAGGCCCCAGAGAAGCTGCATTATGGGAAGGGATCATGGTTGGTGGCCACAGGGACACTCTATTGGAACTCTTTGCCAGTCAGACATGGTTCACCAGTGCAGAAGCTCTGGTGCCGGCCCCCCAGGGCACCCAATTCTGCCATGCTAGCAGGTGTAACCAGGCTGGAGCCCTGGGATATGCCAGCAGACCAAGGGGTGCTCAGGTTGGACCAGTCCCTTATGATGATCAAGACTGTCCTGCAGAGTTCAGGTTCAACAGTTTCCCTAGGACTAAAATCTCCTATGGAAACAAGTTGAGCCTAGGGAGTTAGCCATTTTAGGCCATGCTTCACTACAGATGCTCTTGCAGTAAACCCTCTGGGCTCCACCTTAGTTGGCTTGCTGTGCCTACTACTTCTTTAAACAGCTCTCCCTGCCAACTCAAGTGTCCTTGGTGGTCAAGGGGACTCTTCCTGCTCGGGTTTCAGAGGCTTGTAGCAAGAGTGGGTTGCTTCTTGCCAATTCAACTCACCTGTTGCCCCTGAGCCATTGGGACCTAAGGATGAGTCCTGGTTCATGGTAGCCTTGTGCAGGATACCCAGATTTCTCTCCCTTCAGTCCAGCTTCTGTGTCTTCTCTCTATCCCCCTCTTGGTGCTTTACTTCCAATGATCTGTTCGGAGCATGAGAGTCATCTCAGTCCCTCCCTCAGAGCTGTTCCCCCAGGCCGTGTCTAGTTGGCCATCTTGCCCTCCCCTTACTTTATAAATGGTTGAAAAACTCAAAAGAAGAGTGATATTATAAATTCATAACATTATAGAAAAATCAAATTTCAATGTCCATGAAATTTCCCTGAAACACAGCCACACTTATTTATTTATGTATGGTCTAAGACTACTTTTTTGTTAATAGTAGAGTTTAATAGTTTCAACAGAGACCTTGTGGTCTATAAGGCAACTAATATGTTTACTATCTTGCTTTCCAAAACAGTTTGCTCAATCTTGGGCTAGAAAATGAAGATCTATTAAGTGGGAGGGACCAAGATCTCATTCTGAAGGAAAAGAGGAAAAAAATCTGAGGAGGGTTTGGGAAGAAAGAATTCATCAAAAACTGGAAAGAATGTCAACAAAGAGAGCTTGGAACTATTTGCATTTCAATGAATGCCATGGATCATAACTATGAGAAGCTTTTAAGATTCCTTAAAAGCTCATCCCAGTTTTAGACAGCTCTGTAAAAATTATGCACACTATAAGAGAAATAAAAGACTCTTGCAGTTTCTACAGAATTGGTCTTAGTTCTACCACTTGAAACTAGACAGAACAGGTCTAATTTGTCTTCCATGTGACAGACTTTCAAATATTTGAAGACAAATATCAAGTCTCCCTGAGTCTAGTTATATTAAGAAGGGAAAAAGTATAGAAAAGAAAGAAAAATAGGGCAATTGGTATATGTCAGTGATGGATGAAGCCTCACGCATTGAAACAGACTTCTTTTATACCTCCTACAGGCTAACCATATTACAATAACTATGAAAAACAATTCTCAAACAAGTTCAGGATTGGCAGTTGCTTAGATTTAGAGACAAAGATGGAAAATAAGAGAGGCCATACAACTTCTGTCTTCCCTTAGTAGTTACAGATGTTGAGTTACTGTTGTTGGTTGGTAGCAAATGTAAACCAAAAATGAAATTCTAAGCCCTTCAACCATCTCAATGAACCCATCCTCTCAGCAAAGGCATTCCAAAGTTAACCTGAAACACTAGTTCAGGCTATGATGGGATAGGGGAGCTAGACATGCCTCATTGTACTCTCTTCCGTTTTGAAATTACTGATAGAACAGACTCTCTACGTCTGATAAGAAACATTTACAGTCTACTCTCTCTAAAGCTTGCTACCTGGGTATATCATCTGCATGATAAAATCTTGGTTTCTGCAACCCCTGTCTTAACCCAGACATTCTTTTCTATTGATGGTAACTCTTTCACCCAATTGCCAATCAGAAAGCCTTTAAATCTACCTATAACTTAGTAGCCCCTGCTTGGAGTTGTCCTGACTTTCTGGACTGAACCAATGTACATCTTACATGTATTGGTTGATGTATTATGTATCCCTAAAATGTATAAAGTCAAGCTGTATACCAGCCATCTTGGGTACATGTCATCATGACCTCCTGAGGCTGTCATGGGAAAGTCCTTAACCTTAGCAAAATATGCTTTCTAAATTGATTGGGACCCTGTCTCAGATACTTTTTATTTGCACACACAAAGAAGAAAAAAGGCTGTCAATTCTTAGGGTAAAAGAAGGGGGAAAAAACCCATAGAAGTGACTTGGAAAGTTGTTGAGAGATGATACACAAATAAAAGGCTCCCAACAAATTTTCAAGACACACAGCACTGTCAAGAAAAAGTTGTGAAAGACTTGAACCTGCACAAAAATGTGAAGTGTTGGGTGTGCCTAGTTGACCTTTCACGATTATCTGATTCTGTGGGGGTATACTTCTTTGACTTCTACTGACTTAGTTACATTATTAGTTCTGCAGGGGTAGAAGTTAAATGACAGAAAACTGAAGTCATGCAAATGTCTCTTGTCCCTAGAAATGCAAAGGAATTTTGTTCAGATACAATGAATTTACACTCTGGTAGGAAAGATAACCTGATTTTTATTTCCCAATGAGGTATTGACATGTAGATTGATACTCCCTACAGGCAATTTTGTATCTATTATTACTCTATAAAATATAAGATATTAAACAGTTTTGCCTGTATTACCAAATTCACTTCAGAATTCTCATTTACATATACATGGATGTATATAGCGTGTACATGCATGTGTATGTGTTCAAATTCTTCTTTGAACTGATTTTTAACATCAACTTCTGTATAGTGAATGAGGTAAATAAAATTTTTGTCATTTTTTTATATTTTCATGTGTGTCATGTTTCTAACCATTTGGAAACATTTTTCCTTTAATATAAAGATTTATATCAATATATTCACTACAAAGTTATTTTAAACATAAGAGTAGGTTTCTTTGCAAAGCATTGTGAATGCATAAGTATCAGAGACGGGTCTCAATTTATTTTGCCAACATTAGGAACATGCCTGTGACACAGCTTCAGGAAGTCCTGACTAAAAGTTTGTGTTGACATTAATGCTGGAGGGTATAATGAGGTGTGTCTGACCTCCTCTTCCACCACTTCCTGAACTAAATTTTCAGGTTAACTCTGGAATACCTTTGGATGAGAGGAGGGGGTCTATTTAAATGGTCAGGCCGTTTTATTTTTGGTTTACACACTCTTTTTTATGCATTCTTTCTTCTGATTGCATTAGGAAGGAAGTCTGGAGAAGAGGCGAATGTGTCTTGACCAACTGTAGTGTCTTCTAATGGTTCCCAGCCAATTTGGACAGCTTAGACTTACATAGTGTCAAAAAGTTACAGCATGTAGAACTCTTTCATTGTGTATTCTGGTTGTCCATCCTGTTAGTAGCCTTATATTCTGCTCTTGAATTAGGAAGACTTTCTGATGTACATATCTAATGGCTGAAGAAACATCGAGGCAATGTATTTTTAAGAGAAGTAGCACCCCGTAAGTAGACCTAATTTAAACTCTGCCACTAACCAGTTTTATAATCTTTGCCTAAGTCCTTAATTTCTCTATTTTATTTTGTTAAATAAGCCTATTATTACCTAATTCACCAGGCTTTGAAGAAAATTTATAGACATAAACCAAGTAAATGTTAAAATGTATAAATAAGTGCATAAACCAAGCAAACTTGTATTCAGTACATTCCTTAATTTATTCCATTTTAGTGCCTACTATTATTGTACTCTTTATCTCTGTCAAGGTAAATCTCTAAAAGATGCCCTATCTTCCAGGAATCTTTATCTCTTGTACTATACTCCTTGCAAGAGTCTGTACATCTGACCCATCTCCCACTCTTCCCAAATATTGAAGTCCTTTTCCAGTACCTTGAGTCATCAGCAAAATGCTTTATATCCTCAGTAATTTCTCTGTTTCCTTCTTCTTTTTTGCTCTACTGAAACCTTGTTCTTCCTTAAAACTACTGTGGCCCTTTTAGGTGGTTGCTATTTTCGCTCCTATATTTTCTCTACCGCTGGAGGTGGGGTAGGTGTTCTTTCTCCTTCTCATTGCCATTTCCAGATCACTTTTCCTCTTCTCTCCCTAATATTTTCCATTTCTGATGCTACTATTTTGAGGTAATACCACCCACTATCTCTCCTGGTTGCGATCATCTGATGCCCAAGTCAGTTCTCCTTGTTCTTGGAAGAATTAGCTTTGGCTCAGTGTCATTCTATTCAGCATGCTTGTCTTTTAATTTTTGGAGATTTTGATAAACATGTACATGATTTTTCTACCTCCTAATTCTCTCAATTACTTGAATTTTGATTCTCCAATGACTTTATCTTTTACCCTGTCTTAGCTATGTACTATCATTGTTATATACCAGTGGTTCTCAACTGCAGGCAATTTTGCTTCCCAGTGGACATATGGGAATGCCTGGAGATGTTTTTGATTGTCATAGTTGGTAGGTGCTACTGGCTTTTAATGGATACAGGATAGAGAAGATGGTAAATATGCTACAAAGCACATAATAGTCCCTTATAACAAAGAATTTTCCAGCCCCAGATGTCAGTAGGGCTGAGATTGAAAACCCTCTCTTACAGACTTTGTTTACAATGAATACGCCCCTTCACATTCACAGTTTCAAGCATCTCACTTTGATTTCCTTTACAAAAGGAAAAAAAAGAGATCTCTCTTTCCATTACAGCAAAGCTCCTCAAAAGGATGGATTGTATGTGCTGGCTCCTTTTTCTCCTCTCATTTTTTCCCTTGAATCTACTTTAACATAGGTTTTCCAACACCATACTCCACTTAAACTGATCTTGCCGTGATCATAAAGAATGTCCACATTGCTAAATCTGAAGGTAATTTATTAATCTTCATCATACTTGACCTGTCAGCAGTATCTGAGACAGATGATTACGCCCACTTTTTATTCTTTTTTTTTTTTTTCTTTGAGATGGAGTCTTGCTCTGTTGCCCAGGCTAGAGTGCAGTTGTGCCATCTCAGCTCACTGCAACCTCCACCTCCCAGTTTCAAGTGATTCTCCTGCTTCAAGCCTGTTGAGTAGCTGGGATTACAGGTGTGCACCACCACATCCAGATGATTTTTGCACTTTTAGTAGAGATGGGGTTTCACCATGTTGGCCAGGCTGGCCTCGAACTCCTGACCTCAGGTGATGATCCACCCATCTCAGCCTCCCAAAGTGCTGGGATTACAGGCATGAGCCACTGTGCCTGGCCCATGCCCATTTCTTGGTTGCACATTCTTCCCTTGCTGAGACATCACTCTCCTGATTCCCTGTTTACCTCACACACTACTCTTTCCCAGTCTCTTCAGATTTCTTCCCATCTCCTGAAGGTCTTAATTTTTGAGTGCCCTAAGGCTTGGTGAAGTCTCATGATTTTAAATAATGTATATGTACATGTGTATCATTGTTCAAATTCTTCTTTGAACTGATTTTTAACATCTTATCAACTTTTTCATTAGTGAATGAAGTAAATAAAACTTCCGTCATATGTTTTTTATATTTGCCTGCATGTCATGTTTTGAACTCTTTGAAAACATTTTTTCTCTTAATAATATAAAGACTTGTATCAATGTATTCTCACTACAAGATTCGTTTAAATATAACAGTCAGTTTCTTTCCAAAGCACTTGTGAATTCATAAGTAACTGAGACAGGTCTCAATTTAGATGGTTTATTTTCCCAAGGTTAAGAAGGCACCCATGATACAGCCTCAGGATGTCCTGACAACATGTTCCCAAGGTGATCAGGGTACAGCTTGCCTATATACATTTTAGGGAGATGTGGAACATATCTGTATTTTGGTAACTGCCAAGTGTATAGCTCTCCCTTGAGCTTCAACCTGATAAGCCCAGATGAATACTCCAAATGTTCACTTGGGTGTCTTACAGGTGCTGTGAACCTCAAACACACGAAATAGAGCTACTGGTCTCCACTTTCTTCAAAACCTTTCTCCATAAAACTGCATCCCAGGTAGTGGCATCTCCATGTTTTTGGTTGCTTAGACCAAAACCTTGGAGTCATCATGGATTTCTTCCTTTCGCAACATGCATCTGTTACGTCAGCAAATTCTGCCAGCTCTGCCTTCAGAATATATCTATGATTCAAACACCTCTGGTCACCTTTACTATAATTGCCCTTCACCAATTCACAGACATTTCCTGTGAATTACTATAGCAGTAATCTCCCTGCTTCCCTCCTTCCTCCACTCCAACATGTTCTCTAGCTGCCAGTGTAATCCTGCTGACACAGCTCAAATCCCTCCGATAGTTCCCCATTTCACATGGAGGATAAGCTACAACCTGGCAAGCCATCAATGATCTACCCTTTCACTTCTCTTAACTTGTCTCCTATTATGCTCTTGCCCACACTGACTTCCTTGCTGCTTCTTGAATAGGTGCAGCACACTTCCACCCCAAAGCCTCTACAGTTGCTGGTTCCTTGATTTTGAATCCTTTCCTTCCAAGGATCTTCCTGATTCACTCTCTCATCTCCTTCAGGTATTTAGTCAAAAGTCACCTTCTCAATGATCCCTTATCTGATAACCCTATTTAAAAATATAAGCCAATGGCCGAGTGCAGTAGCTCATGCCTGTATTCCTAACTATTTGAGAGGCCAAGGTGGGAAGATGGGTTGATGCCAGACGTTTGAGACCAGCCTGGAAACATAGCAAGACTATATCGCTACAATTTTTTTTTTTAATTTAGTTGGATATGGTGGCATGTACCTGTAGTACTAGCTATTCAGGAGGCTGAAGCAGGAGGATTGCTTGAGTCCAAGAGTTGGAGAGTTGGATGCTTCAGTGAGCTATGATAGTGTCACTATACTCCAGCCTGGGCAACAGAGTGAGACCCTGTTTCTAAAAAAAAAAAAGAAAAAAAGAAAATCACACCCCTGATATCCTGTTTCTCTTTCTGCATCTAACTTACTCTGTATTTCACTTATTTAGCCTTTCCCCTGCCTTTCCCCACAAGAACAAAATCTCTGTGAGAATGGGATATTTTTTGTTCACTGCTGAATTTCCATTTTATACTATAGTGCTTCCTCTATAGTTACACTCAGTAAATGTTATTTTTTAAAAAATAAGCTCACTGTAAAGCAGCAAGACAATAGAAGGCACAATTAAATGTGAATTGTGTTTTCTTGTTTGCCTAGATTTTAAAAGACAATAAAAAGAAATGATAGTTCGGGGCCATAAGAGCCTAGAATAAGAAGTGTTAACTTTTATCTCTTTCAGTGATAAAAACAAATATGCAGTTGACTTTAGGATTTTGTGTAATTTTTCACTTAGGACATGGCTAACCACATATATATATTGATGATCTTTTTCAGTCTTTGGATTTTTAGAGATATGATACTAGAAGAGACTACCTGTTTCACTGGCTATTCTAGCTAAATTATTCAGCCTAGGGACTGGAGATGAAGGGACAAGTCATGGTCATTTAAAATTTTTTATGCGTATTTCTAACTATTTGGTCTAAAATAATTAATTTCTAGTCCTTTATTTACTTTTTGACAGTCAATGTGCAATTCGCATTATGTTAAATACGTACTTATATGCCCCTTACTAGAATACAAAGGTTTTTTTCCCCCTCACATACAGTATTTCATTTGACCCCTGCCGTAGCCAAATATGGGAACTAGGGTAGCATAATGTTGATTTTACAGAGGTGAAAACTGAGATTCAAGAAATGAAAAAAACTGTGACTCCACTAGTAGGCATGATAGCTGAGATTAGAACACATGCCTTCTCAACCTATTCCAGGCTCTTCCCACTTAGCTGCACAGCATCTTATCGATGGCTGGACACCCAACACTTTTTTGAAAGAAATGGCACATTAAATTTTGCTCTGAGCTTAGGGAGAGCAAAATTACAATGACTTGACACAAGTCATTTAATTGCTTATAAACATGCCTCCAGCTTTTTTTTTTCTTTTTTTTTTTTTTTTTTTTTTTTTATTGCATTTTAGGTTTGGGGGTACATGTGAAGAACATGGAAGATTGTTGCATAGGTACACACATGGCAGTGTGATTTGCTGCCTTCCTCCCCATCACCTATATCTGGCATTTCTCCCCATGCTATCCCTCCCCAACTCCCCACCCCCCCACTATCCCCTCCCTTTTTCTCCCCCGACAAACCCCCGTGTGTGATACTCCCCTCCCTGTGTCCATGTGTTCGCATTGTTCAACACCCGCCTATGAGTGAGAACATGCGGTGTTTGATTTTCTGTTCTTGTGTCAGTTTGCTGAGAATGATGGTTCCCAGGTTCCTGGAAAGCCTCCAGCTTTTTAAAGAAGTAGTCTTTATAAGGTTTAGCAAAAATATAACTCATTCTTATCAGTTTTAAGAATGTATTTCTAATAAGTTATAGAGAAACATGGTTAAATCAAGCATTCACAGGCAAGAGTTATAACGTTAAAAAGGTTGCCATGGACTTATATGTTTAGAAGGATGAAATTTTGTTAATTGCAGAAAATGGGTGGATAGATGAGAAACAAACTGAAGAAAATCTGGACTAAATTAATTTAGCTTGGAGCACGCATTTTAGCTCATATATCTTTGGAGAAAATAAACACCAAAATGTAAACTTTGAGATGTTACTACAGCTCATTAAGTAAGAGCTACGTGATGATAAATATTTGGAAAATGCTACAAACAGTAGCTGCAGTGTAGTGATTAAAAATGCACATTAACTTCTCTTTTCCTCAGTTTCTCTATTTATAAAATATGAGCAATAATTGTACTGCCTTCATATGATTGCTAGAGGATTAAAATGAGTGAATTCATATAAATTGTCCAGCATATCAACTGCATTGAAAATAATTACCATTATTGTGTTAAAGCCTTTGAGAGATCGCACAATAAAGAAACCTCTGTAAATGAAATTAGCTCATCCTTTTCTAAACATGGCTTATTATGGAATCAGCACCTAATAACATGGCAGAGAAGTCTGAGGAGGGCTACTGGACTCAGGGTTTTAAGGACCAGAGACATGAAAATAGTCTGGCAGCCTCTCTTAAATGAAATGCCTATTAATTGTCAATGCTAATCTTTCTGTTTCAATGCTCTTTTATTTTTTGTCTGACAAATTCTTACTCATCTCTGATGGAGAAATTGAAATCTTGGCCCCAATTCTCCATCCCTTTATGTATCCACACTCTTTGCAATGTGATTTTGCAGCAATTCCCATTGAGAGGTGGATTCTATTTCCTTATCCCTTGAATGGGCAGGTCTTGTGAGTTGTGTTAGCCATTAGTATATTGCAAAAAGTGATGTTCCAAGTGTAGGCTTCACAAGAGACTCCACGCATCTCTTTTTCTGCCTTTCATGAGAACATGTCCAGCCTATCCTCTTGGACCACAAGGCACAAGGAATAGAGTGTAGTCAGTCCTGTTGTCCTAACCAAGGCCCCAGTTGTGGAAGGAGCTAGCCTGGAAGAGCTAGCCCAGCTCAACCTAATTGACTGCCGATATATGCCTGAGTCCAGCTGAGATCAACCGTGCCAACCTTAGGTCATGAGGACCTCCCAGCTGAACCATATTCATGTATATGTGGTGTTATTTTAAGCCACAGATTCTAGGGTTTGTTATACACTGTTATTATAGAAGTAGCTTTGCTAATATACCACCTGTAGGTCTTAGCTCAATGGCAGCTTCTCCCTGTAACTTTCCCTCACACAACACAACCTGGTTTCAGTGTTCCTTCTTTGTTTTCTCTTAACAATGGTGCTTCCCTTTTTCCTAACACGTTTTGTTGGATGGTATAATAATCTCTTGAGTTGGAGATAGTGAGCTTTCTTGAAGGCTGGGTCAATGTCTTAATTGCGAATGTCTGATTGTAGCAGAGAGGTCTAGCACATAGCAGATGATAGTATTTGCATAACTCTTTAATGTTTGATTTGTGAAAATGCTCATGGTTTTAAAGCCCTGGTGTCATCTGAAAACCAGAGAATGGATTGTCTTATTGGCGGAGCACTTACTTTATGTAGGAACACTATCATTTAGACAACATGTGTTTTGCCTTAGATACTCTTTAAACATGCATTTGCCTCATCAAGTTATTTCCTAAAATCATCCTATGTGGTATGAAAATATGGGACCTTATTATTTTTTTAACTCACTGTATGAAACATTAACCTTTATATTAGAAAGTAAGTTGCATTTCACTTAATTCAGGGTAAGCAAGGCATGTTTTTTTTTTTTCTTAAATTTTAAGTATAAGAAACATGCTAACATTGAGAACATTATTGGTCTTGCTGTAACCTCCCTATGTCTACATAACGAACACTCCAGGATGTCTCTGTTCAGAAGGACAACTACTCAGAAACGAGTTGTAGATGTGTTTATGGTTGAAACAGTTCTTGAACACTTACTTTATGACCTGTGAACTAGATATGATTATCCTCTTTTAGAGACAGTCTCTTGGCCAAGGTCATAAATCCAAAGTGGGACAGACTCAGGATTCCCATCCAAGCTTGTCTGCTCTCAAACTCATTCTGCTAACTACTATGCATACCACCTCTCCAAAATAAGATGAAAGTGAACCCTCACTGACTATTTTACTAAGGACCATGGAATGTGCCATTGGCTTTACATGAACCTTTTCATTTAATCTTTGGACTTTGGAGAAAATATACCATTCTGTTCTTATCCCTATATCATCAATGTAGCAGAAATGTTAAGTATCTTGTCTGGTATCAAGTGCACAATGATAGAGTCAGGACTTGAACCCAGACTCTGCTATCATGCAGAAAATGCTAAATAAATATTTTTTGAGTGAATGAGTAAACCCCTGTCAGAATAAAATCAAATTCTAACAAATGTTCACTATATGAAACAAGCATAAATTTGTGCAAACTAATTTAATCCATTCAAAATTTGTTCCTAACTCAACAAAGTAGCTTTTAAATGAAGATTCAATGTTTTTGAATAGTTTACTACAGGTTCAAGCCAATCTGTTATGATTTCATCCAGATGAACTAGTTACATCCAGATTTTTATGCTAGTCACATCATTCTTCTAGTTAAAATCTATTTTGAGGAACTCAAATTGGATTTATTTGCTCTAACTATTCAAATAAGTCTGAAATTTTGGGTCTGGTTTTGCATAACTATAACTGATTTACCTCGTTTAAGTTAATTTAAACTAATTTTCATTCGGCCAGTAGATTAAATATATTTTAAGTAGCATTAAAGCTCTGTCTAACTTAAAATGGTCAGAAAGAACTGTTGGAACCATGCATAGCCTCTTTGTAGGTATTCTTATCTGTCCCTAGTAGTCTTATAAGAAAAAGAATTTTATGGTCAACAGGCTTAGGAAGTGTGGCATAGACTCCCCCTCCTTCACATCTATCATATACATAAAGGTTTTCTTTTTGAGATGGAGTTTACTCTGTTATCCAGGCTGCAGTGCAGTGGCATGATCTTGCCTCACTGCAACCTCTGCCTCCTGGGTCAGGCGATTCTCCTGTTTCAGCTTCCCAAGTAGCTGGGATTACAGGCATGTGCCACGATGCCCAGCTATTATATTCTTTTTAGTAGAAACAAGGCTTCACCGTGTTGGCCAGATTTGTCTTGAACTCCTGACCTCGAGTGATCCACCCATCTTGGGCTCCCAAAGTGCTGGGATTATAGGCATGGGCCACCATGCCTGACTGTCACATACATAAAGGTTTTCAAAAATCTAGTGTTGAGAATATTTTATTTTACTTCATAGCTTTTTAAACTTAATTTGAAAAAAATGTTATCTTTCTTTGGAAATGGTATTTTTTAAAAATCTGTTTTAAACCAACTTTTGACCTTTTTAAAAAATTATAATAGACCAGGAGCCATCTTTGGGTGGATCATTCTGGTTCAACTGGCTCTGATCTGTTCTCTAGGTAGTTATGAGTAGATTTGGGGATGCTCTCAGCATTTTAAAACCACTCAGAACAGGTTTAATCAGCCACATGTATTTGGAATGTACAACACTATACCTATTAATATGTTCCCACAGAAGAGCAGAAAATGTTCTACACAGTCTGGAAAATTAATGCAAGCATTTTTGAGGAATAAAGTGATTGGTATTCCAGTATTCCAGTTATGGAATGGCTATGATGACCTTGGATTGCATAAAAGTATATCCCAAGGAAGCGTGTGTGTGTGTGTGTGTGTGTGTGTGTGTGTGTGTGTGTGTGTGTGTGTGTGTGTGTGGTACTGGAGTGGGATGTTAGAAATAGTTTTCTTGCTTCCAGTAGCCTCACAACACTGCCTCACTCTTGAGACTTGAGCAAAAAATTTGGTTCCATATGTTAACAGATACTTGAAAACTGTCCTTTCAGAGAGCATTCAACTCCTGCTAGGACACGGCAGGCAGGCGGTATACAAATCGCATCTTCATCGAGATTTCAAAGTGCCACTCATGTAGTATCCTAAAATGTCAATAAAAGACTCTTTATTCATAAATAACCGATATGCAGTAATTTACGCCTGTACATTTATCTTGAAAAGTCTGTAACCATCCAGTTTTGTTTTTTTTTTTTTTTTTTTTGCAAACTCTACATAAAACATCCAAACTGTCCATTTTGTTCAATACAATATAACACAGCTGTTTGGCATTACCAAATATATATGTATATATATTTATAGATATGTACATGTGCTGAAAAAGAAGCCAGTGCAGCCTTTTCTAAGAAGTCCATCCAAGTATTTACTATACAACATTCAGAATTTACATTGATAATACAAGGCACAAAAAGTGTGGTCTGAAGCCAAGGCCATGCTTCATTCAACCTCTCTCCTCCTGGCTTGCTCACTCCTTCAGCTTCATGTCAAACTAAGTGTTCAGCCCTGCTTTATATTTTACTTTAATTTTTGGCTTTGAACACATCAAATAAAAGTTGAGAGTGATATGGGTTTGAGATATGAATCACTTGAAAGAACACCCACACGCACCTTCCCAAAATAAACAGAACAAAATGAATCTGTTTTAAAATTCATCCATGCAGAAATGGAGGTATGAAAGTACTCATATGTTTTTGAGTCTGGGTCAGAAGAATGAGCCAGTTTTCTTCTAAATGCTGAGGTTGGCAACGTTTCTAGGTTGAGACTTCCTGGAGTGCATGTACCAATCAGACATGATTATGAAGAATGGGTAATTCTGAGTCTTTATTCCAGTTTGGAAAACGAGAACATTGTTTTTTCCAACGAGAAAGTTCCCAGATTCTGAGTACTTTCCCACCTTTGTATAGAAAAGCTTTGAATGGGAGTGACCTATATGATCTAGGATAAGCCTTGGAGGGTGTTTCTGATTGAAAGTTTTCAGTTACCCTCTGCTGAGGCTTATGTTTCTGACACCTGGCACAGGGTGTGCTCTCTCTCTCAGCATCATCGGAACTAGCTAATGGACGGATATTGGAATTATTAGGTCTATTTCTGATTGTAATGTCTGTGTTTCAGTAATGGGGTCATAAAGCATGATACTCTGCTGACAAATTCCCCTCAAATATCACCTCTCCTTTCTACAATTCACCAGAACCATAGTTAAATCTCCACCTACAGATATTAAAATTTAAGAGAATTATGTAATTTGGCCAATTTGGGGATTTGAGTGTAAACAGTGCTTGAAATTAGTGAAATACTTTTTAGGGTTACCAAAGCTGGAGGCAAAAGGGCATTTCCATTGTAATCATGCCTTTTGTGAAAGTATTTTGACACACATTCCCCTTCATGCAAAGAACTACCTTACCAAATTTAGTAATACGGTCTATAATTCAAAGCTATAACTTTTTTGAAAAATAAAATGGAGCCCTGCTGAACTCATCATTAGTATGGGGAAGGGGATTTTTATGCTTGGGTGTAATCATGAAGCTTACTGCCTTTTTTGTCTTTGGGTCAGATGGAGGGCGGGTGCTAGGACATGAAGTTTAAATGTTACTGCCTTAGGTCCACCTCTTGAGGACGTTCCAAATCCATGATCTTCACAGCAAAAGGAAAAGCAATGAGTAGCTGCTTCAAAAACCACAATTATTCTATGCGAGTTAAATTTCCTACTTCAGATCACGGTACTACACACTAGTGACTAACGGCCAGGTCTGATTTCCATCCCCTGTAATTTTTTGAAGAAGTATAGTGTACACGTTGCCATTTTGGATGTCACAAATGACCCTGGAGTGGGGATCCGAGGAGTTCATGGTAGACACTGGCTCTCCTAGAAACGCTTTTGCAAAAACACCACATGCTGTCAATACAGCCAAACAGCTTTGTAACGGCAGCTTTCGGAATAGTTTGGAACGTAAAAACACAAAATATGCAACACGTCTAAGATTAGTAACATTTTCACTTTTGTGACATTGGACAAAATACATTTTTGCTTATAGTTCAGGAAAATTCTATGCAGACAAAACAGTGGAAAGTACGGAAACAGTGGCCATTCAGCTTTTTGCTAAAGCATCGATTTTCAAATACAGCGCTACGGCAAGTAACACCAAAGGCGAATACAATTGTGTCATCCTCTGTAGGCCAACATTTTGCTCTCCCATTTGCTGTGGCCATCACCTCTAGTCCAGTCAATGAGGGTTACTGAGGATTCAAACTCTGCAGTGTTTCATGAGGAAACAGTGACAATGGGCCACACACAGTAGGCCAGAGTGGAAGATTTCTCAGCTCCTTCACGATTCCTGTGACCTCTACAGAGCTGGAACAAAGACCTCTGCGAGAACTTTGCCTTCAACACATCTGATAGCTATATCACTCAGCACATTTACAGAGGGCAGAAGGACTAAGAAATTGAAGAGAAAATGGCTAAAGAAAAAAATAAAAGCATATCAAGAGATTTTTATAACATTTTGAAATTCACAAGTATGTTTGCCAAAAGTTTGGCAAGTAGAAAATGCTATCTAAAACCAATGATCCTATTTTAATCATCTATATTTGCTTATCAATCCTAATGCTAAGAATGTTTGTCAAGGAAAATAGTTACAATAAATCCAGAACTTTTAATCCAAAGAGAACCCTGTTTTAGTGATTTGACTTAATATCTCTTCCCAAAGACAATTGAAAGAAAAATATAGAGACCTCGGCAGAAGACACCACCTGCAGTTGGAGATAAAAATAAGAAGAAAAGTTCTCTTTAAAGAGAACTGTGTCAATTCTTTTTCATCTCTTACAAAAAGGCCAATAAAATTTTTGTGGGAGTACATCTGAGTTTTATGAGACTTCTTGCACTGGTAAATGAAGTTTGCATTTAAATCCATAGAGCAAGCTTCCTTTGGCTTAAAGGATTTTAATGTAAACCAGTAAGACTGTACAAGCAATGTTGTAAAAATTGTAAATTAATTTTATGATGCTATAGTCTGGTGAAGCTGTGAAGTGCACCATTTTGGTGGCATAGTTTAAAGCTATATTTAAAGCATGACTATTAGACTTAAATGCCTTTGAGGATTGAAAGATTTGACATTGAGTGGGATATTTTTTGCAAAAAATTTAAGTAACTTACCAAGTACTCAAGGCCACTTTTAATTTTGCTTCATTTTGCAATAGGACAATAAAATTTCCAAATTAAGTACTTGGACAGATAAGTAAATCTCTTTGAAGAGGGGCATTTGCGTCACAGTGAACAAATATTACGATAGGACTAAATTTAGGTCACAGTGAATAACTGTAAGTTCAAGTGTAAGCTAACTTTTTATCTGATCTGCAATTCCACCTCCTGCCCACAGCTTGGTCTGTAAATCTCACAAACATAGGTTCTCTTTGAAATTCTATTATAAAAGTGCTGTGCAATCCTGACATGCAGTGACCACAGAATTTCATACATTTCTATAGAAATCCTATGTAGGATCCTAGCAGAAATAAGTAAAAGAGAAATGTAAAGAAGAAACAAAATAGGCTGAAGGATAAATTTTACTGAACCTTAAGGACGAAGTCTGAGGTGAATCATGTTAACTTCTTTCTTTGTTACCCTATATGATATGATGTTCAAGTGTGTTTATAAAACCCAGGCCAAAGGAAAAAAATCCATGGGAGGGAACTCCAGATTCAGGATTGACATCAATCTCATCTCATCTTAAAATAATCTAGACAGATTTGAGGGAAAATCATTTAGAATTTTCATCTGTTTAAAAATATTTAAAACATGTCAAACATCTAAAGACCTGTGTGGATTCACAGAATAGATGAAACAATTATAACGCTAATTCAAAGGGAAGAAGGAAAATGCTTAGGATGGTATAAAACAAAAATCCTCCAAGATGGATTCTAACACAACCTCTATAATGTGCTTTCTACAAGTTTTTACTCAACAGTTAATGCATATTTTTTCTGCACGCCACCCCATGCCAACCAACTTTAGCTTATTGTGACTGGCTGACCATCTACTTCTCTCTTTCTCTTTCAGAAATTATATCAGTGATGTCAGATGATTTACATTTTCATACTGTTTCTCTATTGTTTCCTAGAAGAAACAAATAAGTTAAGCAAACTAGCAAAATGATGCTTTTCTGATCTTGACATGGTATTGTGAAAATATGCTTGACAGTTCTAAGATGATTTCTTTGTTCTACATCATAAGCCTTTGGTTCCTGAGAAAAGCGTGATGCTTTTGAATTACGTGTAGCAAAGCCTTCTATCTAATACAGGGGACCACATATACCACACATTAGTTAGAGAAAATGGCCAACACATTCAAGAGTTCTTCCATGCCTTATCCATGGTATCATAAATTCAACCCATCTTTAGGCCTTTTTCACTTGTGTGGAGATTCGTAAAATTATTATTAATTTTTTTTACAAGGGATCTATAAAAACGTTGTTGAAAAAAATGGGTCATATCCCAACTGCCAAGTACTCCCTACCTCCCCCATTCCCTGACCACTTTTTATTCTAATGTAGCTAACCTCAAAGTAGCTGACTAGCTGTCTTGTGGTTCATCTGGGTCCTTGACTTTGGTTGTCCTGATTGTGGAAAGCAAATTACAATATCCACCAGAAGATGAACAAAAGCAAATCTGTTCGTCTTTAGTCTACCAGGATATCTTGTCAAAAATGATTTAATAGGATAAAAAGACAGAGTAAAGTGGTAAGGTGAGGATCATGAATTATCTGTGGATTTTAATCCTCCACAATATCAGTGCCTCCTAATGTAAAAAAAAATCATAGAGCAATAGACTATTCAGCCTCCCTGAATATGCTTTCTATAGGGAAAAGCATATTCTATAGAGAAAGCATATTCAGGGGGCTGAATAGTCACAGCACGAAGGCTACCTAAACAATGCGTGTGGTTTCAGGGACACTGTGGTAGAGGTATTCCTCAAGTATATTTACTCAAATATTATTTTGAGCAAAGACTGCTAATTTCCCAAGAGGCAAAATGAGGATCACATACAGTCTTACTGAGAGATTATGTGATGACATAGTACCAACATATTAGACAATATCAAGAATCTGGATTGAAAAATACAGTAAAACCCATTTTCTTGTAATAACAATGTTAGAGAACTAGATCAATATATGCCTCCTATAATTATAGCTGATTTGAGTCCTATCACATCTGCAGTTCATGTGTTTTTGAACCTGCTTTAATCTCTCCTGTCTCCATATCCATGTAATAAGCTGTGTTCTAATAGCACTCAGCAATTTGAGTGGCTTAGATGGGAATAGAGATGGTCCCACTTTGTTGGGTTAGAAAAAACAATTTTCCATATTGACAAGTTTAATGATGCTCATTGATACCTCTCTACTGCAAGGGCTAAGGCAGAGGAAGAAAGAATAAGGTTACATTTGTCTCAGGAAAAAATAAAAAGGTGGAGTGCTCTAGTTTGTGGTCTGTCTTACCTCTCCACTGTGTCTCCATTAAGTGGCTAGAAGAGAAGGGAGCTGGTGCTGTATGATGTGCTCAGATTCTAAATTCTAAATGCCCTCCTTGACGTTGTTGAAGTCATACATGTGGGTTGGCAACCTGTTTTGCTTTTAAAAGACAATTTTACAATGATTTCTGATATCACAGATGCCAGTTGGTAGAAAACTCTGACAGTCTAGTACCAGAATCTGCTGGCCTTTTGGGACACATCATTAAAAACTTGTTTTAAAACTGCCTTCCCAGCATTTTTGTAGCTGGGAATTTTTGTAGCATTATTGTAGCTCATCTTTTCCCACAACTACTTCTGCCCTCATTTTATCCTTGCCACTCCAAATCTGAGGAATTAACCCAAATGTGGATTCCAAGGAGACAGTAGAGTCCTCTTATATGTACGAGAGCTTGTAATTTTTCCTATTAACATGTTTTACCTATATAAAAAATTTAGTTTCTTCACCCGGGGAATCTAACTGATTGCAAATGAAGGCTGAATTTTCCCAATGCCACTGGGCAGAAAGCGGCCTCTTTCTTTCCCATTTAAAGCAAATGTCCCCCAAGCTGGCCATCACTCTGTTGCATGGGAGGAAGCGGACTAGAGTCCATTTTGCCTGCTGTAGTTGAAGTCGGCTTCATCAAGCTGGGATTCCGAAATGTTTGAGAGTTTCGTGTGTGTCCTCCCAATCTCTTCAAGGGCACAGGCCAGGGAGTCAAGGTCACCATCATGCTGATGACGAGCTTCCCACAGGTTCAAAATGACAGCAGATGGGCTACTTTGTGTAGCGAAATAAGATAAATTCCTAGATGGAGAGAGTTAAAAAGAAGAACAAAACAAAATATGAAAATAAAGGAATAAACACCAATAAGAGAATTAAAAATAGATATTAATAGATATTATTACAGTAGGGGTAAAAGCTATACTAAGGCAGGTCTAGGGCAGTCTAGTTTGTATCCTAGCACTCAACTGAAACTGTACTGTGAAATGTTACCAATAACCTTATCTCCCAAGATTTGTTTTGTCTTCAGAGACAGGGTCTTGCTCTGTCACCCAGGCTGGAGTGTAATGGCATGATCATAGCTCACTGCAGCCTTGACCTCCTGGGCTTAAGTTATCCTCCTGCCTCAACCTCCCAAAATGTTGAGATTACAGGCATGCAAAACTATGTTTGCCCCCAAGTCTTTTGAGTCCTCACCTTCCTTGAACTCTTTGTGTGTGTTTTCCTCTTGACCGTCCCCTTGACATGCTCTATTTCATTAGTTTATGTCATACTTTCACTCATTCCTATTTTTTTCAAAATATGTGACCCGTCTCTACTTAGGCAAACATAAAGCCTTTCAAGGTTTTATCTTTGATTTCTTGTTGTTCTTTCCTTCCTCAGTGGGCTTATATACTAAGTGGAGTAGTTATCAAACCAAGTAAATAGTATTCTAAATGCATACCTCCAATTTTTAAGTTAATGTGAGCTAATAATAGATCTCTAAATGACCTTGGAGTTGTTCCAATTACAGATTCCTCTACCTTCACAAATGCAATGCATCAGAAACTAATATCTCCATGCCTCCTAACTGGTCTTCTTCCTAACTAGAACAGGTATCCCAGTATTTATAACTGTCTTTTTAATCTCTCACACTAGACCATTTGTTTTCAATTCTTCCTTTTATATTTTTTCTTTTTAACATACTCATCAGCTTCTTCGTTGCTCTCCATGTTTACCACTTATACCTAATTTATACTCTATCATTTTATGGTCTAAATCACACAAAATCTTTAGAGTTTTTCCAAACTCGGATATACCCTGCATTCTATTTCCTCAATCATGAAATACCTACTCTAGTTGTTTTCAATGACTTCCTTGGTCTGGCCTTGATCTAGCTATGGATATAGATATACAAATACCCATAGCTAGATATGGATATCCCTATCCATAATATATATAATATTACACATATCTATTATATATATTATGGATATATATTATGGATATATATATATTATATATATTATGGATACACACACACACACACACACACATATATATATATATATATATATATATATTTTTTTTTTTTTTTTTCCTTCCACACAGTCTTCTTTTGCTCTTTGAGCCACTGACCCTGACTTAGGTAACACTTTGCTTCTTGTTTTCATTTATTCTGTTCACTAGGAAGGTCCACTTTCTTCCTTTATCCTCTTTATCAAGATCATACACCCCTACAAATTGACAAGTTTAATTATGCTCCTCGATACCTCTCTACTGCAAGGGGTAAAGAAGAGGAGGAAGGAATAAGGGTAGATTTGTCTCGGGGAAAAAAATGTCTCAATTTTTTGTGTGTGTCCCAATGGTTCAAAATCCCAATGGTTTTTTGCTGTGTCCTATGGCTCAATTTTCATTTACTCTTTTCCCAAAATGATTTATGTCATCTCTGAACTCTTTTTATGCTTGTACTTAACTTTCATGTGAATAAAATGCTTATCTATTTGTGTGTTTGTGTGAGCATGAACTCTGTGTTCCCAATTTGACCACAAACATCTGAAGGGCAAGGATAGTATCTATTAATTTTCTGAATCTGCTACCGCACTTGTGATAATACAATGACAGGTGTTTATTCAACATTCTTCAGCCAGGTAATTGATTCCTACAATACTTTTCAATAACATGGTATGTTCAGTAAAAGCAGGGCAACCTTTAGGACAGTAACTTTGCTATGACAAAGACAAAGACAACAGAAAAGATTAAAGGTCACTGTTTTTCATAGGGACTTTTACAGTAAGGATAGAAATGTCATCTCTGGTAAAATTCTGATGAGTTGAAAAGGTTTTCTAGAGTCAGCCAAGTATTTCCTATCTTGAGGATGGTATTACTTTCTCTCACCACGCCCAGCTTATGGTCACAAACAGGACTGACGTAGACCAGAACACTCAGATGACAGACAAGCTTTTAAGGATGTGTTGCCCTTTACAGGAGTCACAGATGCATGCACACACATACAAACTGTGAGTGAATAAAGTGCTCTTTTATTCAAAGGTCTTAAGATCCCGTTTACAGTCAGTTGGTTGCCAAATAGCACTACAAGTACATTACACTAATAGACACCTTTAATTATGAAATAGAGAAGCCCAGCTTAAAAACATTCTTGGCAGTTTGTCTTTTATCTTTTTTTTCTTCCTCCTTTCCTTTCTCCTTTTGTTTTTCTTTGATGGTTATTCATTTCTATACTAATAGAAATGGCAAAGCAAACCTTGCTTAAGTAGTTGAAGAGATCTTAGTTCCTCTTATTTAAGAAATTTGTTTTGGCTGAGTGTGGTGGCTCAAGCCTGTAATGTTAGCATCTGGGGAGATGCAGGTGGGAGAATCACTTGATGCCAGGAGTTCAAGACCAGCCTGGAAAACAAAGCAAGACCTCTGTCTCCACTAAATTAGCCAGGGTGCGGTGGTGAATACCTGTAGTCTCACCTACTCAGGAGACTCACTTAAGCCCAGGAGTTCAAAGCTGCAGTGAGCTGTGATTGCACCACTGCATTCCAGGCTGGGCAGCAGAGTGAGACCCTGTCACAAAAAAAAAGAAAAAAAAAAAACCTTTGTTTTGAATATTGGCACTTCTTCCTTGTCATGTAGAGATGTTTATAGGGAAAGTTGCAATATCTTCCTACAAACACTGTCACCAAAAACCAGGTAGAAATGCAAACTGAAGGAACAGCTGGGAGAGAGGCAAACAGAGATGAGGCCTGAGTTGACTTCGGCTAGCCTGTGTGACAGTCTTCTTTCATGATCATTATGAGAATGATAACCATGAAGATTCTTTTGTTTCTAGCATGGGTAAATGATCCTTTATGATCTCTATTGTTCTTTCAAAAACAACAGCTACAACAAAAAAGCAGCAGTACTTTCTCCCAATTTTATTAAGGATTTACATTTACATTTTGTATTTGCTATTGAACAACAATGAACTTTTGCCCTATGGGAATGACTAGAATCTTTGTGATCCTACTTACCTTGAAAGTTAACACTCTGTTCTATACCAGGGGTTGATAAACTTTAGCTGTAAATGAACAGATAGTGAATGTTTTTGGTTTTGGGGGCCATATATGGTCTGTGTTGCTGCTACTCTACCCTACCGTGGTATTGCAAAAACAGACAGAAACAATACATTACGTGAATGACTGTGGCTGTGTCCCAGTAAAACTTTATGTGGCACACTGATATTTGATTATCACACAGTTTTCACGTGTGGCACACAATATTACTCTTTTGATTTTTTTTCTGGCCATTTAAAAATGTGAAAACCACCCTTAGCTTATGGGCTTTATACAAGCAGGTGGTGGGCCAGATGTGGCCTGCAGGCTGCCATGCTGACCTCACTCCTCCACTGCCTTATAACCCAAAGTAGATTTCCATAGCTAGCAGTGATTTGAAAGAAGATCAGGCTGAAATTCCTGCATTTGAAAATAAGCAACTAGATGGCCAAAGTTGCTGAATTTCTAGCCCTATGTCCTGCCTCAGGCACGCTGAGGACTTTATCTTGAGTAAATGTTTGGAGATATTTGACATTTCAAGACATGACAGGAACACCATGACATAAAAACACAATGACAGAACCTTTAGAGAGGCATAAAAAGTAGGTTTTGAGGTTTCTAATGAATCATTGTCTCAACACAATATTAAAAATGTTGGTGAGTACACCTGCCTTGAGGATGAGAAGGGCCGGAGAATGACTCCTACCAGTCACATCGTTCTGAAAAGTCCTGAAAATGTCCTGATTTGTGGAATAAGCACCCAGGGCTAAAGGAAGCTAAATGATCAAAAGAGGCAGAAATATAACTCGCTTGGCACAGCTCTCTGAACATATTGTAGCAAGTGAAATGTGCTTCCAAAGCAAGTATTAGATTTATTCTTTGAATTTGCACAAGCACATTCAGCACAACATAAACAAATCTCAAATTCCACTTAATTTTAATACATACATAGAAGAATGTGTTGACTTTATTAAAAATAGTAGAATCGGTTTTTCAGTTAACAGACATCCTATTGTAAGAAAACATTTTAAATGGTCCATTTTCAAGGTATTATAAATCTAAGCACTAATGTAACAAGCCACACAGCTCATGCACCTAGAAGGTCATGATAAGTGAACAGAATGTAGAGGAGGGGTCACCCATAAAGGGAAGAAAGTTTCATTATTAGGAAGTCAAAACTTAAGCAGGGAAGGTGACAGGGTATACCTTATGATGTATAAATGAAACTTAGGTGATGCCAGGAAGATCGTTACCCCACAGTACTCAACCAGTGAGGAACTGGAGGAGAGACTTGGGTGCTAGGAGATAAATTACCTGTTGTAGCTGCCCTGAGTATGCCTGCCTACCAGACAGCTGATCTTGCAAGGCCGCTATTAAAAGTCTCACTTTCGCTGTTCTTCCTGCCTCTGCATCTATTCTTTGAGTTTGGACAGGTGAGCCTGTTTCTCACACTATTAAACTACATTTATTTGTTTACAGTAGAATAATATACAGGCTGGGCATGGTGGCTCAAGCCTATAATCCCAGCACTTTGGGAAGCCGAAGCAGGAGGATCACCTGAGATCA
Organism: Ateles fusciceps; assembly: GCA_036589455.1. Lineage (NCBI taxonomy): Eukaryota > Metazoa > Chordata > Mammalia > Primates > Atelidae > Ateles > Ateles fusciceps. The sequence continues at coordinate 1,586,706 of JAZHEH010000424.1, read as the reverse complement.
GGAGTTCAAGACCAGCATGGCCAACATGGTGAAACCCCCATCTGTACTAAAAATTCAAAAATTAGCTGGGTGTGGTGGCAGGAGCCTGTTATCCCAGCTACTTGGGAGGCTAAAGCATAAGAATTGCTTGAACCCAGGAGGCAGAGATTGCAGTGAGCCAAGATCCCACCACTGCACTCCAACCTGGGCGACAGAGCGAGACTCTGTCTAAAAAAATAATAATATATAAAAACCCTCTAAAATTTCAATGCAATAGGCTACTTCTCAAAGATAGCTGAATTATTTTGCTGCTTACATGTGTGCAAATGCATTATGATTTTATGAAAACTGGTATGTCATATATTCATCTAATCTCCTTGTAAAATTATTCGCATCCCAATGTGACCCATCTCTCTTCATCATAACATTGGTGCATTTGGGCACTGGCAGGTAAATGCACATACCATTTAGGGAACATTGTTAATACGGTACAACAAAACTGAATTCACAGCAATAGTTGATTTTAAGCAATTTCCTGAGTGTGTTTGATTTTTTCTGAAATGGAAGCAGAACATTAGCAAAAAGAGTAATCCTGAATATTCAGATAGATGCCTGAAAACGAAACTTTATTTTTTCATTTGACAAATTTTTAAGGAAGCAAATGCTTACTGCCTCATCTTAGATGCTTCAGATTAACTTTTTTATGCCTTGAACTCCAGGGAAGCTTCGTCATACCCCATTCTGATCAATGGAGGTAACTCTGAAAACCAAGATTTATTTTTTGTAGTGTCATTAAGATGTTATATAACAAGGAGACATAAACGATCTACTCTCTATTTTTTTATTTGTTAATTATTTTATTTTTGAGACAGAGTCTTGCTCTGTCTCCCAGGCTGGAGTGCAGTGGTGTGATCTCGGCTCACTGCAACCTCCACCTCCCAGGTTCCAGCAATTCTTATGCCTCTGCCTCCCAAGTAGCTGAGATTACAGGCATGTGCCACCATGCCCAGCTAATTTTTGTATTTTTAGTAGATATGGGGTTTCACCATGTTGCACAGGCTGGTCTCCAACTCCTGGCCTCCAGTAATCAGCCTGCTTTCACCTCCCAAAGTGCCGAGATTATAGGTGTGAGCTGTTGTGCCTGGCCTAAACATTCTAATCTCTAAATTTTAGGAATTTACTTTAGCATCATTTTGTCTTCAATCCATTTCCCTAAGCCCTATGGACTCAATGACTTTATCTTTTCCTTTGGAACTCTGAGTGAGCACAGATAAACTAAAATACAGGGACAAGCTGATTAAAGCTTAAGCAAAGACAGCCCAATACATTCATCCATGTAAGTTCATTGAGTACTAATGGTTTATTAAATCTAATTTTGTTTTCTTGAGGGTCAATGCTTTCTATACACCTGAGTTCCAGGGGATTTGTTTTATTACCATGATTAATTTTATCTTTCGGAGACTTCTCATCTCCATCCCTTGGCCTCAATTAAAAGCCCATGCTTTATGTAGAAGCCAGGGCAATACTAGAAACTTCTGAATCTTTACCTTACCAATTTCACCTGCTAGACATAGGCCAACTTATAATGGTGTATATGAGTTAAAAACCAAATTTGTATATAGAATCTTAATTTTCAAAATACATCTTTAATAACCTTGTTAAAATAATAAAACTGATTTGAGGATTTTTGGAAATAATTATTGAGCTTTCCGTTTTCTTTTTTGGACGTATAAAGGCGGGGTGGAGAATTGGGGAACCAGGATAGAGTTTTGCCTTATAGGTCTTTATAAATTATTGCAACACAGGGCTAATTTTATGAACAGTGGCTAGAGATACCACCCTTTCTTTAGGAGTGTGAAAGCTTTCAGATCTTCCCAAATCCCTGAGTATTCAAATGCAAATATCTTAGGGACTAGTACATCTAAATCCTCCATCAGTTAACAAAGAGATTAGATAACAGGAATGGAGAGAAAGGCACAGGGCTCAGGCTCTATCTTAGCCCTGGGGGAGGTACACTGAAGAGCTACCAAGGGCACCTTGCACTTCCAGCTGGAGTCCATCCAGCTCAGTTTTCTCAGTCTGTGAGGGCCTCTCTTTTATTCGAAATTCCAGATAACAAAGCTTTTATTTCAGTTACTCAGAATCATGCTACCAGGAGGACAATCTACCTATTTGCAAGCTTGTAAGCTCCTCCCATGACTGTGTGTGAGAATGAATTTCATACTAAAATATACTAGGGGATTGCATCTGAGTTGCAGCCCCACGTCCTTAGCAGAGAAGACTCCTCAACCCAGGTACATGCAATAATTTCCTTCAGAATTTGAGCTTTTGCCCAACACTTTCAAATAGAACGGAGCATTTGTACCTGTGACATGAAGACAGCAAGTTTAACTGTTTATAGTCTAGAAATTGTTGCTACTTACATCTGACTCCTTTTTTTTTTTTTTTTTTTTCCAAGATAGGGTCTCACTCTGTCACCCAGGCTAGAGTGCAGTGGTATGATCATAGCTCACTGCAGCTTTGACCTCTCAGGCTCAAGTGATCCTCTCAAGTAGCTAGGACCACAGCCTCTCAAGTAGCAAGGACCACAGGTGAGCATCACCATGCCTGGCTAATTTTTTAAAAGGTTATTTTTGGTAGAGATGGGGGTCTGACTATGTTACCAGGGCTCGCCTTGAGCTCCCTCAGATCAAGTGATTCTCCCATCAAGGCCTCTCAAAGTACCAGGACTACAGGTGTGAGCCACCACGCCTGGTCACTGTTTTCAATTTAGCTACTAAAAAGGTTATTTTTAAAAGATCTTCTTTTTGAGTAGTTTGTCAGCACAAAAAGTAAAAACAAAGTTAAGCTGACTATAATAAATTGGAAAACATCATTACAAAAACAGTGTATAATCAAACTGTATAGCACCAAATAGGGAATTGAAACATAGTCGTAATGGAAAAATATTAATATCTCTGCTATCATTTTAATTGTCTAATTTACTGAAAGCCTCTTATGTGACCAAAACCAACCCTCCATATGCTTCTTTAAATGCAAATAGAAGAGAAAACCCATTTATCCTCAAAAGCAGTAACTGAACAAACCATAAGCATTTGGCCCATTCATCAAGCTTTCATCCCCAAACTTCAAATTGACTGGGTAGTCAACAAGCAGCAAAGCAGCCTCCAGGAGAAAGCGAGCCAGTGCAGCATTTTTAAAGACTAAGCAAGAGGTGAGCACTAGATAACTCCTGCTGCCCCCAGTATCTTCCAGTGAGAGGAAGCTGGCATGGAAAACCTGAAAGGGAAGGACATGGGCACCTGAAAACATGCTGAGTTCCAGTCTGCCTTGTTCTAAAAGTGGTACATTAATCATTTCAGGCCAATTAATTTGGCAATAAAATTTCCCTCATCATTATCCTTTTACCTATTTCATTATCTGGTTCTTGAAAAGAAAATAGCAAGAATTCTTTCTTCTTTGGAAATGTATAAGAGCCCTGGATCCTTGAGGACTGTCTGTTGCCAAATGAGAACAAAGTCAGCTGCAGTCCATTTTCAATTCTCCAGTTTCATTCCTGACAGGATAAGCTTATGACAGTTTCTCAATTTGGAAAATGAAAAGATGATAAAACTTCACAAATAATTGAGAATAAATAATCACTAGAAGGATACTAATAAATTAGATACAATAATTTCTACGATTTTACATTCTCAAATTATAAAAACATACTTATTCAGACATATTGACATAGTTAACTTTTTTCAGTACTATTTGAAACAGCACTTGTTAAGGGGACTAGTTAGGTTATAAAGGGGTTTTGGCATGACTGTCTTTTCCAAAACATTAGCTTATAGGAGGGAACTTATTCCTTCAAAGCCTAGCGCGTGCACACACACACATACACACACTGCCTAGAAGATATGTGACACCCCTTGTCAGCATCCCCTAGAGCTCACAATGGGAGTATAACTTTACTTCTTTTGGAAGAACATAAAAAGCTTCTTTTCCATATTGCCTTCAGGATGGGCACCTGCCACTTACAAATCATATACAGCTTGTTCATGGCTAAACGTGTCCCAGGGCTGTCTGTGTTCAGCTTCACATAAGCAGATTGTTTCATGAGTCATTGACTTTGACAAAATGAAACCCAAACATCTCCACTTTGCTGTGTTGGGTCCCTCTGGCTTCACTGTAAGGGCTTTTTACATTTTAGACTCTGCATAAGTCCACAGTGGACCAGAACCAGAAAAATCTGATTTGGGCTTTATTGTATTTTGACTACAAGACCTATGTTTAATACTATCTCCCTATGCAATCATTCTTCTTAGAAGAGTCATCTGGTTTCTAGAACCAGGTAATAAAACTTGTTAAGGAAATACTTAATCACTTAAAATGTTCTCTTACAAATTAGATAAATCATTCCTAGGATTTTACTTTCTCAAATGTTAAAAACATCCTTATTCAGACTTATTGACATTGTCAGCTTTCTCGGCACTACTTAGGACATGAGACTGATTTTTTAGAAATGGCAGCCTCACACCCATTATTTGAAGGCTAGAATGTGTTTTCTAACCTGCAGAACCAAGAAGCTTAGTTTAGTGTGATCATAGTAAATCCCTAAACGCAAGAATGAAAATACCTAGAGCCCGTGGTCACCAAGTAACCACACTTAGGGGTCTGCCTGTGAAGCAGGTGCTCTGTCTGCATATTATACTCATTCCCTCTTTTTCTCCCTTCTTCCTTCATTCCAAAGAAATCTGGCTCTAGGACTCTTCTACCTCAGGTGAGTTCTCCACAGCTATTCAGAAATAGATTGCAAAGCTGCCTTGTGACCTTCCTCCACCCTTTCCCTCGGCTCTCTGGCCATCTCACTGTTCCTTTGCATCCAATTAATAGGATGGACAGAGGAAATGAAAAGACAGCACCTCAATGTGAGAAGATTCTGTTTCTCATGTTAAAAGATTTCATGGGAAACAAATTATAGCACAGCATGTCAGCCATGAGATAGGAGGAATTTCATGTGTACAGTTTTTATACCATAACCCATTAAATCTGAAGTATGTTTGAAATGTTTTAACTAGCAGACCAATAAGAAATATGTTTTCCCTGGCAAGTGCTTATACATGTTCAAACAAATATACTATTGGGAGGGCACTGGGAAAAACTGTTAATAAGATGTCATTTATCTGCTGCTTTCCATTTTGGAATCCTTTCTTCCATTGTGGTGACCTCCCCCTCTACTCATCTGCCCATATCTCATGGATCTGTTCCCATCTCATGAATCTGTTCCCATAGCAACTTGGTCAAGCTGGCTGTGTTTTCACAAGGGTTTCTGGAACATGAAAATTAGGAGGCATCACAGAAGAATGATCTAATAGTAGAATTTCAGGTACTGTTCATATCTGAGGGAAAAGATAGGAATCTTCCATGATATCAGCCATGTGGCCTGTTTTAAGACTCACTTTCAAGATCCCTTGATGCTTGTTCATATCAATTCTATCTATTAGGAGGCAGATTTTTAGAGTCAGGAACACTTTTGGCTAGGCATGGTGGCTCACGCCTATAATCTCAGCAATTTGGGAGGCCGAGGTGGATAGATTAGTTGAGGCCAGGAGTTTGAGACCAGCCTGGCCCACATGGTGAAACCCCATCTCTGCAAAAATACAAACATTAGCCAGGCATGGTGGCTCGTGCCTGAAATCCCAGCTACCCTGGAGGCTGAGGCAGGAGAATCACTTGAACCCAGGAGGCAGAGGTGGCAGTGAGCCAAGATCACACCACTGCACTCCAATGTGGACAACAGAGAAAGACTCCATCTCCAAACAAAAAATCACTCTCCTGTGAAGAAGTTAATATCATTCATTAAAGAAGTATTTATTGAATAACCCCCAAGTACATAATCTTCTCTCAGTATGTTAAACTGTAATTAAAAAATTTAAAAAATCATAGAAAATACAAAGCACCATGGAAGTTTAGGTATGGGGGGAACACTTCTACATAAAGCAGTTAGTTTCCAACGTTTAATTTGTTAAGTCCCCTGCATTGATCCCCCACCACCTACCCACTGCATGATCAATTCCTTATTTCATAGTTCTACCCATGTACCAATCACAGGTGGCCAGGAGCATTGAAATGGAGTTACTATGGCTGAATTTTCAGAATAAATGTGCAATCTCAGCTTTGAAATGCAGCAAGTATGAACTCTGAGTAATAGTCAAAGTTTGCTCACGGAATCTATAACTGCAACTGTTATCTATGACATTCTTTGCAAGGCTGTGTAGCTTATTTAGTGTGATCCATATGCCAGGCCGGTTTCAAGGCCACCTGTGTTGCCAGCCATACAGCGTACACTATTGACATTTCTCGCATTCTCATCGACTGCTAAGCTTTTTACTTTACATTCCCTGTCTTTTCCTTCGTGTTCAGATCTAAGTAGAGGCCTGACTGGCAAAAAGGCATATTATCATCAGTGATATGTGCATTTACCAAAAGGAGGGTAAGAAAACATTGTCACTGGCAATAAAGTAAAAGCAAATTTTTTTTTTTTGAGACAGGGTCTTGTTCTGTCGCCAGGCTGGAGTGCAGTGGTGGGATCTCAGCTCACTGCAACCCCTGCCTCCCGGGTTCAAGCAATTCTCCTGCCTCAGCCTCCCGAGTAGCTGGGACTACAGGCGCACGCCACCACGCCCAGCTAATTTTTGTATTTTTAGTAGAGACGGGGTTTCACCATGTTGGCCAGGATGGTCTTGATCTCTTGACCTCATGATCTGCCCGCCTTGGCCTCTCAAAGTGCTGGGATTACAGGCGTGAACCATCGCACCCGGCCAAAAACAAATGTTTTCTTCCACTTGTTTTGAAAGTCTTCCTTAATGATTTGAGGGTGGTAGCTTTACTAGCTTTTAAACAGTTTTTGGAATTGAATGGAGGGGGAAGAGTCAGGCAAAAGTGCTGTCACAAGATCAAGGTAGGTGAACTGCCTGAATAGAATGACTATGTGTGTACTCTGTGATCATCTTTTTGTGATCCCAGGGTTGATGAAATCCCAAGCTGTGTATGGCTTTCTTACTCAATAATATTGGCATAGAGACAATTTTAGATTTCTGTGTTTTAACACATTTACTATTAGTTCTAGACTATATTATTTGGAATCATAAGAGAGCAAAGACAATAGTTTGGGATTTTTACAATGGAAAGTTGTGATCCATTACATCCCCAAAAATCCCTCTTGTCTTTGGGACAGTACTCAAAACATAAAGAAAGCCTGACAATTTCTGCAAGATAGAATAAGCTGACAGAGAGCAAGGTGGCTGTGAGTAGTTTTCTCCTATTTTTCTGCAAGTATCTTGGTGGCCAGCTCTGCTGTAATCACATCAGCCTTAAGACAGAGCTGAATGAGAAGCCTCAGCTCCAGGTATTATCCTGATAGAGCCAACAACATCCTATGGAAGTTTTTCAAGGCAGATTCACTTAAATCAAAGGTCAGCAAACTACAGATTGCAGGACCAAATATGGGTCATTTTCTGTTTTTGTGAATACAGCTTACCAGTGCACAGTCCTATCTATTTGTTTACAGACTCTCTCTGGCTGCTTTTCTGTTATTGCATCAGAGTTGGATAGTTGCTGAGTAGTTGCAACAGATCTCATATGGCCTAAACTCTTTCCTGTCTGATCCTTTATAGAAAAAATATGTTTGCTAGACCTTAGTTTAAATCATTTTTGCTCCATAATTTGACTGCTTTTTGAGAGTAAAGCTGGAGATTAAAGAGAAAGGTAGAGAATGACACTCAGTGAAATCGGTATGTTGACTATATAAGATTTTCATTTATTTAGTATTATTACTGTTTTCAATCAGGGTCTTGTTCTGTCACCTAGGCTGGAGTGCAGTGGCACAATCATAGCTCACTGCAGTCTTAAACTCCTTGGCTCAAGCAATCTTCCTGGCTCACCATCCCAAATAGTTGGGACAAGAGGCATACACAACCATGCCTGGCTAATTTGTTAATTCTTTGTAGACACAGGGTTCTCCCTAAGTGCAACCCAGCCTTGAACTTGTGGCCTCAAGCGATACTTCCACCTTGGTCTCCTATAGTGCTAGGATTATAGGTATGAGCCTGACTATATAAGATTTAAAGACAGAAGTAGGTTCCACGTATTTGTGCTATTCTAATTTGCTATTAATTGTGGAAATGTCAAGGGGAAAAATTAGCATTTATTAAGAATCCACATATTCTGGATACTGTGTTAGAAATTTTCCATGAAATAGGTTATATGAATTATGTCAAAAAAATTTTCCTGGAGATGGGATCTTAGAGAAAAACAAAAACAAGTAAACTAACATGCACAGGAGCACTCAGGTTTTATGGCCCCAGACACAGAAGGGGGCAGTTGGCTCCAGGATAGTCATAGACTGCTCATTAGTGCCCAGATACAAAAGGTTGTTAAACTTAGTCTCCCAGTATGAAATGCATTTTCCCTACTGTGTAAGGTCAAACACTGATGACTTTGGAGATACTCCCTGTAGTTCTCTTATGTGTACTATAAATGGAGAATAAAATGTAATAAGGTTGGAACATGCATACGCTCATTCAGCAAATTAATGACAGCATCTATGGGCACACAGGTATTCTGTGACAATTTTTTAAAATGGTAACTTAAAAAATCATAAACTTTTATAGCCAGCATGAATTAGACTTAACATAGTTCAGATTCAATTGCATTTTTAGAAAAAGAAACACAGGGATAGTAAGTGACTCATTAGGCAGACTGGTAATGGTAGCAGAACCAAGGCTGTCATGTAGATCTTCTGAGTCCCTGTTCACTGTTCTTTTTTAACCACATTATGTTTTCTAGGTTCATTTTTCATTTTTGTATCCATGTTGATCAGAAAGGGAACTTGACATAGTCATGGTGTTCATTGATTATATATATACAAGACATCTCATCTTTTGTCAAAGTTGCTGAGAAATATTCAACCTAAGTTTTTCCCTGTACATTCACACATTTTTGTTTCTTTCATTTTCAATATATACCTTTTCAAACATGTGTCTATTCTTTTCAGGCTTGCCGGTCTCTGAAAATTCAGTTTTCTCTTGCAGCAATGCCTGACTTTCCTCTCTGACTGTGACAGATTTCTAGTTGTGCCCTTCGTTCTTGGCTTCCAGATCCCTTTTGAAACAGGGAGTAGCACTCCATTCCTTCTTGGCAGACATCTACCCTCCCTTTCAGAGAAGAAAGAGTCAGGTAGGATGTCTGTGAAAATAAAGAACAAAAAATGAAAATGACAGAGCAAGTCAAACAGTAAGAAAAGAAGGCTTTGCCTCAAAGGAAAAAAAGATAGTACCAAAGGAAAGGGAAATAAAATGTGTTTTCTATTCATTTTGGGGCATGCAGTGGGTTTAGAGAGTGAGGAGATGTTGTTTTTCAGCGCAGGGATGCTAGGTATCCCTCAAGCTGAGCCCAAACCTGCCTGTCCATCAGTGTTGCCCTGGAGAGCATCAACCCTGCCTGTCTCATCTAAAGTAATAAAGCCCATTATGGATCTCTCTATTCTGCTCTCAACTCAACTACAAATGTTAGTGCAGTAATTAGCAGTGTCAGTTTTAGCAGCATGCCCATACACAGTGCCTAGGCAAGCTTCAGCTTATTTCACATCTTCTGGCTTCCGACTCAAAAGTTATCCTCAAACTTCCTCTTTTCTATTCAGGCAACTGACTTTGTAGGTTGAGCATGTCCTCACAAGGGTTAAAGAATGCTTAAGGTTACCCGATAGTAGAGAGATGTGAAAAATTTGCTTGTTTCTGCATCACCAGCTTGAGAAAGTGTTCTGTTCACTCACAATCTCCAAGATAACATAATCTAAGTCCCCATTTGGGTGACCCAATTTGCAAAACTAGAGATGGTACAAGAACCAAAGCAGGGCTTTTCTATAATGTTGCCAAAGGCAGAATGGGGTAGTAGGAAATGTGACAGAAGGTGTTTTTGTTTTGTTGTTTTGAGACAGGGTCTCACTCTGTTGCCCAGGCTGGAGTGCAGTGGTACAGTCTGGGTTCAAGTGATCCTCTCTCCTCAGGCTCCCAGGTAACTGGGACTATAGGTGCACACCACCACTCCCAGCTAATTATTTATGTTTTTTTTAAGATGGGGTCTCACCATGTTGCCCAGGCTGGTCTCAAACTTCTAGCCTCAAGCCATCTGCCTCCCTCAGCCTCCCAAAGTGCTGGGATTTCAGGCATGAGCCACCATGCTTGGCCGACTGTCAAATTCTTGATCTTTTCTCTCTCACTTAGTGGGAACACACATGAAATATGGCCAGAGGAACGCATGAAAATATCAGGTCTCAGAAACTACATGGTTACACTTAGCCCACTTTATGTTTCCAAGTTCTCTTAGTAACATCACCCTCCAGAAGTTGCCCCCAATTACCTGTTGATGCTGTTTTTCTGTGCTAACATCTGCCAGTCCTTGCCTTTGGCATTGGGGGTATCAAATGTAGCACAAATCCGCTGTCTGATGGAGTAGGGAATTTTGAAGGCTTTGGGGCCAGTCTGTGCAGGAAAAGTGCTGTCCTCTTGTGCAAAGAAAGTGATGGCTTCTCTTTCACTCTATAAACAAAATACGGAACACATGATCAGATCCATCTGAAAGCAGTCCTGATTAACACTTTTATTTTTTAAGAAAATCTGAGTTAATACACGTGCACAAAATGCTTGCCTGTTGTGAGGGACTATATAAAATACATTGATAAGTTCCCCTTTCTTCTAAGATAGTAAAGAACTTCTCTAGTAGCCTAATAAATTGTGTACTGGAAATTTACAACAGCCTCTTCCACTCAGGGGAGTCACAATAACAAGCTTCCACCATTAAAAGAGCTGTCAGGTGACAGCAGAATTAGACTCCTTTTTTCTGCTCTCAGGGATAGATCTAGATTCAGCTTCTAGATACCAAATTACAGATTTCAGTTCAGAGAAAGGAATGGCCCTCTGATAGTCACAACTGACCAATGATGAACAGGCTGATCAAAGGAGCTGACTAGGAAATGCCTTGTATGAAAGCTACAAAGGTATGATTGTATATGGATTACCTTTAATTATGTTTTTTTTTCCCTAGTCCTAAAGTTGTGTGATTTTATAATAAATATCTTTATTTCAAAATTAAAATTATTTCAGAATTAAATTGCTTTGGCATAACAGAGCCAGGCTTGAGTCAGAGTAACATATAGCCAGCTTGTATAGTGGTACAATAAGGAAGTCTCCTGCCTGCTGCCTGCCTACCTGCTTCTGGTTTAAAGCTGTCCAGTAAGAATGTGTCATTTCAGTACTAATCCTTATCTCCAACATGAAATCCCACAGAAATGTGTCAGGCTGCAGTGGTTGCTAGTAAGTTTAAGTGGACTAACAGAATTTTAAGAACTGAAAAATATCCGATTGAATCAGTTCCATGATCATAAGACAAAAGGGACTCTGCTGATGTAATTAATACCCCTAATCAGTTGTCTCTGAATCAATTAGGAGATTTTTCTGGGTGGGCGTGACCTAATTAGGTGGTCCTCAAATGAGATAGGAGATAGCTCTTGGTGTCTGGAGGCACCTTTTCTCCTGGCCTAGAGGAAAGCAAACAGTCACTTTGTGAGCTTCCTATAGAGGGGGGCCATGTGTCTGGGACCTGTGGGTGGCTTCTGGGAGCCAAAAGTGACCTCTAGCCAACAGCCAGCAAGAAAATGAGGACCTTATTCCTAAAGCTATAAGGAACAAAGTGGTGCCAACAACCTGAATAAACTTAGAAAAGGACTGTGAGCTCCAGGTGAGAACATGCCCTGGCCAACACTTTGGTTTCAGTCTTGTGAGATAAGAAATAAGTGTCGTTTTGTGTTTCTAAATTAGCAGTAGTTTGTTACGTAGCAAAAGAAAACTAATCCAAGGGGTAATTAAAGCATCGGATCTGGGATTGGGTTAAGGGACTAGTTAGAACTGTTTAAACTCCAAGAAGCTGTCCCTTGCCTTAAAAACTGGCCTGTTGTGCCCTCCAAGTCAATACATGCCCTTCCTTCCCTCCCTGAAATCCTGCCATAATGCCTCTTCCAATTATTAAATATATTCCTAATGTGGGCACCACAGCCATGGTGGCCTTTTTTAGCTGGCAGCCAGGCTCACATAAGTATAAACTATCAGACTTGCTAGGTTGAAAATAGAGTTTCTTAAATCTGTTGAGAAAGCTGGTTGATACAGAAATTTCATTAATGATTAATAATGATTTTTCTCTTTCTGTAACTAATACAGTTGCATTTTAAGAGCTCTGTTTTGGAAACAAAATGCCTTAATCCACCAGTTCCAAAAGGGTGTCTCAGAAGAGATTCCAAGAAACGGCAGTTAGTCATGGTCACACACATGTGAGAAGTGCTGCATATCACACGCTCTTCTTAGAACCTCAGAGTACGTGTTACCATATTAAACAGATTCTTCTTACTGGTTTCAGTTATGTTCCTGGAATATTATGAAACAATGTTCGTCAAAACTATTCTAGTATTTGAGGTTGTTGTAGTATATAACACACACAAAAAACATTGTTTTTAGAACCAGAAAGACCTCACTTTGGAGTAAAATTCAACACTTCCTAGTTCAGTGACCTTGGTTACTACCTTATGTATCTCAGCCCCGATTTCCTAATCAGTTATTTTGCATTTGTATAGACGCCACAGAGTTTATGAAACCTGGAAAAATTCACCCAAGTAGTTTTCGACATAGGTGAAATTAGAATTCTGATATCCTAACAACTATAACAGTGCTTATTTCACCATACCACCCTGTTTCAAGACAAGTGCCAGGAAATCTATAGTGCTGGGTGGTTAAGGAAAACGTTTTCTGAGTACAGTAGGAAATACTTCATGGAGAAGGCATTTGAGTTGGCTTGAAAGATAAGTAGGCATTGACTGAATAGAAATTAGGTGGATAGGTGGTTATTTCAGGCAGAGTGGACAATTCTGTTCTGATATATTGAATGGTTATAAAATGAACCAATTCAGCTTCTTACTGCTTAAAATAGGTTACAAGAGACATCATTTTCATCATGGTTTGTAAAATTTCCTCTAGCCTCTAAAAATGCAAGTCAAATAGGAATAGTATCCTTGCATATTTTCTGACTTTAAGACTATGATAGAAACTAGAAGGAAATTTTTCTATTAATTCTATTCAAGTTAACATGGTAGCTGTCATTGTAAAATGACACCAAAGGGTGTTAACACCAAATACACGGCTTATCAATGAAACTGAAAACACTGAAGTGTCCTTGCTGAAGGATCCCAAGAGACAGAATTGGTCTCTGAAAGCCCTCATAATACCCACAAATTGTTGACCAAGCTCTCTCTTTACTGTGGGTAGAAGAAAAACCACCTTGATGCATGATGTCTTCAGAAAAAGCTGAACAAGGTGGTCTTATTTGAAGGTGAATAAAGTATTATATGAGACTGAGTCTAAAAATAAGTAATTTTTCAATTTACTACATGTTAAGTGGGTCCCCATTTTCCTCTTAAAGTTTTGAAATTTAAATATTTTCCATGCATAAGGATGATACTTTATGTAACATTTATGATGCATTCTAAAGGACATCTGGGCCAAGTAATAAGAATCCTGTAGATACATCACATTTTCTGATTATTTAAATTAAATATGCAGAGGAACAGTAGATTTTCATGCTCGGCACATCTGAGATAAGCAGCTGCTACCTGGTAAGCTAAGGGACTTGTAAATCAATGAGAAATTCCAACTATTCTGTCCATTGTAGCAGACAAATTATCCCCCAACTTCCAACACTTTTGGAAAAAAGATAAGAGAAATGCTTGAAGGGAAAATTGTAACATGTAAGATTCCTTTAAGCTGTTTATACTGAAAAAAAAAAGATTCTTTAATAATGGTACATTAATAAGGAATGATGAAATAAATTACTTCAAAATTCTTCCCTTCTCTTCAATATTTGCAAAACTGTTTTACTCCAGTCTATAATTTTAGACTGTTGATACTGTTGCTTTATTGGAGTATCGATTGGCAATAATCATTAGGTAGTTCCATAGGGTTAAATTTAAGGGGAACAACTTGCTTCTAAAGACTGATAGAATAATGACCACTCTAAAGAAAAAAAAAAGATATATTATCTTGGTCACAAAAATAACTTTTAAGTGTGAAGGTGATATGAAGGACTGGGTTTGTTTGAAAAATCACTTAGATAAGAGGGATGAAGAGATATGTCATGGATGAGGCTGAACATGAAGGATCAAATGCCTTCAATGAGGATGATTGACTTAAATATTTGAAGCAGTATTTAAGATAGGTATCTTACTGCTATTAATATAAAAAATCAATATTTCAGATATAAAGTATCATATATCTTAAATCTTGATTTTATATATATTATAAATGCTAATTTGATGAATTTATCTTTTTTAAACCACCTAAATGTAGTCTTTTTCTGTCTAGGGGACATGAAGTATGATGCACTTTAAAAGTCGATCTATTATTCCTAACTCACTGATAGAGACCTGTGTCTAGAATTCTAGAATGTATCCTGCACCTCCCCCAGGTCGTCCCAATTTCTCAGCACTTAATGCATCTTCACTTTTGCTGAAACCATTTACCAAAAAATAAAGTCATTTTTAGGGAAAAGATGACAGGTTTCTTTTTTTTTTTTTTTAAGATAGAGTCTCGCTCTGTCACACAGGCTGGAGTGCAGTGGCATGATCTTGGCTCACTGCAACCTCCGCCTCCCAGATTCAAGTGATTCTTCTGCCGCAGCCTCCTGAGTAGCTGGGACTACAGGCACCTGCCACCACGCCTGGCTATTTTTTTCTAATTTGAGTATTTTAGTAGATTCTGGGTTTCACCATGTTAGCCAAGATGGTCCAGATCTCCTGACTTGTGATTTGCCTGCCTCGGCCTCCCAAAGTGCTGAGATTACAGACATGAGCCACTGTGCCCAGCCAAGAGGACAGTTTTTATTAATCAGATGTATCACCAGATGCATGTCTTTCCTGTGAGTCAGGCAATCCCAGGATTAAATGGGTTTGAGCAATCATTCAACCAAGACATCCATTTGTAGGCAGAGCTACGTGTAGGATCTCTATTATAGAATGAACAGTTCTAGTCCATCACACAGATGGTTACATCCCATCCTTTCTTCTTTTGAAGAAAGAACTTCTCAATTTTCGTATACTTTCAGGTACTTGAAATCATCACTTGGTGCTATGATGTTTGTCACTAGTACCTGAGCCCCCAAAGAGAAGTCATATTATGAACAAGGCCCATTGTTAAGGCTAATCCATTAGACGGCCTTGATTGGGATCAAGGAGTAGTATAGCGGGGTAGTCAGACTTTGATCTTGAAGTCAGGTCTCTGAGTTGTGTACTGTGGCTCCACTTCCTTATGAGTTCCATGATCTTTGATCTTGGACAAGAAAGTTGATGCCTTTGGGACTTTATAGCATGTAATATTGTGATAGTACTCATACTTAACCCACAGAGTTTTGATGGTTGTATGACAAATATGAAAGCAAATGAAATGATAGCTGAAATATAGTGGCTTACCGAAGTTATTAGTCACCTTCTGACATAAAAAATGAGAGCAAATTAGACTTGTCTAAGAAATACAGTTTATCACAAAGTGAAGAAGACAACCTGGGCCAAATTCTGCAGCAATGCTTGAAGCAATTAATAAAATGATCCTTAAAAGGATCAAAGGGTTAATAAAGCCATCAAAATGTAGCAGCCCTCAAATTGGATGACTATAGCCTAACAATAAATATTGAAATATTATTCTGATACTTGCCTCTCATTATCAAGAGATGTTATCTTCTGCAAGGCATTTCTAAGTGATTGTAAACTTGTAAAGCATTAGAAAAGAAATTGGAGAATAAACAATAAGGTTGTATTTATTAGCTAATTTTCCTTTCAAGCACTTTAAGAATTTATTAAACAGGCAGCAAAAATACCTGTTACATCCTGTAATAGCACACGTTGATCACTAATATCTACATGCCTTCACAAACAAAAACCTTTAAACCTGAACTCTTTACTTGGCCTGTTAACAGATACCTAGGGCAATTTGCATGAGAGGGGTCTTTTATGTGATGCCTTTTCATACTACCTTCTGAATACCAGCTCTTCTCGGATTTTCTTTTTCTTTTTAAAACCTTCCTACAATTTTTATTTTACTCTGAAACGTATCGTGTGAAATATACCATCACTGTTCAAGAAAGAGCCCCTAAAAATAACCTACCCCAGGTTTCCAGATCTACCTTCTCCATCAAAACTACTTGAGCACATAATGCTAACTGGCAATAATGAATGCAAATAGTGCATAAACATGTCAATTAAGACAGCTATCAATTTTAAGGCACAATCCTTTGGAAAGCCATCTACTCTTCAGAAAAACTATTTGGGGAATTAGCAATACTCATTTTGCATAAACAATGAATTCAAATGAGAATAGAGAGAAGGAATATTGCTCAACAGCTATAAATTTTCCAAGAAAAAACCCTGAAATTGAATTACATGTATATAAATGTGTTCAATCTTCTGCCAAGCCTAAATTTATAAATGTTTTTATATTAATAAATGCATATATGTATGCATATGTATATATTTATCCTATAAGTGAGCAAAATATGTATGTTTTCCTGCACTAGCCTATAATGACCTGGAAACTGCCAAACAAAAGCATCACAATCCCTCTGCTAATCTCTCCCTCTATCCCATTCAGGAAGGATGGCTATTGTCTACTTTATAAGCTTATGTTCAAACCCATGAAGTCACTTGGTGGTTGAGCACAAATTAGACCCATGGCAGAAATCAGATGTCTTTTTTCAGAAGTGCTCAAATGAATCCTCCCTTGACTGCTACTTTAACTCTACCTTCCAATACTGATTTGACCTGGATAAAGTCCTATTTCTCTTTGCACTTGCATTTCCTTACCTTGTAGAATGAGGTCCTTCTTATATTATTGTACTGTCCTGTCCTCCTTATATTATTGTATTGGAATGGAGTAATAGAAATGTGGATGTACAGAATTCTAAGCCTGGGGGGCATGAGAAACACTAAGACAGGGAGTTCAGTCGCTGGAGATAAAATAACACATATAGGGCAACTAACTTCTGGAAAACTAGTCAGAAAGAGTAGAAAAATAGTCTAAGGGTAGCCTTGTGCCTCTTTCTGGCATATGTCTCAACTGCACCATCTGGCTTCATTCTATAATGAATCTCAGCTGATAATCCAAGCCTGCTGTGGACTGAGACTTCTTGCGATTTTGTGTATCAAAAACCTGGTACCAGTTCCTTCCTCAAAGTTACCTTCTTTAGTTCAATTTTCGGCCTGAAACAAAGTTTATTTTCCCTTATCAGTAATGAAGATTAAGAGTTTGTGCATTCTGAAGCTCTTTCAGAAACTGAATAGCATGGCTGGTAGGGATAGCTTTATTATTCTTATCATCCTTCAGAAAGAGGGTCAACTGACCTGTAGATCAAGGACTCACCTCTAGGATTGATGTCTGTACTTGGAGGATCTGTTCATGGCCTTTGAGCTGCCGAATGCAGATTTTGCAGGACAGCTGTGTGGTGGTGGGCGTGTAACGCTCCAGGGAGAAGGCACAGTGCAGGGGCTGCCGGTTACTGCACCACACGCGGGAGAACGGGACTTCCTGCAGGGGAGATGGAGAGAAGGGAAGTATGGTGTGCAGAGCCCGGCTGAGATGAACTAGAACAGGAGAGACTTAAAGCAATGATGATGATGACGACGACGATCACAGTGGAGATAACTGCCTAGGCAACTTTAGTGGAATTATTGTAGAAATAACATTTCAGCAAATGCCAGGCAGCACAAAAGTAATTAATGTCAATTCCAGTTGAATATTTGAATTCCAAAAACACACTGCAAGAGCTCAGATTTCACTTGGTGACACACAATTAGAAAGAATGCCATCAAAAATTATCATTTTTCTTTCCCCACTTAGAAAATATTTTCCTTTGGAAAACTCCTACAGGCCATGCTTCTACTTTAGTCTGGGGTAGGATGCTATCTTTTCACTTATGTAAAAATTATGCTAAGGAACTGATTGGCCAAAACTTAAGCCCATACCACAAACTCATACAGAATTGTGAGAACACAATATTGCTAATGTATCCAACATAAAAATTAATACCTAGTACAAAATCACACACATATACACATAGCCAGGGAGAGAGAGGGAGAGAGGAAGGAGGGGGAGAGAGAGACAGATGAACACACATACAGGGTCACCCCAGAGTGATCTTGTTTGTCAATTCTTCATTTGCTCAATTTGTCCATTCAACTATAATGTATAAAGGGCCTGCTAATGACCACTGTACTACGTAAACAATAAGAAACAATAACAGGTTCAGTTCTCCACTCTTAAGGGACTTATGGACAATTAAGAGGCAAAAATATCTTTTAGTCAATGAGAAGGGAACTTATAAAATCTGTAATTACTCATTTTTCCTAGTACTAGCCAGTGCTTGCTACCAGACTGTGTCTAATAATGTGAAGTAGATGTTAGTCACCGAAATCTTTTCATGTACTAAAAAGTCTCTCTCCTTTCTACTCAAATGTGGCTTGGCTCACCTTTTTCTCTATTTCTCACCTTATTAGTTTGCTCCTTTACCTATTGCAAAAATATAGTTTTCTGCAATACTAGAACTGAAAAGCGGCAAGACAGGTATCAAGTCTGGAAGTTTGGAACCCTGAACTATGACTGGTGATGAAGCCAGTACATGTCATGAGACTGAAGAGCATGATTAAAATGATCTGTTCCCTTTGAGAAGTTATGAGTTACCTAGTTATTCCTGAGCCCTTTTGTGTACACTTGTTTGGACACCTTGTTTCCTAATTTTCTCTATAGAAAGCCTTGCAGATTTTTATTTTGGATACTTTCTGGTAGATTCAGGGAGGAGGGATGGATGGACTTTAGATTGCTGTGAACTTGAAGAGAGGAGAGCTAGCTTTAAGGGAATAAGAAATGTAACAAAATCTAATATTCTACCATGCATCTCAGCAATAAATGTAAGAATT
Organism: Ateles fusciceps; assembly: GCA_036589455.1. NCBI lineage: Eukaryota > Metazoa > Chordata > Mammalia > Primates > Atelidae > Ateles > Ateles fusciceps. The sequence goes on along the minus strand of JAZHEH010000424.1, from coordinate 1,567,682 downwards.
TTCTGGGTGGTTTTGTTTGTTCTTAATCCTGAACCAAAGGAAAAGTGGAATTTCAAGACGGATGCAGAGAAGGTCTATAGGTGGGAAACTATCTGGCATTTCATGGACTTCATTCCTGTACATGATGTGGGCTGTTAGTATGGAACTCAAATCTTTGCCATTCTCTATTCTTCCCCAAGTGGCAGGGGCTGGAAGCCTCAAAACTACATTTTGTAGACTCCCTTGCTGGAAGGAATTCACATTTCCGTTCTGCCCATAAGAGGTACTTATGCTAGATGTGGAAGGGAGAGGAAGTGCAGAGGCCATCACTACCCCCCTAACAGGCAGACCCGAAGGCTTCAACTGACCCCAAGAAAGGTGTACAGGGGCTCCTGGATATTCCCTGGAGAACCCACTGCTTCAGTGCTGGTGTACTTTCCTGAAATTCCTGACCTGACTGGTTTTCTAATACCACTAGTGGCTTTCTGTCACCTTGGCTCCCCGCAGTGGTCTTGTAATCACATAAATCACTTAATTAAATTTTTCCTCAGTTTGAAATGTCTTGAGTGCCTTCTGTTTCTTGACTAAAACAATTCTTGATTTGAAAATGTTATCTTAGAAACTGATGTGAGTTGGGCAACCCTTAAAGGGGCTACTAGTGAGTTCCAGAGGGAGGCTATTGTCTAGGGAAAATGCTGGAAGATGCACCAAGCTAATGATCACTAAGGATGCTTTTGGTTGGAGGACAACTTGGTTGTACCATCAGCTGACAACACACGTCCATTTAATGATATCACTTTCGCACTTTCTTCTAACAAAACAAAAAGGTTTTACTTATGATCTCTTCTCTTTTCTTCCTGTGGTAGATCCTGCAGCAGAGGGCATTTCTGATTGGTGGGGCCTCCTGGCAATGCCTATAGGAAGTCATTTTCTCTGAATACTCCAAAATGACTTTTCACTTGTACCATCATATGCACTTACAAGTTCTGCCATTTCTCCTTGTTATCTAATCTGATTATCTTCCTAATTCTCTTGAGCCTTGTTCCACTTTATAAACCATGGGCAGTCCTTCCTCCACATCTCAGCCTCCTACACTTCTCTCCCTGCCTACTGTACTCTTCAAGATCCCATATGCTCACACTTGCCCCAACTGCCATCTCTCTGTGGAGGACTCCAAAAACTTCATCTCTGGTATTTATTTCATTATTATCAGTCCCTGGTAGGATACTCTTAAGCACTACAAATAATCTTGTTTGGTCTTTACTTGTCTGGCAAATTTAGCTTTTGGAAACTGATTGCCATCATCTCTCTCCCATCATTACTCTCTTCTAATATTCTGGTTGATGTTACATTTCCATTATGGCTAACTGTAGTTACCTATTCCCAGTCTTCCTGCCTTCAAACTCTACTAGATAGAGCAAATGAGGGGGTTGGAGCTTAATTGGAGAGGCAAACAGAAGGCAGTTGATTGGAATTATTCAGGAAATAGCACTATGGTCTCTTTTTTACCTCTAATGATGGGGGGGTAGGCATTGATGTGACCAGGTCACCTGGGAACTCTGCATTTCTTACATGAGTCTTTTGCTTGGGGGATCACAATGGTCCTTTGATACCTGCTGTGTGAAACTCCATCTCCTGCCTGGCCTTCAAAAGCTTCCATCATCTCTTGCCCTGTACTTGTTTTCTCCATTATTTTTATTAGCCCTCAAATAAACTCTCTTCTCCAAACCAGTGAATTTTTGTAGAGTTGCTTTGCACCATGTGCTTCAATGAAAGTAACCATAACATAGCACTCTGGGGTTCACAGGTGCTTTTGCCTATGGTAGTTTTGCCCAGCTAAGCTAACTAGGAGATACTTGTTTCCTAAAATTGAGACTCGGGTTATCATACTGTAATGCAAGCAGTTGGACTTCAGGGCTAGACAGAACTGTGCTCAAGATGCAGCTCTTAAGCAAATGTATGTTTTCTGCAATTTGGTTTGAATCCGTAGAACTGCTTGCCTTCCAAAAAAAAAAAAGGGCACTGACCACTCATTTAAGTGTGTCTTCTCTGGTATCATTTGCTAAATTCCTTACATTTTCCACTAAAAACACTGGAAGAAATATAAAAAAGTAATGCCTACTGCAGAGATAATTTTTCCTTGCAGAAAGACATGAGAATCAGCACCAAAAACAAAAAAAAAACAAAAAACCATCTTCTCTCTTTCCATTCCATTGAACACAATCCAAACATTTTAAAAATCTGATTTTAAGACAGTATAAAGGAATATTTTTTTATTGTTGACTTGAGTAGCAGCTGCCAATAGCATTCAACAAAACATTTTAAAATAATAGAATTAGAAGCACTGTGATTAGTGTGTTTTCAGGGCAATCATCTTCACTTTCATTTATTCAAAAAACAAAAACAAAAATCACCAACGAGCTTGCTGAGCTGAGAGGAATTATGTGGAAAGTAATATGGGAGGAGAAAGTGTAGCAAAGTTATGGGTGTTTAAAGAATTCCGGAAATGTTTTCATTTTGACTCCTATTATAATTAGGTTCCTAGCACATGGAGAGAATGAAAATCATATCTTAGCAGGAGACAGACACTGGGTTCTCCAAGATACACAGCATGTTGGAAAGACAGCTGCTTTTACCCTAGGGAGGTGACAACTTGACTTTGTGTTTTGTTGGCTTTTAAAAATAAATTAATAATTTATTGTATTATGGCTTCCCTACCCCACAGCCAGCAAGAAATAAAGGAAAGTGATTTAGGAGCCCTCAGGTCCCAGCAAGGAATAAAAGGAACCGATTTAGGTGCTGTCAGGTCCCAGTAACCTATTGAAAGTACAATTATTTACTTCCCAGAGGAGGGTTGCTAATTCTACAGATGGGAAAAGTACATAACCCTATCGTGGTAGAGTCTTAGGTACTGACATGGAAATGGGGAATAATGAATTGTTTACTTGGGGGAGACTAGCATTGTGGGCCTCAGGTTTGTCTGAACTAAGGTCAGTGGTTGCTACCATAATGAGATCTCAGAAGAGCTGACATAGCCTTTCCGACTTCTCACCCAACATACCTGGCTACATAAGCAATGACATCCATAAACTGTAATCCTCCAGAACCTAAACCAACAAGATTAAAATCTAGATGGTCCTTCAATATACAGGCTCTCATGGCATACCTCTGGGCCCATCCTTGAACTTACACCATTCTAAAAACATTTCTCATGCAGTTTGTTGGCGTTTGATTAATAGGGAAAACATTATATGTACTGGGTACCTCCCCCAGCTTGTACCTTTCTGGGAAATTCTACCTTTCCCAGAAGAAAACAGGAAAGTTTCCTAGTAGAGTAGGGTTTGGGTACCAATTGGTAATATGCTGGCTCCCAGATTCCTGAGTTGAAATTAGAGAAAGGGAGATTCACCAATTGAAGGAGAGACCTATAAACGATGTCTGGAATAGTGTGATTTTCTATCTCCACAATAGCTCTTTGGGATAGCAAGAAACAGGCCCTGTTAGTTCCTAACCACTAAGCCCTAATGGGAGGAAGGCAGCAAATCACACTGCCATGTGTGTACCTATGCAACAATCTTCCATGTTCTTCACATGTACCCCCAAACCTAAAATGCAATAAAAAAAAAAAAAAGCCATTCTCTATTATCCATGCCAAGTTTGTCAGTGCACATGATGTTCTACATGAGGTTCAAGCAGGCTGAACACAAACCCTCCCCTAAGTGCTTACATCTAATGCCCAGAGCAAACACAGCATGGCCATTAAGCCAAGCACAATATTAATTCACACAAGCTGAGGGATTTCAATGATGATGAGGGGCAAGAAAATTGGTGGTAGGGGTGATGAAGAGAAAGGAGGAATAGAGTGGAAAGCCATTTGGGGTAAGAAAAATGAAGTGGAAATGAAAACTCAGTGGCAAGCCTCCTGATGCAGAGAAAATTGTTTCTCAGCCTTCCAAGACTCTTTCAAATTATGCTCAATTACAAAAGGCAAATATTTATACATGTTCACAACTTCCATGTAATCCAACCCATCCTAGCAGTAAAGCTTGCTGGGTTTCCTTGAAAGCCAATGTCCTCTGGCTTTGGCTGGTCCTGTTACACCCTCTGAGGTCAGTAAGCTCTTAGACCCCTAAGCCTCTTCTTCCTGGGGCTCTCTTCAGAATCACTGGTGTCAGAATTATTGTTTAAGTGATGCTGCAAAATAATGGTTCTTTCATCTGATTTTTTATCTCCAAGCATTAAACTTAATAGTTCACTCTGGACTGAGTCACTTGTATCACATCCAGTGAAATGAGGCCCTTAGAACCTATAAAGACTAATACAGAGGAATTTGCATGACTATCAGGGCTTGTTTTAACAATACTCTAAAGTTCAATTTGGACTAGGAACTTTGAATACTGCTTATTGGGAAGCAAAGATACCAATACCTTGAATGTCATAAACAATACATTTATTCATAGAAAACTTCTCTCCATAGAAAAAATGTGCTAAATTTTCTCCTGGCCCTCACCCCCAAAAAATGTTCAGGGCCAAGAGAGATGGTTGTGCTGCTTTGAATGCACTGAAACTGGACAGACAGGCAATTCCTCAGGTAATAAGTCTAAAAAGTCAATAGAAAAATGTATCCCTGTCCAGTTTAAAAATCCTGAATTTTAGAAGATGGATGGTTGTTGGTTCAGTTTTTTTCTAACCATCATGATGCAGTCAAGGCTTCTTTGTGACTAGGCTTGTTTCCATTCTGACAAGCTGGTATACCTGTGTATAGTTTTTTAAAAAATAAATGCTGCAAGGATGGAAGGTTACAAAACCCACAGGATTCTACACATTACGCTTATGGGCAAAACAAAGAAGCCTGAAAGCATGCTGTGATTCTAGATCAATGTGAGTCCACCAGAAGCTTTTCCAGAGTTAAGGAACTATCCTGTCCTTAAGCACTTGAAGCACAGATGACTGGCTTCAGAAACTATGGTAGGCTAGCTAGCTGCTTACTTTAATATGTATCACTGGGAATTTTCGTACACTTCAGTGGCAGGATCGCAAGTTTATAAGAGATCTTTTAATGCTAAGCATGTACTTGAAATAACTAAATAGGATCCAAAGAGATTGAGTCTCCCCCAAAATGTTTTAAAAAATCTCTAATAGGAGACATGTGTACAATAATAAGTATCTTTAGATATTTATAAAAAGGATTCTTAAGAAAGGCATGTTCGGGCCAGGTGTGGTGGCTCATGTCTGTAATCCCAGCACTTTGGGATGCTGAGGTGGGTGGATCACCTGAGGTCAGGAGTTCAAGACTAGTCTGGCCAACATGGCAAAACCCCATCTTTACTAAAGAAAACACAAAAATTAGCCAGGCCTGGTGGCAGGCACCTGTAATCCCAGCTACTCAGAAGGTTGAGGCAGGAGAATCACTTGAACCTGGGAGGCGGAGGTTGCAATGAGCCGAGATTGCACCATGGCACTCCAGCCTAGGCAACAGAGACTCGATCTCAAAAAAGAAAGGCATGTTTTTTCTTAGCTTTTCAATTTTTTAAATTTCTTCTTCCAATCTTGCTTAATTCATTTGGCAGCAAGTGCATTTCATATACAAAAGACAAAATCTCTTATTTTCACCTGGCTAGCCATATAGCTCTCTACAACTCAAAATCAACACCCCTAAAAAGTTTCTCACTGACATTCAGTTTATTGATTGCTGAATATGATTAAAATGCTGTCTCATAATGAACTGATTTTAATAAAAGCAAACCAACCCACAAACCTGGCTCTATGTTGCTAAATTGGCATCTTCAACCTATACTGAGCAATGATTCCAACCGAAGGGAGGAGAAATGTCATCTCACCTAACGTGCAAGCACCTTTCTTTCTACCTGTTAGAATGCTGTGAATTTATGACAATATGTTTTACTCCCTGTGTGTAGCCCAAACTGTTACTTTTCTGTGACAGTTTTGAGATGAAATCCATCCTTTAAAGGAAGAGAAAAATCAAGCGGACGCTTGCTGGGATCTGTGACATGCTTGCTGGTTAAAGCAAAGCTGTTTGTGTTAGAAACCCATTTGGCCAGTACCTGGCAGGCAGTGAATGGTTTAATTCTCCAGAGGAATGGGGGGAATATCAAGGACAGAGATCTGAAGACTAAAGGTATTCCCTCTGAAATGCAGCAACTTTGGTTCTTCCAGGAGCTGTCCACCTTGATGCCTTTCATCTGAAACCACTTCCTATAGGAGAAGAAAAAGAAAAAAGGATCAATAATGAAACATTCCACTGCTTATATATTTCCTATCTAGGGATATGCACACTCACCACCATGTGTCTTCCACAAACGGACAGACAGTATAGGAGAAACATACTTCTTTACAGCTCCATAGCCCACAAAGTTCAGGACTAAGGATTAACAACTGCTGAGTGATAAGTATTTGGTTAGAAAGAGACAATTGTTTTTTATTATTTGTGTTGCTTAGGCTTTGAACCACACTGTGTGCCTTTGTTTAGAACTCAAAGACCTCCCCTGCCCCCAAGCAAACTGTAATAATTCTGGGTTTCCACAACTGTAGGAATTTCACTCTGCTATGACCATAATCAAGGGATGCATTCATACTTAACCTGACACATCATCATATTTCACACTAAGTAGAAACAGCTCCCCCCTCCGCTCTGGTTCAATTTTTCTTCATGGATGCAGGCATTATATTTATTCTTTTGGCTTAAAATAAATGTTCCAGTATGCATGTATCATGTTTATTTGTAGTAATGTTTGTAAAAGTTATTATACCAAAAGGCCAAGGAAAAATAAGTTGTTTATCAAGTTAGCTGTAGCTCAGGAAAACAGAAATCAAATTCCTGAGGAAACACTCCTGTAGCTTTCACTGAAAAATCTTTATATAAACAATCTAATACAAACTTAATCCGCATACATTCTGTTAAGCAAACCAATTCATTGGTTCCAAATTTGTGGTGTTAGAATCATATTGGAGAGATGATATAACAAATGGAATAACAAAACACATACATATACAATGAAATGGTAAATGACTGTGTGGGGTTGAGGCTTCCAAAGTCCATTTTTGAAATCACCATTAATTGACATATTATTTCCTTGAAGAGCTAGGAGAAATTAAAAACTGAAATCCTTTATGTGTTATAATCTCAGATTCTAAAAAAAAAAAGGCTCTTAGAAAACAAATAGGTTTGTAAACACAGTAAAACATACATTTCAATTATCAATGAGTAAAAACACCTTTACTGGTTATATTAGCCATCTCTTGTCCATAAGTAGAATGACAGTAACAAAACCATTTTTGACTAAGAAGAAGCCATCCAAGTTTTATCCTTCAGGTACACATGAACTAATAATAGGTTGCTAGTATCTTTTTCCAGGACTAAATCAGTGGCATTTTCTCCAGCTCTCTGTTGTTGTTTGTGGGAAGGGTGTTTCTTGGGGCCCAAGGGTCTGTGGTAAACTAGCTGTGATGGTAGAAATATTCCATATCTGCGTGGTCCATTATGGTACCCACTAGCTACAGTGGCTACTAAGCACCTGAAATGTGGCTAGAGTGACAAAGGAGCTGAATTTTTAATTTTAATTAAAGTTATATATCCACATGTGATTAGTAATGACCATACTTGACAGTACAGTGCTGGGTAATTGATAATCTTGTGGATTTCAGAGTTGAACACCATAACGTGGTAGCCAATGTCTGGTGGGGGCTACAAGGAATGGAAGAAAGAGGCACTATGGGCAGGATAGGAAATTAGTTATAAATGCCTACTTGGGTGAGACATTAGGCAGTCTCTGGTCACTGGTTCCTTCTTTGAGATTTACTAAATTTCCATCAGAGTTATGTTGGAGGTGAACACTGGGTGTGTAGAAATAATCTCTGCCACAAAGAAACTTACAATATTGAGAAAGGGTCAGAACACTAGGCATTGATTCTAATATAGTATCTAATTATTACTATACATGTATGCCTAGGAGGTTATGGAAGACAGAAGGTGCCCCTGACCCAGATGGGAGGAGGGACCGGGAAAGGAGTCTTGGAATTACTAGAGGAGACAGTATTTGAGCCACATTTTGAAATAAATGGAGGAACTGGTCACTTGAAAAGGAAGGAGAGGACATTCCAGATGCTGAGCAGGACATTCACAGGCATGGTGGCTAGACAGAGCTGGGATGGAAGGTTAGGGTGGAAAGTGTGTGATTGGAGATGATAAAAATCTAGGGCAGAAACCAAATAATGAATTCTTACTTGCTATGCTAAGGACTTTGTATTTTATTTTTGAGTAATGTTGCTCCAGTTTTAAGGTGAATTAAAACTCTTTGGGTGACTTCATATACTCAGAAGAATACCAATCTCATAAATTGAAGATAGCAGCATAAAATTCTAATCACATTTCTGTGTGGTCTTGGGCAAATCATTTTCTTTAGACCTCAGTTCCTTACCTGGGTTTATTTATAGCCAAACAAAATAATTAATATGACATATTAACCTATATTAACCTCTTTTTGCAATTCTGGTGCAAGATTAGAAACAAGTACAAACAAGAAATGTGCTTATTAAGACCATATTAAAGCCATAGTATAACAGCAACTCTTCTAAGTATATTTGAACTAGGTTCTCTCAAGTATACCCTTTTTAATTTTTTTCTTAATGAATATGAAGTAGTCGTTACCAGGAAATGAAGTGACTTGGCCAAGATCATGTGTTACTTAGTGGAGTGCTAGACTATCTTGTTATTTAGAAACTACACAGAATTGTTCTATTTAGAAGAGAATTTAAGATTTAGAGCACCATGTACCTTATTTACAGATGAAAACATGGAAGTCCCCTGAAGAAAGTTATTTGCCTAAAACCACATAGTTAATGGGAGAGCTGAGACTAGACCAGGGCAACCTGATCATGGTCCTGTGTTTATTCTCTTAGATTTCCCTGCCTTTTCTTATTACTATGCTTGATATGTTTTTAAAGAGTCAGGTGAAGGTCAGACTGTTATTAACTCTGTCCCATAAATAATTTTTCATCAGTGAAGGATATATGTATAAGATGACGTCTAAACACAGAATGGAGAATATTAAGAATTTTAATAATAGAGATCTGCTTATAATTATCATGGAAGAGTACCTTTTTAAAAGTTCTGTTCTAGGGCCTCAAATTTAAATACAGCATGATTTATTTTTTGCTCTTTTAGCTTACTCCTTAAATCTGCACATATTGAGCCAACAATATACAATCAACACTGTCTTGTAATCTTGTACAAGATATTAAGCAATTATAGTTACTCTATAACAAAACACTTATTAAAATGAAAAAGCCCAATAATGAACTAATAATTGTATTTATAAATTTGTAAAGGCACAATTGGCTTCAAATTTAAATAAATAGACTCCTGAGTACTAGCTTTAATATACTTTCCAAATACAGTGGATCGCACTTAACACAGAGTTCCCTGAGTCTATTGTATTATGCTGGGGCTAGGCCTTGGTATTTATAAGTGTTTCTCAGATGATTCTGATGACCAGCCAGGTATGGACAACTCTGCTTAGCTAGTTCTAAATCAATCACTCACATGGATGAATTGCCCCAAGAGTGAGGCTTGATATTCATTTAATTTTTCTGATCTGCCTTCTATATGACAAGGACCTCCTGTTAAATACCTCATTCCATTGTTAAACTGATAATCTGACTTAATGAAACTAGGAATTAGGGTCTGGCCAGTTTCTTGTATATAAAATGCACCTGAAGGCTCTGGATGATGGTTTTTCTCAGCATTCTACTCCATCATTTCACATTGGGGTTGCAATCCATCCACTTCTAGGAGGTGTGGCCAGGAAAAACTTGTGCTTTGTGCCTCATTGAGCTCTTTATGTTGATTTAATCAGACAGGCAGCAATATTCAGGTGTGCTTCAAGGATACTAAAACAGGCAGGCTGAATTTACATATTTATGAGACAAAACTGTTTGAACTTAAACACAGACACACATACACACAAATTAGGTCGCTATGGTGTTTTCCTTTAAATGCTTTACATGAACACTATTTCCCAAGATTGCATTATTGATAAACACAAGAACTATATCTGGAGGAAATCCTTTGAAATTAGATTCTAAATCCACGGTAATGCCAAGTAAGTAATGAGTACCAAGAGGTACTATATAGGAGTGCTGGGAACAATGGCAATTAAAAAAAAAAAAAAAAAAACCTAGTTGGTTTTTTTCTATTTTCTTTCTTAGATAAGATAGGGTAACTGCTTAATTCCTTGCTTTTCCTATGTCAAGGTTTATCTGAGGGGTGTGTGTGTGTAATGAAAGGCAAAACCAGGTCTTAAAATGTTACTGCTTTGAAGATATATCACCATTTCCCAATCTTTGGTTTGAATTTATCAAAGGAGGCGATGTCAAACACACAAGCATAAAATGGCAGCCCTAATTATTACAGAAAAACAAAAGCAGGAAGGACAAGAAGTTATTTACTCATTGTCTTCTTTTTTTTTACACCTACCTATATAGGCAGATGATGTTTTTATTTTTTAAAAACAAAGCAGATTTTTCAGAGACGACTTTAGATGTGTTTATCAGAACGATCTTCAGAAATCTGAAACTAATTATGTCTTAGCCAGGTATACGAGGTATTTTGCTTTTGTCAAAGAAATTGCTACTATTACTCAGATAAGCTACCCTCAGAGCAAATGAGACTCAAATCAAATAGCCCTGTATGGGGTACACAGAAAGAAAGACATGACTGAAAATAGAGAATGTCCCTATTAAGATACTGAAATTATCTCAAGGAATATTATATGGGGAGCCCATCATATTGCCTGGTCCCCACCCAGTTCTGAGAGGACAGGTGGAGTTGAGTCTCTACACGTTCCTTCTCTCAAGGTCTTCCAGGGAGGAGGGTAGGCATTTAAGTGTTTTATAGGATACAATCTCCCAGTGAGACATGAATAAAATGAAAGATGCAACCATGCACTTAACCCCAGCTTCCTTGTGGTTAAGAGTACAGTTAGAGTGGGCACATATCTGTTATCATTGAGATATGAAAGACACACTGCAATAAATACAGCAGCTGTCACAACCATGCTCACATTGATTTCCTAATTACAACAAACATATCATTATAAGGGTGGTTGAAGCACATTCCAGGGTGGGCAATTTCTTTCTGCAGAAATGCTCCACAAAAAAGTACTTACTGATTGTGATTAAGAAGTCAGGGTTCTTTGAGGGTTGCAGAAAATGTTATTGCCATATACTATATTTTCAGCTTACGCCCCACAGAAGATGGGAGAGCTAAATACTAATTTGTGAGGTCTTTTAGGGGTTCAAAAAGGGAACTGTTTTTAAGACTTTCCTAAAATAGAACTGTTTTAATGGGTTCTAATTTCCTCCTCCGATTCAATATCACATATGAAACCATCACAATATGAAACAAATGATTTGGGATATGCAGGTGATCAAAATAAATCTGTGCAGAAGGCCCTGAACACATTCACTTAGCAAGACAGTTTCAGAAACTAAAACTGAGGAGTAAATGGCTGTTTCCTACACTAGGAAGTCACAGGTCAGAAAAGCCACAAGTTTCATTTTAATCCATATGTGGGCCAGAAAACTTATCCAAGCAAGGTTGATGATCTTTCAAAACCCCAGAGGGGGATACATGGCCTTTCTGCTCATGTCAGCTTCATATACATCCTGTCAATAACAAGGGCAACCAAACACAGCTTTAAAATCAGTTTTATTTGCCGTAATAGGAAAGAATCACTGGAGGTAAAAAGATATTTCTATGAAAAAACATTTCTCTGAAGTGAAATTAAAGAGTTTTACTCATTTAAGAAATACCTCTCTAGGATGAAATACATTTGGATTCAATTAGAGGGAGAATAACATTCTCCCTAGTACCGACTAAAAAGATTCTATTACCAACCAGAAAGGAATAGTGGTTTGAAAAGCTATGTTTAGGGTGTCTTCATGACGTCCACAGTAATTTGTATTCATCTGTGAACAGTGGAGCCATGGTAGAATATGGTAGCAATGAACAGAGATGAAAACAGATTATCTGAAAGTCACTGAGAAAAAGCTCTTTAAGTACACGTCTATCTCACTGCTGTATACATCAGCAGGGGAGACCATTATTCAAAGAAAACTCCAAACTGGTTATGAGGGCTGACTGTTTTAGTTTTAACTGAAGAAAAACTGAAGTACCAAGTTTGGATTTGTTTTTAAAGAGTAGGTTTGTGGGAAAGGAAAAACACCAGCCGAGTTTTTAAAGTGAGATAGAAAAAGAAGATTTATTTACAAATTTACAATGGTACCATACCCAAGAAGCAATTTAACAAGTAATCAACACCGGCAGAAAGCAGCACGGTCAGTACCGGCAGAAAGCAGCACGGTTAGCACCGGCAAGAGCAGCACGGGTAGTTGCAAGTTAAACCAGAATTCCGTCTCTCTCCGTTTTTTTTTCTGATGTAGCTAGTCTTTTATATGGTTAAGTTTATGTAAAGTTTAAGCAAGGGGTTTATACAAAGTTTATGCAAGGACACTAAAAAAAAATAAAACACCAACCTCCTCTTGAGAGCCAAAATTCTATTATATAAGTTCATTTTTGATGTTTTTATTAACTAAGTAGGAAGGGAGATTGGCCAGATCTCCCCCTCCCGTTATTTAACATTAGTTAAGGACACTTTGAGCTCGGAATGCCCTCGACTGTTTTTTCAAGGAAAATGAAAATATTTACCTCTCAAGCAGGAGTTTACATAAAGTTCTCACTATTTCTGAACATTTGAGTTTTGGTCATAACTCTATAATAATTCTAACCCCTACACACGGCCCTTAGGTATGGCCGGAACGACTGTAAACAAATTGAGTATGCAATATAGAAGTATGTAATGACCTTATTTGTTTATACAAATATAGATTGCAACAACAACTACATATGCTAAATATAAATCCAACGAAAATAAAAGTAAAAAATGGAATAAAACGATAAAAAGTATTAGGATGTGTAAAAAGCCAGTCCCACCAGTTGTGGTTACTATTTGTAGTAATGGCATGAGAGTAAGCTTGTAGTTTATTACTAACAATGGTGGTTTGTAATTTATATTGAGCTAATTGCTTATTGAGAGAGAGTAATGATTTATTTAACTGTGCATTTTGGTATAAAATAAGGGGTAAATTTAAATACACTTTTAAGGGATATTTTGGTAATTGTAAAGGATAAAAGGTAAGATTATACATTTGGTTAATGGGAGTAAGATATATAGTGGTATTATACCAAGGTAGTATATGAATATTACGTACACAACCAGAAAAAAGGAGCAGTGACTTTTTAAAAATTGAGTAGTAACTGATTGTGCAGTAGCCAGACAGACAGTTTGATAAGTGACCTCATAGATTACTGAATAGTTTACTGCGGGTATAATTGTAAAAATGCAATGATTAACAGAAAACTGTAGCAAACATGGTTTCATTTGTCGTTGTAACCCATTGCACACAAGACCTTGATTAGTATTATCACAATTTTGTAAATTATAAGTTACATTTTGATTATCTATATATGTTTCATAATATTCAGGTTGTAGAAAATAATGTGGATAAGGTATAGGAAGAACATGATAAGGACATAAAACAGTAGTTTGTTTGGGTTTATAATATATTATTGTTCCAATGCAATATGTGAGTTGGCACTGAAATGGATTATGAGTTCGCACCCCAGGTAGTATTTGGAATATTAAATATGGTGGGCCATGGAATTGAACCTAAAACTAAATCTTTTTTTATATTTTTTACTTGTATATACGTATATAGATATTGTAAGGAGCATTGTGTCCAATTAAATAATGTTATTATATTTTGAGTAGTAGAAACTACAGTAGTATTAAATATGTGTAACAATGATTTTTGATATTGTAATTGCTGTTTCAAAGGTTTAATAATAGTGGGAATCCACTGTGCATTTAAGCTGGTGGCCATGGCCGCATCCCTTCCAGTATTTTTTAATTTATATGTTAAAGTATTTAAATCAAAACTGTTTGCTAGTCCAATTCCAGTTCCTACCCCCTCCTAATAGGGTGTCATACCATGCCCTGCGTCTTCGTACACATGGAGTTAACAATGGAAAACTAATATTAAGAAGTAGATGGTATGATTGAGCTAATAATGTGGTGTTTACGCAAGCATGGGGAATATGTATTAGAGTGGGTTGAGTTATGTTAAAAGTTTTTTCATTTTTAATAACTATATGCATATAATCGGCCCAGTCAGTACGATTAGTAATTGTGCTCATATTATGACATAAAAGATAAGTAGTAATATTTACTTGTATAAACATCATACTTTGATTGCAATCAGATAATATTGATATTAAGTGTTGTCTATATTGTGACATTGACATATGCATTAGGGGAGTTAAATCTTTAGTACAACAAGAGATACTGACATTGGTTGTAATATTTATGGTAACAGAACTGTCACTGGTTAGTACACGTCTGACTGGAAAAGGTCCTGTCCATGTATTAATATTAGCTCCTTTAACAGAAAAGTTAGTATGAAGACATTTTTGATTAACATTGCAAGTAAAATTATCTTGAGTTTGAATACGTGTTGAGCTCTGCCATCCCCATCGTAGAAGTATTGAGTCTGATTTATTTATGGATTTTGTTGCTTGTAGAATGGTTTCAGGTGTATATGTTAAAACCAAGGGAGTTTCCAGAATTAGAATGCCTATAAAATACTATGGTTGAAAATACAAATGGTTAGATGGTACTAAAAATAGGAGTATCTGCAGGAGGAATTAAGACATATAAACAATTATCTTTTTTCTTTAGCCACTATTTCACCAGGTTGAAGGGGTTTGTTGGGGGCAGTTTGCACCCATACACGTCCGTTAGTATTACTAAACCCAATATGCTCAGAGATGGGTGGATATTTTTGCACTTTCCAATTTAAAGTTTGTAATACAGGAATAAATAAAATTTGAGCAATTTATGTCCTTTTGGTAAAATGATGTCTGTGTCAGAAGAATTATAACTTAATACTTTAATTTTTTTGTAATAATTAGTATCAATAATACCTCCTAAAATCATCATTTCTTTTAAGGCTAAACTTGATTGGGCAGCAAGTTGACCATAATATCCAGGGGGGAATTTTTAATCCAATTCCAGTGGGTATAACTTGTTGCATATGTGCTGGAATTGTTATGGTGTTATAAGTAAAAAGATCATATCCGGCTGCAGCATTAGTGGCACTCCAGGGGTTGTATAGCATCAGGGTGAAACTTCCACCAATTAATAGTAAAATTGTCAGTCTTTGTGGACTGAGACCGAACCTCTAAAGTAGAAGGAGTATTTAGCATTCGTTGGAGGGGAGTTTGTCCATCAGTTAAAGGACGGTTATTAAGTTGCATTAAAGTAGTCAATAAAAAATCTTTCCAAGCATGATAAGAGTTGCTCCCTAATTTTCGTAATTTTTTTTTTCAGCAAACCATTTATTCTTTCTATGAGGCCTGCAGCCTGAGGATAGTAGGGGATATGATATATCCATTCTATATTATATTGAGCACAATAATCAGTTATTAACTTACCTTTAAAGTGTGACCCATTATCACTTTGAATTTGGAGTGGGGTTCCATAATATAACAATATATAATCTAATGTTCTTAATATATTAAGTTGAGTGGCTCTTTTATATGGGCATCCTATAAGGACTCCAGAATAATTATCCACCATAGTACAAATATAGGCACATCCTTTTGTACATAGGTAGTGGGCCTATGTAGTCAATTTGCCAAATTTGAGCTGACTGTTTTCCTCGAGCTAATTCACCAGTAACTATACGTGGTACATGTTGGAGTCTATCCTGATTACATACAGGACATTGGTATGTAAAGTTTTGCAAACATCAAGAGGGAGATAAATCCCCCTTTGATTAGCCCACCTGTACATGGTTTTGGCCCCAGTGTGACCAGTATGCTCGTGTATCCATTGTGCACATTTTAAATGATCTTCAGCATGTGTATTAGTATTAATTTTGGTTAATTCATCTGCCTTTTTGTTGTATAATTTCTCAATTGATCCAAGGATGTATGAGCATCTGCATGGGGTCGGCCGATCGTAGCCGGCCATCCCCAATTCTCCACTTAGTCCTGTTCCACAGGCCCATACGCGGGCTACTGCGGAAAAAGTTGAATCATCCCCATCCCGGAATATTACACACAACAAGCTTTAACATCACGTTTGAAGAAAGGCATGTTGCCCCTCCTTCTCCCCCGAATCCTGCCGACTACGCCAATTTGTTTCAGTTTTAACTGAAGAAAAACTAAGTACCAAGTTTGGATTTGTTTTTAAAGAGCAGGTTTGTGGGAGGGGAAAAACACCAGCCCAGTTTTTAAAGTGAGATAGAAAAAGAAGATTTATTTACAAATTTACAATGGTACCATACCCAAGAAGCAATTTAACAAGTAATCAACACCGGCAGAAAGCAGCACGGTCAGTACCGGCAGAAAGCAGCACGGTTAGCACCGGCAAGAAGCAGCACGGGTAGTTGCAAGTTAAACGCAGAATCCGTCTCTCTCCGTTTTTTTTCTGATGTAGCTAGTCTTTTATATGGTTAAGTTCATGTAAAGTTTAAGCAAGGGGTTTATACAAAGTTTATGCAAGGACACTAAAAAAATAAAACACCAACCTCCTCTTGAGAGTCAAAATTCCAGTATATAAGTTCATTCTTGATGTTTTCATTAACTAAGTAGGAAGGGAGATTGGCCAGATCTCCCCCTCCCGTTATTCAACATTAGTTAAGGACACTCTGAGCTCGGAATGCCCTCGACTGTTCTTTAAGGAAAATGAAAATATTTACCTCTCAAGCAGGAGTTCACATAAAGTTCTCACTATTTCTGAACATTTGAGTTTTGGTCATAACTCTATAATAATTCTAACCCCTACACTGACTTCCAAGGCAGTTGTGTGAACAGCTCCACACAGTCACAGTAGTCAGCAGTGGGTTATCTATATCAGCCAGGAGACTGGAAATCTTCCGTGATGCTGCATTGGTTACTCCAGTTTACTCAGCCTTTAAAATCTGGCTGAGTTACTAAACACTCAACTTGAGTCATGGTGCGTTTTACAACTGGTTAGTGATAGTAGTGACCCCAAGATGAACCCTCTATTTAAGATACTTATTCTTTATTTTTGCTTTCTGAATATCTGTTAAATATTTTCTTTTGGAGCAATTCTTTTACTGGGGGTGGGGGAGTGCAGAGGAAAAGTATTAAATGACAGTTGCAGGAGGAGGTTTAACTACTTACACTGAAGTGTCTAATTCCACAAAATGGCACACCTCTGAAAGAAGTCCCTTTTGTGAGCAGCCAAAGATGAAGCATGCCCTTCACAATGACCTGTGCTACTTAAGAGATACTCAGGGGGTGGCTTGAGAACACAGGCTGGCGCTATGTCACTTTTACTGGCTTATTGTTCAGGAGTGAAGTCATGGTATTTTTTTCTACTGGTAAACACGAGTTTTCTAGTTAAGTGTCTTCAAATCTAGTTACTGAGAAAATGCTCTGCATAATGGACTTAATGACCCAAAACTGAAATAGCAGGGATCTGGAATGAGGTGTGTCAGGAGAGCTGTGCTATTTATGTATGGGCAGAGCTGACACAGGCAGTTCTGCATCATCCTTGTGGCTATTAATAAACGTGCAGTCTTCCTGAGTAGCTAAATTAAAATGAATCTTACATGATTAAAAGTACCAAAAATGGAAAGGAACCTTGAACCGTCTCTGCCCTAGTAGCCCTGATAATTAATAGACTATATGTCCGGGATATAAAATGACTGCCTGGTGATAGGTATGATTTATAATTGTTGTTCCCTAACTACAACCTTCAGTTGATTCAAGCAATTTTCTCACCGCCCTCTGCACATCAAATAACTCTTTTTGTTCCTGTGGCTCATGCTATTTTTTTCTCTTGATGTCGTGTTCCTTTTCTGTTATGTTCCTAAATTGCATCCCCTCCATGAAAATCTGTAAAAGGGTTCTCAAAACTCTTCTCCATTTGTGTCTCTGTTTGCTGAATTCTGACTACATTTCTGGTCGGTTGCATAATTTAGTACACAATGTTCTGCACATGTGTTAGTTTAGCTCTTCTCTCTTCTTGAATGCCAAGTACCCCAACCCCTTTTATATTGCTGACCACACAGTAACACGGCTTTTGCTTCAATCCCAGTCAAACCAGTGGTGAAACTGCCATTGCAAAATTATAACAAAATTATTACAGTGAAAGAGATGTGACCTAACCAACTTCACCTTGCTCCTAGGACACCTCCAAGCTGTTCTTGTTCATTCCTGTGTATAGGCACTTTGGGAGGAACTTAGCTTATATTATAATTTAACTTTGAAACAATCCCTCTTCCTGCCTGGAGACTACACTGCCTTTGTAGGACTAACAAATCAGCCACAAGATTAGAAATTATGGTTTGGAAGTCTTGCAGCTGGCGGCTGCAAGATTCTGACACTCTCCAAATTGCTCGTGAGGATAACATCACTCTTGTAAATCCTAAAATCAGTGCTTGAGATATTTTGCATACCCTGTACGTGAATCAGTAGGCACCACCCCGATGAATAAACTGGCTCATCTTGTAGCCCCAACCCAGGAACTGACTCAGTACAATAAGACAGCTTAGATTCCCTAAGACTTCATCTACAATGCAACCAGTCAGCGCTCCCAATCATTAGCCCCTCCCCCACCAAATTATCCTTCAAAACAATGATCCATGAATTCTAGGGGAGACTGGATTGAGTAATAATAATACTCTGGTCTCCAGCACAGCTGGCTCTGCATGTATAACTCTTTATTGCAATTCTCCTGTCTTGATATATCGCCTCTGTCTAGGCAGTGGGCAAGGTGAACCCATTGGGTAGTTACAGTGGCTTGGGTTCATTTTCCAGACACTCAATAATAGAATTTTCAATTGATACTGATCTTTTAGAAAACCCACACTTTCATGACACAAAAGAAAATTATTAAAACAAAGGCTGACCTGAAATGCACAAGGGGTATTGTCCACACAGTAAACTCTCAAGTTGTAATCCAGGGAATTACAGGACATGCAGCCAAAAACCGCCACCTTCAGTTGCTTCACAGCACAGTCTGTTATTGGCTCTCCCGTGAGTGCATAGGTCCCAAAGCTGTCTAGGAGCACGTGACACGCAAAGGGGTCCAAAAGGCAGTAACAGGATGTGGATTCATCCTCCACTGACATCACTTCCTGTTGGGAAAGGTATGTTTATTCTCTCATTTGGAAATAAGATGTGATTTAACTATTATATTGCCAGGTCACAAATAAACACACAAATATAAACATTTTTTTCAGAATATTCCTATTGTCTCAATTTTCCTGATGTTAACTGTTCCTCTTCTATCAAAATAACTGCTGACACCAAGAACTCAAGAAATGGGCCTGGTGCGGGTAGCTCACACCTATAATTGTAGCACTTTGGGAGGCTGAGGCAGGCAGATCGTCTGAGGTCAGGAGTTCAAGACCAGCCTGGCTAAAATGATGAAACTCTGTCTCTACTAACAAAAATTAGCCGGGTGTGGTAGCATAGGCCTGTAATCCCAGCTATGTAGGGGACTGAGGCAGGATAATTGCTTGAATCTGGGAGGCAGAGGCTGCAGTGAGCTGAGATTGCACCACTGCACTCCAGCCTGGGTGATGGAGGGAAACTCTGTCTCAAAAAAAAAAAAAAAAAACCTCAAGAAATGGTTATGTTCAGTGTGCTGTAATTTCTACTTCATTGGTCGTAATAACAAAAATCACTTTGAAAGTTCTATTTCTGGCTTAGTCAATGTTGAGTTTTAAAAATCTTAAACCTTATCAATGATCAAACTTTTTTTTATTTTTTTACAAATATCTATTTCTGACAACTCTTTAAATACCCTTAAGGTAATGTTTCTTTTCCCTCAAATATTTTATCCCCTTTCATCCCACTGAAATCATTTATAAGTGACCATTAGATACATGAACTGGATAAGATGTACTAGAATATTTCACCCTCCCTGATAAGAACTTTAGTATGTGTGACTGGTTTGATAGAGGATAACTATAATACCACCTGTGTATAAGAGATTGTGAGGAAGTGCTGAGAAGAAAAAATAAAGTGGCAAAAATCAAAGCAACGCCAAACATAATGGGAAGGGGACTAAAACATGGCCCTTAAGAAAACCGATAGAATTTTATGTCCCAGGAAATCCACTTGTGGTTGCACTAGGACTCACTAAATAGCAGAATGCATTCCAGAACAAAGAAAATAGTCTCAAGACACCAGTGGCAGGGTAAAGGTAATCCATTGCAGCAACTGGAAATTTACTTCTCCTAAAGAAACATGATTTTCGGCTGGGTGCGGTGGCTCACGCCTATAATCCCAGCACTTTGGGAGGCCGAGGCGGGTGGATCACGAGGTCAAGAGATTGAGACCATCCTGGTCAACATGGTGAAACCCCGTCTCTACTAAAAATACAAAAAATTAGCTGGGCATGGTGGCACACTCCTGTAGTCCCAGCTACTTGGGAGGCTGAGGCAGGAGAATTGCTTGAACCCAGGAGGCAGAGGTTGCGGTAAGCTGAGATCGCGCCACTGCACTCCAGCCTGGTAACAAGAGTGAAATTCCATCTCAAAAAAAAAAAAAAAGAAAAGAAAAGAAACAGGAAACATGATTGATTTTCCTTTTACTTCTTTGGCCTAAAGTACCTCCTGGGACGCAGGACCCCAGGACTGTCTGGAACAGGTCACTGTGTTCCAACAATAATTCTCCTGCTTTCATACAAACTGACTTCAGATGGACACAAGGAAGCATTATCAGGCAGATAAATCAGAGCTTTCACTTAAAATAGTAAGTCGACTGCAATCTGTCTTTGCTGTAACTGTCTCCCTTGTTGTTCATGTCCTATTACGTATCCTCATTCTCTTTCTGTGTCTCATACTTATCCGTTCCGCATGCACTCATACACACAAGGAAACAGACACTGATGATAATTTTCAATGCATTTGTTAACTAAAAATATATATTAAGCACTAAATGTGTTCCTGCTTAAACATAGATGCCTTCTAATCCCCAGGATGGAAAAAAAAATAGATATAGTTATTTCCTTTCTGAACACAGACTGCCTGCCCTGAACCTCCTCCTTAACTCCACAGAGGCCACAGAATAATGTCCATTCAGACAGGGACAAGGTGAAGGAGGAAGTGAAGGGGGTTAATGAGCAGGTATGTAAGTAGAGATGATTATGTGGGTAATTACAACTATATTCTAAAACCAAACAAGAAAGCTTTGGATTATCTCTTGCTTCTCTTTTCTGTTATCATGGAAAACAAAACAAACAAACAAACAAAAACTAACCAGTATGTTTAGGATATTATAAAACACTTGCCACCAACCCTTTGCCAAACAAAGAAATGCTGATTTGTGGTGTTCTCTGTTAAAGTTAAATCTATTCCATAGGTGGAAGCCAAATCCCATCGTTTAAAAACGGAAGTAAAGGGTCTCACCTCCCATTTGCCCTGCTGTGTTCTCTTCTTTAAATGGATATTCCAGTGCTCAGAACTGACATCTGCACAGTGTGGGATGGTCAATGCAAAGGGAGTGGTGACGATCATGTCTGGAGGACCACAGGTGACTTCAGGACTCAGGAGCACCTCAGAGCCATCTGACTGGAGGCTTCACAGTAGAAAAAAAGGATAAAAGAGAGAAGTAGGTAGAGAAGGGGGCATATTTGAATGAGAACTTGGTTAATGGATTGGGGTTTTCTTCAGGCTTGTAAGTATTCCTTACCAGGATTTTCTTTTACAAAGGACTGGTCTGGAGAACAGGCATTTGTCCTGAACTTCTCAGACACATGGAGGGAGTTTACATCTAGATTTCAAATCTAGGTTTTGACAAACCAATTAACAAAATGACAAATGCCTCTTTGGAAATATGGGGCAGAATTGGAGAATGCAAAGACCTGGATGATGGGTCATGTACCAGCTACCAAATCTTTATTCTTGTTGATGCCATTACCAATAAGCAAACAAAAACTTTATAGAAATGACTGATCTGGTAATCTTGTTACCATCAAATTCCTTTTACCCAAACACAATCTAAAATATGTTTAATGTTGGTAAATTATAAAGCAAATTATTATGAAGCAAAACAGTATTTTGAATACAAAGAATGAGTGTGTCTATTCTTGCTTTGAAAACATTTTTTGCCAATGCACAAATACATAGCTTATAAAGCGATAGCACAGTAGACAGCTACAAATGTGGATAATACATAAATACATATCTTCCAACTATTTTAGATCTAAATTTAAAATTATTGCAACCAAACCTGGTGTTCAGATTTTCTGAATTCTGAATTATTTACAGAGACAATGCAGAGTCATGGAACAGATAAAAAAATAACGCGAAAGTTAACTAAAATGGAATAATAATACCTAACTGAATGCCTCCCTCTTTCATTTCTTTGGCTTTTGTTTTTAATCTGTGCCCCAAACAGTAAGGAGGAATAGTTTACAGAACAGTTATCAGTGAGAAGAACCCAAAAGTCTGCTTATTTTTCCCCTAATGGCATATGTGTTCTTCAACAAGCTATTTGATCCTTTTTTGTTTGCTGTATTTTCACTTGTAAGAAAGATAATAATATTGAATATAGAGCAATGCTAGTGGGAGAGCTGGCATTGGTATTATTACCAAAGCTTTTACTTATACTACCTAGGAAGGACATTTACATTTGTCATCCTTGACCAAAAAAGCAACCCCTTGGGCAAAATAAAGATAAAATTTGGTGCTAAAATATGCCACCTTTCCCATGATCTTATATAAACAAAGAGTTTTTCTCTGAGTTCATCTAGCATGCTATTCATTTCTGAATTGCTTATGTTGACATCTCCCTGTTCTCTCAAGTTAGTAATGGTTATACTTGAGCTCATTATCATTTGCCGCTGCAATAAAGCCAAGCCATATAATTGAGAAGCATCTTATGTCTACTGTGTCTAAAACAGTAGACGTAACATTATCACACTGTCTCCTCTCCTCTCCAAGAAGCCCTGGAGATGCCTTTAAAAAGTTCAGTCTTCCACAAAGGTAACCACAGTCCAAAATGGATAATTCTTCCTATACAAGCAAAACATGGTTAAGATGATTATATCTTAATTTACCTTTAAGTAGGGCACGAGAGGAGAAGGGGACTGGAAAGCAGTGTATTAGCAACAGCAAACACTCTATGGAAAGCCGAGAATAATATACTCGAGGTTTGAAAAAAATATAAAATTCCAATGTGCAGCCTGTGTGTGGGTGCCTGCCAGCGGCCATCAGCGAGGGTGAAGCACTTTCCATGTAATTACCGCCTGCATTCATCATGGACAGGAATAGCAGGGATGCTTATGAGTGACCGATGACAAGCTCTCCTAAAAGAACTATTTAATTGCTTTCAGAGAATCATCCCCCTTGTTGAACATATTGTTCAAACATATGGGAATTTGGGGAATTATTTAAGGCCAAATGAACTGAAATCAGCTAATTAGATGAACTCTCACACTCGTGAATAGCAATACTCCTTTCACAGTGGTAACTTAAACAACTTTAGGAGTCAGAGGCAGCACTTATTGAATATGAGCCAGGGCATCAAATAGGAGCCTTGCATTAAATAGGCATTGAACATTTCCTTAAATGCAAAGTAAGTAAATCAAGATTTATATTTAATTCTCCCCCTGTGAAAATAGTGTCCATGGGGGGTAGGTCTCTGGTGAAGGAAGGTCTCTCTCTAGTGAAGGAAGTTCACCAGAACTTCACAAAAATCTCTCCATTTTTTTCTTCCCATGATTAATAACAATGCCTCCTTTTCTGCTACCTCCTATCTGTGACAAAAAGGGAGATTTACAAATATTAATTAAAGCTCTTCACATACCTGTGGAGGCAGGTGTTAACAGCATAAGGTCACAGAGGAGTCAATCAAGGTGATGGCAGAAAAATAACCCAAAATTTCTCACTCACAGGCTCTCGCTCTCTGTGACCAGATTGTACTTTTCTTTTCTGTTACCATTAGGAGATTTCTGGCCAAATTGCTGGATCTTATGACATCCCAAGGAAAGATCAGGGAAGGAGGTGCAATATAGTCCAAGTGTAATCATGGATACAGATTCAGGACATTTGAGAACAGAGGGCTAGGGAGAGAAACCTTTAATTGGATGTGGACAAAAATGAACCTTCTTAAAGAAAGCATAGATGGCATTTAAGCTTTCCCATATTTCGTAATCCACGACAAGGCAGTATACATGTCCTTGCTGGGAAAAAAAAAAAGTAACACATTTTTCTAAAATTGCTGTGAGCTAATAACTGTGAACTAGTAACAGCAGTGATTTTAAGATAAAAACACCAACCACCTCGATGTATCACACACCCTAGTATGGTCTGTAGACTGAAAAACCTTTTTGCATAGAGCTTTTGCTACGTAATGTTTTTCATTGTTCTCTATCTGTGCATATATATTCACATATACATACATGCTTATATACTTGTAGTTTAAATGCTGTGTATAGATACAAACAGTTTAATAATTTAAGAGATGGGTCTTATTTCCATAGGAACTCCTCTTTCTGAGATGACTAATTCATGCAATTGTCATATATTGTGATTGCATCAATGTACACTTTGACTTAAATTCTCAATGCCTTAGGAATGTGCACGATGAGCATTTAAGGCTCCTTGGAAATGATGCTGGTCTCCTTGCTTTTATCCTTGCCTTTCACAGTCTGTCCTCCATGCAGCCACCTCAGTCGTCCTACTAAAAATGCCAGTGTGTTCTCACGTCATGGGACTGCTATAGTTCCTCCTCCTCTGGGGTGCTGGGTGCTGCCTGGAAGAGTCTTCCCCTAGACATCCACATGATTTACCCCCCTTGTGCCTGTCAGGTCCTTGCTTAACTGACATCTACTAATGAGGCTTTCTCTGACCAGGACTTGATAATTGAAGCATTCCCAATACTAAAAGCAGATCTTGGTTTTGCTTTTTCTCCTCAACACTTAATGCCCTCCAGTGTGCCACACCATTTGCCTATTTATTGTTATTTTTTCTCTCCATAATTTCCTTGAAGCCAGCGTGCTTTTTTTTTCTTTTTTCTTTTGAGACAGCATTTCACTCTTGTCGCTCTGGCAGAAGTGCAGTGGCACCATCTTTGCTTACTGCAGCCTCCATATCCTGGGTGCAAGTAATTCTCCTGCCTCAGCCTCCCAAGTAGCTGGGATTAAAGGGATTTTTTCTTTTTTTCTGATTAGCTCATAATTGCAACCCCAGTGCCTGATATATCCTGTAAGCACTCAAAAATACTTGTTGAAAAGGACACAGAAGTCAGCTTGAAGAGATTCTCACTGATCAAATCTGGAACCTTTTGAGCATTAGATTAAATTATGACGGTAAAGAATTAGAACTCATTGAGTAATACTATAAGAATCCACAAAATAAAAATTCACATAGAAATGAATCAATAAGAAGGGAAAACTCTTCACACAAGAGAAAACCAACTAATAAATGTAGAAAACCATCAATTACCAATCAACTACATGAATACTTGGTTCATTGACAATCATAAATGGATGTTAACCTATTGGGTGAAAGTTTAAACAGTAATAAAGAACCATTTACACATTCTTAAAGTATCTTCCCAAAAGGTACTTAACTAATTACCAAGGGTAAAATAGTACATCCCAGCAGACACCACCTAACATGAATTACTAAGTTAAGATTCCCAGGAATGGGATGGATCCACAGAATATATCTTCCTGACAGGACACAGTGAAGAGAACCTAGCATCAATTCTGTAACATTCGTGCTAAAAGTCCACAGCCTGAATCTCCTCATAAGGAAACATTAGATAAACTCAGAGAAAGGCATATTCTCCAAAATAACTCATCTGCACTCTTTAAAGATGTCAATGTCATGAAATACAGTCTCAGGAATGGTTCCAGAAGAAAGCAGACCAGAGGCACAGGACAACAGCATGCAATGAGGGGACTTGGACTTTAATTTGCTCTTAAGAACATTATTCAGAAAACAAATGAAATACAAATCCGGTGTTTAGAGAAGTAAGAGTATTTCATTAATGTCAATTTCCCCTGTTAATTGTGCTACGGTTATATACGAGAATTTCTTGTTTGGGGGGATATATACATGGAAGTATCTAGGTATAAAGGGTCATCTTGTTCACTGTGGTTAAAAAAAAAAAATCATATATATATATATATATATATTCACAAATGTCAATATTTTACTAATTTTTTTGTATTTGTCTCTTTCCTCTCTCCTTCATTTCCATATACATACAAATGAATAAAATACATGTATATATATGTGCATGTATACATATATATACTTATATATACATGTATTTTATTCATTTGTATGTATATGGAAATGAAGGAGAGAGGAAAGAGCAAGTACAAAAAAATTAGTAAAATATTGACATTTATGAATCTGAGTGCAAGATACACGGCAATTCTTGATACTATTCTGGCAACTTTTCTTTGAGTTTGAAATTCTGTCAGTATTAAAAAAAATTTGTTTAAAAAAAGTGAATGCAGCCAGGCATGGTGGCTCATGTCTGCAATCACAGCACTTTGGAGGCTGAGGTGGGAGGATCACTTGAAGTCAGGAGTTCAAGACTAGGCTGGCCAAAATGATAAGACCCCGTCTCTATTGGGAAAAAAAAATAATAAAATAAATAAATATACACACACACACACACACACACACACACACACACACACACACACATAGATATACAAAAAAAAAATTTAGCTAGGCATGGTGGCACTTGCAGTCCCAGCCACTCAGGAGGCTGAGGCAAGAGAATTGCTCAAACCCAGGAGTTGGAGGTTGGAGTGAGCAGAGATCACCCCAGTGTACTCCAGCCTGGGCAACAGAGTGAGATTCTGTCTCAAAAAATAAATAAATAAATAAAATAAAAAATGAATGCATGAAAATAAAAGGCCCAGGGAGAATTTTTCCAGAATGTTTACAAAGAAATCAGCAGGCAGACTATTCTGTAAATATCCGTTAAGTCTATTTTGTTCTAGGCTATAATTTAAGTCCATTGCTTCTTTGTTGACTTTGTCTTGATGACCTATCTAGTGCTGTCAGTGGTTGGGTACAGTATACACCACTGGGGTGATGGGTGCACCAGAATCTCAGAAATCACCACTAAATAACTTATTCATGTAATCAAACAATACCTGTTTCCCCAAAACTATTGAAATAATTTAAAAAGAAATCAGCAGGGCCACTGATTAATGTATGAAACAAATGGTGGAGAATGATGAAGGTGCTATAGTTGGTAGTGACAGGGTGATGGTCCAGAACTCACCACGTAGTACCTAACATCCTACAGCACCCATCTGCACACCAGTGCCAACCGGAGGTCATGCTGAAAGTCAACTACAAGGCAGCAACTGCTAATAACCATGGCAGCACTGGAGGTGCATCATGGACATTTTGCTTCTGTGCTCAATACTCCTTGACCTGCTGTTAGGCCAGTAACACGTCCCTTTCTTTAAGGAAAGCGACCAACCAGTTCCAAGGTCCAAGATGAGGTTTTTACTGTAGCTGTTGTCTTCCATGCTGGGCTCAGTAATTACTGTTTCCTCCTTTCCTCCTTATGGTCTATATTCTAGATTAATGTTGGTTTGATCACCTTTACCCAGAGTATCACTCAGGAATCCAGGCAGGAGAGTAATGATGGTTTTACTGTGTCAGACCCTGGGTCAATATATAATTAAATCATATTTGAATGGAAAAGATATCAAGGCTGATAGATGGAAGCTGTACTCAGTCTTAAAAGAAAAGCTCAGAAAGCAGCCTCCTAGAGTTTTCCAGCCAACAAAACATATAGTTTTATTATTCATTTTCCATTAAGATCCTCAGATTTTGACCTAGGGTGCTAAAATTGCTGTGGATAAACATTAAGCTTTTAAAGTTTATTATTTGTCTCTTTTTTTTTTTTTTTTTTTTTGAGTCAGATCTCTCTCTCACACAATTGCTCTGACCAGAGATTTCAGATCAGCCCCAGGGAAATGACATCACAGAATCTCCCAGAGAGATGGACCCTTTAAAACCAGCTTTTCCCATCAGTCAATTCCAACACTGTGGCTATGTCCTCTACTTCTGGTAATCACTATGTGTGACTTAAGAAAACAGACTCCTGGAGAGAGGGGAACGGAAGTCAGGAGCAGAATGGAGGACAAAAGTGACGTTGAGCAACATTTCTTTATTATGACAGACTCCTGTTTTAATCTCAAGTGATTCTAAAACTTACTTTTTTCAAAATTTCTTAGGAAGCTTATTTAAAATTATATTCCTGATGTCAGCAATGAAGATTCTGATTTGCTATTTCTGGGATAGGGCCAAGAACCTGCATTTTCTACATGCAAGGTGGTGCTGACACTAACATTTGAGAAAAGTTGTATAGTTCTTAAGAAAATATGCAAAGCAAGACCTCATGTCCTGGGGCCTTAGTGCTCCATCAAATATACAACATTCCATTCTGAAGTGGAATTTGGATGATGGTCAAGTTTAAATTCTGAATATTAAGGACCTGGCCAATACTACTAAGATGGAAAATCCAACTACACAGGGACTGTTCCTACATCCCATTTCTCTAGGTAACATGTGAATTAATAAGCAAGGATGTCAGGTTGGGGGGTTGATTAGCAGTAACTCATAATGTTATAGCTCATCAAGTCATTATATTCCATTCATTGGGGCAGGAAAAGGAACAGTTAGAACAATGGATTATTATAAGCAACAAGCACAATTTACTGAGAATAGAAACATATGGATCTACTAGTAAAGGGCTTAAAGATCTGGGTCACCCACATGCTATTATCTGAAATAGGATCACAGAAAGAGAGATGGCATACGGGCTTGGGGTGGGAGGGGAATTACATACACAATTCAGAATGAGTATCTGAATTTGCTGAAATTTGAGCAACACCACACAGAGAGATTACCCTGTTTGCATAAGTTAAATGACTTTAGTTTACACACACATTCCTAGGATGTTTACCAATTAATATACTACAGGAATCACAAATCATGTGTAAATCACCAGTTCCTAGACACAATTTTAAGCCTCATCTTTCATGCAGTGTCAGGCTTGCATTTAGCTTGTCTTTTTAGAAGAAGGGAGACAGTGAGAGGATGGCTCATTGAAAGTGCCTGAAAATGAATGAGAGTGAAGAGGATGGGAGAAGAATGGGACTATGTGTCATGCTGCTGGAGCTTTGTTTTATAGCCACCACGTGGTTTATCCATTTATACTGAAACCTATTTCACAGAATCCTTTTATTTTAGGCTGGGGGAGGGGCTCAGGAGTTATGAGGCCAACACCTTCTTTATTCAGATGCATGGCATGGGGTGGGTGATCCAAAGTCACAGCTCAACTTTGAGGCAGAGCTGGAACCATAGTCTGCTCTGTTAGTTGTGATTGGGGTGTGTCTTCAGTGGGGGATGTGGTAGGTAGGCAGTGGAAGGAAGAAGGAATATGTTCCCTGGGATACAATCTCCACACCTGGAATTTAAATTAAAATGTTGGCATGGGAATTGCTAAGACTGGACTCACAGACACTACTAAACAAAGCCCAAGGAAAGCAGGGCCCTGAGGTACACAAAGGGGTCAAAATAGAGGCTTGTATTAGTTTCCCATTACTGTTATAGCACAAACTTCCTGGCTTAAAACACAAATTATCCCACAGTTCTCTAGGTCAGAAGTCTCATTAAGCTAATAAGACAGCTGACAGCAGGCTTGTGCTCCTTCTGAAAGTTCTAGGAAAATCCCGTTTCTAGAGGCTGCCTATATTCCTTGGCTCAAGGCCCCTTCTTCCATCTTCAAGCCAGGAACACGACACCTTCAAATCCATCTCTCACTGATATTCCTACCATCCTCTCCTAAGGACCCTTATGTTAGGTCTCCTTGGATAGTCCAGGATAATCTGCTTCTCAAAGTCTTTCCTCTTAATTACATCTGCAAATTCCCCTTTGCATGGTTGTAGATTCACAGGTTCTAGGAACTAGGACATGACATCTCTAGGGAGCCAGCTTTCTACCTTCTGCCATGCTTTTCATGCCTGGAGACCCCCTGTGACTGCCTCCTGAGCCACTATTGCCTCTCACACACTACACAATCCAGCCAAGGTATCTGTTCACTTTAGGGCTCTCTTCACTGTTTTCAGTTTCCAGAACCCTCACCATAATTTGCAAAGCGAAGCTCCATATTTGTATATAACTTTATGGAGTCCTGGGAAGTTATTATGGTTTATTTTAAAGATATAACTGTGAGAAATAGGAGATTGATTGTCCAGATTTTCAAAAGGCTATGTGGATTGTCTTAGAAAGTGTGGGGGCTGTCTCCTTGTGGGCTGGTGTCTTCTGGCATTTTTATTAGGCTATAGCAAAGTGAAGTGGAAAGGATGATATATATTAAATATCTTAATAAGACAGGTTATTTCTACTTCCAGCATGGGCAATAAAAGAGATGGCACATACAAATAAAAATAATTACAGTATGTGGTGCCCCTTTACAATGTGCAATCAAACTCATGAACCAGTGACTTTCCCCTTATTGAATTAAGGTGCACCTTCCACTCAGATCTATTAACAACATTCAAAAACCATTGTTATCTTGTCAATGGCATCTTTAATTAAAGACTCCTCTGGGCCACTCTAATCATTTCCCATTGTGAGTGCCCATGGGCTTCAAATGCACTCTGATTAAGATGATGGCAATTTTTATTTACATGTGTTTACTTGTGGACCTTGGGGGTGTGAAGTGGAGAGGAATAACATGGAGAAATGCTTCTTTCCAAAAAGAGCAGGTCTTAAAATGACAATCTGATTTAAAAAAATTCTGTTCCTCTCTTGTCTTTTTCTGTCTGTTCCTCTGCTCATTTTTGGGGGGATACGTGGATGGTGGGGGATTAATGGCATTATATTCTAACCTAAATGACTCTGTGAAGACATCATGATTTCACTGGGGAACAGAGTACAATCTTCAACTAAAGGTGCATTAACCCTTCTAGGCCATTAAGATACCATTTGATAAATTGCCCTTTTTATTACACCGCATGGCACTGGTAGCCTGAAAGAATTAATGTATTTCCCAAATGGCAGCAATTTACTCCCCCTGGCACTAACAGAAAAAGCCCCCTTTGTTACCTGGGAAGCATCTTTTCTCAGTGATTCTCCACGCCTGGTATAGAGTTAATGAATGACAAATCTCTTGGAAGAAATAGGTATATGTCATCAACTGGATTCTTCCAAGGCAAAAGACAAGTTTCTAAATCCCACTTATGGCAACTAACCAGATTCAAATCCATGATTGACCATTGAACACAAATGATGGCAGGGATGATTCAAGCATTTTCATCCATCACTTGCAAGAAAAGCCTGGCAAATGGATAGGGAAAAATCTTGTTCGAGGTGGCATATGCTTGACTGGCCTGCCCTGCTTGACTGGTCACTAATTTCCTAATCTTCACACCAGCCCATGTGGAGTCAACTGTGTAGGCTCATACCTTTAAAATATAAATCACACACCAGAGTGTTATAAGAAATAGAGATAGATTCAGAGAAATTGATGCAGGGAGTTATTTGTATCTTCATGAGGCTCTTGATTTTAAAGCCAACTATTAACATGTTTGCTGTAATTGAATTAATCTTTGAGTCTAGGACTGTGTTAGCAATAAAAAAGAGATGAACTCTACATCACTGGGACAGAGCTAAAGCAAATTCCATACACTTCAGAGAATTTCTGTCATCTATGTAACAAAACAGGTAAGACTAGGCTGAGCATGGTGGCTCACACCTGTAATCCCAGCACTTCAGGAGGCCGAGGTGGGCGGATCACCTGAGGTTGGGAGTTTAAGACCAGCCTGAGCAACATGGAGAAACCCCGTCTCTACTAAAAATACAAAATTAGCCAGGTATGGTGGCATATGTCTGTAATCCCAGCTACTTGGGAGGCTGAGGCAGGAGAATCCCTTGAACCTGGGAGGTGGAGGTTGCAGTGAGCTGAGATCCTGCCATTGCACTCTAGCCTGGGCAACAAGAGCAAAACTCTCTCAAAAAAAACAAACAAAAAAAAAAAAAACAAAAAGGAAGACCAGGTATAAGAAGATGATTTCCAAATGTAGCATTTAAACAGTACTTCACAGTTTGTATCAGACTTCTCAGCTATCAAGTTATTTTATCATCCTCACCAAAATCTGAAAGCAAAGTTACTAATATATAAAATTGGCAGATGATAAAACTGAGGCCTAGAGAAAAAGAATGATTTGCTCAAGGTTACACAGGCTGTTGCTGAGTGGGGCTTGGAACCCAAGACTTCCGTGTCCTTTCCACTCTACCATGCTACATCATTTCTGAGATTATTTTAATTTTTATGCATTGCCAACACCAAAGTCTGCATTATTTTCCTGACAAGTTATGCAGGTCATCAGTTCACTTCAATGAGTTCCAAGATAAGCACATTCTTATTTTGGAAGGCAAAGAAAGGAAAGGCAGAAGATTTTGCCTTGAATGAAGCAGGCAGGCATAATTATGCTTAATATCATGACATCTTACTAGTTAAATGAGATTATGATCACGTGCTCTGGCAAAGGCTGATGTGGGATTTCGATTCAGCAGTCATTTTTTGTTGAGTTACAAACATTATTTTCCCTTTCTTTATAAATTCTTCAGGCTTTTTTTTCCCTACCCTTTCTCTTGTAAGTCAAAAAGCTATGTTTATTCCCTGGAAAGAAATCCAAAGTCGCTCCCAGAGCAACTATTATCAAAAACTCTCAAGTGACCTTCAGTCGGCAAATCTCTCTCTCCTAATTAATCATCAGTTTCTGGGCCAGAATTCTGGGATTTATCTTCAACTCCTTCACCACACATTAAAACACACACACAGACACACACACAGAACAGATCTTGCCAAGTTCCTCCCCAAGTCTATCTCAAAAAACTCCCCACTGAGAGCAAGGTGGGGATTAGAGGATGGATTTAGAAACATTAAAAACTAGAGACAAGGACACTCAAAAGTAGAGCGACTCTAAGTTATTGCCCAAATTGAGATAGTTTTGAGGAGGAAAAGAAACACTATTAATAATTGTGCCAAGGAAAATAAAACATAGTTTCGCTGTGCTCTCAAGGAGGGTGCTTACCTAATGAAGACTGGAACTTGGGCAGCATTGGTGGAGAGGAAACACAACCTATCTAAGCATGACTAGGTCTCCCAAATCTTAAGCCTCATTTACCCCTACCCACCAGATAAATTGGATAGTGTCTGGGTGGCAAACATTGCCACATGATCTAGTCTCTATTTTTTTCAGCGTCATTCCTGCATCCTTCCTTTCATGTTTTGTTCGGCTTTACTTAGCTTCCAAAATAAGTGATGCTATTTACACTTCCGTGCCTTTGAGCATACCTCTCCCTTGGAGTGGAATCCCTTTTACTCTGTTTTAGTTTATAAGACAAGTGTTACTTCTCTCAAACTTTCCCTTAGCCTTTAAACAGGGTATATCCTTTAGCTCTGGTCGCCATATATACCACACTGCAATATGATCATTTATTTAAAGAACTGGGTTTGCTTATGGGGTTTAACCTATTATGTATGAAATATATGAACTATGGTTTTGGTTTTTCTAGTAATCATTAACAATTATGTCTGGTGAAACCATCCATAGTAACAGTGTCCCTTGAAGACATTTCATTATATAACTGTTCAGTAACATCTAGTTATTAAAATAGTGTAATTTGGTTTTTAAGACTCCTTTTTTTTTTTTTTAATTGTTGTTTGAGACAGGGTCTTGCTCTATAGCACAGGCTGCGGTGAAGTGGTACAATCTTGGCTCACTGCAGCCTTGACCTCCCAGGCTCAAGCCATCCTCCACCCCAGCTTCCTGAGTACCTGGGACTACAGGCATTCACCACTATGCCCGACTAATTTTGTTTTATTATTTTTATTTTCTGTACAGACAAAGTCTCACTTGTTGCCCAGGCTGGTCTCAAACTCCTGGGCTTCACAGCAGGAGGGGGTGTGTTACTTCTGAAAAATCAACGCCCTCAAAGGTGCCAGAAAAAGCATATACAGTTTCATATTTTACTGAGGTGGGTAGTTTAGAATGGCCACAAAAGTCTGCTATAACATAAAGAATAGTTCACTACAAACAGATTCGTATCACAAAAACTCCATTCTTATTAAGAGAATGGCCAGCTGGCCCATCTCTTAATCTCATTGATAAAAGATATATGCCTGCTCTCTTTTTACTCTTCCAGAGATGAGGTCCTCTTAAATAGTCCAAGGACATTTCTGAGTGCTTAGATCTGCATGAAATATGAGGTGTGTGTTTATGATTTTGTTCTTATGTGTGTGGTTTTTGCTACTAGGGAAGAAAAACACAATCATCTCCACAATAATAGCTTATACTGCAGTGTTTGTGAGCCCATTACTGGGAATGAAATTCTATCCTTTCTTCCCCATTTTCCAGAGCTAGATATATATATTTTTTGTTTTGATAGCCTTGTATTTGCTCTTATTTCATGCCTTGCTATTAAAACCACCGTACCATCTAAGCACCCAAAAAAGATAATGTTTTCTATTACCACCATCTCTGCCTTCTCAATCCTTACCCCAAAATGCACCTATTGGGCAGATCATACCATCTGACAGCAGAAAATAGAAGTGGTTGAAATGTTCCATCTGGGCTGAGCCCAAATTCAAAAACATGTGTCCTTTTGTAAATTCTTCAGTAAGACAACTTACAACATTTCTGATTCTAGTCTAAGCATTTGGTCAGGAATATTCACATGACAGTGTAATTGGAAAAAGAAATGGATGTTTGCCTTTGGTTTCATTTTATTGCTTTTCGGAAGAAAGCCCCATATAATAATTTTCTGGTCCAGTTCTCTCCTCTCCAACCATGGGGTGGGGAGGGTTGCAAAGGAGAGCGGGGAGAGGAGTAGTAGGAGCTTCCTGCTACATCTGTATCATTCTCTTATTGTAATATTGGTGACAAGCACCTCTGAAATGAGATTGTTGATTTTTTTGAATGCCTTAATTTTATAAAAATGATCTAAAGTCTGGGCACCACACCCAGCCTTTGGCTCATGCCTGTAATCCCAGCACTTTGGGAGACCAAGGCTGGCGGATCACCTGAGGTCAGGAGTCCACGATCAGACTGGCCAACATGGCAAAACCCTGTCTCTACTGCAAATACAAAAATTAGCTGGGCGTGGTGGCAGGCACCTATAATCCCAGACTCGGGAGGCTGAGGCTGCAAGTGAGCGGATATCCACCACTGCACTCCAGCCTGAGAAACACAGCAAGACTGCATCTCAAGGAAAAAAAAAAAAAAAAGATTTAACGTGCATAGGATAAAATTTCCCTTCCTTAAAACCGTTCCCAATAAAATGTATAAAAAGAAATACCCCAAAATTTTCAAATTAAAAGCTTTTTTTTTTTTGAGTGATCACTGCTGGTTTCCTCCCTTGCACAAAGGGTAAAGCCCTGTAGAGGGAGGAGGCCACCTCTAGCATGGAGGGCTTACATACCCTTGATCCAGAAGGAGCCCCAGGACTTCTCACCAGCACGCTAATTCTGACAGCTCCAATTTCATGCCATGGCCTTTGTGCCAGGCCACTCCAGTCCCCGTTCCTACGATGTCACTAAATGTCCTCTATGTTATAAATGGGACAATGCATTAAACCAACTATTTGTTCTGTCTGTGGCAAGACCTGGACTACAGTTGGAAGGAAGCTGTTGAATGCAATGGTCTGACATTAGGATCACTTTAAAGGAGGAAAAAAAAATCACTGGGTTTAGACTCCTCTAACCCTCAAACCTCTATAGAAAACTATAGGAAAATGTATTCTGGAGGGTAGAAATCATTGAGTGATAGACTTTACTCCTTTGTCTGGTGAATTCCTATTCATCTTTTAAAGACTCAGTCAGTGACATCTCCAGGAAGCCACCCTCACCCCTCTACCCCTCTTTAACCCAATTCTTAGAATGGCTTAAGAGCCCTGATTAAACATATCAGTTCCACTTCCATTAAATCTTCACCCTGCTATATTGGGGCTGCAACTCAGACATCAGCAACAGGAATGTATAGTTAATAGGAAAAATGGAGCAGACTTGAATTGCAATACAGCATAAAGACATGGTTTGGAAGATCCTACTGTGCTTGTGTGTGTGTGTGTGCGGAGGTCATGGAGAGTTCGTAAATCCAGTTCTCACACCGATGGACTAAGAGGGAGGGGACTGCAGTGGCTGTAGAGGTAAAGATGAAAGGAACTGAGCAGTGTGTTCCAGCTCCACGAACTTTGAGGAAAACAGGCCTTGTTCTCAGCACAAGTTCAGGATGGCAGACATACAGCTCAAAATGAAAATGGGTTTTCAAGGGATATTACAAAGAAAAGATGACACAATGGCCTTTTCCTGATTAATCACAAGTTTAAAAACTGAAGAACTCAGACCCAAGCAGCTTCCTTGCAGAGATGAAATAATTCACCCCAGCTTAAAAAGAAGTAGTAAAAAGGTATTTGCTATTTTCAGTGTTTTTCTAAGTAGTTTTGAGCTGTCAAAAGGGAGTGAGGCTTGCCAAGGAAGGTAAATGGCCTGTAGCCCAGAGACAGGCCATTTCCTTAGAGATAACATCTGGGAAGGTTTCAGCTACCTGAAAAGGAAAGTGCAGTTTTTTTTCCCACAGTTTAGTAGAGAGAAAAGCACAGACCTCACAGATCTAAAGTCTTAGATAAGATCCTTCTGTCTCTGTCCACCTTCTTGGACAGCAGTAGACAAAGAAGGATAAACCAAATCGGTTACCATGGAACTTCTGAAGCATTGAATGGGGTGACCACGTGAGGCCAACCTGTCTTTTGAGGTCTTTGGCCTCTTGCAAGTTTTTAGCTATTCCTCTCTCTAAAATTGCAGGTAAGTTATAAATGAGGTGCCTTGGAAAATGCGACATTGCCCTAGGTTGGCTCTCATGTAATGAGATGGAAGATGCTGGGTTTGAGAGGAATAAGCTCAATACAGGCTCAAATACTGAATCAAATACAACCAAGGGAGGGGGGATGCGTAACTAGGAGTGTGTAGGAAGCTGTGATTCAGGGGAAGGCAGACTGAATTATACCTCATACTTGATTTTTGCAGCATGATATGTTTTAAAGCATATACGTAATAGGCCATAATCACAAATTCAAACAAGTTTGGTTTCCTAAGTAAATCAACCCAATGGGTAAAAAAGAGGTGACTTCCCTACAGGGTACTCCATTATTAGGTCTGTTTAAGTGACTAACCTAAGATTTTGGGTAAACTCTCCAAACTTTCTGATTCCCCGTTTCCACCACTTGCCAATTGGAGGTGTTTAGACACCAGCACTGTTTCAGATCTATTAGGAAAGAATCTAGCTTTAGACAACTGAGGCAATAACACGAGATTCCAACATAGGACAACCTGCACACAAATCCTCTAAGAGTCAGCCTCACCAGCAACCAACTGGCAGAACCTTTTCTTCCATACCTCTCAAGCCCTGTACGGCAGAAAGTTAAAACTACTGGGCACCAACAAACCCTTTTATAGAAACAGCTATCAAAATCTGTTTAAACCATCTGTTTCTCTGGCCTTTTTTTCCTACCAATGTTTTTCTTTCATGTGTTCTTCGCTAACAACAACAAAAATCTATTCTAAAATCACCAAGATGTTATGACTAAAAATGCCAGAGGTAAATATCCAGTTTATGAGAGAAATTGCTTTCTGAAGAGGAGTTAGGTTTATCTTGTGTGGAGGAAGACAACATTTCCAAAAATATTACAGTTGCACTAAGAAAATAACCAACTACTTTCATTAAAAGAGAATGCGACAAGATTTGTATTTGTTCCTGTAATTGAATTTAATGCTGCTGAAATTTGTCAAGCCTGAAAGCTATTGAAGTTTCAGATCATATTTTTACATTGCCAAAAATTGCCTAAGAAATTGTCTCTTAGGCTATATAGAGTAGGTCTTCTGCTGACCTTAAAAGGATTAGGAATCAATCATTGTATGTATTTGCCTCATACTTAGGACCAACGAGTATCTCTGGGGATATTTTCCTTTAAGAGGAACACTCTGTGAAACAGTTAAGGCTTATGGAGTGGCCCTGCTACTGACCTGTCTAACAATTCACTGTTTTCCATTTGGTGTCTCCCATGTAGAGACTGGTGACCATGAAACTGTGGAGTCATGTACTTTTTCACTTCAGCCAGTAGTTTTGCAACAACTTTTATCCTTTCTAGAGTCCATGATCTCATCTAAACACCTCTAAGTCTCATTCTCTTAATAGTTTCAGATTTTCTACAAAAGTTCCATTCCATATTTAAATTTTTTTTGAGACAGAGTCTCACTGTCACCCAAGCTGGATTGCAGTGGCATGATCTCAGCCTACTGCAACCTCTGCCTTCCAGCTTCAAGCTATTCTCCAGCCCCAGCCTCCTGAGTAACTGGGATTACAGGCACGCACCACCACACCCACCTATTATTATTAATAGAGACAGGGTTTCACCATGTTGGCCAGGCTGGTCTGGAACTCCTGACCTCAAGTGATCTGTCTGCCTCAGCCTCCCAATTACAGGTGTGAGCCTCTGCGCCCAGCCTAAACTGTCTTTACTATGTCATTCTTTGTCTCTCACCTGGGTTCACCTTGGTTGATGGACATATAAATCTCCCAAGAATTCTCCTCTGGGATGGCACCGTGTGGTATGAGTAAGCTCACTCCTAAAACAAAAAAGCCAACAGATTATTCATAAATTTTTATAATTATCTTGAAGTTCCTCACTCAAGCACCATATATATACCTGGAAAACGAGCTACTTTCTCATGGCAATTTATGAACTCTCAATCCTCGGAAAGTTTCAAGTTCAAGATGATAAAAGGAAAAACACTGTTTTATAACGGTGACATAAAGAAGGGCATATTATTCAACTGAGTACTTAAATTAGTCTTTTTTTTTTTAAGTCTTCCCAGCATTGTCTAATTCTTTTAAAAGATTGAGTGTTCTATGACCAGGCAATATTGAACATATCAGAGAACATAAGAGATTATCCATGTATCACTTAATCTGCTCCAAAATTTAAAAATGTATTCTTCTATCTCGTCACTATCTGTTTTGTGAAAAACTATATGAAATGATGGGTGAGCAATCTAATACTGTGCTAGAACCTGGGATGAAACTGTCTTATCAACTGTGCATCTGTAAGCAAGTTGAAGGTGGTCCTCAATGGGGTATTGCATTTTGTCAAGAAAAAGATAAAGTAAAAGCATCTGATATGCTTAGGAGCCTTACAGGTTATTGCACAACCAGTATGACCCTTTCCAGCAAACAGAAGCTAGAAAGGGTTAAGGTTAAAAGG
Organism: Ateles fusciceps; assembly: GCA_036589455.1. Lineage (NCBI taxonomy): Eukaryota > Metazoa > Chordata > Mammalia > Primates > Atelidae > Ateles > Ateles fusciceps. Next base: position 1,528,259 of record JAZHEH010000424.1, on the reverse strand, counting down.
TTACTTAACCAGAGCCATGTCAACGTCAGATTGAAAAAACTAACAGCCTTACTTCCATAAAATCATACAATGCAGGAAAGGAAGGCACAGGAAGCCACATCTCACTGCATCTTAAACGTCCTCTCTTTCCTCTTGAATGCTGTGAAGAAAATACTGCACCTTGGCCAAGAGACAAGAGTCTAAGGAGGGCAGGGGTTCACTTTTATGTAGCTTTTTGTTTATAAAAAGAAATGAACTAGAGACATAGTAAGATCTTACAAAATAAAATCTCAAAGCTTCCTCCTATTCTTTGAGTAAGGCAGCTCTCATCTTTTCTTCCTATTATTAGAGCTAATATGATCATTCAGAAAACTTTCAGGTTGCTGATAATTTAAATATAGAGATGACAGGCTTTCCTAATCTCCTTCTATGTGCCTGTTAGCAGCTACAGAATCAAAAAAATGTAAGCCTCATTGCAAAACACATTATTTGTGATTCACATTTATGAGCATTATTCAGTAACATGCTAGTTATCATCAGTATCTTTCACTAGCACTAAGAATAAGGCAGACTTAAATCTTGGTTACAGCTTTGCAACATGGAGATCCATTTATATTCTGGACCTTAATGTCAATAGAACTGTAATTGCCACACTTAGAGACCTCCAATCTGGCTCTACCCTTCATTGTCTTCTCTTCCTTAAATGCAATTGCCAAATGAAGGGGCCTCCATTATAGCCCTTCCTGCTGCTAAACACAAGCTGCAATACACAGGACATCCAGTGTGTTTGGAAGTCAACCTGAATACATGCCCTAGACATTCTGTCTTCTCTTAGTTTGACCTAAAACTTCCTCTCTGCTGCCGCTCTTTCAGGCTGTCTAGGTCATTATGATGACACATGCAGTCTGTATTCTTTAGACTTAGAAGTATAGGAGGCTATCATCAAGCAATAATAATATTAAATCAGTTACACTTATCACAAAGCCAGCCCTCAAGGAGGAAGCCAAAAAACACATCATGAAGATATAAATGAAAGAAAAGAATTCAAAATTCTTAGTAAAAAAGCTAGGCTCTGAGACATGTTAGCTTCTATAGATCATCATAGCCTGATGGCCAACTCTCATAATAAAACAGAAGAAAGATGTGTGAGGACATTTGAGAAAGAGCTGTCTGTGTAGATCACATCTTATTCCTTTCAAGTCAGTTTAATTCTGTGTTTTGATTGAAACATTATTCAGAATACTCCTAAATTCAACCTGAATCTATAGGATCACTGGAGCTTTAAATGATTTTCTCTCTTCCTCAATCAGAAATGGTGTTATCTTTCAAACATACTTCCCCTGCTCCTCCTGTCCAAACATGCAAATACTACGTGGAGTCTGAAATAGTCATACACAAAGGCACGTGGGGGAGTGGCAACTTACAGATTGTGAAGAATGAGAGGCATGGTGGGACAGCTTTATGCCTGTGATTCCCTAAAGTAGAATTCATTTCAATATGTCACTCGCCAGTTATCTCTGATTAAAGAAAAATATAATACCCCCATACTCTACCTCCTACCCTAACAGCCCTTTATTTGATATGATCACAGAAGCACCAGTCTGAGCTTCCTGTTTTTTATTTGGAAAAAAATAATTTAGAGAGTGTGGAGACCACCCTAACCTTTTGGAGAAATCATTGCCAGGCACCATACAACAATTTAGGATGGATGGCATTAGAGCAATCTAGTTTCAGTGCCTTGCTTTCTTTATACTTTAGCTCCCTAGGGTATATTTTGCATTTATTTCCTGCGAATAACAGAGCGTATGTTTTACTTCCCCACAGTTATTTTACATCAAACTCATTCCCAGTGAACAGCTTCAATCTTGTCCAACACTCCTTGTAAGGAGCTTTGAAAATGCCCCATTTCAGGGAGAAACTGTTTGGGAATCACTGACAATGCTATGAGAACTTTCAGTTTTCAACATGAGTGCTTCTCAAAGGTGAAGATAAATCTGATTCATCATGATGTCATCTCGCTTTTGTTGATGAACAACAAACACAGCCAATGAACAGGTTGGTCATGGCACTCCCTCTATACATGTGTAAACGCAAGGCACACACACACATACACTAAGAAAGGAGGATGCAAAGAGGGAGAAGGATTAATGGGCAGTTTATCAACCAATAACTACTGAGAGCCTTCTAAGTGTCAAGCATGAGCTACAAAGAGGTAAGATAAATGCACAGCTTTATATGATTCTGTTTGTTTTTATGGCATTTTTTAAGAGACCACATCTTACTATGTTGCCCTCACTGGTCTTGAATTCCTAGACTCAAGTGATTTCCTCACCTCAGCTTTCTGAGTAGTTGGGTCTACAGGTGTGTGCCACCACACCCTGCCAAACTTTATATAATTCTGATATGTCCTGTTCCTTTTGAGAGGGGGGCAAGGGTTGTATTCTTTTTCTTTCCTCAGGACTCACATGTCTAGTCTATGGATTCTTACAGAAAAGTTAATTGGTGGATATGGCTGATTGACTCATTATCCTTTGAGTCTCCTATCTGCCAGTCATCAACTGGAAGAAGTAAATCATGCATAGACATTCACATATTGACACTCATACATATTTGAACCAAGATCCTTACCATGTCCTAAAACACTGACCAAGGAAGATTTAGGGAATTAGAAGTTTAAAAAACAAAATCTTTCAATTAGGGCTGCCATTGAGGGCTATTTTGATGAAGTAAAATATATACTGAAATGAAGATTTTAAGGAAGTAATTGCTCTGGGCGAGAACAAGACAACATTCATGAACCAGAAATGAGTTTCAGTCTCGAGTCACTAAGCTACTAGAGGGGTCAGTTTAGCTAGAATGGTAGACTCAGACTAGTCCTATTACAGATTTTATTTATGGGATGAAATGCTTGATCTGAGAGGTTGGTTAGCTCCACCCTAGAGAGACATCTGTCTAGACTATAATTGCCGACTCATTGCTGGCCCATTGTTTGACAAACACCTACAGATCCAACAGATTATCTCCCCCTCTTAGCAGCCAGCAGATTACTACCTGCTTCAGTGCACTACCTAATTCTCATTGCTTAGAAATCCGAGCAGAAATTGACCTTGTCTACCATCCACTTAGGTCTGAAAACTACTCCATAGAAAGGACATCATTTTAAAAGTGATCTGGGCTAGATACTTGAAGTATCATGTCAAAACATGAAAATCTCCTCTTTCTAGCCAAAAGAAGGAAAAAAAAATGTAAGAATTCATTATACTGGCATAGCCCTGGAACTGAAGCTTGAATTCAAAACAGCAACTCCACAATGACCCCCCCATCCATCAGAAAGTAACACTATATAGCAAGGGCTATGGAGTGTTCATTAGGTCAGTTACTGATGAGATGTTGTTTCACTAAATTATCTAAATTATCATAAACCATGCCTAGGTACAAACATGGCCCTGGTCTGTCATGTTTGTCTGTTTTCTATAATGTTTTCAGTGCTTTCTGATCATGTCTAGGAAATACACTCCAAAGGGACTTAAAGCCTGGGGACTACCCAAACCTTTCGGGAAAATATAGTTATCAGCTCTAACAGGGAATCAGAGGGAGCATTCAATCCATGGTGAGATGAAGATTACAAAATCTAATCTCAGCATTGGCTCTGGTTTGCTGTGTAAATCAAGTGGACTAGTGGAGCCACAGTGTTTGCAGGTCTGACAAGGGGACAGTAAACATCATAAAATGAATCTGATGGGAAGTAACTGAGTAAAAATAAAACGTTTAAACAAATGTTGGAAAACACACAAACACACACTTACCACCCACCTGTATTTGGCATTACTAAGCGCCCCCCTAAGTGGCCAAAGACACCAGTTGTCCTCAGTTCTGTCCTTGTGGGGAGTGATGACAGATTTTGGATGTAGGGTGTTTTGTTTCTGGGATGCATTGTACTAAAGCTGTGGTTGTTTCCGTGGGGAAACGTTCTGGAATGATTCTTGCCATGGTACTCAGCTCTCTCAGACACTCCCAGGGAAACCATGAATGAGCTCTGGACTTTGACTTTGATGTCGGACAAAGGATTAAAGAGTGAGGACTCTGTCATGAGCTCCTTGTCCAGAGGGTCCTGCAGACAGATGGGTCCGCTGTATGTCCGGCTCACTGTCAGATCTGGCTGCATGGCAGAATTCAGGAGCAGGGAGTTACCTGGTAAAGAAAATTGATCTGTCACTCAGAAACTAAAAGGCATTTCAGTTACCCCTGTACTTCTGCCTCTACAAACTGTACAACAGCCTGCATGGGTGCCAGCAGTTCCAATCCAAGCTAGCTCCTCCGGCCCACACTGCCAGATTGGGTGCTAGTGACCAGAACTTTTGAATCAAGAGCCCTGGCTTTCTGAGTCCATTCTCTAAATACCACTGACCCAAATCTTTCACTTTCCAGAGATCTTTCCATGCTATCTTTTCAGAACAAGTTATTTCTGGCACTCTATCAGGCAATGAACTCAGGTATTATTGTTTATGTGATAATTTCAACTGGCAAAGAAAACTAAAATAAAAAAAAGAAGAAAGATGTTTTGCAGTCCAGTTTGGAGCAAAAATAACATCTGTTCATTTTAAATGGCGAGAGCTGACACAGCGTGGTGACTAGGTAGTGCTGTTTATAACCGAAGCTACATCAGTTCCAGTGCATTTCATATGGAATTCTGGGCAGATTCTGGAGCTGGGGAGGAAATGATGTGTCCTCAGAGCCAAAGGGTCAGGGCACCTCATGAATCGCACCACATCTGAGTAGCCAATTTGCTCTCATAACTCATATGTCACTCTTCGAGGGAAAGAATGCACCACCCAGAGACAGTGAGAGGCTTAGATTCTACATGGGGAGCAGTTTAGAATGGTTTCCTTTCTGTCTCAAAATAAAGGGAAGACAATATATAACGTCGTTGCAAAAACATGAGAAATTGGGCTTTGTCATCTGCTGGGGCCAACCAATTTTTTCCAAGCCAAATATTAAAGAGAAATGCTGTGATGTGTTCTTGTGATGAAGTAATCTCATTTATTAGTAAATAACAAAATAACCCTCAGTCCCAAGCTTCCCACCCATATCAGTCCGTCAATGTGACATCTCAAATTGAAACCCAAACCGTATTAAACAATTTTCCTTTGGGGCCTGATAAAAATGTTTAAAGTATGCTCTTTTTGAAAATGTTGCAATTCTGGGCCATATTGTATAAGCCTTTATTATTTTTCCATTTTCATAATTTGCAGCAACGCCGGCAGGAAATCTATCACCCTGACTTTTCCCACCTCTTCTTCTGATGCTCTAAGAATCCAGAATCAGAGAAAAATACACATACAAATTGGATGAAATAATGTTATAGAGCTAGAGGATCCTTGCTGATGCTTTTTGTTCCCCCCATGCACGGGCATGTTGTACCAAGGCCCAGGCACCATCATGGAGACCTCAGAAACCATCTGCCTCAGTCACCTGGCTTTTTTTTTTTTTTTTTTTGAGATGGAGTCTTGCTCTGTCTCTAGGCTGGAGTGCAGTGGTGCGATGTCAGCTCACTGCAACCTCTGCCTCCTGGGTTCAAGTGATTCTCCTGCTTCAGCCTTCCGATTACCTGGGACTACAGGTGCGTGCCACCATGCCCAGCTAATTTTTGTATTTTTAGTAGAGTCACTATGTTGTCTCTACTAAAGCAGAGATCACTTTAGAGATTTTTGGTAGAGATCACCATGTTAGCCAGGGTGGTGTCGATCTCTTCACCTTGTGATCCGCCCTCCTCGGCCTCCGAAAGTACTGGTATTACAGGCGTGAGCCACTGTGCCTGGCCCACCTGGCTATTTTATCTCAAGCCCTAGCCTCTGTAGTTTAATTTTTGGCTATGCTTAGAAGATCCTCCTAGCCTAAGCAACATATGGAAGCAAAAATGTTTCCTAGAGTGTGACAGCACTTGAGCGGGAAATGCCCGATTCTGGACATATGTACATATGACAGCATCCACGGTCAGAGGAAATTGGCTGCCAGCTTGACTGAAGTCTCGACCAGCGCCGGTCACCCACCCCTGGTCACCCCAATGTTCTCTTTCGGAATCAAGTCCATGATCTATTCTATGTATGGCATTCTATTTAAAAGGCTCACTGTTCACCTTGCTGGGGCACTGAGTGTATTGCTCAAGAACGGATCTCTCTAAGACAGTGGAGGTGAAAACCAAATGATATCAGCATGAGGCAGATCACCATAGTAAGTTGCATTTACCAAAGGATTTTTGCTTATATCATTAGTTTTGTGATATAATATTGGCCAAAAATAAAAATAAAATGGTCAGATACGTTTGGTAAGACTACATATTGTCTTAGAGATTCACAATGCACATAAGTTGTATTTGAGTGTAGGCAAGTCAGCACTCCCCAGACAAGTGTAAGCCAGGGATCCACCCCTCTCACCTGCTGCCTGGTGCTCCATGGAACCGCTGGAATCCTGTCCTAGGGTGAGAGGAAGCAACCAACTTCTAGAACTCTCTTCACTGCATTTGTGAGCACTTTCCATATGCCAAGGGCTTACCCATGTTATTTCAGGTAATTTCATCCTCACAAGAACACTTTGAGGTGAATGTTACTAAAACCATTTTATAGCTGTAAAAATTGAGACTCAGGAGGATAATGGACTAATTGATGGCAGTTTTAGACTAAAATCTAACTTCAAAGCTGGTGGACTTATGCACAAAACTGTCACTCACACTAATATAGCTCCTGTTTTCAAATGTTATGGTCTAAGAGACTGGTATTTTATCATTTGATGAAAATGTTTCTAGTTTTTTATGTAGCATAAAAATCAGTTCTTGACCAGACACAGTGGCTCATTCCTATAACCCCAGAACTTTCAGAGGCTGAGGTGTGAGGACTGCTTGAGGCCAGGAGTTTGACACCAGCCTGCGCAACACAGTGAGACCCCTTCCATATAAAAAAAAAAAAAAAAAAAAAAAAAATTAAAAAAAACTTAGCTTGGTGCGGTGGCATGTGCCTGCAGTCCCAGCTACTCAGGAGGCTGAGGTGGGAGGATCACTTAAGCCCATGAGTTAGAGGCTACAATGAGCTATGATTACACCACTGCACTCCAGCTTGGGTAATACCACTGAAAAAAATCAGTTCTATATTTGGATTTATTTCCAATTAACTACATATACTAAACTATATGTCCAAAAGCAGGGGATGTGTCCCTTCTGAGGCCTAACTCTGAGGTTCCCAGAAGTAAATGGCAAGAGGGAAGGTACTCATCTCTCTAACCATCTCCCAATTTTTTCCAGCATGCCTGTGTTTCCACTTCGGAAGCCTGTCTACTCAATCACTGCCTTGCATTGAGACTCCTGGTTCCGAGCTGTAGACACCACTGATGCACAATAAACAGAAATAAAGGTGATGATATTGACGATAAGGGTCAAAGTAGAAAACTTCATCCTCTGAAGAGAAACAGTTTCATTTTTTCTAAAATGAAAGCTGTATATGTTTCATCCCCACCTTGCAATAAGGAATAGATTTGGTTCCTATAAGAGAATTAAATGACTCTGTTTTGAAAATGAGTATTGCTACAGTTTGACATGATAGATTTTTCCTTTCCCCACAACTAAAGATTGCTTGGACTTGACAGCAGCTGAGAATCATTTAGGCTGGAATTTCATTTTTTTTTCCCCCTGGCTAGCTGACCCATCATCTATTCTCTAAAGTCTGTTTACTTATTTAAAATAGAAATAACAAAATCACTCCACTTCATAAACAGGATAATAAATATACCTGGGAGGTTGTGATATAGGTGTTAGTCCTCAGTCTTAAATAATCAATACTTTAGTTAACTAAATTAAATCTACATCCTCAAAAGGACTTTTTAAAAGGATAATTTGAAATAAAATACCTCCTTAGGCTCACCATACATCAACAATGGAAATGCCTCATTGAAAATGTTGCTGATAATAAACTGAGATCCTTGTGTCCTTGAGACAGACAAGGACCTAAGGAGACCACTTCGCCCAGCCTGGTCTGTTCATGTGTGAAGACAATTTGGTAGCGGCTCCCAGTGCCAAGAGCTACCTTCACACGGGGCCCAGGAGAAGGCTGGGGTCCAGTGTGAGGCAGTCTATGGCAATGAGGACGAGGTGTGGAGGGACCTACGCCGCTGACCTTGACGGACTGTTTTGAAGTTGAAGGTCTGGAAGCCACCTGTCAATGCAGAAGAGTCAATGACGTCCACGCCATAGTCACTCTGGCTCCGTCTATAAAGGGTGACACCAATGACCAGGACTGCAACAGCCACGACGGCAGCGCCCAAGCCCGAGTACAAAGCAATATCGCTGGCATTCTCAATGCCTGAAAGACACAAGAGAAATGTTAAGTGACCAGCATGGGCACAAAGCCAAAGACCCACTTAGGGATACAAAAGGAAATGGTATTGGAGTTTTGGAGCTACTGCTCAGAGAAATGACATATGTACAGTGAACTCAAGTTGTACTCACTTTCACACAATAATCGTGTTTCTAAAATGCCTTGTATAAATCAAAGGGATGCTAGGCAAACATCTTAACTGCATTAAGGTAGCTTAGCATGTAATAGACTCTTGAAGAGAATCAATTTTGCAAAGAAAATAATTTTTTTTCTAGTAAGAGCAAACACCTCCTTAACATTTTAGGACATCATATTTATCTGCAGAACATTTTTTACATTTTACTTTTACCAGAGCGAGGGCAGACCCACACACAATTATAAAATATGGGTGATCTTCTCTGCTTTTATGAAACCTGGGGCACATGCATTTGCAGAGAGCAGTCTGGGGCAAGGAGGTAACACAGTCTCTGAGTTGAGAGAAAGACCAGAGTTCACAAATATGAATGTTAGCTTTGGCACAAATCATTCAGATTAAGAGTACACTGACAACATCAGTTTAGGGCACACAGTCATTATGAGAGAATTTTATTGTGGGATATGAAGGTCTTGGTCCCAGGTGCTGTTATGTCCATGGTAAATGTTTTCTGACACCAATTAAATGCTAGACTCTAATAATTTATTGTGGAAGAGGACTGGTCGCTAAGACGGCACATGCTGTTTCTCCCATACCTCTCCTACTCCATCCTATTGAATGCATGGGCAAAGCAAAAATAAAAGCGTTAGTTTGAATTTAGAATGTGGGTGCCTCCCCCACCCCACAAGATGTGCTGTAGCTGCTTTTCACCCTTTCTTCTAGATGTGCATTGGGTATGGTTATTCCTGTAGCAGATCCATAATGCCTCCTGCAATACAGCATATGAGATTTATCTGAGATAACATAATCCTGAAAGAGGTGTAATCGGAAATGGAAGGTAGCAAGTGCTAACTACATAGTTAATCTTCCTACAGATTATGTGGTAAGTACACTTAATGGGTCCAAAAGTAATTACTCTGTCACCCCATGTTGGGCTTAGAGGATAAAATAAACCCATCATATATTTACCTTGTAATTGTGCAGCACTTACTATGCATTCACCGCACCCTAATATGGTACTTATGTTATCAAATGAGTAATACTAACCACGCAAGGAAAGTGAATTTATTTTCAACAAAGTTAGTGGACTGTAAAATAAGGTGCTACCAAATCAAAGAGTGAACGAGGAAATCAAGCCGCACTAGTTCAGTAATAGGGCAATAAACACATAAAAATAATTCACAAGGGAGAACACAACCATCAAAAAATAAAAATAGAACAGCATCCGATAGGTCAGAGGTTTATCAAATACATTTAATAACCAGAAGAACATGGTGGCTGCTGAGAAATAGGGTGTTGTTATTTAGACTTCCGTTTCAGCTTCATGATGATTCAAATGTGAGAGAGACAGGGATGGAGCCTACTGCTCCAACCACCCAGAACCATGGCTGTGATGATCAATATCAACCTCAGTTTCCACATGTGCCTGTGTCATGTGGGGAAGAAGGAAGGCAACTATCATTCTTAAGCTCCCACCTTCCCTCTACTCAATTAAGTGCCTTGGAGGGAATAATTATACCCAGAGCAGATAGAGGATACAGAACACAACAAATGCATGGGAAGAGTATGGGAAGCAGTGAGGGAACTTTGGATTGAAACCAACTAGCATTTTCCCCTCCCCTTCCCCCAGTTCCTTGGGCACTGTTGACTGATGACACTCTCACCTTAAAAGATGTATCTGGGGAGAACACACCTGCTCAGCAAATTAGCACATACAGAGAAACAGCCTGGCAGTGTGTAGAATGCAGCTGCTTTGTTGCTGAGTTGACAAAGTAGAGACAAAGACATCCTCAGTTTTCCAGGTACTAAAATAAGAAAGACCAGAAGCCAGGAGGATGACCAGGAGGGCAAACCACCTGGACTGGAAATGGATTTCGGCTAAGACAAAAACCAAGCAGGAGCAACAAGTTATCTTTGTTCCCCTGGATTGCCATTTTGTCTTTTTTTGTTTTTTTTTTAGATGGAGTTTCATTCTTGTCGCATAGGATGAAGTGCAGTGGCATGATCTCGCCTCACTGCAATCACCACCTTCTGGCTTCAAGAGATTCTCCTGCCTCAGCCTCCCGAGTAGCTGGGATTACAGGTGCCCACCACCATGTCCGGCTAATTTTTGTATTTTTAGTAGAGACGGGGTTTTCACCATGTTGGCCAGGCTGGTCTTGAACTGTTGACCTCGTGATCCACCTGCCTCAGCCTCCCAAAGTACTGGCATTACAGGCACATGCCACCACGCTCGTCTAATTTTTGTATTTTTGGTACAGATGGGGATTCATCATGTTGGCCAGGCTGGTCTCACACTCCTGAGCTTGTGATCTACCCACCTCAGCCTCCAAAATTGCTGGGATTACAGGTGTGAGCCACAGTGTCTGGCTGCCATTTTGTCTTTTATGTTTCTACTCCCTACCTACCAGGTAACCAGGTAACCTCCAGACGTAGACCCTGCTTTAGGAATGACCCTTTGTATGCCTGCAGATCAAAGTATCAATGTTTGATACGGCTCAGTGTGTTTCCTCTCCCAGGAACATTTGTAGAATCCATTTGACTTAAAGGAATAAAATACTAAATTATATGATTTAAAAAATGAGTAGAGGAACTTCAGAGACAGGGTAGGGAAAGAAAGGACAGAGACCTCCATGGCGAGCTCTGGCTTCCCTAAGGCTCACCTGACACTGGGACAGCCTGACCTATAAGCTAAGCAGCAGAGGAAAGGGATGCCTACAGAGAGATAAGCAAAGAGGTAATTATTTTACAGAACAATTTGTCCTAGGAATCACGAAGTTCAGCTTACAATAATTTCACTAACTCAACAAACATTTATTGAGGGGGCAGCAATGAGGATGCATAGATGAATTAACACATGGTCCATATTCTCAGTCATTTCCTATCTACAGGTGGTAAGGACAGGGTAGTGATGAGATCTGGGTATTTCAAGTGCATCCACAGATGTATACACAAGTCCTCAAAGCCACATTTTACACCTCAGGGGATGGAACCAGACATCCCTACCCACAGCTCACATTCTTCTAGAGTTGGGCCACTGTGCTTCTTTCTTTTCTGTTTTAACTCTTCTCTTTTCCATCTACCTGCTTGTACTTCACCTCATTCTTTTTCCTCTTCCCACCCACACCCCCATCCCACTGATTTCTGATTTTTCTTTCCAAGAGTATACAGTGGCTTTCTTTGTAAGGATTTCTGTGTGTTTACAAAAGTTGAAGTGATTCTCCTTTATGTGTCCCGTACTACCCCAAGGTTTAGTTCTAGATTTTTTACTCTGGCTTCATGAGAGAAGGGAGAAAGGGGGGTGTGTGTGTGTAAGCACACGTGCAGTTGAGCAGTGCTCCTGCAGAATCATCACATACACACGTGCACACAAGCACACACTCATTTCTCCTAAAGAACCTTGGGAAGTTTCTGCCCCTCTTTCTGGGAGAATTGCTCCAGCAACAGGACTGCAAGGTGCAGTCACTTCCCAGGGACTGGCAGCTTTTCCCACAACCATTCCTGTGCACAGGCTTTCAGCCCTTTATTGCATTATCATTCATCCCAAGTGAAATTGTAATTGTTATCTCTGCTAGATGGACGCCTGCTAACAAGAGGCCATATGTAGTGGTCAGTGTAATATATACTCCCCCAACTCTCCTAGGCATCTAGACCTTAGCCCTCTCCATCTACCCATTAGTCAGGGTACCCAGTGCAAGGTCCTCCTCTCCCATCAGGTGACTCTGTCCTAGCCAATCCAGCCAGTGCTGCTGCCCTGTGGTCTTCTGAATTCCTGGTATCACTTGTTCTTCCTAGATCTCATTTCGCGGTTGTACTTTTGATTGTTAATTTTCCAAATGCCAGTGAGGTGCTTTGTTCTCCCTAACTGCCTTAAACTCTTCAAAAGCTGCAATATCTATAATTTCCCAGAAAACCTTGCCAATCATCACGAACAGCTATTTATTGATTGCTTGCCTGGCCTCCAACTGCAAGAAGAGAAATATCAAAGAAGCCACAGTCTTAGGTTGATTTTAGAACCCCTGCTGCCAGGACTCTCTTTCATCTACATTTACACATATGATTATACCTATCCAGTCTCTCAAGTACAGTGTGGCTGGTTTGTTTGCTCAAAGTCATTTTGAACAAAAGCCCTGACTGAGCAAGCTATTCTGTCTCTTTGTGGGCACAGGATACTTTCCGGACTTTCTGTTTCATAAACGAAGCTTTACATATCAATTGTGTTACAAATCTCTTTTCTGTTTTCTTCTTCCCTATTTTCCTCTGTCCCAGAGTCACAAAAACTTCAGGAAAAGCTTGGGAGGACTCATCAGGTGGTAGCAAAAATTACTGTGTACAATCTACAGGTATTAAAAAAGGCCCCAACCCCACAAACAATGCAGAGAACTGACTGCAAACTCTCTTGGTATTCCAAATTAGAAACTACTGAGGAATGTGCTCACTGCTGGAAGGGACACAGAACATCTGCAGGGAAGGCTGCAAAGATTAATCGAGAGCTGCAAACTGGGACCCTGGAGAGGAAATGTTTATGGGTTCATTTGGCCAGGAGAAAGAGAGCTGTAAAGTGACTTCCTGGTGATCTTGAATACATAAAGTACTGTTACAAGGAGAGAAGAGGCCTATGGTCTGGGTGGGTGCTCAGTAACCATTCATTTATGATGAAGCTAGTAACCAACTCTTCACCATCTTTAACAAGAACTGAAAAAGAGGACATGACCTTTTATTATAGCAATTGGGACTCTGGTTAGATATTACAATGACCTTTTCTACAATGAGGGTTGTTAAAAACCCGATTGTATTTCTGTGGGAGACTGTGAAATCTCCTTTCAGAAAGTCTCTAAAAAACAGCACGACTTTACAGTACTCTGCAGTTATTTTAGTTTTTTGGTCAAAGCTGGGAGAAGTACTAAATGACCTTTCAAAGCCCCTTTGAACTTCACAGTTCAGGAAATAGGTATTAACGAGGTTGATGACTTTATGCATGACAATCATATCCAGTCATTTATTGTCACCAGTGTGCCCAAAGGACTCTATAGAAGGGCTTTTTAGTTGGTTTTCCTCCTTCTTTACATAACTCCCCTCTAAAAGATGCATTAATGCCAGCTACTTACTAATGTAAATTTAACTCAATTATCATATTATGACCTTAACTATATTACAGATTAGAATCTATTTTGCAGAATTTGGATAAGTGATTGAGAATTAACATAGGAGCATAGCAAGTACCTTTCCAAACATATGATATTCTGTTTTATGTCCTACTGGATATTGCAGAATACCACTGCTCCCATTTCAGAAAAACAAACTTGAATTGGTATATATGAGGCAGTGAATTACTAAGGAATTCACATGATAAATACAGCACATCCTAGAAGGGTAAGACAAACAGAAAACAAAGCAGTCAGCCATGGAGATGGAATCCCATAGAAAGCCAGGTAACGGACACCCCAGGAAGTACCCTCAGCATAGGAGGTGGTGTTGATACAAAGTGCCCTGTCAAAATATTTAATTGCATGCTGAAATACAATAAAACAGAAGTCACTGTTAAAATTGTTGATATGTGCTATCATCAAAAAGTAAACTTTTTTTTTTAATGCATCAGAAAATAGCTTTTAAATGGTTAGCCATGGCCAACCATGCTAAGAAATTTCAACTGTATTTGCAATTTTTAGAATCTTGTAACATCTCTGCCTTTCCAATTTCCCAATCCCAAAACCTCATTTTGCTATTGCAGTTGTTGTTTTACTATTGTAATTAATGACAATTGCAGCTATATCTTGAAAAAGCACTTAGCAGGCACTGTTCTATGACTTTACATTTATTAACTCATTTTAATCCTTCCAACAACCTTCTAAAAATACCTTCATTGAGATGTGTAAACTTGCCTTGTTCAAAGCCTCATGATTGGTAAGTAGCAGAGCTGGGACTCAATCCCCACGTAGTCTGGCTCCAGAATCAATGCTTTTGATCACTCTCTATCCAGTTGTTGACCCCTGTCTTCCTGAACACTGCGTGACAACCTCTCAGGAACCACAGTAACTCAATAACTGAGCACTAACCTTATGCTGACTTCTCTTTCTCTGAGAACTACACAGATGATTGCATTCTCATCCTCATAAATAAAATCTATGAGGTAGGTTTTATATATTAATATCTTATTTTACTGATGATGACACAGTGTCAAGTTGGTAACCTGGGAAATAGCAAAGTCAGGCTTTGAACACACATCCATCTTCACTCCTAAGAAGCTTAACCATAACATGGTGTCCCTTCCTTGAATCTCTTCTCTGTTCTTTCCACACCGGCACCCAGGTTAACTTGCCCTGCTGGAGGAAGTCACTAGCTATAGCACTGACATCATCAAAAAACTGATGCTGTGTAACCTCACCCAGGCTTTCCTTGCAACTCAATAATTATTTTATGGCCAAATAGCGCTTTCATCACAACAGCTGCTCTGAACTTTGTTCCTTTTCTTCAAGACTCCTACTTCTCACCTGCTCTCTTTCTTGTTGAAAACATGGAGACCATCCTATGTGAGTTCACTCTCCTGCAACTCAAAATTCCTGTTTCTTCATCCAATTTTCTTTCTTTTTTTCTTGTTCCCTGAAGAGCTGCCCCATGAGGACCTGGCCTCATTCATTATTCTCTTTTGGTCTTGCATCTTCAAATTTTTCCTCCACAGCTGGGCCTTGCCCCCTGCCTACAAAGTCTAGTCTCTCTAATCACCTCTCCCCAAGTCCTTTCCTCAACTTACTCTTTCACAAACTTCTCAAAGATGCCGCCTTTTTAACATCTACTGAATTCTTAGCTCTTTGTCTACAAGAACCTTAAGCAATTTTTAATATTAAATTATTTCTTAATACTTGTTCCATAATCTCCCCAACCAGTGAACCTCATACTGTTAACATAAAAAGGAACAAATAGAAGTAATACATATGTAAGATCAGAACATGTTCTAGGAAGTATAAAAAGGTACATACACTATGCAAAAAGAAAGCTTGCCCTCCAACTACAATTTCTCCAAAAGTAATCACTCTTGATAGTACCTTATGTGACCTTTCAGGAAAAAAAAAAGTATGTAAATGTCTTCCATTTGTTTTTCTTTCTCTTTCTCTATCCTAAAGGCTCTAAATCATACTTCCTTTACTATCCTTTAAAAAATGTACACTATCTTTTTGATCACTTCTTATCAGAACATAATATGCCTACTTCATTCCTTTTTCATTCGCCCAGCCCATACTCAGGCTGGATGAGCATTTAACTACTCCCCTACTGCCACAGCATTTGATTGTTTCTATATCCTGTAAAGTCTGTGTTTGCCCAAACCACTGTTCTCCCTTGAAGGTCATTTCAACTGCATCAACTATAACGTTCTTCGTCTTATTCTTTACCACTGCTCTGCAGCAATAGACAAGAAGAGCAAACTTCCTTTTAGAAAAAACCTGCCCCTTAAATTTGATTCTCTTGCTTCTCTGACCTGTTCTTTACTGATTGCTTAGTAACCACCCTTTATTCTCCTAGTTCTAAATACAGGCTGTAAAATTCGGTTCTTGGCCCTTTTTCCTTTCTCTGTTCTCATCTAATTGGATAATCACTCACAGACAGACAGTGCCAACGATTTCCTTGATCCTGAACAGTTTCAGATTAACATCTCCTACCTCATCTTCTCTCTGAAGATCTGTTGCTGTATTTCCTTCTGTTGCTTTCTGGATAAAACCACCTGCATCTCGTGCTCACATCTCACATTTGTCATCTGATTTACAGATTCATCATTATCAGCATTCATTCTTACCTCTTCACATATTTTCTTCTCTTGAATTCTCCATTTTCCAGTAATGGCACCACCAGGGACATGGCTCAAGATCAAAGAGTCATCTCTGAGTCTGTTTCCACTGACTCCCTCCTCAAACCACTCACTTGTCTGAGTGATTGTGTCTCCAGTGCCTCTGCCATCTCAATTTCAAAAGCAGACATCCCAGTGAACACCCACATGGGACAGTCCCCTCCACCCACACTGGTAGTCTTTGCTTACGCAGAACCATTTTACCTGTGGATGACTCTTCCCAAACCTTGTTTAGTACGGCCACCCTGACATCTTTCATGACTCTGCAGGATGGACTGAGTCCACTCCTGTTGGACTTCTCTCACTGCTCAAGACACTTCTGCCCTGCTCACACTACATTTCAATGCCATTTACCCACTTCTCATCTATGTGAACCCTGTTCTCTGCTCAAACCTTACTCTACTCATTTTTTCAAGTAGACCATGTACTTCTGCAGATTTTTATTTTTGGTTCCAACTTTTTACCCTTACTAAGAGCTTCTCTCTTCCAATATCTGCTTCAATTCTAACAGCTTTACAAGGTTGGCAACAAAGGTTGTCTATTTTATAAAACATTTTTCGATAGTGCTCATTCAGACATGTTTTAGAGCTCCTTTTAGTAAGTTTGCCAGATTGAACAAATAAAAGTTTGACCCTCAGTTGAATCTAAATTTCAGATAAAAAATGAGTAGCTTTAGCATTAAGTATTTCCAATGCAATATGTGGGGGCATATTTATCCTAAACATTTATTTGATGTTTCTTTGAAATCTGAATTTAATGAAGGTTCCTTTATTTTATCTGGTAATTCCACCTTTGAACTGTGAAAGAACTGTGCTTTTGCCCATCAGATGGGGAGACAAAGTTAAAACAGAAGACAGTTGTCAAAAAGGACAGAATTTGAACTCCAGCTTTTGAGAAAACTACTTCACTTTATTGCTTATTCTGAAAATGGAAGATATAAACTCTACAAATTTTTAGTTACTGAGAGGTAGAGAGATTTGGCTTGTAAATTCAGATTTTTAACAAGTACCCAAGTTATTCTGGTGCTAAAGTACATACTATTAATAGTTTATCACTTACTCGTGTCTGTGCTTAGGTCTGAGGTATTTAATCAACAAAATTACATCATGTCCATTAAGGGCAGAGTCAACAAAATCATTGAAAATGGTAGTAAGAAAAGACACACTTATGATTGCATAAAAATTAGATCATAAAAAAGAGAGAATGGTAAAAAATGTACAAATGTTACACATATATATGGGCTGGATTGGTTCACAGTAGGAATGATTCTAAAGCATGAAGCAAGTCAGGCAATTTTCCGAAAGTGCTGTATTTATGTGATTGAAAATAATCAGCAGGAGATGAGGAGAGAGGAGGAAAAATGGACAAAATGGGGGAAAAAAAAGAGTTTGAGAGAGTAGTTAGAGGATCAGCATCAATGCCTGTAGCCTGATGTTAGTTTAGGAGAGCCTGGAAGTCTTTTGAGAATTGAAAAGTCTGACCAAAGACACAGACGGTTTTGTGGGTTCCAGACCCTAATCAAGTCTCCATAGCCTAAAAGAACATGCCAAGTTGCCAGGGCAGCCCCCACATCCTCTTAGGAATTCTGTACCTGGTGAAGATCATAGAGAATATGGATCTACATGGTCTCACTCTGAATGAACCCAGTGCCTTTTGGGGAAAGGTGCAGAATGCAGTTTCTTCAGTGAGAAGAGCATACCTACTTTTCAGACTTTAAGGATGCATTCAGGCCATCATTTGGTGGAAGTGATTTCTACATGCATGCATTTTGGGCTTTAACCTAGCATCTGGCACAGAGTAGATGACTATTACAAATAGTTTCCTTCTTCTTTTCTAAAATCACGTATCCTCTTTCCGTCTTGTATTAAAATTGTGAGGAAGATACATTTCTTATTTCACGGAGTCAAGATTTATATAGGAAAACTGTACAATAAATGTCCTCTACATGAATGAAAAAAAGTATATTGAAGCAAAATCTGGATTTTCTTTTAACACCAAAAGGTCCAGTGAGAAGTTAGCAGGAAGACCGAAAACCACAATACAACAAATATTTATTGAATATCTACATGCTAGGCTCTGTGGTAAATTCAACGGGTGTAATGATGAATAAGACCCTATATTGTATGACAGATGGCAGGGACTATGTCTATCAGATAGGGAATCCAGACCAGAATAAAAGCAATACAAATACAGCAGAAAAATAGGGGACATTTTGATACTGAGGCAAATTACAAGAGCGACTAACTCACACTTAAGGTGGGACGATGAAGGCCTTGCAGACATGATATCTAAGCTGAAAACTGAAGGAAGAATAAGTTAAACAGGTTAAGTGTTAGACAGAGGAAAAGAGACATAGGCATAAGTAACAGAACACATAGGGGACACTATAGGCCAACATGGGCACCAGGCATTCAAACTGAGCAGCTTTGTTTTACTGAAGAACACAGCAATGGTGAAAGGGTAGGAAGGAGAATGCCTAACGGCGAAGATGATTAAGAAAAGAAAGCTGGGGCTGGGTGTGGTGGCTCATTCCTGTAATCCCAGTACTTTGGGAGGCTGAGGTGGGCGGATCACTTGAGGTCAGGAGTTCGAGACCAGCCTAGCCAACATGGTGAAACCCTGTCTCTACTAAAAATACAAAAATTAGCCAGGTGTCATGGCAGGCACCTGTAATCCCAGCTACACGGGAGGCTGAGGCAGAAGAATTGCTTGAAGCTGGGAGGTGGAAGTTGTAGTGAGCCAAGATTGTGCCACTGCACTTCAGCCCAGACAACAGAGCTAAGACTTGGTCTCAAAAAAAAAAAAAAAAAAAAAAAAGCAAGCAAGCAAGCTGGGACCAGATCATATACATGTTAAGTACTCTAGACTTACTCTTAAGAATAACACTGAGCTACTGAAAAGGCTTAAACAGGAATGTGATGTAGTCAGGACTTGTTTTAGATAGATTAGATAAACTGAGGCTGGGCAAGACTGGCTACGAAGAGGCAACTCTAGAAATCCTGGTGTGGGAGCGAAGATGGTCTGAATTTTTAGACTTTTCTTCTGGGACACGATTTTCCTTACATTTGGTTTTTCTCTTACTCCATGGACTGATACTTTTCTTTCTTCTCTGCAGTGACTTCTGACCTCCTCTACATCTAAATGTTCATGTCCTTTAGGTTTCAGTCCTCAGGTCTTTCCTCTTCTCTATTCACACCCATTATCTAGTGATCTTATCCAATCTAAGGGCTTTAAATATCCGGTCATTGACAAGCCCCAAATTTATAGTACCAGCCCACATAGTCCTCTGACTTCTAGACCCTGTGGCCAACTTCAACTGTCTACTAAACCTCTCCATTTAGATGTTTACTAGATCTATTAAACTTACAATTTATAACACTGAACTCCTAATTCTTCCTCTAGGTTTGCTATGCCAAGTTTTTCCCTTATCAGTAATGGCCATCTCCATTCTTCCAGTTGCATAGCCAAAGTTTTGGAATCATCCATAACATTTTTCTTTCTCTTGTACTCTACACCTGATACATCAGAAAATCCTTTTGCCTCTGCCTTCAAAAGACATCCAGAATATGACCCATTTTTAGAATTTCTCTCACTATATAGCTCGCTCAAGCAACAGTCATCTTAAAGCCAGATTACTCTAAGAGCCCAGGTATTGTAACAGATTATCGTTATAATAGGTCACTGTGACAGATCTCCTTGCTTCTGCTCTGGTTCCCTATAGGTTTACACTCAACCCTCTAGTTAAGAGTTTATCCTTGAATATATTAGATCATGTCACTCTGAATGAAAACCCTGAATAGTTTCCCTACTTCCTCAGAGTGAAGGTCAAAGTCCTGACAGCAGCCTATAATAAACTCTGAAGTTTTCTTCCCTCACCAGCTTGTTTGATCTTACTATTAGTATTTTTCACTTCTGATTCTGTTGCAGACATCCTGGTTTCCTTGCTGGCCCTCAGAGGCTCCAACCAAACTCCCACCTAATAGCATTTGTGCCCTGCTGTTCCCTTTGCCTTGTCTGCTCATCCCCCCAGCTACCCCAGAATGTTTGTTTCCTTGTTTTCCTCCCCCTCAGGTTTCTTCTGAAACATAACTTTTTAATTTTATTTTTGAGATAAGAGAGTCTCACTCTTGTTGCCCAGGCTGGAGTGCAGTGGTACAATCTTGGCTCACTGCAATCTCGGTTCACTGCAACCTCCACCTCCTGGGTTCAAGTGATTCTACTGCCTCAGACTCCCAAGTAGCTGGGATTACAAGTGCACACCACCACATCTGGCTAATTTTAGTATTTGTAGTAGAGGCGAGGTTTCATCATGTTGGCCAGGCTGGTCTCAAACTCCCAGCCTCAAGTGACGCATGTGTCTAGGCCTGGGATTATAGGAGTGAGCCACCATGCCCAATGACATAACTTTATTATAGACACACCTGAACTCTTCACATAAAAAGCATCACTCCCTCTGACCCTATCTGAGCCCCCACCCTGTTCTGCTTCTTTTCCTAACACTTACCAACATCTCCAGTCCACTTAGCACTATGCATTTTCTGGTTTTTTTATTCCTGTCCTTCCTCACTAACACTGTGGGCTTGACAGAAGGAGAAACTGTAAGTGTTTTGCTCAGTGTTGATTCTCCACCACCCAGAACACCTCCTAGCACAAGGTCAGCACTCAGTAAGTTGCTGAAGGAAGGAAGGGATGGGTTTGAGCAGAGTGAAGATGGAGATCAGCTGATGAACTTGAAATCTAGTAGGTAGCAGAATAGTCAGATTGTGATGAATTATTGGGTAGTAAGCAGGGAAAGACAGATGAAGGAAATCTTCCTTTTCTTGCCTAGATCCCTAAGAGGGATCTAAGAGGCTTTCCAAGTTTCTGCCCTACACACTGTGTTGATGGTATACTGTTCCCTGAAATAGAGAAGATAGGAAGAGGAATGGATTAAAGACAGGGAGAGAGAAGGATAAATTCAACTCTGAAGAAGTTGAGAGTAAGCTTATTAGGACATATTCAACGGAAAATGTCCTGGAGGTAGCTGGCTTTAGAACTATTAACTGAGTTTACACTGAGCACTAATCTCTGTTAGGTACACAACTGCATGGAAAGGAGATGAAGAGAGACTGTGTAATGCGAGTTATTTTCCAGGGAAAAGCTAAATCCTTTTCAACCCTTCAGGTAAACTTACCAAACCAGCTGCTACTCAGAAGCTCACAGCCTTTCAGAAAATGGCATACTCCAAGCCTCCAAAGAGTCTTACTGTCTGAACACAACAATTTTTCAGTTTCACTCTGAGGGTGCGTGTTTGCCATTCAGAACCTACCACATTCTACCCCACCTCCTGACATTGTTACACAACATTTATTGAAAGCACATTTGATGGTAATGAAGTTTCTATTAACTATGATTAAATCTCATAAAGCACCTGAAGATAATTTAAGATGTGCAGAAGCAGAAAATGAAACATTCGGTTTAGTACATTAGGAAACGTAATTGATTAAATTATCTCATTTACAATAAGTGCTTTCATGAGCTATGCAGTGCACCTATTTTCCCCAGTTTGTCATTATGATTTGCCAACAGATATCTTAAGACTTCCCTTTCTTTTTATACCTCCCCCACAACTCTAAGCTCCTGCCTCTGCCTGCCTGCTCATGGAGCACTCTGTGCAGAGCTCTGAGTGATGTTTTCTATCTGCCAGGCCTTATGGAAGATCGTGCATACAGCTATATATAGGCACAGGTTGTTTCTCAATTATCTTCATAATTGACTTTGATTTTGCATCAGTGATGATTCATGTAGTCTCAGACTAAGCCCCTCTTTCACTGAACAACTGCAGCCTGAATTTGTATAATGCACTCCTAACCATGCAGCTTACAGAACCCCGAATGGATTCCTCTGGGAGCCTTCTGCAATCACATTGATTCTCTAAGGTCTTATTTTTAGAGAAATCACAAATTAAAACAGTTTAAGCAATTCCGTTGCAGTATCCAGCAATTAAGCATGGTGCTCAGGAGCTAGAACCCCAAGCAAAAACTAATGCTGAAGTCCCTAAGGACTAGGAATAGCTTCTGTGGGGTTTATGGCTGAAAGTACAGATGTAACCAAATTAGAATGGCACAGGACTCACAAACTAAGCATGAAATTAATTTTAAAAACACACACACATGCATTTCTAAGTATCTGTCACATTGGCCACCACATGGATACCTATGATCTTTTTTGTGCTATGACAGAATCAGTGGACAGCATGTACCATGTGGTCATGAGAAAGTTAAGAGTCCACTTACTCCACCTGTCATCCTGAGAGTCTTGACACAAGTGCAGGCCAAATATTCAGTGACCTGTTTCTCTCTCCCTCAGTGCACACACACATGAACACACATATACACAGGCAGGTGCCCCCAAACTCAGTCTTCCCATAAATTCAAAATCAAACAAGCACAGTATTAGAGGGCCAATACTTAAGTAGTAATAATTAAAAAAAAAAAAAAAAGGCAGCAGACAGCAGAGAAAGTTTATATGTTTATTTTTGTTGTTTTCCAAAATTCTCAGACTCTGCAAGTAATGATATCTTTGTATCTCCAGCCTTCCTGAAGCAACATAAGGAAATAGGAACAGAATGGCTTTACCGGATTTTCCCCTCATGTCTTGTGGCCCCTGTCCTAAGGTACCTATTTCTGTCTATTCTCACAGGGTCTAAATTCTCTCAAAGAAGTTAGCTCATAATAGCTATTAACTCTTCCAAGCTCTTTGCATTTTAATACCCTAGGATTTAAAAACTCAAAAGTCATTCAGTTTATACCAGAATGAGCGATGCTAGGCAGGGACATCTTTCACAAGCTTTTCAAACCAAACCAGCCAGGCAGTTCTTTAATCTCCTATAGATGAGAGCTGTATTAATGTTGCCCCAGTATCTTGAACTTTCCCTAGCATCCTTTACATATTTCTGATGTATGAGCATGATTTGGGGTACATATTAACACATAGATTCTTAGGAGCTCCTCAACCTGGAATTCAAATTTACTTGTTCTGTCCTGAGGTGGTGTATATTTAATTTAACAAGCTCTGGCCACACCCTGAGATTCTGATGCATGTGGATTCTGATCTATCTTTTGAGAAACATGTTTCCAAGACCATGGTTCTCAGCCCCACCTGCACCTTGGAATCACCTGAGGAGCTCTGAAAAATAGAGATTCCTGGGTCCTAAAACCCTCCACCTCAAATTCTGATTTTTCTTCATACAGCCTGGAAATTGGGAAGTTTAAAAGGTGATACCAAAGAGTATAAGGTCACATGCCACATTGCTAGCCATTCCAGCCATCTCCTCTCTCCAACTCTACAGGAAGTATAAAATGAAGAGAATGCAAAGGCCTCTCTGGGAAGCAAGCCTGGGACAAGGAGCCTAAGCCAGTACCAACACCCCAATCCTCAGCTCATAATTATTTCACCATGTACTTCTGGGTCCTAATCTGCCCAGTTGCCATGGATTCCACAGGAGAGAAGATGTTGGGTTTGTGCTCTCAGGTGCGCCTCCTCCTCCTGCTTGGTGGAGAGATCAGTAGTCAGGCTTTTGCCCAACGCTGCTCTCAAGAAAGTGTGTACTGACAAATATTTATTAATTTTGATGTGATAAATCTCTTCAGAAATAAGAATCCTAGATGACATTTGCAGAGAAATGGACTTATAGGCAGAAAGAATCAAGAGGAGAGATTTACTTTTAGTGGGAGGGAGGAGAGGGGTGTGCGTATTTCTTTTGGATTTAAACCTCTGATATGTGACTCTGAACTCAATGAGGAGAGGCCCCCAAAGCCCTGGATCTTTCATAGGAACTTCAATTCTGCTTAGCTCCTAAACAAATACAACAGCAAGGCAGCAAATATGAGAATAAATTATATTCACAAGAGGAAAAACAACTTACTTTGGGGTTTTATTTCATGAAGAGGTTTTTTATCTAAAAGAAAGAAAGAGAAAAAGTTGCATTTAATAAATTTGCATGGATCAGATATATTTTCTGTATCACTTTGTGTTACCTCTATAAATAAAACATTTTCTCCATTTTTATGGACAACAGGAATGGCACTGTCCATAGTTTTCTTTTTCATCCTATTTTTTTAAAAAAATTTCTCTTTTGAAAAATAAAAAAATAATCATAGGATGATTACTTCATCATTTAAAAATTTATTTTCTGTGGGTTTGCTAGCATTTCTCTCTGTTGCATTTACTAGATTCTTATCAGCATGAGGAGAGCAGTGAGCTTTCAGCCTGTCACTCTATTATATATAGCCAGGAGCCTGCTCAGGTAAGGGTTGCCGTTTCACTCTAGATGACAGAAAAATGAACCAGCAAGTAAATATTTAAAGGGATCCTGGTTTGCAGTAATCATAGCCTAGATTAAAAAGTCCCCAAGTCTGCCTGTTTATCCATTCTTATCAGGTATAGGTGTGGCTCAGTGAACACGTTAGAGCTTTGTTTTTAAGAAATCACTCTTTTTTGTTTTGCATCTCCATTATCTGCTAAAACCTGTTCCATCTCTCTTGATGGAAAAGGTGTCATTTTATAATCACAGATTTAGCAATGCACCCATCAGATGAGGTAGATAAAGAGAAAAAGCATTCAGCAGGGCCAAGGAGTCCAGAGCTCAGCTGAGGAATTTTCTCAGTGCCCCCCAGTGTCCCCCATCCACTGTCTCCTGTCCCATCTCCCATCACTAAAATGATCTAATCTTGCAGGTCACTTTGATACTGGGCCTCTGTGGCTTATTCTGTGTCACACCACAGTTCCTTTTCTCCCCCATTCCCCTGAACTGGTCACACAACTCCATGACAATGCAGGAACCCAAGGTGACTGCCCTTCAGATGCTATGCCAAGATTCCAGAAGATCTGCATGGTGTTTCCGCCTTCTCATTAGTCCCTTCTTAGGGTTTAGATGAGGCACTGTCTGACTACAGGGATCCAGGCTGTTGCTAATTATTCACAGAATCACACAGTGATAGGGGGACCCCACGCAATCCCCTTCTCTGTTTACCTGAAGGTGAGTTGCGTGAGGTGAGACTGTCATTTTGGATTATGTTTTTAACTGAAGCAAATCTGGCACAGTACACGTTTGAAAACTTAAATATTATCTGACTGACTGCACCATCACCCTTCCCAGGCAGATCAACACAGCTCTTTTGAGTTCTCCGTAGAATCTTTCTCACCCTAACTCATTCCTGTATTTAACATGGTTTCTACAGAATGCTCTTGTATTATGTGAATGCAGTGTGCTATAAATGCAGCTCTAGTGTGTTTTGCTGATTTTTTGTGGAAGTAACTTTCACAAGGTGTGTGCAAATCACACTCCTGCAAATGGGCCACTATTTTTTTTTTTTTTTTGAGATGGAGTTTCGCTCTTGTTGCCCAGGTTGGAGTGCGATGGTGCAATCTTGGCTTACTGCCACCTCTACCTCCTGGGTTCAAGTGATTCTCCTGCCTTGCCTCCTGAGTAGCTGGGATTACAGGCATGTGCCACCACGCCCAGCTAATTTGTAGAGATGGGGTTTCACCATGTTGGTCAGGCTGGTTTAGAACTCCCGACATCAGGTGATCCACCCACCTCTGCCTCCTAATGTGCTGGGATTACAGGCATGAGTCACCACACCTAGCCTGGGCCACTGTTTTCTAAAATAGAAAAGCAAAGTGAGATGGTAAAAGGTAATTTCTGCCAAATCTTTCTTTAAAAGGAAAAATCCTCATAAAAGTATTAACTTGTTTATGTTGATATGATCAGAGTCAGATTTTTTTTTTACACAGTCAGATTTCTTAAAACAGAGAACACTTGCATTTCCCTTACTGAATAGATGTGACAGCACTAGTTTTCCTGAGTAGGTGGTCCCTCCCGAAGTCCAGATGCTAATGCATTCAAGAATCAGAATAAAATGACTGGTGGTTTTAAGCTAACCTCAGTTTTTGCTTATTGCACGGTATTTGAAAGCATTTGGCATGGGGCAGAGTGAGGCTGGCAGGCCAAGGCTGAGATGTCTAAAAGTGATACATTGCTACAACTACACAAGGAGACATGTAGAACATCTGTTTAGAACTCTGACTGAGCTTAACAGTATTTTCTTCTTTCTAAACCACAGGAATGAAGATTACGCTGGATAGCAAAATGAAACTCGATTAAAAACAGGGTGAGATATATAACTATGCCCCAGAAAAATAAATCTAATACAACCAGGCTATGAAAAAATTGTAGTAGAGTTCTATCAGGTCTAGCTCTGAAAGAATGAATGAATGACTGTGGCTGAAAAGCCCAGGGCCGTGGACTTGAACTTGAGACAGAGAAATCAGGCAACAAGGGCACATGGGGCATGAGTGAGGCATTTCCCCTTCTAACCTAGCTCTGGAGTCACTGTTATTGGCATTGTGGCTTGATGGCATTAGTAGACTCAGGATCAGAACTCGATTTAAACCTTCAATTGTCTACGTTCTGTCTGTGTAATCTCAGTGTTCTCACAGTAAAATGGGAATAAAACTTCCCATTAAAGGTTGCTACTGATTATGCATGATAACTGGAAATCCATGCAGCACAGAGCTAGCACACGTTTGTCATCAATAAATGTAATAAACGATAGCTAATGACACAATTTCAACCTGTTAGGATTATCATGATCATCGTCAGAGTTAAAAAAAAAAAAAAAAAAAAATGCCTGTTTGTGCTGCTGCTTGGAGAGAAGTCACAACTCCAAATAAGAAATTCTAGTGAATTTGGGGGATTGTTGAATGCACATTAAAACTTGTATCTAGTCCTGGCCTCTGCTATTATGAGACCAACGCAAAGCAAA
The DNA here is from genome assembly GCA_036589455.1 of Ateles fusciceps. Taxonomy (NCBI): domain Eukaryota; kingdom Metazoa; phylum Chordata; class Mammalia; order Primates; family Atelidae; genus Ateles; species Ateles fusciceps. Next base: position 1,501,136 of record JAZHEH010000424.1, on the reverse strand, counting down.
AGTTCAGTTTCCTGATATGTTAAAAAGTAGGGCAGGGGCCATGAATGCGGGCTCCCTTGCCTTCACATTCTACAGGAATCAATTCACAATGATGTCCTAAAGAAGAGTAAAAATTATTCAAATGGCCACTGCTCTACAGTGGGACTTGTTATGCTAAGGTCTAGCATGTCTTGTATCAATGTGTATCCTCCTATGGAAATAGCTGGAAACCTCTGGTGCCAAAGAGAGCTTTAGTTCCCTGGCACTAGCATCAAAATTTGATTCTGCTGTGTTTTGTGAAATAATGGTACCTTGAGAGGAATCTGCTAACATAGAGCATTTTCCCAAAAAATACCTGATCGAGATTGTTCTACAGTGAGCACAAGAGAGGGCTACCCACTGACTTCACTAACTTTGCAAGAAGTACCCACTCTGTGCTCTATGATCTTTTATTCTGTTTGCATAATCAGTTTCTCACAAGGCTCAGGGTGAGAGACTGGTTTAATTTTACCTCTCTCCGAAGGACAAGTTCAAATGACCCTTAGTAAATTAATCCATTAGGGCCATGGTTCTTAATGTTGGCTGCATATTAGAATCACCTGGGGGAGATTTTTACACAAATACTCATACCTGGGCCCTACTCCAGGAGATCTTGATTATTTGAGGTTTGAGTTTTTGTGATTACGATCACTTCCAGGCAATACATCTGGGATCTGTGTGGTCAGTTTTAGTCTCTGCCTCCCTAAGCGGCCTTGAGGTAGCTAGCTATGGTATACAAATGGTCTCAGAAGGGTCTCTCCTATATCTTGCAGGTAAGAGATGTTGCAATTTTGAGCCAGTGGAAGCTGAGCTATAGTTTGGGAAAAAAATCGTAGCAGTTTTCCCAGGGTCTAACATACACTGATTGGAACCTTCTGAGTAAATGGAAATTGATGATGAATTATAACTCAGTCTCACCATCTTTTTGTGTATCTACAAGTTAAAATGCAAACATTTTTAAGTGTTTTAAATTGTCACATTTTATCTTTTTCATTTTATTTCATTTTTATACTTACACAGTTACTAGGCAGTTGCTGAATCCAAAATAAAAAATATATAGATAATCACAAAGGGGAAAAAGAATAATTCCAGCACCAAGGGATAACCACCATTAAGGTTAATTTATATATACAAGCCTAGGTCTTTATCCCCTATGATTTTATAGATATGAGACTACATAAAATTTCTAGTGATTTGTCATTTTAACCTACAAAAATGTGGAACTGTCTTTTATATATTCTGCAATCTGCTTTTGTCACTTACTACTGTGAGGCAGATATGGCTTTGTGTCTGTCTGTGTGTATATGAGAGAGGGAGGTATATATCTATATGATGGAGAGAGAGAACAATCTACTTTTTATTTTTGGTGATGATTCATTTCATTTTCACCTTTAATTTCTTGCTTCCTTTTTTATATTCCATGCTCCTGAAGCATTTCCATGGTATCCATTGTTCTTAGGAGCTATTTATATCCTCATCCCTACCCATCCACCCACATCCAGCCTCTACTAGAGAACAAATGTGGTCAGCTGCATGCAGCCCACATCCCTGGGACTGCAGAGAGCAGGCCTTGGGGGGAGATGGCACATGTGGACAGATGGGTTCATCTCCAACCATAGAGTGAGGGCTGCAGACAGAGAGCTGCTCCTCAAAATCTGTAGCTGGTGATTACTTGAAATCTGCTCTCACTGGTTTTGAATACTGCACAGATATGCCTGATACCTGGGTCTATGTCATTTTTAAGATTCAGTTAGTATGGTTGCTTAAATGTAGACTAAATACCCAGTGGGACAGCAAGTCTCTTCCCAGTAGCAATTCAAATACATATGTTTACCTTTCTTTTATTTCACTAGACTAGTCATATCCCATAGTTTTACTTCCAAAGACCACTTTATTTTGTTTTTCGTAAATCATATGCTTTGAAACCTTTTCCACCCCCAAAAACATACTTGTTAACTGTTTTGTACTTTAATTTACCCTCCACATTCTCTGTACTCTTAAATGATTAAGAAGTTGATTCTGAAGTCTGTGGAACAGTCTGCCTTTTCTATCTGTTCTCTGGCTTATTTCCTTATGTGTTGCAGTAATTCTCTACTGTTAGTGTGCAAGAAGATGCCATCACTCCACATTGCCTCCGAGTCATAGCCAACTGCTCTGCCTACCTTTATGATCTTGCATTACTGGTCCCATCATGCCAGAAATGACTTAATTTCTGGAGCACCTCAGTACAAATCTATGCACTAGTCTGATAAATCTATTGACTCTCTCCAGGGTCAACTCAAAGCTTTTATCCAGGCTGTTGCCTCACCTTGGGAAGCCCTTCCAGAAATGTTTCCTGACTCCATGGCAAAGATCAATTTCTGATTATTTCCTGAAATCTCTGGAGATTACTCCGTTTTCAGGCATTGCTTCCCTCTCTTGACAGTTTGTCTTACTTATAGTCACTAAAACATAATGTTTTTTTCCAAAAATTAATATCACAAATGTTCATTTGATATATTTTATATTTTAAAGATCATTGTGAGTTATAGGTCTCTAACATGTAAATCATATTTAAATGCTTATTTGTGTGACACTGTGACCACAGAGTCACAGCAAGAAAAAGAGAAGAGGGAATGAAATTAAGAGCTATTTGCTTGATTATTTGCTGACTGGTAGAAAAGAGATTGAGGTTATTGATTATCGGTGTATTTCATGTATTCATGCTTTTCCTCTCCCCCCATAACTAGAAATAATTAAGAGCTGGTGTTATGCCCTCTGAATGCTATCCAAGGCTGCAGGAAATCCCAGGGCCTGGCAGATAGGCCTTGTATTAGCAGTGAAGGGTAATTAGACAAACACGAGGCCTGCTTTGCATTGGCAACAGCACTACGCTGGAATATGTCAGGGAGACAATGACAAGTGGGGGATTCTGTTCTCCTCCAAGTGTTCAAAGTGCATTTAGGTAGTAGAATATGCAGGAAAACAACCTCCAGCTCTTGTATACATCCTAAAACTATTTCAGTGATTAAAAATGCAGAAATAGCAAGAGAGCATAAAATATCAACACATCTCTAGATTTGACACTTTTTAGTTACCTTATTGTACTTTCTTTTCAGTTCATTTTTAAAGATCTTGCCTAGCAATGACTCTTCAGAGGCATTTATTCCACTTATTACTGAATTAGTTCAGTTCTTGCTTTCTCACTCCAACCCCACTCCCCCACAGCTTCCCAGCCTGTATAGACATCACAAGATCTATTACCCCTTTTAAAATGCAATCTGAACACACTCATGGAGGACAAGCACAGAGAATATTAACTTTTTAGAGATTCCTCCTGGAATTTTCCAATTGGTGATGTCTGTTAGAGAAATCACTGGTTTCCCCAGAGAAATCTGAGTAATTAGTGGGATTCCAGGGCTCAATGGCAAAAACACCCACCTAAATAACAACCCCTATGAGTTGAGATGCACATTAGTAAATGAAAAACTGTTTTATTGACATCTTCTACCTATGCACTGTTCAGGATCCCATCATGTTAATTAGATGAAGTCAGGAGGGTACCAAAACAGATGGCTCATGGCTGTCACTTCTGATGACAATGACCTTCCAGAACTGCCCTTAGTCAAAGCATATAATTAATGTGCATTTAGGAGATGCAGTCTCCCCCCTTTTTCTTTCAAACTAGGGGGGCCTGGACAAATAAGTGTCCTTAATGAATTTGCATATTTTACTTTTGAGCTCAATCATTGAAACTTCTAGATTGATACCAACTTCATTGTGATTTCTATCCATTCCTACTGATTCCATGTGTGTTAGTTTACTTTTGTGATGAATATGCAGAGAAAAATATCTGTTGGACCACTGCAAACACTTTTAAGCCCATATCTATAAGACATTCTTATCAATAATTAGGCTCAAAGTGATAAAATGCAATGCTTCCAACTCTGCTTCTGCTCCAAGGGAAGATGGATAATAAAGTCCTTTTTCTAGCCTATGAATTCTTTTGCTTTGATCCCCTACCTTCCATTTAATAGAAATATATACTGTATGTATTCAAAACAGAACAAAAAATGTCCAGATTCTATAATTTAAGCTTGAGAGAATCATGTATTGGTTAATGTCATGATAATCGCTGAGGCAAGAGTAATATCCCAATAGTTAAAATCATTTAAAAATATCAAAATGAAATTAATATATTGAAGAGCTATCCATATTCCCATGTTTACTGCCATGTGATTTACAATAGCAAATATATGGCAACCTAAATGCCTGTTGATAAATAAATGGATAAAGAAAATGTAGTATATGCACACAATGAAATATAATTCACCTTAAAAGAGAAGGCCATCCTGCCCCTTTCAACAACACTGATTAACCTGGAGAATACACTAAGTAAAACAAGCCAGATGCGGAAAGATAGATAGTGTATGGTCTCATTTATATGAGGAATCTAAAAATACCAAACTCATAGAAACAGAGAGTAGCATGGTGGTTGCCAAGGGCTGAGGCTGGGATGGAGGATATGGAGAGATATTGGTCAAGGGGTATAAAGTTTAATTAGGCAAGATAAAGAAGTCCTAGAAATCTAATGTGAAACAATGTGACTACCATTAACAATATTGTACTGTGTACTTGAAATCTGCTAAAAGGGCAAGACTTAAATGTTCTCACCACACATGCAGTAAAAAAAAAAAAAAAATAGGAGCTATGTGAGGTGATATGCTAATTAGCTTGATGTGGCAACTATTGTACAAGTGCACAGATCAAATCATCAAGCTGTGCAAATTAAATGTATACAATTTTTAACTGTCAACTATAACTCAATAAAGTTGTAAAAAAGGAATCCTATTTGTAAGTGCCAGCCTTGCCCAGAGGGACACAGTGGCTTCCTGCTGTGTCAAGTGTTGTTCCTTAAATTGCTCAGGAGGGAGGTAGGGAGGTTTGGAGATGGAAGATGATGGGGATTGAGATTTGGGAGGGTTTGTTATGATGGCTAAGAAAATACTTAACTGATATGAGGCTATCAGTCCTGACTTATTAAAAAATGCTTAAAGGGAAATTATAAATTGAGGACCCTCGACTTCCAAATTGTTTTTCAGCTTCATTAGTCCTCACGCTAGCCCAAACATTTATCTAACATTACAGACCAAACTACCTGTACATAGGGTCTACATCTGTCTTGTTTACCTATTTCCAGTACCTAGAAAAATAAATAGAATATAGTAGGTACTCAATAAATATCTGTCAGATGAATCGGCACTGTTAAGCCTTATACAGTGTATGTAATTTCAATCACAAATATTACAAAGTCAAGGTTCATCAATTTCCTATGTCCTACAAGAATTTATAGGACACTGTGGCTTCCTGATGAGGAGTTTGGAGTATAATGCTAAAGAGGGTGGATTTGATAAGTCAGTCCCTAGCTGAGGCCAGCAACTTGTTTTGTTGGGGTAGGGCAATTTGTTTCATATTTAAAAGTTGTCCAACTTACTTTATGTAATAAGCACTCAAATGGCTGATTTTAGGTGTGAATGAATTAGAATAAACTTCTCCTCAAAACTCATTAAAAAACACAAAATCTGAAGTCACTGAAATGTCAGTGGTATTATTTTCATATTATATAATGTGTGTGTATATATATATATATAAAATATGTGTGTGTGCATATATATCTGTAATCTGGTAAATATATAGCTGCAATGTATGTTCATGTTTTACATGTATATCTATTTTAATGTGCTTATGTAGTGTGTGTGTGTTTGTATATGTAAGACAGAGAGATGTGTGTATCTATCTCAAGTTTTTAAGCTAAAATAAAACTTGGTGATCTCTTGCCCAAATTTCCTCATTTTACAGTTACAGCCACGAGGTGCAAGATTATAAGATTTGCCCAAGGTAAGGCACTAGTTAACAAAAGATCTGAACTGGGAACTAGGACTCCTGACTCCTTGTTTAGAGCTCTTTTTAGTACCTTGTGATATCTTTCTAAATGATCGTGGCAATTTTCCATTCCACTGAATACTAACATTGTCCTGTACTAAACATACGTAAGCAAGGCCAGGTCTTTTCTTATTCACAGCACTGAAGCTCTGGAGAAAGGGGAAGGGCAGGGTTAATGGAGCTGACACTAACATCATCAATAGACATTATCATTATCTTTATGCTATTTGTCACCTTTCATAATGATCTTCAAGAGCCCTGTATTTAGTTTGTAATTTAAAGAGAAAAGGTGGAATCAAAACAAAGAGGTTTCCTTTATCTCTATTAATTTTCTTTGTTCAGCACACCCCAGAGGCCACTGGGTTTTTTACAACAGTAGATTACTCAGTTTTAAATCACTGCCCTGATTGGGTTCTTGCCACTTCTTTTACAGCCAAACCACTCTATGATCTCAGACATTAAATCTTTCTCTAGTCCAGACTAATATTTCTTGCCCAGGGTTTTCTGCTGTTGAATCCTGATTAATTACACTGCAAATGTAAAATGTATATTTTACAGAACTAATGAAATGAGTAGAGTTTGCTTTATATGACAGAAAGCCACAATTTTGGAAACATCCTGACTAAAAGGGACCTTGGATATCAATCATTATAGCAAAAAAAAAAAAAATTAAATATTGAAAATAAATATGGCAAGATTGCTAATTTTGGCATCTGGGAATGTGGAATAAGAGAGTACCAGGCATGCAACAAATCATCGTTCTAGAACTGGTTCGTAACACAACGGTAATCCTGGAATCTATAGATTGCAATACACTCTAGCAGTGTATATGTTGTTGGGTTTTGTTTCTCCTGACTCCATTGAAAAAAAAATTTTGAATTTGGGTTGACAAATTAGGATTTACTTTACAAAAAATACTTTCTACCACCTGTAATCTCAGCACTTTGGGAGGCCAAGGTGGGCAGATCACCTGAGGTCAGGAGTTTGAGACCAGCTTGGCCAACATGGTGAAACCCTGTCTCCATTAAAAATATAAACATTAGCTAGGCATGGTGGCAGTCACCTATAATCCCAGCTACTCAGCGGGCTGAGACAGAAGAATTGCTTGAACCCAGAAGGCAGAAGTTGCAGTGAGCTGAGATTGTGCCACTGCACTGCAGCCTGGATGACAGAGCAAGACTCTGTCTCAAATAAATAAGTAAGTAAAAATATAAAAAGTATTTTCTGCCCAGGTTGTCAGAATAAATGTATTTCTTATGAATGACAGAAGCGTGTGAATATCCTACTCTCAGCATGGTGAGAACTGATTTTCTCACCTGTGGTTCAGATGTTCTTCCTTCCCTTTCCTGAGTTTCTCTTGAGAGTTTTTTTTATTTTACTGTTAAGAGACAGAGTATTTCTATGTTGCCCAGGTTGAAGTGCAGTGGGCTATTTACAGCCACAGTCATGACCCTCTATAGCCTTGAATCTACAGGCCTTGAATTATAGGCCTCAAGTGATCCTCCTGCCTCAGCCTCCAGAATAGCTAGGGCTATATAGGTGTGCACAACAGTGTATGACTTTGAGCTGTTTTTAACTGTTGGTTAGAATCATACAATTTTAGAAATCATTGAGACCTTACAGCTCCCCCTGGTCTGTCACCTTCTCAGGACCAAATCCTACCAGCCGAGCAGAGGAAGGATAGCCAATGGAAAGTAGTTCATTCAGCTACTTATGAGAAGTTCTAGGAAACGATTTTGATACTTTTGTCTGACAGAAAGTTTAAGAGTCCCTGTGAACTATTAGAGTTCTCCTAAACTCTTTCTTTGACAACTGACAGTATTTCTCAAATTATTGCTCAAGAATGGTTTGTACAAAGAATGTAATGAATGTATAAAGAATGTCTTCTATAGATTTTAATGACAAGTATATTTTATTTCATTAGACACTATCCTAACCAGATGTATGAGGGAAAGTTTTAACGAAATATAGAAAGTATCACACTGTTGATGCTCTTGAAGAATATGGAAATCATAATTTTTTCTGCCTCAAGAATTCTTTTATTAGAACACACACACACATGCTGGGCACACTGGTTCATACCTGTAATCCTAGCACTTTGGGAGCCTGAGGTGGGAGGATCACTTGAACTCAGGAGTTTGAGGCTACAGTAAGCTATCATTGTGCCACTGAACTGCAGCTTGGGCAATAGAGTGAGACTCTGTCTCAAAACAAAACAAAACAAAACACCACACACACACACACACACACACACACACACACACACACACACAGTTATTACTATTTTGTATAATGGGGTACTTACTATGGAGCAAAAATGCTTTACTCAGATTAGTTTATCTTCTCACAAAGAACCCTTTGTAATAGACACTGTCATAATTTTTATAGATGAGCAAGAGAAATTAAGACAGTTTTTCAAGGTGCTCCTGCTCATAGCATTGCGATCAGAATTGAAACTCAAACGATCTCACTGCAGAGCCCTGAGAGTTCAACCTATCCTTCACCTAAGGGGTGAGTATTCACATCTAACAGGCTCAATTCATTCATTTCTTCCAATTCTAGGTTCCTGTCCATTTTGAGTACCTCAACAAGAGAATACCTGGTTTCAACTCAGTCACAGAGGAGCTCTGAAGGCTATTTAGCCTGTGTTCTCAATGCCAGGTCAATGCAGGCCCAACCTGGGCCAGCCTCCCTGAAGCTCAACCTCTGTACCTTCCAACAGTTCCCAGTTCAGTGTTTCTCGGGGATGTCATCTATAAAAGTCTTCTTTGTTATGGATTTGCACTCTCACCGACGATCTGGTTCTAAGATAATTTAAGAAATATTTTTAAGCTTCCTAATGGGTTTGTCTCCAGTTTACAGCATCACAGGGACTTGTTCTTATCTGTTTGTTCAGTTTTCTTGGGTTTGTGTTTGTTTTACTTTGTTTTGCTTTAGTCTTTTTCCTCGTTCTCTAAATAATATGATCTGGAGGCACATACATCCTGCTCTCCAGCTGCCCAAATTCAGTTTTAGAGCCCTTACTTACAGTGGAGGTGTTTTATTTCGATTCCTTTCATAAAATGAACAAAGTTAACAAGATGTGCTTGAGAGAAACAACCTTCCAGAGACTGTATTTCTGAAGTGCTACATAGCACTTCTTGTCTAATTTCACCAAAAGAATGCAAGTATAGTGGAAAAGTACATATTGAAATATGTTGGGGGGGGGGGAAGTGGGTAGCAATGGAAAAAGTAGGTAGAAGGAGAGGAAGAGAGAGAGACAAGCAGAATAACTGCCTTCATTTCTATTAGCTGAGAAAGCATTTTTTACCTAGGCTCCTCAGTCCTGACTATGTACCTGTAGCATAGATCCATGACAAAATAAAGAGAAGATGGTGACAACAGAAAGTTTCCTGGATGACAAAAGGCATCTTAAGTGTTTTAAACATGGTTGGTAAGAAAGGCCACATATTTTTAATAGCTTATGAAATAGACATCAATCATAAACCAATGGATGAAGGCCAGTCTTCATTGAAAAGGGAGATCATGCTCAAAAAAAATAATCAGATGTCTTTCTCTGTTCATTAACAAGGCATAACAATAGAAAAGTCAATAGTGGGTGGGTAACAAAGGGAAAAACATTATGGTAATTTGTTGCAGCTATTTTATTCTTGATCTTGTTTATGTCCAAGCCACTCAGGATATAGCACTTGAGTGCAAATGCCTATCAAGAGGCACAATAATGACAGTTTTAGCTTTGTAAAAAAATTGTTTTTAAAGCCTTCACTAAGACACATGAATATTGCACCATCTCTGCTTTATTTTCTTTTTAATTAAGCATAATGGAAACTTCAGTCCTGAGCCACTTCACTCTGTCTTGTTAAAGCTTTTTCCTCACTGGTCTTCATATTGGGTCCCATAATGGCAAAGTGTTTATTGGGGCATGGGGAAGGGATTGTTGCTAAGCTGCTAATGACACCATATGTGCCCAGATCTACATTCTTATGAGTCCTGTGGGCCTGCAATGGTATATCCACATTTGCTATGTAGTATACATGAAAGCAAATTCTGAATTAATCAATTGTTATGTAGAAAGGCAAACTATTGGGTATTTCTAGGAAAAAGTCTTTATGTAAAATGGAGCACCTACTATGTCATATAAATTAAAAGCTCTTGGGAGAATTAGCAAGCAGTTGGATGCTTCATGGCCACGTAAAAATGTACTGTGTTGGTATGTTATCTTGCTAATGCCATTTTCATTTCTTGGCTTTAGAGAGTTTAACTATGCTATAATTAAGCACTTGTGCAGTGCAGCTGGTTCAACTGATTCTGAAATATGAACTTGTCCAACAAAAAGTTTAAGATTGAGTCAAGTATGATTTCTGACTCTGACTAAAGAAAGGAATCAACAGGTTTTGTTTTGGAAAAGGGACATTCATCTGTTATAATCCTATATACAAAAGAGGTATTTCTTGAAACTGCTAGCACAGAAGTAAGTTGTTTTAGATGCATAGAGCTATTTCCAGGATGAAATTTATCTGATTCAATGCCCTAGGAAACACAGGGAAGAAACTCAGGTAATTACTGTAATGGATAACAATGAAGTTTAGAATGGTCCAAGAGAAAATGCTTAACAAAGAAAACATGGCTTTCCTGTGATTACAGTTTCACCTTTTCAAGTGCTTCCTCTAGGTTATTTAAGTAGATCATTCAACAGATAATGTGGTTAGACTACTAGATGTAGCTCAGGGATGTTTATTTGAACCTGCTATTCTGTAGATGTCTTTATTCTTGATGGAGTTTCCTAACCATCAACTCAAACTTTCCTTATCATTGTAGCCATCAGAAATGGAAACAAACCACTGTTTTTTTAGTGATATTTCAGTTTTTGAACTGTCAATGTTGAACTGACCTATGTCATACCTTAACAAGAGGAACGGATTAGCTATCAGGTAAGCTAAGCCTTGAAGACCTCCTCTGTCTTACAGGCCCCTGCGGCATTTCTCTAGCTTTAGTCTCACTACACATCTAGGTGCTAATCCCTTTTGAAGCATACCTGTTTAATCTTCTCAAGTCAATGCCCTTAGTTTTATATCTGCTGGAGTGAAGAGAGAGGGGAGCTGGCTTCTCTTATTCCTCAGGATCAAACTAAACACCCCGCCATTTTCACCATTCTCTTCCTGTCAATGAGGCATACACAGGTTATTTCCCTCTGGCTGTGGTCTGTGAGCATAGAGGCAGCTCTGATCAGCAAGGAGAAGGACCAATGGTCAGGGAACTACCTGATGCTGGTGTTCAAGCACAGAAAATATGGTTCTACAAGATCTTGTTTCTTGACAGTCATACCACGTAATTACCTTTTTCCTCTGGAAAAGCAGTACTCTAGTATAAAGGCTGCATGTTTATGCTTGCAATTTAGATTTGTGGAGTCACTGTTGTTGACAAAAATTTCCTAACCTGCTTCTTACCAGTCTTGGGACATTTACTTAATTTTTAATTTGTTAGTGACAGAGTTTCCCTTTGTCACCCAGGTTGAAGTGCAATGGTGAAATCATAGCTCACTGCAGCCTCGATATCCTGGGCTCAAGTGATCCTCCTGCCTCAGCCTCCCGAATAGCTGGCACTACAGGCATGTACCACCACACTTGGCTACTTTTCCATTTTTCCTTAGTAGAGACCAGGGTCTTGCTATGTTACCCAGGCTAGTCTTGAACTCCTAGCCTCAAGCAATCCTCCGTCCTGGGCCTCCCAAATGCTAGGATAACAGGCATAAGCCGCTGTTTGCCAGCAGTATTTATTTTCTTGTTGAGAGCATCTAGTTGTGGCCATCTTTGACAGTGTAGCATTAAGGTTCTCTGTTTCAGTCACAACTAAACAAGCAACAATAATACTCAGATATTAAAGTGATCATTCAGAGCTGGCAGCTTCATCTTTAAGAGAAATGTAGCCCTCAGAGACAACAAAGAAAAACAAGATATTTTGCTGAAGGCTGAGTAAAATCAAAGACTTGTAGGTCATTTGACAGCCAAGAAATGTCATTGCAAAAACTCCAAGAGAAGGTGGAAATTGAGGAATTGCCTTAGGATCATGTTGAGTGTCAAGGAAGAAAATCAGGATGAAGAAAATTCCCAAATTGTAATATGACTTAGATCCTTCAACAAAGTTACTGCTCCATAAAGCTGTTGCCAAATGCTACTTTAATCAAAGCCAGCATTCAATGGAGCTCGATCCTCAGAGCACAGCTATTTTCACCAAGAGCACTCCGACAGAGTACCAGTGAGAAGTTCAGAGTGATGTTGGCATCATTTAACTGGATTGCTGTTCATTGCTTCCTGAAGAGACAGTGAAGTGTTATTTTTTATTATTTTTTTGAGACAGGATCTCACTCTGTTGCCTCGACTAGGCTGCAATAGCATGATCATGGCTCATTGCAGCTTCAGCCTCCTGGACTTGGGCAATCCTCACACCTCAGCTTCCAGAACAGCTGGGACTACAGGCATAAGCCACCATGTCTGGCTGATGTTTATTTATTGGTGTGTTTGTTTGTTTGAGATGGAGTTTCACTCTTGTTGCCCAGGCTGGAATACAATGGTGTGATCTCGGCTCAATGCAACCTCTGCCTCCCTGGTTCAAGTGATTCTCCTGCCTCAGCCTCCCGAGTAGCTAGGATTATAGGTGTGTGTCACCATGCCCAGCTAATTTTGTATTTTTAGTAGAAACAGGGTTTCTCCGTGTTGGTCAGGCTGGTCTCAAACTCCCGAACTCAGGTGATCTGGCCGCCTCTGCTTCCCAAAGTGCTGGGATTACAGGCGTGAGCCACTGCACCCAGCTGACTTATATATTTTAATTTTTATTTTTTGTAGAGACAGGCTCTGGCTATGTTGCCCAGGCTGGTCTTGAACTTTTGATCTCAAGTGATCTTCCTGCCCTGACCTTCCAAAGTGTTGGGATTACAGGTGTGAGCCACTATGCCTGATGTTATTCATTTTTACTGATATTGGTAGCCACTTTCTATCTAAAAAGACAGAATACATCCTGGTGTTGGGCTCGTATGAACATATCCCTTTCCTACTGATATGCAAACATATCTCAATTATATCAATAATCTCATAGACTTCACCCTTTTTCCTTCAAAAATGTTAGTCACTATAGCCATCAAAAGTCTCTCATCATATTTGACAAATATACTAATATGCATACAATGAAGGCTAGAAAAAACATGCTGAAGTGAAAAAGGAAATGGAAGAAATTAATAAACTGAATAGAAAGAAAGGCTTATATAGCATTTTCAACTCATGGGGGGGATTTAACAGAGATCTTTTTACACATTCCAAGCCTATCTTCCCAGTTGTTTTATTTCCACTACAGGAAAGGATTAAGCTGTTTTAATTTCACAAAAGTACATATGCATCTGTGATGGTTAACTTTGTGTTGACTTGACTGGGCCATGGGGTGCCCAGATATCAAGTCATATATTATTCTAGATGGTTATGTGAGAGTGTTTTTAGATGGGATTAATGTTTAAATTCATAGACTCAATAAAGCAGATGCCTCTCCATAATGTGGGTGGGCCTCATTCAATTAGTTGAAGACCTAAACAGAACAAAAGACCAACCCTCCCCTGAGTATGAGAGAATGCTCCTTGACAGATGTTCCTGGTTCCACAGCAGCCTACCAACCTTTGGACCTGAACTGGGACATTGGCTTTGCAGATTTTGAACTTGCCGGGCTTCAGAATCACATGAGCCAATTTTCATAATAAATATCTTTAAATATCTCTCCATTGCACTCTTTCTCTATGTGTGTGCATATCCTATTAGTTCTGTTTCTCTGGAGAACCCTGACTGATACAGCATCTCAAATGGATGTCAGAGTTAGGATTGAGGCTTGCCAGTACATTTTCAGTGCTGATAAGTCCTTTCAGCCTTAAACAGCACTCTTAATTTAACTGATAAAAGACAAGCTATTACAATGCAAATGCAAAAAAAAAATTATATTTGTGTGTTGGATAACAATTCTTTGTTATATGAAGAGCTAACCATTATCTGTTTCCAATCAGTAATTCTAAGATTAAGTCTTAGTCAATTAAGATTGAAGCCTGATATCCACAGATTTTCCCCAAGTGCAAGTCCAATCTGTGGTTGATAATGAAAGTTATTACTATGACTATAAAAAATACAACCAGTAGCCAAATAGTTATATCTTCATGGTTCTTTAGAAGACATGAAATTCACAGCCCAAGTATACTAACTTAAAAACATAGGCATCCATGGCTCAGTCATGTTGACACATAAAATTAACCAGATGTATATGTACTTGTAAAATTCAAAAAGCTTAGTTCTTTCCTTAAAGCCACTCATGGTCATAGTTCAGGCACATAGAGTTGCTTTAGGCAATTCATTGGCTTATTAAATGAACTCTTCCTATGGACATTGGCCATGTGTAGTTTTAGTGATACATGAGTAGTTTTCTAAGTGTTCTGTTTGTATTTTCTTGTAATAGAAATAAAAACAGTCACACCTCAAGTGTATGTTTTAGAAAAATCTGGTGGTATTCAAGAGAGGTGAGAAGCACATTTCTTTAAACATCCTTCCATTTAGCTTGTGTTCAATTTCCTTACATTTAGGAAGGGGGAAGGCTTTTTGAAGGCAGCAAATGGTTAGTATGCATTTATTAGAGCGCATACCCAAACTACAATGGTGGGTAGGTGGTCTTCCATTACAACCTCCTGTATTTTATCTGATGCATGCAGGATAATCAGTGCTTATACTAGCAAATAAAGGCACTGTAGGCTATCAGGAAGTGCTCATTTCAATGTACTAATCATTTTAACCAACCTATGAACCATACAGATTTAGTTTGAAAATACAACAGGTAGCAGGTGCCTGCCTTCAAGGGTACTCAGTCATACTGAGGCAGAAAAATAAAACCAACTTAGATATTTCCTCCATACTGACATCTTCCCAAAGTAAAGGTGACGCATCTCCCTGAGAAGATCACAAACTAGTAAGCTATGGTATTTTTTTGCTGGATATTTCCCAAGGAATTTTCCAGGAAGGCAAACAGTTCTAGAGAAATAAGTGCTCAGTCTTGTGTTTTTTAAAGACCCCAGCAAAATCAATACACCTTGGCTCATCTGAGTGGGTGAGTGGAGAAGAGGTCTGTATCAATTGTGTACCTACTCTGTGCCATACAACATTCAAATACGTTATCATTTAGCCTTGATAATACTAAAACGTGGGTATCACGATTGGTAATTATGGTCAGAGAAGTTAAGAGGTTAAGCAACTTGCCCAAAGATCACAGAGTAAATAAGGAAGAGCACCAAATTAAAACGTATTTCTCTTTGACTCTACTTGACCCTCCCATGTCTTGTAACCCAGGCAGATAGTCCCTTGGTGATGTTAATAATGTAATCTCAGCAATAAAGCAAAGTCTTGAGAATTTTGTAACAAACATTCTACTTGTTATTCTGCCAGATCAATGTGATATAAAGCCACCCACTTCCTCAGGTATCACTCTCCTTTCCCCAATCTTTTTTTTTTTTTTTTTTTTTTTTAATTTGAGATGGAGTCTCGCTGTGTTGCCCAGGCTGGAGTGCAGTGGCACAATCTCAGCTCACTGCAACCTCCACCTCCCAGGTTCAAGCAATTCTCCTGCCTCACCCTCCTGAGTAGCTGGGATTACAGACATGCACCACCACACTCAACTAATTTTTTTTTTGTATTTTTAGTAGAGACTGAGTTTCACCATATTGGCCAGGCTGGTCTCAAACTCCTGACCTTGTGATCTGCCTGCCTTGGCCTCCCAAAGTGCTAAGATCACAGGCATGAGCCACCGTGCCCGGCCTCCCCCATCATTTTTAAGATAACAGTCATAACACATGTTCCTTGCCACAGAACCCATGGTCTGTAAAGATTTATTAAATACTTTACTGTGCTGCAAAATTCTTGGGGGAAATATAAGCATGGAGTGATCAGTATCAGAATTTCGCTAAAATTAAAAATGGTAGCTTCTAAAAATCTAAAATGTTTTCTTAAGTATTATCTCTTACTCTTAAGATGTTATCAAATTAAATTAATAATTATACACATCTACAGAATGCACAGTGATAAAATTATGCATTTATACTATCTCTATTAAAATGCATTTGTCTGCTTTTCTGCGTTTTTTACCTAATTTCTTTTTGCCCTTAGCAACTTGGCTTTCTGCTAACTCATTTAACCGCATTAATGGCTGTAGCTTCCTTTCTTGAGATGCATAACTGATATTATGAACAAACACTGAAGATGCTAAACTGAAGGTGTTACCTAGGATGCAAAGACCATCTGTGCAGTTTTCGGATTCCTGGCTTAGACCTTCACAGAATTTGCCCCCATTTCTTGGGGCTGGTGCTGTGCACTCCCGGATCCGCAAATGTTCACACTCTGGACTGCAGACAGACCATTCGCTCCACACTTCCCAGCTCCCCATCCACTTCAAAGGGAAACAAAAGAAACCATCATTAGAATGAATCAAGTAGCTGTCAGGAGACTCACCCCAGGACTGCTGTTGTTCTAGAGCCGGATTTTAAGGAAATAACCACCAAACAAAAACAAAAGAACATATCTACTTATCTTCTCTCCATGGTTTCTTTCCTGAAGAGACAGGCTTACAAAAGCAGTGGTATAATACTCTTGCTATTTCAGGATAAGATCAATTACCAAATTTAGGTAAGCATTCATATTTTCAGCACCACTGGGTTTGCTAAAAATTTGTCATGACCCATTCTTTCCCAGTCTTTCATGCCCAAGTACATCTTAGGTGGACAGATAAACTGTCTGCAGTAACCACTGATAATCAGCCACTTTCTTAGGGGTTGATTGTTTAGAACAGAGTAGAATGAACTATCTTTAAGCCCTAGCAGCCCCTAAACAATACAAAGTTAAACCCGAATATATTGATAGTATTAAACTAAAACGGGTCAGTCAAACCTCAAGACACCAGGACTTATATAAATAGAATTTCTTGGGTCATGGACTGCTGCTGTATGTAGAAATGAACAAACTGAATTTAGTTCCACTAAAAAGCAACCCTAGAGATCATGGCAGATGTCGGAGGCAATTGCCCTTTACCTCCTAGGAATAGTCCAACCATGCTTATGTGGGTTATTTAAGATACTGCAATTTTTTAATTTAAAGCAATTAGTCAAGAATAGGGTAATATAAAAGAAATTATGAACTTGAAGCAAAATGTCTGTGTCCTTGTCTTGGATCTGTCAACTTATCCCCTGGGCAACCCTGGGGTGAGTTACTTAGCCTCACTTGACCATGTCTGCTGGGGATAATAAAACTCACAACACAGGAGTAAAAGACATTATTTATGTAAAAGTATCCTGCACAGTACCTGGCACATAGTAAGCACTCAATAAATGCTTATTGAACATAAGTCCAAAATGAAACTCCAAGAATATGCTGCTGGGAAGAGCCTCACCTTAACTTCGACTGCAACTAAGTTTGCAATTTTATTATAAAGACATGAGGCCCTAGTCCAGTGTCCTTGGAGTTAATGTTCTGTAGTGCCTGTGAGACCCAGGATCAATTTATTTCTCAGTGGGAGGATATGCGTTCCATAAAGAAAGTCATCTTCCATCTTATCTATTTCTTGTTGTATAAATTGGGTTACAGCCAGTAAGGGACAAAGGAATTTTAAAAAGCCATGCTTGGTAAATGAAGTATCTCTTTTTACAGAAAGAAAGGTAAGCATAGATCAAATGTACAACATAGACTGCTGTGACAGTGTATAGGCTCTACCAATTGTTTTATAAATCAATACAAAGCTAGAACTGATGAAGTGTTATGATTAACTAAGTATAAACAGTCAAACATTTGTTACCCGTTCGTTTGTGCTTTAAGACAACTTATCTAATCCCCGCTAACTATTATACAAATACAGGCCACAAGATGGGAGAACCCAAGGAGAGAAGGGGATCGCCTAGCCCAATCAAATACTGGCAGTATAACAAGACTTCATAGCAATTGGCTTATTGATGGTGAATGTTCAGTGTCATCTGAGTATTTAAAAATATGCCCCAAAACATTGCACAGAGGTATTTCACCCATGTTCCTGCCATGACAATGAGCTCTACATTCGCACCTTGGATAAAGATTCTATGCTAAGAACTTGGGAGAGGGTGACTTTGGAAAAGAAGGTAACATTGATTGCTTCACACCAGCTTAATAGTGTTGGTGGATCAGAAGGGAAAGGGAATCTGCATATATCTCACCGGGACAAAGAGAAGTGCAGGTTATTTTCTGCACTGACATTCCCTCACAAAAGGCCCCACCATTGAGAGGAGCTGGGTTGGTGCAGGTCCGGGAACGTTTCTGCCATCCTCTACCACAGCGAACATTGCAGGCTGACCACTCTGTCCAGGAAGACCAGCCTCCATTCACTGAGAGAGAAAAATGGGGAGGGGAGAAAAAAAGGAGAGAGGTTTTTACTGATTGCCTACTATGTGCAAGCCACTGTGCCAGGTGCTGTGAGTCAGGCATCCGGGGGACCGAGAGGCTATGCAGCCCCACTGGCTGCTCCATCATGAGACAACAGTGGGGTCACCTCATCCAGTCCTCAGCCTATTCATCTGATATAGGAGGGACACAGAATTTGCCTTGCAGGGAAATTATAAGAAATAGAAAGAACTGATCAATAAATCTCTAAAGCACTTGAATATCCAGAGTATAAGAAGAAAATATTAGCATTTGAATATGACTTTAAGTGCTTCAAAAATAAATCCCAGGGCTCTTGTATTGTGGAAGGGAATGCCTTTACTTAAATAGCTGGGAACTTCTTTTATACAATACCTGAGATATTCAGCAAATAGTATTGTTTGTTTTTGGAGGATTTCACATACCAGGGAAGAGACTACCTGACAGCAGGTCTAGGAAAAACTGGGGTGTGTGTTGGGTATGAGAGGCGTGGGAAGCAAAAGTTGCCCATCTCAATTCTTTTCAAATATAAACATAATGGAATAAAATAAACAACTTTTTATTATTTTTAAAAGAGAGATTGGAAATGTCACTGCCTGTCACATGGAAGTGTAATATTGGATGGAACAGCAAACACATTAATAGAAACAGTGATGTTTTTTCACCTGCCAGATCGGGGAGGCAGGATAGAGCACTGCAGTGAATGAACCCCAAGGTCTTTGCAGCTCTGTATATTCCAAGTTTTAATAAAACACACATCCCTCTTCCTCTCTGCTTTCTGCCCTCCCTATCCATTCCTGGCCTTTGGGCTGGTCTTACCATAGACCACCACAGTGGCTGACAGGCTTCTCCTCTTAGCCACGATGTTGGCTGCCATGCAGGTGTAATTTCCTGAGTCTGAGAGCCGTGCCTGCCTGATGATCAGGTTATGGTCAGCCCTGGTGTCAATGTTCTCGTCTTGTTCAGAGTCAATGGGCTCCTCATTTTTCAGCCATTCCACCTACAGGAAGAAAAGAATGTTTACAAGTCACTAAAAAAATCAGAACTCTTTTCTGGAATTGTGAGGTGAGCAGATTCAAGCGTGGGAGAGAGATGTATCTAAAATATTGAGCAAGAGCAATGATTGGTTTCTTTATTCCATAGCCTGTTCCTTTTATTTAGTAAATTTGGTTTTATTCAGGAAATGGATACTGAAGCTAATAAACTGGAAGCAGGAAAAGAACACAAATACCCTACATTGACTTTGACCCATTTTCTAAAAATGCAGTGGAGGAGAGAAAGAGGTGACTGCAATTAGGCCATTTCATTTCATTACAACATTCATGATGATGATGATATTTCAATAATTGGTCCAAAATAGAGCTCAGAAAAATCAACATATAAATGTAGAACTTGTATTTTGTGTTGAGAGGATATTACATTATAAGACAAGGTTTTAAGTCAAGATGCTTGAATTTAAACAAGTTTTGATAAAGGTTTGAGATTATACCAAGGCTACAGTAATACAGATTTGAGAAATCAGAAGCCAATAAATTAAATTTAAAGCTCAGTGTTCTGTAGATTTTGAGGTAAGTCTATTTGGTGATCATTTGTTACTCCTTCAGTGAGCAGAGAGACATTTAGGCCTGGGGTTATGTAGCTGACACAGGTAGCTGCCCAGTCCCTCTTCTGGAGAAGCTCACCTTTGCCATCTTCTGAGCACAGGCTATTCTCATTTCTGATGTGTTTTCTCTTAGATGCTGAAGAACCTATTTTATTCTTCCCAGTTTTATCTTAGTCTTAGCCTTGGTCCAAACTTCTCTTTCCTTGAACATATAAGGAAGACACAGATGGATGCTTTCTGCTTCCTGGATCCTCAATTTACTCCAAGTGGAGATATACCCCCTAAGCCCCTCTATTTCATCACATGCCAGTTTCCTCTGATCTAACTGTGTTGTTTCCTTACTCACTCTCTGCTTCCATACCTAAGCAACCTCTCTACTCTCTAGTGCCCCTTGATGGGACTAGACATATCTCTTGTTTAACAACAAGCATTCAGCTCTAGGTATAAGCATAGGGAAAACACAGTAATGTAACAGACGCATCAAAACTGAAATTTATCACAGAAAACAATGGCAATGATGACATCAAAGAGAAGTCACACACAAGCATACACATCAGCGGCATTTCATCATACTCTGATGAAATGCTCATTGAAGGTTGGTTTTAGAATAAGATACCTCATTTGATTTCTTAAGTCTAAAGAATTCTAATTTATCACCAATAAAAAGTATCATCTGTTCTATAATCATTTGATTTAATAACGATTTGTTTGTCTCTGTAAAAAGGGATTTATTTACCAGGGGAAAAGCATATAAGGATCCTTCCATACTTACTCCAAGTACTACCCCATGAATGAGAGCTTAAATACCCCAAATCATCACCATTCAAAACTTACTTTAGAAGAGGTTAATTTGAAGGAAAATGATACCAACTAGCACAAAGAAGAGATCTGAGAACTATAGTAAAACAAAGAAAAACTGTCAGAGCCGACTGGTACCAGACAATGAAGTGAAAAAGCAAATCTTACTACCAAATCCTGAGGTTCCTGATGGCACCAACCTGGAAGTGTAGGTACTAACAACGATTAGAGCCAAAAGCACTGCTCTGTTTTACCCAGTAGGGCAATAGAACCAATTTTAAAACACATCTGACTACCAGCCTGTGATACAATGTCTTCCATTCACTAGTACCATCGCTTAATTCAGTCATCCATTTGCTCATTTGACAAATACCTAAACATTTGTTGAATGTCAGAGATTGTACTGAGAGCTGGGTGAAACTAGGTGAACAAAACCCAGATGGTCTCTTCTTGGTAAGACAGAAATAAGTATATCCACATTCTCACCAAAACACAAGAGTTGAGAGTTACATTGTCTCAAGACAATGATTATAAGAAATAAATTCCTTTCCCTTGGAAATTACCCAGTTTTGGGTATTTTGTTATGAGCAACAAGAAGTGGACTAAGACACCATCCTGCCATAATCTGCTTTCAGGGATTTTTTACAGCGGCTTCTTAACTAACTGGTCTGTCTGCGGCTTCTATTCTTGCCTCTACAGTTGATTTTAAGGTGTAACACTTACAGTAAAGTCAATAGAATTAGGTCTTTTAAATTCCCATCACTACTATGTCACTGCAAGGAAGAAACTGGTCAGCTTAAAGCAGGTCTGGGAACTTTTGCTACACCTCTACTCACCTTCTAGGTCAGAAATTCAGGGGGAAATTGCCTGCTTTCTGATTAATTCCTTATACTTGCTATTTGTAGCATCTAACAAGCACTTCTCCTATGCCCCCAGCTCAGCTGGCCTCTTCTTCATAATTCTCCTCCAACACGTTGGTCAGGACGTAGAGAAAGCCTGGCACTGACCCATAAATAAATTATTCATAGCAAGTAGACAGCTAGAGAGAGCCCTATGGGCAGTGCTCCTGAAGATTGAAACTAAAGGAGCCCTAGCACCTGGAAACCAAGAACAGCTGTCCTAAAGGAATCTTGGCTCACAGGAAAATTAAAGGTACAACTATCAAAAAGAGGCTTGGCCTCAAATTGAAAACTTAAAGAAAAATCTTACGTGAAAAACTAGGCCAATAAACTAGGAAAATATTTGGCATAATTTTGATAGACAAAAGGTTAATATGAATGGTATGACTAAAAATAATATGAATTCTCAAGCTTTAATTTAACTTGATAATAAAAACTCATTCCAATAAATCTGGCATAAAGATGAGTATACAGTACATGAAAAGAAATCCACAAAACACATGACAAACAATTGAATAAATATTTTGTAGCACTAACTATAATGTCTAATGATTAGTAAGTTAGAAGCTAGAGTAATACGTTTCCTACCAAAATAGCAAAGATCAAAATCTCTCTCTCAAACACACATGGAGTTTTTATTTTAGTGATTTTGTTTGTTTTTTGTTGAGAGTGCCTACCAGAGAACATTTCAGCTATTGTTTGATACCACTCTATGGATTGAATATTTGTCCCCTCCAAAATTCATGTTGAAATTTAACCTCCAATGTGGCAGGATTGCAAGATGGAGCCTTTAAGAGGTTATTAGATCATGAGGACTCCCCCTCATGAATGAATGAGTGGATTAATGAATCAATGGGTTATCATGGGAGGGAAACTGGTGGCTTCACAAGAAGATGAGAGACCTGACCTGGGACATTTGTCTGCTCAGCTCCATTGCCATGTGATGTCATGTCTTGTGCCTCCTGTGGACTCTGCAGAGTCCCCCACCAGCAAGAAGGCTCTCACCAGACACAGCTCCCCCACCTTGGATTTCTCAGCCTCCAGAACTGTAAGAAATTTCTTTCCCTTAAAAATTACCCTGTTTCGAGTATTTTGGTATGAGCAACAAGAAATGAACTAAGACACTGTCCTACCATGATCTTCTCAGTGGGACCTTTGCAGTGGTTTCTTAACTGGTCTGTCTGCGGCTTCTATTCTTGCCTCTACAGTTGATTTTCTACAAAGGGATAAGACCACGCCACTTTCTAGCTTGAAATCCTTCAATGGCTCTGAATCTTAGATTTGTTACCCCTAGGCTAACAAAATCCTTCTATGGGGTCTAGCACCCCCTGTCAGTTACCTGCCTCAAGCTCACTCCGCTTTAGCCCTGCTGTACTCCTTGCTGCCACAGAAAGCCGAAAACAAGTTCCAACCTTGGAGCCTTCATACCCACTGATTCCTCTGCCCTGAAGAACTTTCTTATAGGTGGTCCCATGGCTCAATCCCACTTTACATTTAAATCTCAGGTCAACTGTTATTTCCTCACAGCAGCCTTACCTAATAACTCTTTCAAAAATAGGAAGCCACTCTCCTTCCTCGCTTCCTGCTTTGATTTTCTTCCTAATGCTTACCTCCAGTTGCTAGTCATTTTTTCCTTTTTTTTTTTTTTTTTGAGCCTGCTGGATCACAGCAGTGCAGTCATAGCTCACTATAGTCTTGCCCTCCCAGGCTCAAGCAATCCTCTGGACCTCAGCCTCCTGACTAGCTGGGACTACAGGCACACCACCACCCCGGGTTAATTTTATTTTTATTTTTTGTAGAGACAGGATTTCACTATGTTGCTCAGGCTGGTCTTGAACTCTTGGGCTCAAGCAATCTACCTCGGCCTCGTAAAATGCTGGGATTACTGGCATGAGTCACAGTGTCTGGTTCCATTTGATAGTCTTAAAGATAGGTATATCATTTGTACTTATCATTATAGGTTTAGGAATTTACCAAAAGAAAATATTAAGGGTGCAAGTGAAAATTTAACAACAATAAATTGTTTTTGATAGAAGAAAGAGAAATAAAGAGAAAAAAAAACAAAAAAAAAAGGAAAAAAGAAAGGATGAAAGGAAGAAAGAGAAAAAGCATGGCATAGGTACATGATAAATAATGAAGCTTTTTGGGGGGGGGGGCTAAAATAATCTGTTAATATTATATAAACATTAAAGTTTCTGGTTTCAACTAGTAAAAACACAAAAAAAGTGCTCATAATACATGAAAGAGTCAATAGATAAAATTATGTGTAGTATTATCATAAATGTATAAAACAAACAATCATAAACATATATATGCTTAAAGTAAACACTGGAAGAGAATGCAGTGTTTATAGAAGTCTTAACTAGGGTAATAGTTTTGTTTTTTTTTCTGGTAGTTAGTTATGGCAAATTCAAGGTAAAATCCTTCATAATCTAAAAACAAATTACTTTAGCTTTTAAAAAATCTCTTTTACTTATCATGTAGCACAGTGATTTTCAAATTTATATTTAGCTACAGAATGTTTTTTCAATTCAAAGCTTATCTGAAACCCAAAATGAAAACGAGGATTAAAAAAGGGAAAATACTATGACTGATGCAGAAGTGAGGTCTCTGAGCTGCAGAAGTGAGGGATCCTAAGATGCATAAACTTGGTCATGCCAGGCCTACTGTTTGCACAACTCTGGAAGAGATGATTCACATCCTCCCTTGTCTATGTAAATGATGCTCGCTAGAGATATTTGGTGCACAACTTGTACTATCATATGAGCTGGTCCTGCCTATGATCTACCCCTAATCACTCACAGGCCCTATGGACATATACTATGGTCTGCTTCTGGGTCTTCCAAAATCAGAATTTGAAGAATATGGATAGGATAGTCCGGGCGTGGTGGCTCATGCCTATAATCCCATCACTTTGGGAGACCAAGGTGGGTGGATCATGAGGTCAGGAGTTCAAGACCAGCCTGGCCAAGATGGTGAAACTCTGTGTCTATTAAAAATAATAAAAAAACAATGTAGCTGGGCATGGTGGCAGGAGCCTGTAATCCCAGCTACTAGGGAGGCTGAGGCAGAGAATGCTTGAACCCAGAGTTGGAGGTTGCAGTGAACCAAAATTATGCCACTGCATTCTAGTCTGGGTGACAGAGCGAGACTCCAACTCAAAAAAAAAAAAAAAAAAAAGCAAAATATAGGATAAATGAGGTCTCATAGGTATGTGTGTAACTACATATACAGACACACACATATATACACATATGCACACATACATATATATACACACACACATATATGCACCCTTCCGTGGAAACCCACTCTCATGGCTTTGTCATGGAAAAGGACAGGTAAGCATCAAATAACTTTTTACATATATACAGATCCTAGCATATAAGTATATATGTATATGCTGGTATACTTGATGTTTATGGTGTTATGACTTGGGGTCCAGCAATCCAATTATGTCTATAAACAATCAACACAGTAGTAGACACTTAACTGTGGAACTGTTTTTTATTCGTAACCTAATAGTTTATCCATTTAACTGATGGCAGGATCTTTATGAGGAAATCAGTTTGGTATTTTCTGGGCTTATAAAAAGTGACAAATTGCACTTGGATTTATGCTTTTGTCACTTAGAGAAACTTTAAAACATTTTTGATGAGCTAAGTGCTCCTAATGTAGAACAGTTTAATAAATAAAATAGGAAAAAAATTCTCTACACCAGCAGTTACAAACTAAACTGTTCCTGGGGGCCAGGGAGGCAACATAAATTAGTGAACTGGTGCTGGGTATGAGACCTCTACGTGCATTGCTTGCATATTAAAGACAAGGGACTGTTCTTCATTTCCACAGAGAAATGAGCTCACACTCATTTTTCTTAAAAAAAAAGTGGCATTTTCTGTCTTCTTTTCAGACAGAGGCATGGGTATTTTTTTAAATGATAGTGCAGTGAAAAATGACAATGAACTCATTTTTGCTTAATAATCTCTTTTGCTTTTCATATGTCACAGTGGTCCTTAATTTATAGAGTATTTAGTTTTAGCATCAGTAATTATAGGAAAGTGATGACTGTGGCAAAATGTAGACTGCAAGACCTGTGTAAATGTGTAGCCACTAGTTAGGGTCAGGCTATCATTACCATGGATAACACAAGCACAGTGTGGTCAGGTATCTATTTAAATGTAATAAAAAAATTACATGAATTGAAAACATTACATGTTTGGTGCACAACCTTTTCATGAAAAGCCAGAGATGTTTATTTCAATGTAATATTTTTTTATTCTTACACAATGGCCCATATATTACAAAATACATTATAAGGACTAAACAAAATATTATTCATGAGCGAGATGTAGATTTGCCCCCCTTCTCCACAAAAACCACAATAAACCAGCCTTCCGACCCTTGGTGAATGTTATCACAAAGAGGAGCTCAATGCCCTTCACTGGATTTAATTCCCTTTCACTAAATCTTCTTACTCAACCATCCATGAATGTTATGGTGCATATGCCTTACTGCCCACTCTCATGGCTTTCACATGAAAATGACTGGCAACCAAATAACTTTTGAACCTATATCCAGCATTCCACAGATATGATAAGAGTTTGCATGTAGGCTGAGTTCAGAACTTATAACAAATTGCCTACACTGTAAATCCCTAATTAGGCTCATAACAAAAGCAATACAGATTTTCAAATTAGCATTATGGGATCAATAAATTGATCACCTTGAGGCTAACAGACATTTATATCACTTATCCACATGACCTCCTGCTAAGAGGTCATCTTTTTGACAGAGAGGCTTAACATTCCTGAAGGTTGTTGAAGGCATTCACCCCTCAGACAAACAATTCTTTATCTGGTTTCTACTTATTTGGTTCAGATGGATAATCCCAGTTCACAACATGCAAAGAAACTAGTTACTTAGAGGTAATGAGCTTATGGATTTGCAGAACGCCAGCATTCATTAGCATAGTGTTATATGCAGATGGTCGGCAATTTGTAGATATTTTTTCCAGTTTATAAACAAATATGGAAAAGCAGAACATCAAAGACAATTAGATTTCATGCCAGACAGCAGGTTCCTGATCAGTCATTCTGTTTGGCTGGGGACAGAAGGTATGCAAATGATGAGCTTCTAGTTCTCACCAATAGGCAGCATGATATAATCAGATTGCAGGGGACCCTTCACTGGAAAGGGAATGGACTGATGCATTGTGGGAGATTATGTTACCTGACACCTGATTTACATATGAACATGACTGCATGAGTCATAATATATCACTTACTCTGACCTTTTATTAAAGACATCTAGTATGTATATACATAAACCTTACACTTTCTAAATGTTTATTTTCACCAAACAATAGATGAGACTTTTCATGCTCCTGTTCTTGTTCTTAATGTTCTATAAAAGAATGAGAAGGAGAGTGGTTTTATTAATGCTTTAGAAATGAAAACAACAATAACAACAAAAACCCAAAAACTAGTCTAGAAAGATGAGAAAGCTGCTTTAAAATCCAGCTCCCCTAACATGAAGGACCCCAAGTCCCTTGACCTTTGAATTCTAGATTGGACCAACCTGGAAATCTACCCTCATATCCAATAGAAACTGCATATTGGGGCCATTAATTGATATCGTCTACCACATGCTCCTACACTTCATTCCTAGCCCCTATCTCTTGGGATTTGTTAGATTCAATATCAAATGGAGTTGTTCATAAACATTATAGATGCAACCTCAGCTTTATGACTTCTAAAGTGTCTCTATTCATCTCATTGCCTGTGATCATTTCCTTTTTGCTATACTTGTCAGCAAGCTCCTTAAGAACATGAGCAATATCTCAAATCTCCCATCTAAGGGTGTTCAATGGCACCTGCTGAATAAATGTGCTAGCCTAAATTGCTGTCCCTGCA
Organism: Ateles fusciceps; assembly: GCA_036589455.1. Taxonomy (NCBI): domain Eukaryota; kingdom Metazoa; phylum Chordata; class Mammalia; order Primates; family Atelidae; genus Ateles; species Ateles fusciceps. The sequence continues at coordinate 1,473,538 of JAZHEH010000424.1, read as the reverse complement.
GATTTAGAGGTTGGTGCAATATACATACATGCACACATATGAGAAAACTTCAAACTATATTTTATGGATAGGGGCAAGGGAGAGGTCCATCATTCTTTGCTTTAGTTCCCAGAGCTGAGCACAAAAATGACCTAGAAGAGTGAGACTGCTGTTAGAGCTGTTCTTCAATATATTTGTGGGAGCCACTAATATTTCATAATGCCTACACATTTTTCATACTGAATTTCACATATCCACTTAAGATTTATGAGTTATATTAGAGTAATAAATATTATTTTCACATTATAATAAAAAATGTCTTGGAAAGACAACCATATCCACTGGGACAGGGTAGACGGACGGGGCAAATGTATAAAGGGTAGAGGCAGGGAAAAGTCGGAAGGCACAGAAGTTTCCAATATGATCACTCCCTAAATAAACTCAAAGCTTTTATAAAGGTAGCATCTTACAAAAAGCAAGTCTGATTGTGTTTTTGTGAGAAAAAGGGAGAAGGATGAGGTCTGCATTCCAGCTGCTGAGGGGCTGAACTGAGTTGGCACCTGAGGACATGAGGCAGGGACAGCCTGCACCAGGCAGAGGTAAAGAGGGGGATTCCAAGAACCACGAGGAAGCCCATAGACTCATATACACTAGGACACTGGTCTAACCAATACATTGCTCATTCGCTTTAAATGGTAGTGTGAGTTTTGGTCAAATGGATTTTTCCCAGCCTAATAATGATGTCTAGCATTTCATGAACACTTACCATGTGCCATATACTCTTTTAGACATTATACATGTGTTAAATTAATCCTTAAAACATCTTTATGGGGTAAATACCATTTTTATCACCCCTATTTTATAGACAACACAGATGTTAACTACCTTGTCCAAACCATATACACACATACACAAACACACACTCACACACACATATATATATGTACACATACACATATACAGAGAGACATAATTTGATTCCAAGTCTGAGTTTAAGTCTTGCTTTTATCCACTAGGCTTGGTCATTCTATCATTTGCTAGATTTGGGTGGAAAGACCATTGGCTCTTTGCAAAATTACATTGAAATACAGAGAATTGTCACCATTAAAGAAAATTTTGAAAACATATTTTGGGCTTTTATTCTGAAGGAAGAATTGAAAACAATTTTTTTTTTTTTTTTTTTTTTTTTGCCAATGGCAACATTATTAGAATAAGGGTATTGTCTCCCAGGTGGGTGATTTAAAGAACATCTCTCAGTTGAATGCACACACTCCAGTTATATCATTACTGTCAGATATTCAGAATGTGACCTGAATTATTCTGACATCAAAAAATTACTCCAGCTCAGCATCTGTCCAGGAGTAGGTCATGAGAGGTCAGGCTAGCCCCCTCAACATTATCTAAGGTCTCATTTTGCTTTTGGTGCTGCATAGAAATGAGTGCAGCATGTACCCGTGAAGTCCTGCTGCGGTGATACATCCTAATGTCTTAAAATGTTTAAGACTGACTGGATCGAGGTCAACTGGGAAACTTATAGGAAAGCATTTGCTTTTCTGAGAAAAGGGACTAGTATTTCTGTTCTTGTGACTGTATTGGACATGGATGTGATTTTAATGACATGGCAGCCATCTTGTGATCATGAGGAAAAGGCAAAGAAAACCATAGTGCTGTCGGCCACTGTCTTTACACTCAGAATTGAACATATTGTTATTCAATACATTATCTTATTTGATCCTCACAGCAACCCCAAGATAGGCAAAGAAAATTTTACTCTTCCCATTTTACCGATTACATGATTTGCCTAAGGCTATATGCTTGGGAAATAGTAGAACTAGAATTAGTAGCCTTCAAATATATATGTTTTTTCTACCACAAGGCCATTATCCATTTTCTTAGGCTACTTAATGACTACATGAAAGGCTACTCGTTAATATTTGCCTAATTTGACTTGGCATTGTCTAAGTCTCCACTGGGACTGAACCATTACACAGTGACGCTTCTCTGCTCACAATGGGGCATATTCTTGCCCAATGTTAGTTTAGGCCATTATTTGCTTTGCCACTTTCGGATTAGATGTCATCTGTCCTCTCCTCTCTCCTTGATAATATTTCTTTCAAGTTAGTTATGACAGTACTATCATGTTTCCCCTTTTGTCTTGCTTTTCTTTGCAGGCTCTACAGATTGATTTTAAAGCCACCTACACTGCAGTTTCTTCAATTTAGCTCCACTTATCTGATTATGCATCACAAAAGGAAGCAGAAATTTAGTTTAGTTGTGAAGCCATTGCAGTAGAACCAAGCAAACGATAGAAAACCTCATGATCACAGACAGAATCACACTCACTGATGCTGAATGAAATGACAAACATCAGTACCTCTGCAGAAGCCTGAATACTGATTATGGAACTTTGTGTTCTGACATTGTGTGTCTCTTGTCAGACAGTGTTGTCCTTTACTTTCCCTGTTTCAGTTGTGAAAGTCAGGTGCAGTCTCATACTAGTTTTTTTAATTCATTATGACAAGTAAATGGTCTCTGGGAAAGTGATCAACCCCATCCACTGTTTAAACTGTAACAGTGTCATGAGTGAAGAATGAAACATGTTTACTTTCATGTAAAGAGTATGTAAGAAGGATGATCAGAGGAAAAGAACATTAAACAGACGAAACATAAATAGAAGAATGGGGAGAGGAGAGAGATGCAATCAAAAGGCGGCTTGTAAGGGAAGTTACATGCTGCCATTTGCTTTTCAGCTGTGTTTTCCATAGTAGGACAGATCTTGCTCTTTGCTATTTCTACCTTTGCTTCTTCTCATCTGCAAAGGGGGAAACAATCTGCTTTTGAATCTCTTGTGAAGCACCACTTAGAAGATGCTGCCAAAGCCTGACATACAGAGTGCTCTAAAACATAGTGTGAAGTGCTCTTTCATCTTATAGGATTATTCTTGACTGGGAGACTCTCTAAGATAGATTATAAAGAACTGGCTTTCAGAGATACTGAAAACTGCTTTGGTATTCACATTTACCCCCTCCCTCCATTATCTGAGGTATGTAAATAATGTTTTAAGTGGTGATGAGGGAATATTAATTAAGTTTTCTTTTTCTGTTCCTTGTTACCATGTAATATATCCTCAAGTGCCGGGAAAATACCTCATTAAACCACTAAAAGTTCCAAATGTTCATACATAAATGAGCGTTAAAAGCTGATACCTGAGTTCCGTACAATTAGATAATGATATACATACACATATCACACATGCAGGTACCTGCATCACTGGAGAAATCAAATCTACAAAAAATAAAAAAATTTTTTTTCAGCGAGTAAAGGCTAATAATGTAATGATCTCCAAAGAAAATTCAGGGACACATACGAATTAGCTCGGATTCCATATTTTGGGTGGCTAAGAAGGAATTAGCATAATTATAAATTTGTTCCAATTACGGAAGGTAATTATTGGAGACCAGCTTACAGCATTATCAAAATTAAAACAGTGAAGTGCATCTATATTCCAGGTAGATGCCATTGAGTTAATCGTGCTTAAGAAAAAAAAAGACTCTACACTTATTTGTCTTCCATTCCTTTGATTACCAGACACTCTATCCAAGTTTCCCTTCAGCTGACAGACACAAAGTCACCATGGAGGCAGAAAAACATTTAAAAAAATCATGCTTAATATAATAAAACAACTGCAAAACAACCAAATTCAAACTCTAAAGTCTTGTGTCTATACTTTATCTACATCAGTGGTTCAGACAGCGATTTTAAATTTTAGACAGGAATTCACATTACCTCTTGTGCTCTCTCCAAAATACTAATTAGGCATAAAACTGAGACTAATTCTGTCATTACCTGCTCAAAACAAAAGATCTTTATGCAGAAATCAAGTGCTATTTTATTATAATACAAAGGCATACCCACTGCTGTTCATATTATATGTTTTCATTTGGCTTTCCATTATACATGTAACCTGTTGCCATGTTAACCATTGCTAACCTGGAAAGAGCAAAGTCAAGTCAAACATATTTTGAGAAGGATTCAATAGATTTGGTCTCCAAATTGTTGAGCTAAAAATGCAATTCCATTTAATGAGCTAAGATTATATATTTATATTAGAATATGCCTACCAATTAAGGAAACAAATGTAAGAGAGACAGGAGATCACACATTAATAAGAGACAAAACCTCATTTCCATTGTAACTCAGCACAATGGTTTTACTATTATGAAGCGTGGCCGACTCAGTGGAGGTGGGGCAAGGAAAGGGGAGGAGAAGAGAAGGGACAGAAGGGAGACTCACATTTTACACATATTGATGATCCAATACGTGTTAGATGCGACAGATAATATTCTAGGTTCTTTCTCATCTTGTACCACTTGGTGAGTTAGACATCATTAACTATGTTTTCATCATCTAAAAATAACTAAACATCAAAGAACTTAAACATGCCAACATGTTCAAAATTCTACCATCTATATATTTATTTTACTTTAAGTAAAATACATAAATACATACAAAATGGATACGTGTGCAGAATATGCAGATTTGTTACATATGTATACATGTGCCATGGTGAGTTGCTGTACCTATCAACCTGTCACCAAGGTTTTAAGTCCTGCATATATTAGGTATTTGTCCTAATACTCTTCCTCCCTCCTCTTGCTCCCCACCCCCCAAAAGAGCCTAGTGTGTATTATTCCCCTCTCTGTGTCCATGTGTTCTCATTGTTCAATTCCCACTTATGAGTGAGAACATGCAGTGTTTGGTTCTCTGTTCCTGTGTTAGTTTGCTGAGGATGATGGCTTCCAGCTCCATCCTTGTCCCCACAAAGGACATGATCTCATTCCTTTTCAGGGCTGCATGGTATTCCATGGTATACATGCACCACATTTTCTTTATCCAGTCTATCACATATGGACATTTGGGTTGATTCCATGTCTTTGCTATTGTAAATAGTGCTGCAATAAACATAGAATCAAAATTCCGCCATCTTAAAAAATAAGTAAACAAACAAAATCCTCTTTTTTCTTCATGGTCAATCTATGTTGAATTCTTTACCAAATATTCACCCCTTGCCATCATATCCACTCTATCAATTCATTGAAATGGCTCTTGCTAAGGTCACTAAGGATTTTCAAGTTGTTACATTCAGTGCACATAAATCTGTATTCTTATTTTACTGTTAAAGGTAATGATGACTATTCTTGAACTCGTTCTTTCACTTGTTTTTATAATACCATATAGTCTTTCCTCCTCCCACTCTGGCTACTCCTTCTCTATTGAGAACACATGCAGTGCTGAGTTTCTTTTTTTCTTTTCTTTTTTTTTTGTGAGATGGAGTCTAGGTCTGTTGCCCAGGCTGGAGTGCAGTGGTGCAATCTCAGCTCACTACAAACTCTGCCTCCTGGGTTCAAGCTATTTTCCTCCCTCAGCCTACTGAGTAGCTGGGATTACAGGCGCACATCACCACACCTGGCTAATTTTTGTATTTTTAGTAGAGATGGGGTTTCACCATGTTGGTCAGGCTGGTCTCGAACTGCTGACCTTGCGATCCACCCCATTCTGACTCCCAAAGTGCTGGGATTACAGGCGTTGAGCCACCATGCCTGGCCCAGTGTTGTATATCTTCAAGTCTCAGGTTTAGGCCCTGTTCCACATCTCACTATAAAACCTCTCCCCACATGATTATACCCAGACTCATGTCATTCATGGTCATACACTGAACATTCCCAGATTGACATCTTCAGTTCACTGACCTTCCTGGGCTACAGACTCTGAGATACAGATATTTACTACTCAGTGTCTACTTTTGTGTGCTTCAAAGGTACTTTCAGCTCAACATGTAAAACTGGACTTGGATTTATTGTTTTCTACATAAATAAGAATGGGAGATATTATTTCCTTACCTGTCTGACATTAAAGTATTTGAAACTTATCATCTAAAGAGATTCACCAAAAACATTTAAAGAGTTGGTGATAATAGTATTACATTAAAAAGATCACTTTTGATAACGTATAGAACATGTGGGATGGGGAAGGGTGGTGCAGCTTGCAACAGAGAGGTCACTGGGACACCATAACAATGCCAGGGAGAAATTATAGTGGCTTGAATGGAAGGCTTATGATGTGTATACAGTAAAGAATATTGAAAAGGAATTAGGGGGTAAATTAGACTGGATAGAAATTTGCAACTGATTTGCTGTTAGATTTAAGGAGAAGGGAATCAAAACTTGGCACCCGTATTTCTGACTTAAGACAAATCATATAGGGAACGCCGGCTGAAAAGGTCATTTTTGCATGCTGTACTGGTAGGTACTGACTATCATCTTGCTTCCTAATACACAAAGAGTCCCCTGAAAATCAATAGAGTGAAATGAAGAAAGACAAAGAGAGAGAGCAAGAAAGATGAAACTAAACACAATAGAAAAATAGGCTAAAGATGTGAATTCAGTGATGCATATAGTCAAGTTTGAAATGCACATAAGGCATTGAAATACATATCTTCAACACAGATATGTCATGAGCTCCAGATCTAGTCAATTGCTTTTGGAAAATATTTATTCAAGCCTTCAGCATACATTCTATCAGAAACTATGGACAGATTGAAATCATGCAAAAAATGTAAAAGGGAAAGAAGCGGGGTTAGAGGGGGGTGTGGGTTAGGATACAACCCTAAAGCAAAGCAGCATTTTAAGATTAAGAAAAGGAAGAGGAGAATGCAGAAATATGCTGATCATAAGGTAAGAGACAAATCAGAAATTCATGAATCATGAAAACCAAGAAAAAAAAACATTTTAAGTACTGAAAATTTTCACTGGAGTAAAAAGTGAATCTGGATAAGGTCCCAGGCTCCATTTCAACAGGAAGATCCTTCCACAGTATGTTAATTAAAATCAGTTTAAAGTATTCCACCCTTGTCTTTATTTTAATGCAAATAATAACAATAAACTATATTTTCCCATCTGTTACTTTTTCTCAATATTCACTAAAACTTCTCCAGAGTCAACTTTCTCTTGAAAAATAAAGTGGCATCTCTAACTCACTCACAACTGCAAAACCAACCCCAGACACATAAAATATAATAAGTGCAACCACAAAAGTACTGTAAAAAAGCATTGGTAAATATTCTTGTAATATTAGGTAGAATGAGGAAGGAGTTACTGCATGGTATGAAAACCAGAAGCCATAAAGATTGACTATTAAAATGTAAAAGTTTTATATAGCAAAAGGGTAAATAAAGAAAAGCAGTTTTAGAAATGTTTGCAGCATGACAAAGTGTTGTTATACCAATATAAAGGATGATACTAAATATATTTTGCATTCAATAGGAACAGAATCTGGTCAGTATTTTGAACCAGTATGTACTGCCTGGTCTTTAATATACAAAGAGCACCCAAAAATCAATAGGAAATAAAATTCCAACAGAAAGATGATCTAAGTACTTGAATAGATTACGTAAAGGAGGAAAATACAGATGAACAAGTTATCTATGAAAAGTTGTTCATCCTTACCAATAATGAATATGAAAATGAGATATTACTATTAGCCTGTTGCCAAGCCAAATATTGAATCTAAGGTTTGCAGAAGTATAGAAACAGAAGTTTTTATTCACTTTTGGCAAATCTAAATTAGTACATTCCTTGTGTAGGAGAATCTTACAACTTTTATCAAAACTGAAAATGTTTCTATAATTTAATGTAAACTTCCACTGATTCCAGGAGAATAATCATTAGTAAAATATTGAGAGATATGTGCTAAGAGTAACTTTAATCACAACTTTTTTATAGTAATAAAGAATTTGGAAACAACCCAAATGTTCTTTACTCAATTAAATCAATTATGACACATTTATTCAATGAAATACTACACAACCATCAAAAAAATTACGCATTTCTTTTGTAACAGAATGGGAAATATCTCCATGAAACATTCTTGAGCACAAAAAGCAGATCAACAAATTGTCCTGTTATTATGTCTACATTCAAACATACAGATAAATACCTGAAAGGTAGGTCAACAAATATCATTTAAAATTTTTGGTGATTGGTAGTTTTTCCTTATAGGTTCCTAGATTGCCATAATTTTCTGTCTGAGCTATTCATTAAATATTCTGGCTCTCTGTTTTACAGGTAGATTGTATTTCCTGGCCCCTTTGTAGTTTGGCAGGATTATGTGTCTAGTTCTGGCCAGTGAGTTGTCAGTAGAAGAAACTTGTTAGTTCCAGGACAAAGTAGTCAGTTTCCTATATTGAGATCCTCCAGTCTTTTCTGTTTCTTCCTCTGCCACAACAACTAGCTAACAATGTTTTGGAAAATGGCTACTCCACCAGCCTTGAAACACACAGCTGTGTGTCATGAAACATACAGCACCCAGCTGTATGTGATGGCCTTATAGCATAAGAGAAAAATAAATCTTGTGTTAAGCTGCTGAGATTTCTAAGTTGTTCGCTACTTTATCATAATTAGACTATCCTATTTTCTGCAATGTATGTTATGTTTATAAGCAGGGGGGGAAAAGCTATTTTCATTAAACAAATACATGTTCCAAGTTTGGAAAAAAAATGTCTAGAGCTCCAGGTCTTTAAGAAGTAAACAAATTCTCTTATATTATTTTTCTTTTAGTTCTAGAAACTAATATATTAACTAGAAACCAATCTATTTCTCCATGGCTAGCAGGCTAAGTGTCCCATACCACATTTTACCTTTCTGGCTATCTTCATCTAGCTATTTTTGACAACTATTTTATTTTTACATAATCTTACACAGTGTGGATCATGGATAATGAACCACCGTGTCAAAACTCTAGGCTCTAAATTCACAGAGAGAAATTTAAATGAAATTACATTGCCTTTACATGTCATAGGTACTTCAGTTGACCATGCAATTTCACTAACCAAATTGAGTTTTCATTTCTGTTTTTATTTTTTAAATAACACAGGTAGTTTCATGAGTTACAAACATTCCAAGAGGAATCTAAAAAGAAGTAGCTTTGTGCACCCAACATTTTCTCATTTGGGGAGGGTGTTTACATTTCTCATCTTAATCAGCCTGGTCAATTAAATTGGACAGTGTTCTATTTGTTTCTATCCAGTTTATCCTCCTCCTCTTTGCATTCTGGTTTTTATGAACTAGCTCAGAGCTGTGGTTTGGGCTTCACAACACTACAGGGAATGTTTAAAAAATAAACTAAATTGCCTTTGTGACTTTTTTTTTTAACTTGCTGAAAATGAGATTTTTCAACAGCCTCCATTCCACAGCCCCCCTCCTTCGTTTTTAATTTAAATTTTGGTACTAAAATGAGTTTACAATATTCTATTAATATCGCTAGGGAAGACACTTCTTTCCAATGCAATATAGCGATTAGTCTACAATTCTCCTCACTCCTTCATTGTTATTTGACCTTACCCATGCCTATATAAAATATTTAGCAATTCATTTGCCTTAAAAAGTCCACCTTTCCGTATTACTTATTTCTTCCTAGGCATACATTTACAAACAGAAATTAAATTTCCATGCAACAAAAAGCACACTTACCATTTTTAATATCATTCCACCATAAAATATTGTTTGAAAGAGGGAGTGGTCATAGATTTATCTCAGGGCACTTGGAGAGTCAATCCCTAATAATCCATTCAAAGAAGGAAAACCATAGTCAAAACTGTCAAAAAAGAAAGTACAATTAAGTTTGGAATCAAACATTTGATTATTTAATAAAAAATAAATGTACATATGAACATATTAATGTATATATGAAAGTGACATACAGTTTATAATTAACCAAATATAGGGCAAAAAGCAGTAATATGCTAGAACATAAATGTATACATTATATATCCTCACAGATAATTCATCAATTCAATAATTTACATCGACATTATTGAAAGTTACTTCTGTGTAGTACTTATTTAGTCCCTGTGAGGTCAAAACCCTAGTCTTCCTCTGCAAGATTGAAAGAAAAAAATAGTACCTACTCTCCCCTGCCTCATGGGCTTTTGGGAGGTTGAAATGAAACTGTAAAAGACAGCTTTTTGTAAAAGTAAAAAGCAATAAATTAAAATAATCTGGTAGCAGGTTTCCAAAACCAATGGTCTCATTTGGGTGTAACATCAATAGTTCAGAGAGACTGAGGCCAGAACAGCAGCAGCTTATACTGGATCCTACGCACCCCTCAAGGGGCTTACAGTCAACTTTGAAGACACTGAGGAGCCACTGAAAGGAGGAACCAAAGCAGTTCTGCTTAAGAAAGCTCATTATTCATATTTTTGTTGGCTGCATAAATGATAGACTAGATAAAGAAAATGTGGCATGTATACACCATGGAATACTATGCACCCATAAAAAAGGATGAGTTCATGTCCTTTGCAGGGACATGGATGAAACTGGAAACCGTCATTCTCAGCAAACTGACACAGGAACAGAAAACCAAACATCGCATGTTCTCACTCATAAGTGGGTGTGGAACAATGAGAACACACAGACACAGGGAGGGGAACATCAAACACTGGGGCCTGGGGGGTGGGGGCTAGGTGGGGAATAGCAGAATATTGAGGAAGTGGGGGAGGGATAGCATTAGGAGAAATACCTAATGTAGCAGATGGTGGCGGTGGGGGGGTGGGGGAATGGATGTAGCAAACCACCATCATGGCATGTGTACACCTATGTAACAAACCTGCATGATCTACACATGTACACCAGAACTTAAAGTATAATAAATTAAAAAAAAAAAAAAGAAAACTTATTATTCTGACAGTAACACAGATGGTGATAGGTGACACTGGGGGTATGAGAAGCCAGAAAGGAAGTCATAAATCCATTAAGGGGGATAAAGGGTGACAGCTTGAATAGCACAATGTGGTTAAGATGGAGAAGACGTAATACATAAAACAGCATTGACAACTAGTGATAATTTAGAATGAGAGTAAAGGCTGGGCACAGTGGCTCATACCTGTAATCCCAGTACTTTGGGAGGTCAAGGTGGAAGGATGGCTTGAGTCCTGGAGTTTAAGACCAGCCTGGGCAACAAAGCAAGAGCCTGTCTCTACAAAAATGTGACAAATTAGCTGGGCATGGTGGTGCACACCTGTAGTTCCAGCTACTTGGGAGGTGCGGTGGGAGAATCACTTCAGCCCAGGAGTTTGAGTTATGATCAAACCACTGCATTCCAGCCTGGATGACAGAGGAAGACCCATCTCTGAATGAATAAATAAATAAATAGAAAATAAAATATATTGAGAAAATAGATGAGTGAAAGGACCCTAGGAATGACTCAAAAGTTTCTTGCTTCGGCAACTTGATTAATGGGTCCAGATCTTCAAGGTCAAATATCTTTTCGTACATGTCATTGTTGAGGTAGTATGGGACATTTTAAGAACTTATCACTGGGCCAGGCATGGTGGCTCACGCCTATAATCTCAGCACTTTGGGAGGCTGAGACGGGTGGATCCCTCGAGGTCAGGAGTTCAAAGATAAGCCTGGCCAACATGGAGAAACCCGATTTCTACTAAAAATACATAAAGTATCTGGGCATGGTAGCATGTGGCTGTAATTCCAGCTACTTGGGAGGCTGAGGCAGGAGAATCACCTGAACCCAGTAGACAGAGGTTACAGTGAGCCGAGATCACACCACTGCATTCCAGCCTGGGCAACACAGTGAGAGAGACTCTGTCTCAAACAAACAAGAACCAATCATTGACTTAGGCAACTGGACTCAACCCAGTTAAAACAGACATCCAAGCGACATGCAGCAAACTGTTTCTGATTCGGGAATACAGCACATTTTACCCCAAGATCTGTAGAATCATCATTGATGAAAACAGTGCTTCTTTGTGAGCTTCAGGTTGGCAGTGATACTTTTATAGGCAAAACTACACAATAACTGCAGTTCTTGAGTTAAGGTGAGGCTATTGTGCCCTTTAAATATATCTGACTTTTGATTGTGGTCAATGAGTGAGATACACAAACATCAGAAGTATCACATCTGGAATGTCAGCACTCCTCAAAGAGAGCAATCAGTGGCTTCTGGATGTAAGACAGTACTGTGACCAGTTTTTAATATACAAAAGTTCAACATCTGGCTGGTGGTCACAACTCATTTGCTAATAGCCTGTTCTTTTCAGTTTATAAACCGCACTCTTTTTAAAAATAAAAGTTTGTAGGAGGCTCTTTACCTCATATTTTCAAATCAACCATCTCTCATCTGCAGTTTCTACTGTAAGTAGGGCACATCAAAATAAACAACCATTACATACTTCCTTTAATCATTTTACAAAGGGCACAGGACCTAGCATAGATACAGGGGCATTTTACAGGAAATAATTACCATCAAAATCTTTCTCCCATTTTATAAATCATTCTGTCTTTATCTCTTTCTCTCCCACATTTATGTGTAAATACCATAACCACTACATACATACATCACTGCTGCATATGCTACATACATATATCACCACTGCATACACCTCCCACCACCACCAGCATCAGAGCATGCCAGACAGACTCACAGATATGGTCACTGACGAAGAACGCTTTCTTTATTTTCCTTCAGAGTTTTAGCTGGACATGAACACTCACATACTACCTTTAAGCCAGAAGGCTCAAACTGTCAAATACCACAGTTTCTATTGCTATCAATGTTGTCACGCTGTTCGGTGTTTAAGACCAGCAGAAATGTGAGCTGATTGAATCTTTTTCTAGAGTATCCTGAATTGGAGTAAGGACAGAAAGGATGCTTAGCCAAGAAGGACTACAAAGATCAGCTAATCATCTTCTAGTAGGCTTTTGGCCACCTACAGAACAGGAATGCGTTGACTGTTTGTCCTCTGCTCTCAGCAGTGCATCTGGGCATGCATCAGTAGCTCCTCAAGTCAATCCAATCATTGGTGTATCTGTATACACTGGCTGGTAATAAGTAAACCCCCTTCATGATGCTCTAAAGCAGCGGTCCCCAACCTTTTTGGTAACATGGACCGGTTTTGTGAAAGAGAATTTTTCCATGGACCAGGGGTGGGGGAGGTGGAGGATGGTTTTGGGATGAAACTGCTCTACCTCAGATTATCAGGCATTACATAGATTCTCATGAGTGTACAACCTAGATCCCTCACATGCACAGTTCACAATAGAGCCTGTGCCCCTACAAGCATCTAATGTTGCTGCTGATCTCACAGGAGGCCGAGCTCAGGTGGTAATGCTCCCCAACCTGCTGCTCACCTCCTGCTGTGGGGCCCAGTTTCTAATTGGTCACCTACTGATACTGGTCTAGTAGGGATCGGGGACCCCTGCTCTAAAGGAACTACATGGAAAAAGCCTCACCTCCCTAACAAACTTGTGACTGCAGGCTGACCATTTATGACTTTCCATTTTAGAGCTGTGAGCTATGCATTTTTAGCCCAGATTCGCTCCTGGAAAAATGTCAGTGGGGTGTGATAACATTTATGTAGGGAGGACTTAGTGCTACCTGCTCCAGGCTGTGCATCTTTCTGTCCCTATCATGACACTGGAACTATACAACCCTTTCTTTTTCCGTGCCAGTGTTTATTTTTGCTTTAACCCAAGACTCATCTCTTAAAGCTCACATCTTTTTGCACAAATCAAAGCTAAGCGCAGTTGTTCACCTTCTCATCCACACACCTGCAATCTCTATCAACCTTGGTAGTAATGCAATATCACCTGAGGGCATCATATGCTTTATGAACTACTGCAACTTCAATAAAGCATGGGTCTGGCTTTACAATACCTGTCTAGTCTGTGAGTCTAACTACAGATGGGGCTGTCAGACCACGTCTTATCATAGAACGAGATTTCACTTAAATCAGTCTAAACCACTATGCACAGTTGTTGTTGTTTTTGAAAGCTTTTGTTTAGTTCCTTTGGACTCTGCTAAACATAAGAGATACAAAGGATTTTACTTCTTAGGTATTTCATAAGAGAAAATGCTGGAATGGATACATGTTTATGAGATCAATCAGTCCTGGCATCAGAAAATGTATTTTTGCAACCCATTGCTATTTTTCCTGTGAGAAGATAATGTTGGCAAAATGATGCTAGGTCCTTAGCCCCAGCACATGGAGTGGCAGGAGAAGCACCGAGAATCAGGGAGTAAGTGGAAGGTACCCTCTTGGTCAGGACAGTCCCAGGTTTCACTGATGAAGCCCATCAGGAATCCCAGAAAGGAAGCCTGTGGAGTGAGAACATCTTTAACTAAATAGATACATTTCTTAGTTTATTTATCAAATGGCACATACTTCACCTGTTACTGAGAATGGTTACAAAAAAAAGTGGTAAAATGTTGTAAGACAGGAAAGATAACTAGAAAGAAATTTTTCTCCAAGCTGACAAGAAGTCCCATGTGCTATGCAAGATGAACAGGCTGGCCCAGGACTCCTCAGCTTTCCCAGTAGTGCAGGGGATTGGTTCTGGAATCTGACACAAGGATCAATGTAGAAGAGGTGGCTAAGGAGACCAGCATTAAGTCTAGAGCAGGACAAGGCCAGGAAGAAAGCTGATCATTGCAGATATCAGTGTTAAAAGTAGTAGATTTCTCTTTTGTCACGGTTTCTTTGTATTGAACCCTCCTGAGACGGGGGCCATTCCCCGCAAAATCTCTCTTAAGAATACCAACCTAAAAGGAAACCAGGAACAAAGAGGACATTAGAACCAACCTGCCTACTCCGAGACATGCAGTCAAGATCATGCTGTTTTCTCTTTCTCAGCAAAGGAGGTCTCATTATTTCAACCATTAGGAATGGGCAATGCATCCAGTATGCCAGTCCCTTTCCAATACATGCCTCTCTATATCTGCATCAGTGAATCCCACAGACATTTCTTGTTTAAGGCAACGCTATGTGTATACCACTGTCCTTGCAGCACTTAACCTGAATAATTGCCAGAGGAATTTACAAGACTTTCTTTTTTTTTTTTTTTTTTTTTTTAACCTAACAGGGTCTCTCTCTGTCACACAGACTGGAGTACAGTAGCATGATCATAGTTCACTGCAGCCTTGAACTCCTGGGCTCAACCTATCTTCCCACCTCAGCCTCCCATAGGCACAAGCCACCATGCCCAGCTAGTTTTTTAATAATTTTGTTTTGTAGAGATGGGGTCTCACTTAAGGCTGGTCTCAATCTCCTGGCTTCAGGCAATCCTTCCAGCGAGGCCCCCCAAAGTGCTGGGATTATAGGTGTGAGCCACCATGACTGGCATAGAAGTCATTTTTAAATTGTCCACTTTTATCTAGGACCCTCAGCTAGTGACTGAAACTTCTAAATACACGTCTTAGGTCTGGAGATTTGTGGGAGAGGGAGAACAGTGGCTTGCTCTAAGCTCACTTCATGGAATAAGAGCAATTAGAACCCAGTAGAGTTGGGCATTGGGCAGTAGGTGGTTGTCAGCCAGACTCCGCTGTAAAAAGACAATGCCAAGGGAAGGGACTCTGCCTATTCCCACACCTCCTCCCTAGTTGATTAGTCCCATGGCATTATTTTATCTAGATGGATTACATATAGATGAAACTCTGCTCATCTCTGGTTCTCTTCTTTCCCATTTCCCTTGTTTTACAATGTAAGCTAACTCCCAGCAGAATCAGAGTGATGAAGGAGTGCCTTTGGCTCTGCATACATAACAGGGATCAAAACTAAATGCTGGGTGATAAACACCACCAGAGAGTACAGAATGCTCTAGGAGAAAATGATCTTTAATGGAGTCATTTTTAAAAGTATCTGCATGTGGTAACATTAAATACCATGAAGTCATGGTTACAGATCACAGACCTTAAATGCATGAATATTAAAGAAGAAAATAGCTGCAAAGCAACTAACAGTG
The DNA here is from genome assembly GCA_036589455.1 of Ateles fusciceps. Classification (NCBI taxonomy): domain Eukaryota; kingdom Metazoa; phylum Chordata; class Mammalia; order Primates; family Atelidae; genus Ateles; species Ateles fusciceps. Next base: position 1,457,750 of record JAZHEH010000424.1, on the reverse strand, counting down.
AGTGGAAGAAGCTACTAAGAGAAAACCACGTTTATCCAGTTTACTTCCTTTTATACGACCAGCTCTAGGCAAAACTGTAATAGATAAAACCTTTTCTTCTAGATTCATGTTTCACCCTTTCTCTCTTCTCCCTATGCTCCTTAATCATTCTATTTCTATCATGTTCTTCCTACAGAGGTAGGATCTGAAAATAATTATTAGGAGAATACATAAATGACATAGGCCCTGGATGTTTGCATTTTAATTGGGACAAAAGGTTTAATGTAAGGAATGACTTTCCAATAGTGAAATTTCAGGCAAAAATGGGAAAATGAAGGCTAGGTGGAAATGGATGGAAGTTTTGGGATGTGAACTCTTCCTTAAATCATATCCCTTAAATGGTTTTCTTCATTCATGCCAGTTCTTGTCCTTGGGGCTGTTACTTGGTCTATTCTTTTGCCTTCCAAGAATGGGAAATGGTGGCCTGGGGAAGTGGGATTCCCTATAGCTTATGTATATCAAGCTTTTCAGGTGTTGATTCTGCAAAGGTGTGATTACTGTTGATGCTTTTCATAATACTCTCTCCATTGTTCCAGCAGTGACATCAGCAATACAGAGGCACCAATTAGAAGCTATTCTCATGGAACACACACTTGCTGTTGAGACAAGACCCATTTAAATCACCGTCACCTTCAAGATGCAGCATGAGCTCATACCTCTACATAGATGCATGTGTGTGGGTGTGCCTGTGTACATACATTATGTGTGCTTACACAAAAGAACCTTAAAGATTCAAGTTAAACAGTAAATAGAGGAACAGAACTGAACTGCTGTGAGAAGTCAGCAGTCATCATAAACTGTAACAACAGGTGATTAATCTAAAGAAACCTCCACCATACCCGCAACACATCACTTAGCTTACTAGTTCTACCTTGTTCCTGTTTGGTTCTATGGTCATATTGTTATGTCATGGTAATACTAAAAGACGTTAAGTCTTCATTTCATAAAATTGATCTCAAACCTAAGAGAAGAGGAGGTCACTTCACCTGCTATATTGTCTAAACAAATCCAGAGAGGGATCTTGAGATGTTTAATCACAGTGCTGTCATTTGGTTTGGGTAAGCATATTTTCCCTTCATTAGATTTAATATATAATCTCATTATATAAATCTGACACTCCATACTGACTCTCAACTCATAAATCAGCTTCTGCTCCTATTCCTACAGCCCAAGAAGGGGGGGGGAACTACAACAAAGTATGAGAAAAATGTAGAGCACAACGTTGTCTCAACCACTCAGAAATGCCACTCCATTTCCTATTCTTATTGTTGATGTATCCTACTTCCACTACCACAGGGACTATCATGCTGACTTCCATTTTTCTATGCAGACTTTTAAAAAATATGTCACGCATGAATTGTTCCCTTTAAGGTTACTTCCTACCTTTTCTCCACCTAATCACATCAGCTAGTCTTTATTTTTTATCATCATGCAACATCTATCATTTATACATCATTATCTGTGTACTTACAGACCACCAGCCTGTCTATTGATAGCACTCCTACATGTCTTATACTTTGTGCAGTCTTAAATGGGATGGAAGAGACTAGCGGACATGTCCCCTGGCTTCAAAGATGGTACAATACAGGTAGAAAAAAAATACCATAACTTTTAATCCCAACTAAAGAGGTTTTCTCAATGTTGGATGTACATGCTGACGTATCTGTAATAAACAGACACCACTAATGAAACATCTATTTGCTGACACAATATATTTCTACTTAAAATGTTAAAAGATTGTAAATCAATAATTTATTGCACAGACAAAATAAGCTGTTTCTCTATTTTGTAACATTTTTTACCTTTCCAGGATCATTAGTTTATTGAGGTCATTCATAAGAGTTTCGATCTCAAAGAGGAACAAAACCTAGGAAAATATGAATTCTGTTAGGGATTAGCTATTAAAAATATATCTTTTAGCTTACTGGTAATAGTATGATGCCTTCCTGTGTAACAAGTATGTAGTCATTATGTCTTTGGTGTTAACATGTTATAGAGCATATTCTTTAAAATCTTTCTCTTCCTATTTGTCTTTTCCAAGTTTCATTTAAATTTAAATCTTACTTAGCAAGTTATAATAGTGTACTGGGTGCTTGCAGACCGCCAGCCTGTCTACAGACAGAGCATCTACAACATGTAGGTGGCCAGGCACGGTGGCTCACGCCTGTAATTCCAGCACTTTGGCAGGCCAAGACAGACAGATCACAAGGTCAGTAGTTTAAGACCAGCCTGGCCAACATAGTGAAACCGCATCGCTACTAAAAATACAAAAATTGGCCAGGTGTGGTGGTGGACGCTTGTAGTCCCAGCTTCTCAGGAGGCTGAGGCAGGAGAATCACTTGAACCCAGGAGGCAGAGATTGCAGAGAGCTGAGATTGCACCACTGCACTCCAGCCTGGGTGACAGAGCGAGACTCTGTCTCAAAAAAAAAAAAAAAAAATAGTGTACATAATCTAATGATGCTTCAGACTAAAAATTCCCTTCTCTAGATGTCAAATGTCTAGATGATTTGCTAGTATTAAGTTGCTATGAAAGTAACCACAATATTAACTAGGCATGGTGACTTACGCCTACAGTTTCAACACTTTGGGAGTCGAAGGTAGGAAGATCACTGGAGGCCAGGAGTTCGAGACCAACTTGGGCAATATAACAAGATTTCATCTTTACAAACAAAATTGAAACTTTAGTCAGGCATGGTGGCACATGCTTGTACTCTCAGCTACTCAGGCAGCTGAAGTGGGAGGATCATTCGAGCCTTGAGTACAAGGTTACAGTGAGCTATGATCCTACCACTGCACTGCAGCCTGAGAGACAGAGCAAGCTCCTGCCTCTAAAAAAATAAATACATAAATAATGATCACAATATTATATCAGGCAAAATACTGGTAACACCCAAGAGCTGTAAGTTATAACTAGTAATTAGCACTTCAGATTTTTTGGCCACATAGGTCATAAAGTTTCATATCGCCCCCTTTCTGCAAATGGAAATTAGTGTAAATATACACTGTACCTAAGAACACGACTTGGCCCAAGGTGTAACTAACAAACAAACAATAACCACAACAAAATCTCTAGCAATGTTAAACTTTTAGCTGGGACTTTGTGTAGATAGAATGGTCATCAAAAAGCAACTGGTTCGTGTGTGTGGTGTGTGTGTAAATATACATGTATATTGGTATATATATGAATATATGTATATATGTGTATGTATGTGTAGGATACAGTCATACATGTATACATACATATATGTTCATACACATACATACATACATATAAGCTCGATGTGGTGCATCATGCCTATAATGCTAGCACTTTGGAGGCCGAGGTTGGAAGATGTTTGAGGCCAGGAGTTTGAGACCAGCCTGGGCAAAAAAGCAAAAGATTGTCCTTGTCAAAAAATTAAAAAATTGGCTGGGTATGATGTCACGTGCCTGCAGTCCCAGTGACTCAGGAAGCTGAGACAGGAAAATCACTTTACCCAGAAGTTGGAGGCTTTAGTGAGCTATGATCCCACCACTGCACTCCAGCCTAGGCAGCATAGCAAGAACATATCTTTAAAAACAAACAAATAGGCAATTTATTATGGTAAAGTGCTAACTATGGTTCCAGACTACTTTATCTGAAAATTAACACTTGTTTTGGAAGAGGCATGTGTTTTGGAAATGGCATGTGTGTCTATGTGTATAAAAGTGTACATTATTAAAAGTCTGCTGAAAGATAGGAAGACTGAGAAGGCATAGGTGAACTTTATGCCTTTATAAAGATTGACAAACTACAGCACCAAATTCTTCCGGAACCGTGCTGCTAAGCTCCCTCTGTGTGGCCTAGAGTAGATACTTTACACGTTGAGAAATGTCCTGCCATTGGTATTGATGTCCCTGGGATTGTAAGAGTAAAGGGAGAGACACACATTCTAGATTAGATCCAAATCCTATGGTGACAGGCACAGCTTCCCAAAGAGGGTTCAGGTTTGCATTACGGAGGTTCAATAGACATGACTCTCTCTATGCTATGATTTGAGAATTAAGAAGGAAGAATAACAGGAAATATATAAAGTACAGTTTGTTCAATAAAGGCAACACTGTGAAGTGTTTATCTCTTAATGCTTTTCCCTCGGATGATGGGGGAAATCATATTTAATCTACAGAATTGAAGTGTTTGCTTTCTATGCTAAAATTCTCTTTTCATTAACTGTCAACTTATCAGAAAAAAAAAAAACTGATATACCATATGGTATTGTCTGGTTATAGTGGGACGGAATAAAGGTTGCAGGCAATACACAAAGTGTGCCCTATTGAACACATGCCCTTTGCACTGAAGTTGCTTGGAGGCAATAAAATAAAGTGTGTTTTATTGAACACAGGCCCTTGCACTAAATTTACTGTGGAAATCTCAGGAAGCCAGGAGGAAAGTAAGCAGTAGTTTGTGCAAGGGATGCATGACACTTTCCTATCAGCAGAGAGGCAGATGACTCAGGAGTGGATGTGAGACAGATCTTCTCTCTCCCAAATGAAGAAGAAAAAGGTGACTCTTGAGGGAGGGAGGCTAAGACTTGGATTACATAAGCGTAATTAAAAACTAACATTTTCTTTCTGCTGAACAAAGAAGGATTTAAAATTAATAGTGCCCAAGTTGAGTATTATTCCCTTGCAAATTCAGATAGATTTTTATGTAAGCACATGACTAACATTTGGCCCAGCTTTGCACTGCTTAAATTTAGACTATAAAGTTACACCTAGCACAATTGGCCAATTCTAGACAAAACCCTACACATTGTAGCTGTTTATTATAATTTGGCTGTGGGCATCGGTCCTTCTCTTGTCCACACCATACTGTCTGAAACAACTGCCCTCTTATGATGATTCTTCTCCGTCTGACTATTCTACCATCCTGCTCAGTATTTCTAAAACACTTATTGTCTCTACCACACATCTAGCACTTAGCATTGTCAATCTTATATTATGATCCACTTTTTCATAAGTCCTCTCTCCTGAGTTGGAAAGTTACTGAAGGAATGAAATCTATCTTTGGGAATCTCTGATATCTAACTAGGTTTATTATGAAATGTTTATGATTACGACGATGACCAGATTGCTTTTCCTTATGAATAAATGCAGAAAGGATCGATATCATTCTAATATAGCAGCTGAAATACAAAAGGTGTTAGAGAGCTAGTTATAAAGCCCATTATCTCTATGTATAACTCCTTAGATCGCAATTAAATTCCCTAAAGCAATGGGCATCCATCTAGTGTCACCAGTTGAGAAGACAATGTATGCAAATACTTGTTATATAACTAGGAGACTTTCATCTCAATAAGAGAAGATGACAATATTTTTGGCTAATACCCATGTGATAATTTGCTAAAACCAGATGACTATGAAAAACTTAATTACACTGAATGATAGCTTAAGCATGTTTAAGATGCATCTAAAGCAATTTATAATCCAATAAACCCTTAAAGTTTCCTACACAAAGCAGGTTGGAAGAAAATTCTCTATTATTATTATTATTTTTCATATTAGAAAAGAGAAGCACTGAACGGCTGAATTTTACGTGCAAGTGTATTATCCAAGGCCGCTTATATCTGTTCAATGTCCTAGTAGTTCAATCTGTCTTCCACTTTACAAACTAGGTTCTGTGCATCATTTTTACCGCTCTCAAGTCACAGGACTGCAGAGGAGGGACTCCATCTAGGCTCAGTCCCCTTACTTTTGATCTGAGAAAACCAGGGGCAGAACGATACAAGTTACTTCAAGTCACACAACGTGTAATTTCTGACCTAGTCTATTAACAGAAGTTAGCCACTCAAATCATGGAAAGTATGTCAAAATACCCCATCCCTCCCCCAAAACAGCAAGAAACAGCTAAGAATTTAGGTTCTGAAAACATGATAGAATCAACGTGCAAAGAAATCTTACTAGAACAGAATAACTAAAAATGTTAGAGAAAGCATGTCATTAAATAAAAAAAGAAAACTTCGAAAAGCATCACTAGGCTGGTGATAAAGCCAGTCTTCTCAAGGAGTGATCTGGGTGGGTGAGCCCAAGAGCAGGAGTTTTCCAGTGCTATGCACTCCAAACCCCAGGGTAGTGAGTCACCTATGTAGACAGGGGACAAAGAACGACACTCAGGTAGAGAGGAAGATCAGATTAGGGAGCCCGGCGCAAAGCAGTTATCGACAAAGAGCAGTAACTCACAGAGCATGAACTAGAAAACACCCTGTTCACGGAAAACTTACCTTTTCTTGGTGTTGAAAGTGGGGCAGGGAAAACCAAATGACTCTCTCAAGAGTTCTTCACCCAAAGTCTATTTTCTAAAAAGTGAAGTCAGAATTCATTGATAGATGCACTAAAATCTCAGAATTTACCATTATAAAATTTATCCATGTAACCTAAACTTCCTTATACTCCAAAAGCTATTGAAATAAAAAAAAATTAAAAAGAAATTCATATAACAGGAAAAATATCAGGGAAGAATTTAAAGTGGTTATCAAATAAGAAGTGTCCATAAGTACCTGGCAGAAATAATTTACATATTCTAAGTATAGGCCTAGAATTTCTGCAGATGAATCACTGCAGATGAATTTCAGTTAAGCATGAGCTTATTATTAAAACATGTAACTAAGTACACGAGGAAACAAGTCTTATGAATAAGAATGTGCAGAAACAACAAAGTATCAGATTTGCAAAAACCGATATTATAATTAACAAGTACAGAGTATAAGTTTCAATATATTTAAATAAAAGAATGTATAATGGTATAACACATTAAAATTAGTCTATTAAATTTGACTGTGAAATACTAAAATAGAACTTACATAAATGAAAAGGAACCAAAGTTAAAACTCAAATGTATATTCAGTAGTTTAGTCTATCTTCCACTTTGAAACTACAATATTTGACACAGTTTGGAGAGTTCATGAATTGACACATAAATATTAAGAAATTACATGCAAAGTAGCACTGAGAGAAAAAGAAAAAAAAGATGGAGATGGTGCACAGGAGCAACCAGCTAGTAGGCATGTGAAAATAGAATAAGAAGGTCTAACACAGCATGGTGGTCCACGAACTAACAGCATTGGCATCAGCATTTTCTGAGGACATGTGGACGTACCATGCTATAGAAATTTGTGCTATAGGAAGCCCTTTTGATTACTTTTGGGTAGCCCAGGTATTGAGAAGCATGGCTCAAGTGTATCTCTAATCTGAGTTTTCACACAGGATATATAAAATATTGTAGTATTGAAAAATAATTGAAATTTATTATAATTAATGACACCAATCCTCAGACTGAAGGAGGTCGATGAATCTCAAGTGAATAAATAAAAAGATATTCTCACTTGCAGTGAAAATGAAAAACACCAAAGACAACAAAACGATCTTAAAAGTCAGAGAAGAAGTTCAAGTCAGAGTCACATGAGAGCAAAAGAATGCAGCCTCCTGGAGAGAGAGAGAGAAGTCCAAATAAAAGCAGATAAGAAAGTCAGAGGCAATATTTCTTCTAGATGATAATGTGCATTCAACACTTAATATCTAATATGTTTGATAATATAAAGAGAAAATTTTCACCTGGCAAAAATTTCAGGGGTTGAGTGATAACCATACAAAAAACTAAGAAAAGAAAAAAAAAACAAACCCATAATTACTGTCTTGGGAAAACAAAATATTGTGTAATAAAAGTAATCATGCTATGCTTTACTCATCTGTGAATAGCTTTTGTATACTCATGCTAATATAAATATCACGCATTACCTAACAGAATTTCACTATAACTGTATTGGGAACATGGGAGGCTGGGAAGTTCATGTATATGAAATGAGAGTGGGTAAATCCTCATTTTCTATGAGTAATATGGTAAGTAATGTCTCAGTTTGCAAAATCAAGACAGCAATTGAGGCATGGATGGAAATATTTTTAAAATTGCTAAAATAAGTAGATGACTTTAAAAAGCCACTAATGTTTTCATTTTTTCAGCCAGCTTTCTTGAACTAGTTGACTCTTTAAATTCAACTACGTTTAACCTTCATAAAATAACACTTTGTCTTCTGGCTCACTGTCAAAAAGTTGGAAGTTTGAAAACAAAAGCATTACTGTGTATGTGAGGCTATAAGGATCAGTCACAGCTGTTGAGAGCTCATATTATATAACCACTTTTATAAGAGAAACTTGGCATGGCAAGGCAAGGAAGGGTATGCCCTAACTCTGGGATGTGGCTTATTCTTTAGAGTGTAGCCTAGAGAAACATCTATACATTGGCCCAAGATGGGTGCAGATGGAAGGAAAGAGCAACACCGTTTGTACATATCTGAAACCTGGATACAAACCAAAGTTTCTTAAGGAGCAGAATGACTTCATATGCTGTGATCTACTCACATAGCAAAACAGTAAACAGCAGTGAGCATGAATGAACTAGAATTATACACATTAACTTAAATGAATCTCAAACTACAAAATTGCATGAAATAAGCAAGACACATAAGAGTGCAGTTTCACCTAAACAAAATTCAAAACTAGAGAAAACTAAATAGGGATATATTATATATAGTTAAATGTTAAAAAAAAATACTACAGCAAAATGAAGGAATCATTTTAAAACAGAAGTGATCTCTAGTCGGGGAAGAAAGAGATTGCAGGAACAGGAAGTCACACAGCAGGGTTTTATTTCTTAAATTGTTTGGTAAATTGTCTTATTCTTTTTAAAGCTGAAAATACAAATTACATATACTGTTTTGTATTTCCCATTAAAGTACAGTCTGGTTCAGGCCACCCATTTACAATGTACGATTTTGCAAACTGTCTAATGTCAGCCTCTCTCACTTTGCTCCTAGTTCTGTTTTCTGAACTGTGTTCACTTCTCTTTTTATTCATTTACTCCTAACATCATTCCCTTCATCCTTTCATCTTTCATGGTGACTCTTATCTTCTAACCTTGGTTCGCTTGAGCCATGCTTTTTCTTCTTTTTCTTTAGTTCCCTATATTTACACACAGCCTTTCAATCTGGATTGGCCCCAGGGAATTCCTGCAATATTCAGATATACTGCTTTCAAGGAACACATCCCACCCCAGATTGGCTTAGTTAATTATATAGACACCAGAAAAATAAATGCTGCCCACATTTACTCCCCACCCAGGGCTGTCTCCTTTAAACAACGTCAACTCAGTTATGTCATGCAATACAACGGCTGCCAGACCCCATGAATATCCCATTATCCTTGATAGACAAGGAACATTCTATGAGGTGAGCCTGTCACATGACCACAGAGCCAAACATCTATCAGGATAATGAGACTACCAGACTTTGAAGGGACCTAATGGGACAGATAAGACATACCCATTTCTTACCAAGGTATCTCATTCTTATTGAAAACCAGGAGGATTTGCAAAGATGATCCTGAGTAACAGTAATGCAAATTTTAACTCCCTGCCTTCTCTGTTGTAACCGCTGGCCCAATACTGTATCAAAAAGACAGCAGTTCTTGGCTGGGCATGGTGGCTCACACCTGTGATTCCAGCACTTTGGGAGGCCAAGGCGGGCGTATCGCATAAGATCAGGAGTTCAAGACCAGCCTGGCCAACATGGCAAAACCCCAACTCTACTAAAATTTAAAAAAAATTAGCTGAGCATAGTGGCACGCGCCTGTAATCCCAGCTTCTCTGGAGGCTGAGGCAGGAGAATTGCTTGAACACGGGAGGCAAAGGTTGCAGTGAGCCAAGATTGCACCATTGTACTCCAGCCTGGGCAACAAGAGTGAAACTCAAAATACAAAAATAAAAACAAAACCAAAAAGACAGCAATTGCTTTCTGCAGTGTTTCCCACTTTGTAATCCAAGGTAGTGATCATCAAGGAAGAGTAAAACACTCCTTCTCAGTAGAATCTATCATATTAGAAACTGCTTATCAGGGATAAGGGAGGCTCCTGACACCCACAGTATATGACCTGAGAGAGGAAGAAATAAGAATAGCAGGAAGATGACACTCACAAGACTCACACCAAATCAATGACAGAGCAGGGCACAGCCTCAGTCATCACCCATTCTCTGTTCTCTATTCCTGGTGCTATGGAATTATTTTTCTGAACAGGTTAAGTGGTTGCAGGGTGGTATATTTTTGCAGTTTTAATACATATTTTTATTTTGAACTAAAATTGGATTTGTGGAAGCATTTCAAAGACAATACACTACCCTCATATACCAACCCAGTTTCCACTGATGTTAACATATTACATTAACATCTGACCCATGATTATTAAATAAACTGCAGGCTTCATTCATATTTTACCACTTGTAACACCAATGTCTTCTTTTCTGTTCCAGAAAGGAGACCAGAATATTATGGTAGATTCAGTCATTGATTTCCCCAGGCTTTTCTGTTTTATGTCTTTTTCTAAGTATTTCCTATTGTTTTCGTAACCTTGGCAGACTTGAAAAGCACTGGTCAGGTACTTTCTAGAAAATCTCTAAAGTTGAGTTTGTCTGATGTTTTTCCATGACTAGACTGAGTTTACAGATATTTAGAAGAATGTCTCATATCATCATGTCCTATTGTATCAGGGAGTTCATGTAATTAACATGATACCACTGGTGATGTTAACCTTGGTCACTCGGTTCAGGTGGTGTTTTCCAGGTTTCTCCACTGTAAAGTTGTTATGTATGTTTCCATCTTCATAGTGGTGATTGGAAAGGAGCCAGTAAGTTCAGCCATCACAGGCAGACTAATTCATTCAAAGTAATCATTAGAGTCCAGACCTCTATATGAAGGTCAAGTAAAATTCTCATTGGATCATCTCCAAGGTCATCAGTATGAACATACTCTGTCCACTGCTGGCTACAGTCAGGCCGTCTCACAGTCCAATGTGCTGGCCAGAGTCCAAGCTTCCTACAGGGCTCAGGATCAAGCCCATCAGAGAGGATAACTGAGTAGGACTCTAGATGCCAGCCAATGCTACTCCTGCCTGCTTTTCTCAATCTCAGTCTTCATGGTTTAAGTTGAAGATACGCAACTTCCTTTGCCTAGTCCATATAATAGTTCCTCTATATTATTTTGAGAAATTTCCTCTATTCCAGAAGTACTCTCCTCTGACGATCCTAGAAATCTGATGTTACAAATGTGATCATGGAAATGTGACAGGAATCTTTTACTTTTTTCTTTTTCTAAGAACATGATCTTGAAGATCAGCTAAATCTTTGTATGTAATAAAAGTGCAGTATCATCTCCTTCTAACTATTTTTGTTCTCGACATTGTATTGCCTTACTAGACCCTATACAGGTGCTTTTACTTTTTAAGGATGCCTAAATCAGTGTTAGGCATTTCAGATTATAATCTATTAGCTCTACAGTCAGTATTTACCTTGTCCAAGGACTTCCTTGACACAATATCATACGATGGTCTAATGAATGCCATTTGTCAATCATATGACTGCATTATCAGACCCCCAACTTGTACATTGCTAAGAGTTGCCACTTTAAATTTTGTTCCTTGCAACCTCTCTCAATATTAACTTCTTTAGAAAGAGCTGTCAATCTTTTTATTTTTTTATTTTTTTGTCACCCAGGCTGAAGTTGAGTGGCGCGACCTCAGCTCACTGCAACCTCTGCCTCTGAAGTTCAAGCGATTCTCCAACCTCAGTGTCCCAAGTAGCTGGGATTACAGGCGTCCGCAATCACACCTGGTTAATTGTTGTATTTTTAGGAGAGATGGTGTTTTACCATGTTGGCCCAGCTGATAACAAACTCCTGACCTCAGATGATCAGCCCGACTAGGCCTCCCAAAATGCTGAGATTAGAGGCATGAGCCACCATGCCCTGCCGGAGATAATGCTTTAATTTCTTTAAGCATTAAAGCCTGTGAGGATATTGTGGGACCAGGTAGCTCTGTCCCACTTATTAATGATGTTAACAATCATAAAATGAACACTATTGCAAGGTAAAGGGTTGTTTCTAGATTCAGGCCACATAATTTCACAGTAATTTTGTACTTGAAAGATGAGTATAATGGGAGATGAAAGATCACGTTCTGTAGAGATGAGCTGCATATTTGGCTTTTTATTTCCGGTTTTATTCGAAACACCCATTCGTGTTTTCCTTCCTGCAGGTGCTGTATTATGATTCGCCGTTTGCAGAGACTGTCCTGTAGGCATATGCGGTACACTTTTACGTGATGCACAGCATAGCCATCAGTTGACTTCAATTATTTTCTAGTAAGAAATAAATGACCTGACCATTGCCGAAACTCTGGATCCCTTGACTGTAGTTCATGAGAATGAGAACAGCAAATTACCTGAGTTGTCTTTGGAATACTATTTTATCTTGCTAACTTGAGAAGAAAAAATGTAGAGAAACACCCAGGCTTGCTTTCTACCCCTGCTTATGTAAGCAAATTTCTTGAATCTAGATTAAAAGATAAAAGAGGCCCAAAACCATTGTCTATACTTATTTCTAGTATGTCTTCATTTATAATTAACCAAGAAGTGCCTGCACGTTGCCAGTAGAAAAACCATACAAAGGACCATTGTAGATAAGAATACTGCTGATTGTATTTTTGTATAATCGCTGAGAGCATTTGTCTATATAGCAGTCATTTCAGAGATTAGAATCTACACAATAATCACAGAAAATTAATGGTATAAACCAGTAAACTCCTCCTTGCATAGTTCCTATTCCCCAACATGAAGACTAAGCATTAAAAAGACTGAGTAAATTGAAGAAATAAATGTAATGCTTGTATAATTCTGGGTGTTCCTAAAGATACATAATTGTACATAAACACATAAGCATCACACACACACACACACACACACACACACACCACGCACGCACACAAATAACACAGAAGCTCAACATCAGGATTTTTAAATAACAAAGCATCTTGATAAATTTACCATGGCCTAAAGAAATAAATTGTTTTCCACTGCTGGCTCATCTGATCCTTATTCTTGATTACAGCAGCAACTTGAATAGCTCTACGGTATGTGTAAAAGTAATGTAGACTAGATGTGATTATGTTCAGAGTTACAGCTAACCAGGAAGGCTCAGATACAAGACATTTTCTCTTGATAAACAGTTTCTTTCAAAGAATACATTTGTTTTGGTTTGTTTATAAGACGTAGGTGAAGTCAAACAGATAGAAACATCATTAAGATCTGCTAATGAATCATCCTCCTATTTGCACTGGGAATAAGTGTTTGAACTCAATGCTACAACTGTGTTTGAAGAAATACAATTATTGGTTAACAAATGTGTTACATTTAGGTGGTAAGGCTCATTGAATAGTAACCACAAGCAAGTAAGCATCAAGTCTGTTAGGCTAGAAAAATACAGTACATCAATTGCTACATATCCCATTTTCACCTAAGCAAATACACATTAAATATATTGTCAGATTTATTCTTTTAAAATTATCTTAAAATTAATACTGCTCTTTTTCACTGGAAACACATTTATGATTAAAATGTGCAAAAATGCCCATCAATGACCGACTAGACAAGGAAAATGTGGCACATATACACCATAGAATACTATGCAGCCATAAAAAATGATGCGTTTGTGTCCTTTGTAGGCATATGGATGAATTTGGAAACCATCATTCTCAGCAAGCTGACACAAGAACAGAAAATCAAACGCCAAATGTTCTCACTCATAGGCGGGTGTTGAACAATGAGAGCACATGGACACAGGGAAGGGAGCATCACACACTAGGGTCTGTTGAGGGGGCTAAGGGAGGGACAGCGGGGGGCTGGGGAGGGATGACACGGGGAGAAATGCCAGATATAGGCGATGGGGATGGAGGCAGCAAACCACATTGCCATGTATGTACCTATGCAACAATCCCGCATGATCTGCGCATATACCCCAGCACCTAAAGTACAATAAAAAAAAAAAAAAAAAAAAAAAAAAAAAACAGGGCTGGATAGAGCAGAGTCTCAAAACAAAACAAAACCAACCATGAAACCAGGACAAATAGGCCCTCCCCCCTCCCATCACACCTGAGATTCCCACTGGGACGGCAAAAAAAAAAGTGCAAAATAAAGAATAATAATGAATGATCTCATCATTTAGGGATAATCCCATTGTTATAATTTTGGAATCTAGCTATATTTTTATTACAGATATACCTTTATATGTACCCATGTCTGGAGCAGAGGGGAGAGGTATTTGTACACATAAAAGTATTAAACTTTAAGTGTTATAAATCATCTGTCATTTAAATTGTTTCTATTTCCCAGAGCATTACTGACAAATATCAGCCATGCCACAGGAGCCCATGTTTCCATAATCTTTGGTATTTCAGGACTGGGTTCAGGCAGTGTCCTGGCAACGATGTCCAAACTAAAGATTAAATCAGAAATAGGGACAGGCAAAATGAGCTGATTTTAATCAGCTCCTGACTACCTTCCAGTGTTCTTCAATGTTCTCCCTGTGCTTTACTCCATAAACATCTTTTCTTGAGTCAAACAAATTCTGACATCTCATCACTTTCATGAAGAATGTTTTAATGTTGTAGAAAAAAACACGTAGTGTGTTTCTCCTTTGATTCCACTTCACCTTTCACCTAGTAATCTGCAAGCTGAAAGCAGAGATTATGTTTTCTCTGCCTTTCTCCAACCTAGCAAAATGACAACACAGTAAGTGCTCAGAAAGTGCTAAATCTACTCAATTGCATGCCAATGCACTACATTATATAAAAACATTGCTTAATTGATATTATTCTAATCCAATTTTTCATTGGTTATTTTCGAATCATTTACATTACTTCCTGGGTTGACAGTATCTGCCGAACTCAACAGATAGAAATATTAATGTAATGCGGGAATCCTTTGCATAATTTTTTGAGTAAAGGGGGTGTGTGTGTGTGTGTGTGTGTGTGTGTGTGTGTGTGTAAGCTAAAGGCACGCACAGACTTCACTCTTATCAAGGACCAGGGGCTCAAGAGAAAGGGTGTGAGGTCTAGGTCTTACCATTTTACCATTCTTTGACAGATGTGTCTCATCCATCTTGACCTTGACCAGCAAGTGTCTAGAATGTTAGAAGAGAACAATGACCTCAAGAAAACAGTGTAATTCCTTTGCTTTGCCATTTTATATTCTCTGAAAAGCACCTATATCTACTTGAAAGCAGCTGAGTTCAAAGACCTTTGCATAATGCTACAGCAGGGAAGTGAGGCTCCAAGTTTTCCACTCAGGAAAAACACTTCACTTAGATTACATATGCTGTAAAGAAGGGTGGGAGTATTAGAAACAAGAAAGAATTCATAATATATATATATATATATATATATATATATATGCACACACACATATATACACACATATACACATAGACGTATACATGTATACATAGATATATGACAGAGAAATGTTCCAAGTACGTTGTTCAAGTAACCTTATGATTTGTATGCATTATGTTCTTTAGTTTTCTTGCATTATTTGTTAAAAGATTTTCCAGAGGCTTAAAATTGCAAGCTGGGCAGCTTCCCTGCATCTTTCTAATAGAACACAATGCATGCCCAGTGGATTCAATAATTAATTAATTAGAGCAACCAGGTTGCTGCTTCAGCTTCTTCCAAAACAGTAAATACTGCCCAAATTAGGGCTCTGTCATCCATGCAAAGGAAATTTCCTTATGCATCTAGTTCAGGGAAGCTTGTTTGAGGTTTCCAAGGTACCTGAAAGAGATGCATATTAAGACAGCTAAATGCGACCTGTGCAGAAAGATGAAGTGGGTAGATGGACATGCTGCAATGCGTGTGTGTGCGAACTCCCACTGTACCAGAAGTAGGAAGCATTAAGCACAGGTAGGGACATTGCAACTGCCCTGCCCCAAAGTCACTATGATTGTCTGTATTGTTAGATTGCTCAAATCAGATGAATGGTATAGAAAGACGAACACCTTTAGAGTCCCTAGACATGATTATATCAGCTATACTGTAAGAGAATAAATGTCAGAATACCACCATTATCTGACTAATCCAAGTCTCACTTTCTGATACGTATCTATGTCAATGAAAATCCTAGACACAAATATCTAACCTTTCAGTGATTTCATGTGGTCTCCCTATTCACTGGGCACAAATGTGATGAGCCACAACCCTTTAGATGACCAGAAAATAACTTTTACATGAAATAAGAAAATGTTATACATTTTAAAAATATAATCTGAGGTGCTCTCCAACAGCAAAGGCAAGAAACAGGCTTGTGAGCTGCAGACAACTGGCATGAGGTTACAAAGTGAGTATTCTGAGTGTTTACTCAGTTATTTTCAGTCTGATACAGTAAGCCCAGAGATCTTTAAAGCTGATCAAAACCGTGCTAGATTGTGGATTCAGGAACTGAGGGTGATGAGAAGCTTTTCATTCTGGGATTATAATGAACTTTAATTCTCAGGGTCTTACAAATAACTGGAGAAAGGGAGGACAGGGAAAATGTTGAATCAGCAGAAATCAACTAAGCTACAGCAAAGACAAACATCTTGGTCCCTTGTGAGTAAACTAGTGACATCAGCTGTGTTAAAAAAAAAAAAAAAATAAGGGCTTTCTTTAAACGCTCAAAGCATAGCCACCAACAGGTATACAATTGTCCCATTGGATTCCTGTTTCCCATTTCTCTGTTAACCACTTCTGTCTCAATCATTATCTGACTCTTCCCACTCTTACTGAAAAAGGATCAGGAGATCAAAAACCCTAACTCTATATAAACCTTAATTTCAACCCAGTAAAGCCTGGACTTTTGACTATTAATATTTGTTAGCAGTTACAAATGTCCACAATACATGATGATTTGGAATTTTGTAGAAGGAAAATGTGAAATGTGCATAGTGAAACTGTGGGCAGCAGTGAAGAATTAAGCTAGTTAGAAATACAGCTGATGGTTCAATACCTCCAACGGCTTGATTGTTCTCTACTTGTTTTATGTAGGTATAAATATTATGGGGAAAATGGGGGCTTCATTTCAGCTTTGAGCATAATGAAGCTCTCAGGACCTGAGACTGATGAAGAGCAGGGATTTATTTTTTAATCATACCTCTAGTTTTGTTCATAGAACTTAATTAAAAAGGTTAAAACAATCTCTCCAGATTTCATTTCCCGCTCCACTCTTCTTCCTGAACCATTAGCATCCTAAAACATTTTTAGACACTTAGAAGCCACTAAGTGACTTTGAAGTCATGCAAGGACTGATCTGATTCTTAAATCTCAATTGCAGGCCAGGTACGGTGGCTCATGCCTGTAATCCCTGCACTTTGGGAGGCTGAGGTGGGTGGATCACTTGAGGTCAGGAGTTCCAGATCAGCCTGACCAATATGGTGAAACCCTGTCTCTATTAAAAATAAAAAAATATAAAAAATAGCTGGGCGTGGTGACATGTGCCTATAGTCCCAGCTACTCGGGAGGCTGAGACAGGAGAAATGCTTGAATCCAGGAGGCAGAGGATGCAGTGAGCCAAGATGGTGCCACTGCACTCCAGCCTGGGTGACAGAGTAAGACTCTGCCTCAAAAAAAAAAAAAAACAAAAAAACAAAAAAAAAACTCAATTGCAGAGCTTTTAAAACAGAGAAACAGAGATGGGCTGCAAAAAGGAGACATGAGATGAGGATAGAATTAGGGTGATGGTTCTCCACCGAGGGTGATTTTTTTCCTCCAGGGGACATTTGGCCATGTCTAGAGACATTTCTGTTTGTCACAATTGGAAGGCGGTACTCAGTGGCACCTATTGGGTAGAGGTCAGGGCTCCTACTAAACATCTCCCATGCACAGGACAGCCCACACAACAAAGACTTCTCTGGACCAAAATGCCAACAGTGCTGAGGCTGAGAAGCCATGAATCAGGGAGAATAACTCTCACTTCTCCTATAGACAAGAAACAGCACGGTGACTAGAAACTGGCCTGTCCCTTTTGTTAAGGATGTCTTCCTAGTATCACTCTAAGCCTGCTCAGTGGGCATTAACACTGTTCAACAAAAGACCTGTGTGCTTTACTGGACCTCGAGTAGGTTGGGGAGAAGGGGAAAACAATCTTGTAACTAAAAAGAGGGAAAAATGTATTTTTGTAATTATCACAAAATTGCATCTTAGTGTATGCTTAGGACATCATTAAAATGTCTTCTAGGAGCTTAAAGTCTCATCCAAATTAAATCTGTACTGGCTACAAAACAATACTTCCTAGTAATCTTTGAAGTATGTGCTAATTAAATTTAGCAAAAGCCTTAAGATTAGCCCGGAACCCAGCTAGGAAAGCAATCTGCTGATCTGCCCCCTCTGCAGGTTGATTTGACGGGTAGGCTGCACTGATTTGGATTTCACAGGCTTCAGAAGAGCATCTGTGGCCAGTGCAACTTGGTTTATCAGAGAAAAAAATAAACCCCCTACTTAAACCCTGAGTGTAAACAAAGACATACAACTATGATTTGTCTAAGTTTTCAGACTTGTGTAAGAGAGAGGATAGAAAAACCTCTAAAAAAAATTGTATCATGTTGTTTCTATTTGTTTATAATCAGAGTCCTGAAAAACTCAAGAATATGATACCAGATACGCTGTTAGTACAATATGGGCCAAGAAAAAAGGTACTGTATAAGGGGAAGGAGCTCTTGATCCCAGAGCCTGGGATTGAGCCACTGCTTTCATTAACACCCTTGTCCCACAGATAATGTGGCTAATTTCACTGCTATAAAATGAGGTGACAAGCAGCAGCACTCCAGTTAATTCTGATCGTATGAATGTGAGAATACTGGATTAAGATTTTCTGCTTTCATAGATCAGCAAGTATAAGATAAACTCTAGGAGGAGGTCCAAAGTCTCTCACAGGGGAGAAGTTATTCCTGAGGTCAGAGGGGCAGGGGGAGGTTCTAAGTCTCATACTGTCTTGACCACAAGCTACATTATTTTGGGTTACATTATTCTGAGTTGCATTATTTTAGGTACATGATTTCTTGAAGGGCTGTTTACTTTCACTCCACAAAGTCATGACTCATGGCAATGTGCTTTAAGACAGATTTTAGCTCCCCATTCATAACCATGTCTTGGAGTGCTTGAGACAATTTTCAGGGTATTTAACAGTGAGATGGTGCCACTATCCATACCTGAGGAAGAACCTAGAGAAATAAGGAGCTCTAATTGGGCCAACCCTTTTTATGTAGGATTATAAAAATCTTAAGACAGCATTTGCAATTAGGATCTTTGAACCTGGAGTGTGAATTAAATATATTGTTTTCAGGGTTAATCTTCTAAGAGGTCCTACGCTTTTATTTTCCCAAGCTACTTTGGAATAGCAGTATTTTTGCACAGGTGCTATGAACAGAGCCCAAGAATCTGAGGCTTAACGTGTCCTTTTCTTTGTATCCATGAGATGATACAGCATAGGTATTCTTTCATATTTTATGACTGATGGCTAACATAGTCATACTTGATGACTGTCATAAAGTATTACAAATTGTAGAATATGATTTAATCTCTAATGAAGGCTATATGTGTTCTCACTAAGAGAAATATAATTATGTCCCTGCAGGCCATCCACTTAAACAGTTTGCAAAGATCTGATCAGGCACTCCATCCCAGTGACCTATGAGTTCTCAGATGTTGTAGATGCTGGGTTTTTGGTTTCTCTTTTTTTCTTGTGTGGCAGTGAGATACATCATACAGTCACAATTCTGCTGCCCTAAAACTGAAAAGAGATTGAATGATTAGAAGTTTTTGGCAGCTGTAAAATAATGCTTAGTAGACTTTGCTTTTGTATCAAATCAGATGAATATCAACACAGGAAAAAATTTTGCTCATTAGTCATATATATATATATATTATATACACGTGTATATACATATACGTATATATACGTATATGTATATACACACACACACACACACACAAACACACACACAGTTTCAAGAAATGTGAGATCCTTGTGCCTTTGAGAAACTTTCTTAACCCTAATCTATGTTTTGTGAATATCTCTATTAAACAACTTGCAGTTCTAGGCTTTGATCGGGCCCAAATCTAATCGAATTTCTTATCTCAAAAAAAGCTATCTTATAAATAGAATGAAACTAAGAGAAAGGATGTGCTCTAATGGGCTAAAGTTATATTTCAAGAACCATTAGAGAGAGACAGCAGAAGAGGAAGAGGACAGAGAATTATGTTTAAATGACTGAAGAAAACTAACAGAACAACTTTTCTAAAAATCAATTTCAAAGAAAACGTTCTTTTATTTCTATAGCTGAACTTGGCCAGATCTTAAAAATCACAGTCTACTCATAGACACTGTAATTAGATCAGAATTCAAAAGACATGACACTTAAAATTGCAACTCTAGAAAACATCTCTGAGTTTTCAGGGAATTTAGATTTTGGAAAATATAATTATGATATGAAATCAGCGCAGAATTTTTACCTTAGTCTTCCACTGCATCATCCTGCTAGATTAGCTTTCTCAAGACAGGACTGTAGTAATGAGAGATGTCTGTGATTCTTAACATCAAAGCTTCTTGCTCGTGTGGAGTTACTCAAGACAGCTTTATGTCATCACTGCAAACTCTAGAATCTGACTGTAAGCTACTCAGTCCATGTAACATTATATCAAAAAAGCAAAAAGTAGTTTGGACCACAAGCTACATTATTTTGGGTTACATTATTCTGAGTTGCATTATTTTGGGTACATGATTCTTGAAGGGCTGTTTACTTTCACTACACAATCCTGAGTGGACAAATCAGGATATGAAAAGTCTGATCAGGATATGAAAAGTTCAAGGTCAGGGCATGAATAAACCCTTTATTTTGTGCAACCAAGAAACTATGAGAGCAGGAAAATATTAGGCTTAGCTTGGGTTTAACTTTGTTACATACAAAGTAGCAATTAAAGTGTAAGCACAAACCGGGATTTTCCAATTAGTAGAAATCCCTCTTTTTGCTTTTATTAAAGAGTTAAAATTTTATGAAGACCTATAGGATACATCTTAAATATTTTTCAAATAAATAAAATGGACCATACGCTTGTACATTATTTAAAAAGTCAAAATAGGCCAGGCACAGTGTCTCATGTCTGTAATCCCAATACTTTGGGGGGCCATGGCAGGAGGATCATTTGAGGGCAGGAGTTTAAGACCCAGACAGGGCAATAAAGTGAGATCTCATCACTACAGAAAATTAAAAAATCAGCCAGGCATGCAGGTGCATGCCTGTAGTCCCAGCTACTCAGGAGGCTGAGGTGAAAGGATTGCTTGAGCCCAAGAGGTGAAGGTTGCAGTGAGCTGAGATCATACCACTGCTCTTCAGCCTGGATGACAGAGCAAGACCTGGTCTTAAAAAAAGAAAAAAAAAAAAGGCAAAATATTTTATATGACTTTTAATGAAAATGAGTACTTTTTTTCTCTCACTGTTCCCTACTCTTGAGTTTTATCTTCCAGAATTTGTATCAATATTTTAAAATAAAGGCTATATGTATTTACAGTTATTAATTGGCTTTCAGATATTAGTAATTATCTCTTTCCCATATTAAGGATTAAGATTTAATATTATAATACCCCTCAGAAACACATTTTTATAACCATCCTGCCAATGTAATATATTACATATTTGATTAAATTCATTGTATTATGACTATTTGCCATTGTTTGCTTTCAAATTATGAAAGCGATATACTATGATTATGTTTCTATCTTGACGTTTTTCCCTATAGTTAATAATTGCATTAATTTTTGGTGAAGGCAGTTTTTATAGCAAATATCCTAAAGAACTGTAAACCACTCAATATGAGCAAATAAATTCGGCAGCCTGTCAGTTCCACTTTCTTCTTGAGGTGTGCTTTCCTCGTCTCCCTGTCCCTTACTTCCACATAGGGCTATCTGGCTCTTGTGCTGTGCACAGCCTCTAGTGGACGTGGTCCTGGAATCTCATTTACCATCATTCTCGGGTCTCCATTTATTTCTCTCCTAGGCTGAATCCAATCATATTTGAACAATGTTCATTTTCCCTTACTGTTGAGGTTCACTTTGGGTATACAATTCAGTGTGGGGAGAATACTTACTACAGTATCTGTAGCATCTTTCCTGAATCTGGCCTATGGAAGACTCAACAAATGTTAGAAAAATGAAATGAACCAATGTAAGTATAACTTACTTGGCTTCGATTGCTTTTACCAAGGTCTTAACTAAGTTTCAACATGAATAAAGAGTTTATTTTAGTTCTTTTTATCTACTTTTCATACTGTGGCTGAGGCTAGTCTCAGGATAAATTATGTTACTCTATTTTTTTAAGAGACAGGGTGTTGCTTTATCACCCAGGCTGGATCACAGCTCACTGTCACCTCTAACATCTGGGCTTGAGGAATCCTCCCAGCTCAGCTCAGCTTCCTGAGTAGCCAGGACTATGTAGGTGCGTGCCATCATGCCCTCTAATTTTTTTAACTTTTTAATAGAGATGAGGTCTCAGTATGTTGCCCAGGCTGGCTCAGATTCCTGACCTCAAGCGATCCTCCCTCCCTGGCTTCCTAAAGCACTAGGATTACAGGTGTGAGCCACCAAGCCTTGTCAATTATGTTAAATCTTTTTTTTTTTTTTTTTTTTTTTTTTTGACAGATCTCGCTCTGTCACTCAGGCTAGAGTGTAGTGAGGCAACCTATGTTAGCCAGGATGGTCTCTTGATCTCCTGACCTTGCGATTTGCCTGCTTGGCCTCCCAAAGTAATGGCAACACAGATGTGAGCCACTGCACCCAGCCTAAATCTTAATACTTATCTTGTTAGAGGACAAACAACTACACATTAAATAAAAATAAAAAAAGTGAAAAACATAGATGATATAGTCCATTCTTCTAGTTGTCTTTCATTTAGGCAAAATGAATATTCATTAGGTGCCAGATACTTTTGCAGGCATTAAGTTCTCATTCAGGAAATTCTTACTGTATTTAAACAAGTCTTCACCTGCCAAACACTGCTCCAATTTTAGTTGATTCCCATTACCATCTTTCTGAAAGCGTAGTATTTAAGTTACTATGCATAATGATTTCATCACTATGAGACAAGTGTTTGTTCTCAAAAAAATATGTACAGGAAGTGTAGGTGACATGTCTTCTTTCACTACTGTGAATTTATAAAGCAAATAATTGCCTTTTCTTAAAGATGGAAAAAGTATGAAAATCTCTAATCAGCACATATGTAGCTCTTGAAATAAAATATATGAAGGAAAGATCCCAAAAAAGAACACACCACAGGCTTTTTCATTTTTCCCTTGCTATCCTTCTTAACATACACAGGGCCGAGAGTGACAGCTGGTCCAGAATCAGAAACATAATAGATTGACCTGGTCTATCATGTTGTACATTGGCTGGCACATGCGGACTGAAGAGCAAGGTCAGCAAAACTCACAGTTCAAAAAACAGCTGTTGAATAATATCAGAGGCTGAGTGTCTCTTGAAAGCATACTCATTATCATGCAAGAATGGAGAAGTCCTCTCTTTGGAAATGGAGCACCCCATTTTATTTTTCCTTTTGATTTAAACATGTGAAAAATTTCCATTAGCATGAAGAGATGCGAATGCAAACAGCACAGGCTGAATTCTCCTGTTAAGATATGATGACCCGTGTTTAACTCTCTGGTTAATATATGATGACCATGTATTCATTTCTCCAATTTACTATATGAATACTTTCCATACTCAAGACTATGTTCATACCAATTAGAGAGGCCTCATGAACATGTGAACTCTAATCCTATCTTTCATACCCATCCCTCAAATGGGTTAATGATCACTGGCTTTCTCTCCATTTTACAGGTGTATTATAAACATAAAAAAGCTACTCCACAAGTACTTTGGAGATTTTAGATGGGAGGTAAAGTAAAACTACATATAAATGAATATAACTTATGCACCTGAGAAGCTTAGCTTCCACATGAAACCAAAATTAATATTTTTGATTGGTATGAAAATCTATCCTAGTTGTGCTAGAGTCTCTTTGTGACCTATCACAAAGGAAAAGTGTGATTACTTTTTAAAAAAAAACAAAAGCAGATAAATAAGACAAAAAAGGTACAAATCTGTTTATGGGCTTTACATAGAAACAATGTGTGCTAAGAATTAGGAACCACTTTAAGAAACGAGTGATTGCACCTCTACTTGGAAAACTAATAGCAATGACTTGTACTATATGCTTGGGCATGATCATAAGGAAATTCAGCTTTCTATGCTGCAAGCACTTCATCCTCATTGGAAGTGAGAAATGAGAAATGGTTTATTAGAGTTATTTGACAGGCAGTCAGAACGTCTGCAGGAACAGACTTCAGGAAGACTTGAAGGCCAGGTCTCTCTAGGCGATAGCCTATAAAACTGACTTCTGACTTACCCACTGCCAGAGCAAACACACAGAAACATTGCTGGGATTATTTTGAATGTTACTGGGGTTACTCTGTATCTGCTGAGTTAGCAGAAATG
The DNA here is from genome assembly GCA_036589455.1 of Ateles fusciceps. Classification (NCBI taxonomy): domain Eukaryota; kingdom Metazoa; phylum Chordata; class Mammalia; order Primates; family Atelidae; genus Ateles; species Ateles fusciceps. The sequence continues at coordinate 1,433,303 of JAZHEH010000424.1, read as the reverse complement.
CAGCCAGATTCTCCAACATGTTAGGATGGGCACGATACACAACGACCTTGTGAGAACAGAAAGGAAGATGTGCCTCCGGAGGCCTGATGGTGGCGTCCTCCCTGCCCCATCCCCAGCACTTTTCAGGAGTGATGGATCCCTCACTGGGGAAGACAGAGCCAAGAAGGATCTGTGGAGTCTCCCGCTCTGGAAGGCAGTCTGTGTAGAGGCAAGTTTTTACTCTGTACCTAAATCAGTAGTTATACTGGGCGGCAATGGTGTCTCCATGCTGGGGGCACAACTGAGGGGGCATCAGGGAGTTCTACAGACACCCAGTGGGTACAGCTCAGGGATGCCACCAAACACCCACAGTTCACAGGATAGCCCCCAGGACAAAGAATTACCAGGCCCCAAATGCTGAGATTGAGAAAACCTGACCTAATTTAAAGGAAAGTATCCTTGCCTTATTTAACTTGAGGCCACTGACCATCTCCTTTATGACAGATAGTTACCAGAAACTATTATTGGTATGTGCAAAACCCATCATTAGACCCCATTTGCTTTTTTTCCTTGCTGTATGAAATTGATTTATACAAATGAGTGCAGAAGAAAATCAATGTCTCCTGCATAATCACAAGCATGTGCAATATAGAATTTGGCAGCAAGTAATCAGAACTCTTAATGATGAGCAAAAATATAATCACTCTGAGGTTGTGCTACTGTATGGCCTTCCTTCTATACTCCTCTAAGCCAAAAATAAGATCTCCCAAGATTTCTGTTTCCTTCTTCCTATAGTTTCCTCCCCTATGTCCACCATAATTTTACTTATTTGGTTTCTATGAGGGATGAAGTGCTTGCTCCTTTTCAGCACACCTCAGTGAGTCTGAGAGAGAGAAGGCTTAAAACATAATCTTTTCCTATTGCACTGATGAGGAAGAAAAAACTACACACATTACTCTTTTCCCTTCTCCTTTTCATATGATTTTTGATCTTTAGTTTCTACATACATAACGACCTTATTGTATATGTGTCTTTTACTGTTAGCCTGCTCAAGCCCTTTTGTGAAAGCAGGCAGCATATAAATTACAAATAAATAAATGCCACACAGAAGAACCCTTTACTACACGCAGCATGTGCTATTTATAGCGGGTTTCACATAGCCTTCATCAATGAACTGCCACCAGTCAGCGCTGTTAAAATGATTTCTTACAACGAAGAAGCATTATCATGTTTTCCAAGCAGGCAAGGCAATGAGTTATTATAACTTCTGCTCAACTTCTTATTAAGAGCTGAGCTGCTTCAAAGCCAGAGCTGGTTTCCTGGATAGGTGAGTAGACCTTGGACAGTGACAGGAAAAGCAGATGACAAACACTTAATGGGTTAAGGCAAAACATGCATTCCTTTCAAAGTCAAAAGATTGTGTCATCTCTGAATATACTGGGCGATGCTGAATGACAGCAAGAGAAGTATCAATATATAGGAGTATCACTGTACACCAAAGGAAATGTCTTGGTGCAAATATCAAAATGAGATACCCGAGATGGAGGAGGAAAGAAGGAGTCAATGAAAGAAGAGAATAGGGGATACATTCTCCCCAAAACACAATGTATACTATGGTGCTGAAGGATAGAGAGAAAAAAATAGTGCACTAAGAAGTCAGTTTCTAATTTGTGTAACTTTTTAGAAAAATCCAGAGGGAGAAAAACAACCATAAGAACTATTTCCTTATTTACAATTGCAGAAAAAGCACTTCAGAATCAATATGCGCCATCCAATCATCTGTTTTTTCCCCTGCATCAGTATTTGTAACCTTTCAAAACTAAATAACTTGTCTCTCTATACCCTGGAATTCACTATGCTGCTTCTAAGTGCTTCTAATTCTATCAAATAGATCCATTTAGGTCACTATCAGCCCAGGAAATGAATTCACAAAGCTCTAACAGGAGCTACCTAGTTGGAACCAGAGGACCTTGGGATGCAAATTGTTCTCATTTTAGCACTCCCATTAGTAGGGACGTGTTTTGCTATAGTGTTTCCATTCTGCAACCTTTGCTACTCCTTTGTGCATTGCCTTGTTTAGTTTACAGTTTAACACAGAAGCAAAAATGTGCAAGCCACCTGCTTCTCAGGGAAAATGCATGCCATGCTTACTTGCCTTGATCAAATAGAGAATTCCGTGTGATTCTGGAAAAATGCTTAAGAGTGCAATGCAAACAAAATGCCTAAGGTTTTCATCTCACTTTGGAGTTTACAAACCATTTTCCAAATAATTCTGATGTTAAATGTTAACAATACCCTAGGGAGACAGATATTATCTGGACTAAGATGTGAAAACCTAAAGATCACACAGGCTAATGAGTGATAAAGTTAAAATCAAAAGCCAGTATTTTTTATTTGGTTTTACAAAGCTTGTGTTCTCTGTAAATTCCAGTGGATGATTGGTTTGAACTAATGACTGGGCTTTGACTTGGCTTCTTGTCAAGATTATACCTTTCACATTTCTTTCTTAGTTCTATAGATCATGACTCTTGGGTAAGTGACTTTCCACCTTATGCCTGGCCCAGGCTCTGTGTACCACTTCCCTGCCTGGGCCCACTCCCTCATCCTCCATGATTCTGGAAGTTTGTATCGAGTCGTAGAAACTACACACCTGGCCATTTTGAACATGAATATTGTAAGCTGTACCTGCGAACTAAGCCTGTGTGCAATGGTACAATCACAGCTCACCATAACCTCAAACTCCCAGGCTCAAGCAATCTCTTGCCTCAACCTCCCAAGTAGCTAGGATTATAGGCATGTGCCACCATGTCTGGCTAATTCAAAAAATACATATATTTTTTGTAGAGACACAGTCTCACTATGTTGCCCAGGTTTGTCTTGAACTTCTGGTCTCGAGAGATCCTCCTGCCTTGACCTCCTAAAGTGCTAGGATTACAAGTACAAACCACCGTGCCCTGTACAGAAAAGGATTTTTTTTAAATCTCACATAACAAAAAGAGGCTAAAAGAAATTGCTCAATATTAGACTGGAAGGTATATGCGGTTGTAAAATTATTGGCTGTGGTTTAGAAAAGGTCATTGTAAATCAGAAAAAGAGGAGACACAGGGGAACACCTCCAAGGGAGTATTTAAGTTGTAACCTGGCAGCAAGTGAACAAGCATGTAAAGATATGCTGCTGATTTACTTAAGCATTGTAGAGTTGTGTTTCCAACCTTTTACACAAGAAGTCCTATCCTAAGGGAGCTCAGGATGTCAAGGAGCCCTGAATTTTGCTGGTGGAATGGCTCAGGCTATATACTGTCAGTGGTGCTATTAGGGAGGCAGAGAGCCTTACAGAGGTAACCCCCAACACACTGACATAGAGGAAATTACCTGGGACGTAGACTACTGGAGCTGCAAGTTGGTGCCTGACAACCAACCTTCTTCTGTAAGAGGAAGTTGATTGTTAAAGATAAAACCCAAAGGAGGTGGTAACCTGTGGGCAGGTTGTTTGCAGAAATGAGGGAGGTGAAGAGTAGTTCTGGACCAGGAAAGGGACACCAAAGAAATTGCAGCAAGTAGCTGAGAAAAAGAGATGGCTGACTGGAGTAGGGTAGAAAACACACCCTTGTGAGCCAGCCTAGACTCCTCTCCTTGCCTGAGCCCCTCTGGCCTGTAAGGTGGTAATATCTGGAAGAGCACAATGCCCACAGGTCTGGGTACACTGGAGGTGGAAGTATGCCACTGGACTGACTATGTGCACTGCTCTGCAGTGGACAAGAGAGAAAAGAAGGGTATGCCCCGGCTTTAGGAATGTACGCTTCAGAGGAAAATCCCATTTCTCCTCTTACCTCTGCATGCAGCAGCAACAGCAGAGGGATGAGGCCCTGAGGGGCTGAACGTTCTTTTATTCCTTTGAAAAAGAGGTGACCTGTATCAGAGGACAATCAGGTAGTCTTGAGGTCAAATGACACTCAAGCTCCAGAAATGCCCATGCCCCCTTCCTTGGCCTCTATAACCATGGTGATCATTGTGATCACAAATAAGAGATTTCCATTTCATCCCACAGAATATACAAAATGAAAGTAGCTAGTCTTGGAGTTCCAGGTTATGCAGGGTATCAATGGTGTGTTAAAGATGCCTTTTCTAAAGAATGCAGTTTCCTCACTCACATCTCAACAAGTAAGCATGAGTGGCTAAGATGCCTGCATTTCACCCCAAATAGAAAAAAATGGAAACTTTTCTGCACCAAATGAATGCATATCCAGTGACAGCACAGTTACAGATTTGACCCTGGTTTCATGTCTTCTTGGTGTTAAGTGCAAGAAAGCTTGGATTTCTCTGTGGAAAGGCAATAGATTTCTGTGCTTGAGCTGGGGTAGAACAGCAAGGCTTTGTGATGAGCCTGATGGACAGTGGGCAAGTCCAGACGCATGCAGGGGCAAATGCCTACATGTGTCCCAGAGAGAAACTGTCTGATCGATAAATGATGCATAAGGCTTAATAGTTCTGGCTAATATAAAAGCATACTAAATAAGAAAACAAATCAAGGTAATGTTAAACAGGCTTTGAAGAAAGGGTAAGAGCAAATCTCTGCAAATTCCAAAGCTCTATAACTATTCTCAATAATCCCTACATTGTACTCATATAAAGCAGACCACCTCAGGATTCTCATGGTCAATAACGTTATACTACAGGTGAAGAAACTGAGTTCCAGGGAGTAAAATGTATTGCAGAAGAACTGTAAGTAAGATCAGAGTAAGTTTGGACTACTTGCTGGAGAAGTGAGCAACTTCGGCCCTTTTCTGCTTCAATAAACTCAATTTCCCAAGTCCATGCTTGGACTGTGGTGACAAAGACAAATGAGGTTTGACATCCACTGATTTGAGAGAATTGGGTCAACAGCTTTCTAACAATGGACAGCTAGTTGAAGCTGCCCAGCAGTGCACAGTGCAGTTGAAGGGACATTTGACCAGGAGTCTGAAGAGCTATGTTAAGCTGTGTGACTCTGGGTGAATCATCAGGCCTCTCTGGGTCTCATTTCATACCTTCTATAAAACAAAACAGTCAGGACAAATGATTTTTTTTTTTTGAGACTTGCTCTGTAGCCTAGGTTGGAGTGTAGTGATGCCATGTCGACTCACTGAAACCTCCACCTCCTGGGTTGAAGCAATTCTTCTGCCTCAGCCTCCCGAGTAGCTGGGACTACAGGCGCATGCCGCTACGCCCAGCTAATTATTTGTATTTTAGTAGAGAAGGGATTTCATCATGTTGCCCAGGCTGGTCTCAAATTCCTGAGCTCAGGCAATCTGCCCGCCTTGGCCTCCCAAAGTGCTAGGATTACAGGCATGAGCCACTGCGCCAGGCCCAGGCCAAGTGATTTTTAAGACTCCTTCCAGCTCAAACATTTTGTGTTTCCACAAAGGAGAAACCCTAGTCCCACTATCTAGAGAAACTGCTCTCATTCCCAAATGATGATCGCTGAGTCCAGAGACATCCATGTGCTATCTTGAATCTCTGGGGCCCCAAAATTGTGCCGTAGGGAGAAGCTTGGCTTAAATTAGTGATGAAGTTTACAAACTTCTAGCCGATTCTCCCTTGCCCCAGTACATTATTCTGGCTCTGAATTAGTGACTTTGGTGGCATTGTAACCAGTTAACCAAAGTCAACGTGGGAGATTTAAGTAGCCTTTTTCCCTCCTTAGGAATCACTAAATGAGCAAGGAAAATTTCATCAGAGGGTATGAACGATCCTAAAATTCTTAAGAAAATCATGAGAATTTATTCAAGACAAGAATTTGCAATGTGGCCCTAGAGAGAGCCAGAACAGGATCAGACACACTTCACTGTCACGATATCCTTGTCTTGATAGCACACAGAGAGAGAAAACGACACCACTGCTGAGGTGCCAACCAGTCTTAGCTTTGCATTTTCCTCTATTCCAGGTATAGCTAGTCTGGATAACTCAGGCAATGTCAGAGGAAAAGTAAGCTATCCATGAAGTAAGACTCACTTTCTGAGATCAGGGCTGCTTGGAATTGAAATGAGTGGCTAATAATCCCTGATAATATCTAATCATAAAAAACAATTGCAAACAGGAAAAAAAGTTGTAGATCAATGGATAGAAGAGTATATATGGTCCACGTTGCTGAAATATAATCTTTGCCAACTAATTCCAGTATCATCATAGTATTTCTTACAAGAAGTAAAGTTCCGTATGAAAAAGGCCAGAGTTCATCTGTTGTGGAAGAAGCAATTTATTAAACTTATTTCATTGGATTAAGCAATTTCAGTCCAGTCAATAAAAGACTTGCAAAACAAAGTCTTCCACATGTAAATATCAATGAAATAATTATTAAGATAAAATAGAAGATTGCCATGAAAGAAAAAATTCTAAATGAATAATTCAATATAAAGGGAAATGGAAAAGCAGGGGAAATGAAATCTTAGGATTACTCCTAAGTTACAATACAACTTTTTAACTATTAACTCACTTATAATGGTCTCAATACTTTTACAACCCGGGTGGGGGGGATGACCTAAGATTGTCATTAAATACATAATACATTAGAATACAGAGGCTACAGATATGTTTTAGAAACTGTGTTTTTGTGAAACTAAAACATATCTAATTGCAGAATGACTTAAAAATTCATCTATGTTTTTTAAATTATAGATTTGGGAGATACATGCACATGCTTGTTATGTGGGTATATTGTGTAATGTTGGGGATTGGGCTTTTAATCAGCCCAAATATTGAACACAGTACTCAATCAATTATTTTTCAACACTCCCTCCTCTCCCCTACCCCACTTTTGGAGTCCTAGTGTCTATTATTTCCCTCTTTATGTCCATGAATACCTTATATTTAGCTCCTACTTATAAGTGACCACATTGAGAAAATGCAGTATTTGATTTTTCTCTTGCTAAATTTGTTCACTTAAGGTGCAACTCAACAAGAAAAAAACACACCCCATTAAAAACTGGGCAAACAACATGAACCGACATTTTTCAAAAAAAGAAATACAAACAGCCAACACACACATGAAAAAGTGCTCAACATCACTAATTATCAGAGAAATGCAAATTAAGGCCACAATGAGAAATCATTTTATACCAGTCAGGGTGGCATTATGAGCAATTTAAAATGTAGTACAGTGTCTGTGTTTAAGTAGCTTTCTACTCTTGGACTTAAAGCACAAGGCATTGCTACCATTATTTAGGTGGGGAGAAAAAGGTTTGCTACTCAAACAGTACTGAGTGTTTGAGAGAAAAATGGCAAACTAGAAAGGCAAAGAATTAGAAACTCTGCATATAAAACTGTTCTATGGGCCCCTCCCCCTCCTCTGCATCAAAGATACCCACAGAGGAAAGAGCACCAGAGAGGAATTTGACTGTTTTCATTTTGAGATTGATTTTGCTCATCTGTATAATCAGAGGGTTGGATAAGCCTATATAATTATTATAATTTTATCCAGATTTGACAATCACTAATTCTATCAGACACATAGATATTTTCTAGAAGGGTCCACATTGTTGGAAATCTCTAATTAGTATATCACTGAGAGTAAGTCTCATACCATGACAGGCAGTAAGCTAACTTCTCAGAATGTCTATGCTAACAAGTTTTGCTTTATACCCTTCAGAAACCTGCCTTCCTTTTGGACCTATAAAACTTACCTAGGGTTATGTGGTACCTAGTTATTTAATACCTAATCCATTTTGGAAAACATTCACTTCAGACTAGTTGAAAAGTTTTAAGGTTCAATACAAAGAAAAGGAAAGGAAGAAAAGTCAAGGAAGAATAGGAACAATATATGTTTCTCTCGTTCTGAAAAATTCATGCACACTTTGCATATGAACATCTTTAAAAGCAGGATTTGTTTTTAGTTGATGACATCTTAACAGTAAAAAGGGCTTTCGGGGCCGGGCATGGTGGCTCACACCTGTAATCCCAGCACTTTGGGAGGCAGAGGTGGATGGATCACGAGGTGAGGAGATCGAGACCATCCTGGCCAACAGGGTGAAACTCCATCTCTACTAAAAATACAAAAATTAGTTAGGCATGGTGGCGAATGCCTGTAATCTCAGCTACTCAGGATGCTGAGGCAGGACAATCGCTTGAACTTGGGAGGTGGACAGTGCAGTGGACCAAGATCACACCACTGCACTCTGGCCTGGTGACAGAGCAAGACTCAGTCTAAAAAAAAAAAAAAGGGCAAAGGGCTTTCTGGCCAGGCGTGGTGGCTCATATCTGTAATCCCAGAATTTTGGGAGGCCGAGATGGGGTGGATGACCTGAGATAAGAAGTTCAGTACAAGCCTGACCAACATGGTAAAACCCTGTCTCCAAGAAAAATACAAAAATTAGTCAGGTGCGGTGGCTGGTGCAGGTAATTCCAGCTACTTGAGAGACTGAGGCACGAGAATCTCTTGAACCTGGGAGATGGAGGTTGTAGTGAGCTGACATCATGCCATTGCACTCCTGCCTAGGCAACAGGGTGAGACTAGGTCTCAAAAAAATAATTAAGTAATTAAGTAAGTAAGTTAAGTAAGCATATAAAATAAATGGCCTTCTTAAAGGAGTATATAAAACAATGATAATTCTTATAATTATGTCCATGAAACATGGTATTATCCATCACACACAAAATAATGCATGCCCTCCTCCCCCAAACCACCCCTTCCACACCAATAAATAAATAAATAAATAAACCAACAAATGAATAAATACAACAGAAGAGTTTTCTTCTCTTTGAGACAGAGTCTTACTCTGTCATCCAGGCAGTAGTTCAGTGGCACAATCACAGCTCAGTGCAGCCTCAACCTCCTGGACTCAAGCAATTTTCCTGCCTCAGCCCTCTGAGTAGCTGGGACTATCGGCATGTGCCACCATGCCTGGCTGATTTGCTTGTTTTTTGGGGTGGGCGAGGGGGAGACAGGGTCTACCATGTTGCCCAGGCTGCTGGTCTCAAGCGAACCTTCCTCCTCAGACTCCCAAAGTGCTGGGATTACAGATGTGAGACACTGCGCCCAGTGGAGTTTTATTCTTTTTAAATACAGCACTGTCAACTGTGGAATGGCATTTGGAATTTCTTATAATGATGAATATTTTAAAGTCTAGGGTCATTTTCTATAGAAACAAAAAGACTGGATTTTACTAAGTAAAAATGGTTGCATTCTCAGACAGAAGACGACCCACATATTATAAATTATTTACCAGGGCTAAAGGCTGCATGACTGCTACGAAGGAAATGGTGACAAATTAATCTGCAGCTCCCCTGTTCCTCTATCACTGCAGGATGAGGAATCAAACAAATCAGGGCAGAAATTAGGAGATTAATTAAGCCAGGTGATGATGTCTGAATGTTATTGTTTGGAACTTAGAGCTCTGCCTTAAAGGTCAGTGGATTTTACTCTAGAGGGGTGTGTCTCAAGCTGTTAAGAATCAGGGAAGAGGCTAATATAATGGAATCTATGGAAAGCTTTTTCTTACTTGTCCCTGTTTTAATTTTAAAATGCCTGAATATATTTTGTTCACTTCTGTGCTTAATTTAGCAAGATTAATGAAACCGTTGCTTTTTTAACCATTTCTTATTAGATGGGTGTTGGTGGAATTGGTTTCTATGAATGAAAAGTTAGCATTTGCTAGGTTATCAGTACTGAATATTTACCAAAGTGCTAAAGAAACTATTCTGCTTGAGTCAGCAGCTACTTCTGACGTTGACAATAGCATGAGCCAGTCTACAGATTTTTAGTAAGTCAATATATCTCCAGTACCAACAAGTCAGATATCTGGGAGAAAGCAAAAATAATATCAACAAGGTGTTTTTATATATCAACTAGGCCCTACATGTATATATAGGTTTGCCTGATTGTATTATCCAGAAAATGTTTGAACTCATACAAAGTCATAATGAAATATCTCTTCTGCAAGAGCATGAGGATGCCTGGATGATACATATTCCCAGCCTGTGCTCTAGGGAAAGTAATAGCAACCGCAAGTGGAAATTGTACCTTGCTAGCTCTGCTTTAATCATTTTCAAGCACTCATATCTTGCAGACAGCTTTGAACCCAAATGAGCTGAAGGCTACGTGTGCCCTGCTATAAACGCAACACCTTACAGAATCTAATTAATCATTTTCATTCCTTTCTAGCCTAGGAGCATAGTTTCCATGGTTTACCCAGCACCATAATCTCATATATGCATACAGCTAATCAGAGACTTAAATTCCAAAGGGAGGCTATATTTTAATCTTTTGGTTATAATTGTAATTTGAAACTAAGTCATATACAAAATACATATGGATATTTATGGGTTTTCAGGATATTTTGACTATGATTTTAGCATTTGTAAGATACTCTAATACATAGGGTTTACACATTGAGACTTCCTTATATTTCTTTTCCTTGCATTAAAAAAAAAAAGTCTGTGTGGCCCCAGGGGAGAGAAATCCATGTGGTACTTTGAAGACACACTGTTACATGAGGTCAGCTGCCCCTTTACTGCATACAGCTCCCATTAGCATTAATGAGAATGCTACACATACATCAAGAGGGAAAAAAGACCCCACGGGTTCTAAACCAAAGCTGAAAGACAGCCCTGCTATCTGCCAAGAAGCAATTTAATTAAACTCTTATTTATTGCTTCTCACTCTGGTTTCATGGGTTTCAGAGAGCAGCAGTAGCAGCACAATGTTTGCTTATTGCAAAACCAGTCCTGCTTACTTTCAACAGGGTTTTTAGATCAATAATCATTGAGACATATATTGCTCACTCTGATTTTAGAACTGAAGCCAGTAAGTCTTCAATGAAAAATGAAGCACACTTATTGTACTTGTAACTAATGTTCCTTAAAAGTAAAGCAAATATTGATATTCTAGGCACACATAAAAACCAAGATCTATAACTAAGTGTGTAAAATGCACACTGCACGCATTTAATAATCATACTGCATTTTCAGTAATGGGAAACAAGGTACAATGACTGCAATAATTCACCATCCCTTTTTTTTCTTCAGCAAGCAGCACATTGTTTTATTACAATATAGCAATCCTGCCACATTACATTTTACAGTATGTATGGAAGAACCATAAATACACTAGTCCATCTAAAATATGCAGCAACGGCTCTCCCAGCTTTAGTGATACTTGCAACTTTGCGTTTTATGTGAATTTCACATTTTGTTGATGTGTTTGCAATGAAATCAGTACTGCCCAGAAGAGAAATTATTTTACATTTCTATTAAAAGCTACAGTAGTAAATAAACCATCAGAGTTTATGTAGATATCCACCAGAACATCGAGGGGGAACCCATTAAAGCACCAAACCCTGTGTTAAACATTTGATAAAAGAGCACCTATAAGGCACATTCCTAACATTTTTTTCAAGTGATAGAGTTTTAAAGATATTTTATAATACTGTACCAACCTCTGCAGAACACTCAAAAATCAAGGGAAGTTTATGTTTGTCAATAAAGCAGCTGTACAGCTCATCACAAAAGAATGCCCTGTCAGAGTCGAAAATGAAATGGTGATATGAGGAAACAGATGAAAGACTACTAGGTCACTGAAGTTCATAGACTGCCGGGTTCAGATTTACACACACGCATGGACACGCATATGTACATTCAAAATAAACAGGAAGTAGATTACAATAATTAAGGGGTGATTAATAATAATTAACAGTCAGTAATTGAAAAGGCTCTATTTTAAAGAATTAACAAGGAGGTTTATGTGGTTACATATATACACGAAATGTGACTCTCTGCAGCTGGCTGACTGTGGAGAGGGAAGAACCACAGCAATTTCTTAATTTAGAGAGATGCTGTGGATTGTTGTGAGATACCCCCATGTACGTTTCCCCTTAAAAAATGAAATTGTAAACTGTAATAAAAAATAAAGGTATCTAAATACAAAACAAAAACACAGACAAAAAAAGAAATTGTAGGTCAGGCACAGTGGCTCACGCCTGTAACCCCAGCACTTTGGGAGGCTGAGGCGGGCGGATCACAAGGTCAAGAGATTAAGACCATCCTAGCCGACATGGTGAAACCCCATCTCTACTAAAAATACAAAAAAAAATTAGCTAGGCGTGGTGGCACACTCCTCTAGTCCCAGCTACTCGGGAGGCTGAGGCAGGAGAATCGCTTGAACCCGGAAGGTGGAGGTTGCAGTGAGCTGAGATCGAGCCATGTACTCCAGCCTGGCAACAGAGCAAGACTCTGTCTCAAAAAAGAAAAAAAGAAATTGTAGTTAAGTAGAAAGGAATATGGAAAGGTATCTGTATCCCTTAATACGATGTGTCAAGTAGTCTGCCAGTCATTCTTAAAGATCTTTCATTTAAATCTTAGGACAAGCCAACGGGATGGACACTATTATTACTTTAATTTCTATAAATGAGGATATGAGCTTGTGAGGCAGAACTTGTCCAAGGTCATTCAGTCAATGATTGTCAGAAGCAGAGTTTGAATTAGTTTCTGTTGATTCCAAAGTGTAGGCCTTTTGTGCATGAATGTGCAAGACAAATATGGGACTATTATAAAGAATCATCACAAGTCATGCATGCTGGAAATGAAGGATAAACATCATCAGTTTTAAACACCAATCATCTTCTCCTGTGCAACACTAGTGTTTATCACTGCAAACACACTTAGTGTGAGGAAAGGTATTGCTAAAAATTAGAATATTGCATAGGTTTTGATTAAAGGACCAGAGAGACTGTGGCTTCCACTACAGACGCCATACAGCACTCTTTTTTTTTTTCTTTTTTGAGACGGAATCTCGCTCTGTTGCCAGGCTGGAGTGCAGTGGTACAATCTCGGCTCACTGCAACCTCCACCTCTAGGGTTCAAGTGATTCTGCTGCCTCAGCCTCCCGAGTAGCTGGGATTACAGGCATCTGCCACCACGCCTGGCTAATTTTTTGTATTTTTAGTAGAGGCGGGGTTTCACCATGTTGGGTTGGGCAGGCTAGTCTTGAACTCCTCACCTTGGGTGATCTGCTCACCTCAGTCTCCCAAAGTGCTGGGATTACGGGCGTGAGCCACCATGCCCGGCCAGCACTCTTCTTATCTGTAATCCATTAGTGTTACTTGAGTCAAGATGACTAATCTTTAAAATCAATGCCATACATCATTCATTCACAACATTCATGATCTGTGACGACTGTTTTAGCTTTATAGAGAAACAGGAAAAATGAGACCAAATAATGAATTTTTTAAAAAATTAACTTAAAAAATGTGTAAATCAGATGGCATGTTGTTAAATGTCTGTTTCTAAATAAAATAATGGTTATAAAAACATGGCTGTTATTCTGTATTAAAATCCTTCCCTAAAAAAATTATTAAAAGTTGGCAACACTTGTCTAATCCCTTCTCTTAGGGAAGGGGAAGAGGGGACATTGTACTGGTTCGTGAAACCCAGAAGTCTGGGAGCCACTGGAGGCTTTGAGGGAGAGAGGCCATGCAATGGCAAGGCTACTTCTGTGCGGCTGCAATAAATAAACAGAGATGTCAGAGAAGAAGAAGCTGAGAAAGAGAAAGGGAGAAAAACAATTTTGACAAAAACTTTGGCAACAGGGAATAATGAAGTCATCACGAAAAATAATAAAAGTAAAATAAAATATATGCCTTGGGTATTCCTAGCACATTCTCTATTTCTGAGCCCAAAGTAATAGATATTTTACTCAGCCAAAGAAAGTAATAAGGAGAACAAACAAACATAAAAATGACTCAAAGCTTGACACAACGGATGTATTGACCAAGTCGTTCCCCAGCTTGGCGTGGGAATGGTCTGATAGCCGTGGCGGAGAGCGCAAGGATGGCTATCAGATCAGACAGTGAGAAGAAATTACCATCCAAGAGACAGAGGGGCAGTGATAATTTATCCTTTTTGCTGACTCTATCACTTGGAGCTGGGATCCATTAGTCATATTGATTCTAGACGTTCCACCTTGACTGGTACAGAGCACTTCCAATGACAAAATCAAGTTGTTCACATTCTTCATTGTTTTACTGTGAAAGTAAATGGCTTCATCACTGAGAAAACATGAGTCCAACAGTGGCTACATCGCTAAAACAGAGAGATCATGATCATTCAGAAAGAAGGCATTAGCCCTGACTGGAATAGGATGAGCTATTACAGGCTAAGTAGGACAGGTGTGAAGTTGGACCCAATTATTGTAGGAAGAGAGAATAATAACTGGACATTTCAACATGATCTCACTTCAACAACATATTACAAGGTAAGAATAAACACGGAGGCAAAACTATTTCCCCAAACATGCAAGTGGAATGCTGTGGGCAAACAATAACAAAGAAATAAAGTCTTATTAGATTTTATTATCTATCTAATACTAATAATAATAAATGTTTAATGCACCCAGAACCAAGGTAAATGTTAAAAAGACATTATCTTATTTAAATTAATCTCCAAAGCATCCTTAAAGGCATTTTATTCCATTTTTTCATATGAAGATCCTTATGTTCAGAGAAGTTATAGAATTAGCCTAAGAACACACAGCTAATAAGAGGTGAAGCTTAGATTACACCCCTCCCCTACCTGACTCATGGTGTAAAGATCCATGGTCTTAAACAATATTCTTATAATAAATAATGCCTCCCTCTCAGGATTTTAAGGGGCCCTCACACAACTGCGTTTTGCAAGCCCACTGCCTTTCAAATAGGAAAGGTAGTATCTCCAGCTGAGAAAACCCAAGAGACTGCACTTTCCTTGCTCTGAGGGAGAGGAGAGAGTTTACAACACAGGCCTCCTGCTATCTATCTATCTATCTATCTATCTATTTATTTATTTATTTTGAGACAGAGCCTCACTCTGTCACCCAGGCTGGAACACTGTGGCACAATCTCAGCTCACTACAGACTCCGCCTCCTGGGTTCAAGTGATTCTCCTGCCTCAGCCTCCTGAGTAGCTGGGACTACAGGGCACCCACCACCACGCCTGTCTAATTTTTGTGTTTTTAGTAGAGATGGGGTTTCACCATGTTGGCCAGGATCGTCTCAATCTCCTGACCTCGTGATCTACCCGCCTTGGCCCCACAAAGTGCTGGGATTACAGGTGTGAGCCACTAGACCCGGCCAGGTCTCCTGTCTTTGACATGTCTGATTTCCTCTTTGGCCATGCTAAGTGGAGCCATGGGTAAGTGTGTTCATCTTGAGTTTTGAAGAAACCACCCTACTGCGGGAGGTAAGGTAAATGCGGGAGATAAGGAGGCTCAGGCATGTGCTCCAGGAATATGCGGCACTTTCCACGCTGCACCTTCTGGAATCTGACATACTTCAGCAGGCCTCTACTTTGAGGTGAGTTTCTTTGCAGGGTAGTGGCCTAATGTGATTCACCCACGGTGCGTGTTTTTGACCCACCAGTTCAAGGGCAGGGATGCATACATATATACATTTTTTTTTTTTAATGAGAATTCAATGGCAGAGTGTAGACAATGACCTCGGTGCAATGACCTTATGCCTTCACCGCATTTCCCTCACTTTCTTCCTCTTTATTCATCTCTTCTTATATGGATCCACCTCATCCCTCGAATTCTAGCTCACAATGACCCAATACATGTAACTCCCTGACTCATCAGCAAACCTACCATAATCATTCCATTTGAGCTTTTTGCCTAGTCTTTTCAATTAGGTATTCCTTCAACATTTATTTTCTGAGTGCCTATTACATGCTAGGTACTCTGCTATGGGATGCTTAGAGAGAGAGAGAGAAGACATGATACTCACTCCCTGCAATGTGGTCCCAGGTTAGCAGGCACACGTTGGCAACTACCTGTTGATGCTGGACTCAATTCAACCAAAAATTATTAAGCACCTGCTATATGACAGCCAATGTATGAGGTGATATTCAGAGCATATTACTGAGATTCTAAGCTCCCTGAGAGCAAAGACTGTCTCAGGGATTCTCAGCCAGGAATGACGTTTGGCAATGCCTGCTGACATTTTTTGTTGCCACAACTGGATGTGACTAGCGGGGGAATGGAGGGTCTACTAGCATCGAATGGGTGGAGGCATGTTGCTAAACATTCTACCCTGAACAGGAAAGCTCCCCCATAATAAAGGATTATCTGACCCCAAACATCAACAGTGTTAAGGTTGAGAATCCTTGCTCTATCTTAGGCTCCTTCAAGTCTGCATGAGTCCAGTGTTGAATGACTAGTAACTGGAATGAGGAAAGAAGACTGTCTTTGAAAGAAGCTGTCCTTAATTGCCTTAGGAATCCACAATTGCTTTTGGGAGCCAAGAAGACAAAAGCAACTAGGAAACTCAGGGATGAAAGCCCAATAATAAGAGCATGATTAGGTCTAAGTGCATAAGTAAATTAGAGCTAACTTTCAGATTTTAAAGCAGGCAAATGAAATAAATAATGGTCTCAGCACTTAAAATGGTCCCAGCACTTTAAATGCGGGAGACAAGGTAAACCATAATTGCCTGAGTGAGACTTGGTTGAATAAGCCCAACTGCACACAGGCACACAGGGTAAAAGCAGATGTAAAGGGTAATCGGAACAGTGAGGGGGAAGGGTCTCCTGTGAGGAGAAACTCACTGCATATGATGAGTCGCAGAGGTGATCTAAGAGAACACAAAAGCCCCCTTCCACTGCAGGACCAAAGAACTTTTGATAGGCTATCTACAGTCGATGGATGAAAAGATCCTGCCTTATGGAGACAATGATGACAACACTCCACTGTCCTTTGTCTGCCCTTAATGCAGGCTTCAGTGAAATACTGTATCAACTCGGTACAGCCTGAGAAACCAGAGTTGCCTAACTGACTCTAATGGGATCAAAGTCACTGGTAAATGGAAGGATCTTGGCATGTTTCAGGGAGAATGTGGATCAAGTACAAAGGAAGTAAAGGAAATCTTCAAAGACTTTGTCAAACCATTCCAGAAGTCCATGCTGAATACAGAGGTGAAGGGATGGTACAGCAACATCTAATGACATGAAGATCTTTGACCCCTTCTTTAGTTGCTGCTTTTATTCTGAATGAGGGAAGAGCAAGGGCACCCATTAGATGAGCTGTGCTGAATGAATAGAGCTGAGTTGAGGCAGTCATGCTTACAGGCTGCAGAGCAAGGCTAGGCCTGGGCCACACTGCTCCACATCAGAAATACAAAGCATCTGTACTTTCTACACTGTCTCTCATAGGCTCCATGCAACAGGTGCAGCAGAAAGAACAAGACAGCTTGAAAAGACAGACCTGGACTTGCTGAAGCTAAAGAGTCCAGAGACAGTGGTCACAGCACCTAGCAGGGCAATAGTAAAAGAAGGAGTCCACTATGAGTTTCTTATTCTTAAGATTGTATGCAAGTCTGAAATCATTTACAAAGAGTTTATAAAAAGTTAGTTCCAACAATGATGTAAAGACAAATCACACCTATTTGAAACTTCCTACCAGCTTCCCAGTTTCAATTAGATTACCAGGTCCTTGAAATAACAAATGATATGGACACTGAAACAGACAGACAGACACATAAAGCTTGAGAAAGAAGTCCCTCAATGGCTCCCCATCACCTACAAGTGAAAAGTCCAGTTTTTTTTTTTTCTTTTTCAGGATGGAAGACAAGATACTCTGTAATCGAATGCCTGACTATTTTCTAGAGTTTCTGCTTCAGTGATTCTCCTACTCGTGTCTTAGGTGCTCTCAAAATGAAACTAACTGTACTTTCTGGGCTATCATGCCATTTCATACCTGCATGCTTTTGACCATGCCCATCCTGCTTCTTGAGTGTTCTGTACAACCTCTCACCACAATGAGCTCATCTGTCCTTCAAAAACCTGTATGGGAATTATATTCTGCAATGTCTTGTTTGACCACCCTGGCCAAGAGAAGTTATCACGTCCCTTCTATTTTTTTGCTGTTATTATTATTACAGGTAACACACTCTATTTTAGACACTTATTTACATATTTATTTCATTTATTGGATGGTTGAGCTTGTCAAGAACAGAGACCATGTCTCATTTATTACTGTATCCTTCGAGGTGAAGAAACCATTTATTAAATAAATTGGAATCTGTAGTAAGAGATTAAAGCTGTAGTGGATCAAGCAAGACGCTGTCTATGAATTGTCTTTGAACCCATGCTCTGATTTCAAGTGCAATAAAGTTGACCCAGCACCACTGGGAGTGTGGAGGGGCAGGGAGTAATGTGATGCAATAGACAGGAAAGACATAGCCCTGCTGTAATATCAATTTCCTCACTCACCAACTTCACGCCATGCAGTAATTAACAAAAAGTGTCAGGGAGTGGCAAGATTTAGGCTTTGAAACCAAAGAGAACTAGGCTCTTACCATCCAACAAACTTTGGGGAAATTATTTAACCTAAGCGTCAATGATCACATTTGTACAATAAAAAAAAATAAAGTACCTAACTCAGCTGAAAGAATACAACAGAACGGCATAAATACCTAGGAGAGAGCCTGGCATGTGCTTCTCTATGTATGGAAACTAACGATGATGATAAGTAAAAAAGGATTCTGTCATTTCGGCAGTTTTCACAATTCAATGACGTGCCATATAAACAAAATTTAGTATTTGGTAGCTCCCATCTCTACTTTGAAGTCTTTGCTCTCCATTTGCTTTTATTATTCCTTTTTAAAAATCTATCATGACCATTACCAATCTATAGCACCAATTCACATTGCCTATTAGTTTAATGAGTTAATTAAAACTGAGAATGGAAGCTCTAAGATGACAGACTTTCCCAGACCAATGTACAATTGCATTAACATTTAATAATCCTTCTAAAAATATCCAGATACTGTACGGCATTTCCAGTGGTACCTACATGACAGTGTTGGGAAAAAAAAGACTGATCGTCTAAGCCCACAGATGACTGATGCACTACAGTGAGTGCTCTTGTCAAGTCCTGGTGGTATTATGCAGATCTGTTTTTTGTTTCCCCTGCAGCGGCATGCCAGAGCTGCCTCTAGAAGGTTATCTCCAAATGATGCTGTTGAGCCAGTATATGAATCGTCAGCCTGACACTTCCTGCACACAGAAATTAAAGTTTAAGCCATCACTTGTAACTCACAAGGGCCAGTGCTGGCAGCTCACGGAGGACGAGAAATATTGCACATGATTAACAAATACATCTATAGAGAGAATCTGTTGAGAGGATTGACAGTCAGATCTGGAAGCCAATACTGAATCAACAATTAAAAGAACAGTTCCAATTCAGTTAAGCCAGAGCCAAGAGAGACTCAGTTATATTTAAATCAAAATTCACCACAGCAGGGGATTCTCAGCTGTTCAGTTCTGAATGTTGGATGTTTTTCTTGGAAACTTAACTGATAGAACCAAGTGAATCTGAGTTACGTGCAAAAGGAACAGTGCAGCTGCTAAGCTGGGGTGGTGTGCCTGTAATATGTGCCATGGAAGCCACTGCAATTTGCACAAATCAAAGCTCTGGGAGCTTCAATAAGTCATTTATTCACTCTATGTACTCACTGTGCTGAATCTAAGGTAGCTCTGAGGGGAAGATCACAGCTCCTTAAGATTTTACAGGGTAGAGAAGCTTGAGAGCTGTGCAATGCAGTGAAAGAGGCCGTCTAGGATTCTTTTAGCAGTTACACATTCTAGAACTGAAGCTCAACTGCAGTAAGATCAGCTGGGGTGTATCTCAATAGTACCTGTAGGCAGGTGCTTATTCTGCAGGTCTCTAAAACACCCGTGAAGGAGAAATGGGCATGCTCTATTTCACTAGCAGTTATGCAGAAAACTCTCCAGGGTGGGGGCTAGTGTACCTTCTAGTCACCCAAATCAGCTAAATAGGAAAGGCATCAGAGAAGGTGGCATTTCTTCCTAAACAGGTGATACACAGAGTAATTAGGATGCAGGGATCACAGCAAAGGATCACCAGCAGAAGCTGTGGCTATAGTGGTTGTAGCCACTGTTTATCTGTTTTAATAAGCTCTGCCTAAGAAACAAAGGCTGTCTACAATTGCTAAGTGAATCAGGGCGGTGTGTGGTGCGCTTCATGGAAACATTAAAATCCATGCTGCCTCAGCAGGATTGGGATGAGTTCTTGATTCATGCCCATGGAAGATTACTGCTGAATTACAGATCCACAGCTCCTTATGTGGTGGCATCCCAGACTGCTTTTACTTCTGCATAATTCAAGATATAAAGACTGTTTATTGCTGCTAAACTGTATAAGAAGGCATAGGACAGAGAAACAGCTCTATGCCTTCATTATGTTAATTTAGAAATCATACATTTCCTTTTCTTATATGAGGTTTATTTAAAAATGCTTACTACTGACTGACTGCTGGCCTTTGGATCTTTCTTCCAAACTGCCTTCCCTCTGCTCCATTTGCTGCTTCTTTCAATCAGAAAAAAGCACAACTTGCAAATTTTATATTTTTGAAAAACCCTATGTTGGTACAAGATAAAGGATGTTATTTCCTGCAAGTGGAAAAAAAACCTGGAAAGGAGAGGGAAGAGGATAAAGACAGGTTTTGTCAACAGTGTTTCTCCCATGCCATCAAAGCCTGCTTAAAGTTGTCACCAGCATTAAGCAAACCTGCCAAACCATCTCTAGAAACTCAAAGTAGTGCAGAGTCCAATGCCATCAAATCAGGAGAGTTAACTGCAAGTAGGGAGCAGTAAAGCTCAGATCTGGAATCACAGACATGCCCAGCAAAATGGAGGAAAAGCAGTGGGCTTGTATGTGCTTATGCACACACATACATTCATAAATGCCATTCTCTTCCCTTCTGCTTAGCTTTGTATGCAATGAAATCAGACGGTGAACTAGTTAGACAGGCAAGCTATCCGACTCTGCTGGTGCTCAGCACACAAGGTCTGACACACAGAGCAGCTTTATCAGGTCAAGTTTAACAGAACAGGCTCTGAAGTCAGGCTGTCTGGTACAAATACTGGCTCAAGTCATTCAGTATCTATGGCCTTGAGTAAGCTGCTTGACTTATCTGTGCCTCAGTTTGCTTATTTATAAAACTGGCATCTAGGTGCTTCAGAGAGGTGGGAAGATTCAGTGAACAGTGGCAGGCATTGAGTGCACATGTACTAATGTTAGCTAGATAGCAGTTTCTCAATGAATGTATATATTCAATGAGTCTATCTCTGTATCAGGGATATTGATGTATTTACCTATTGACGAATGGTAGCTTTAAGGATCAGATGAGCTCATGTGCAAATCTTTGTAAATTATAAAGTGATATTCATCTTTAAGAGCTTATTACTATATGCAGCCCACAGCGGTTGTGCAAATATTCATTCACTGAGTCACATATGCTCCCCAGATATCTACTTTATTTTTAGATGTCTTTATGTTATCTACTGAGGGTGACGGGAGAGGATACTGAAAAATATCCTGTGCATTTCCTATCCTGAAAGAAACTAGAAAATATGACACAGGCATGAAAAATCAAAAATATGAGAAAAATTTAAAAACAAAAAAGCAATATGCTATCAAAGCCTTTAGGAGGGAAAAAATGTTGTCTTTACTTGAACAGTTCATGCCAGTTAAATTAGGATTTATAGAAAGAGAGATCAGTGTTGCCTGGGATGGGCAGGGAAGAACTCAGAGACTGGCTGGGTTAAAGCAAATCCTCCTAGGCTGTGTAAACCACAGACAGTTGGATGAGGGCAAGGACATTCCAAGCAAGGAGAAATGACAAGGATATGGAGAATAGGCCTGGAAATAACATTGTCAGAGAGTAGTTCTTAGAAAGAAAGAGGCTGATTGTGTAGAGCTAACAGGCACAAAGAAAAGAGGAGGCAAAGGCAAGCACCTAGGAAAGTTTTGCAGTATTATCTCTGGCCCCAAGCTGGAGTGCCACGGAACAACCACGCCTCACTGCAACCTCAACCTCCTGGGCTCAAGCAATCCTCCTGTCTCATCCTCCCAAGTAGCTGGGACTACATGGGTGTGCCACCATGCCAGCTAATTTTATTTTATTTTTTATTTTTGTGGAGATGGGGTCTTGCTATGTTGCCCAGGCTGGTCTTGAACTGCTGGCCTCAAGTGATCCTCTTGCTTTGGCCTCCCAAAGTGCTGGGATTACAGGCATGAGCCATCACACCCAGCTGAAAAGTGTAATTCCAACATGCATGCTTCAGGCCTTCCAGAAATACAGAACAAGAGGGAAAAGGAAAATAAACATCAATTAGGAGCTTTAGATATCTTCTTTCCTTTTCTTCTTTGGTAAGTAATTAGAGCTTTCTAGCTAAGAATGTGGGCAAAGTCAGTCCATTAATAGAACTTATTTAAGGATCAGTATTAATGATGAGAGTATTTGTGATGTAGATGTGCATTTTTAAAATAACTTACATTAACCTCATTTTCTTATGTCTTTTATCATAGCAAATTTTTTTTTTTGTAAAAATGTATTCAGAGAAGTCATTTACTAGCCTTTAATTACTATGGTTTAACCAATTCAAAAATCACTGTTTTTTAAAAGTATATTAGGTTTCTATTATAATATACATTCTAATCAAATGTGGCTTTCTGCAAAGGTCCTCATTGTCAGTCTCCTCAAAGCAAAATTTATCTGGACTATTAGACATTCTCTCTGCTTTGGCTGCACCAAATTATATTAATTATTTATACCTGAGGCCCACTGCTTCAGCACATGGGCACCCCACTTAACATTTCTCTAGTGAATTATTAAGAGTCTTATTTTTAAAATAAAATCCTCATTTCATAGTCTGTTTGACTGAGGTTAAACACAATAGTCTAGTGATTCCTGTATTAAACAGTCCAATGTCATAAGACTCTCTTCTGGGTTTTATGCCAATGAGCACATTTGAAACAAATGAACCTTTCATTAAGAATACCCTCACAGGGGAGAAGGGTAAAGAGCTTCTCACTTGAAAACTGTCTGGCACCAGTCTGGGCAGAATTATTAAAACAGCGGGCAAGTCATAGACAGTGTACAGAGTCTACTGTTAATGCATCAGAAATAATTAGAGATATAAAGGGACTTTGGGGTCCCCCCTCTTTATTCTACAGATGAAGAAAGATTAACACTCCACACACAGTCTAGCTCACAGTAACTTGCTTTGTTCCAATGGAACTTTCAAATATTTGTCAAAGACATTCTGAAAGTAGTAAGAGATGGCATGGATACTACTATGTGCAGGGTTTTTGTTTTTGTTTATTTGTTTTTGAGACAGTTTTGCTCTGTCGCTCAGGCTGGAGCGTAGTGGCACTATGTCGGCTCACTGCAACCTCCACCTCCCAGGTTCAAGGGATTCTCGTGCCTCAGCCACCCAAGTAGCTGGGATTACAGGCACATGCCACCATGCCCGACTAATATTTGTATTTTTGGTATAGATGGGGTTTTGCTATTTTGCCCATGGTGGTCTCGAACTCCTGGCCTCAAGTGACCCAACCAACTTGGCCTCCCAAAGGGCTGGGATTACAGGCATGAGCCACCATGGCCTGGCCAGGTTTCTTCATTGCAAACAACAAACTCTGCTCTGGCTGATTTACGTGAAAAATAAATTTATTAAAGAGTATTAGTAGTGCTCAGAACCACCAAGTGGGCAAAAGAGCCAGGCGAGGCTGCTAACTGGCCAGAAATAATGTTGAAACACACCACGGGAAAAATGTACTCAACAATACTCCTACAGTGTGAAAAAAAAAAAAAAAAAAAAAAAAAAACATGACAGAAGCCGGAAGCAGTGGCTCAGGCCTGTAATCCCAGCACTTGGGGAGGTCGGGGCGGGCAGATCACTGGAGCCCAGATATTCAAGACCAGCCTGGGCAGCATGATGAAACCTCATCTCTACAAAAAGTACAGAAATTAGCTGGGCATGATGGCGCATAGTAGTCCTAGCTACTCAGGAGGCTAAGGCAGGAAAATTGCTTAAGCCTGGGAGGCAGAGGTTACAGTAAGCTGAAATGTGATCGTGCCACTGCACTCCAGTCTGGGAGGCAGAGTGAGATTCTGTCTTAAAGAAACTACACAGCTCACAACTGTGAGACATGGGAGAGATGCTTGTTGTTCTACCTGCCCTGAAGAGTGGGGTACCTCTGCCACCATCCTCTGCAGAGGGTTTCCACAAACGCACAGCATTCACCTGCCCATCACACCTTGTACAAGACCACCTGACTACAGGGACCTAACTGCAAAGATGACTAGAAAAGCCATTTGTTGGGCTTCTATCTTAGGTAAATGAAACTTAAAAAGAAATTCCCCAAACATTGGAAAACATGACAAATATTTATGTGTCCCAAGATTAACAGGGCTTCCCAAAACATCCTTCATTTCCAGGTAGGCATTTGGAAGTCAAACAAGGAAAATGATCTCCTTTTAACTGCCCACCCCACCCCATCACCCCCAAATTTGGCTTCTAACACTTGTATGACTTCAGCACACTTTATCATACAAAAAATACATTCTTTCATTCCGCTCCTAGTGATCACCCAATGATCACCCAATGACAAAGCTGATTTGGGGCTGAGGAAGAAGCACAGAACTTTCTCCTTATCCATACTGAAATAACGAAAGCCCTTGACCTTCCCGAATTTTTCTAATTCTGGCATCATCTTGACTCCTTGGTGAGATTAAAAACAAGAACAGTGCCTGGCATGCAATGCCTCAAGGCTAGAATCTGTCTGTTGCTTAGCTTTAAGGCCTGAATTCTCAAAGACATTGAATTATTTTGAGTAGGCTGTTTACCTTGATGTGAGCAGAATTAGCCTTAGACACTAAGCCTTTATGGGAAATTTTATTGTCCAAGGCAAATATAACCTGTTAAGATTTACAGGCTTTATTAACAGCAATAACCATTTTACAGCCAACATCAGTAAATCAGGGTTTATTGAGAACTCTACAATTTTAATCTGTGGAAAACCATTAAAATGTCGGATTTTCATTAGACATAATTTCTAACTTTCATGAAAGATAGATTTTCCATTTAATTAGGGAGTATAAAAAAGTGCTGTGTGGGATAAAGAATTGTTTTGAAAAGAGCAAATTGGTTTTAGCTAAACAACAAGGGTCAAACACTAAAGTTGGTATCTTTAGTTAGCACTGCCCCAAAGTAAGGCTAAAAATAAGTGCAGTGACAAATACGTTCTAACACATCCAGATATTAAGATGAGCGCATGAAGTTTAGAAACGTTTATCATCCATTCACATTTCAGGTATTTGGTAAAACAATGTGTGTGACCTATTTTTTAAAAAAATGCACATGACCTATTATATGTTATCTAAGCCAGTGGCTAAGTGTAATGAGAACCTTCCAGTTCACGTAACATTTTCATAAATGTTTTAATAACAATAATATCATTCATAAAACATTTCAATAGTGGTAAGGTGAACAAACATTGGTGGTCACCAGCCTTTGTCAATAATTATTTAATTCCTCCATGTGACAGATTACAAGAGAGGGGGGCCAGGAAGCTTTTTGATAAGTGTCTTTGTCTTTGTTGACCTTGAAGGACAAGAAGAGAGGGCAATGGTTGGGGGAGGTGGCGCTCCAGGGGGTGGGCTTAGCAGCTGTCTACTTCTTCAAAGGCTAAAAACATGTTAGACATTGCAAGGATTTTCTGTTTTAATCTGGTTCCTCAAACATAATGGGGCTTTACATCTTTATGAGAGAATCAAACTTTCTTAAAGCTTTGAAAATGAAGGAAGAAGAAACAACCGAGATCAAAATAATCTTTACTATTTATTTAGTATTAGAAACTGCTAAATGTTTTGTACATTTTTTTCCTTGTCTCATAGCAATCCTACAATGAAAACATTTTCTCATTTCCAGAAGTGGAAACTGAGAGTCAGAGTGGCTAATCAATTGCATTACAAAGTTACTAGCCAGGGTCTGTTGGCTTCAAAGTTCATACTTTTCCCATTGTGCCATCCTGACAATTCTTGATTCTATTTCTACCATTTCCATACCCCACTGATGCATACTAGGTAAAATAACACTGTGATACAGACACAAGTTCGCATTTATCAGAGTAAATTTGGGGCCCTTTTTGGCAATGCGATCTGTCGGGGCAATGGCCAAACGTAGAGAAAATTGTAATGAGGGTAGAGATTGTACTTGGTTTCCTCGCTTCCCTTTTATATTCCCCTTTTCTTCTACATGGACTCCTCTATGTAAAACTCTAGGTGTCCTATCTTCTAGGATAGCATCAAAGCTGGGCTCCTTCCCCTTCAAAGGACACAGTGATGTCCTGCCCCAGGCTCCTTGTCCCCTTGGCCTCCAAAACTTCCACACTCTCAGTTCTCTGTTCTTAGTTTTATTATCAGATTATATATTTGAAATGAAGAGGCACAGAATATATAGCAAATTTGAGCTTAGAATATTCACTAGAAGATAATTTAATCCCAACACCTTTAATTCTAAGGGTGGGATGAAGGCAGCACAGGGGCAGACAGACTATCGTTGGCCTGGCAGTTCCCAACCTTCAAGAAAGCTTAGTCCAATTAAAAACAAACAAAAGCAAAAACAATTAGAGAAAGGACAGATCCGAGCTTTATATTTGGCCCTTGGTGCTTCCTAGTGTCCAGAGAGCTTAGACAAGTTGCTGTAGGACATACATGGAAACTCATACAGCTTTTCAGCATCTCATAGCATTTTTTTTTGCAAATTAATTGAAATAGCAGAAGATAAACCACCTACTACAGTATCTGGTACATGAGAACATTTAAAAAATGGTAGCTCTTTCTATTTTTATTATTCACAACACTTTCCTGGTTGGATAAATGAGTTAGTTGCCAAGAAAGTTCTGTCTAGCAGAGAGAAGTCTATTGCACATGTCTTGTGATAACAGAATTGGGACATGACCCTCAATGTGACTTTCAGCATGTCAAGTAGGAAACTGTCCATTCCTCTGAGAAACAAAGCCAGCTGATGTACTGGGGATCCCACCAGCTACATCCTTTTCCAGTGGTTACCCCATGCGTTCCCACAGGAGGTGAGCAGAAAGGGAACTAAGTGGTGGCATGAAAAGGGCAGAACATGGCCTGAACAGGGAAGATGACTTTGAGTGATAGCATTTCACAGTGATGATTACATGACTAACCAATTTCTAAACACAGTTCCCAATTACTGTCATACTGGAGAGTCATTACCTATATATAGTATACTTATATCACTATGAAGTTAATAGGCAGTATGATACACTCTCAGTGACCTGACCACGTAACAGACATTGGTGGACATCTCCACCCTAAGGAACACCACGACTGTGGAAGGGTATGAACATTTTCACTTTTCTTCTCCATCTTTATCATTTCTCAGCTTTATTCTTTCATTCTGCCAGTTTTCAGCAAAAACACAGATGTTTATAGCACTGACTTACTGTGCAAGCTACTGCTGAAAGTAAAGAGCTGTAGATACTGGTACACAGATAATGGTAGCATCCAAATCACGGAGAAATGAAATTCCAAGATAATGCAAGTGTCTGGGACTAGGTTACTGTCCTGCATTAAGATGATGCGATACATAAATAACCCTGTTAAAGAGTAGGCAAAGGATATGAATAGACATGTTTCACAAGAAGACATACAAACGGCCAAGAGAATAAACGCTCAACATCACTAATCATTAAGAAATGTAAATTAAAGGCACTATGAGATACCACAGTGTTATACCAGTCATAATGGCTATTACTGAAAAATTTTAAAAAAATTAATGTTGGAAAGGATATGGAGAAAAGCAACTCTTACATACTGTTGGTTGGAATGTGTATTAGTACAACCTCTAGGAAAAATAGTTTGGATATTTCTTGAAGAACTAAAAATAGAATTACCATTAGGACCTGCAGTCTCACTACTGAGTACCCGCCAAAAAAGAAATCATTAAACAGATAAATATACTCACATATTTTTTGTACTACTATGTATAATAGCAAACATATGAAACAAATCTAAGTGTCCATCAAAGAATTTGGATACAGAAAATATATGTATACACAGTGAAATACCAGTGAGCTATAAAAAAATGAAATCATGTCTTTTGAAACAACATGAATGGAACCAGAGGCAATATGTTAATGAATCGACTCAGACACAGAAAGACAAATACCATGTGTTCTCACATGTAAGCTGGAACTAAACATGCACATAGAGTTTGAAATGACAAACAGTGGAGATGAGGCAGGATGGGGACATAAAGTATAGAACAATAGACAATGGGGACCAGGAAGAGGAGGGGATGGATGATGAGAAATTACTTGTTATTTGGGTGATGGACACACTAAAAGCCCCATCTTCACCACTATGCAACCTATGCATCTAACAAAATTACACTTGCACCCCATAAATTTATACAGATAAGATTTCTTAAAATAAATGTTTGCTAAGGCATCAATAGCCTATTTAACCCTTAACACAGCTGAAATATTTTCCATATTCATCTATAATACAAAATTTATAAAACAAAGCTTTTCCCCTCTTCTCAGCTCAGAATTCCTGTTTTAAAGGAATTAAAGCCCCAGCTGCTCCTTGGAATTAGTTTCTATTTAATTTCAGCTGGCCTGGTCTGAAATTTATTCCTAAAAGCATATAAATTTTTTTTCTAAATTTTCTTTTGTATTTATTAAAATAAAAAAGTGACATGATGCCAGAGGTATAATGGGATGGGTACTGGGCTGAATGGCAGTCCCCCCATAATTCTATCTGGAACCTAGGAACTTGACCTCATTTGGAAATTGGGTCTTTGCAGATATTTTCTGATACAGAATGTAAAGTATGAGGCCATGCAGGGCTGGTGTCCTTACAAAACAAGGAAATTCAGGCACACAGAGACACAAAGAGGAGAACGCCATATAAAGATGCGATCGATGGAGGCAGAGACTGAGTGATATATCTGTGTAGTAGTCCGTTTGCATATTGCTAGAAATAACTACCTGAGAATGAGTAATTTATAAAGGAAAGAAGTTTAACTGACTCACAGTTCTGCATGGCTGGGGAGGGAAGAAGGGGAAGCAAGGTACCTTCTTCACAAGATGGCAGGAGGGAGACATGCTGATCAAAGAGGGGAAAGCTCCTTAAAAACCATTAAATCTCCTGAGAACTCACGCCCTATCATGAGAACAGCTTGGGGGAAACTCCCCCATGATTCAATTAGCTCCACCTGGCCTCTCCCCTCATACATGGGGATTATGTGGGATTACAATTCAAGATGAGATTTGGGTGAGGACACAAAGTGTAACCATATCAGTGTACAAGTGACGGGACACCAAAGATTGCCAATAACTACCAGCATCTAGGGGAGAAGCATGGAACAGTTTCTCTTTCAGAGCCCTCAGAGGGAATTAATGCTGTTGGATTTCAGACTTCTACCTCCAGAACTGCTGGAAAATAAACTTCTGCTGTTTCAAGCCTCCTCAGTGGTAGCAATTTATTACAGCAGCCCTAGGAAACTAATATAGAAAGTGAATAACTACAATTTGGAAAGGTGTCAGAAAGGTAGATATCAGAAAAGGAAATGTACTTTCTGGTATGTCTATATAGTGTTCCCTCATTCCACAGCTCTCCCAAATATTTTTTTCACTGACATTGGACTGTGCTGCCAGTGAAAGCTTTTCATATCTTGCTCTCCTCCTTGTGGTTACAGCTGAAAAGCACCCTCAGAAGCAAATGAAGAAAGAAAAGGGGCTGAGCCAATCTACAGCACTCATTTGCCTTCATGTGTAGGGCGCTGGGTCAAGCAAGAGGGAGGGATGTGTAAAGAGCTGCTTCCAAGCATTCACCAGAGTTCAGCCTCTAAATAAGTGAACAGATGGGGATGCCGCTCACCTCCTAGAAGCCAGTCCGTCCTCTCACAGGAATCCTCTCCCAATCTCAGTCCTAACAGCCACAGAGTTCTTATAATTCATAAGTCCCCTGCATTCTCTTGAAAGATACTTCAGTGTGAGTGGCTGCGTATGCACGCTCATGTGTGTATTTATGGACCAAAATATATTTTTGCTTTTGGCTACTATCTTACCAGACTGTACATCCTTTATTCTTCTCTCTTTGTTCTTTTTTTCTCTAAATTTATGTCTTCAACAAGCAGTGGGGGCAGTAAGTGGGAGCTAAACACTGAGAACACGTGGACACAAAGGAACAATAGACACTGCAGTCTACTTGAAAGGAAAGGATGGGAGGAGGAAGAGGGTCAAAAACCTACCTGTGGGGTACTGTTTATCTGGGTGACAAAATAATCTGTAAGTACACCAAACTCTGGTGACATGCAATTTACCTATGTAATAAACTTGCACATGTACTCCTGAATTTGAAATAAAATTTAAAGAAAGCCACAGACAACAGCACAGAGTGAACCTTAATGCAAACTCTAGGCTCTCCTTAATAAAAACGTATCAATATTGATTTGGCCATTGTAAGGGATGTACCACACTCATGTAAGGTGTGATTACAAAAAAGGAAACTGGGCCAGGCCCAGTGGCTCATGCCTGTAATCCCAACACTTTGGGAGGCCGAGGTGGGCGGATCACAAGGGCAGGAGTTAAGACCAGCCTGACCAACATGGTGAAACCCCATCTCTACCCAAAGTACAAAAATCAGCTAGGTGTGGTGGCAGACACCTGTAATCCCAGCTACTCAGAAGGCTGAGGTAGGAGAATTGTTTGAACCCGGGAGGCAGAGGTTGCAGTGAGCCAAGATCACGCCACTGTATTCCAGCCTGGGTGACAGAGTGAGACTCCATCTCATAAAAAGAAAAAATTTTAAAAAAGGAAACGGAGGGGAAAGGTACATGAGAACTTTCTGTAGTACTACTTCAACTTTTATGTTAATTCAAAATAGTTTCACATAATGTCTATTAATTTAAAAACATGGCAACGCTCTCTCAGCAAAAGCTTCATTTTAGTTAATGTTTAACAATCAGCCAAATGTCTAAATACTGCATTGAGGTGTTCTTTACTATTAAAAGTGAATCAAACTTGAAGTGAAAATACATCTTTATTTCTTTAGTTGTAGGACTAGTGATTGAGCCAATAAATTTATTTTTGCACATATGAAAAAAAGCAGGTGGGGAATGTTTTCTTTACTTGTTAGTACCCAATCATGAGAGAAAGACAAAATAAAACAAAGCCAAAGTGTTGTCTAATGTATTTTACATTTTGTCTAGGCCTACTCCTGGTATAAACTTAAATATTCACCAATATAATTAGCAGACTAATTACCATTCATATTCAACAAATATTTATTGAACAACTGGATGTGAGAAGCATGCTTTTAGAATTTAATTTTTGGCTGGGCATGGTGGCTTATGCCTGTAATCCTGGCACTTTGGGAGGCCAAGGCGGGCGGATCACCTGAAGTTGGGAGTTTGAGACCAGCCTGACCAACATGGAGAAACCCTGTCTCTACTAAAAATACAAAATCAGCCGGGCGTGGTGGCGCATACTTGTAATCCCAGCTAGTTGGAGGCTGAGGCAGGAAAATCACTTGAATCTGGGAGGTGGAGGTTGCTGTGAGCCAAGATCACGCCATGGCACTTCAGCCTGGGCAACAAGAGCAAAACACTGCCTCAAATAAATAAACAAATTAATTATTAATTAAAATTTATTTTTTCAGCTAAAAACAAATTGTATATATTTTTCATGTATGTTTTGAAATATGTGTATAATGTGGGATGGCTAAATAAGGCTAACTAATGTATGTATTACATGACAAAGATCGTTCTTTTTGTGATGTGAACATTTAAAATGTACTCTTGGCATTTTTAAGAACACAATACATTGCTATTAACTATAGTCACCATATTGTACAACAGAGCAACAAACATATTCCTATCTAACTGAAATATCATACCCTTTGACCAACATCTCCCCCAGCCTCTCCCCCATCTCCCCCGACTCGTGGTAACCACCATTCTACTCTACTTCTGTGACTTCAGCTTTTTTAGATTCTGCATAGAAGTGAGATCAAACTTTATTTTTCTTACTGTACCTGGCTTATTGTACTTGACATACTGTCTGCTTGGTTCATCCATGTTGTCACAAATGACAACATTTCCTTCCTTTTAAAGGCTGAGTAGTATTTCATTGTGCATATATACCACATTTTAAAAATTTATTTTTCCACTGATGGACACTTTGGTTGATGCTGTATCTTACTATGGAGCTATTGTGAGCAGTGCTGCAATAAACATTGCAGTGCAGATATCTCTTCTACATACTGATTTCATTTGCTTTGGACATATACCTCGTATATGCCTACTAGTAGAATTGCTGGATCAAGTGGTAGCTCTATTTTTAATATTCTGAGGAATGTCCATATTGTTTTCTGTAATGCCTATACTAATTTCCATTCCCACCAACGGTGAGCAGTGCTTTCTTTTTCTCCACATCCTTGCCAACACTTGTTAAAAATCTTTCACCTTTCTGAAAATAGCCATGAGCAGCACTGTTTCATGTTCTGAGTATACGGCAATGAAGAGGAGTAAACACAAATTTCCCTCGCTACACTTAAGTTCCAGTGGGGTAGAGAGAAATAAGTAATGTAAATACAGTATGCTTGTGATAAGAGGTAAAAAGAAAGTATACCCCTACTAGGATAAATTGCTGGGAAACAGGAGGGAAAAGGTAGAGTGGGGGAAGCAAATATTGGCAACATTTGTAAAGTGTACAGAGCAGGCCTTACTGAGCAGCTGTTATCTGAGTAAGCCCTGAAGAAAGATGGGACAAAGCAGTGTGACAGCTGTGGAAGAGCCCTCCAGCAGAGGCCAGCACGTGCAAAGGCCCTGAGGTAGGAGCATGGCTGGTGCATCCGAGAGAGATTGAAGGGGTAGGGTGGCTGTAGTGGGGTCAGGTGCAGAGCCAAAAAAATATAAGGTCACAGCAGGCCAGATCATGTTGAATTTTATAAAGCACTAAAAGAACATAGACTTTTACCTGGAGTGCTTTGGAGTTTGAAGAATTTTGAACAGAGCCCTTAAATAACTGCAAGAACTTTGGTAGGTCACTGATACAAGCATCAGCTTCCCTGCTTCAAAAATGCAAAAGTTATGCCAGGTAAATATCTAAGTTATCATCCATCTGAAATAAAAACAGATTACTGGAGATCTGGAGTATGCTAGGTTCCCATAGGCTGATAGCTCATAAAAACAATAGCACCCCTCTCTGCTGCTGCCAAAGTCGATGGCAGTGACCCAGAACAGAACCAGAAGGAAACATGGGTGCACGAGTGGGCTCTCACACAGCTGGCATGACAGAAGCTGGACATTTGTATGCATAAAACATTTGTAAACTTGGATTTTTGAAAGATGGCCAGTGAATGTAGAGAACTGCTGATACCTCTGCTGGGCTCCCAGGAACACATGCAACATCCTAAATGAGAGGGACGCATTCCCTTCCCTGACACTTAACACACTGCTCAGGAAAGGAGGGCACACTGTTTGCAGGAAACGAGGGCAGCAAAAGGGGGAGATCAATATCTTTTTTGTTTTAAATAAACATTTTCCTTTCTAATCATTTTATATCATGCATGCAGTGTTCACTTTAATTTTCAAGTCCGTTTACTTCATTTCTGTGAGCCATTTGAGCTTTGAATAGTGTCCATCCAGCACGCTTTCTAAATATGGAAGTATGTGTGTTTTTCATTCCCCTTTATTTTCTCTCCTTTTTTGTCCTTCCAATTACAAAATTCCAATTTTACTAAAATGTGAGGCAAAGGCTCCTGTTTTTTTCTTTTTCTTTGTGTATCTGCTTCTCAGTGAATAAACAATAGCTCTACACAGTGTCCTAGCTTCCCATAGAAGAATCAAACCTGGACCACGTGCTGCTGAACTCAGGCCTGTGAAAGAAAAATAAAATGTGGGGCCCTCAAATCACTAAGCTAAAGAGAAAAGTCAAGCTGGGAACTGCTTAGGGCTAAGCACCTCCCATTCTATTCAAAGTCACCCCTCTGCTCACTGAGATAAATTCATATCTGATTGCCTCCTTTGGAAAGGCTAATCAGAAACTCAAAAGAATGTAACCATTTGTCACTTATCTACCTATGACCTAGAAGCCCCCTCCTTGCTTCCAGGGGAGTTCTCCCGCCTTTGCTTCCCGTTGTCCAGCTTCTCCCAGACCCGAACCAATGTTCATCTTAAATATGTTGATTGATGTCTCATGCCTCCCTAAAATGTATAAAACCAAACTGTGCTCTGACCACACTGGTCACATGTCATCAGGACCTCCTGAGGCTGTGTCATGGGCATGCGTCCTCAACCTTGCCAAAATAAACTCTCTAAATTAACTAAGACCTGTCTCAGATTTTCGGGGTTCACAGGCCTAAGTTCATAAACTTTTCATTATACTAAGCATGCCTTATACTTCTTAGTGCTTTTCCTGCAATAATAGCTATATTACTAGTCTATCAAGGGCCATCTTTTCATTGTGAATAAAAGATTCAGAAAGCCTTTCCTGGAACCATAGGGTAACACCAGGGACAATTATATTCAAATAGTATGGTAGAAGGTCTAGAAAACATTCAAGCAAAAAACATTGTGACTCTGGATTCTGGATACCTTGCTGTGATGGAAGGATGACAGAGCACAGACCCATGGCTTCATCATGTTTTATATCCCTGATGCCTGCACCGCACAGAGAACATAACAAACATTCGATAAATGAATGATTGTTCCATGAAAAACTGAAGAACGAACAAACACCAGTGACACTGGAACTGAGGACTTCTGACCTTTCCTATGGGCTTTTTCATGTGTGTTTGCCTGTTAAAGCTCAGATTTGCTCCCTAAGCCAATGTGCATATCAGAGGATCCTGACTGAAGACAGAAAGAATGGCATCTGCATGATTCAAGGTCCCCAGAGCCAAGAACACAGATTAAATCCTACCCAGGCTGCCTACAAGGGCCTTGTGCAAACACAGAAGTAGACGGGAGACAAGTTGCTTTCTAGCTTATTTCCTTGACAATTTCTTCATCATTTTTAGCAACTGAGCCCAGGCAACAAGAATCCAGACGTGGGTTCCCAGGAGCCTGTCTTACCTCAGCCGCAGGGACTCCCTCTGGCGGGCGACAATGCAGCACAATCATGCCTTCAATGGGAACCTCCCTTCCTTGTGGGTCTTGTTCAAAGTTTTTCCGTAAATCTGCAAAAAAAAAAGCATGAAATAGGTGATACTTTGCCTCAAGTCCAGTTATTCAAATTCTATCCAAGTAAAAAAAAAAAAAAAGTAAGCTTAATGTCACAATGAAGACACACACAAATAAGTCACTTGTTTCAGAAATTCCAGAATAAAAGAATCATTTTTCCAAATATTTATAAATGCATGTGAAATAACCTGGACAAAACAGTCTCTGATGTTCTACATTAATACAAAGGATGAAAGAAATAATTAGGAGAGTAGAAAAAAACAAAACAAAACAGAACAACCTCATTGTTTCACGAGTCTTTGCCAGCATTATCTGCTGGGCATCTGATGAAACACTCAGCCTAATAAATTGCCATCCACAGCTATTATGTAGTTGAGACGCACATGTGTTTTTTTCTATTAACTAAAGAATGCATTATTAATCTGTAACCTCTGCCATTCCCTTAGCCCTCTGGGGGGGCTCTAGAAGATGCTAATAGAGTGAGATTACCTATTAGTCTTTTTATTTGTAACCAGGGAGAAGGGGCAACATTCAACCACAACGAAATCTATAACCTATCCAACCAAACATATCATTATAAAACACAACGCCCTCCAGTCAAACAGCAATGCTGGGTATTTGGGTAATGCCCTTCATGGAAGACTCCAGGCACTTTGCAAACAAGCTGTACTATTAACCTTTTACACATGGAAGAATGACACTTGCAGAGGTTAATTGGCTTGCCAGTGGTCACAGAGAGCATCCGTGCCAGTGATGGGGAACAGTACACTAAGCTCCCTGACACCCGGGCTGAGTGCTAACCAGCAAAGCCTTCTCAGGGAAAAGGACATGGATGGACAGTGCAGAAAGAGTCAATTGCATTGCTTTCCACTTGAGCACATGCTGCATTAAAAAAAAAAAATGGTGGGGGAGTTGGCCTTTACTTATCTGGAGGTGTCATGACAACTCTTTGATAATCTTGCAGCATGAGGGTAATTCTTGCTGTCACTTCAAAGCACAGGCTAGTAGGGCAAAGACAGGTTGTTTACAAGTCTTCCTCAATGCAAAAGATTTTGCTCTCCCTCCCTGACAATACATTTTTCTTCAAATTGAGTATCTCAAATTACAGGCTGTGAATTTATTGATTTAATTTTCTTCAGTGCTTACAATAACATGAAATATGTTCTCTGTAAAGAGGAGAGCTCCAGAATCAGTTACATCTTTATAAATTGTATAAATACATTAAACTTGCTTTTAGCAAGTCAAAAACACTCAATGAATAACAAGCATAGCAAGCCATGTATTCACTTTCCTCTGAATTTTACTCTTAATGCTTTCCCCTCCCAGAGGCAACCAATGTCTTTTGTTAGTAGCAGTGCTACATATTTGGAGGTCTTCATGATTATATATAAGGCAAAAGATCTTAAAATGACTCAAACTGCAGGTGGGTGACAAGATCCATTCTCTCATTTCTCCACTGTCCCCTGAGTTTTAAAGCCAGCTTCCCTCTATCCGGGAACCGTAAATTGCCACAGCCCATTTGATTCAGGACTTCTGACTCCAAGTATGATGAAGGTCACATAGCTGACAACAAAACTGTGAAGGTACTGTGAATAAACCCAGAATGAAAAATCTCATGTTTCCTGCACAATTCTCCTCTGCTGTCTCACAAGGGATCTTTGGGTCAAAAATCCCTCCTCCATATGACTTGGTTATTTATCAGAATTATATCACAAGTAGTCTATCATAGAGTGAGAGTGACATTAACATATGAGGTGTCAGTTTGCTGATGAAGGAGCTGTTTTGTTTCGTTTTGGAGATAAGGCCTCGCTCCATCACCCAGGCTGGAGTGCAGTGGTATTTAGCTCACTGCAACCTTGACCTTCTGAAGCTCAAGCTAACCTTCCACCTCAGCTTCCCAAGTAGCTAGGACTACAGATGTGTGACATCACACCCAGCTAATTTTTAAACAAATTTTCTGTAAAGACGGGCAGGGTCTTGCTTCTTGCTTTGTTGCCCAGTCTGGTCTCCAACCCCTTGGCTCATGCAATCCTCCTACCTTGGCCTCCCAAAGTGCTTGGATTACAGGCATGAGCCACTGTGCCCGGCTAGCAGTTGTGTTTTTTGTGGCTTACTTTGTTTGGTTTGTTTATAATTTTTTTTTGCCTTTGCCTTAATTGCTTTGTTTTCTAAAGGAAGTTTTGCTCAGTGCTGCTAAATGATGATCCCAATTTTGACACCACCAACAAATCTATATTTAGCCACATAAAGTATAGAAAACCAACAGTACAAATTTCTATTTACATTCTACTTTTGTGTCCTTTATTTGATCAAGAGAAATGGAAAAGGTAAAAAATACTTAGTTTATGGCTATCTCCACACTACTACATTCACTACCTTATCAGGTGAAAAGACAACTGGAGGGAAGTCATTTTTTTCTCCCCATTCCAGCCTCTTAGTAAAATAGGTAAGTACATATATATATATACGAATACATAATTTACACATTTATGTGTGTGTGTGTGTGTGTGTGTGTGTGTATGAATGTGGGTGTGTATATATGAACTTTATTGACAGTGGAACCTAGAAAAGGATATTGTCCATAAACTAGAAACTTTGAGGAACTTCTAATAGATCTCACAAAGCCAAGACTGGGTAGAAGAAAAGACCAATCCAACCTGCTGCTCTTTCCAAATGACATTTGAAATCATTGGAAGAGTCCTAGCAAGACACACATTTCCCTCCCAAATGTATGCATAAAAAGAACGACAATGAAAGGCAATGGTTGAGGGACAGGGAATAACAGGGCACTGTATATATCTGGATCCAACAGTGGTACCAGGCCACCGATCTGTTAGGGACCTGTAATGATCAGACATCATTACACTAAGTGAGAAACCCAAGTATCGTGGAGCCCTAGTTCTGGCTTATACCTGATACCGGTGCCAAGACACTGACTGCTAAGGAGGGGAAACTTTTGAATCCTAAGGAGGGTAAACTCACCAAAAAATTTCAGTTAGCTATCTGATATAACAGAAATCATGCAAATAAACTTTTTAGACACAGTGGTATAGCTATGATTCTCACCATAGGGCACCCAGTCTAATTTTTTTCTGGAATAGGCAATCTGAACACTTTAATCACCTATATGAGCTCCAAGGCTTGAAAGAAACAGAGAGGAACTAATCCAATTTCTAATAGTAGGGAAAACATCCTTAGCCATGTAACAAGAAATACACCACAAGATAAGGAAACAAACCACAGATCTGAAAATAGATTTCTTCCTCTAAAAAGACATGAAGCAAGAGGCATAATTTTAGATAATTTCTAATTTTAGTTCTTTAAAGTCAAAAGGAAATAGCAACTGAGAATCTAGAGTAGCGTTATAAATAGGATAACATCTGAGATCAAGAAACTGCCACTATGAAGAAAGAAAAAACATAACTGCTGATTTAGAAATATATAAATAAATACGGAGACAGTAAATAGCACATTGAATATTGCAGAAAACTGAACCAGAAGACAGGCATATCAGTCAGGATGTATCAGAAAAATGGCAAGTAAATCAGTTGGTTTAACAGAAAATATTAATATAATAAAACGGAAGGACTAATCAGGCAAAGGGGAAACACAGGAACATTACAGGGAGCCTGGGCCTGGCAAAGGAGCCCCATTCCCTTCTGCTTAATTTATAGATAGACCAGTCGGTATAGACTTGAGAGACTGTTGTGCTGGTAACAGTGTAAGAAATGTCCTCTAGTAGGGTGCTTATGGTGACTTGTTCTGTTTGGTGCATCTGTTACTTATGGCGAGTTGCTTATGTGTTATTTTGCTTATGGTGACTTGTTCTGTATGGTTCATCTGTTTTCCTTGTTCGATCATCAGTTCTATGAAGGGCTCTCTGTCCGAGACTTTCACCCCTCTATTCCCAGTGCCTATTATAATATCTGATACAGGGCAGGTTCTCAGCAAATACTTGGTGAGCAAATGAAGTAAGGGGAAAGTGATAAAGTGACAATGAATTTGTCAGAGGAAGAATGAAATAAATGACAAAGTGGAGAAAGAGGAATACAATATTTCATATAATAGGAATTTTTACAGGACACAATAAGCTGAAAGAAACAAAAATCAATTTAATAATAATAGTTCTCTAAGCTAAATAGGACTGGAGTTTACAAAATGACTCACTGGAAACGAGGCAAACTAGTTTTAAAAAGAAACAACCCTAGATAGATCTTAGACGAAACTTAATTTTAACAAAACTAATAAAATGCAAAAATAAATTTATAAGTATTTTTGCAGAAAACAAGCAAAAAGAATAATGGAACAAGAATATGGAATTTATTTCCTATATTTTTTTGTATATCAGAGTATAATTAATCAAATTATTTTTTATTTTTGGCTTTTGGGGTTTTTTTTGGTAAAAAGCACAGGTGCTAATTTATTTCCAAACAAGTTAGTATTCATGAGTAAGTTAACAACAATGTAGTCGCAGGCATGATAAGGCCATGACATTGTAAGCCGCCACATACTCTTCCTGAAAACATTACCTTATAAAATAAACTAACCAATGAAAAACAACTCAATGCAATAATTTCAGTATTTGGAAGCTGTGGTTTTTAAAAACCTCGCAATGGGCAATAAAAACACTTAAAAGTTTTAAACCTAAATACTTTTTAAATATAACTAAAAATATTCGATAAATATCCAAAGGATCAGGAAAGAAAGATGCATGATATATCATACATATGCATGATAACAAATAGTATGGACTTAAAACTGCTGGGTCCTAGATCTCAGAACTCCACCAGGCAGGAGTGGCCACTGGCGAGGAAGGTGGAGGCTGGAGCCTGTGTTTTTGTTTGAATTTTTGGACCACTACTTATAAGCACGTTGATTCAGTATCTTTAATCTCTCTGCTTCAGCGTCCTCATCAGTGGTATGAGGATAATAATTCACATACATTTTGTTAAGGACTAAATGCTAATATATGTAAAGTTTTGTTTAAGAGCACTGGTTTCTTAACAGAGCTTTACAGAGGTCACATGTTACTAGATCCTATTTTAAAGCCATGATGATTAAAATGGGGTAGCTTTGTCATAAGTCAGACAAATTAACTATAAACCAGTTTATTTTTCAGAGACACTCAAATAAAAAGAATAATGCAGTAGATGATAAAAATGATACATAATGGGGGAAGGTATTAAGATGACTAATTGCCATTTTGGAGAAAAAAATAAAATTAGGTTGATGTCTTTATACCAAAATAAATCACATATTTATAAGAAATATTTTTACATGAAACTACAGCAGTAATAAAATATTTATTGGCTCTTAGGAAGAGGAAGGCCTTTCCAGACTTGACATTGAAGAGCCCTTAAGGAAATGATTGGTAGATAGTGTTTTGTCAAAATTAAAAAATTTTTATCTAAAACATTATAAGCAACATCAGGGGCAAAGGGTTAACAGCCTTAATATGTAAAGAGCTCTTATGAAACAAAACGAAAACAATACCATCAAATAAAATGGCAAAGGGATGTGAAACAAAATTTACACAAGAAGAGATACAAGTGGCTAACAAAAATGTCTAAAAGGGCCAAATAACTAATTATTAAAGACATCTGAATTTTAAAACCATCAATAAATCTCCTTCCTCTTCCAAAGAGGCTTAGTTTTGTTTCTTCATGAAATAATGCCCAAGGTTAGCAAGCATATAAGAAACTCAGCAGTACTAAACATTGCTACAAGTAGAAATGAGCATATATAAAGAAAGAGCTGTAATGCGTACCAAAATTACTTCAAAAGTTCATAGATGAACAGTATGGATTCTTTTTAGCAATAAAAAGGAAAGAAGTATTGATGCATGTTACAACCTGGATTAATCTTAAAAATGCTATGCTAAGTGAAAGAAGCCATTTATAAAAGGGC
Source organism: Ateles fusciceps (assembly GCA_036589455.1). Taxonomy (NCBI): domain Eukaryota; kingdom Metazoa; phylum Chordata; class Mammalia; order Primates; family Atelidae; genus Ateles; species Ateles fusciceps. Next base: position 1,392,383 of record JAZHEH010000424.1, on the reverse strand, counting down.
ACCTATTGTATGATTCATTTATGTGAAATATACAGAACCGGTAAATCCATAAAAACAGAAAATAGATGAATAGTTACCTAGGGCTGCAGCTGAGTGAGGAGTAGGAGAAAGACAGCTAAGATAAATAGTTTTGGTGGATTTTTATAGTGTGAAAGAAATATTCTATAATTGACCCTGGTAATGGTTATGCAACTCTGTGAGTAGACTAAAAACTACCAAATTGTACACTTTAAATAGGTAAATTGCATGGTATGTGGATTATATTTCAATATACTTATTAAAAATAGTTCATTCATATGATTCAATAATTCCACTTCTAAAGTTTTCTTAAAATATAATTAGAGAGCTCCACAGAAAAACGTATGCATAGTGGCATTGCTCAAATAATCATTCATAATTATGAACACTTGCTAATAATCTCAATATTTAATAATATAGGGGTGGTTAATTTTTTGGTGCATTCATACAATGGAACACTATGCAACCATTAAAAATCATAAGCTCAAAATATTTAAAATTATAGGTAAATATTCAGATTAACTGCTAAATAAAATAGAGTGGAGAGCATGATCTCTATCATATGCATATTAGTAGTAAAAATATTCTCTCCCAAATGTAGTAATTGTATTGTTATTAAATGCATCTATTTTCAAATAAAAGTAGGTACACCTGCATGAAACATCCGTTTTGGTACATAATCCTCTTTTTTTTTTTTTTTGAGTTGGAGTCTTACTCTTGTTACCTAGGCTGAAGTGCAATGGTGCAATCTCAGCTCACTGCAACCTCCACCTCCCAGGTTTAAGCGATTCTCCTGCCTCAGCCTCCTGAGTAGCTGGGATTACAGGTGTGTGCCACCATGTCTGGCTAATTTTTTTGTACTTTTAGTAGAGACGGGGTTTTGCTTTGTTGGCCAGACTGGTCTTGAACTCCTGACCTCATGTAAGCTGCCTGCCTCAGCCTCCCAAAGTGCTGGGATGACAGTCATAAGCCACTGCACCCAGCCGGTAGATAATCCTTCTAATTTGCCTTCAGGTGTTCTGTAGAAGTGCAATAGCCTTCTTCACTCACTCACCCTGTTGACCATGGGTTGGACACTGTGCCAGGCAGTGGAGTACTTGACTAACATGCTGTAGACTGCCCTGGCCTTCCCATAGCATATGCTCTAGCAGGACGACTAGCTATTAAGCAATTAAGAGGTATATGTCTGAGTGATGAGATGGAGCAGTGGGAAGTACCCTGTAAATGCAGCACAGTGGGGCCCACATAAATCTAGTGATTGCAGAAAAGTTTATCCGATATTTATATCTAAGCTGAGGCAGAGAAGCTCCTTGCACTGGCTTAAGGCATAACCACCATATTGCTTTCCTTTTAAACATTTATACATATGCTCTCTCACTTTTTTCTTGCAAGTCTCTGCAAAATGCTTCCCTAGCTACCTCTCTTTCCACAAGTTTTCACATCACATGAGGACACTCTTTTATTAGACTTGTCTTCTATTCAAGTATATTGAGAGGGTGGGGCATAAATAGATTTCCACCCTCTGATCTCACTCATAATCGTGTGCACATGGTCTATGGGAAGAAGAAAAGCAGTCACTGTCACATTGTTCTGTATAAGGGAACTGAACCAAGTTGCATACATACTCATAAAGATAGATTTTTGAATGTGGTTTAAAAATATAAAACCTTACCATCTGAAAATAGCAACTGGTGTGGGATTAGTATCTATATTATTATAGTTATAGGAAAAACCCTAAAAAGAAACTACTAAACATTTTAAAGATTTTCCACTGGATGAAATTTTGTATATTAATTATCTCCTTTATCTCTTTCTGCATTTTCCAAAATTTCTGTAATGAATATGGATTACTTTTACAGCCACCAAAAATCATGTCCAAAAAAAGATCCCTTTCTTCTATGAGTTGTCAAGCATCTCTGTACTAGACCAAACTGTATCAGAAGCCAGGAGAGAAGTACATTTTGTTTCATTTTATTGTACCAAGTTTCACTCCTACGATGTCTATCAAAGAAGGAAGCAAGGAAGATCATATCCCTTAAACTTTTCAGAATTGCAAATTCTGAAACACCCTTCTCTAATTTTATTTTAGTCATGGGAATCTGCACATAAAGACCAAACTTTTCATTGGTTCTATTTATTGACAGATTTCTGGCAGGTGGAAGATAGTGGCTTAATACATATTTGTTAAATGAATGAATGAATGAATGAGCAAATGTGAGTTCCCACTTCAACTCATCTGAATAATGACTATGAGCTAATATGCAACTAAGTCTCTGGCAGTTAAAATGACTAGGAAAAACAAAACCATGAACAGGTATGTGCAACAGGCACTGCAAGGATGCTAAAATAACACACTCATTCACTGTCATCTTCACACACACATTGTGTGTGTGTGTGTGTGTGTGTGTGGGTATGCTTGAATAGTACAAACAATCATCAGCACAGATCAATTTGGAGCAGCACTGTTTCTTCTTCACCCCATCACCCTGTTCAGTTCCACAGTAGAATGCCAACAAGGTCCACAACACCTAGAATCAAAGACAGCAGAAGAGAAGAGAGGTGATGAAGCCAGGTACTTGGCTAACCTGTAAATCATATGACCAGCAACAGGATCATCTAGAGTCAGCAGTACCTGCCAATAAGTAGTACATCTGGGGCTAGACCTTGGGAAGCAGCAGCCTCCCTTCCTCACCCCATGCCCTATTTGGCCTTTTTCTCATTTTCCTTTCATGCTACTATGTTAGAAAAGTCATTGTAGCACAAGAAAATCAATAAAAATTCAATTCCGAATAATAGTTCTTTGCAGCTCAGCAACATCAGGGAGTTATCTGCTCATTCAATGTTCTGGCAGTTAATGCAATGAAATAAAAATAATTTACTCATTCAAACCAAATCAGCCAGTGAAAAATCGTAGTCATTTTTTTTAATAGTCATAGTCAAAGCCATTTGTTAAGATTCTAGGAGGATGGTCTGATGTCCTATTAGTGTCCAACTACACTGTATTCAAATCAGCTTTGAATCTTTTCCACCCATATTTTGCTGAAGAAACAACAAACCCCACTTGTCTTACATAAAAGGAATTTGTAACTTACTCAAATACAGATCATTTATTATAATAAAAGGGCTAATTCACATGCAGGACAGATGCACGCCAGCAAAGTCAAAGCCTCCGTGGTTTCGCCTCAATCCTCCCGCCCTGAGTGGTTATGACCTAAGAAGTCAGCTACTGACTGCAGTTCCCAAGGGAAAGCATATAAAAGGCTTCCTGTTAGGTCAATTTTTTTCCTCATTGTGATATTCTTTTGAATTTGACACGTTACATGTGATCCTCCTGCAAGCCTGGCTTAAACCCTCTACCTTGCTTAGAAGTATGGATTCTGCACGTTCCCTTTTTTTTTTTTTTTTTTTTGAGACTTGGAGTCTCGCTTTGTCACCTACAATGGAATGCAGTGGTACCATCTCGGCTCACTGTAACCTCTGTTTCCTGGGTTCAAGTGATTCTCCTGTCTCAGCCTCTTGAGTAGCTGGGATTACAGGCACATGCCACCATGCCTGGCTAAATTCTGTATTTTTAGTAGAGATGGGGTTTTGCCATGTTAGCCAGGCTCGTCTCAAACTCCTGACCTGAAGTGATCTGCCCACCTCAGCCTCCCAAAGTGCTGGGATTACAGGAGTGAGCCACCGCGACCAGCAGATTTTGCACATTTCTTGACCTAAGACCAGTATTGATATTAGGCTGCTCCCGCCTTTCACTTCACGTCTTTGTGTTGAATCTTCCAGTTCTTATTTCAGCTGTGTCTCCTTGAGTGATAACTGGCATTAAAGGACAATGCCACGTATAGATTCCTATACATCAGGAACATATATATATATATATATATATATATATATATAATCCTCTTAGAATTATGTATTATATTCATTTTATTGTATCATTTCACTGCTACAATGTCCATCAAAGAAGGAAGTGAGAAAGATCATATCCTTCAAACTTCAGTTAATTATAAATTCTAAAATATTCTTCTTTAATTGCATCTTACTCATAGGAATCTGCACATAGCACAAACCTTTTTATTGGTTCTGTTTATTTCCATATTTCTGGAACATACATATATATATATATATGCAGACACACACAAACTTATGGTTGCAATAATATAACATATATATATATATATATATGAATGACATCTTCCTAAAATTCCTGAATATTGCAACCATAACTCCTGATCAGTAAATCTTGCAGCAATAATGAAGACAGGCCACCTTTGGCCGCCATTGGATCACCCTACAACTCTCCATGCACTCTCTTCTCTTGATGCTGGGCACTGAGCAGACTCTGTGTACTGGGACAGCAAGGTGTTTGGCTGATGCAAAAGGTCTTGTCATGCTGAGGCTCCTCAAGGCTATTTCTAGGACCATAAAATAACTTTGGGCCTTTGTGAGATCCCTTGTGCTCTGTAATTCCTCTGCTGGTAAATTGCTATTATCAATAAAGCATTTTATAACTAGCACTGCGTATCATTATCCTGTGTTCACAAGTAGTGTAGCTTGTCAGGTAACAGTGGGGTTGCCAAGGGAGTCGCTACGATTGTGCCTGCAGTAGGGACACATTATGCTGCGTTGAGACAGTTCTGGTTTTCTAAAATGCTTTGAGAACTAATTTAACCTGTTTTCTATTGCGCTACTCCCAACACAATAAAATCTATTGTGCTCAGCTTCTTTTGTTTATAAAAACAAAAATCATTCATATTCCAACAAGAAATTGAGAATTTACTGAAAATCTGGAAGACAAAAATCTTAACGATGAGTTTAGGACTGACTGGAAACCAAGACAGACCATTTTTTTCTTACTGAAGAATAAGAAACAAAATACAACTGTGTCTTAAAGAGGCTATAACACAGCCAAACAAGGAGATAGAGAGATCCAGTTAGGGCCATGCACAATGCTTCTTGCCTGTAATCCCTGCATTTGGGGAGGCCAGGAAGGGAGGATCACCTCAGGCCAGGAGTTTGAGACCAGCCTGGGCAACAGTGAGACCCCCGTCTCCCAAAAAAAAAAAAAAAGAAAGAAAGAAAATAAAATAAACAACAACAAAAAATAGTCAGGCTTGGTGCTGCATGTCTGTAGTCCCAGCTACTTGGGAGGATGAGGCAGGAGAATTCCTTGTGCCCAGGAGTTGGAGGCAACAGTGAGCTATAATCATGCCACTTCACTCCAGTCTGGGAAATGGAGTGAGACTCTGTCTCAACACACACACACACACACACACACGCACACACGCACATGCAGGCTTGCTGTAATTTCACGATCCTCTGACCCTCTTAGTACATGCATGGCCGTGTCACTTCTGCCCTTCCTAACCAATCACCTTTCACTATTGCCCTAATGGTCTTCTCTATTGATTGCATTCACTCATGGGTTCTGGTGTCTCAGGGCCACTGCCACTTGCTTCGCTTATTTTGTGCCTTCTACCTTAAGTTGTCACTGCCAACTGCTAATTCTCTTTCAGGATGAGGTTATACTCAAAACAGTAAAAATCTACAAGACCATAATCACTTAAATTCTTCTCAAGTGAATCTATCCTACTGAGTCAATTCATGTGTCATTTCTGCCTGGGGGTGAATTCTGGCCCCAAGGACACATCAGTGGGCACGTGTGGCACCAGAATGACCAACCCTGCCTATGAAGCCACTCAGCACCACTTCCCTTGGCAAGAAAATAATGGGTAGAAACCCCACATGAGGAAATCATGCCTGTAGAAAGGAAGATTGCTGTTTGCTTTGTCTCCAAGTTCCATAGAAGGCACTTTCTGCATATTGACTGCATTGATTTGGTTATGTCAATGAAGGTCAGCTGAAGCTTAACCTAAATGGGAGATCTTAACAAACTTCAACAGGAAACAACATTAACTGAAAATATAGAAACTCTCTTCTGCCTTGTTTTTAAGGCATTAAACCAAGTGAAAATACGCTGATAACTCTTATTTTCTATCTGTACATCACGTTCCACCAAAAGCTATAGGGACAAAATATCTGCAAGTTCCACATTCTGTACATTCGAGAGGACTGTTGTTCTACTTGCTGTGCTAATGGGAAAATTGAGTCCTAGGTGAATGCAGAAATAACCACCAAATCAAAGTGCTTTTGATGGAAAACAAAAACAAAAAAGGAGCAGTGCCTGGAAGCACTGATTGCACCTGGGCTGCTCAGCTCTCAAGTAGGATATGGAAAGACTATGTTGCTCATCTATCTGTCCATCCATCCATCCACCCACCCACCCATTTTAGAGACTGGGATTCACTCTGTCACCCAGGTTGGAGTGCAGTGGTGCAATCATAGTTCACCACAGCCTAAAACTTCTGGGCTCAAGAAATCCTCCTGCCTTGGCCTCCCAAGTAGCTAGAACTATAGGCACATGTCATCATGCCTGGCTAATTTTTAAATCTTTTTTGTAGAGATGGGATCTCACTATGTTGCCCAGGCTGGTCTCCAACTCCTGACCTCGAGTGATCTTCCTGCTATAGCCTCCCAAAATGCTGGGATAACATGCATGAACCACTGTACCCAGCTGTGCTGTTCATCCTGTTGTCAAGCATCCCTTCCCTGAGACAGCTTAATGTCTACATCTCCTATAAGCAGCCATAGAGCTTATCTGTAGCTCAGCATCTGGCTGGGTACTCGAATGCATAATGAACTCCATGGTTGAAGGGACAAATTTTTAAAAATCACATGGACATGGAGAATCATCCCTGACCTTCCTGAGTGACCTCTGAGTCTTCTACAGGAAATTAGAGGAATGTGAACTAGCAACAAGTTTAAGAATAAATGACCTAAAAATAACCTTAAGCTTTCAATACTCACTACGTCATTGTAATTCCCTACCAGATCTGGAGAGGGATGAAATAAAACAAAAGAATAGAAAAGAATCAAAAGAAAAGCCAACCCAGCAGCAAGAAAAACAATTTAACCACATTATTAGTTTTTTGGTTCTTCTCCCACCCATGTCTCCATGAGGCCAGGAGGGTCAATCGGGACAAGATGTGGCCAGTGTCATGAGCATGTAAACACTGGATTTGCCGCCAAGTATCTAGCACTCGGCTTTCAGCATGGCCCCACAAAGCAACTGAGTGGAAGAAAGAAAGCTGTATTTTGCTTTCCTTAAGCCAATCCTGCCAGAAACAGGAAGATCTAGGAACCACTTTGGCTCAAAGTTGTTCACCTTTGGGTAGCAAAATCCATATATTTTTAAGTAAAATGACCCAGCAGAATGCAGATGAAACTATGACAAGAGAGAAACAACCGCTGCACCCCGGAGGATGCTTTACAGAAAAAGTGAATGTTCAACAGCTATGAAATAGGACCTATCATGGGGATCTAAGAAAGAAAAGAAATCCTTGTGGCTGCAACAGAGACCGGAAGCACAGTATAGTAAGGGAAGGTCAGAGAGACATGTGGGTTCATGCCTATGAGGCCAAATGTTCAAAGTTTGGGAAGTCATTGGAAGTTCAACCACGGGAACAGCATGATCTGGTTTGCATTTTTCTTCAAAAGACTGATCATTCCTGTTGCTATATGGAGAATGCATTTCAAGGCAACAAGAGTGGAAGCAGCAAAGAGATTATCAAAGGAGAGAAATAATGTTTGTACCAGGTGTAGAGATGAGGGCAAATTCAAGAGACAGTTTGGAGGCAGAGGTGGCTGGACTTTCTGGTAAACAGGAAGTGACCGAAGGAAAGAGAAGTTCAGGATGATCCCCAGGTCTTGTCAGGAGCCCCTGTGGTGTCTTTACAGAAACAGGAAACACTGGGAAGTAAACACAAATTTACAGCAATAATTTTTTGCTTTTTAAATTTTTTAAAATTACTATGGGTACATAAGAGGTACATGTGTTTATGGAGTTTAAGTGATTTTTTGATACAGGCTTACAATGTGTAAGAATCCCATCAGCTTATTGGGATACCAATCACCTCAAGCATTTATTATTTGTGTGAAGAACATTCCAATTCCATTCTTTTAGTTATTTTAAAATATACAATAAAGTACTGTTTAACAATAGTTCACCCGGTTATGTTATTGAATACTAGATCTTATTCATTCTTTAACTATATTTTTGTACCCATTAACTAGCCCCCCACTTCCTCTACCACCACCCTGCAGCAGTATTGATGGGGTGAAAACCAAAAGGTACTTTTGGGGACATAGCCAGTTACTAGACATCCAAGTGGATGTGTCAGGTAGGCAGCAGACAAAGAATCTGGTAGACAAGGTGCCATATTAAGGCTGGGCATGATCAGAATATAGACATGCACAAAGTCCTGGAGTGAAAGATTCCACTGAAAGAGAGACTGTGGATTATGGAGGGAAGAGGCCTCCAGATGGAGATCTAGAATACTACAACATTTAGAGGTGGGAAGAGAAGGAATCTTGACCAAAAATTCAACTGTGGTGAGTGAGGAGAAGGAAAACCACAAGACAGCAAAATCAAGCCCTCCTTCCAGAGATTATTCTAAAGGTCTTGAGTGAGACCCAGGAATCTTAATTTTTCAAACTTCCCCACGTGATTCTCATGTGTGGCCGGTATCAGAAGTCACTCTGAAAGTGCACAGAACCAGTTAGTTGGTCCCAGAACTCAAACCCAGCTCTTTTGACCTCTACTTCCTTACTCTGTCACTCCTATTCCCTCTCTACACATTTTAAAAATACAAGCCATTTCATCTTCATGCTGATATTAAATTCCCATCTATTCCCCAAATCATTAACACCAGCTATTGTTCTCTCTTTAGTCAAATGTTGGGAAGATGTTGTCTACATCATCTCTGCTTTCTCCTCTCCTATCCATTCCTACATCCACGCTAATCTCCCATCACCCTGGCTCATTACATTGTTTTGTCCAAGTCAACGAAGGCCTTCACCTCAAATGTAACGAACACTTTTCACTTCTTACTCCAATCGTTAGATCCCACTGACCATTTCTTCCTTCATAAATCTTTCTCTACTCCCTCTTGGGTCTCCTAGTGCCTATTCTACTTTTTTTTTCTCTCAGTCTTATTCATAGGCTCCTTCTCCTGTGTTCACCCCTTTACCATTTACAGATTTTCACTCATGGTCTGCTGGTTTTTTTGTGTTTGTTTTTGTTTTTCTTTTCTCATCAGCAATTTGAGAGCCTAGGACTGAGGTGGAGATTGTGCAGTACAGAAAAAAATGTCGGTATTTTTCCTAACAGCCTGCTCCTTCTATCTTGCTGACAGAGGTCTACTCACCTAACTACCACCTACTTGCCAGTGACTCTGAATTTGGTATTTTTGATCCTGCTCTTATATCCTTGAGGTTCAGTCTCATAAATACAGCCACGTGACGAAAGCAGTCCATTGAATATTTCATGGGTAGTTCACACATGACATGGTCAGAAATTAAAACCAGTATCTCATTCTCCAAACTGGTTTAGTTTACTCTAGTCATAACCTAATTAATGGAGTCATTTAAGCCAGAAACCTAGTGAGTCCCAAACTTGAGGGAGTCCCCAAACTCCTCTCTTACTTCCCCTTAGTTCCACATCTAAGCAGTCATAACTCCAGCTAATTTTGCATCCTGAACACTCACTTCCTCTTCAACCCATGCTACGCCTGCAGAAGTTCAGGCCCCATCAACACTCTCATGGATTGTTGCAAAACTTCTTTGCCTTGACTCTTGCTCCCCTTAAATCTCTGACAGCAGTGAATGGGAGGGTTAAGAGTTTTGAAAGTATAATCACATCATTGCCTTGCCTATGACATTTCAATGCCCCCAAACTACATTCTGGACAAATCTAAACACTTAGAGGAGAATTCAAACACCCTGCATAATTTGACCTGTCCACTTCTTTTTGGTAGCCCCATCTTCTGCCACCTTGCAGTTCATTCATTACAAGTATTGTGTTGCTTGCTTTCCCACATAGGTCACATGCTGTGCCATTCTGCCTGTACTGAAACTCTTTCCTTTACTTTGGAATGCACTCTCTAAATGGTTACTCCTCCTTTTTCCTCAGAATTTAGCTCACATGTTGATCAAGAAGTGTACCTTATGCCTCAAGGATCGGTAAATAGTCACTCTTGTTGGCTCCTAAAATATGTTTAACCTACCACAAGCCACATTCCATGAAAACACTTGTTTATATCTCCCTTATTAGATTATAAACTCTTCAAAGAAAGGGACAATATTAATTACTGTGCTGTCTAGAACATGCCAGATAATTATTCATGGATGCCTGATACTGTTACACCTTAGTATTCTTTTACCACCTGGCAAATTTCTGGAATGCACCTTCTGATTCTTCTTTTCCACCTACCTGGTGGAAAGACGTGAAATAATCTAAGAAGACATTCTTAGGCTCAAAGAATCCCCAAAGATGAACTAACGTAAGATTTTTGTTTGTTTTGCCTATCCGCTGTTCATATTATCTGTCAGAAGATTCCTTTAGTGGAGAAAATGAGAGTTGAATTGAAATAAAATCTATCTCCTCTCCCCTGATAAACTTTTACTGATGTTTTTATAGAAATGGCCATCTTACAGGAACTTTTAAGGTGAATTTCACCATAAGAATGGCAGGCTGAATTAAGCTGTGATTTCCTTCAAAGGTAGTGGCTATATTTCTGCAAATTCTTCTTGGTAAAATAATGGTTGCCAATAAATAGCATGAAAGAATACTATTTGGGGAAATTGTCTTTTTCACCATCCGCAGTAATATGCAGTGGAATATGCTTCTGCCTTTGTGGTTCCGTCTTGGTGTTCTTCACTGGGCATGTGTTAATTAAGCGAAAGTAGCACAACTTATATCAATTACACACGAGTCATTCTCTGTTCCTAGAACCACAGTCTCTTACAGTTCAGTGTTGCTCACACTGTCTATTAAAATGTTTCTACTAAAAAAGGAGAAAAATTGATTAACCCCATGCCATCTGTGGGTGGAACCTAAAAAGATGTGGTAGGCACAAAGTAACTTTGAAGTTTCAAATTAAATCTTCAAGATTCATGCAAGTTTTTGCATTTCTCCATACTGTATCCATGTTTTATTTTCACAGATCTAAAGGGAATATAACTGATGCTTCAGAAAGATGTGCCATGTCTATCTGGTGGCTTCTTATATTCCCAGAACACCAAGCAGTATCCCACATGTAGACAGCATTTTGAGAAACATATAGTTAAGAAATGAACCATTATTTAAAAAGTTCCTCAACACAGGTTTGTGTGATGCCTTAATGTCTTCCCATGGTTAAACACAGATTACATATTTTCTTTTCTTTTCTTTTTTTGAGATAGAGTTTTGCTCTGGTTCCCCAGGGGAGTGTAATGGCATGATCTTGGCTCACCGCAACCTCCTCCTCCTCCCGAGTTCAAGTGATTCTCCTGCCTCAGCCTCCCAAGTAGCTGGGATTATAGGCAGGTGCCACCATACCTTGCTAATTTTTGTATGTTTAGTAGAGTTAGGGTTTCACCATGTTGGCCAGGCTGGTCTCCAACTCCTGACCTCAAATGATTTGTCGGCCTCGGCCTCCCAAAGTACAAGGATTACAGGTGTGAGCTACTGTGCCCAGCCACATTTTTCTAAGAATATCATTGAAGTGATATAGTCTCCTGGGCCTATCACATCAGGAGACACATACTGCTGATTTGCCTCATTTCTGGTGATGTTAACATTGATTACTTGATCAGAGTGGTGTATTACAGAATTTTCCTTTGCAATGCTATTAAACTAGTTACCTCTTTATAATTAATAAGTATCTTGTGAAGTGATATATCCAGAAAATGTAAATATCCGGTTTTCCTGAAACTTTTACCCACTAGTTTTAGCCTCCATGCTGATGCTTGTCTGAATCAATTCATATTTTAAAAGATGTCTTTATTCTACAATAAGAAAGAGCTCTCCCTTGTGCCATTTACTTACATGTTCATTCATTCATTCATCTTTTAAAATATCAGTGTAGATTCATGGATTCTTATCTATCTTTGCTATCATTTATTTTCATGCTCAAGTTGTCCCAGATTTGGTGAGCGTGCACCCCCCTCGGGGTGCTGCTTCCTTTTACCATGTTTGAATGGAGGGGCAGTATATGGAACAATGGACCTTCACTCTCAAAAAAAACTCATCATCATCAGAGGCAAAGAGAGTCCAGAGACCTATCCAGATTAAAAAAGGCCAAACTGACCTCACAATTGAATGCAACATAGGATTTAGGAATTTGTTATTAAAGGACATTATTACACAATTGATAAACTACGATAAGGCCCCAAGAATAGATAATAGTGTTTTGTCAAATTATTGATAATAATACTAGTTATGTCAGAAAATGTCCTTGATTTTAAAAACATACCCCACGAAGTATTTATGAACAAGTCATATCTGCACCTTAATCTCAAACAGTTCTGAAAAAAGTTTAATTTTCTCTATACAAATAGACATATAAACACAGAAAGAGATCATGCTAACGTAGCAAAATGTTAACGTTTGAAGATTCTCAGTTAAGTGCTTAAGGGAATTCTTTGTATATACTACAACTTCCCTGAAAGTCTGCAATTATGTCAATTTTTTAAAATACTCTATTAGTCCATACCTCACCAACTCATTGAATGCAGTAATTCCTTCCCCAGTATCACTGCCAGACATGTATTCCTTGCCTGTCTATGTACAGTTTATGGGGGAGTTGAGACATGCCCACTGACAAGACAGTCTTCCTGTCTCGTCAGTGAGCATTTCTAGTTGTTAATTCAACCCCACATGCGCCACCTTAAAACTCAGCTCATGTGATGCTGCCTCTGGCTTTGACCAAAACAGAATTACCCTGTCCCAATTCTCTATCAGCTTGAATGCATGCCTACCTTTTCTAGGCCAATTATTTGCTTTTTATATAATGATTGTATAGTGAAATGATTTCTTGAACCATCACCATTACTGCCACTCAGAGCCAACTTCATGGATGTGTGACCCATGCTGTTACACAGAGCTCCATACTTGATTTCATGCTCTTGCTGTTGATGGTTTAAAACTCTTAATAATTTTTGAACAAAGAGCTCCACATTTTCATTTCGCACTGGGTTCTGCAAATTAGGTAACCAGTCCTGCGGCAGAAAGTCTATGTGGTACTTTTACGTAAAGTGGATACCCATAGGTACGAGGCCTGGCGAGAAAACAGTACCCTTACCTATGTGCCCAGAAAAATTAGCCTCTTCTTCCTTCAAGTGGATGAAATCATATTCTAGAGTGTGCATCTTGGCTAGCTAATGCATACTCCGAATGTGACTGCATCCTCCTGAAGGACAGGAGCTGTAGTTCAACACGCATCTTTTTACTTGGCTACATGCTGTTACTTGGTTAGATGCACAGTTTTATTTGGAAGTCCAGACTTTCATACCCTGCAGTAGTATTCCTATACCTTAATTTCAGTCTATGAAAAAGGACTGAGCATTGACAGAGTAGAATAATATTGCCTCTTGGCTTTGGACGTTTTTTTCCACAGGAGAGAAAGGAGTGTTTCAAGCTTTTGTATGATTTATACAAAATGTTAAGCATCAAGTCTTAACATTATGTTCCATATCATGGGAATATAACCACATTCTGAACAGATAGGAAGGGAACATTGGAGGTATTCTTGGCAGCTTAGGGATCTTCCAGAGCTGTGTACCGAAGGACACAGAGTAAGTGATTCTCATGTGTCCTACCTTCCATTCCCATTTTAGAATGGCTTCATTGCAGTCCTGTTAAGAGTAAACAAATGAGGAAGGACAAAGATGATCTTTATCTGTCCATGTAAGCTATGAATTCACTAAGAAGCCAGATGCCATGCTATCTCCATGGTGCAATCACAACGTACAGCTAACAACGGCCTTCTCCTAGAGCTATAACCTACATTAATACAGTGGCTTTTCAAGCCAAACACATTTATAAAACAAAGGTAATAGGTAAGGTTCTGTAGTAGACTAAGGAGCCAAGAAAAAGAGGGTAATGCAGGTTAAATCTTCAAGCAGTTAAAGATCTAACTAGGGATATAAATCCACAAATACCTTCAAAACAACTATCATTCAGAGTATTTTACATAGTGTGGTAGAAGTACTAAATAGATGTCTGAAAACTCAGAGTTTTAGATATTTAGAATTTATGAAATGTTGAAGTTGGTGATGCCCGAGAGCATTGCGTTCAATGACTTAGTTGGTACGCGAGCCTGCTGGAATCAACAAGCTACAGGCGATTTGCTAAACTGGGTTTTGTAAAGGAAACAGCAAGAAAGACGGCCCTTGGATTTAGGGAGAGTTAGGAGTGTGAGATGGGCCACAGAATATGTTCCAAGGAGGGAAAAACAGATAAGGAAGTCAAGGAGGAGAAAGAGAATCACACATCCCAGACTGTAAGCATCTAGGTCATGCCACTCAAGCAGACAAAACACGCTTATAGGGGTATCACTGGGGGGTAAGCATGGAAATGTATGAGAAAGCTGAATCTTTAAGCCAGGAAGATGTGCAAAGATTTATTTATTTATATATTCAAATTTGTGGGTAGCAGAGGGCCATTAACAGTTTTTAGTGTGTAAGAAATTATTTATCGAAGCCATGAAGCCAAGATCCACAATTGAGGTTTCATTTGATGTCTCTCTTCTACCATTTTCAAAAAATTTTTACCCTTCAAAAAGCAAATGAAAGTAATACTGCTTCAACTATGGGAGTTTCAAAGCTTTTGAGTGAAATTCTCTTCTAATTTCTTCACTCCTTCTTGGCACAATTGCATAGATATTTTAGGGGTGTCTTAAATCAGCAGCATATTTAAATTATATTCAGGATGTATCACATTTTATACATGAAAAAACAAACAAACAAAATAGTGGTTTTCTGCTGTGTTTACTTTCAAGTGGCTAACTTGCTATAACAGGCTTGACTAAAACAGGCAAACATTTCCTTTCTTCTCCAATACCAACAATCACATTGGAGAAAAGGCCCAAGTGTTAAGAAGGGTTTGCCTGGCCAAGGGTTAGTGATACAGGCCCAACATTTTATAAGCAGATAAACAAGAAGGAGAAAAACAAGGAAGAAAATAAAGGGCTAGGCAGCCAAATATTCACACATGAAAATAAACAACAACAAATAATTGAATATTCCTAGCTTTGACAACCATCCAGCAGCAGAAGTAACAGATGCCACGGCATGCCCGTCTATCTCTGGCTCTATTGAACCAGACAAATGAGAGGAGGCCCGTGGGAGTCGTTCCCTAGAGACAGACTTCTGCCAGTTTTGTGGGGTAAATGTAGGTTGGTTTTATTTATTTATTTTTACCTTTATAAAATCACTTTTGAAACTAGGCCTCCACAATTTCCAGCCCCAGGCAGTTGGACGGCAGCCAACATCTTCCTGACACAGTGAGGAATTATTAAGAAAAAAAGCAATAGTTTAAGATAACAGGCACTTTGGCTTTGGCTCCTAAAACAAAATGTGTGCGCATGCATGTGTACACACACAGACACACAAGCTGTAACTGGACCATGAGGGGGAACGCAATTTACTCATAAACAGAATAAGAAAGGAAAGCTATTACTGCTTTCCTCAAGCAAACACTCAAAGGCACATAAACTTTTTTCTATTATGATTTTTAACCTTCCATGTAACAGAAAAGGATTAACATAGCT
This sequence comes from Ateles fusciceps, assembly GCA_036589455.1. Classification (NCBI taxonomy): domain Eukaryota; kingdom Metazoa; phylum Chordata; class Mammalia; order Primates; family Atelidae; genus Ateles; species Ateles fusciceps. Next base: position 1,376,718 of record JAZHEH010000424.1, on the reverse strand, counting down.
TAGTGACAACAGAACTCAGGGAGAGAGGGTGAAAGATACAGGACCTGGTTCCATATCTGCTATTAGCTGGGTGACTTTTGGTCACCTAACTTTTTTTTTTCTTTTCTTTTCTTATCTAAGAGATGTATTCTTGCTGTGTGTCCCAGGCTGGAGTGCAGTGGCTATTCACAGGTGTGATCAGAGGACACAACAGCCCTGAACTCCTGGGCTCAAGTGACCCTCCCACCTCTCTTCCTGAGTAGCCATGACTACAGGCATGCACCAACATATCCAGCTCACCTAACTTTTGCCTTTTGAAACATCACTTTCCCAGCTGTTAAGTGAGGAATTTAGGTGAATGGTTAAATCAACATTTTCCAAATAGTTGCTTCAGAAACATATTTTAGGGTCTTATTACTAAAAGTATGGTCCACAGACTCAATGGCATGATCCATACATATCCAGGGACTTCACTAGAAATATAAAATTGCAGACCTCATACCAGCCATAGCAAATCATTTTAACCGAATCACCAGCATTTTAATAAGAGCCTAGGTGATTTTTGCATGCATGTTAAAGTTTGAGAAACACTGCTTCTGGGCAAGACATCCCCAAGGTGATCATATAATCACCTGGATACAACTGGATACAAACACGCCTTTCTAGGTCCTTTCTCCAGTCTCAACCCGAAACCCTGGGGTGAAAGCTAGGACTCTGCATACTTAACTGAATCCACTTCAGTAAATACATGCATTATATAAATTAATTAATTTTGTTCATATTATTTCCTTTAAAGTCAAATGATCTCTAAGCGATATCATTCTAATGAGCTTTCTGGTATTTTTGTAAACATTGGTTAAGGTGATCATGTCAAGAACCTATGGGTCAATGCATCACTCAGCTGAATTGTCCCAGACGCTACAGAGGTTTAGCCCATACAGTTTTTTCAGTTTTGTTTTTTTGTTTGGTTTGTGTTTTTGTTGTTGGTGTTTTGAAAGAGTCTCACTCTGTGGACCAGGCTGGAGTGCAGTGGCACAATCTTGGCTCACTGCAACCTTCACCTCCTGGTCTCAAACAATCCTCCCACTTCAGCCTCCCAATTAGCTGGGACCACAGGCACATGCCATCGTGCCTGTCTAATTTTTTGGATTTGTTTTTTTTTTCCTAGAAACGGGGTTTCGACATGTTGGCCAGGCTCATCTCGAACTCCTGGGCTCAAGCAATCCGCCTGCCTCAGCCTCCCAAAGTGCTGGGATTACAGGCATGAGCCACTGAGCCCAGCCTGTGGCAGTTTTAAAATTAGTAATTCTTGCTGGATAATTGGTTAAATGCAGGAAACATAAGGGGCTCTGATGGTGAACTCCAACAATTTAATGAACAATATTAAAATGATACTAATTTTGCAAAGCCCCCTCAAGATGATTGTCATCAGATTCATAAGCTACATTCATCTATCAAAATCCTCATTTAGCACATTAAGATGTCTCTAGTACTTCAAAAACCAATCTTAAAAAGAAGAAACATAGTGAATTATACCCAATTTAGCTTTTCATTTATTGGGAATAAAGACTATCCTCACGCACAGTGTGTCACTTGCAGGAAAGCGCTTACAAATAGCAGCCAGAAATCTCTCTTATCCCGATATGACATGAAAGACATTTTTTTTCGAAAGTGGATTTTTTCTTTTCCCTGAAAGCAAATCAAAAGAATTCCAAGCAAGGTCTAAAGGCAATTCCTCCACCCCCCCCCCGACTCTTGATGCCATTACACTAGTTAAATTTCAATTTACATTTTAATGTACACTGGTCCCCAGGTCAAATGCAGTATTTAATGACAAATCATGTCTTGACTTGCATAAATAATTTTAAATAAATTAAAAACCCTCTCACTTGCTACATGAGAAGAAACTAAATATGTCTTACAAATATTAGATATATTAAGTAAACTGAATATAGGCTATAATATTCAGACATATTTTTATTTAAAAATCACATCCTTATCACATCTTTGATAAAGATACAGAAGAGTGACAAAATATTTTTTAGATCTCTAAGGCGACTTGTGAGATTATCAGCATAAAAAATATTTTATGATTCTAAAAAGGTAGGAAACGATAGAAAAGTGTTTTCTGGGGCCAGGCTCAGAGGTTTATGCCTGTTATCCCAGCACTTTGGGAGGCCAGGAATTCAAGTAGCCTGGGCAACATAGCAAGACCCCATCTCTGTCTCTCACTTTCTCTCTCTCTCTCCCCCCCATATATATGTATATATACACAGACACACACACATACACACATATATCTATATATGTCCATAATTCACACAAAAATTACTACGTTACTAAAATTTTAATTCAATTAGTTTCAATAAGGATTAACACACCTGCAAATGAAAGATGCTGGTGCTATGGAGAATCAAATATATCATAAAATAATAGCTGATGATTGATAAATGTTCATCAGTGCCAGGCACAGTTTTAGATATAGTTTACCTCTAATTATCAAAATAATTCTATGAACTAGGCACCCTTTTATCAATGAAAACATTAAGACAGAGAGAGAGAAAATAATTTGCCTACCATCACAAAACTCAATAATGGAACTGAAGTTGGAAACCAACAGAACTCTGGAGTCTGGGTTCCTCCCCATGCCATGCATGTATGAAAGTAGAAACTGCAGGAGCAAAGGCACATGTCAGACACGTGAGGGTGACACACAGAAGTGCAAAGTGTTTGAAAGGACAAAGAATACTATACCCACGAATGGCAATTGGAAATTAACAAAGATCTATTTGAACCATTCTTTGCAACATTTTGTAAGCAAAAAGAAAGCTTTTCCTTGGACAAAACCCCTGGAAGTTTCTAGCAGCAAGTGGCAATGAAGAATTAAGTGAGCAAGAAAGATGGAGGTGGGAAGGATGGGCATGTGCAGAGATCAGGGAGATGCTATTTACAGTAGTTCAGAGAATAGGTCATGTGGGCCTCAGAGAAGTGAACAGGAAAGGAAAAGTGAGGGTGAGCAGAAAAACCTGAGGGGCCTACACTGAAATCCCCTCTGCTGTTTTGCAGAAAGAACCTTGAAATTACCTACTTTAGGTTGACTCAAGTCAGATGCCCTGGCTGGCCTGATTGAGACCACACTGGGAGCACAGATGTGAACTTGTTAAGAAGAGATTAAATGCAAACATATTCCGTCTCTCAGCTGATCTGCTACTTTAAAGTCATAAAATAATCGTTGGCTAAAATTAATTAACTAAATAACTATAGGAAAATATTTCCCATGGCTCTCAAATCAAGAGCATGGCTTATGAGGTGACCCCTTCTCCATGGCCTATTAGAACTCAGGCAACACCCAGGAGAGGGCCACCCCAAATCGTCAGTAGAATGAAGGTGAAATACATATTTTAAGAGGAAGATTTCATTTCCCAGGAAACATAAATGTCTCTATAAATAGCAATTCACTCCTATTCTTTTTTTTTCATTGTTTTTTTTATTTTTTATTTTTTTTTAATTTTTATTTTTTTTTATTGCATTTTAGGTTTGGGGGTACATGTGAAGAACATGGAAGATTGTTGCATAGGTACACACATGGCAGTGTGATTTGCTGCCTTCCTCCCCCATCACCTATATCTGGCCTTTCTCCCCATGCTATCCCTCCCCAACTCCCCACCCCCTTAATCCCTAAACCATCAACATCTGCTATGAAGAATTACTTGAGTCCTCAAATAAATCTCTCTCGTCCTGTATTTTTTATGACACTCTCAAAAGGCGGTATTTGAATAAAACAACAATAACCATCTCTTTCCCCATCTCCTAATTTCTTTTCGGAAGGGTTATTACAGTCCTGGGCACACAAAGGAGGTCTTCTGGGGATCCATGGAGGTGGAATAATAAAAGTCGGAGGGCTGAAGACATTTTCAAGGAGGAGAAAAGAAGTTTGTGTATTTATGAACCTTTTTTAAAATTATAAAAACACTGATCCTGAAATATGATAACGAAATCTTGGACTTTCCTGAAAAGCAATTTTCTTTCTTTCATATTATTTGCCAAGTGTGTATATTTTTTTCATCCTACTTGGGTCAAACTAATGCAGTTTTAAAACTCATTTCCATGTTTTAAGATTCAGAGAGAAGAGATTGAACAGTAGGCTATAAAAATCCCTTAATGTCTTTAATGTAGTATTTTTGCAGATCTGCTGGAAAGTAAACAGTCATTGCTCAATTTTTCCCCTAAGTGCCCCTTGAACTTTGTCATTGATGGGCAACAGCAGACTCCACTGGAGTGAATTTCATTCTCTCAGGAACGGGTTCTTCCTGGCATTGTTGAGACACCTGCACTCTGACCGTCTAGGCAGAATCTCTTAGCCAAACTGATTTGCTGATTGTACTCTGGAGGAAATTATCAAACTTACTTATTTATTTTTTGAGAAGGAGTCTCTTCTTTCACCCAGGCAGAAGTGCAGTGGAAAGATCTCAGCTCCCTGCAACCTCCACCTCCTGGGTTCAAGCGATTCTCCTGCCTCAGCCTCCCCAGTAGCTGCGACAGACACACATCATGCCCGCTAATTTTTGTATTTTCAGTAGAGACGGAGTTTTACCATGTTGGCCAGGCTTGTCTTGAACTCCTGATCTCAAGTGATCCTCCCACCTCAGCCTCCCAAAGTGCTAGGATTACAGTCATGAACAACTGTACCACACCTGGCCAGAAATTATCAGACATTTTAAAATATCATTTAAAAGAGTAAATTTAAGTTCTCTTATCTACATTCTCCAGAAGCATCTGACATCTCTGAAGTCACTCTTCAGCTCTATTTAACTCTCATTTGTGTTCTTACAAGACAAGGTCACCCAGAATGTACTTACAGGCTATACGCACAGAGGCCTTCCTGCTCTTGGAGGTACCCAGGTGGCTCCACGCCACACACTGGCACCAATAGTCCTCGGGCCCGTGGAAGTCCTCCACCTGTTGCCTGGTAACATTGATGAACACCTCGCGGACCTTCAAGCCTGATGGTAGGAGAGAGAGAAAAAATCAGCTGAGGCTGTTGTATTTCTCAAACAGAAAATTAAGGTTAGCCAAATCTTTTCTTTTTAATTAAACAATCCTGTTTTTAATCAAGGCAAGGTTTTAATTACTTTGACAATAATATATTACTGCTAATTAAATTTCAACAGCTGAGTAGGCTGGAAAGCACATTTGTAAAGTATTACCAACCAATTGTGGCTCCCAGGCAATAGAATAGTTCTCGCAATACCTTGACACAGTACTGTTTGTCTTTCTTTGGTACTACATTCCTCAAAGACTTTGCACAATGTTAATTGGTGGGATTCTACTAGATTTTGCACAATGTTAATTGGTGGGATACCACAAGCCAAAGAAGGCCTCCACACACTAATGCCAGGGACACAGTTCGAAGTTGTTCTAAGGCCCCTACTTCCGGGTTTGGCAGCTGGGGAGGGTCATTGTAACAGTATGGCTTAGAAGAAAGGAGGTAATGAACATGTGCAGATGGGGTGACCAGACTGAAAAGCCGAGGAAGGAACAAGTCACCGGCATCAAAGGCTCAGAACAACAAAACCAATTGGACCAAAAGAAGGAATGAGCACAAAGAGGAGACAAGTTGAAATAAGTATTTTTCTTTTAGTGATGGGGGTCTCACTATGTTGACCAGGCTGGCCTCAAACTCCTGGCCTCAAGTAATCCTCCCATTTTTTCCTCCCAAAATGCTGGGATTATAGGTGTGAACCACTGTGCCCAGTTACATGTGATATTTTGATACATGTATACAATATGTAACGATCAAATCAGAGTCAGTGGGATATCTATCACTTAAAACATTTATATTTTGCTTTTCTGTATTTTTTAACAATGTATCATAGTACACATAAACCAGGTTAGTCTTAAAGCCCTGAGAAGAGAACCCAGGGAGGGCCCCATAGTAATGGTATGAGGAGTTGAAGAAAGAGGGATTTTTATAGAAAGAGTGGCTAGGGGCACAGCAGTGAACTGAGATGGAGCTATTAAGACCACAATCTTTTAATTTTTTCGGTCACTTTACAGTCTCCTTTTAAAATTAAACAAATTGTTTGGTGCTTCTAACTGGAGAGTGTGAGTTTCTTTTCCACCTTTGACCAAGGACTATCAACCATTCTTTCCTTGGGAAGAACAGTCGCCCTGTGCCAAGGATGGAGGGGGCACCTCACTTGCCTCATCAGTTACCTCATCACAAACAGGAAGGCAGCCTTTCCAGCCAGCATGTCCTCTCTATCTAGCACACATTCTCTGAGGTTGTGCCTTGTTCTAGGATAGACAGTGTGGGAGAAGAAGAGGCAATGCTTATTGAATTCCACCTAACCTCCTCGTAATCATGATAAACCCCGAACCTATTTGCTCCTTATATTTCCACAGTACTCTGTGGCAATGCATGTTATTGTGTCCCTACTTTGCAGAGGAAAGAACTAGGACTCAAAGAGGCTATGTCATTTGTCCACAGTTACAGAGTTTGTAAATGAAGAGTCCAAAGTTTGAGACTGGTGGTCTTACACCAAAACCAGCATTATGTTCAGGTGCCTTTCAATGATTCAGTTCTGTCCCTTTATTTTAGGTACTTACACTTAATTATGGCAATATGATTAATACGTGGAACTCTTTTTAAAATTAAGTACATAACTATGCTTTTTCCTTTAAGTCCAAAAGAAATTCAGGGGATAGAATCATCACTATAATCAAAATGAGTTCAAAACTCTCGATGGAGGAGGTGGATCATGATTATATCTTGGTTGCAGGATTTGAAAAACAAGAATGGAGGTGTAGGATTAGTCAGGCTGGGGAAACATTCCCTTCTACCCAATCAGTAACATGTTATTTATAGTGTGTGATGAGACATGGTTGTGGCCACATAAGTCACCATGTGCAGTCTGAGGTGTATTTTCTAAATTTGTAGGAGGAACCCACATAACAGAAAATCATCTTGATGACAGTTGATAACTCACGTTTCCCCTGTTTGTGAAAAGTACAAAAGTACCATGTTTTCCCTGTCAGAGACTAAGGGTCCTGAAAGCTAACTCCTAAATCAAATAGGAGAAAAGGAGCCTTAGAGGTGATGTTGTTGTTTCTGCTGCTTTGTTTTTTCTTTCTTTGTACTTGAATGAAATATGAGTGGGCAAAGTCCAGGAGAAGGTGGAGTTGGCATGCAAAGGTGACAGGAAAGAATATCACAGAAAGTGGAAATAAAGGAAGGTGTTAAAAAATTGTTAGAAGCAGACAAAAATATACACTGGGGAAAGGACACCCTAATTCAATAAATGGTGCTGAGTAAACTGGATCTCCAGTGCAGAAGAATGAAACTGGACCCATCTCACCATATACAACAATTAACTAAAAATGGATTAAAGACTTGAATGCAGGACCTTAAACCATAGAAATTCTAGAAGAAAATCTAGAAAAAGTCTGCTGAGAAAACCTAGAAAAAGTCTACTGGACACTGGCCTAGGCAAATAATTTATGACTAAGAACCAAAAGCAAATGCATTAAAAACAAAAACAAATGAGACTTAAACTGAAAAGCACAACAAAAGAAATAAGAGAGTCAACAGCCAACCTACAGAATAGGAAAAAAATATTTGCAAACTATGTATTCCACAAAGAAATAATATCCAAAAATCTACAAAGGACTCAAGCAAGCCAGCAAGAAAAGACAAACAATCCCACTAAAAAGTAGGCAAACATCATGAACAGATTTTTCAAAAAAAGATATACACGTGTCCAACAAACATAGAAAAATGCTCAACATTACTAATCATGAGGAAATGCAAATTAATACCACCATAAGCCACCACCTTACCCCAGTCAAAATGACCATTATTAAAAAGTCTAAATATAACAGTTGTTGGCATGGATGTAGTGAAAAGGGAATACTTATACACTGTTGGTTGAAGCGTAAATCAGTAAAACCTCTGTTGAAAACAATATGGAGATTTCTCAAAGGACTACAAGTAGATCTGCCACTTGATCCAGTAATCTCACTACTGGGTATCTACTCAAAGGAAAAGAAATCATTATATCAAGAAGATACCTGCACACATATATTTATCACACCACAATTCACAATTACAAAGAAACGGAATCAAGCAAAAGGCCCATCAAGCCAATGAATGGATAATGAAAATATATTATATCATGGAATGTCACTCAGCCATAAAATAAGAATAAAATCATGTATTTTGCATTAACTTGGATGGACCTGGAGATCATTGTCCTAAATGAAGTAACTCAGGAATGGAAAACCAAATACTGCATGTTTTCACATCTGATTGGGAGCCAAACCATAGGTATGCAGGGAAATACAGAGTGCTATAATGGACACTAGAGTCTCAGAAGCAGGGAGGATTAAACAGGGTGAGGGATATAAAACTACTTATAGGGTACAATATACACTATTTGGGTGTCAGGTATGTTAAAAGCCCAGACTTCACCAATATACAATTCATCCATGTAACCAAAAACCACTTGTACCTCTGAAGCCATTATTATTTTTTTTAAGTTTGTTAGGACAGAAAGCAGACTGGAGTGGAACATGCATATTAGAAAGTAAAGCTGAGCAGGTAAGATGGAGGCAGTAGGCTCTGGAGAAGAGGGCTTGCCTTATGTTTTCCTATCTGGCCAAATGGTCGATGATCTCCTTTAAAGAGTAGAACGGAGGAGAGAGAACATCCATCAATGCACACAGGTAGGAGGAGGTAGAGTGACTTTAGTACGCCAGAGCTCCTGTATTACAGAACAGGGAGACCTATTAAAGCAGAATATACTCACACTTTGAGAAGCGGAGTCTCACCAAAGAAGCATTCAATAACCTTTAAGGTAAGAAATGTGTTCAAGCATTTTACCCAGCTGCTACAGAAGACACATTCATCTCTTTAGCACATAACATATTCTCTAGAATGGACCATAGGATAGGGCATAAAACAAGCCTCAAAAAATTAAAGAAGAAACTGAAGAAGAGAGGATACTTCCAAACTCATTCTGTGAGGGCAGCATTACCCTGATACCAAAACCACACAAAGACACAACAACAAAGCTACATGCCAATATACTTGATGAATACAGATGCAAAGATACTCAATGAAATACTAGCAAATCAAATTCAGTAACACATTAAAAGAATCATTCATCATAATCAAGCAGGATTGATCTGAGAGGGTGAGGACACTTCAACATAAGTAAATCAATAAACATGACATATCATATTAACAGAACGAAAGATAACAAGAAAAAAGTGATCCTTTAAATAGATGCTGAAAAAGCATTTGACAAAATTCAACATCCCTTCATGATAAAAACCTCAAATAACTATACATATAAAGAATATACCTCAAACAATAAAGTCCATATATGACAAACCTACAGCTAACAGTTTACTGAACAGAGAAACACTGAAAGCATTTCCCCTAAATCTGAAACACAACAAGGGTGTCCACTTTACATTTTTATTGAGCGTAATACTGAAGTCCTAGCCAGAACAATCAGGCAAGAGTAACAAGTAAGAGGCATTCATTTGGAAAGAAAGAAGTCAAATTAGCCTTGCTTGTAGATGACTTGGTCGTATATTTAGAAAAATGTAAAGATTCCACTAAGAAATGTTGGAATTGATAAATTCTGTATAGTTTCAGGATACAAAATCAATGTACAAATACCAGTAGCAATTAAATATGTTAGTGGTGAATAATCTGAAAAAGAAATCAAGTAAGCAATCTCATTTACAATAGCCCCCCACGCCCGCACCCCCCCCCACAAAAAAAAAAAATACCTGGGAATAAACTTAACCAAAGATATGAAAGGTCTCTGCAAAGAAAATGATGAAACTCTGGTGAAAGACATTGAAGACGACATTCACACACAAAAGTAAAAATATTCCACGTTAATGGATTGCAAGAATTAACGTTATTAAAATGTTAATACTATACAAAGCAATGTACAGATTCAAGACACTCCTTATTAAAATACCAATGACATCTTTCCCAAACATAGAAAAAGTAATCCTAAAATTTGTATGAACTCACATAAAACCCTGAATAGCCAAGACCAAGGGAACCAAGAACAACATTGAAAAAAGGATAGTGTCTTCAATAAATGGTTCTGGGGAAACTGGACATCCACATACAGAAAAGCAAAATTGTACCCTTATTTCTCACCACATAAAAAAAGCAGATCAAAATAAAAAACAAATCTAAGACATGAAACTATGAAATCAAGAAGACACTGAGAAAACTCTCCAGGACACTGGTTGAGCCAAAAATTTATTTACTAAGACCTTAAAAGCACAGGTAACCAATGTAAAAATAGAAAAACAGGATTACATCAAGCTAAAAAGCTTCTGCACTGGAAAGGAAATAAGCAACTAAGAGACAACTCACAGAATATGAGAAAATATTTGCAAACTATCTACCTGACAAGGGATTAATAACCAAAATATATGAGGAGCCCAAACCACTCAATAGCAAAAAACAGAACCAAAGATTTACGAATGGGCAAAGAATCAATACCCGAATAGACATTTACCAAAAGAAGACATACAAATGGCCAAAAAAATTTTTTTAAATAGCCAACATCTGTAATCATCATAAGGGAAATGCAAATCAAAACCACATCTCATCTTAGTTAAAATGGTTTTTGTCAAAAAGAAAAACAATAGGTACTAAAGAGAATGTGGAGACAGATAACCCTCATATACCATTTCGGGGATGTAAATTAATATAGTCACTATAGAAGACAGTATAAAGGCCATATATGACTAAAAATATATATTCCATATGATTCAGCAATCCCATTACTAGGCATATATATCTCCCTCAAAAGGAAATCAATATATCAAAGAGATATGTGCAACCCCATGTTTATCACACTATCCACAATAGTCAAAATCTGGAATCAACCTGTGTATCCATCAATAAAGCAATGAAGAAAATACAGGGTGTGTGTGTGTGTGTGTGTGTGTGTGTGTGTGTGTGTGTGTGTAATGAAATATTCAACCATAAAAAAGAAATGAAATCTTGTTATTTGTAGCAACACAAATGAAACTGGAGGTCATGTGTTAAGTGCAATAAGCCAAGCACAGAGACACAAATATCACACGTTCTTACTCATATGTGAGAACCGAAAAAGTAGATCTCATAAAGATAGACAGTAGACTGGCTACCAGAGGCCAAGAAGGGCAATAAAGAGATGAAGGCAGGTTGATGAATGGGCAATAAAATACAGTTAAGTAGAAGAACTAAAATCCAGTGTATGATAGTTCAGTAGAGTGACTATAGTTAACAATAATCTGTTGCATATTCAAAATAGCTAGAAAAGAGGAATTTGAATATTCCCAGCATAAAGATAAATGTTTGAGGTGAGGGATATTCCTATTATCTTGATTTAATTATTAACCATTATATGAATGTATCAAAATATCACACATACCCAAAATATGTAAATTTATTATGTATCAAAGAGAAGAAATAGGTTTAAGCTAATGGGAAGCACTTTCATTTTTTCACTTTCCCCATCTTATAAGAATATCTAGCTATCGATTTTTTTCAGCTTGGAAATGAAGACAAGCACCATCTTGAAATGGTTCAGGGTTATCATGTTTATAACATAGGAAATTTCCAAATCCAAATCACAAAACTCACTGTGATTTAATCTTGGCACCATAGTGTTTGAAGAGTACCCAGGATTTTTTTCAATAAAGTGTTGTAAGACATTTAGACATGGCAGTGACTTTCAAGAAGGAAGAAGTTGACACTCACAGATACCTAGAGACAGGAGGCACAGCAAGCCATATAGAGCCACATGAGGAAGCACCAGGGTCTTTCAGGAGGCAGAAGGGATGGGGGAACACGTGGGAAGGGGCCTTTCTACCGTGGTCGGCATGAGAAGAAACAGAATATGCTGGGATTGGCTACCTTGCATAATGTCAGCGGGCTCTGGGGCATCATAGCTACCTTGTTGTCTGGTACCTAGTCCTGGGGTTAGGGTAGGGGAACAGTGGTCTGGAGTAGAAGAATGTCATAGAAATGGTGGTTAGGGGTGTGGCCTCTGGATTGCTTGGTTTACATATGAAAGGTAAACTCACAGGCAAGTTGTTTGCTCTCTCAGGAATTAGCCAGTCCTGGGCAGGGCAGTCCCTACAGGGTCAGCAAGGCTCCAACTAGAAAACATGGCCACATAGATAAAGAGCTACACACTGTGTTTGGAAAGCATATACAAGGGACCAGGGCACCCCACTATGAAGATTATATCTGCTCTTACCCCATTCCTGTTAGGAGGTTTTGTACCCCTCATTCAGGCTAACCACGGTTGGGAGGAAAATGTTGAAGTCATGATTTCAACATTAGGATGGTGCAGTTACCAGCAGAGGCTCCCCACGTGATCAGCAGAGCAAAGTGCCTATGAAACAACTGCTCCAAACAGTATTTTCCCAGCCAGTAGCATCACAGTGCAGGCTTCTTTAAAAGGCCACAAGTGTCACTGCCATCTCACAAAAGCTATATTCTCTGTCTAGATTAGGCCTTCTTCTAACATGAGGTCTTCAGTTTTATCAGACTATCCCTTCTAAAAGAAGCCTTGGCAAATCATGAATTCTTTGTATCTATTTTTCCCTACCATAACAAGAAACAACTATTGAATAATACAAACAATTTTTAAATACATTAGTTCTCAACTCATCACTGATCAATGATATACATATACATCTTTACATATATAGTATACATGTATATATACATACCCATATACATATATATGCGAGTGTATGTGTATATACATATATGCATACATATATGTGATATATTCACACATGAGAAATATCCAAAGGATGCGGCTTTAAGAAAATTGCTCTTCCCCTATCTCTTCCTCCACTGAATTTCATGTAACAGTATTCAAGCAGAAACAGCGATCTACTTCTATATCTCCAGAGATAGCAGCTAGTTCATAGAAAATGCTACAGGGGAGCAGCAGTTCCAGGCAAATAAAAAATGGCATGTCATAAATAAGAGTAGCATTGTGCCTGATAACTTGCATAACTCTAATAAGCATAGAAAAGTCCCAACCCTTTAAATTATTGTGAAAATTATAACCATCAGCCTTTGTTATGGAGTCTTAAAGAATACACAAATATGACTATGGTACTGATATGCTAATAAGCTTTCTATGCCATTGAATGGTTTAGCTGTAGATAGACTAATGTTGGCAGCAGATGAATAATTGCTCTGCATGTACTAAACATAACAGAGCAGCACAGAACTTCATCATTTGTCAGCTTTATTTGTTTAAATGAGAAAAATGCTGACAACAGTTACTGCTATAATCCCCTTATTTATCAGATAGAAAACACTAGTTACTCTTAGCAGGTCTAATCCTGTTGGGAGACTAAAAGTAGAGGATTTTCAAACTAATTGAAGGTATATGCTTCACTGTGCAAGGAAGAGAAATGCAAAAGAGAGGAGGAAAGAAATGGAGAGGGGTAAGGAAATAAAATGCTTTATTTCTGGTCAACTTTTAATGAAAGGGCGACAGTCACAGACTAAGATCCTAACTTGTTCTGGACAAAACAGAGAATTCTGGAATAGTATTTAGCATTCAGTACTATGCCAACCACAGCCTGGCGCCTACCAACAGCTGGCTCTGAGCTTTTTATCTAGTGCTCATTATTGCACTGACACAAAGCCCGTCAGCAGCATCATGCTGTGGTTACCGCTTCCAGCCGGTTCTCAGACACACCTAGTGATGGGCACTTGGGGGAGGAATTTGACACAGTTCTCAAATACTTGCCTCCCCCACTCAGCCTTATACGTCAATCATTTGGAAGTTCTCTGTAGCAGGATGCTCAGCTTACCAACCGGAATCACTAGATTCAAGAACGAAGTGAGAATCGCTTCCCTGTAAGATGTTTCTCATACCCCCAACCATACAGAAGCAGTAAATGACCAGCCATCTAGGTTGTGGTAGAATGGTTTTCTCATCCCAGGCTTGGTGCCTGTTTTCTGAGTCCTTTCCATTTCAATGTTTCCCTTTCTTTGTGCCTCATCGTCCCCATTTTAGCGCTTCATGATCGGGGCTGAGAGAATGAGTGTTCCATGCTTTGTAGACAAAGTCCCAAAGAATCATTCCAATACAACTTCCTGAGTGATGTAGGGCCTTGCTCAGTTCTCTGGGGAAAGAAACAAAGCAATCAAATTTCCTTGAAAAGCAATAGCGGGCCATGTAGGTCAAGATGGCCAGGGGCAGACCTGTGTTACTCATGGTTAAATTATTACAAGCTTGCTTTGCTTTTTATACACGGAGATTTGTGCCACGGATCAAATATTGAATTAAGAAAACTCCAACTATGTTTCAGTGAAATAAAAGCAGGATCAAGTGGTAACAGGAGGACTGTAGTAAAGACCATCTGAGAGCGCTTTATAACCGCGGAACCCTGCGGTGTGGTTGCAAGGCAGCAAAGACTGCTTTGGTCCCACGATCTCTTCCCAATATAGGGTCTGCATGAGGATCTCATAAAGAGGGCTTGTGCAAGAACTCTGGGAAGGAATGCAACCTCTCCTCACAAGACTCGGGAGGGTATTTGCAGATGGGAGCTTGTGAGGCTGGAAAGCCTTACAAGGCAGAGATAACCGGACCACCACAGCTCTGCCTATGCTCTCAGAGTATGGAGTAATTTTGATTGCTGTGTCTGCAATCCTCGATAGATAAAAGCCCCTTGATGCACTGTATATGATCAGACCCTATGGCGCCTTATCTGCTTTGCCTCTTTGCAGATGCACCTGGATAGACAATCCAAATTAGAAGAATCACATTTGCTGTTGAATGCTGCGAGACACACACTGTGCCCCCCACCCCCACCATCTTCCTTCTTACCTCCCCTTCCAACAGCAGACAGATTAATAAGATAATGCACCTAATAAAAGCGTGTGGAGCCCAGAGCCCAGTGCCAATGCGGTTCACCCCACGCGAGAGTGAGTTGGCCCCCTGGACCCACTGTGAACTTCTACTCTTGTCTTTGTCTCATTTCTTTTCTCACTCCCTCATCACCAACCGGACTCAGAGCACCCGAGTACAGGGTTGAGCTGGATCCCAACAGGGCTGGGTGCGGTGGCTCACCCTTGGAATCCCAGCACTTTGGGAGGCCAAGGTGGGTAGATACCTGAGGTCAGGAGTTCAAGCCCAGCCTGGTCAACATGGTAAAACCCTGTCTCTACTAAAAATACAAAAATTAGCTTGTCATGGTGGCAGGTGCCTGTAATTCCAGCTACTCAGGAGGCTGAGGCAGGGAGAATCGCTTCAATCCGGAGGCAGAGGTTGCAAGGAGCTGAGATCGCGCCATTACATGCAAGCGTGGGCAACAGAGCAAGACTCTGTTTAAAAAAAAAAAAAAAAGAAAGAAAGAAAAGCAATAGTATCTGTTGCCCAGGGCAGAGTGCAGTGCTACAATCTTGGCTCACTGCAGCCTCCACCTTCCAAGTTCAAGCAATTTTTATGCCTCAGCCTCCCGAGAAGCTGGGATTACAAGAATGCCCCATCATGCCCACCTAATTTTTGCATTTTTGGTAGAGATGAGGTTTCACCTTGATGGCCAGGTTGGTCTAGAACTCCTGGCCTCATGTGATCCACCCACCTTAGTCTCCCAAAGTGCTTGGATTACAGGCGTGAGCCACTGTGCCCAGCCTGAAAAGCAATATTCTCTTATATTCAAGAGTTTTCTTGAAAGAACCATGAACTTCCAAGGTTTCTCTGCCCCTCTGATGTCTGGATTTGGTTGAGGTATCCTCTCTTACTCTGATGTCTCCTGAGCAGACAGAAAGCCCTTTCAGCTGGAAAAAGTGAGTCTTCCATGTACATAAGGAATGTTTTCCACTTGTCTCTCACTGCTTCAGGTTCAGAGCATTGAAAAATATGCTTCAAAATGAGACTCTCACTCATATTTTGAATAACGCATTGTTATTATTATTAATTATATAGTCTTTGCATGGCCCTTTACTTTTACTAATACCATCATATCCATTTTGGTCTTTTATCTTAACATCGTGTTACTATTATTTCTATTTTTTAGTATTACTATTTTGCCACTGGTCCTCTACCATAAGCAATAGATCAAAGATGTCATAAGGTTTATGACACATTTCATTGGAAAGACGATTATTGATCACCCTGTATGTACCTGTCACTGGGTTAGGTGCTGAGGATACATTGACAAGCAAATCCTCAAGATCCTTACTCTCAAGGAGCTTCTGTGCTGGAGGGGGGAGACATTTTAATCTGCCTGGACAGTGCCCATTGTGACAACTGCCATGGCACCAGAAGCAGAGTCTGGGTGCCATTCTACCTACGATTTGAAAGCTCTGTCCTTATTCAATATATAGCCTGGCTTCCAGAACATGGCTCTGGGGACTCTGGTAAGGACACATGTATCTCGCACACATTTGAAGTTTCAAAACTGACAGGGAAGAAATGTCATGGAACTGTACCTCCATATCTTAAGAGAGCTTAGACGTCTTCAGGCCAACATACTACTGAAAGTAGTAAATTAAATACAGAAATGAAAAGGCAGAACAATGTTTCATTTTACTAGCAGATAATTAATTAGGGATAAATGTCTTTTGTCACTTCATCCTAGCAACAAGATAAAAATGTATCTTGACCAAAAATAAAATGGTTATCCTTTGAACGTGCATATGCGCTGTGCCTAATGAATAGTCTTTAGTTTTCCCAGGATAATAAGCCTTCCACTTATTCCTCAGAAGCACCACAAGTTCAGTCTTAAGTACAGAAACAAAGAATACACCCAAGCTCTCCAGTTTCTTCCACACCAGAGATTAGAATTAATCAGCTCAGAGGTGTCTGGCAAAGGAAAGCAAATTAACTTAATAGTGTTGTCTGACGACAGTAAGAAAAGAAACTTGAGGCAGAAGTGGACACAGAAGGGTTGTTTAGAAGACAGCATCCCGTGAATGACTCACTTCTGTGTCTTACTCACAACATGGTGGGCAACACGGTCATGATTTCCAATCTTGTTGCTTCAATCAATGACTTTCCATTCCTGCAGTCACTGAAATCACCTCATTCTAGTGGCTTATGACCTCAGGTCAGGGCATATATTGTACCACTTGTATCCCCCACAGTGCTACTGTCAGAGGCGTTCAAACCAGAGCAACTCCATTTTGAGTGAGGGCTAGGAAAATGAGGCTGGGGCTTGCTGGGCTACATTCTCAGAAAGTTATGCATTCCTAGCCTCTAGATGTTGACAGTTAAGGGAACAAATTAATAATGTTTACCAAACAGACCCAGACTTGGGAGTGTACAGATATCCTGATATCTGGAGAACAAAGGCACTCCTAATTTTGCTTTAAAGATAATTATTATATTTTGCAATAATTGACATTAAGAAAATTAATCTGTTATTGCAAACCCTTCTAGCAGAGCAGATCTCCCATATATACCAGCATTGTACCTAGGGTGGACGCATTCCTCCTCTTACTTTCAGGAACGTCCTGCTCTGTCTATGGAGTAGCTGTACTTTCAGTATTTTACTCTCTTAATAAACTTGCTTTTACTTTGCACTGCAGACTTGCCCTGAGTTTCTTGCATAAGATCCAAGAACACTCTCTTGCTGTCTGGATCGAAACTCCTTTCCTGTAACACTCCCCATCGACTCTGAGAGTAACATAAAGAAACAAAGTGACCTGAATGATTGAATCACATGCAAGTAAGGCAGTGTTACTCTAGGAAGAGCAAATATTTACCTGTCAATAATATTAGCCCTGTTATCTTCTTGGAATGCAAAATTCTACAATTATATATTTGTTTTTTGAATCATAATCACCAGCTACTTGTCTCATTCAAAAATAAAGGTCAGGTGCGGTGGCTCACACCTGTAATCCTAGCAGTTTGGGAGGCTGAGGTGGGTGGATCATGAGGTCAGGAGTTCAAGACCAGCCTGGCCAAGATGGTGAAACCCCTTCTCTACTAAAAATTGGCCAGGCATGGTGGCGGGTGCCTGTAATCCTAGGTACTCAGGAGTCTGAGGCAGGGAATTGCTAGAATCTGAGAGTCAGAGGTTGCAGTGAGCCAAGATAGCGCCACTGCACTCCAGCCTGGGCAACAGAGTGAGAATCCTTCTCAAAAAAACAGAAGAAAAAAATAGCTATTTTATATTCATCATTTTGAGGGCTAGTCTTGACCAAGCATTTGACCAAGCATTTTCTGTACACTAGGACCTAGGTTAAGCATGTCACATATTAGGTGCTATGTGACAGTGGATACAATTTTCACTGCTGTTTCACACATGGAGGAAACAAGAAGAAAGGAAGCTCAATTCCACAGCTACCTGAAAAAGTCTGTAAATGGAAAGCCTGAATTCAACATTGCTTTCTCTATACCAAAACCCATGTTCCTAACCATTAGTCTAACCTCCTCTGCGTTTTGTTTTTTATAGATCTTTATAATTTGTATTTTAAATCAATATACACACTTCTTAATGTGTGTACTGAAGAGACTGGTCAAGAATTTAGGCTTTAAGACAAAGGTCTGATTGATATCAGAATTTATTAAATTATATAAGTGATTAGCTCATTTCTATCACTGCTAAGGGTGCAAGGAAAATAAATATCTCCTTTTTATTTCCCTTTTGTAAGATAAGTTAAATTAGCTACAAGAAACAAGGCTTTCATATTCTGCCATAGTTTATGTAGGGAATTCATAATATTTTCCTGAAAACCTTTTAAGAATATGTCAGTCTTCTCTGAGAAGTAGAGTGATACACAAGATGAAATCTGAGGTGGGGGAGGGAGAAGGCTTCTATCAAAGTGAGTTTTAAATCCACAAACTGTCAATGAAACACTTGAGAGATTATTTCTATGTTATGTGTTCTAAAATATATGCTTCCCAAATGTACCTTGGTGATTTGTGAATCATTCAAGATACCTTCAAATTAATGGTTTTCTGGAAGATACTACATTCAAATCCCCATAACCAGCATAGCAACATTCTAAGATATAAACTTTTAAGATTTAATACATTTTTATTTCTATTCTTCTCCCTTTTCTCAATACAATCCATTAACCTTTTATCCCCAGAGTGACTCCAGTTGCTTAAAAAGGAAATCACACTCAATAAGGTCCCTGAAATGAAATTCTTTAAGAAGAAAAATAGTAGTTTACCAGAGTTGAGACTTTTCCCATAACACATTGGAATACACATTATTTCACTCATTAGAATTCAATATCTCTGAGGTGGAATAAGATAAGAGCCACAGTGTGTTGTTAAGAGAATTCCTGCTTTTATTGAACAATAAAGAAGTGGTTTAGCTTATTGATAACTCAAGCTCCCCACAGGCCACATAATCTTGATTGCCAAGATACATGTGGTTTGTTTTTGTTTACTATTGTATGATACACGTGTGTCTGCCTGTTAGATTAAAGCTCTTAATTTCTGTGTTACTGCATACTTCATCCTTTTCACAGGGGCATGGCTCTTGGGTTGAGATTACTTCTCAACTCTAAGCTTCTAGATGTTAACAGAAGAACGACACAAGGAAGATGAGTTTCCATATTTCCAAATGAAATGAGGCAGAACAAATTAAAGAGGATCTCTTAGCTAGTGCAGGGAACTGCAAGTGTACATTACTAAGAGGTATAGCCTTGTCTGTGCAAACACAGTAACTCATGTCAAATAAATTGTACTTTTTGCAGGAAAGAACTCTAGCTCTGGGTTTTCCAAGCTAAACTGCATGAAAACACCCAATCCTTTTTCTTCTTATTTGAACTGTTAGATGACAGGGCCAAATTACCAGAAAGACCAAAGGCAGTTTGCAGCCTTTAACAACTGAAAGGACTTATTGCTTCCAATTTAGGAACACAAAAGATTCTGTGTCTACTCTAAACACTCCCAGGTCCTATGCATTTCCCATTAATTCTTTGAAGTCAAAATGCCTGTAAGTAAAAAAATATATATATATATCAATTTCTCTAGAATTTCAGAAATGGAGAATATGTTGTCCAAAGAGACATAGAAGTTACTTTTGACAGGACTTAAAAAAATATGGACAGTACTCTCTGTCTCTCTGGTCAAATGTGGTCCCATTGTCCTTGGCTTCTCAGTGTCATTTACTCCTATTAGGCTGGGAGGAATTATTTTATGGATCCAGTCAAAAGCCAGTAAGTCTGTAAAGGTAGTCAAGTCCTGTTTCCCAGCTCTGCCTTGGAGAACCCAAGCGAGGTAATGCATCTATGTTTCAATACCTGAGGCCATTTTGTTTCCAACCTAAATAGCACTTATGTATTGGTTCTGGGTATAATATCTCCACTCATCTTGCTCGTATTTCCACAATTCTACTATTAATACAGAGCTTAGGAAACATAATTGCAGTGTGTGGTACATAGTGATTTTCATTAACTACACAGAAGAAAACGGTTTAGGGAGAGACATTTCTTTCGCATTGATTCGATCAAAATGAGTTGGAAGAAAAGGTGGTGCTTATTAAGCCCTTTTCAAAAAGGTAACTGCTAAAATGTAAATTCTTTCTCAACGGCCTATTTTTAAAAATTGGTATATAATCTCTTTAGATTTTGTCATTTATGAATTTTTGAAGTATATGTCCTTTATTGGCTTTTTTTTTTTAAGGAAGTGGAGACGAGATTTCTACAAGGAGGTAGAGATTGTAATGAAAAACACTATCCACATGACATGGAGTTGCCTAGCAATGCTAGGAGAATTAAAAGGGGGAAGCAATAACAAAACAGAATGTAGTAAAATTACAAGAGGGTGCACTGCTGAACTGGCTTGCAATACTTAAAGAGATCTTTATATGAGAAAGGATGTAAGATTTTTCTAGCAGTGGTAAAATAAATGGCTGATCTTTTTTTCAATGTTCTATCTTTCATTTGGAAGAGTTTGCCCAATGGGATCCTGCCATTTTGAGTTCATTGCTGGGTAAAATCTAGGACAGAGACATCTAATGATAAAACGTACAGCCCCAGTGAGCCACTGGTATTTGAGTCCTTTTAGTTGTACTAATTGAGCAAAAGACACATCAGCCTTTCATATTCTGCCATTGTTTTGTAGGCTTCTGCTTATATGGTAGATGTCATCCTCATGGTTGCCCTCTCCCAAATTCCAGTGTCTTCCTTTGAATTTTTAATGCCAACGTAAGTGAGACTGCTGTTGTCTCTGACTCAGTCTCTCCCAGCACCAGGCCTATCCATCTAGGTCTCTCCTGGATCCCAGCCTTGGGAGTGCAAGATTGGAAATGTTCCTGAAATCAAGATTCAATTTGTTCTCTCCTTTTCCCGTCTAAATGCCAAATACTTCCTTCAAAAAGTAAACTGTACCGGCAATCCTGGAAACATCTATCATTGTTTGCTCTAAATTTTTATCTAACAGTGCCAGAAACATGACCCAAATTAAGGGATTGGCTTTTACAAAGATAGAAGAAATGGTCAGCAATAAAGAAATCCTAATGTTATATATATAGGATTATACACTTGAGTGACTAAAGCCCTAAATAGATTCATAATGGAAAATGATGACGTACGTGTACTTCAATCCTCCCTTATGTCAGCAAGAAAACTTGTCACTATTTTGATTTGGGAGAAAACTATATAATCTACAGGCAAAGGTGGCTGACGGTGTTGAAGAAATTCAGCTGAAGGAGCAATAAGGAGATCTGGGTCTTTAAACAGCTATGCCACGAACTAATTGTATCTCTCTCTTTTTTTTTTTTTTTTTTTTTGAGACAGAGTCTTACTGTCACCCAGGCTGGAGTTCAATGGCATGGAATTGGCTCACTGCAACCTCCGCCTCCCAGGTTCAAGTGATTCTCCTGCCTTAGCCTCCCAAGTAGTTGGGATTACAGGCACCCACCATGACGCCTGGTTAATTTTTGTATTTTTAGTAAAGATGGAGTTTCACCATGTTGGCCAGGCTGGTCTCAAACTCCTGACCTCATGATCCACCCGCCTCAACCTCCCAAAGTGCTGGGATTGTGCCCAGCCTAATTATATCTCTTGACTCTTAAGATTTTTAATGTATAAAAATAGGGCTATTTATCACTAAGATCTCTCCCAGTTCTTACATTTAGATTCTAGGACTCTAAGCATGCTTTGATCTGAAGAACAAAATCTCTAAATGAGGCACTTTGTTTCTTCTTCCTCCTACTAATTCCTATTTGGAATGAATAGGGAATTATGATAGGGTTTTAGGTGTTTCTCTACTTTTGGAGTTTTGAATTTACAGTGCAATCCAACAGTAGTTGAGAACTGTGTACTGATTAGCAGTCTTTCTATATATGTAAGTAAAATGTTTAGTTCTTGGCCCTTTTCTTTATTCATAGAGTTTTACCCACAGATCTTTTTGAGACAATTTTCTCCTTTTGCTTTGGAACACAGCATCCCCTGGTTACTTCCTTGCTGGAGGCTGACACTCCTGTCCCTGTCTTCTGAAGAGGTATATTTCTAGGTCCACTTCCTTTCCATATTGTCCCTTCCCCCTCTAACAACTCTTCCACCTACATGGCTTCATTCCTTCCTCATGATTCCCAAATCTACTCTTCTACCTCCTAATTCTCCCAAGTTCCAAATCTACATCTCTTCATTATATACCATAAGCACTTCAAATTTAGCTTGTCAAAACTATGATCTCAGATTTTTCTCCTTGTTAATACAATTACTTATATTCTGGTTTTATTTCTGTGTCCCACCCCCAACTCTTGAACTGGTTCTTATCTTCTCTCATCTGAGTTACTCAAGTCTCCTAGCTTCCTTGTTCTGGTTTCTGCTTACCAACTTTTCTGCCAGATTCATTCTTTCATGCAGAGCTCCAGCCGTACATCAATATGAGCCATCACCACAACCAAAATATCCATAAAACTAAGAAAAGGACTCCACACTCTTATTTGAGGCCTTTCATGCTATTGATTAAACTGAGTTTTCTAGCTACGGGTTGTTATTTTTGTACATAAATTTTATATTTCAACAAAACCAAACATTTTGCTGGACATATACTTTCTTCATTTACTAATATTTGTGACCTTCAGACCACTAAAACTCCTCTCTCCCTCATATAGTATAGCATCTATTATGCCCAACTGAGTTACCTATTTATCAATGTCCCTTTCAACCGCTACTGAGTCCACAGTACCTTTACTGATAGTCCAAATCTTCCACAGCACCATAGTCTTGTCTTCAGATATTTATCTTACCTTCATCTGCACTGCATTTATGGGTATATTTATCTTATCTCTATCATTTCGTGTAAAGCCCACCTATATGGGCTATTATCTTACCTATCTCTGAATACTCTGAAAGGCCTACCTTGTTGTATAGAATATCACTGCTATATAGTTAATAAATTAAGCTAACTTGAAACCAGTTATACTGACGTTTTCTGACTTATTTAAAAATCTGAGATCTAGTGAGCTGACCAAGTCATATAGTTGACCAACTTAAAAAATCAATAATCTAACATGTGACCAGATTAAATCTTTTCTGAGAAAACAAAGTTCAAAAGCATAGATTGTTTCTGTCAATATTAAAATATAAAACGGTATACATTCTGAAGGTTTTGAGTCAAATTATCTCACTTTGACATCCAGGGCAAGCACCTAGTTTACTTAATCTCTTTGAGCCTTAGTTTCCTCGTCTATAAGAAGGTAATAATAGCATTACCTACTACAGAGGGCTGTTGTAAAAACTGAGCTAGATAACAATGCATGTCAAATGCTTAAAGCCTGTTACACAAGTGAGTGCTCAATATGCTGTAGCTAGTATAATCATAATTTCCATCATCACCACTTATCAGCCAAATTCACCAAACTAAGAACATAAAGATGGTCCCACAATTCTTTCATATTGGAGATCCTGCTAGAATATGGTAACCTAATTTGGAATCTGCCACTATACCACAGTCAAAAAAACTAAAAGAGGACTTAGAAACCACCAACTGTGGAGAACAAAGTGCAAAGAATAAAAATCTAGGAAAGATTAACAAAACTCAAATCATGCTACTTAACAAGGGGTTTGATGCAAGATTCAATATTTGTCCTCAAAAGTATTTAGCATTCTGCAGACGAAAACAGTGACTATGAGAATATCAACTTCCATACAAAATGCGATGTCTAAAGTTATATATAGCAAGAAGAAAATGCCTCTGCATTTTATTGGAAGAGACTAGAAAGGCAGCTATGAAGTCATTTGAAGAAAGGATCACGTCTTATACGCCAAGAGTGATTTAACTATGACCTCATTCACACTAGGCAATGAGGGGTGATTTCTTGTCTTTCCCAGACATATAATCACAGGAGAATCTGAAGCGTTGCTATGGCTGCTTCTGACTGCTGCATGCTCCTACCTGAGCTCTCGTCCAGACTCTCCTCAGAGACGTGCTCGTTCTGATGGACCCACTCGCCGTTACATTTGAAGAATATCTGCATGGCTGGCCTCGCTTTGCACCTGAGTGCAATAGGGTTGCTCTTGATAATATAAGCATCATCTGGCTCCTCTATGAAATGAGGCAGTGTCCCGGGAGCTGATGGGATGGATTCAGGAAGGACTTCACTGTTGTCAGTTCCTGTGAAATCAAAGAGGACATCAGAACACAGCCTACACTGACAGCACATACATCAGGACACAATGGCAAACCCACACCAGTGTTAAGAATCTGTAATGGAGAAATTTCTACTGTATTAATAAAGCATGCTTGTAGAACCCATGTAAATGAATTATCTTCTAGAAGCTGAGCTAGTAGGATATGGTGCCTCCAGCTAGGCACTGCTTCAGCATTATTGGTCAGAGCATAAGAATGAATACATCACTCCTCAAATTTCCATTTTGAAACTGAGCATCTTTGCAGAAAGAACCAAGATAAACATCTGTGAGGTGAGAGGCTCTGGTGAATGGCTACCTCAAAGGGTTAATAACCCCAAACTTCTTCAATATTTTGAAAAAAATGGTGAGAATAGATGTTGTTCTCCCCACACATGAATGACAGGGAAGATGACAGAGGATACTTAGCCATAAAATACGGTCAAAAGATTCCAAATGGTCTGCTTTCTTTACCTATGAAACTGTGGACATTATCTAGTAATCTACCTCGGATCTTGGATAACTCACCAGCTCACTGCCCCTTCAAAGGGAATGTGATTCCATTCTGCTTGCCTTCGGCTCACCCTCTGCCCCCAGCAACCTTCCACCATATACGATGGACTGCACTACTGAGGGTGAGAACTAAAACAAATCACTAATAGCTCTGAGTTTATAGTCAGTAGCTATAATTACATTTGTTCAAATGAAAGGAACAAACTGCACTCTCCCCCTAATCTTAGGAAACTGAGGAAGCAATATAAACAGGGGAAGAGCAGGAGTCAAAACTCTACCTCCTTGTTTCTTCATGTAGTCAGCAAAGACTTAAGTCCCAGTAAACTGCCACAAAATCAAAGGCAGCAGAGTGTGATTACCGAGCACAGTGAAGAGGACAAGGGGGAGTGGCATCTTGTACCCTCCAAAGGCCATTCTATTGTAAGATCAAAGATAGCAAACATTTCAAAACCAAGATTAACTCTGCCCTAGAAATGGTTGTTCCCTTGAGACCAAATCAGTCTTTAGGATGAAGTGGAGGAAAACAACCTAGTGAACCACTGGAAGAACAATCTCACTGTGATGGTTAACATGGAGTGTCAACTTCAATGTATGGAAACATGCAAAGTATTGTTCCTGGGTGTGTCTGTGAAGGTGTTGTCAAAGGAGAATAACATTTGAGTCAGTGGGCTAGGAAAAGCAGACCCACCCTGAATCTGGGTGGGTACCATGTAATCAGCTGCCAGCGTGGCCAGAATAAAAGCAGGCAGAAGAACGTGGAAAGACTAGATTGGTTGAGACTTCTGGCCTACATCTCTCTCTTGTGCTGGATGCTTCCTCCTCTTAAACACTGGACTCCAAGTTCTTCAGTCTTGGCACTTGGACTGGCTTCCTTGCTCCTCCGAGCTTGCAGATGGTCTATTGTGGGACCTCACCTTGTGATCGTGTGTCAATACTCCTTAATAAACTCTCTTTTATATATGCATCTATATCCTTTATATATGCATCCATTCTATATTCTGATGGGTGAGAGCTCATTCTTTAAAGCTCTCTAGAGCACCCTGTCCCTCTAGAGCACCCTGACTAACGCACTCACACATCAGATCCAGCTCTCCAGAGAGAGTCTGGGAAAAGGAATGCATCTTGTGACCTAACCTGGCTTTCTGCATGCCATTGATGCAGCTTTGACCAGAGCCTCTTACTATTCATAATTAAGTCATCAACAACCCAAATCAGGAAGCACTGTCAATGGTAAACCTAATTCATCAAAAATAGGAGTAATTTTCTAACCTAATTTTCTGCCTAGGCCTCTCAAAGGGTTGAGATTAGTGGCTCACACCTGTAATCCCAACACTTTGAGAGGCTCTAGGCAGGCAGATCACTTGAGGTCAGGAGTGTGAGACCAGCCTGGCCAACATGGCAAAAACCCATCTCTACTAAAAATAAAAATACTATGCAGGTGTGGTGGGGCACCTCTGTAATCCCAGCTACTCGGGAGGCTGAGGCAGGAGACTTGCTGAACCTGGGGCGCAGAGGTTGCAGTGAGCCAAGATCATTTCACTGCAATCCAGCCTGGGTGACAGAGTGAGATTCTGTCTCAATTAAAAAAAAAAAAGTAAAAGTAATGTTCTGTTTAAGAACTCTAGAAGGAATTCTCAAAAGTAAAAGAGGTATAAAGGCTCAGACTTCAAGAGGAAGAAAATAAAACACGAGTTAGTAAACAGCTCCTAATGACCGGGAACACACATGCACAGTTTGCCACTGCAACAAATTAAATGTAACTTGATTCTTCCAAATAAGATTTTTTTCCCCATTAAATACATCAACTTAGGAGGAGAAAAAACAGCCTCACATAACAAAGAGTTTAAGATACTATCAGCCTTGAAATGTATTTGCAATGGAAAAGCTAACTTATGTAAGTAATTGTCAGTCAGCATCAAAAAACTGTAAAGCAAGTATTCTAAAAAGGGCAAACAGTTTATGTTAAAAGTACAATAAAGTCAGAAAATAAAATGTTTATATGTCACAGGGAGTAAGAGGGATTTCAGAGTAGAATCTCAGATGTGGTTTTTAAAAAATATTTTAAATTATATTTAAATCGATTTCATAAATCATATATTAATTTGTTTTGTTACTGAATGCTTATGCCAATTTCTATCTTCAACAAATACCAAGTCCCCGAAGGCTTTTGTAAATCCATACATTAAAGGAAATGACAAAAATATTAAAAGCTTTTTATAGGAGCATCAACTGCTTATACTCCCATCAGGGGCTTTAGTTCTGTCCAGTTCATTGTTCCATAAAAGGGTCACTTGATAAAACATACTCAAACCTATAGCGGTAGGCTGAGCAGACAGGTTCAGACGTGCAATTTGAATGATGCAGTTTTGCTTAACTAGTAACAATGCATGAACATGTCTATTTATCCAGCATAAATAAATGCCAAATAAATAAATGTGCCAGATCATATAATAGATCAAGTTTTAACCATTCAACTCACAAAATACAGAGAGATCTAAAAGCACTTAGGTTCCCCCTCCTCCCATTGTAATAAATGTCCTTTAGGTAAAGCAGCATGTTCAGCCTGCAAACACAGAGCAGAAGAGTAGAATGGATAAGCCGGAGGGTAACTGTCTGAGGTACCCAAGGATCCTCCTTAAGGACCAATCAATCTTAGACCAGGCACAGTAGCTCATGCCTGTAATCCCAGCACTTTGGAAGGCAAAGGTAGGAGGATCACTTGAGTCCAGGAGTTTGAGAGCAGCCTGGACAACACAGCGAAATCCTCCTCTCTATAAAAAATTTAAAAATAAAAAATTTAGCTGGGTGCATGCCTGTAGTCCCAGTTACTTGGGAGGCTGAGGTGGGAAGATTGCTTGAGCTCAGGAGGCAGGGGCTGCAGTGAAATGAAATCACATCACTGGCACTCCAGCCTGGGTGGGGAGGTGGGGGGAGGAGGGAGAGAGAGGAGAGGAGACAGGAGAGAGGAGAGAGATCGATCCTGTTTCAGAAATAAAATAAAATAAAGAAAAAAGAATCAGTCAATGTTAATGTTCAGA
The DNA here is from genome assembly GCA_036589455.1 of Ateles fusciceps. NCBI lineage: Eukaryota > Metazoa > Chordata > Mammalia > Primates > Atelidae > Ateles > Ateles fusciceps. Next base: position 1,348,581 of record JAZHEH010000424.1, on the reverse strand, counting down.
GGAAGACAAAATGGTAGAATGTAACATTATGTTTTTATTATTGCATAAATACAAAAAGCGCTGGGATCCATGAAAGTAAGAAACAAAGGAAATGATTTGTTAGAGTGGCAGTGAGGTGAGGGATTGATTATATATACATTTGTATACATAGCACTGTTTATTTGCACCCTTCTAACAAATGAGGCAGGTGAAAATAGGAATATATGAGCTTTTCATTTTTTTTTTTTTTTTGCTTTGTATGGTGAAGTGCTGGGAGTGGTTACTGCCTATCTCTATAACCTGCCCCACCTTCCCACACCCCAAGTTCCACACTGGGTCAGGTTCTCATTCCTGGTGCAGCAAAGCCCTGCCCAGCAGGTGGCTTCCCTCCAGCAAGAAGGCTTAATCCCCTCAGCAGGCTGCCTCTCCAGGAGGACACCCCTTCCTCATCCCAAAGGGCAGGGACTCATCTCCCCTCTGCGCCTCCCCTCACCACACACTTGCCAACCATACTTAGCCCTACTCAGTAGTTTAGAATTGAATTCCTCAGGAGATTGTCAATTCTTTCAGTAAAAGGGAAGGGTAGGCAAGAAAGAGGAACAAGAACTGAAGTGGAAACTTTTAAGGGGCTTATAAATTGCTGACAGATTCTATTCTTTGGGACAGGGTGGGAAGAGGTCACTTACTTTAATAAATAGTTTTATGCAAGAATGCATGAATGCCTTTTTTCCTTCAAGATAAATTTATTTATAATCTCAACACATATGCTACAACTCCACTGTATAATTCAGAGAAAAGTTTTAAATTGTGGTAGGGCAAATGGCTGGTGACTGATCCAGCCATCTGCCTCCTTCCACACCGCATTCACAGCAGAGGCTGGAAAAGTCACACATTTGGATGACCTTCTTGCAGGTCAGCATGGTCAGGTTACACTGGTTTAGCACATGAGTCATGAACAGAAGCTTCTGTAAAAGCTTGTATTTCCCTGATAAAAATAATAGATGTGACCGGGCCTGGTGGCTCATGTCTGTAATCCCAGCACTTTGAGAGGGAGAGGTGGGCAGATCAACAGATGTCAGGAGTTTGAGACCAGTCTGGCCAACATGGTGAAATCCCGTCTCTACTAAAAATACAAAAATTAGCCAGGTGTGGTGGCGCATGCATACCTGTGATCCCAGCTACTCAGGAAGCTGAGGCTGCAGAATTACTTGAATCTGGAAGGCGGAGGTTGCAGTGAGCTGAGATGGCGCCACTGCACTCCAGCCTGAGTGATCAAGACTGTCTCAAAAACAAAAAACAAAAAAAATAGGTGTGGCTGGTACTGTTCTTTCTCCTGTTCCTGCCTTAATTGGAGAAGTTCAGGAAGAGAAGTCCAATAGGAACACAGAAGTCCCAGCACAGATATCACTGAGAGCTTTAACTAACACCAGGAGTCATCAACCCCGAGATAATACATTACAGCTTTAAAAAAAAAATCCCTACTTAAAGCTACTGATAGATTTTCTGTTATTTGTGGCAGAAAACATTCCTCACTGATACAGCTGTATCTTCCATCTTACACAAAGCGAGCACTCCAAGCTTCACTTAATTAAATCCTAATGCCATCAGCTGTTCAGGAAAGAGCACTGGTAGATTAAGAAACATGGATTGTACAAATGTCCAATGTGAAGAAAAAAAAGAAAAAAAAAAAAAGAAACATGGAACCTCCATTAGCAGAAAGTCAAAATAAGAGCTGCCGCTTACCAAGTAACTACAGATTATGGTAATAAGACTTCTACAAGGATTTGGTCATTTAAGAGACACAAACTCTCCAAGGTGGGTGTCATTGTGTATCTGAGGAGATGTGTTAATTATGCGCCTTGTCTAAGGTTGCAGTGACAGTAACACAGGTCTGTGACTCCAACCACCTCAGGATTCCACTGTTTCAGAGGAATGGACCCTTGTAAGTCTGATACTCTAATTTAGTGAATGCTTGTTGTAGAGTAATAGTGTGCAGTTCATAAAACCAAAAGATGAGACCAGGTGTGGTGGCTCACGACTGTAATCCCAGCACTTTGGGAGGCTGAGGTGGGCAAATCACGAGGTCAAAAGATCAAGACCATCCTGGCTAACATGGTGAAACTCCATCTCTACTAAATTACAAAAATTAGCTAGGCGTGGTGGTGCACGCCTGTAGTCCCAGCTACTCAGGAGGCTGAGACAGGAGAATGGCTTGAACCCAGGAGGCGGAGGTTGCAGTGAGCCAAGATCACACAACTGCACTCCAGCCTGGCAACAGAGCAAGACTCCATCTCAAAAAACAAAAACAAAAAAATGACGACATAAGATGATATCAAAAGACACATTATCTGTGTATCACCTCTTCACTTACAATAAATATGACATTTACCTTAAAGATTATTTGGTTAACCTGTCAGCTGGCTGGTGATTCCAGGTCAGGATGGGCGTGTTAGGAACCCATTGGAGAGAAGGTCTTGAGAAAATAAGTATTTTTGAGAGAACAAGTGTTCTACCAACTGTATTTAACTGACGGGACATCCTCACCAAAGTCAGACGTAAGCAAGGCAAAGAATAATTGTTTGAGAATAAAGTAAGAATTTTTCTGTGTTTCATTAAGAAACAAGTGTTTATTTTAAATCAGGAATATTTAACAACTAAAAATCAAATTAAAATATAAGGAGGCAGTGAACATCAGCAAGTAAAACAACTGGGCCAAAGGCACTGCCATTCTATCAGGGTTAACCACAATAAACTGCCAATATTTGATCATCTGATGTGTTGTATTTGTAATGCAATCAGGCACACTAGGGACCACAGTCATCCAAACTGGGATTCGTAAAATCCTGATCCATGGGATTATTGTTTAAGTGAAGTTGAGTATCAAGAGGTTTTGAGACATTCTAAATTATTTGTATACTTTTTTCTTGAGATGACATTACTTTGAAATACATTTCACTTTTTTTCCCCTCTTCTGTCTCCAAAGTATGATTGTCTTTTCACTATACTGGTATTGGTTTCAAAGTGTAAACAGGGAACATATCCAAAAGCAAAGGCTCAATCTGCTCAAACTAAAGAACTTTACATGAGAATTAAATAACCTGACAAGGTCTGCATGAACTCTGTGACCCTGGGTGAGTAACTTAACTCTGAGATTCCATTTTTCTCGTCCACAAAAATGGATGATTAAAATCTGTTGGCGTTTTGTGATGTTAAAATATATGCAAAAACTGAGTAAGTGGTTAAATGTCACAAACATATAATGTGCCACTATGATCACCACCTTCAGCATCATCCCTGTGTGGACAAAGAATAATATAAAGAAGGAAAGAATTACAATTATTCTTATTTCCATTCTCAAACTTATTATCCTAACATTTATGTTTTGATTTTCTGATTGCTATTATCGTTTTCATCTTAGAGCCTTAGTGATATGAACCGTTGCTTATAACACTTCTTTATCATTTGCTCCCTGTAGCTACATTAGTAAAATTCTGTTAGGTCAAAAATTCTGAACACATGCTGTGAAGTATTTATTCGATAAACATGCAGGGAAATGGTTACACCGTATACCAAGCACATGGCTATCTCGCAAAGCATGCTAATACACAATGGGCTTCCTGTTGGCCAGATCCCAAAACTACTGGCTTTAACAGGCAAGCAGTTAGTAAACATAGGAGATTTCATAATATTCCAGAGCCCCTCTCACTGCAATATGTAAATAGAATAAGGCTCTTTAGAATTAGCTCTTTAACTTCCATTCATTTTCTGTGAGTGTATTGGTCCATGCAATGTGCAAGTCAGAGCAGAAAGCCATAGCACGAAAACCAAGTTACATAATCTGGAAGAGAATACAATAGAGCCAGGCTCTCTGCTTTTGTTTATGTAAATGTGACTTGTCTCCATATGGTTACTTAATTAGATAGGGGATGCATTTCGCCCATTTAATGCAGAACAGCAGCCGGAATTTTACATACCAAATATTTAATGCAATTTATGAAACACAGACTCTTTCCCTAGGCCCCAATAAAAGTTTTGTTTATTTTTAACTTGAAAACTCTTTTGCTTTCTTCCTAACCTGTAATAAAAATGGAAATGTTTTATATCAATGCATTTGCATATTTCACCTCACCTGTGCCGATCTTATATATTACCATACTTAGATATTATTTCATTGAGCTGATCATAAATTCTGCAGAATGAAAGATGGGAAACAGCGCTTAAGACACAAGGAAATCAAAGAGCCATTCTTAGTTCTTTAAACAAGGAACTTCAAATTTCAGTAGACCCTACAGAAGCACAGTAATTGTTCTCCAATTTATTACAGTTTAATACATTAAATGTTTATTATTTTATAGTTTTTTTACTTTTAATTTTTTTTTCTTTATTCAGTCTCCATGGAGACTGTCAAAAATTGCCAATGCCGACTATATTCCAAGTCGTCATGACGGGGTATTGGGAAAAGTTTTCTAGTAGCAATAATCGCGCCTCAGATGAAACTCATTGGCTGTGATACTGCCACTGTGCAAAGCTCAATTTTTTTTTAAACAGACATGTGTGCACGCCTACTAAACTCAGACAATGTTCTAGGTACTAGGGATTAAAAGACGACTAAGACATAGTTACTTTCTGCCAGGAGCTCACAGACTAAAAATAGAGATAAATAATAACAAACCTATGACTAGCATGCTTACAGTAAATTGGAAGTATACGCCAAGTGCCATGAGGTACAGAGGAGAGAAACTATCTGTCCCTGGGAGAGTTTATGGCAGGCATCACAGGGAAGATTACCCCTCATCACAGTCTGGATATATGTCATGATCAACTAGGCAAGTTGGAGAAGGTGTTCCAACAGCGGGCATGCCACGTGCAGAGATAAAAAGGTAAGAGAAACTGTAGGAAGTGTGGGATGGCTGAAATATTACATGCTATGAGTGCATGAAAAGGAATTTGAAAAGTTAGGTAGAGAGCTAAATATCATCTTCATTAGAATGCACATTTTAAAGAGTTTCAGATCTTATTAAACCATTGGTCTTATGTGGGTCTGTTAAATTAAGTTTAGACTAAAGCTGCCTCCTCACATATTTTAAATTATGCCTAAAGCCAACGGTTCACATCGTGTTCAAATAAGATAAATATTGAGCTGTAACTGATCTGGCTGTTTCTGAACTTCACTTCCGTTTTCTAAACGTCACTTTCCTTTTCTGTCCATAAATCTTCTCTGGCCATGTGGAAGCCTGGAATCTCTCTAAACCTATTTTGGTTCAAGGACTGCTTGATTCATGAACGGTTCTTTGCTCAATTAAACTCACTTAAATTTAATTTGTTTAAAGTTTTCTCTTAGGAATTCTAACATCTCTCTTTTCTGTATGCCTTGAACTAGGAACTTTCAGAGATGCAGACACAGAGTAACCATCAGATTACAGAAAGCAAGCTGTCTTGGTTTACAGCATGTGCCCTAAGACCAGTTTAGCTGTGCATACTTTGAATGCGGGAGAACCCATGTTGGTCCTAATATACGGGACAGTTACTCTTTCGGCCACACTAACACAGGTGACTAATTTCCCAAAAGGACCACAAGGAAAAGTTTTGTTTTTCTCTGATTGTTAATTTGAAACCATCATTTTAGCTTTCACTTAAGTCATCTCCAAAACTGGCCTCTCAAATTAGGTCTAAGCCTGAGAGTCTATACTAGTTAAGATGACAGGTAGAGTTTTGCCCCTTAATGGAAACATACAGTGATTTAACCTGAGTCACTTTTTCCCATAACAGTTTATCCAAAGAGACTTTGAAGTAAGATGTCAAATTTAATCCGGGTGTTTTTCTCTGGGTTGTGCAATGTTGGTAATTGTATTAAGTTTTTTGCTTTTTCTCTATTTTTAGGTTTCTAGAATCAACACATAACCAGGAAACACACACACACACACACACACACACACACACACACACACACATCTGTTTTAGTGAAATAATATAAAAGGCTTCATAAACTATGGCAATTCTAGGTTTCACTTCATGGTATCTAACTTTAGTGTATTAAAATCCACGTATCAGGGGAAAAACAAAATATAAATGTCCTTAGGAAAAAATGAGAAAGAGTAGGATAAGGTTTATAACAATTATTCATTTTAAGATGTAAAAAAGAATATTTTTCTGAGAATATGGAGATGGAGTTTATAAGTTATTTAATTTCTTCCCCAACAATGGATACATTTGTGTATGAATATGTACCACTGACTAATTTTCAAATTCATCTGAAAACCTAGTGGGATTTAGGAAAGGTTTTGCTTTCAAAGTGTTATCGCTTTTCATTTGTAACTGACAGTTTTCAAGAGTGAGGTCATTCATAGTCATGGAAAACCGGTTGTTTTAATGAAACAATGAATGACAGAAAAACCAAACAATCAAATACCATTCTCATATTTTTTACTCTTGGAAAATTACCTTTCAGGAAGAGCTTAATGTTTTATGTTCTGCACACTAATACAGCGAGGATTTTCAATCTTTTTATGACAAAAAAGAAACAAAAGAGGGAAAACAAAAGTGTAAGGAGCAAACATTAAATTCTCTTTGAAAGAAATACACTCCTGTTAGATGTCAGGTCACATAAAATCTCAGACTGTGGCCATTTAACTGCATATCTCAACATGTAAACATAGGCTGATTTGACTGAAACATGGTTTGATGGAATTTTTTGTGTGTGATGTGGACACAGGCAAAATAGGGTGGAAGATCACCTTAGAGAAAATCCAAACCGACTCTCCTGTCTCAGCAGTCATTCAGGCTCCTTCACAGAGGCTAAACAACTTGTCAACAAGTTCTAAGTCACAGGCTCAGGATAAAAACCTCTTTGCAATGACATTCAGAACAGCAATTTTTCATTATGCTGATTTCGTTTTGATGGAACACAAAATATTACACTGACAACTGAATTTTGCGTTATTACCTGTTGAGAAATTTTGTCTTCCAAAATCTTGGAAAGTATCTTTTATGGTGATCTTCTAACTTGTAAACATACTATAGTTCAATATAGTGAAACTGAAAATATAGTTTTTAACATTGTATGATGTATTTTATAGAGAAAATTATGGTTTCTAAGACATTAAATTATAGAAAAATACATATACATGTTAAAAATATTTCTACCTATTGTCACCAAATTCCCAAAGTCCAATACTATTAATAATTTGATATGATTCATTCTAGTATCTGTTTCAGATATATAGTTAATATTTAGGTTGTGTATACATAGAATACACAAATGTATTTGTAATGTTATCTCATTTTTTCATATTATCTCCTTGTAAAACTAATTCTAATGATTGCAGATGTGTCAGTGTTGATCTACTTCTTTGCTATTTAACATTTAGTTATATCCAAACTTTAGCATTATATTGATACTATAATTCTCCACATATCATATCATACCCAAATTTGTATCTTCAGTACAGTTCTCTCTCTGAAGCATCACTGGGTTCCCTAAAGCTAGAACCCGCATATCACCTACTTTTGTCCCATTCAGCCCCTATATCCAAGTCATCACTAAACCCTATTGATTCCTTCCCCTAACTATCCTTCAAATTCAGCAATTGCTCTTCATAGCCATTTTTCCTATGATTGTCTGAGTCACCACCATTATTCCCCTACATGATTAGAATGGATCCTTTTTCTCTTCTGCCTTTGTTCCTGCCTGCCCTCCTTCAATCCTTCCTACACACTGCAAAGAAGAATGCCCTTTCCAAAATGAAAATTCAAACATGTCATTCTGTCTTGAAGTTCCCAATCCTTTGGATAAAATTATTTAGCCTTGCCAATAAAATTTCTTATACATATATTTTTTCTATCATGATTGACCAGGCCTTTCATGATGTGGTCCCTGCATTTATCCTTAGCTTCAATGCCTAATCACTTCACCACCTGGGAGTTACAGGGACTGCCACTCAATTATTTTAGGGATCTAAGTGCTCTTTACCTAGAGCTCACGTGCATGTTTTTCCTTCTGCCCTATGATACAAACATTCCCCCCTCTTTTGCTTTAGCTGGTTCTTCTCCTTTAGGTTCAGCTTAGTTGACACATCTTATTTAAGGCTACCAGAGTCCCCCAAATCCTAGATTGGTTACATTCCTCTTCTTTGCCCTTCCAGAATACTTTGCACTACTAAGCAACTATTCATGTATATCAATGCCCAACTATTCATGCACGTAAATATTCATATCATGTATATCCAAACTATAGGTTCCATGAAAGCAAAGGATGTGAGACCCTTTATTATTTACATCCCCAATGGATAAATAACTCTGAGACTCTACATGTGTTTGTTGAATACATTTTTTAAAAAATAAAAATAAATGAAGCTATGAAAAAACATTGTGACCATCATCTTTGCAATAAAATGTACTGAGTGAAAATGATGCATTATCAGATGTCTTTTTAAAATTTCATTTATTTGATTTTTATTTATTTAAGACAAGATCTTTTCCAGGCTTGATTGCAGTAGTGCCGTTGTAGCTCACTGTAGCCTCAAATTCTTGGGTCATGTGGTCCTCACACCCCAGGTTCCTTAGTAGCTGGTACTACGGATGTGACACCATGCCCAGCTAATTATTTTCACTTTTTTTAGAGACATGGTCTGTTTCCCAAAATGGTCTTCAACTCCTGGTGTCAAGTGATCCTCTCACCTCAGCCTCCCAAAATGTTAGAATTATAGGCATGAGCCACCGCATCCCAGCCCTAAATTTATTTTCAAAAGGAGTATTCAAATTGATGCAGGCACCAGCATTATAGAAGTTTACCATTTTTCCTCACCTCACCAGATTTGAACATAATTTTTGAGATATTTGTTAGTTAATGGATAAAAATATTAATTGCTTAATATACACTTTCTTATTACTAGTAAAATTAACTATTAAGCCATATTATCGACTATTTTCGTTTTACCTTCTGAATTGTTTGTTCATATTTTGATTTAAATTTCATGTTTTACATAGTTTTAAGGAGAATGTAGCTGTATAATATCTAAAAAGAAAACATAATTTGAATGTACATATTCTATTATCTTAGAATTTAAGCATCAAGGTCTTAAATGATACCAATAACACCTTGCTTTTTGTTATTCCAATTCATTAATTCATTTGTGGTCATATTTTTATTTTTTTATTTTTTTATTTTTATTTTTTTTTAATTATTTTGTTTTCTCTTAAATAGTTAATTCATTGGCCCCAGCCTCAAAGTGAGAACAAACAAAAAACAGTGAGGAAAAAAAAAAACAAACTGAATCCTACATTATAAACTGCTGACTCCAAACCTAATTCTTAAAAAAAAAAAAAAATCAGGGTTTTAAGCCCATCTTACTATTCTGGAAAGGGAAAGAAACAAGTTTCCTAAAGACAGTCTCTTCTAGTGCCCACAGACTGAAATAACACATTGCAGTGAGACATCAGAACCTCTTAATCCAACATTAATCAAATTTCAGTTTACTAATTTTCAGTCCCATTTTGAAAGGAACAGAATGCCATAAACAGCATCCACAGAACATTTAGTAGACTCTGGGATTATAAGCAATATTTTGAAAGTGAGACTTTCTGTTATTCAAATCTCTAAAAAGGATAATACATGCCTTATTAGAATAAGAGACACTGCAAAGCCAAAGAAGGACAAAGCAGGCAAGTCCAAATGGTGGTCTCTTCTGTGCAGAGTCTGCCCTGGCGTATGCAGTGAGCTCACAGCAGGTTTCCATGCTGGAGTAATTTGCAACACACTCAAGTAAATTTTTCAATCAAAGCAGAATACTTTTTTGGTAATCTGGGGGTGAATACAACCCAAATACGATCATGTTAGCCCTGAAAGGGTATCCTTTCTATTTTATTACTGAGGAATTTTGCCAAACTCTAAAAGGGGTGCTTCACATACATTTCTCAGGCCCTGTGCTTTAAAAGAATTTTGGATTACAGCAATCAAGAGATGAGTTTCACTGTTCCAAATGCAACAGAATTTTGACCAGAATGGGTACCTCTAGACAAAAGGTCTGATGCAGGGAAGAACATACATCTTAAAAAAATAAAAATAGAAATTAACGCTTTATGTGGAGGATTCATAAAAGGAAAAGAAACGGGATTTGTTTTCCGTTTCTTAATGAGATGACCTTCTTTTCACAACGAAGTCCTTCTTCTGGAAATCGCCTAAGACATGGATGTGAAGACGAAATCTTTTAATTCCTTTGTAATTTTTCCTAATACACAGATTTAGTTGAGCCTGCTGGGATGTGGTATTTAGTTAAGATTGACAATACACCACATGGTACTAGTGTCCAGCAATAGAAGCTGTGCCCTGATTTGACAGTTATCTGATTAGGATGTGAAACTTGTACAACAGAAGGGGCTTGATTTCCTTATCCTCCTTGGAGAAGATGCTAGACACTGTCAGAAACAGATTTATACCAAGTTGTATTTGAAGCACAAAATATTGTTCCTCCTGTTATTTTTTATCAAGAGGCAACCTGCTACAGGGAAACAAATGTGGACTCTGGAGTTAAGACAGAGCTAGATTCAAGTCCAAGCTTTCTTACTAATTAGCTGTGTGATCTTAGGCAAGATAGCTAACCTACCTTAGCTTCTGTATACTTCCAGATAGAGAATATAGAACCACAAGGCTATTGAATGCATTCAACAGCTACCTGCAAATAATCTTGGATATTGTATGGCATAAACTAAGTACTCAGTCTATAATAGGAAACGTCTAACATATTATTAAGGAAAAATTAAGGGATGGATGGATGATGAAGGATAGAACGGAAACAGCGTTGCATCCTCTGGATGCTAGAGCAAGAGCCCACTCAGCGGCACTCCAGGAAATGCATGAGTAATTTACATATTTTTTTCCTTACAACACAATATCTAATGTTATAACCTAGTAACCAATTCTAGGGACCTGGATGCTCTTGAAGGGTTAAGGCTACTTGCCTTTGCCATCATGTGTTGGGTAAAGAGCTTTATGTACATCACTTGAAGACCTGCTGTTGTATCTCAAGAATTTGGTCTTTGACTTATGGAGCTGAAAACAGCAACAACAACAACAAAAAGCCTAGTACATATCTGAGCAGCTTAGTATTACCTAATCAGCTTAATTGCACTGGAGTGAAGCCTGGTATGCATACTGTCAGCAAGAAGAATGGCGGGGTGAAGAGCACCCTAATGGAGTAAGTTTAATTGCATTATGTGATTTAATTATTTAGTTATCTCAGCACCCTACCTCCATGTACAAATGAATAGGAATCAGACAATCATGTGCATATTGCTAGGCCATTATAGTTTGCTATTTATCATCAATAGGTTGATAGCTTGCAGGTATCTATGGCTTACAGCAAGCACTTAATTTTGTTGGCACCCAAGGTCTGGGTCAGGAGATCAGTAACGACCTGTATTACTACTGCACAGGTTTTGAAATTAAAAGAAACAACCAACATTACTTGGTACTTTGGGGGAAGATATTAAACCATCAATCAAATGGGTCAGTGTGCCCTAAGAGGAATGAGACTTTTCCTAACATTTAGAGGTAATTTCCAGAGTGAATATGTAGTTCAGAGAGTTTCAAAATTTTCTTGTTAGGTAAGTAGGCATAGAAAGGGAAAGAAAAGAATGGCTGTTGATATCATTATACTATATATACACATATACATATCTATATCTATATCTATCTATCTATCTATATATATATATATATATATACTTCTTTTCCTATCTCTCAATATTTTATTTTTTTTGTAGCCCAAATATATATTAAAACAAGTTTGACTACAGGCCTTTCCTGATCAAATATGGTATCTTTGAGGATTTCAAATATTAAATTAGAGAAAGGACATTGTATACCCCAGGAAGGGCCTATTTTGTGGTACCTTTACTTAAAAAATGGCCCTGAACACTTTTTGGATACTATTTTATATAAATGAGTAAACAGTTATTTTGAATTGATCATGAAGTAAATCTAGAATCATCAACACACGGTTTCTTTAGCAAAAGACCAAAGTAAACGTAACTTATTTTGAATTGACCTTTAAGTACATCTAGAACCAGCAACAGGTAGTTTCTCAAACAGGAGACCAGGGAAAGTGTTTATAGCTGATGGTGCATTAGGATTAGAATTTAACATTATAACTGCAAATTAGAAATAAGCACACTTGGTACCCACATATGAAGATAATATAATGTCATTAAAAGACATTAAAATCCGTGTTTAGACAGCGTTTAAAGTTGACAGTATGATTCAAACCATGGCACAACAGTGTCAGAGAAAGCTGACAAACAGCATTATGAGTTGTTCATCGTAAAAATCTCTAGATATAAGCTACATTACCATTTCCTCCCTATAATTCCTGCGATAAAAAACTACAAAAGAAAACTGAGGCCTAGAAATTATTTTTTTCCCATTGACAAATGATGATATATGAAATCAACTATAAAAATAGCTAGTTTCTAGAATTCACCATAAACTTAACTGGGCATTGTTAAGGATTAAAAGTTGTATCCTCCCTCTTCTCATCACCAAATTAAAATGTTGACAATCTGATGCCCAATGTGCTGGTGTTAGGAAGTGGGCCTCTTATAAATTAATTAGGTCATGAGAGTAGTGACCATATCAACAGAATCAGTAACCTTAGAAGAAACAGGAGAGGCTAGGAGTGATGGCTCATGCCTGTTATCTCAGCACTTTGAGAGGTAGAGGCAGGCAGTTCACCTGAGGCCAGGAGTTTAAGATCAGCCTGGCAAATATGGTGAAACCCTGTCTCTACTAAAAATATAAAAATTAGCTGGGCATGGTGGTGTGGTGGCATGCACCTATAGGCCTAGCTACTCAGGAGGCAGAGACAGGAGAAATGCTTGAACTCTGGAAGCAGAGACAGCAATGTGTCGAGATCATGCCACTGCACTCCAGCCTGGGCGACAAAGTTAGAGTCTTAAAAAAAAAAGAAAGAAAGAAATTTTCCAGTACCTTTATCTTGCACTTTTCAGTCCCAAGAACTTCAAGCAATGAGTTTCTCTTGTTTAAGCTACCTAGTCTACAGAATTTTTTTATACTAGTCCGAACTGATCAGATGCCCCTCTTTCAGGAAGGAGCTCTGGAATACGATGACTATCACATACAAATAATTCAAATAAAAACAATCCCTACAGGATCACCTGCTGTATACTGCACTGGCCAGACAAGGAAATTGCTCTGGAAGTACTTGAAGGTAAAAGAATTAGGGAAAATCATAAAAGTCTCCATTTGGAACAAAGAAGAAAAAAAATGTAACCAAAAAGCCAGCCTGCAATTTTTACCATTCAATGTGTCGGAGTATAAGTGATAGGTGTTAATTTTTTAAAAATCTTTTTTCTGAGTGATATTCCATTACAGAGAGAACCCCATTATAAAATGTGATGAGAGCAGATGTAAAGGCACACAAAGTTTTGACCCATGATGAATACAAATAGTCATTTACTCATTCATTATAGACAGGGTCAAGGAGGAAGGCCACGTGCCTGCAGCAGGTGTAGTCACGGAGGTTACTCAAAGATCAGATCTATCAATAGTTGACACTTATTGAAGCACACTGGGCATTTATATGCCATTTTTTTAATGGTGGGAGGCATTTGGATACTCAGAAGAAACTCGAATGTATGAGATAGACATGTATCCCTCCTGGTTAATTAATCTCCTTTTCTTAGATGGCAGAAAACAGATTTTTTTTTTCAGATCGGGAAAACAATCAACTCTTTATCTCTCAATATTTAAAAAGCTTGTAAATAATTCTGGAGAAATTAAAATGTTAACATTAAAAAAAAAGAAAAGAAAAGGAACAATTCACTGTTCTTCTATTTTACCCTGAGAATGTAGTCCTTACCTCTACCCCACACTAATCCCAGATAAAATGATTATAACAGCTACAACAGCAACTCAGGTGGAAGAGGCCACTGATCTAGGAATCTGCTTAGCTTTCAAGGTACGAAATGCTTTGGAGGCAGTGAACAGGTGAGATGGATGAGGTGAGTTCCCACTATTATTACAGCTGCAGTGTCCAAGGACTCAGGGAGCCACTTTCTGAAGAATGTGCTGCTCTCCCCATGACTGCAGGGGAACAATGCAAGCCTTCAAGATAAATGCGGACCCTGGGTTTGGTTGAAGGTCTGGGCCTGTTGCAAATGCAGATTACTAGTTTTCTATTAGAAAGTAGAAAACGCCAGCCTTCAGTGAGATTAATTATACATCAAAGCAATGTTCTCAGTTGGTAACCACAGACTTAAAGGTAAAACTAGTAGAACAGAATCATGTTTTTTCCCTTTGTGTCACAGAGAATGATTTCACTGCTGGGCCAGTGTCACACTGCAGTGAATCACAGAAGAATGTAATGCTTAATGAGCCAAATATGAAGATAATTATGCCAGTTATATTTGGGACACACACGAAATAAGGGACCATATTTGTAGATACTTTATGAACACTCCAGGGCAGGGAGAGAAAAGAAGATTTTCTTTTTTAACAGCTGAACTGGATTTTACTATGACTAAATGCTGTTGAAGTAACACATTGCTTTTCTGCACAATTAAAAGAAAAAGTTAGTTAAAAGAGCACATTCCTGATTTCAGAGGATACAAATGGAATTTTAGATTGCTCTGAAACTTCAACTAGATTTTATCCTGAGGACCTTCAGGGGAATAATCAGGTCTATCATTTCTTGAAAATTTTCTACTTATACCAGGGTATGTTTGCTTAGCTGCTTTTTCAAATTGTGAATTAATGTTGTAGATTAACAAATATAACAGGTCAGGGATAGTGGCTCATGCCTGTAATTCTAGCACTTTGGGAGGCTGAGGTGGGAAGAATGCTTGTGTCCAGAGATTCAAGACCAACTTGGGCAATATACTAAGACCCCCATTCCTACAAATAAAAAGTGAATAAATAAAAATTTGTTCATTAAGGTGCTAATGCTGATGAGAACTGATTTATCTAAGCATATAACAACCTTAGAGCAGCTACTTAAAATATCATGTGACCTTTTACCAATTTTGTAAAGTGGGTATGTAGAAGTGGCAGTGGATGCCTGCAATTCTAGCTACTTGGGAGGCTGAGTTAGGAAGATTGCTTTGGTCCTGGATATTGAGGCTGCAGTCAGCCAAGATAGTACTACTGCACTCAGTCTGGGCCTGTCTCAAAGACAAAAAAAAAAAGAAAAATCTAATACAATGGTACCATTCTAATTATTTTAAAAAGTAGTACCTAAATCACAAAAACTGTTGAAGAAATACATCTAGATCCATGTAAGAGACTTTATTATACTGTTAGATATCAAAAATAATCATTGATGGGCAAACAATGTTAATCAGGCTTATTCAAGCAAGTTTTCAGAGCAAGGGTACAAATCAATATTATATTATGTGTTAAAAAAGTGCTTAAGGAAAAACTATTGATGAATATTAGGGATGTCTTCATTATGGAAAAGCAGAAAGGAACAGAGTGGTCCAAATCTGTTTTCGGAATTATTGCATATTAAGGCTAGAAGAGACAGTAGAGATCATCCAATTCATATTTTATAAACAAGAAGAGTATCTTTTTAGATACTTAATAATTTGTCTAGTTCACTGAAGTAGTTAATAGTACAACTGAGTTTAGGGTTCTAGTAACACAGCTCTAAGAGTTCTTTCTACCATACAGTATAGAGATTCCAATGAAAAATATCTAACATTTAAACCCAAAGTTGCCTTAAATGATTTCTTCTAGATGAAACGTCCTCTCTTTGCAAGAATAGTTCACAAGGTAAAAATATCCCAAGGCATTTCGGCAATTGGTTGAAATCATAAGCTCATTGTAATCATCTTTATAAACTCTTAAAGTTCTCTGAGGGCTCCTCTGATCAGAAAAAGGGCAAATGAAACATTTATCTTTGAGGGAATTTAGATTTGGCTTCACATGAGAGCTCATCAAAGACTAGGAGAATTGAGTTTAGATCAGATTACTGCTAAGTGGGTGAACTGATTAGAAAAGTGATTCCCCAAATCAGCTTTTAGACATCCAAGGACAACACCAGTTATCTAAGCCATTGTTACAGAATTTATCCCAAAAATACTCCTAGAGCAAAATAAAAAAAAATGTTAATTTGAGAATCACTAGATATTTTATGAAGATAGTTGGATGACCAGGGGTTGTGTATCAATCTTTTTGATGGGGAGCATGGTGTTATGAATCTAAGACTTTGGATGCACAACCAACCATGTGGTTTGGGCTGTTCCTCCAGGGATCTTAAGTTCAGTATCTGAGGGACGCACATAAAGCCTGATAGCTGGTCATTGCTCTAATTTATAAAAATGTTCTGATTAAGGCTGGGCTATAGAGAATTTGTTCATTAAGGTGCTAACGCTGATGAGAACCGATTTAGCTAAGGCATGTAACAACTTTAAAGCAGCTACTTAAAATATCATGTAACCTTTTAACAATTTGGAAAAGTGGGTATCTAAAAATAGAAAAACAAATAAAAGAGGTCACTAGGAACACTTTGGATGGAAGAATAATCTTCTAACCCAGAGTTTTATGATCTTTTATGATTCAATTGAAATTCCTACCAAACAATCCATCATGGGGCTGGAGATTACAGCATTAGGATCAACTAACTGCTTGTCACCTCAACAGGGGTCCTAACAAGGCAGAAGCCTGGAGGCCTGAGTATTTTGGGGACTCCTGTTTTGTTTCTGTTGAACTTAGGCACTTCTACATTAATCAATTATCTCTTTATGTTATTTGAGACACTGTTTCTCTGTCACACATCAACCACTCTTAGAACATGATTCTTTTCATGATTTCCTAAAAATATAAAAATTAAAATGCCCTGACTTACTGATTACACAAAGTCTTTGTTGAGTAATTTAACATCCTTGTAGATTAATTTAACATCCTTAGTATTGGAAGGCATTTAAGTGGTAGAAACATAATTTACACTGAGTATCAGATATTCATTTTTATGAAAGTAAGATGCCCACTCATTTTCTTATTTTCTCTCACCTCTCACACTCATCCAACTCCTCCTCTGCCTCCTCCCTCTCAAAAAAGTTTTTAAAAACCTCATTGTTTTAGGGGAAAAAAAATCCTTCCTTCCATTTTCTGATCCAAAACACTTCATATTTGTACAACCAAAGACTCACTGATGTACTGGGCTAAGCAAGCAATGAGCAATCTCTTCATGTCAGCCTTTGTCTCTCCCTAGCAGTCTCTTGAATGAAAAAGGAACAATATAAACAGCTACTGTTCCACTAATGTCAATTGCTCCATCTCCTTCAAAATATAGAGAAGGCTACGTTGAATTTCATTATGAAGTATTTTATACAAACAAAATGTTTAGTAATAAGCATCTATTAAAACAAGATGTGTATTGTAAATATTAGAAACACAGCAGGACAATAAACCCGTCACTCAGTCTAAGAAAATAGGACTTTTCCAGCACAGTGGCTCTGTAATGAACCTCATGTGAAACTCAGTGGTAATGACCACCATTTTGGGTTGGATTTTTTTTTTTCTTTTTCCAGAGCTCTCCCTCCTTTATATGTTCATGGTTTTATCACACGGGTATACATAGAAGCCTAGACGACATACTGTTTAGTTGATCGGATTTGAACTTTCTTTTTTTCCTTTCTTTTTTTTTTTTAAGACAGGGTTTCACCATGTTAGTCAGGCTGGTCTTGAACTCCCAACCTCAGGTGATCTGCCTGCCTTGGCCTACAAAGTGCTTGGATTACAGGTGTGAGCCACTACGCCCGGCCGGATTTGAACTTTATAAAACCTGCAGCAGAATACATGCATTCTTCTGATTGCATCTTATAAAAATATTTGATATATAACCCACATACCATATAATTCACCAATTTAAAGTGTACAATTCAACAGGTTTTTTTCTTTTGTTTTGTTTTTGAGACGGAGTCTTGCTCTGTTACCAGGCTGGAGTGCAGTGGCACGATCTTGGCTCAATGCAACTTCTGTCTCCCAGTTTCAAGCGATTCCCCTGCCTCAGGCTCCTGAGTAGCTGGGACTACAGGCACGCCCCACCACACCCAGATAATTATTTGTATTTTAATAGAGATGGGGTTTCACCATGACCAGGATAGTCTCGATCTCCTGACCTCATGATTAGCCCACCTTGGCCTGCCGAAGTGCTGGGATTACAGGCGTGAGCCACCACACCTGGCCAGTTCAACAGTTTTAATATAGTCACAGAGCTGTACAACTATCACCACAATCTAAAAGTAGAACATCTTCAGGGCCTCAAAAAGAAGTCCTGAACCCATTAACAGTTGTTCCCCACCCTTCCCCTATTCCAGCCCTTGGCAACCATCAGTCTATTTTCTGTCTCTATGGATTTGCCTACTTTGGGTATTTCATATAAATGGAATCATAAAATGTGACCACTTGTGACTGTCTTTCCTCACTTAGCATAGTATTTTCAAGGTTCATCTGTTTTGTAGCATATCTTGATGCTTCATTTTATAATAAGTAATATTCCTTGTGTGGCTATACTACTGTTTGTTTTAACTATTAGGGATACAACATTTTAACTATTAGGGCTAACTCTTTTATGACTCACATGAATGATTATTTTAAGTGAATATGTGTTTTCATTTCTCTTGGGTAGCATATAACCTAGGTGTAAAATTGGGAGGTCATATGGTAACTCTATGCTTAATTTTGAAGAAGGGCCAAAGTGTCTTCCAAACCGCCCGTACCATTCCACTTTTCCATCAGCAATGTGTGAGGGTTCAATTTTCTCCACATCCTTGCAAACATTTGTTATCATCTGTCTTTTTGATTATAGCCATCCTAGTGGGTGTGAAGTGGTATCTCAGTACGGTTTTGATTTCCCTAAAGGCTAAGGATGTTGAACTTTTTTTCCAAGTTTCTTAGCCATTCATATTCTTCTGATTGCTTTTTTGAACTCAGTGTTGTTTTTTCAGTTCACCTTTATCAATGCATGTATTTGGAGTTTTTGCATTTTCATTATAGTATTCTATTATGTGAAAATAACATGATTTACTTATTCAATCTGTCGATGGACATTTGGGTGTTTGCTTTGTTTTGCTATTGGAAACAATTCTGCTATGAACATTTTTGATACACCTTTTGGTATACTTTCAATAATCCCCTACCCCCTCACTCTTTATCATTCTAATAAATACCTATACAGAAAAATATGCCTTTGTACGACATATCAAGAGGCATAACTGGCCCAACCAGTGGGCCACATTCTAAATATAAACGAGCCACTCAGTACTACTTGTGCGCATGTGGGTAAGTTATAAATGTATGAGGCCTGTTAAGCAGACGGGACACAATATATATTTCCTGAATAAAGGGATAGATATATACACATGTATGCCTTAGCATAAGTACAGAAACTCATATGAAAAAACTGGGAGGTAATCACGTCAGCCCCATACAAAGGCCATTATAAGATCATATCATTATAGTTTTAAGTCCTAAAAAGAAAACAAGATATAGATACAGCTGAAAAAGAGTTGATTAGAAATATACAAATGACCTAAAGGAGGAAACCGTAGAAAAAGGCTAAAGAGACTAGGCTCATGCAGGCTAAAGGAAAAAAAAAGTACTTTAAATCAGTGTATGGGATTAGAAGAAGTTATTTTAAGAGTGGAAGCAAGCTTGTAGATGTTCATCATTATTTCTGGAGAAAGCAAGAGGGAATGAGGCTTCAATTATAGAAGTAGGATTTTAGGTCAAATGTTGTTAAAAATTTCCCACCTCTTGTGTTCTGAGACACAAATATGTAATCAAAGGGATTTGTGGACTCCTACTCTAGTATTCTTTCTAAAGGTAGAGAGAATTTCTAAGATGAGTTAAATTTAGCCCTGTTCAGAGGCAGAGAGGTGCACTACATCAAGGACATCCAATTCCTTTGACCACGTCTTCCTAGGGAGTCCATGTTGTAAAGGATTCTGCCTGCCAAACAGCATTATTTAAATAATCGTTCTCCCTAAAGCTTTTAATAATTGGAGACATAGAAATTTCTACCAGAACATGAGCCAAAGAAAACATGCATAAATATGTTCTACGTTTTCCAGAGAAAAATTAAAATCAATATACCTGTCTACCAATAGTAGATCTAATAAATCAAAGATGACATATTCACAGAATAGAGTATCTGTGAATCCCACCAGCAGTAAGAAGGGACCATCGATCTATCTACCAACATATGTAAATTCAATTTATGTTGCATAAAATGCAGGATATATTCTGTAGGGTTCTATTTTTGTAAATTTTTGTAAATCATAGTCATAAAGCAATGCAATATGTATTACTCACAAGTACATAGATGTATGCTAAAATATAAAAATAAAATGGAAAGATATTAAATTACTGAGAGGAATTGCTTTTAAGAAGATGGGGAAGGGAAACAAGGTGGAAACAAATGAGAAAGAAAAGGCACTTTACTGGTATCAATAATGCTTATTTCTCTTGTTAAAAATACATTAGTGGATATGAACAACAATGCTACTTGATAATACATAATTGTTGTCAAGGTTACAGACACACAAGTGTTTCTTTGGGTTTTGTTTGTTTTGGTATTTTAAGAAGTTCTTAGGTAAAAAGTTTTCCAATTCTCTGATTAATCCATTGCAACAAACAATGTTTATGACCCCAAAAATTCATGTTGAAATATTAACCCCAAAGGTAATATGAGGAGATGGGCTGGGCATGGTGGCTTATGCCTGTAATCGCAGCACTTTGGGAGGCCGAGGTGGGTGGATCACCTGAGGTCAGGAGTTTGAGATCAGCTTGGCCAACATGGTGAAACCTTGTCTCTACTAAAAATACAAAAATTAGCCAGGCATGGTGGCAGGCATCTGTAATCCTAGCTACTTGGGAGGCAGAGGCCTGAGAATCACTTGAACCTGGGAGGCAGAGGTTGCAGTGAACCAAGATTGTGCCACTGCACTCTAGACTGGGCAACAGAGTGAGACCTCTGGGAAGTGCTCTGCCTTCATGAATGAGATTAGTGCCCTTATGAAAGGGGCACCTGCAAGATCCCTTGTTCCTTCCACTATGTGATGTTACAGTGAGAAGACGGCTGTCTATGAGGAAGTGGTCCTGCACCAGAGACTGAAACTGCTAGCACTTCGAGCTTGCAATTCCCAAGCTCCAGAACTGTAAGAAATAAATTTCTGTTGTTTATAAGCTACCCAGTCCATGGTACTTTGTTATGGCAGCCCTGAACAAACTCAGACATCCATCATTACCAGTATAACGATGCTGAACTTAAAAGGCTCCAGCCACAAGTCAAAGAAATGCATTGTGAGTAATTCACACTTTGCATAATGCTTTATGAAACTCTGAAAACTGGGCACTCACCTCAACTGCTCTGCAAGCCCATGGCATCTAAGACCTCACACTAACATCAAGGGGATAATTGAGAAAGGAGGCCCCCCCCGACTCTCTCTCCTCGCAGGCCTCCATCTCCACCCTCCAGATGAGAAGGAGGGTAAGAGAAATAACATACCAAAGAACTGGAATCCATGCTCAGGTGACTTGCTGATGCCACTGACCAGTCCATAATGAGGCCCAAGGACTAGAAAGATAACTCCCTTTTCAGTTCCCAGCATTGATACTACCTATAAACCTTGAAAGTGTTGCAAAGAATGTTATCCCTACCAGCCAGAGCCCGGCACTGGGTCACATCCCCCACGTTTACACAACCCAGACCCCCTCCTGGAAATACCTCTGTTAACTAATGATTTACTGCCTGTCTTATCTCTGTAAGCCCCATCCCCTGCCTATTTCTGTGCGTGTCGCATATGAACTAGCAAATCAATAAAGCCAAAGACTGTGAGGTCAAGTGTCCAGCCAATGGGCAAGGACACAGTTTCACCTCAGTATCTCCTTTAGAGTTGTAAGCCTATAAAAAGGGAAAGAAGCTGCTTTTCAGAGAGCTTGGTTAAGGCATGAACCTGCTGCAACTCCTGGCTGAATAAAAAGCCACTTCCTTTCTCAGTTTGGTGTTGGAGAGGTTTTGTCTGCTGCATGTCCTGCTACATAGTGGCCTCTCTTTTTGGCTCCAGAACAGCATAGGTCTACACACTAACAAGTAAACTATATCCTCCTAATTGTAGGTCCATCCCCAGTCTCACTCTCCTCCCTTTAAGAGCAAAAGAAAACCATGACAAAATGTTGCCTATTTTCAGTTGATCTTCATGTTAAGATTTGCTTTGTTTCAGAATGGCCATCCCACCAGCAAGGATAATTGGCTCCTACTGTCTAGTTTTTCCACCCATACGCCTGGTTCCCAAATTCTTTGAACATGATTGAATGGCAGTTTATGTACTCTATACAAACTCCAGATGTCTTAGCAAAGTTAATGAGAGGCATACGTCTGAAAATGAGGCAGTCTATGTGGCACTGGGGAGAGGAGGCATAAAGGAAGGATCTCGGAAAGGAAGACAGAGAGGGAAGAAATTCTCAACTGCCTTTCAAAATCTTCAATCAGTGCTTTAAAAACTCTTGTGCCAAAATGATTTTAACAGCAGAAATGAATGAATGCAGATTTTTAAGAATGTCAGTGAGGAGAACAGCATGCCCTCAAATAAGATGTTTGTCTTATCATCCATTGCAACTTAAAAGTTCAGGCAATTTTAGATTTTTGCTTTATGATATATCTAGTTAACAAAAACAAAAACAAAAGGCTGTATTTTCAAGTAAAAATAACACCGAAGTAAAATTAATACGATGTGGCATGTTCATCCTGGGATTCCTCATACACTTGGACACTGTCAATTACCTAGAATGGTACAGCTCTTCTTGGGAAGCACAAAATAAGCAAATAAAGATATCTGCAGGGCTTATGCTGGATACAGGAAGGAAGAAGGAACCCAGAGACTGAGGTTGAAGGGGAAGATCTGGGTAGATGAAATTGGGAGAGGGAGTACAAAAAGTGTTAGGAAGAAAGTTGAGGAATTTACTATCAGGTTTTCCATTCTACATATTTTTTCTTTTTCTTTTTTTTTTTTTTTTGAGATGGAGTCTTGCTGTCACCCAGGCTGGAATGCAGTGGTGCGATCTTGACTCACTGCAACATCTTCCTCCCGGGTTCAAGCAATTCTCTGCCTCAGCCTCCTGAGTAGCTGGGATTGCAGATGCCTGCCATCACATCTGCCTAACTTTTGTATTTTTAGTAGAGACAGGGTTTTCACGAGATTGGCCAGGCCGGTCTTGAACTCCCAACCCTGTGATCCACCCACCTTGGACTCCCAAAGTGCTGGGATTACAGGTGTGAGCCACCACACCCAGCTTCCATTCTACATCTTGAGCGTATCTAGTATAAAGGTTGTTTGGCTTCCCTCTATTGATGGCGTGGTCTAGGGAAAATTATGATCAACACAGTGGCTTCCAGCAGATTGTCAAAGCCCTCAACATACTGCCAAGGCTCTGCTAGTGGTGGACCACCACCAAAATGACAAGCCAGGTGACACTTACGAGGTGCAAGAAGTACAAACGTCTGATGCAAACCAGAACAGATTTTCAGGAGAAAAATAGGCAATTCAGTTTGGAGCAAGGCTGTTATTTCCATATTAACAACACAACAAAATGCTCTTCGTGATCACATCTGTCTTATTCCAGATTTGCATGCAACCAATGGGAATCAAAAATATAACATGAAAAATTCCATAAACAATATCTATGAAGTGGTCCAAGACCAGAAAATAAGACATTATTTCTTGCTGCATATATCATGAAAGGCTTTTTCAAGAAAGTGGAATTTGAGCTGGCTCGCAAGAGGTAGGCAATACTTAAGTTTGATAAATAAGTAGGATGATACATGACATTTAAAAAACCATGGAAATTAGGTAATTTGACAGGAACCTGCAGGAGACAATAGTTCAGTTTGACGGGCTTGAACAGTAGATGGGGTAGGGAAAACCAAGACAGAAAAGTTAAGTCAGAGTGTCACTATCCAGGGATGAATGTCAGTCTAAGAATTTTAGCCTCTTCTCTGAGTCAGCTGAAGGGGTCTTGATATGGCATGGTAAAGTCCGCACTTCAGAAAAATTCTTTCGACAGCAGCAATATTGTTACTTATAATGCCCATAAAGCATTCAAAGAAATAAGGAAAAAAGCAGTTTTATATTTATTCTGACAGTTTAAAAGGTTGCTGCCCTTACGCATGGACTTTTTAAATGTGTTTTGTTTGTCTGTCTGTTTTTTGAGTCAGAGTCTCGCTTTGTCGCCCAGGCTGGAGTACAGTGGCATGATCTCAGCTCACTGCAACCTCCACCTCCCAGGTTCAAGCAATTCTCCTGTCTCAGCCTCCCAAGTACCTGGGATTACAAACATGCACCACCATGTCCAGCTAATTTTTATATTTTTAGTAGAGACAGGGTTTCACCATGTTGGCCAGGCTGGTCTTGAACTCCTGACCTCAAGTGATCAGCCTGCCTCAGCCTCCCACAGTGCTAGGATTACAGGTATGAGCCTCTACACCTGGCCCTAAATCTGTATTTTGTTAATTGTACTTACTATGCTGTCTACAAAACTAAACAAATTCAGTGAAGACAGTAAATCACTTGAACCTGAAATCAAATGGCAATTTCATCTATATCCATGCACCAGCGCTGTTTTTTGGTTCCATTTACCAAGAAGATGAACAACAATAATTTCAGGCAATTAATTCAGATCTTTGGCAAGGCCAAAAGAGTTTTGCTGAATACAAGAAAACAGTTACAACATAAAAGATGAAAAGCATCATTTGCCATGCTGCAGGTTCAGAACTATGTGAGTATGTTTGTGTCATTGAAGCTAGTCTTTCAGAAATTGCCCTAACAACCGGAAATCCATCCACAGTTTCACAGACACTTTAGCAAGCTGGACTCTGATATCAGGTGGCAGTTTCATTAGACCCTTTCACTTTCAAAGGATCCACAGCATAAATTTTCAGAGCCGGCAACATAATCCTTCTCATCAAATATTTGGGCAACAGGTGGAAAATTGTTCTGCCAGCTGAAGACGACAAAATCCATTCCTTCTGGCAATTTTCTGCAATGAAAACTCCAGAAATGAATGTGCAATAACTTGTGGAAATAAATTTCAAATATTATCACACAAAAGCAGCGTGCTCAAAATCTCCAACTGTAAACCAACTCCTGCTTATCTGAATTTTAAAATGTTGATTTCTCTTTATGTTTGAATTGCCACTAAGGAACGAGAAAATATTTTCAGACATAAAAAGCCAGAGAAATGCGAAATTCAAACAACGTAAAGCAATGTTGAAAGCAATACTTGGTTAGTAGCATTTCTTGGGCCAGGATGTAAAGACCAAAAGGCCATTTTCTACGGTTACCTAATTTCTAGCAATTGCGAGATCATCTGCTTTGATTGGAAGGCTGTACACAAGCCAGCCTAGAAATGTGTTGGGCTTTGACTCTTCCTAGTTGGTTGAAGCAACTTCCATCTGCTCTCCCATGCAGAGACAGATCAACTGGCATTCCTGATAACAGTTCTTTTAAAGGTTTCTCTCAAAAGCCCTCATGTGCTCACTCCCTAGCTGTGTTAAGAGTCTGGCAGACACGTACGTGATGGCATGGAAGGCTGACAGGGTTTGCAGCAAGTTAATGAGGGAGAGAAGGTTGCATACTAGCAATCTGGTTCTGCAGTGTTATACATGAACTGCTCAACTATGCTTTCCTGCGTAGGGATTCTGCATGGCAAGTGTTCACGTGGCTGCAGAGATGCAAAATGGACTCAGCTGAGGGAAATGCCAGAAAGATGGAGTCTGCTCTTAATGCCACTTTGAACAATTTCATTAAATCTTTCATTTGAGGACTTTTCCATCCCTTCTGCCAATGGTTTTCTTACATAGCTTGTGTATATAATGATCGCCAATTGATTCCAATTTAGTTAGCTGGAATTCCGAAAAATCCATTGGTGAAGTGTATGTTTCCAATAGCTTAAAAATGTTAAACAAATAAGAAATGTAAACAAATTGCCAGTTTACGGCATCATTTGGTTTCAGAAGGCAAACTCTTCATGGATTTTAAAAGAACCTATTTAACAGGTAAACAACCATTATACACACACCATTCACATTCAGCAATATCTTTGGTGCTTTCTGTGTACAAGGTTCTGTGATCAGAGTTTGAAATATTCAGCAATAAAAGGAGACAAAATTCTTGTCCCTCAAGTAGCTGACATTCTTGGAAGGAATAAGGCACTCATTTTTAACAAGTATATAGTGTGTCAGATGACAAGTAAGTGCTGTAGGAAAAAATAAAGCAGTGGAGAAGAACTAGGGATGTTGGATGAGAGAGAACTGCAACTTAGAACAGCTTGGTAAGGAGGGACCCTGCAGGTCACGGTGTCTCACGCCTGTAATCCCAGCACTTCGGGAGGCTGAGGCAAGGCAAGTGGATCATCTGAGGTTAGGAGTTTGAGATCAGATTGATCCACGCAGTGAAAATGCTTATCTACTAAATACAAAAAATCAGCTTGGCATGGTGGCATACACCTGTAATCCCAGCTATTTGAGAGGCTAAGGCAGGAGAATTGCCTGAACCTGGGAGGTGGAAGTTGCAGTAAGCCAAGATTGTGCCATTGCACTCCAGCCCAGGTGACACGGACAGACCCTGTCTCAGAAATAAATAAATAAAATAAGCATAACAGGGTCCAATAAGGCAAAGGACATAGGAGACGGGGGAAGCAACGCACATGGATATTTTGGGAAGAACATGTCAAGCCCAGGAAATAGCAAGTGCAAAGTCCCAGAGGTGGGAGCATGTCTGGAATACTAGAAAAAACATAGAAAGCAAGTGTGGAGCAAGGTGTATGTGGAAATAAGGAGGGAAGGCAGGAGAGGACCAGTAGGAAGCTACGGAGAAGAGGAAGAGATGAGAATAAAGGAGTGAGGCCGGGCATGGTGGCTCACGCCTGCAAACCTAGCACATTGGGAGGCTGAGGTAGGCAGATTGCTTTAGGCCAGGAGGTCAATGACAGTCTGAGTAACACAGTAAGACCCTGTTTGTGGGGTACTATACCTCATAAACACATCTGTATTTCATCTCCATAATTTAATAGATACATACATTTTATAGCAAAACCTATATGCCTTAATATATATCTACTAGATATTATAATATCTTAGAATGATACATCTCTGTATTTTTTACAAAAGGAAAGTTCACCAAGCAAATTTAAAATGTATACAAGACCAGGGGAGGAACAGACTGTCAAAGCCAGATAAAGACCTCTGTTTGCAAAGGATGTCAGACACCTCCATTCTACATGGTAGCCAAGGATCTCCGTTTAGTAATCTATTCAGATAACATTTTATTTGTTTGAGGCAGGGTCTTACTTTGTCACCCTACGCGTTGGAATGCAGTGGTGTGATCATAGGTCACTGTTAGCCTTGAACTCCCAGTCTCAAGTGAGCCTCCTGCCTCAGCCTCCTGAGTAGCTGAGACTATATAAGCACATGCCTGGCTAATTTTATAATGTCTTATAAAGACAGGGTCTCACCATCTTGCTCAGGCTAGTCTTGAACTCCTGGCCTTAAGCAATCCTCCCGCGTCTGCCTCCCAAAGGGCTGGGATTACAGGCATGAGCCACTGCTTCCAACTCAGACAGACCTTAACCTTATTTGCATGAGTATATGAAATGGTTAAGTAAACTTTTGAGCTTCTACTTTTAATGTAAATGTATACTTCAATGTGTTTTACTGTAGTATAACCTCCATTAGTTGATATTCTAACTAGCTGAGGTGTTTTGATCTGGAATGTATTCTGGTTAGAACCACAGTATCTCAGTATCTTAGAGCTGGAATGAAATTTAAACATCTCAACATCATTTCAATTTTTGAATCCTGCCAACATATTACCCATCTTCTGCTAGACCATATCTGATGTGGTGGCAACCACTGTCTGCCAAGACCATCTCCTCCTTTGAATAGCCAGACACTCAGAAGATCCTGGTCAAGGTTAAGTATATCAGTTTCAGAGTCAGACAGCTTGAGTTTAGATCAAGCATGTCCAACCTATGACCCGTGGCTGCATGCAGCTGAGGATGGCTTTGAATGCAGCCCAACACAAATTCATAAACTTTCTTAAAACATTATGAGATTTTGTTTTGTGATTTTTTTTTTTTTTTTTTTAGCTCATCAGCTATTCTTAATGTATCTTATGTGTGGCCCATGACAATTCTTCTTTCAGTGTGGCCCAGAAAAGCCAAAAGATTAAACACCTCTGGTTTAGATCCTTCCTACCACTTACTATTGTGAGACCTTCAGCAATTTACTTAACTCCTCTAAACCTTTGTTTTCTTCTATTTAACACAGAAATAGACATACAACTTCCTTCCTGGAAGGGGACTGCAAAAATTAAGACTTTCTCTTTTTTAATCTTAGAGATGGTAACTCACTACAATGGTCAGGATGGCCTTGAATTCCTGGGCTCAAGCAATCCTCCCACCCGAGCCTACCAAGTGGCTGGGACTGTAGACACATACCACTGAACCAGCTATAAAAATGAAGACCTAAATCACATCAAATGCTTATTTCAGTATCCTGTGCACACAGGATTATTAACATGATTTTACACACTGGTCCTAAACTACCACAGAGTTAGCCAGAAATCATGTTCACTGTATTTATACAAGGCCTCATTTCAGTATTTTCTTGGCATCTCAGGATTTTGCAGCCCATCATGGTGCTAGATATGGGAAGATCAGTGAAAGAAGAGCTACTCTTACACAGACTTTAAGGCATAATCTAGAAATCATTTTTGAAGAGGAAAGTCTCTGAAAGCTTGATTTTCCTAAGAGATACAAATCTCTTATACTTGATGGAAGACCAACAACAACAAAAAAGTGATTAATTGAAGTCCTCTTAGTTGGAGGCCAATTAATGCAGGCTTTGCTATATAATTGGCCTTTCCCTCAATTACTCCAAATTAGTAAATTTTACTGTACATTTGTTCCTGTCAAGAGTGAATTAATAATTTAGGTGTGACATTAAATAAATAGCAGACATTGATTTATATGTGTCATCTCTGAAAACATCCATTTTCCTGGCAAGCCCTTGACAGTGGCAAGTGAAGGCAGTAGGCAGCGGGGTCAGGAGGAGATTTTGCTTCACTTGTGTATACCACCCAGGACAAAAAAAATGTGGAAAGCTTCCTCCTCAGAAAATCAAGTGGATTGAGGGAGGATCCAAGATGGCTGAATAGGAACAGCTCCGGAGGGCAGTTCCCAGAAAGAACATCACAGAGGGTGAGTGCTGACCACATTAATCCAGGAGATTCCCAGGCCGAAAAGCGTCACAAGTTTCCAGCACGGTTAGTGCCGCGGTTGGCACACAGAAACTCACACAAATCTGGGTGGCCATTTCAACTGGTGCCTGGAATGCCTGGGACACAGAGCCGCCCATTCAACTGAAAAGGAGGGTACTGAGACAGGGAGCCAGGTGATCTGGCTCAGCAGGTACCACCCCCACAAAACAAGCAATCTGAAATGCTCTGGATTGAGAGTTTCGCAGCAAGCGCAGCTGGACCCAGGACAGTCCAGCTCAGTGAGGGGAAGGGCATCTGCCACTACCCAGGCAGTCCACCACTACCAAGGCAGTTCACACAGCGGCTGGGCAGAGCCTACAGCAGCTCAGCAATGCCTCTGCTGGCAGACTGCAACTGGACTTCTCTGTGTAGGGCAGGGCATCTCCAAAAAAAGGCAGCAGCATTTCAGGAACTTAAAAATAAAGCCAAACATCCTAGGTCAGAGCACCTGGGAAAAGAAGTGGTTATGAGTTCCATTGCAGCAGACTTAAAGGTACCTGCCCAGCAGCTCTGCACAGAACAATGGAGCTCCCAGCACAGCACCTGAGCTCCTATAAGGGACACACTGTCTCCTCAAGCAGCTCCTCGACCCCTGTACACCCAAAGAGATACCTCATAAAGGAGAGCTCAGGCCAACATCTGGCGGGTACCCTTCTGGGATGAAAATAACAGAAGAAGAAACCGGCAGCAACCCTTACTGTTCTGCAGCCCCCACAGGTGATCCCCAGACAAGCAGGTTCTGGAGTGGACTTCCAGCAGTCCTGCAGCAGAGGGGCCTGACTGTTAGAAGGAAATCTAAGAAACAGAAAGAAATAGCTTCAACATCAACAAAAAAAAATGTCCATTCAGAGACCCCATCCAAAAGTCACCAACTACAAAGACCACAGGTATATAAAGCCACTAAGACAGGAAGAAACCAGCACAAAAAGGATGAAAACACCAAAAACCAGAATGCCTCTCTGCCTCCAAGGGATCACAACTCCTCACAAGCCAGGGATCAAAGATGGATGGAGAATGAATCTGATGAATTGACAGAAACAGGCTTCAGAAGGTGGGTGGTAATAAACTTCTCAGAGCTAAAAGAACATGTGCTAACCCAATGCAAAGAAACTAAGAACCTAGAAAATGGGTTGGATGAGATGCTAACTAGAATAAACAGCTTAAAGAAGAATATAAACGACTTGATGGAGCTGAAAAACACAGCACGAGAACTTCATGAAGCATACACAAGTTTCAATAGCCAAATCGACCAAGCAGAAGAAAGGATATCAGAGATTGAAGATTGACTCAATGAAATAAAAAGAGAAGGTAAGAATAGAGAAAAAATAGTGAAAAGAAATGAACAAAATCTCCAAGAAATACGGGGTTATGTGAAAAGACCTAATCTATGTTTGATAGGTATACCTGAGTGTGATGGAGAGAATGAATCTAAGCTAGAAAACACTCTTCAGGATATTATCCAAGATAACTTCCCCAACCTAGCAAGGCAGGCCAACATTCAAGTCCAGGAAATACAGAGACCATCACAAAGATACTCCTCAAGAAGAGCAACCCCAAGGCACATAATCATCAGATTCACTAGGGTTGAAATGAAGGAAAAAATGCTAAGAACAGCTAGAAAGATCGGGGGTTATCCACAAAGGGAAGCCTATTAGACTCACAGTGGATATCTCCGCAGAAATCCTACAAGCCAGAAGAGAGTGGGGGTCAATATTCAACATCCTTAAAGAAGTTTCCACTTTGAATTTCATATCTAGCCAAACTAAGCTTTATAAGCGAAGGAGAAATAAAATCCTTTACAGACAAGCAATTGCTGAGAGATTTTGTCATCACCAGGCCTGCCTTACAAGAGTTCCTGAAAGAAGTACTAAACAAGGAAAGGAACAACCAGTACCAGCCACTCCGAAAATGTACCAAATGGTAAAGACCATGGACACAATAAAGAAAATGCATCAACTAATGGGCAAAACATTCAGCTAGCATCAAAATGGCAGGATCAAATTAACACATAATAATACTAACCTTAAATGTAAATGGGCTAAATGCCCCAATCAAAAGTCACAGACTGGCAAATTTGATAAAACTCAAGACCCATTGGTGTGCTGTATTCAGGAAACCCATCTCATGTGCAAGGACACACATAGGCTAAAAATAAAGGGATGGAGGAAGATTTATCAAGCAAATGGAGAGCAAAAAAAAGCAGCAGTTGCAATCCTAGTCTCTGATAAAACGGACTTTAAACCAACAAAGATCAAAAGAGACAAAGAAGGGCATTACATAATGCTAAAAGAACCAATGCATGAAGAAAAGCTAAAGATCCCAAATATATACTCACTCAATACAGGAGGACCCAGATACATAAAGCAAGTTCTTAACAATCTACAAAGAGACTTAAGACTCCCACACAATAATAATGGGAGACTTTAACACTCTACTGTCAATATTAGACAGATCAATGAGACAGAAAATTAACAAGGATATCCAGGACTTGAACTCAGATCTGGACCAAGTGGACCTAATAGACATCTACAGAAATCTCCAACCCAAATCACAGAATATACATTCTTCTCAGCACTGCATTGCACCTATTCTAAAATTGACCATATAATTGGAAGTAAATCACTCCTCGGCAAATGCAAAAGAACAGAAATCATAGCAAATAGTCTCTCAGACCACAGGGCGATCACGTTAGAACTCAGAATTAAGAAACTAACTCAGAACTTCATGGAAACTGAACAACCTGCTCCTGAATGTTGACTGGATAAACAATGAAATGAAGGCAGAAATAAAGATGCTCTTTGAAACCAACAAGAACGAAGACACAACGTACCAGAATCTTTGGGACACATTTAAAGCAGTGTCTAGAGGGAAATTTATAGCAATAAATACCCACCAGAGAAGTGAGGAAAGATCTAATATCGACACCCTATCTTCAAAATTGAAAGAGCTAGAGGAACAAGATCAAAAAAAAAAGCTAGCAGAGGACAAGAAATAAGTGAGATCAGAGCAGAAATGAAGGAGACAGAGACACAAAAAACCCTTCAAAAAAATAAATCCAGGAGCTAGTTTTCTGAAAAGATCAACAAAATAAACAGACCGCTAGCCAGATTAATAAAAAAGAAAAGGGAGAAGAATCAAATGGATGCAATAAAAAATGAAAACGGGGATCTCACCACCAATTCCTCAGAAATACAAACTACCATCAGAGATCACTACAAACAGCTCTATACACATAAACCAGTAAACCTGGAAGAAATGGATAGATTCCTGGACACTTGCATCCTCTCAAGCCTAAACCAGTAAGAAGTCAAAACCCTGAATACACCAATAACAAGGGGTGAAGTTGAGGCAGCAATTAATAGTCTATCAACCAAAAAAAGTGCAGGTCCTAACAGATTCACAGCTGAATTCTACCAGACATACAAAGAGGAGCTGGTACCATTCCTTCTGAAACTATTCCAAACAATACAAAAAGAGGGAATCCTTCACAAATCATTTTATGAGACCAACATCATCCTGATACCAAAACCCAGCAGAGACTCAACAACAAAAAAAAACTTCAGGCCAATATCCATGATGATCATATATGTAAAAATCTTCAATAAAATACTGGCAAGCCGATTGCAACAGCACATCAAAAAGCGTATCCATCACGATCAAGTAGGCTTCTTTCCGGGGATTCAAGACTGGTTCAACATACACAAGTCTATAAATGTAATCCACCACAGAAACAGAACCAAAGACAAAAACCACATGATTATCTCAATAGATGCAGAGAAGGCCTTCAACAAAAGTCAACAAACTTTATGCTAAACACTCAATAAACTAGTCATCGAAGGAACATATCTCAAAATAATAAAAGCTATCTATGACAAACCCATAGCCGATACCATACTGAATGGGCAAAAACTGGAAGCATTCCCTTTGAAATCTGGCACTAGACAAGGATGCCCTCTCTCTCCACTCCTATTCAACATAGTATTGGAAGTTCTAGCCAGAGCAATCAGGCAAGAAAAAGAAATAAAGGGTATTCAGTTAGGAAAGGAGGAAGTCAAATTATCTCTATTCGTAGACAACATGATTGTATGTTTAGAAGATCCCATCGTCTCAGCCCAAAATCTCCTGAAACTGATATGCAACTTCAGCAAACTCTCAAGATACAAAATCAATGTGCAGAAATCATAAGCATTTCTATACACCAATAACAGACTAACAGAGAGCCAAATCAAGAGCGAACTCCCATTCACAATTGCTACAAAGAGAATAAAATATCTAGGAATACAACTAACAAAGGATATATAAGACTTCCTCAAGAGAACTACAAACCACTGCTCAAGGAAATAAGAGAAGACACAAACAGATGGAGAAACATTCCATGCTCATGGTTAGATAGAATCAGTATCATAAAAATGGCCATACTGCCCAAAGTAATTTATAGATTCAACACTATCCCCATCAAGCTACCAATGACCTTCTTCACAGAAATGGAAAAAAACACCTTAAACTTCACATAGAACCAAAGAGAGCCCCACATAGCCAAGACGATTTTAAGCAAAAGGAACAAAGCCAGAGGCATCACGCTACCTAATTTCAAACTATACTACAAGGCTACAGTAATCAAAACAACATGGTACTGGTACCAAAACAGAGATATAGATCAATGGAACAGAACAGAGGCCTCGGAGGCAACGCCACACATCTACAACCATCTGATCTTTGACAAACCTGACAAAAACGAGCAATGGGGAAAGAATTCCCTCTTTAATAAATGGTGTTGGGAAAACTGGCTAGCAGTGTGCAGAAAGCAGAAACTGGACCCCTTCCTGACACCTTACACTAAAATTAACTCCAGCTGGATTAAATACTTAAACATAAGACCTAACACCATAAAACTCAAGAAGAAAACCTAGGCAATACCATTCAGGATGTTGGCGTAGGCAAGGACTTCATGACTAAAACACCAAAAGCATTGGCAACAAAAGCCAAAATAGACAAATGGGACCTAATTAAATTCCAGAGCTTCTGTACAGCCAAAGAAACAATCATTAGAGTGAACCAGCAGCCAACAGAATGGGAAAAAATTTTTGCAATCTACCCACCTGACAAAGGGCTAATATCCAGAATCTACAAAGAACTAAAATAGATTTACAAGAAACAAACAAACCAACCCATCCAAAAGTGGGCAAAGGATATGAACAGACACTTTTCAAAAGAAGACATATATGAGGCCAACAAACATATGAAAAAAAGCTCATCTGGTCATTAGAGAAATGCAAATCAAAACCACATTGAGATACCGCTTCATGCCAGTTAGAATGGCAATCATTAAAAAATCTGGAGACAACAGATGCTGGAGAGTATGTGGAGAAATAAGAACACTTTTACACTGTTGGTGGGAGTGTAAATTAGTTCAACTATTGCAAAAGACAGTGTGGCAATTCCTCAAGGACCTAGAATAGAAATTCCATTTGACCCAGCAATCCCATTACTGGGAATATGCCCAAAGGATTGTAAATTGTTCTATTATAAAGACACATGCACACCTATCTTCATAGTGGCACTGTTTACAATATCAAAGACCTGGAACCAACCCAAATGCCCATTGATGATAGACTGGACAGGGAAAATGTGGCACATATATACCATGGAATACTATGCAGCCATAAAAAATGATAACTTTATGTCCTTTGTAGGGACATGGATGAATCTGGAAACCATAATTCTCAGCAAACTGACTCAATAACAGAAAATCAAACACTGCATGTTCTCACTCATAGGCGGGTGTTGAACAATGAGAACACAAGGGCACGGGGTGGGGAGCAAACACACTGGGGTCTGTTGAGGGGGCCAAGGGAGGGACTGCAGGGGAGGGTGGGGGAGGTTGGGGGGGGGGGATAACAT
Source organism: Ateles fusciceps (assembly GCA_036589455.1). Lineage (NCBI taxonomy): Eukaryota > Metazoa > Chordata > Mammalia > Primates > Atelidae > Ateles > Ateles fusciceps. The sequence goes on along the minus strand of JAZHEH010000424.1, from coordinate 1,313,370 downwards.
AGGGAGAAATGCCAGATGTAGGTGACGGGGGGATGGAGGCAGCAAATCACACTGCCATTTGTATACCTATGCAACAATCCTGCATGATCTACACATGTACCCCAGAACCTAAAGTACAATAAAAAATAAAAATTAAAAATAAAATAAAGTAAAACAAATAAGAAGAAAATTAAGTGGACTGATTCCAGCTTACAGACAGCAAGTCTGACTCGTCTGGCCAAGCTGAGATGTTGAATAAGCCTGTTTATCTGTATTGAGTTTCCTGGTGGATCCTGAGCTAACTGGAGAGGATATGGTGGGATCAAATGTTTCTTGGTCTCAGGGCCATCTCATGAGGCACAGGTTGTAAGAGGCTATATTTATCACAGCCTCAGCAATCAAGCCTTATTTTCTGCTCAGAAAGTCAGAGGCAGCAGCTGATAACTAATCACAGATGCAAAAACATGCATGCAACAACTGATAATATCTATTTCGACATAGTCGATGTGTGTGATACATGAAATATATACTTGGTCTTTGTCCCCTTTTCCTGGCCAACAATATCCTAATATCCTGGGAATCTTTAAAGCGATTTTATTTATTTTTTTTGTAGGTTAAAAAAAAAAAAAAAAAAAAAAAAAGACTGGTAGCTGATAACCCCTAGGTAGCTCCAGGGTGGAGTCTGGTCACTGGAAAGAACAAGGCCAAGGCTTCAATAGAATGTTGTGACTTTCAGCTCTACCTCCTGAACTTCAGGTAGTGGGGGAGAGGAGAGGGGGATGAAAGTTGAGTGTATCACCATTAGCCACGGATGTAATGAAAAATGCCTAGCAATGACATTTCCATTAATACCCCAAAGGACTGGATTCTAGGAGCCTCAGGGTTGCTGGACACTGGAGGTGCTTGAATGATGGTGCACTCAAAGAGGGCATGAAAGCTCTGCACTTCCTCCCCTGCATCATGGCAATCTGGCATTCACCTGTATCATTTCTAACAGCCTTTATAATAACCAGCAAACGTAAGTAAGGGTTTTCTTAAGCTCTGATTCGTCCTAGCAAATTAATCAAACTTGAGGAGGAGTTGTGGAAACCCCAGTTTATAGTCAGGCTTTCAGTTGACATCTGAAATGTAGACAATTGTATGGGACTAAGTCCTCAGCCCTTGGGATCTGAATTATTAGGACACCCAGCTGGTGTCCACTGGAGAATCTGCCAGAAAATTATTTGGTGTGGGGAGAAACACACACACATATCCGAGGTCACAAAAGTATTCTGTATTGTGGTAAGAAGAGAATAGGAAGACCCCATTTTTTTTTTCCTATATGCTCACAGTGAGAAAGGATGGGAAACGTATCCAGTGCAGAGGAAGAAGTTCAGCATGAAGTATGATCCAGGATCTCGGGAAGAGAAGAAGAGAGGATAGGAGGGGAGGGGAGGGGAAAAGAAGGGGAGGGAAAAGGAGAAGGAGGAGAAAGGAGGGGAGAGGGAGAGGAAAATTCTTGTTCTCCCAGCAAGAAAGACAAGCTAAAGACCTTTACAGGGCTCTGTATTTGACCCTGTATTCTCTTCTTGACTGCAGGGCTCTAGCTATTTGTACCCTTCCTTAGACCTCCCTTGCTGCTTCCTGGTCCTTGTACATACCTCTACATTCCATGGAGGGCTGAAGCCAGACCTCTTGCCCTTATCTCTACTACTCTGCTGCAATAATAAACCTATTTTCCTTGATTGGCGCACAGGAAATGAGTAACTCGTGCTGTTCCTGTGATTCTGATACTCCCTCTGACCCTGCTCCCCACCATGTACTATTCTACACAATTTCTGAGTACAAATCTTTATTCTACGGCATAGTAGAAAATACTGGAGAAAGAGAACACTTGGCTGCCAGGCACACGATTAAAGTTCCTTAGCCTCCCGAAGCCTCCCCATCCTCCTTATCTATTAAGATAAAATTTACAATATCCACCTTGGAGTCATAGCAAGAATCAAAGAAAATAAGTAATTTTTCATTTACATTAGATCTTAGCTATTAATAATAAATGCAAACTATTTAAGTTTTGACCAAATATGCGCTAAATCAAACCTGAGGCATTCACACTGCTACATTTCATTTTCTAAAGATGCTAGAATTCTGCCGAAGACCTCCAGTTCATTTCTAGACTGTAAACGAAGTTCTACCTCTTTATTTTCCAATGCTGTTCCTCTCAGCTCTGCTGAGCTAATCACCCATGTGTGTAACTAAGGGGCTTAGTGCTTAGCTGGCATTCCAAGAGGCATAGCCCCTGCCCTGATGCCACCTGCCAACCTACTCAAATTTATATTCTGCCATCCTGCCACTTCACTCTGAAATTTTTTTGAAGAGAAAGCTGGAAGAGATACAAGGCCACTTTCTACCTCCCAGCAGTGCTTCCAAAAATGTACAATATGTCTTTTTTAGAGGCCTCACTCTTGACTTGGCCATTTAGCAATTTTGAGAGAAGATTCAAAGGCGGTAGCTTGGTGCAAGTGATCCCTGCCTTTGTCTCTCACTAGTCTCTGAAGAGAAATACAGTCTTTCGCATTAGGAAACTTCTGGTGTTCTCTGATAAAGAGAACACCAAGTCAGTATGTCAGGCCCTCAGCAGATGACGATAATTTAAGACATTAAAATGATCCAGACCTAGATCAGAATTTTGACTTTTCTTCCCAGCTCTATCTGAAAATAATCATAAACTTTAAACAGAACACACAAAAGACACCCCCGCCCCCAACAAGATCACTGTATGAAGAATGCACTGAAATCCAGTGAGGAAACAGAATATCAGAATATCTCCTGGAGGGAGCTTTTGGACTTTCAAAGCACTTCCACATGTATTCGCCCATTCATTGCTCGCAACTGTCTTGGGATTGTCGTTATTAAAGTCATTTTCCTGAACAAGAAAATGTAAGTGCCATGACTGTCATGATAGGACCAATGAGTGACAGTGAGAGGCCTTCCAACTCCAGCTCCACCATAAGCCCAACTAAACCACAGCCCTTGCAACCTGCTCAGCTCCAAAAGCAAGGCTTCTTGGTATGCTTTTTTCCTCTTCACTTGTTAAAACAATTACTTTTTCATTTTTGTGGTATATAGTAGGTAGGTATACTTACAGAGAACATGAGGTATTTTGATACAGGAATGTACTGTGTAATGATCACATCATGGAAAATGGGGTGTCTATCCCCTCAAGCGTTCTTCCTTAGTGGTACAAATAATCCAATTATACTCTTTTAGTTATTTTAAAACGTACAATTAAATTATTGACTATAGTCACTGTTGTGCTATCAAATACTAGGCCTTATTCATACATTCTATTTTTGTACCCATTAACCATCCCTACCTTCCCCTCACCTCCCCCATCACCCCACTACTCTTCCGAACCTTTGGTAACCATCCTTCTACTCTCTTATTTCCATGGGTTCACCTGTTTCCTCTCCTTTATCAATAACCAAAGCCCATGAAAAGTTCTCTATCCCTCAGGCTGTGTTGTCATGGCCTCTAGGACTTTGCCATGAAGTGATTCTTTCTTACAGGGTAAAGACAAAATGCCTCTAATGGCACCAATAGCCACAGTATTTCAGCCATAGTGTGGTTTATGTACAGGGACTAATAAGAAAAACCCTGATGAAGTGTGCACAAAGGACTTACCTCTAAGAAAACACCTTCTATGAGGATAGATTTGTCAAATGTGATTTTTTTTTTTAAAGCCAGAACAATATTAAATAAATCATTAAAGCAACATGGCCTGTACTGTTTGCTCCTGGAGGTTGAAGCCCTTCAGCCCTTTTTCAAAAGTCTTGACCCACAGACTCACATCTGTCCCACTTGAGATTCACAGGGCTTTTTCCTGCACAGTCCTTAGATGCCTACACCATCACTGGAAAATGCTGGACACAGCTAGCCTGTTCTGAATCTTTCCATTATATTCCCTAAAATTATACAATCAGACTCCTAAATAGATACATGTCCTAATCCAAAGCAAAAAGTCCATGAATCATGTTGGAAGGTATAGTCCTTAAATTATGACTTTAGAATCTGAAACACCTGAGTTCAAACACTGCCTCATCATTTCCTAACTCTGTGACCTCAGGCTAACAATTAAAATCTTCAGTCCTCAGATTCTTTGTCTCTGACACTGAGCAATTACACTTGGTCCTCTAGGGAATACTACTGTTGCTGAACTTCTTCCACCTTTTGAAGGGAGCCATTCTATCTAGTACATTCTTTATCAAGGCCCTACAACAATTTCATATGCCAATCAAGATAATTCCATTTGCCATATAAGTAACAGGCTGAAGAAACCATTTTGACCATTGAAATGTGAATGACAGTATGTTGGGGGACTTTGGGACTTAAAAAGATGTATCCAAGGAGAAAAGCCTTTCTTTTCCTCTTCAGAATACTGTTGTGTCTGAATGTGATGACAGGAGCTACTGCAGCTATCCTGCTTCCATGAGTGGAGCCAGCTTGTGCATGTAGTCAACACACTGAGGATCACAGAGTATTAAGATCAAAAGTACCTGGGTTTCTAATATCCTCACTGAACTACAGAATTAATAACTTACCTTCCATCAAATAATAAATATCATCTAGGTCATCGGAATCAGGGCTTTTTCGCACCACTTGAAGCTTAAAAGCAAAAATAATAATTGAAAATAATGACAATAGCTAAACATTCATCAAGAAATTTCTCAGTGTCAAGTACAGTGTGAAACATTTCTGTATATTATTTCATTATCACAACAGCCTTCTAAGGTTGTTAGGAAACAGCACAGAGAGGTTACGCAACCTGCTTAATTCACCGAGTAGGGAGCAGGAAAGCTGGAGTCTGATCAAAGTCTGGCTCTACAGCCAACCACTGTGCAAAATCACTTTCCTTACATACTCTGTCTCAAACGAGAGAAACAGGCTTTGGTGTACAAATAAAACCACCTCGGCAGCCCCTAATAAAAAGTTAGAGGGATTCAAATATACTAGTAATTTCGCAGTAATGCTGATGTTTTCCATCTGCTTCCTGCAGTATCAAACATCTCCCTACTCACTGCAGTTCCTTCTGCTCACCCTCCTAGTGTCTATGTCTTTGAGTTTATTATTTGTATTAACCCTTACCACAAACCTCTCAATCCTATCTTAATCGTCTACACCCCTACCACAGACCTGGTCTCAAATTAATTCCACTCACATCTGACACTCAATGCTAGCCTTTGTACTGTCAGGAGTTTCCAAAGCTGCATGAGCCTCAAGCTATTTTTAAAAGAACTGATTTAGTTTCTTCAAGCCAGCCAAGCAGAGTGGCCATTGGATTGTACTAAGACCCGTTTTCTTTTTCTTATCTCCAGAGTAATCCCATAATTTTGGGGATCATTTATTTTGGAATAATTTGGGGAATTATTACAACCTTTGCCCCATTTATCTCAAATTATGAAAATGTAGAAAGTTAAGAAAACAGGTCGTCATCATTTACAAGTGTTTTTCCTTAATTTTTAATTTTTGTGGGTACAGAATAGGTGTATATATTTCTTGGTTACATGAGATATTTTGATACAGGCTTGTGATATATAATAATCATATCAGGGTATGGGGTATACATTACCTCCCATACTTTCCTTTGTGTTTTAAATAATTCGATTACACTTTCAATGTTTGCAAGTAATTTGATTCAAGTCATCCAAAATTTACATGAATACTTTACCCTGTCTAGAACAATGGCTGTTTTGGGGGACTACACATGGGTATTCAGCATAGTTTTCTATTCATCTGCAGAGGAAACTTGAAGGTGGACACAGGGAGCTGTGTGGTAAGAGGTGAGGGTGGATTCTGTTTCACCAAGAGAGAAGAATCATCTAGAACATTAGTGGATGAGGAACTCAACAGAATTCAGATGCCTGAATCCTACACCAGACTTCAAACATCAAACATTTAAGAAAAAGGCTCAGGAAGATGCGCTGTACACTGTTCCTCAGTAATTCTGAGGCACACAAACATCTGAGACTCTATTATAGTTGCCAGAAAGAACAAAGGAGCCAACAGAGTAGAGGCTTTGAATGGAGTCTAAGTACCTTCATAAAGTGATTAAGCCTGGTGGTAAAACTGTAGCCTTCTTTAACTTCCCTTCCTTTGCTCTTTTACAATGCATTCATCACATCCCACCTCAGGACCTTTCCCACCATTCACAAGCAGGTTATTAGCTTGAAGGTCTTAGGAAACCTATATCTAATACCTATTTTTTTTTTTTTTTTTTTTGAGACAGAGTCTCACTCCATCACCAGGCGCCAGGCTGGAGTGCAGTGGCACAACCTCGGCTCACTGCAACCTCCGCCTCCTGGGTTCAAGCAATTCTCCTGCCTCAGCCTCCCGAGTAGCTGGGACTACAGGTGTGCGCCACCACACCCAGCTAATTTTTTTTTTTTTTATTTTTAGTAGAGATAGGGTTTTACCGTGTTGGCCAGGATGGTCTCGATCTCTTGACCTCGTGATCCGCCCGCCTCACCCTCCCAAAGTGCTGGGATGTAATACCTCTTAGTATTCCCAATGAGCCTTGAAAACTAAGAGCTAACAATTGCATAGCACCAGTGAGAGGCAATGACTAAGCACTCAGAGATATTAACTCTTTTAATTAGCCTCACAAAGCTATGGGGCTGTCATTTTTTCCAATTACAAAGATCAAAACAGAGAGCCTAAACAGCTTACCCAGGGTCATCTGGCAGGTCAGGGCTGATCCAGGATTTGACCCAGGTATCCAGCTGTTCCAGATGCCAGAATTACGTGATAAGTCATCAATGGTTTTGGCTTCACTCTCATCAAACCCTCATGAGTATGTGACACTCTGTCCTTCTAAACATTTTCCTCATACTTCCTCCTGCATGGAATAACACATCCTCATAATCCTTTTGCCTGTCACCCATCCTTCAAGGCCTACAGCTAATTAAGGTCAGCCAAACCTGGCAACCATTTCAAGGGTTAAAAGCATGAGAGATAATACTTTCTGCTTTATAGGGTTGTTTCTGAAAATTTAAGTCATGCATTTTAAATGCTAATAAGCACTGTGCTGGGCACTCAGCTAGCAGGTTGAGCAGGTAGCTATATTTAACCTTCTTTTGACTGTCCCATGCTCTTTCTTTAGATCTTAAGGCAGCACCAGACACAGGAAGGTTATTTTAATACACACTCTTCAATGAGGATGATTCAGAGGGAGCAACACAAGGAGTGGGAATTAAAATTCTAACTCCCTCTCTATTAAGAAAACCACCAGCACAGTGTTTAACCATTTTAATTAACAAAAACTTACATTACTAATTACCCTCCATTGCTTCCTGAGAGAATGCAAATATAATGGAGTGAAATAGTCACAGCTCTGAGCACAGGGTCAAATCCTATCTCTGACACTTGTCAACTGATATGATTCAGCTGTGTCCCCACCCAAGTATCATCTTGAATTGTAGCTCCCATAATTCCTGTGTGTCATGAGAGGGACCTGGTGGGAGATAACTGAATCATGGGAGTGGTTCCCTCATACTGTTCTAGAGATAGTGAGTAAGTCTCATGAGACCTGATGGCTTTATAAGGGGTTTTTTTGCTTGGCTCTCATTCTCTCTTGCCTGCCACCATGACTGTGAGGCCTCCCCAGCCATGTGGAACTGTGAATCCATTAAACCTCTTTTCTTAATAAATTACCCAGTCTTAGGTATGTCTTTATCAGCAGTGTGAAAACGAACTAATACATCAACTATGTGATCTCTGGGGAGCTCACTGTCCCAAGTTAGATTTTTGGTGCCAGTCATATCCTTTGAGTCCCTGCTCTGCCATGATCTTATAGCTGCGAGAATTTAGGCAAGGCTACAAGTCACCTGGGAATCTTGTAAAAACTCAGATTTTGAATCAGTTGTTCTGGGGGTAACTGATTTGTATTTCTACAATGGATTTTGTATTTTCAACAAATTCCAAAGTGACACTGATGCTCCTGGTCTATGGACCACACTTTGAGTAGGAAGAAACTTGAGCAGTTTCCTTGTTTATTAAGGAAAATAAAAATGATGGGATCATCCTTTATATGAGAATTAAATATGAAAATCCATATAAAATCTTTAGTACACAGCCTTAGAAAGCATTCAAATCCACTTGAGATATTATATGTAAAATGATTTTAGGTAGGAAGTATTAGCAAGACTGAAGGTCAGGGAGCTTCCACCGTCATCTGGGATAATCAGGATGGTCATGGCAGTCCTGAAATTTGACCCTGTCACACACATGAGTGACAACTCTGCTTAGATCTGAATAGCACCTACTCTTCACAGAGAAAGAGCTTTGGCTTATAGGAAAGATAAACGTTACAGGCAGCCTTCATCTCTAAGTTCACCCACCCTTGGACTGTTTATCCAGTCCTGTTTTCTATAGCCTCTGCCATGGCATGCTTACCTTAGTGAGACTCTGCAGAAATTGAGGGATAACTTCCCATAAAACATGTTTATAATTGGCTATGGGAGACCAACACATTATATGTACCAATGAGGATTAATATGCTCATAAAACACTGGTAGTAGCAGTCTCTCTTGCCAGCTGAAAAGAATGCATCATCCCTTTTGTCGTCTCTTGTCTTATTAATTCATATTTTATTTATGTACATTTTAAAAATACTCAAACTTTAAATATTAAGTGGAGGGCAAGTTATCACAAATAACCATCTCTCCCACATTTGTTTAATGCTGAAGTTAGGGGAAAACATATTCAATTAACACAGATAACTTTCTTCAACACACAGAAAGTTTTATTTGTTAACACATCAAATAAAGCACAAAATAGTATTTGCTCAGAGGTAAACTACCAGAGCAGGAAGTTTCTAAGGCTCCTGTGAATTCTATATTTATGAAGTACATTCTAATGATGGTAAGAATGGGGTAACTGAATGCAAATCCTTTCTACCAATTCTGAATGATAACAGATTTTGAATGTTTCTTCTTTTTTAAAAGATATAAACTGCTCAGAACGTTGGAGGCTTTCTGACAATTTATAACATTTGCCTTCTGCCCTCGCTTGGAGATTTCCAAAACAGAGACATCTTCAGCTAAGCTTTGGCTGTAGGTGACTTGAGAGGCATTTCCCTCCAAGAGGAGCTTATATCTATCTCCCCTCACAGAGCACCACTGCTTCACTCAGGGGCTCTGCCCATAGTGATCTGAATTTGAAAACGTTCCCTCACCCCACCCCCCCTCCCCCGGCCTTATGCCTTCAAGTATAGAAACATAAAGGAAAGTCACCATCAGCACAAAAACTACAACTAGGAGACAAACGTGTTAGGCCAGCTGGTGGGGACTCTCTGCTTTTAACCTTGGTCAAGCAGCACATGAAAAGTGACAGAGGTCTCAGGAAAATTTATTTCTGACACTAAGCCTTTCTAAATAGATGGCATTATTTTGAATGCCTTGGTAATCACATTTTCTGAACTGTGTCAGCTTTTCCACAGAGTAGTTTCATGGCTCTCCAGGCAGACAGGCTTTGGTCAGTCAGACATCAGACTTATCGAGCAACTACTATGTAACAAGTGCTGTGCTAACTAGTGGCAAAAAAGTCAGGCGTGTCCCCTGACCTCACAGGGCTCATGGGAAAGCACCCAGAGGTGCAGTACTGAGAATCATGGTACTCTAAAGGCTACTTTCCCCCTATTTTCTTTGAATTTTAAGAGTGTCCAAACTCCTATTAGAAAGGTTTTGGATTTTATTGCTAACACATTTTAAAATGTCATACTTGTCATTCCCCTTGCCCCTAAATTTGGAAAACAACCAATGAATTTACCCTGATCTTTTGTTTTATGTCATTTGTTCATACACCTGCATTCGATCCATCACCAATCATTTATCAGGCAGTCGTGGTATACAAGGCCCTGTGCTACGTATGAGGATAATAACTAGCCCAAGATGCCCACAGCCTAATAAGCAAGGTCAAAAACCTTAGTGGATTAAAATATAATGTGATAAGTAGCATAAATATGGTTTACAGACAGGGCTGGGACAAGCTCAGAAAAGAAAGATGTCAGGGATGACTTCTACAGAAAAGAAAATATTTAATTCATTGGGTCACATAAATATGTAATTGAATAGGAACATGAAGGGTGTAATAGTAAGTACTTAACATCTTATAGGCCTAATAGAGTCAATAAAAGGCACTATGGGTTAAATGTAGCCCCTAAAATATGTTAAAAAGCATGATCTCTCTGCCCTCATGAATGGATTAGTGTCACTATCAGGACAGCGGATTCCTTATCATGAAAGTGGCTTTGCTATAAAGCAAGTTCTCTCTGGCTCCCCTCCCTCTCACCGTATAATGCCCCCCACCACATTTTGATGCAGTAGGAAGGCCATCACCAGATCCCAGCACTATGCTCTTGGACTTCCCAGTCTCCAAAACTATAAGAAATAAATTTATCTTCTTTATTCAGAAAGTAGACTAAGACAAGAGGCAAAGACATATTTCCTTGAACACTAGTTAATACTATCAGAATACATGGTTTAATGTCATTCAAACATGAAATCATTTAAAATGAAAGGTGAGGGTGACAATTTCTTTTTATCGTTCAATACTGTTTAGGATTTGAGTGGTGCAAGATGTTTGCTATTCCCAATTTGATATTTTCACTTGCACAGAATCCAATTAGACTACCAGATATTTTGCATTTCCAGTGCAAGCATTAATAAAACATTGCAAGGGTAGGGAATGAGAAAATGAAACATTTGTGTCTACATGGTTCACGGATGTTTTTCAATATCGTGCAATGCTCCAACTAATGAGCAATAGCCGAGATGCAACATAGGGATTTAACTGTTCCATATTATTCCTGTAGCTTGTCCCTGGCCCCATTCCTCCCTCCAAGCTACTCTTCTCATAAAGCTTTTCTACATTAAAACTAAAACTTTCAAAGGGAGATTAAATGGCTCCTCAAAAAATATTTCCTCTGGCTCAATGATGCCAGCACAGACATAATTAAAATATATTTACCACATTTGTTTAAAAGTGTATATTCCAGAGAACAAAGTTTCCCCATCAAATGATCTTCGTACTCTCAGTACAGTCACTGAATCACATGTGGTTTGTTGGTTGAGGAAATTTCTGTCATTTGGTCAGTTAAGTTATGATGAATCAAAGAGATAAACAACCAAGAGGAAGAACTAAATGATAGCAAGGCTAATACTCAATCTTCCACAAAGGATGACTAAAGTTGAGTTTCCTCTGAAGTGTAATTATTGACTTAATGTAGGTGCCTACCAGCCCTTAGGTCTGAAATGTTTGCTAATGCATGGACTTGCAAACTGGCAGGAGGATAGTAAAAAATAAAACTGAATCTTGCCCTGATCAAAATTGTCCCTGTGGTGTGGTGTTTATTCTTAGCTAGAGAAACATTTCATTTATTGAAGCTATTCATCTGAACCAATCCCCCAAGCTCTTCCCTCAACTTGATTTGCAGATCAATTGTCATGATTAAAGTTAAGGGATGTGGAGGAGCCAAGTGCTGATTCAAATGGTAGAGGTGCTTACTGCAGTGTTCTTCACATTCTGCTCTGTACTCAACTGTTTGGGTTCCTCTTTTCAAGCAAGAAATGTTTCAAAGCATTGCTGAATGCTTGGAAGCATGTATTGGGGAGCAGAATCTAATAGGGAAAGAACAACATAGGAATAAGAGTAATAAAAATACAGAGGGTAATTTCTGAAAAATAAAAATGTTGCCAGCTATAGTGTTAATCACACACTTCCTTTAGTGATTGCAGTTCTGAGCCAAGAAAGCCTGGTTTGCGGATCCTCTATAAACAATCACCATGGCTCTGTGCTGAGGTCTGATGACTAAATTCAGCCAACCTACAGCCATTTCCATGCAAATGAATCAATATGGCTTACAGTAATTCCTAAAACCAAACATAAATTTACCCATATCTCCATCCAGTCCTGCATTTTCCTTCCCAGTACACTGGAAGAGCATCCAGCTTCCTATCCTCCAAGTATGCCTTGATCCCACTCCAGTGGGATGCCTACCCATCATGTTTGACATCTCTTTCTTACGTTAACTTTCCATGTTTCCTGTACTGATCCTTCTAGTCAGAATTCAGCTGTGGTCAAATTGCTACCACGTTTTTAAAACTATCATTCAGATTTACATTCCACATATCTTTGTTCTTCACAGAAGGATGTTTTTTCACCTATTCACTGGGTTTGTCACCCAATGTTTAATATACTCCAATCTACTTCAACTGACATACTCCAAGCAACGCAGCTCCCACCCAGGTCAAAATCGGCATCCGAGATAATAGTACCAAAGGAAATTTCCAGCCCGTGACTTAGTAGACATATCAGTATCATTTAACAATCCCTTTTTCCTTGAAATATTCTCTTCACTTTGCTATGATTTTTCTCTTATCTAAATGGACAACATCTTCTTGGTTTCCTTCCAGTCTACCCTTTATACAACCATTAAGATGTTGTGGGTTTTACAAACCCCAGTCTTAGACCACAATTCTTCCCGTCTTTCTTTTTATCCATGCTCCATGCTTCCATTACCGTCTGTTAAAATTAGATATTTCCATAGGCTGTCAAAAAGGCATCTCACACTTGATATGTCCAAAATCTGACTCATCATCTCTCCCTTGCTGTTGCCAACCCTGTTTCTCTTCTTGTGCTACCCCTCTAAAATAAAGGAACCACCAGGTTTCTAATTGGAGAGAGGGCCACAGAATGGATGTGATGGGGGTCATGACATGCTGCCCTGGCATTTCAGAAAACAGCAGTAGGAAGGTTACCCTCACTTTCACCCACTCTTGCCCCCTGAAGCATGTCATAATAACCTAGGAAAGATTTTCTGACCTTCTGAGGGTCATAAGACCCTCATTCCAGAGGTGCCCTCCCTATATCAAGAAGAAAGGAACATCCTAACTTCTGAAGACACAGGGAGTGAACCAGATAAAATCCTGAACAAATGGACCTTGCTAAGTATCCCCTAGTGTATGACCATTAGATCATCCTCTTTTTCCAATTCCATGTCTCCATGACTATCTACTTCTTCATCAAACCTAGCAAAAAAATACACAAATTTAACAATTTATTGGGGTCTTCATGCCCTGTAGGGCTTCCAAGTCATATAAAATGTGTATTAAATGTGTATGCTTTTCTTCTGTTAATCTATCTTTGTTATAGGGGCCTCAGTCATGAATGTAGGATGCGTAAGGAAAAGACTTTTTCTCCCCCCTACCCATGCACCTCAAACATCATGCTGCATGAAAGAACCCAGATTTTTTAAAACCTCACGTATTATATGATTCCATTTATATGAAATGTCCAGAAAAGGCAAATCTGTAGAATAGCTGCTTTGTAGGGCTAGGGATGGAAATGGGGAGTGGCTGCAAATGAGCATATGATTTCTTTCTAGGGTGTTGAAAATGTTTTAAAATTAGACTGTGGTGATGGCAGTACAGTTCTAAGAATATACCAAAATTTATTGAGTTGTACACTTAAAAGTGGGAAATCTTATGGCATATAAGTGGTATCTTAATAGAACTGTTTTTAAAAATTACATAAGTGGGAGTGACACGTGACTCCCTCCCTTTCTCCTAACCCTCTGTTACTGTCCCATTCCTGAGTTCTACCGTTAGCCTAACCAACTATTTCTTGAGTTATTCATCTTTCCATCTTGCTCCACTTTGATGTAAATTAGCATTCTCTTTTCCCTGAGTACTGCGATAGCGTTTTCAACGGTCTGTCCCATCAGTTCTGACACCCACAACAAACTGTTCTCTATACTACAGCCAGAAAGAGCTTTTCTGCTCGCAAACCCTTTACTAGCTTCCAAAAGTCCTCAGATGAAGACCACATTCCTTCAACTGACCTCAGCGATTCAGCATGACTCTAGTTCCTCTCTTTCCAGTCTTACCCTCTCCCTACCTCACAGATACTTATGTATCTCAGTGTGCAACCTCTTCTACCCCAACCTCACCTGCTCAGTTTCTACTCCTCTTTTAGGTTTGAGCTGAAGAATGACCTTGGGGGAAAACTACCCAAAGTAATTTAGACTGAACCCTCAGTCTAAGTCAGCCCTATTGGTTATTGTTCTCAAAGAACCACAATTCTTGCTTCTAAAGCCTAATTACAGTTTGTAATCTAACATTCCACAGTGTGATGATGTGGGTTAATATCCACCCCTTTTGCCACCATTAAAATTGCATGAAAGAAGGGAATGCATATCCTTTGGCCCCTTTGTTCAGCATTGTATCTTTAGGACTTACACTGGTACTTAAAGAATTATTTAAAGAATAACTTCCATTAGTAGTGGTGAAATATTAACACTTTTTATTAATGAATAAGAATTCTCTTCTTGATAGGAGAGTCAAAAAATAGGGTTTTTACTGCTGTTATTTAGTATTTCAATAAAATTTTTGCACACACTTGTGAAATTAGATTTCTACTGTCTTTATCCCCTGTTGAACCCAGGTAAACGGAAGACTAGTCTCTGAGATGCACAGAGAGGGGCACCAGAATGGAAATACGGTAAACCTTCACCTTCCTGTAAGTCAGGGAGAAATTACCTTTAAGGCTGATCTCTAAATCAAACTTGTTCAATCTGCAACCTGCAGGACAACAGTGAATGTGACCCAAAACAAATTTGTAAACTTTCTTAACACGTTATGAGATTTCTTTTGCAATTTTTTTTTTTTTTTAGTTCATCAGCTTTTATTAGTGTATTTTATGTGTCACCCAAGACAATCCTCCTTCTTCCAATGTGGCCCAGGAAATTGGACACCCCCTGCTCTAAATCAAGTCTCTCTTCCTGTTTGGTATAAAAATACCTCTTCCCACCATATACAAATGCTTACAATCCAAAATTTTGCTAGGAAAAAGATATTTGACATCTTTTCCTTATCTCATTCCAGTGCTATTCTGAAGTATGACAGCACCCATAGCAAGTACAGAGTCCTCACTCGCTCTCTTTGCTCTGTGATTAAAGATACACTTCCAACCATTGCTTGGCAGCACCATGGCGTCAAGCTCTCAGTCTCAACTCAGTCACTACTTTTCTTTCCCTCGGCCGAATCCTGACACTCACTGGATCAGTCCCCTGGGAGAGAACTTGTCTATTCCCTGAGTAAAATTCCTCAATCCAAAATCCAAAGCCGTTAGAGACTACCCTGTGAAGAAAGAAATCTGAGTTATAGGCTAGAACAAATGCCAAAGTCATGTACTAAAGGATCTCCTATTAGAGACTCTTAGAATGAAATGGGTAAAAAACAAACAAAAGTATAATTAAAGCAGGGCAAATAAAAGTCCCTTTTTACATAATAGAATTAAAATACCCTCCAAAATAAAGAACTGAAATCACATAAAAATATAACAAATATATTTTAATGTTATAGATGGGGCTGTCAGAATTATTCTGGACAATCGTATCTGAATAAATATTCCAAACACTGACTCAACTTATGCAAGGCAGAGCTTTCAGAATTAGAATCCTGTCAGGGTATATGAATGATTTGAATAGCAAGTAGTTGAATGGAGAGTGCTGCTTTTCATCATGGTCACTTATTTGTAATTCTTAGGAAATCAATTCTTTCTAGAGATTATTGATTTTCTTTCTGTAAAATGAATATAATACTACTTGGCATTCTTATAGGATTTTTTTTTAAGAGTAACAAAATGTATTGTAGAAGTAAAGTTTCTGGAAGTTCTAGGAATGAGATATTATATCCTACCTCTGTTATCAAGGGAAATAACCCTAATATGTAAATAAAAATTCATTATAATACAAAATATTATTAGAGAACATTGTGCTTAATACATTATTTTATTTTCCTTACAAACATTTTGGATTAAAGCCTAAGGAACATTTCTGAAGAGACACCAAATACTTAATCAGACATTTATTATCAGAAATAGTATTGTAAAGTTGAAAATGATGCTAAGTGCTAATTATTTCACAGAAAAAGGTAGTTTGCACATTTGTTTAGAGTTTAAGAAAGAGACAGCTAAAGTTGAAGAGGGAGACCCAGGCATATCAGGTCAACTTCCCCTTTTTTCATTCCTAAGACTGTAAACAGTAGCCCTTTTCATATGTAATTCCTAAGATTGTAAACTGAAACCCTTTTCACATGTAATTCCTAAGATGGTAGACTGAAACCCTTTTCATATGCTAAGCTATAAACCTAAGATTCTTCCAGTTGTAACATCTAAAGTATAAGTCTATATAAAGAAGGAAGCTTCCTTTGTTAGGAGAGCTTGGCTGTTAAGGCAACTATGCCACCTTGCTCCAGGCCGAATTAAACTCCTCCTTCCCATATTCGGTGTTCGAGAGATCCGTTTCCCACAGCCGCTCCTGCTACAAAGTGAAACAATAAAAATTCAGAAGAGAGGAAAAAGACAGGGAGGATAAGAAAGGTCATCTTGAGAGCTTCACTTTTCAGTTGAAGAATCTACTGGTGGAAGGTTGCTTAAATCCTCTCCCAGTGTATCCAAATATTGGTTATTTTAAAACAAAATAACTAAAAATCAAATTAACTTTGGAATATTTTCACGTTTTCTTTGCTTAAAAAAAATTTACCTATCAATTTTAGTAACTTTGCCCATGGTATATTCTAGTATAACCTAAAAATGCAGAGTTTTGTTCATGGAAATATGGAGAATAGTGCATTAAACAAAGAAAAAAGTCTCCATTGAAACTTATTTTAAAACATTCTACAAAAACAAACAGTATAGAAAAAACACAATAATATTCTGTTGAATTTTAAAAGCCCCAAATATTCAATATTATTATTTTATATTTTTAACACCAACAACTCTTTCTGGTTAAATTCCATTTGGGACCATATATTTTTTTGTTTTTTTTGTCTTGCTTTGAGATAGAAACAACCTAAAGCCACCTTTAAATTAATTGCCAGCTAGAAAGGCAAATTTATTAATTACAAAGACAAGACCAACAACATAAGAAAATGCTATCAAGTTTTAAAGCAACTGGCTTCAAGACCCACTGTGACACAACATTTCATAACATACACAACCCAGACACTTCCTCACAGTGAGATGGATAACACATTTCCTATTTTCAAGATGAGGAACAGATGCTTGACTACAAGGCAAACTGTTGCTTTTTTTTTGTTTTTTGGTGGGTTTTTTCTTTTGTCACAGACTTTATGGAAGCATTGCTTAATTGTTAGTGAAATTAAAGTATGAATAAAAGCAAATTTAAATTGTTATTGGGGCACAAAGAATGCTGCCCCAAAGTGCTTTGGCATACTGAGAACTATTGAATTAAAGAAAATTGAAAAGTTTGAGAAGCTGCCTCAAAGTAAAGACTTTTTAACCTATTATTCTTCCTCTCACAGCACAGACAAGAGCTCTCTCTGCAAGATCCCTTATCGGACTGAGAAAAACTTCCTCCAAAAGAAATGCAATTTTCTTAAGATCCCCCTCCCTAGGAATTACATGGGATAACCAAGATTAAACAGAGAAGACAAGAGACAAAGTCTTCACCACATCCAGACTTCTAATCTATTCTTTTGAAAGCAGCTTTGCAAGATTACCTGGGAGACTTTGCTCCCATGAGACAAACTTTGTTTGCAGTGCAGTTCTGCCCCTCACCTTCCCATAACTTGCCAGTTGCAGCCGGTTTCCTAACAGAATCATTTACACACTTGTATCTTCTCCTTGGGCCCATTTATTTCCCCTGAAAGTCATTTACTATCCCTCACAATTGCTTACATTCTTCATTTCCTTCTCCCTATGAAAAGGCCATTTAAGCCTCAACCATCTAGCCCTTCTTTGAGTCTCATATTTTGTATGGCTCCTGTGCTTATGTACGTTAATGAATTTACATGTTTCCTATCCTGTTAATCTGTCTATTGTCAGTTAATAACAACAGACTAAAAACTTTAGAGGAGGAAGAATCCTTCTTGCCCATACACGTTTGTCATATATACAACAGCTTGGGAGAACCCAAGTTCTCAATCACTGATGGCCAACTTGAGCTTTTCCTCATTAAGGATGAAAATGCAAGTAGTAACTTTACATTTCCCTCTTTATATATTTTCCTTAAAATGCTCTGACAGATGCAGCATATCCCACTGACAAAAATTATTCTTCTGACTTACATCATGACACAGTTAAAAGAAAACAGATGAAAGACAAGAGAAAAAAAATCACTAAGCTCTGAGGGCAGAGCAATAGCATAGCTATCTGTTGCATTTGACATAAACTTGGGGCTCATTCTTAACAAAATAATGGCACTGATATAAACTCATATTTGGACACTAGGAAAGGCAGAAATAAGAAAGGTGATGTTCTGGAAACAATGGAAGGTAAATAAAATTAGTAAGTGAAACATCTGAGACTATCACTGATGAAGAACTGCTCCATACAAAGCCCCCTTTCAAAAATGAGTCAAATCATATTTCTTTCCTTTTATGTGGTTACACAGGGGATGAGAAGAAAATGGGTAAAAGGAAAAGCTAAGGAGGAAGGGACTCAATAACTATTCTCACATAAGCTAATTACATAATGTTTAATATACGTGTTTGATGGCTGGTCAGTTTCTGGCAACTAAAGTGGAGAATAAATAAGAAAATGCAATTTAAAATACAAGATGCAGGACATGGCATACTAGGAGGAAAATTAAAGCAAAGGAGACATGTATAACAAAGTACCACTTTGTCAATATGTAACGAACACTCCTCCTAGATGCTGCAAACCAGTTACAAGTATTTCTAGTTGTGGATCTCTACACACATACACACACACACACACACACAATGCACACGTGTTGCCTACTCCTTGTAGAATATTTTTGAGTATATTACATTACTAATTACCAAGGATAATAATGCTGAAGTCTCTCATCTTATGTTAATGGCCATATAACAATTTCAGTTTAAAAAATTATTTAATATGAAAGAAAATGGTGATGTAATAACCTAGCATCAGAATTTGTTTAAATAATGGTATCTCTTGTGTAAGCCAGGTATAATTTACCACATGGGCCTATTGTTTAAAGCCAAGTCTATCATATAAATCTTTATGTTAATTGCCAGTATCTCCCTAATTCAGTTTATGCTTATTTTAAAAGAAAACATGGTGAATAAATGATCACACATCCTCTAAAACAGAGCATTTTTATTTCATGTTCACAAAGTCAACAAAGATCATGAAGAGATATCTCCTGGAGAGGTGTCCTTTTTTAACACCTATTCCAGAAATACTTTTACAATTCACTCATCAGCCTCAACTATCTGAATACAAACAAGCAAACAAAAAACACTGGTAAACCCTTAATAAGTAATATTAAAGAAGCAAAGTTCAGGTAGTCAAAACTAGGCATATAATCCAAGACTATTGATGCTTACTTTGCAACCAGTTTTTACCAATTCAATTAAGTACACAGTGAAAAATAAAAAGCAAAGCAAACTAGGAATGAGGAAAAGGAATTCCACAGGTGAGTAGATGAAAATGAAGAAAAAGAAAAATCCAGAAATAGTTAAAGAAAGTTTTGGTAAAAAATTAAAAATAAAAATTATAAAACTATTCCTGATAAGTCAAATCAAATGTCAACCTGAAGCCATTTGATGAAATAACAAACAGCTCCAAAGCCTCTAGCAGCTTCTGACAGTGCTGGCTCTTCCAGAGGCCTGTAGAATAATAATGTTCAAGATGAAGCCTCTGAAACACCTAAAACATTGAGTGCATATCTACTGTATCTGACAGACCAATCTAAGGCATTATATAGTATGCTTAAAGACATTTCCATCAAAGATTCTTCAGGTGTTTGTTTTAGATTTGATATATAAAAGCTATATAGAAAGATCTCTTCCATGGAGGC
Source organism: Ateles fusciceps (assembly GCA_036589455.1). Lineage (NCBI taxonomy): Eukaryota > Metazoa > Chordata > Mammalia > Primates > Atelidae > Ateles > Ateles fusciceps. The sequence continues at coordinate 1,293,545 of JAZHEH010000424.1, read as the reverse complement.
CTCAAATTCTTATTTAAATTTTTCTTATAAGAGATAGGGTCTTACTCTGTCACCCAGGCTGGAGTACAGTGGCTCAGTCACAGCTCACTGTAGCCTTGAACTCCTGGGCTCAAGTCATCAGCCTCTGAAGTAGCTGAAACTACAAGCATAGACCACCACATATGGCCAATTTTTAAAAAACATTTTTGTAGAGATGAATAATTTAAAAATACCTTCTTTTTTTTTTTTATGCTCCTGTTGTCTAGAGCTGTGCAACAAACCATCACAAAACTTTAGTGACTGACAACACATTTCTTTTGCTCAGAAGGGTTAAAAGATTTGCCTAACATCACACACAGTTAGGGGGCACCAGGATTCAATCCCAGATCTGATTCCAAAGCCCTTTCCATCTGAGGATACACAGGAAACTACAGGCACAACTCAGAGACAGTGGAAGGGCTTGGTTCCAGACCAGGGCAATAAAATGAATATCACAATAAAGTGAGCCACATGAAATTTTGGGTTTCTCAGTTCATAGAAAAGTGATGTTTACACTATACTTAGTCTATTACGTGTACAATTAGTAGTATGTCTAAAAAACGATGTACAAAAAAAAGTACATATCTTAATTAAAAAAATATATATATATATTTTTTATTTTAAGAAAGAAAAAGAAAAGAAAAAGAGAAAGAAAAAAAGAGAATAAAAGAAAGGGAAAAAGAAGAAGAAAAAGAGGGAGAGAGAACGGGAATCTTGCTCTATTGCCCAGGCTAGAATGCAGTCTAAAAATGGGTATTAAAAAGCTCTTTTATACTAATAATTGTGTTATACGACAGAGACAGGAAGGAATAAGGGAGGAAAATAACAAACAGCCAACCAATATTTCATTTGAACCTATGAAATACTATGTAATTGCTGGGGAGTGATTTACTCCCAACCATGTGGTTTCTTTTAGAATAAATGTGATGTGTTACTGAAAAAAAAAAAATGTATGTTTTGTGGATTTGGAGTAGAGAGTTCTGTAAATGTTTATTAAGTTTACTTGTTCGAGGTATAAGTTCAAGTCCCGGATATCCTTGTTAACCTTCTGTTTCATTGATCTATCCACTATTGACAATGTAGTGTTAAAGTCTCCCACTATTATTGTGTGGGAGTCCAAGTCTCTTTGTAAGTCACCAAGAACTTGCCCTATGTATCTGGGTGCTCCTATATTGGGTGCGCATAGACTTAGGATCGTTAACTCTTCCCATTACATTGATCCCTCTACCATTATACAATGTCCTTGTCTCTTTTGTTTTCTGTTACTTTAAAGTCTATTTTATCAGAGATGAGAATTGTAACTCCTGTTTTTTTTTGTTTTTTTTTTTTTCTCTCCATTCGGTTGGCAAATCTTCCTCCATCCCTTTGTTTTGAGTCTCTGTAAATCCTTGCATGTGAGATGGGTCTGGATGCAGCTTACTGATGGGTTTTTTAGAATGGCTGATACTGGTTGTTCCTTTCTGTACATAGTGCTTCTTTCAGAAGCTCTTGTAAAGCAGGCCTGGTGGTAATGAAATCTCTGAGTACTTGCTTGTTTGCAAAAAATTTTATTTTTCCTTCACTTATGAAACTTAGTTTGGCTGGATATGAAATTCTGGGTTGAAAAGTTCTTTTCTTTAAGGATGTTGAATATTGGCCCCCACTCTCTTCTGGCTTGTAGGGTTTCCGCTGAGAGATCTGCTGTGAGTCTGATAGGCTTCCCCTTGTGGGTAACCTGACCTTTCTCTCTGGCTGCCCTTAGTATTTTCTCCTTCGTTTCAACCCTGGTGAATCTAATGATTATGTGCCTTGGGGTTGCTCTTTTTGAGGAATATCTTTGTGGTGTTCTCTGTATTACCTGGAGTTGAGTATTGTCCTGCCTTGCTAGGTTAGGAAAGTTTTCCTGGATAATATCCTGAAAAATATTTTCCAGCTTGGATTCATTCTCTTCGTCACATTCAGGTACACCTATCAAACGTAGATTAGGTCTTTTCACATAGTCCCATATTTCTTGGAGACTTTGCTCATTCCTTTTTACCCTTTTTTCTCTAATCTTGTCTTCTCGTTTTATTTCATTAAGTTGGTCTTTGACCTCTGAAATCCTTTCTTCTGCTTGATCAATTCGACTGTTTAGACTTGTGCATACTTCTCGAAGTTCTTGTATTGTGTTTTTTAGCTCCATTAATTCACTTATATTCCTTTCTAAATTGTCCATTCTCATCAACATTTCGTGAAACCTTTTTTCAAGGTTCTTAGTTTCCTTGCATTGGGCTAGAACATGTTCTTTTAGCTCACAGAAGTTTCTCATTATCCACCTTCTGAAGCCTGATTCCGTTGATTCCTCACATTCATTCTCCAGCAGGCCTTGTTCAATTGGTGATGAGGCACTGCAATCCTCTGCAGGAGGAAAGGCATTCTGATTCCAGGTGTTTTCAGCCTTTTTGCGCTGGTTTCTTCCCATCTTTGTTGATTTATCCACCTGTGGTCTGTGTAATTGCTGACGTTCAGATTAGGTCTCTGAGTGGACGTCCAACTTGTTGGTGGTAAAGTTTTTTCTATTTCTTAATTTTCCTTCGGCGGACGCCCCTCCCCCCACACAGCTGGACCTTCCCGGGTTCAGCTGTACTTGCTGTGAAACTCAATCCTCAGCAGTGCCAACTGCTGTTTTGTGTGTGTGTGTGTGTGTTGGGGGGGACCAGCCTTCCCCTGTGGCGACCCACCACGCCGACTGAAACAGCGGCGTTGAGATTCGTGGTGCTTTTCTGCCCGGGAATCTCCCGGTCTGCTTCCCCGCTTCAGTCCGCTTTTCAATCAGCTGAATGGGAGACTCCGCCTTCCCGGAGCTCCAAACACCAACCAAAAGGGCACTCAGTCCCGTATACTCCGGACTGAGAACCGCCGTGCCGGGGCGCCTGCAAAACGGCCGCCGGCCAAAGAGTCGCGCTGGTGACCCGTGGGGCTCCTCCGCCAGGAATCTCTTGGTCCGTGGGCAATAAAAATTCGTCTGAGAATGTGGCGTCCACTCACTCTCTGCGCTTTCAGTGGGAGCTACAATCCTGAGCTGCTGCTAATCGGCCATCTTGGATCTCTCTCCTAAAAATATTTTTAAAACATGCTAACAATCAACCATTTGAGCCTTCAGCAACTTTTAATCTTTTTGCCAGCAGAGGATCTTGCCTTAATGTTGATGGCTGCTGACTGATTAGGGTGATGGTTGCTTTTTTCTTTTCTTTTTTTTTGTAGAGACAGGGTCTCACTATGTTGCCCAGGCTGGTCTCAAATTCTTGGCCTCAAGCAACCCTCCTGCCTCACCCTCCCAAAGTGCTGAGATTACAGGAATAGACCATAGTGCCCCACTACAAAATTGTTAATAAACCAAAACAAGACATTTCTGTACTTTTGTTTCTGGTGACTACCAAAAACAAGAGAGGAAAGGGAATTGCTAAATAAGGAAATCCCTGGTTACAAAAACAACAATTTTATTCATAAAATATTGTAACAAATATAATATCTTTATAATGTATCCTTTCTTCTGGGCTATGTCTGAATAAAAATCAAGGTTTGTATATGAATAGTGATCTCTTTGTTTTTAGCAAATATTTACTAAGTATAGAATCTAAAATTCATCTTCAACCAAAAAATAAATAACACAAAATCTACCAATGTTGAATGTTATTGTAACTGAACATAAATAAATGTTCGCAATAAACCAAAGCTACATGTTTGAGGAACTAGACAGCACCAATACAACAGGCTCTTTAATAAGTCAACATTTCAGAATAATATCATTGGAAGATTGTGCCAAGTGTATTAGTTTGCTAGGGCTGACATAACGTGATACAACAGAGTGGGTGGCTTAAACAACAGATACTTAGTTTCTCACAGTTCTGGAGGCTGAAAGTCTAAGATCGAGTTATTGGGAAATTTGTTTTTTCTGCATGTCCTCACCTTGCTTTTCCTCTGTGCCTGCACACCCCTAGTGCTTCTCTGTGCATCCAAAGTTCTACTTCCTATAAGAACACCAGCCGTATTAGATTAAGGACAGATTAAGGACAATCACCTTGATGGAGTCATGTTAACTTAATCACCTTTCTAAATGCCCTACCTAAAAATATAATCACATTCTGAGACACTGGGTGTTAGAACTTCAACATATGAATTTGGGGATGGCTGGGTGTTAGGGTGTTAGAACTTTGTGGGTGGCTGGGCACAATGGCTCATGCCACCTGTAATCCCAGCACTTTCAGAGGCGACGCAGGTGGATCACCTGAGGTCAGGAATTGAGACCAGCCAGGCCAAAATCTTGAAACCCCATCGCTACTAAAAATACAAAAATCAGCCGGGACATGGCACTGCATGCCTGTAGTCCTAGCTACTTAGGAGGCCGAGGCAGGAGAATCACTTGAACCCGGGAGGCAGAGGTTGCAGTAAGCTGAGATCACACCACTGCACTCCAGCCTAGGTGACAGAGTGAGACTCCCTCTTAAAAAAAAATTGAAGATAAAAATTGGGAGGAGATGATTCAGCCCATAATACTCTGTCCTCCACCCCGTACCCAAACTCACGTTCTTGTCACATGCAAACTCCATTCATCTCCAACTTAGTAACCCAAACCTATTCCATCATCAACTCTAAATGTCAAATCTCTAAATATCATCTAAATCAAGTGTGGTTGAAAACTGAAGTGTGATTCATCCTAAGACAAATTCCTGGTCCCATTGTGAATCTGTGAAACCAGGTAAGTTATCTGCTTCCTAAATACAATGGTAAGATAGGCATAAGACAGATAGAAATAATTCTTACTTCATGAAAGCCAAACAGGAAAGAATATGATCACATAAAGCAAGTCTGAAACATAGCAGAGAAAATACAATTCAATGTTAAGGATCATCCTCCTTGGTTTAATGCTATACTCTCTGGGACCACCAGGTGACAACCCTGCCTTCCAGGTCCCTTGGGATAGTAGCATTATGCTTGCAACCCTGGAAAGCAGCCCAGTTTCCAAAGCCCAAGGAGGCAACCTGGCCTGCTAAAGCCCAGGAGGAGACATCCTCCACCTCCAAACTTGTGACCTCTGAGCTCATCGTAGCAGTGGCACCCCTGCTGATTTTGAAATCACCTTCTGGGTTATTCTGTCCTTTTCTTAAAAATAATCCATGCTCACAGCTGGATAGCTCTATTATCACATCCTTTAAAATCTCAGAAATCCACCAGCCTTCCTTCATTTTGCCCCATCTCTAACCTTTAGTCCCAGCTAGCAGTGTTTCTGCTGGCGTAGCCCATCTCTTTGATTGTATCCATGGGTTATTCCCACAATCTCTTTATCAAATGGTTGCTCAGCATCACCTTTGGTGTGTTCTCCAGTACACACTTTCTCAATTTTTGCAATACAGATAGGCTGAGAATTTTCCAAATCTTCATGCTCTGATTTATTTTTGCTTATCAATTCCTCATTTATCGCTCACCTTCCATATTTTACTTATAAGCAGTAAGGAGAAACCAGACCATACCTTAAATACTTTGCTTGGACATATTTTCAAACAAATATCTAAGTTTCTATCACTTACAAATTGTACCTTCCACAAACCACGAGAAAACAAGTCAAGTCCTTTACCGTTTAATAACAAGGATCACCTCTGCTCCATGTCCACTATGATGTTCCTCATTTCCATCTGAGTTGTCAAAAGAAGCTGTTTTTATGTTCACATTTCTACCAACAGTCTCTTCAGGGTAATGCAGGTTTTATCTGGCATGTACGTCAACACGCTTTCAGCCTATGTCCATCACTCAGTTCCAAACCCACTCCACATTTTTGGGTATTTGTTATAGCAGGATCCCATTAGTTAGTACTAAAATTTGTTAAGCAGACTTCTCCAAAGAACTAGAACTGTGTGTGTGTGTGTGTGTGTGTGTGTGTGTGTGTGTGTGTGTGTGTGTGTGTGTAAAGAGAGTGATATAAAGTGATTTTAAGGAATTGGCTCATGTACTTGTGGACGGCTAGCTATGTCTAAAATCTGCAAGGAAGACAGGCAGGCTGGGGATCCAGAGAAGAGCTTTCTTCTTAGACCAGAGGAAGTCAGCTGGCAGAATTGCTGCTTGCTCAAAGGAGGTCAGTTTTTATTACAACTGATTGGATGATGTCCACTCATATTATGAAACGTAATCTCTACTCAGAGTCCACTGATTTAAATGTTCATCTCATCCAAAACCATACCTTCACAGGAATACCTAGAATGATGTCTGACCAAATAGCTGGGCATTGTGTCTCAGCCACATTGACAAGAAGAATTAACCATTATGCAGTATCATTTCAATTTCATGAGGCATTCATCAGGAGTGCTATGACCCATTACAATATCAGCAGCCACGGTGAGGTTCCAAGGACTGATGATCTTTGCCTTGCAAGAAGAGTAACTAGACTAAATTGCTTAGGCTTTGAGCACAGTAAATGTTATCTAGCAAAACTTAAGTTATTCCTTAGTGACCTGGGGGGTGGATAGTATGGCCTGGGATTCTGTCACTGTCTACTCTGAGTCCTGCTCTGGGAGCCTTAAAACTGAGAATCCTACCTCCCATGCAGTTTAGTTGTATGACCCTGGAAAAGTCCGTTCTCATCTTCTAGTCTGGGTTTCCTTAACAGTTCAGAGGGTGCATTAGAAGAAAAGGATTCTTCTATTTCTAAAATACTAATACACAGAGTAGCCACTCCGAAGAACTCTTCCTTAAGAAGAAAATAGAAATGTGTGATACTTTTCATATGGGCAATAATGATACTTAATCTATGGAAGTATGCACTCACTTTGCATTTTTTCCTAGTTAAGACAGACATATTATTTAATCATATATCCTTACCTGGTTCCCTTGTGACAAATTATAGGCAGTCTGGCTAGCACTAGCTTTGATCTCATGGACCAAACCAGTCAGACATAAGGATTTAAATAAAATCTAGTTAATAATACTACTAATTTTTAAAATTATGACTCACTCTAAGTTTCAGTTTTTAAAGGTTCAAATCCTCATAAGTTTCCTATGGAGTAGAAAAGATCAAAGATCATTTTAACATTTTTTCAGAAGAAACGGCTCAGACTGAATGCTTCCTTGGGCCCCTCTTCATCAGCATCAGTATTAGTATTGAACTTCATTGAGGTTAATGTCATCACTCCGGGCACCTGATTATGTGTTCAGGGGATGGATCCCATTAGACAGCATGTGTTAGATGAATCACTACTGCAAAGGGAATTTAGTCATACGTATGCATAACAGGAATTAGAAAATTCCTCACAGAGCCCCAAAAAATGGCTTTTATATCTACTCATGCTAATTAGGAAATACTGAAAGTATTTCCCGTATTTAAAACAGCAGCACTCCTCATTAATATGCCACTCTCTCCTTATGTAAGAACGCTGATATGAATCAAAGCAGAATAATAATCCATCACCGTCAGAGGCAAATTACTACCTAGAAAAAAAGCAGTATAACATTTAAAGCATTGGGAAATGGTCAGCTAGTCCCCGGAGCGATCCTCAGGCTGCAGAAAATCAAAGGTGTCATCCATAGGAGAGGCCAGGACCTGGGAGGTCCCATTCCACTCATACCTGTGACACCAGTGCAAACAATGGGGACCATCTAGAAGAAACATTCTTCAATCATCTCCCCTAGGTCTACCATGGCTTTACATATGTTATTTCATTCCATTCTTATGACAGCTCTTAGCTTCCAATCATCTCAATTTTATAGAACAAGAAACTAAACTTAAGAAAATTGAAATTTGCTCAGGGTCTCACTGCTAGCAAAAGGGGGAGCCAGAATTGACAAGTAAAGTCTGACTTCAAAGCCTGTGTTATTTTCACTGCCCCACACTGCTCACGTTACTGGGGTACTGTGGGTATTTTGGTGAGTTGTACCACAAAGCAGCAAGGTATTTTAACACACTGGATATTCATAAGGCCTCTGGGATTTAAAATTATATAGATCTGTCTATGCTTCAGTTTTTACTATCATATCTTAGAATAATAATTACACATCTAAAAATGTTACGGAGATTAAATGAGATACTCCTATGTAACACATACTAAGGATATAAGCTAGGATTCTCCTAACATTCTGGAATCCAAAACTCTTAATACATTTAAGGGAAATATATGACAGTCATCTTGTCCATCTCTCAGAAATGTTATACTGACAGTATTCTAGAAACAAATATTAGCTTAGTCCTGCAGATATAGGAACAATTATTATCAGTATGATCTTCAGCACCAGAATCAACTTGAGGCCAAATAACTGATGTAGATGGCATGGATCTTTAATTATGTCACTAACTACTTTCTTTCCTGTCCTGCTTTGTGTTCTGCTTCTAAGCGTTTGCCTCTCCCGAGCTCATCAAATCCTCCCATGGTAGGGGAGGGTGACCCAGTGAAATTATATAAAGTACTATGCCAGTGACTTAGAGTGCTCCTACCAAACATCCCCTGCCTCAGTAAAAATAAAACAATTTTTAGAAGAAAGCTAATATTTAAGGCAAATATATTTATTAGTGCTGTTAAAATATTGAGAATTGGTGTTAGACTTCCTGGGTTAGAATCTCTGCTCTGCTTGCTACATCAATATTGAATAACTTGTCTAGACTTTGTCATTCATTCTTAGCTCCTCCATTGAAGATGGTGATAACAATACCATCTGCACAGGGCTGTTACAAGCATCAAGCAAGAGATGCGAAGTCCTTGGTATACTGGCCGCAGATAGTACGCACTCAACTCATTTTAGATTTTATTGTTGGAATGATAGGATCCATGATATTAAGTCAAAGAGTCTTCAAGAGCACCAGGATCCTCTGCCCAAGTCACGCTATGTCTTGGTCCACAAAATACCTATTTTACTTGGTATTTCATCCTGGTATCTGCAATTTTCATAACATGTCAGTGGGAAGCCATGGAAGGGTCTTAGCTGAGGAGTGGTGTGACACTATTTACCTTATAAGTAGATCACTTTTACATGAGGCAAATAATGGCCTTCAATGCTGCTGTGTGGGAGTGAGGAGACTGGTCAGGCAGCTGTGGCAGTGACAGCAATGATGAAGCGCTGCCTTGCATAAGGGACTGATAATGGGAATGGGGATAATAAAGAAAATAGAGATATATGAGAGGATAAGTAATAAGACTGACAGATGGATTGGTGTGGGATGAGCAGAAGAAAATGACAATAACTAGAGATTCTGGCTTCAGTAGCTGTCCAGCTGGCCTCGGTGGAAACCTAGACAGTAAACACCGCCAACATCAGGCTTTGGCTGCTTAGGAAGGTTCTGACAAAAATACAATCGAGAGGTTACATAGGGCTGCCATTGATGTTGTTTTCCCTTCTTAATTTTTTTCTTCACTTTTTTTCTCCTTAATGGGCTTTGGACAAGGAGCTTGGCATTGATGTCTTGGTGATTGAATATAAATATGCTTAATTCACTACAGGCAGAGATAAGGGACCTCAGCCTTCCCTTAAGGGTCATCATCCAGATATGATTATATTGTCAATTGAACTAGGTCTCTGGAGGCAGCCAATTGATCTGCCAGTTCACAAGCCCCTCATCTCCCCCACATTTGGATGCAGCACAAATTTCCTGCTTAGAATCTTCATTCCAGCCGCCTTGTGTTAACCACACTCTGAGTTTCTAATGTCAGAAAAGCAGCCTAAGTGACTGTCTGAAGAAAAACATAATTAAAATGTTTTTGTCTGTTATTGAGACTCATCCTAAGCTAATATATTGATTCGACAATTGCTCCTGTGAATGGTATTTTAAAATCAATACCCTCTTAGCCCCATGGAGATTGGGGATGGGTAGAGAAAAACCCTTCTTTTCCGTTGTGCTTTACACTTATCTGTTATAATAAATTGAGAGATACAACTTCTTGGGTTGCTCTATTAGTAGAGAGTGCAGTTTTGGAGAAAGAATCATATGACTATGTAGAAGTGGTCAAACACGTTAAAATGTTCTATGTTCTGAGATTAGTTTCCATCTTTCAAGCTAAATTTCTTTAACAAAAGCAGCCATAATGAATGACCTAATCTAAAGTATGCTCTGGAAGACTTGCCTTGCTAGCAAGGTATGAAATATGGAGAATGATCTCTCTCACACACACACCTCCTGCTAGTGACTGCAGAGGTAAAAAGATAAAGTATTAGGAACTATTTATGGCAAGTTAACTTAGACATGCAAATTTGTAAAATTTGGTCACCATCGCTAGACAGCACTAGTTTGTTTCAGATGTCACTGTGAACTAGCAAGAAAGTTTTTCAGAAACTGACTTGTTCACAATGCTTAGAGCAGGTTCTGTATCACTTTGGGCTGTAACCATAGAAATCAGAGGTTTGGAGACCTGCCCACCAAGATTAGAAACTCCCAATGCCCAATGTCTCTCTAATTCATGTGAGACTGAACAGCAAAACAATGGAAGGATCTCTTTAATGACACACTGATATAAGCAATAGTAGTTACCTTGCAAATTACATTTATTTTTAGATTTGTTAATATTTGATTTGTGTTCTCTAAGTTCCATGAGGTCAGCATCTGTGTCTATTTCCTGGCACTTATTATTGAATCTAGGCCAAGGTAAATACTTAAATGTTGGTCAAATTAATGAAATATTATTTATCAGGCCTCATTTAGACAATTGATATCAATTCAAAGGTCCATGTAAGAGGATTTTCAGTAGTCATCAAGTGTGGCAAAGTGACTAGAAAGTGTGGCAATGTGACCTAAACTGTTAGAAAAAGAGGAGTAGGAAGAAAGGGAGCTGACAGAGCAGAGGAAGGAGGTGAGTTATAACGTTAGCGTGTAGGCTTCAGAGATAGATGAAAATATGCCAAAATGTTTGCTCTAGTGCTTTTCAGCTTAGTCAAGTTTGTCAATAATAATAGCTAGCATTTTTTGTGTGCTTACTTTGTGTCAGATATTGTATAAAATGCTTTATGAGCACTATAGTCAGGAGGAAAAAGGACAAATCCATCCAAAAAGGAACAATTTAGAAAATCATGGTAAATTAATTACAGGAAATACAATGTAGGCATTAAAAGCAAGGATTACTTCTGAGCTATAGACCTGGAGAGATGTTCACTATTCAGTCTAACTACAAGAAATTTATATAGCTTGACCCTACTTCAAGAAAGTTCACAGAGGAATACAGATTACATATCCAGGTGCATATTATCTATCTACCTGTCTCTCTCTCTCTCACTCACTTCACATGCCATTTTTCACAAAATCTTTTTGACTCTTTCTTTAATATATACTTACCACAGTACGTAAATGTCTGGATAACTAAATCATCAGACTGTTAGTGATCTTGAAAAGCAGAGGGCATTGGAGAGTGGGATATTAAAAACTGAAACAAACAGAAAAAACCCACCCAGTGAAAACTCCAGCACAAAGTTAAAAATCAAGAATATAAAATTCCATCCACATTGCAAAGTCCAGTTAGGAAATATACATATGGACACTAATAATAAAGTAACTGTTTAATGGAAATAACTGATTAACGTGATAATAGAATTGAGTCTTCAGTATCTGTTGTTTTAACCCTTTTTCAATTTCACACTTTTTAGAAGAGTAATCTCTACTTAACACCTGAACTCAAAGGTTGACAAAGATGTAACAGCTAGAAAAGCATTGAGAATATTTATCCTAAAGTTTAATACTACAAAATATAGAAAGTCAATGGAAATGTTGTGTTAAGCATGCAGGGACTGAAGACCTGGTACAAACCCACTCTATAAGGTGGGGTTTTTGTTTTTAGTTTTTGTGGTCATTTTCATTTTCTTCCCCCCATGCCCTGACCCCTTTTTTTTTGAGACAGGGTTTTACTCCACCACCAGGCTGCAGTGCAGTGGTGCGATCATAGCTCATTGCAACATTTCACATTGCACTAATACACACTGCCTCAGCTCTGATAAGAACAGGGATGATGGCATTACCACTGTGCCTTCTGCTCTCTAAATTCTCTGCCTCATCAGATGGGCAGTCAGCACTTTATTCAATGTTAAAAGTCAATCCCCTCTTCTGGCAGGATATGTTTGTCCAATAAAATAAGTGTTCAGCTTTACGTGTTAGAAAGCAAATAAAGTCAATTGGCTTCAACCAAGATTATGTCATCCACAGAATCAACTAAAAGATTTTGCCACAGAAGACACTTTGCAGGAATCTATTAACATCTCAGGTTCTCAGTTCACAAACTGCAGATGTTTAGATACTCCTCTGTATCTCCACTTGGCATTTCTCCACTTAGAGATCTAATTGTCATCTTAAACCATCCATATCCAAAAATGAACTGCTTATCCTCCACCTCCACCCAAACAAACTCTACCAAACTCCTCCTCATCTCAGTTAAGGGAAACTTTATCCTTGTAGGTAGTCAGACCAAGGGTCTGGAGTTATTATTCCATATGAACGGTAACCTTTCCCTGATCTCCTTTATCTTACCCTATTTGTTTCTCCCATAGCACTTATCACCTCTATAATTTGCTTAGTTATTATGTATTTTCTACCCCATACTTGCTAGAATGTAAGCCTCAAAAGAACAAACTTTTTTCAATTCTTATTGTTGATGTATCCTAGGAACATAGAACAGACCCTCACATATAGCAGACAATTTAAAAAAATGTTGTTCAATAATGATTGTTTTGTTTGCAATAAAAACTAGGAATGAAAAATGAGAAAACATTCTCTTTCTTCCAGGAAAATTCATAAGGACTCCTCAGGAACTTCACCAAGGAAAAAGGATCAAGTCACTGTAACACCAAGACAATCCTCAAAATCCAGCACGAATTCTCAGTCTCACTGACCACTCTTACAACAAAACAAAGCCTTTCTTCAACATAGTCCAGATTGTATTATGGTTGTTTTGTTTAGTTTTGACTTTAACTTAGTAGGGTTTTCATTTATCTTGTAAGTGACAATACATATATTGCCGTTTATGACTTTAGCTTATCTTTTCTTCAGAAGTATGGTGTTTGGCAGTGGAACTACATACTGTTAAGAGTAAATATAGGAGAATTTATGTTCTAGAAAGATGATATGCTCAATATTCTGTATCTAAATTAGTAGTTTACTACTGAAATGCAACACAATAAAATACTGGAGACTAAAATTATCTTGAATGTATTTTTGACACTTCACTGATAACTCAGAGTGATTTGTTAAGGATTGCCATTGGAAGCACACAGAAGTCCATTAGTGGTGCATTCCAAAGAACAGAGTGCTCGTTCACCACATTTTAAAGTACTTTTCTTTTACTATTTTCATTTTAGGTTCAGGAGCTACCCATGCAGGTTTGTTACATGGTTAAATTGTGTGTCACTGAGGCTTGGTATACAAATGATACTGTCAACAATGTATTAAACATGGTACCTGACAGGTAGCCTTCCAACCCATGTTCCCTTCCCTGACCAAAGAGTCCCTCGTGTCTATTGTTCCCATATGTATTCAATGTTTAGCTCCGACTTGTAAGTGAGGAAATATGGTATTGTTTTCTGTTCCAATATTAGTTCACTTAAAATGATGGCCTCCAGCTACATCCATGTTTTTGCACACAACATGATTTCATTCTTTTCTATGGCTGCATGCTATTCCATGCTGTATATGTACCACATTTTCCCTATCCGGTCTACTATTGATGGGCATGTTGGCTGATCCCATGCTGTTATTGTGAACACTGCTGCTATGAACACATGTGTGTATGTCTTTTTGGTAAAACCATTTATTTTTGGGGGGAGCATATATGCAATAGTGGGATGCTGGGACAATCTATTTTAAGTTGAGAAAACTTTATATAGAGTACATTTTGTTAGTAGTGGGCTCCACAGTCATGGGATTGACACTTTGTCCCACTAATCAGATATGGAGATCAGCAATCTTGAATTCTGATTCCTTTGTTTTCCTTCTCTACTAGAAGAAAATTGCCTTCATAAGGAATCAAAGACTCCTAATGGCTAATGATTTATTAGAAATTCCAGGTAACTTTCTGCCTCAAGCTTGAGGCATAGTAGGCTCACTGGTTCTATGTTTGTCCATGCCACCAAATGGCAGGGATAAAGCTCTCCAAAGCCTGTATGAACAAACTTTTAACAGCTAGCAAAGAAAAATTCTGCAATCCAATACTGAAGATGTTTCTGTAAACTACATTGATATTTCTGAGCTCCAAAGACAAAATTTCTCTAAGTCTCTCATTCCAAAAAGACATCATGCTCTCCAAAGATGTGCCCTTTATTTCACTCAGAAAATTTTCTAAAATCCTCTTCTACAATGCCTAGTTTGAAATGTAATTTAAATAAACTCAATAGCTAAGAATGAGGAGCTGCAGTGTAATTCAACCAATAGAGCCTAAAATCCCTAATGATATAATTAAAAACAGGTTAAAGAATGTTGTACTTGACTTTTTGCTTCCTCAGATACCTCACACTTGATCAAAAAGCATAGAATGTTTAATGTTATTAACACATTTCAATACCATCAGTTTCAGATCTGATATTCAAAAGCATTTAAAATAAAACCCAAATTAAAGATTAGGACTCAATGCTGATTTCTCCTTTAAGAGACAGCTATATTTCTGTAAGTAAAGCATGGTCTTATGCTTGAAATTTTGTTCTCATAGGAATAAATAACTTTAGCACCAAGTTAGCAAGGGCTGGGGGAGCATAGCATTTTGAAATAAGAATCCTACTGAGAATAGATATTTAAAGCTAAATTTGCTTTTATGTCTTCCTCTGGGATATTAATGTACAATGTCACAACTTTTTATAAAGAGAAGTCATTTCTTCTATAAGCTGCTGAGGAAAAAGCGTTTTCATATGTGTGCTTCTAACCTGTGGAACTTTTGATATCAAGTTAAAGGTTGCTTCGTTACCAACCTGAAAGAACAAAATCAGTCTTATCAATATTTAAAATAAAACCACTGTGTTGACATTCTCATGTGGGCTCATATATAATTTTTTTTCAAATTGTGGAATACTTTAAAAATTTTTAAATGTTTGAAGAGGTAAACCCATCTGTTGATTAATCTTAATTTTTAACTGATTTTGGAATAGAGATTCTGAATACTGACCTAAGATCTGTCAATATCTAAAGACAATGGGAAGGAAGAGAATTGGTCAGTGCATGAATTACAAATCCGCACACAATTTCTGGCTTAAAATGAAATTATTAATATAAGCCCTTCTCTTCATCTCCATTAGTGCTATCAACTCCCTAGCACAGGATTCAAAATCCCTTCTAAATATTTACTTTTATTTACCAATAATAATGTCAAAACATTATCTTCCTACTTAAACCAGTGGCTTTGGGAATAAAAATATAACTAGAAACTCAGTAAGAGTAGTAATTGCTTTTGTTTGTTGTGATCACCAGCAAGCCTTCGAGACATTCTACCGACTTTTTCTAAGTTGCACTATGTACCTAATATTACTATTGAGTGTTAATTAGTGGTTATTTGGTAAAAATCATAGAATAAAAATGCAATATTAAGTTTTGGGGCCACGAGATGCTGTAAGAATTTTTTCCAGTTGTCTTTTAAAGATTTTTTTTTCTTTTTCATGTTGCTTACTGGCCACACGATTGTCTTTGACTGGGTGTCAGAATAGCCTGTTCATAAATCCATCCAAATTTTCTCCACATACCAATTCAAGAATATTTCTTTCTGTACAAAAATTAGTATAATCAGCAGTTGCATCTTCAAATAGTGAGCATCAGAAAAATCATTCTGTGAAAAAGGAAACCAGAGGTTGATTTTCAATGATGTGATGCAGATTTTAAAACTATGCCAGTAAATATCCAAATGTCATGTAATAAGAAAGATCAAAAAAAAAAAAAAAAAGACGAGAAAAATAAAATACTATGATACTATGGGTCTCAGCCTTATGGAAACAATATTCAAACTAGAAGTTATTATGAGAAATCAAAAGGAAATTCTTAAACTAATCAAAGAGAAAAGGGCTACATTCTAAGGCTTGAACACATTAAAATTAGGCCATGGAATAATTTCAAAATTAAGTGAAATGACTCACAGAAAGCAGGCAAATGACTTCTAAAGCAGAAAGAAAATTACTTAAGAAGATGAGGAGTATCTTTTCAAGTACAGCACATCAGATAGACCAGAAGAACCCACAAGGGGGTTGCTGGTAAATGAAATGGACAGATGATGCTAAACATTCAAATGAATACCCTGCTATAATGATCACAGAGGAGTAAGATGCAAAGATTGCAGAGAAGGACCTAAGTCCAGGAGCACAGCAGGCTGGGCAAAGCAGAATGGAAATCAATATTAATGCTAGAATGGGTGATCAAAGCATCACAACACAATGTCCAAGCCCTGGGCTGCGAAGCTTGAAATAAATGAAAAAATATGTATATGCAAAATCCTTCATTTGTTTTCCAGCCTGAGCTTTGAGAACAAAAATAAACAGGACGGAATTGCTAGAGATGGTAAGCTGCCTTAATTTTCAGGAGAGATCTGAACATCACTGGAGCTAATCTAGGACAGTAGCCTTTCAGAAGGCAGGGTGGGAGATAAAGTAGGAAAACTTGGCTCTGTAATAAACAAAGGAAGGACCCTTGTCATTGGTAGTGGTGAGAACAGCAGATGCTACAGTTCTGACCCTGGAGGTGAGATTCAGAGGGCTGGCCAGAGAGTGTTCATGTTGTAAAAATCACAGAAGAAACACATCTCCTTTCTCCTTATTGGCATATCATACACAACACCGTAAAACACTTCCCTGGGAAAATGCTGTGAAAGAGATTCATCAAATATTAGAGTGAGAATAAAACTTTGTGAGCATTTTCATACATCTTTATAGCTATATGAATGGACTAATACCCAAAGAAGGGAAGTGTTTAGTTGACCTCACAGCATAGCCAGGATTAGAACTCAGGTGTTGGGAGTGGTATTTTGCCTATGCTTGCAAACGTCCATTGCCCAACTCAGTTCCCAGACTTTTGCTTGCAGTAGAGTCATCTAGAGGCTCACTTGTTAAAATGCAACTGCAGAAATAATGGCCCTAACCCAAAAGCAGAAGAGAGCAAACAATCCTGAACCAGACAGAATTATTCCAGCCTTCACATAACACAACTGCCTTAAATCCAGAGCAAGAGATATTAATTGAGGTATTTTTGTGTGCAAGATACTACCAGATGATACAGTTACTCATCAGTAACAAAACACTGTCCTCAAAAGGCTTTCAATCTAGTAACTTCACTGCTTATTTCAGACCAAGAATCCAGTGAGCATTCAGTAAACATTAGTTGAAAATGATGGGGCTAGTCCCTGCCAGCTGGTGATTCACAGATGTTCCATAGTAGAAAGAAATGATTCTACTCCCTTTGTAAACTTCCCACAGATGCACAGAATAGAAAAGGGGATGGGTCATTATGGTCATAAGTAAAGTCTTGATAGGAAGCATCTATGCTGCAATTTAAAAACTCAAAACAAAAAATTTGGATCCAAACCAATTTGTCCTCACCCCCTTGTTAAAACACAATGCAAAGCAGTGAGATGATTTTCAGGATGGGTAATTCTGGCAAAAAGGTGTTGACATATATGTCCCACCCCCTTCTCTTCCCACAAGCCCATTGAGAGAAGCCAATACTGGCAAGAGCAGCTATAGTTGGGTTCCTTTGAGAAATCACTGGGAAAGGCTACAAGCACAAGATAAGCCTGAGGACTGTAAAAAGTGGGAGTTCACACACACTAAGTACACAAGTACAGAGAAGCCCAAAGTTCAAGTCCCCAGACAGAGCCAGGCAAGCATGTGGCAAGGCTCTGGGTGGCCGTGGTGGCTGTTTTTAGGCCCCCTTCTGGGCCTCCACATGACTGCTGTGTAGGCGTGCCTAGCAGAAAAGGGCAGAATGTGGAGAAAAAATGGATATTCAACAGACACTGACTTGGCTCTCCTGCCTTCAACCCTCTGTCTCACTGAGGTCCTGTCCATTTGACTGACACCGACAGTACCAAGTCTGGACTCCCACATTCACCTCCTACTCATTTAATACTTTTCTTCAAGTTTAAGGAAAAATAAAAGCAAGCAAGACAAAACCTAAACCACACAAACAGAAACACTCTTTCCCTTATCCCTGGGTATTTTACTGCCGTTTTCCTAAATACTAAAGGCCCAGATAAAGCCTTCCAGACCCCCTCCCGCAGAGAACCACTGAAACAACCCCCATTTCCTTTTCACAATGGATCCTCACAGGATTTAAGTGATTTACATAATGAATGACCTCACCCACCTACTGGCACTCAGATTATCAATGTCCCACCTAAGGGGATGTGCATGATTCACCCCTCTGGTGAGCCTCTTTTCCACCACTGTGAAGTGGGTTCCCTTCACTAAAAGCCTTTTAGAGTTTTATTAGTCAAGATAATTTATTATCTTAGCTACTGCAACAAACAATGAAATTTCAGTGGCCTCATGCAATGAGAGGTTATTTCCTGCTCACATACAGTTCTAAGCAGGTCAAGGGGGAACCCTCCTCCATCCAGAACTCAGGGACCCCCAATCCTGCCATCCTGTGATGGTGCCAATTGCCACATGGGGCCTCCAACGTTGATGAGGCAGAGAAAGAGTCAAGAGACATGGCAGGGGCGTTTAACTACCTCCACCCAGAAGTAATAAATCACACTCCCTTCCAATGGACCAAACCAGTCCCACAACTTCACCTGTATTGTAGGATAGGTTAGTAAAAATAGGGAAGTTTTTGAAATACTTAACGTATAGAAACTCGAGTACAATAGCAATTATAACGTACATGTAATAATTCTAACTACCTCCACCCAATTGTTACTTACATATAATAATTTTAAGTACCTCCACCCAGAACTAACAAATCACACTCCTGTCCAATAGCCCAAACTAGTCCCACAGCTTCACCCTCATTGTAGGATAAGCCAGTAAAAATGACAAAGTTTATGGAATATTTAATGTGTACAAACTCAATAGCAATTATAACTTACATATATTATATGCATATCATATACAACATATCTGGAATGGTCTTTTCCTCATATTTCTACAGTCTACCTCTCAACAGCTCTATCTCTGTTTTGGGTGGTAGAAAGTGTTATCTTCTGATGTTCTGCTGAGGTAGCTACATAAATAGAAAAATCATTAAAAACAAGCAATATCAAACAAAAAGGAACAATTCTTTTGTCTTTGCATATATGAAGAATCAGCAAGTAGACATTGTTAAGAAAGAACTGGGGTAAACAACTAGGAAAAGGGTGAGTAGAATATAAGGGGGAAAATTATAATCGGTAATATCTCTAATGAACACATTGCATAGATCTACATTTGGATATAACATCCTATAGTGCATGTGCACCCTGCTATGGTGTGAAATGTGTCCTCCAAGGGTCCTGTATTGAAAACTTGATCTCCAATGCAGTGGTGTTGGGAGGCAAACTTAACAGGAGGTGTTTGGGTCATGAAAGCACTGTCCCCATGCATAGATTAATGCTGTCATTCCAGGAGTGGGTCCTTATGAGTTTATCCCCATCTTGCTCTCTTTCTTTCTTCGGAGGACACAACAAGAAGGCCCTCACAAGATGCCAACGTCTTGAACTCAGAGCTAGTAAGTTTCTGTTAATAAATACATTTCTGTCAGTAAATTATCCAGTCTCAGGTATTCTGTTATAGCAACACAAACAAACACACATCTACACACACACCGTAAATAGCCAAAAAATCACTGGTATATTGTTAATTGTGTGCACATATGTTAGATTTTTACTTAATGCTTCAAACAAATGGAATATAATAATGTAATTATCCTGGTGGTTCCACCTTCTATCATTCAGTGCCCTCAGTTGAGAACACTGACTTAATAAGGTGAATGATTAGATGTGCTTCACATAATTCTTGGAGCTGCAGGGGGCTCTTAACTTTGTAAAGAGAATTCTTTCAACATAAAAATATATTAAGGAATGTATCTTTTAATAATGGGTGAATATCAATGTGCAATGGTTGAGAAAAAAGTACGTGAGGGATTTGCACACCATTCCATCTACCAAATATTTATTGGATACATACCATGCACCAGCCACTATTCTTAAAGCTGTGCATATGGCAGTGAATACTTACAAAAATTCCTGTCCTCATAGAACTTACCTTCTAGAATAAATCTGTGTTCACTAATTTGCAGTAGCCTTTTCTAACTGGTTCTTTTCTTCAGTGTTGCTATTCTTCCCCCTTCCCCATCCCTCTGGGTCATCCCCCGGATGACCTCCCTAGATATGTTTCCAAATAGTATACCATCTCTCATTCCTCCCACATTGTCAGCTGAGGTTGGCACCTTCCCTGTAATCCAGATCATTGGCTCTCTTGCTTCTTGTAAGTTCTGTCATCTATCATCAGGGCAATCATATTTAAAGAAACACTGCATTCTACAATTGACCACTTGAATATTATTTTTCACCTTCTATTTTACTTAGTTTACTGCTCAGGCACCCTGGGTAAGACCAATTCTGTCTACCTCTGTGACTTGTATTTGTTACTCCCCACCTGGTGTCATTGACCACCTGTGGAAAATCCAATATTACACCTTTATGCAATGCATTCATCCTGGGATCTTTCTTTCCCACCTTTCATTCTTTTCTACTCTCTACTCGCTACCCTTCATGTCAGGACAAGTAACACATGGCAATGTCCAGGACGAGAGGAAACCTGCATTCTCTGTGTATCCTGGCAACTAAATATTTCTATGACTTTAAGCAAGTCACTTTTACTCTTTTGAGCTTCAAGAGAATTCTCTGTTCAGGGTTTCTGAACAAAGAGTGTTTTCTCTCTTATTTGCCTTGGGGCTTTATGGTGATGGAAACAGCATGCTCTATTTTATTTTCTTCCCCCCAGAATGGTCTCTATTTCCTATATCCCTTTCCATAAGTGTGCTATCATTCTTGTCAGATGGTCTTGATTTCCCCTAAAAACACAAGGTTATAGTTCACCTGGTTGCTTACCAGGGCACTCTGCATCAAGATCCAAAGCAAGATCAAAAGCCTCATGTTTTTCTCAGTGTTTTTTCTGAATAGGCTTTTTTTTTCCTCCCACTCCAACATTCATCTCAGGTTAAGACCACTTG
Organism: Ateles fusciceps; assembly: GCA_036589455.1. Taxonomy (NCBI): domain Eukaryota; kingdom Metazoa; phylum Chordata; class Mammalia; order Primates; family Atelidae; genus Ateles; species Ateles fusciceps. The sequence continues at coordinate 1,272,442 of JAZHEH010000424.1, read as the reverse complement.
TCAGTTTTCTATGCATCCTGCCAACCCACTCATATCTCCAGAAATCACTCATCACACCCTTAATGGGGGCCGTTCTCCTAAACTGATGCTTACCAAACCTTCTTTTGTGAGTGGAGGTTCCCTGCCTGTGCCCACACCCGCTACACACATCTCCTTCACCATTACAATTTTCCTACCTATGGGAATAGTAAGTGTTCTAGTGAGATCTCCTTATCTAAACATTCAAATCAAGACTCCTTTGCCTTCCTACAATAGATTTGATCTTTCGTTTCTACATAAGTAGCAACTTCATTTAAACATTATATACATGTAATCTGTGTATACTTATGTATCTTACATACTTTTTGTTCTTGTCATCTTAACTTCTTAAATATAGGAACTAACAACATTTAACAGCTTTACCTGTCTAGCACCGACTCACAAAGAAAACACTGAGATGTCTGCTTATTTTGTTTTGTTTATTTAGTCATTACATGGTTGGCAATAAACCGCAATAAGGCATCAATATATCTCAATGTAATGGCAGCTTCCTTTCTTAATAACTCCATGGATCTTTAAACACTCACCAAACATCACATTTTACAATAGCCACCAGGCAAAAGATGCCTTTACCAGTATGTGTTTGTGTAATTCATTAAGGGGAACGAAGAAGTGGTTGTGGTCCACTGCATCCACAATAGCTTTGCTAGATCTTAGAATATTAATTTTCTTAACCAAGAAGGAACAAAAACAAAAACAAAAAAACACAAGGAAAGACTAACAAGAGAAAGACGTAAAGTAATAGAATATGCTACAGCAAAATTTAGATGCTTTTGCTATTTTTCTTTTGGTATTAATTTATTTAAAGTCCACTGGGGAACTTGATACAGAAAAAAGTCTTTCATGTTTTTTTCCCCCAATGTTATACATTCGTTTGCAAGGTATAATTCATTTTAATTATAAAAAACCTCACTGAATGCTTTGTTAAAGTATTACTAGCTTCATGCAGTGCCTTCCATTTGCTGAGAGGAGGATGCACACTGCCTAACTCCTGAATTCCCTATTCCTGTGAAATCTTTTAAGCAAATCTTCTGTGATATAAATAAGTCAATAGAGATAATCATTTGCTCAAGGAATCTCCTGGTACAGTCATTCCTTGGATCTCGGGGGCTTGAAATAAAAATGAGATGAAAAGGTTGTTAGTGGCTAAACAGTTTCTGTCACCTTTAGCTGCAGAGCAAGGTCACAGAAGATCCCTTCCCAAGCAGCAGCTCAGTTTTTGGGGGAAAGGTTGAACAGACAGCAGTAATGGAGGAATTGCCCCCATGGTTATAGAATTGAGAAGTCAGGTTCAAGTTCTGACATCTCTAATAACTTCCTGTGTGAAGTTAAGACTAACATTTAAATCTCTTTGAGCTTGTTTTTATAGTTACAGAATGGAAACTCACCCCAAACAGTTGTTGCAATGCCTAAGTGATACACACACAACCCAAATGTAAGGCCTTGGAGGTCGCATTCTCACCCAATGCTGCTAAGTTGGGCTTCACAAGTCAGTGCCATACCAACTCTGCTCATTCTTTTATTTATTTTTGAGACAGTTTTGCTCTGTTGCCCAGGCTGGAGTACAGTGGTGTGATCTCAGCTCACTGCAGCCTCAACATTCTGGGCTGGAGTGATCTTCCCACCTCAGCCTTCAGAGTGTGAGCCTACAGGCACGCACCACCATGCCTAGGTAATTTTTGCATTTTTTGTAGATACAGGGTTTCACTGTGTTGCCCAAGCTGGTCTTGATCTCTAGACTTAGGTGATCCTCCTGCCTCAACCTCTGAAAGTGCTGGGATTACCCGCGTGAGCCACCACACCTGGCCTATGCTCATTCTTTACACTAAGTACACGTGCATACATCTGCCTTCCCCTGCTAGACCATAATCTCAATATCAGGATCCATCGCCAATTCCCCTAGGTCAGCAAAGTGTCATGGCCTGCAGAAGAGATGCTCAATAAATGTTTGTTGTGTTAATGAATAAATTACCTAGGATTTTATGTTATGGTTTCAAAACCATATTAGAGTCTTTCTCTAATGTCCCCAACACCATCCTGTGGTGTTTACAAGCCATTTCACACAGACCTACATTAGTTACATTAGTACCTGCCTTAATGAACTATAATTACTTAAATATATGTTTGTCTCCTCAAATTACTAGTTGTATTTATTTACTTTTTGTCTAGCTCCTGGCTGAATGTTTATTCATAATTCTACTTAATATACATCTAGAAAGTCATTCAAAATCAAAATTAAGTATATACTGAGACCAGTGATTTGCCCAGCACTATGTTTACAACACCCTTCATCAATTGTACTTGAAAGACGAGGAGTGGTTTAATAAATATGTAGCATGCATTGAAGAAGAAGTTCCAGTGTCCTTTCCTTTATTCCCATACAACCAAGAAAGCGCCTCTAACATATACCTAAAGCTGTAACATATTTTGGTATTTGTTCCTCTTATACGGTACAAAAATTATGATTGATGTTAGACACAAATGCAATAATGAAGTCATGAGATCTGATTTTCAGCTGAAAACCTCATATTGGTCATTCAGTTCTTTCTGGGGAAATGCATTGCAGTTTTCCTTAAATGTCCTTCTTTGGTCAAATGGAAATATTACATGGATTTATAATCTCTACCTTTTTTTACTTCTCTGCAAGGTAATTGAGCAGCTGGTGTTATCGTGCTTCTGGAAAGTAAATAAAGGCACGCACAGACAGTACTTTAAGTGGGTATTCTAAACCAAAGAAAGTTATTAAATCAAAGCTATACAGTTCCTTTCCCCCTCAAATATAGACACTCAACATGGGCTGTTCCAGCAAATGATTACAATGTTTTTGGTAATCTATGGGCTCCTTAGCTTTGGTTCTGAAGATCCTATTTACTTCTACTTACTCATTACTCCCTATACGAAGAATACTAGGCTAAGAGCTTTCATGTATTATTCCACTTACTTTAACTTGCAAGGCAATGCTATTAGGCAAATATGATTACCCCTCCTTTAAAACAAAGAAAGTGATACTCATAGAACATAAATAGGCTATCGAAGTTTAAATCAATCTATCTGACTTCAAGTATTAACTAATAAGTATACTTTCTCCTGCTAAGGAGAAGCTTTTACCTATACAGGTCTGATAAATGAATGCTGTTCATAAAACTTGCATTCTCTTTGACAAGAATAGGTTGATGCCTCCTGTCATATTATGAAAGCCCTGTTAACTTAGTGAGGAAGGTGCAATAATAGATTATTTCATATCAACTACCACCCTCTCCAACTTCCACCTCCACACGGCACGAATATTTATTTTCTCTCTGCAGAGGCTTTGCTGGCCACTTTTCTCCTATTTCTAACTCCAATTAGCAAGGGCTCTCCTGTTTCCCAAGCACTTCCACACCCTGAGTTTTCTTGTAACTCACCTGGTAAGGCAGCAGGCTGAAGACAAGAATCTTAATTAAAAAGTCATCAGCACTGTCCCATGGAAATCACACCTTCTTTGCTGAGAGGTGTCTTCAATGACACCATGTGTTATTATTCAGGAATGATGACAAAACGTGACTCCAATCACTTTGCAAGATTAAATGTCCCAGGGCAATTTGCTGCCACTGGCCAGGTGATAAAGCAGTTAGTGCTGGAAACCATTCCAAGTCATGACATAACTTTAAAAAACAAAGAATTCTGTCCACCATGTTTACACATGAATGTAGTAACTCAAGGAGACAGAGGACACAGACAATAACGCTACCAACAGGGAGAAACCATGGCTCTACATATTTGAGACAGCTAGGGACTGAATATTCAAATTTGACAACTCATTTCAACTCATACAATAGATAGCCGAGAACGGAATACCCACATTTGGCAACTAATTTCTCCTATATAGGAACAGTCAGGACAGAAATCCAACTTTTACAACAATGCACTCACTAATTTTGCCCAACAGGAAGGATGATTTTGATTTCCTCAAAGAGTGCAGGCAAACAAAGAAAACCCTATAAATGGTACAGGAGAGCTAGTGATCCATCTTTGGGAATGGTCAAAAGCACTTGCCTATCCCCCATTTATCTGCGTCTTCACATGCACATGCTCTCAGTAGTTACTCATTACTCTAGTATAGGGCAACCCCTACATAACAAACTCATTCTGGGCGAAGTTAGTTTCAACTATTGCATTCTGAACGCCATCTTGGGTTTGATGTTGAGAAGTTTATCTAATTCATGGTAAAAGCAGGTAAATATCTGCTTTAATAATTTTAAACTTTGTGTGTTATCCTTAAGGAAAAAGTTGACACATTTCTAAATTTCTTTGAGAGAAACTTAAAGAATTTGTAAAGGGATTGTTTATACATCCTTTTGATAAGATCACAGAATTTTAGATTTGGTAGAAAAAATATCACAATGGTCATATAATACTACTTCTCAAACAGCCTTCCACTAAAAAGTGATCATCTGGCCATTTGGCAAAAGCTTTTGGTTATCAGAGACACACTCCATGATTACACAGCTCTTGTTGGAAGATATTGCTTGGTAATCTTGAATGAACGCTATTCCCTCCACCCTACCCCAACATCTGCCCAAAGGTTCTAGTTTTGCCCTATAATAGACACTGAATGAATGAGAACATCTTCCTTCAGTATCTGAAAGTTCTTTAAATATTTTGAGACAGTTATTGATAGCTTACTCAAACAATTCTGATTTTTTTTTTTTTTACCTGTCATAGTTTCATCATGGCATGGAAGATTTCAAATATAAAATAATGGTTCTGGATTAGTCTGAACATTAATGCTGCATACGTAAGAGAATGAATCCAACAACCTCATGTACTGCAGCTGAATTTAAATTATCTTCCACGCTGCCTTCATAGCTTAACTTGTGCTTTCAAACTGTCAATCCACTACTGCTTTGAAACCAGCTAATTTGGTGTGTCCACACACTTCCCACTTCATCTTCCGAGAACAGAGTTTCATGATGAATTCAGCATTGACAAGAGAACAGGTAACCTCAGCTGAGTTCTCAGGAAAGGACATTGGAAATTACAAACTATCCATTCAGTGCTTAATGTAAAGACAACTGGTACTTGAGATACAGGCATGTTTGAAGGAATTCATCTTAAGAAAAAACTGGCGAGGGAATATGAATTTCTGAACTTACACACTCAAAACCTACTTGTCTGAGAAAGCCTCACAAGGCATCCCAAATGTGTTCACCCGCTCATTTTATAGTTGTTTGCTATGCATGCTCGCATAACCTGGAATTTCACCCCTTATCAAAGAGCCTCTAGGAGTCACAATCCTTCACTTTAGTAGTTTTTTTTCCAAAAGAAAAGGTAAAATTAAGTTGCAGAAACAGGTTTCGCCATTTTCTCCTCACTACATGCTGAATGAAATTCCAAAAGTATACTACATAATACAACCATGCTCTGAGAAACACAATCCACCATTGGTCTATACTGCACTTGGGAGCATGCAGTTGTGCTGTCTACGGAAGTCCTGTGAGCCAAAGATATTGTTTTTATTTCAATGTATGTGCATACCAACCTTTTTTATGATCAATGGAATTCTCATTATATAAAATATGAAAAAACTCTATATTACAATGGCAAGTACAGGATTGTTGAAATCCAAACCTTTCTCATTTTCAACTAAAAACTGAATTTCCATTTTTGAATGGTGTCCATGAGAAATAATCTCATGGGATAATAAAAATGACTTTTTAAAGGAAATATCACCATCTTGTGGGCATTTAGGACTCTAATGCTCAATACCATTTCCAATGTGTTGCATTTTTACAATCTGATTCAAAAAGCACTGGTTTGAATGTAAACCTTTATGAATTAGGTAACGTAGAAAGATGCAAAGATAAATTATATATTCATTCTACTTCTTGGACACTCAAATCCAAGGTTACCCACACACCTGCATATACAGGTATCTAATAAGAAAGAAAGTGCTGATACAGTACGTAAGGTTTTAGTTATGTTCAGGAGACAGTGAGAGATTAATTCTGACTGTAACAATCTGGGAAGTCTTGGAGCAGGTGAGATTAGCACTGGATCTTGACGTCTTTTTTAGACTTTGGTAAGTCCTTGTGAAAAGGAAGATCATTTCCAATATTATGATCAGCATGAGTAAAAGCATGAAGGAAGGAGTATCAGTTTCCTCCTGCTGCTGTAACAAATCATCTACTACAAGCTTGTTGCCTTACAACACAAATTCATCATCTTATAGTTCTGAAGGTTAAAAGTCTAATATAGGTATCACTGGGCAAAATCAGGTGTCAGTAGGCTGTGTTCCTTTTTGGATCCTCTAGGAAAAGAACCCTGTTTCCTTTCTTTTCCAGCATCTAGAAGCTGTCCACATACCTTGGCGCATGGTCCCTTCCTCCACCTTCAAAATGAGCAATAATGGATGGAGTTATTTCCTTCCTCTTCCACAGTAACATCCCTTGCTAACTCCTCTCCTCTTTCATCTTCTGCTTTTAAGGAACCCTCGGATTTCATTGGACCCACCTGAGAAATCTAGATCCTATTCCTATTTTAAGGTTAGCTGAGTAGCATCTTTAATTGCATCTAACATAACATATTCACAGGTTTCAGGGATTAGGACATCTCTGGGAGACCATTATTCTGTTTATAATAGTGGAAGAAGACAATATTAAGAGAATGATAAGTAGACTGAGTTTCACATAAAGAAACAAAGACACACAAAAAGGATATAAGGAGAGATACAACTGAAAATGAAAACACTGAGACTCTTACGCGGCTTTTGAGCATACAGACTTTTTTTTTTTTTTGAGGTTGGATCTTGTTCTGTTGCCTGGGTTGGGAGTGCAGTGGCATAATTTCGACTCATTATGCCTTGACCTCCCAGGCTCAGGTGATCCTCCCACCTCAACCTCCCACGTAGCTGGGACTACAGGTGCATGCCACCACACCCAGCTAACTTTTTGTACTTTTTGCAGAGACAGGGTTTCGTCGTCATGTTGCCCATGCTGGTCTGGAACTCCTGGACTCAAGCGATTTGTCCACCTCTCCCTCCCAAAGTGCTGGGATTACGGGCATGAGCCACTGAGCCCAGCCAAAATATATTTGACCTTGTCATAAGGGATATAATCTGGGTAGTGATATGTATGGTATACCGGAGGAGGTATCTACCCAAGGTGAAAAACCAAGTAGTAAGTGCCAGAACTCATATAAGGATTGCATGAAGGAAATGGCAGACATGAAAATCACTGTAAAGGCAGAACGGACAAGGTTGTGACTGTTCTAGGGTTCTGGAGCGGGAGAAGAGGATTTTAAAATCACTCATATTTCAAACGTGTGGAAAAAATTTATGTTATTACGCGTGGGAACATAGCAGCTTATGACTTGAGAGATGATCAGGGATAGGGATAAAAGTAGGTTTACTTAAAGCTACAGGAATCAATAAAATGGTCTAGAAAGGCTAGATGAAATATAAAAATAAGCAGGTTACGACTGACCAAAGGCTGCCTCCATTTAAAAGTTGAAGGAAAAAAGGAAACAAAAATGGCTAAGAGAAGCAAGAAGACTAGGAACAAGAAAGCTTAAGGAAAGAAAGAAGAAAAGTAGTGAGAAATGAAAGCTGCAGATTGGCTGAGCAGTACAGCAAAGATGACATACAATCCCAGAAAATTACAAATAACTTGGGCATCGAAGTGTTGGCATAATCCAGCTTTCTCAAGGTTCTTCTCCAGGTGACAAGACCAGTTATCACAAATAAGTATACAGGTTTGGAAATACTGGCATGAGAATCCTTAGTCAACTGTTTTCTAATAAATAAGCACCTGTATAAGATTAGAAATCTGTAAGTGACTATGGGCAGGTTGTCACCAAAGCATAATAGAAAACCAACTTTTATGGGATATTTTCTACCTCTGACTGTTTAAGTACTTATATTTAGCTAAATGAGCAAAGGGTTTCAGAGAATATATAATATCCAGGCACTACTCTACATGCTATGAATGAATGTAGCAATAACCAAACTGACAAAATTTTTTTTTTTTTCTCTATTGCCCAGGCTGGAGTGCAGTGCAGTGGCACAATCAGAGCTCACTGCAGCCTCCAACTCTTGGGATCAGGTGAGCCTCACCCCTCAGCCTCTCAAGTAGCTGGGACTACAGGTGTGTGCCACCACCCCTCCCTGGCTAGTTTAATTTTTTTTTTTTTTTTTTATATAGAGAGGGTCTTGCTTTGTTCAAAATTGTTGTCGTTATGAAGATTCAATTCTAGTAAATTTAATTCAAACAATAGTACTATAATGCAAGTCTTATCATTGTTTTACAGATGGAACAGGTATCACTGATTTCTGTAACAACACATAGCACTAATAGGTGGAGCCAGGGGCAAGCTCAGGTAGCTTGGCTTCACAAAAACCTTGGCAAGTACTGCCTTTCACAATGTAATCCCTACCCAGTTTGAAAAAGTGATAAATAATAGACCATTTAAAACTGTTGTATTTCCATATTCATTTTAGAGACTTCATATTTGCATAAATGCTTCTGTTTGTCTTATCTGTCTTGTAACTAATTTTTCAAAATCTGATAGCTACACCAGTAAAGGAAACAGATACTGGGATGCATCACTCAGCAGAGAAGAGGCTGTGCTCTGTGGGAAGGAATGGGACATGATTTTAGTTTGTGGGAACCCATCCAAGGCTGCAACAGACACAAATCCAATTGGAAATGCTTTTAATAACTATGCACGTTGCAGTCCTGCCAGACAGGAAATACTTGTCAAGAATACAGACTCAGCCTCTATCCAATCCAAAGAGGGATGGGAAGGATTACCTAAGTGTGTGGTGTTCCAGAGAAGATCCCACGTCTTAAGAAAGCACCATGAAAAACAATTTACTTTCAACTATGCGCCCTAGATGGTTATATCTTTGTAAGGAGAGATCAAGAAACTCAGTTGCTGTCTTACTTAAATCTGGGGGTGGAGATATGAGACCAACCCTCCTTATAAATTCTGGAGTCTTGACTTGATTACATCCATCATCAGGGCAGTGACTTTGGCAAGAATGAAGTAGTTGGCTCCTACTCCTTTGGGTCCATAACTCACCCATGCTAGAAAACAGATCCCAGTTTCCTCGATATGACTTTTTTTTCTATCCAGTGAAAATGTTTTATTTAATCTCTGGGAAATTTAAAGTACAGAAATAAGTAAATTCGTACCATATTATTTTTTGTTAGATTTAAGAATATTTTGATGATAGTTGGTATTTTAATTATACCATTCATACTGTTTAAACAGAATGTAGCAAAGTATCTAAGATATCTTCTCTATGATTCAAGTTTAAAATGATGCATAATAACCTTTTAAACTAATTTCAAGTTGGTAGGAGTGAGAAAATTTTTCTAAATTCTTAAATAATATTGTAACATACAGAAGAATTAAGATCTACCATACTTATGAATTTATGAGATATATGAGTGTTAATCACGTGGGTAAGTCTATTTGTTAGACAATTTAAGTAGTTAAAAAGAGAATATATTAAATTTATAAGTTCAGTTTAAAACATTTGAGCAATTTAATTAGGTCGTAAAAAAAGGAATTGCTAAAGTTGCTAGATTCAGTAAAAGAATAATTAGATTTGTAAATTGAATTTAAGGACTTAAGAGAAAATGGGTTTTTGAATTTGTAATTTTAATAAATTTAATATTAATATTCAAAATAAAAGTAACCCTTGAATAATTTTTTTCTAAGCACTAGAGCAGCTTTTAAGGACACCAAAAACTCACAGGTACCATGAAAATTGCCAGGATGTTGGTTTCCTCATCTATTATGAAAGGCCTGAATTAAAGAACCTCTAAAACCCCTTCCAGTTCTAAACATCTGAAGGCTATGCCTCACCTGCTAAGCAGTTTGTTATTATAGTTTATTCAATGTTGGTCATATTTTCAGTCTTTTATATAGGGCAACCAGGTCTAATTTTAATTCTTATCACAGATCTCCAGTTATGATCTTAAGCAAATTATTTTCCAAGCACTATCTGCCCTCTCCTTACTGTCACCTGCCCTCTCCTGGAAAAGCATAGTCCCCAGCAGCAGCTCGCTGTGGTGCTATGAGCACAAATGAAGCAGTGTTTATAAACTGCATTCCCACAAGGTGTGTTTTGAAGAGTTTTCTGTTCTCATTCACTTCTACTATGCTAAAAGGTACATGTGAACATTGTTTAAAGGGTGGGATGGATGTATGTCTTCTCCAGCTGGAATGGAATTGCTATTATGCGTTATGATCCATTAACGATGCTGTATACCGATTTTTTTTCACTACCTTCAGGTGAAGAATGGGCTCTCTACCACCAAACACAGCTCCATTGTACTTCTGATCATGGACCCTTTCCAGGTGCAACCCTGAGTATTCCTCTTTTCACATGAGTATAGCATAGAAGTAGGAGATTCTGAACATAAGCAATGCAGCCCCATAAGATATAAAGCCAGATAGGAAGCTCAAGCATAAAAAGGCCCCCAGCTTATCTACAGAAACAATGGATATGAACTTTTCAACAAATAAACTTCATCAGGTGTCCATTCCCTAACCAACTCACCCATCACCATTCCTGGGAAAGACTATGAGTACCGTAATTTTCTGCTAGCTACCCAGGTATCAAATTCCACACAGCCACCAAATTTTATGCTCAAAACATAATGTCAAGTACAACAATTCCTAGAACAATTAAATCTTCTTCATTTGCCTAAAGGTAAACATGAAATAATAAAAAGATACAGGTCTGTTCAATAAATAAAATTGCGCTGATCACATGTCCTGTTTTGCTTTCCAAATAAACCACTGGGTGGAGGAAATTAGAAAAACGTAAATAGAGTGATTCACTGTTGCTAATGGTGAAGACAAATGAACCTTCTAAATGTGCTGAAGTAAAGGGCAGGGTGATTGAAATTAGTCTGAAGGGCATATGCCCAGAACACAGCAAGGAAAACAAACAAACAAAAAAAAAAACCCAGCCAGATAGAGATGGGTAAGGAAAAACTGTCTCTACTATGTGTGCAAAGGCTTCAAGCAGCTTGCAGATCTTTAAAGAAATCTAGATCATGCTCTAAACAAAAGGAATAAAAGATGCCGGAGTGATAAATAAAACATAATCTCAAAAATCAATGAATAAAAATTAATTGGCATTGTGGTTAAGCACTGTAGCTATTGCATTTCCTTGGTTTACGGTTTACCTTACCCAGGGGATTTTGAATAACTTGATGAAGCCATGTGTATTTCAGAGGTTTTGTGGTCCTGGTGTAATTTCCAGTTAACAAGTTCAGGTTTTACATTTTATGTTGCAGCATCTGGAATATTTCCTGATGTGGAGTTTGTTCTAACCTACATTTCCATGAGGATTCCTGAGTTGGCTCCACTCTGGTGTCTCTCAAGCTGTCAAGAAAGCATCCCCCAGGAGTTTATAACCTCTTCTAGGGAGAGCAAGCCTCAGGAATGTTTTGAACACTGAATGCTTCCCCACAGTTACTCAGCAAGCAAGCAAGCAGCAGAGCTAATATCTGGCATCACACTGCCCAGGTAAGAGATCTTTAATTTTTCTGTGAGTAAATACAAAGTGATAATCCAAGTTGGCACACTTGGAGTCTGTGCATGTAAAAGTAAGCTTATTTTTTCTTTCTCTTCACTCCAAACTTCCAAATCATTTACAGACTGGCTCTTTTGCTCAGGTGGGTTGGGTGACACTAGTTGCCCTAATCACCTTCAATGATGATGAATCGTGGAGCTGAATCTTGGATGGTTGGACTCCTTCAGTTTAGTTACACTTGTCTAAAGGCCACGGGAGATCTAAAAATACTTAATGAGCCATGTTCATGCAAATGTTTTTCAGTTATAGGATTGTCCGATGGCATAAAATCAAGCTAAAAATACATGCGACAATATGTTAGAAATCAAAACACAAGGCTCATTAGTGAAACAGAAAAGGCCCAAGTCTGAAATAAGATGCTTTTCCATTTGACAATACAAGTTGACTCCACCATCCTCCATAATGAAGTATGATTTAAAAACAAACAAACAAACCAACATTTCCTTCACCTAATCTGATGAATAATGCATTGGTGATGGTGACAGGTTTGTAAAGACTGTGCTACAAATTGCAGAGGCTATGCATCTTCTTAATTCTTCCCTGTCTAATACACACCACGACCTTCAGCTTTGTGATGTGAACATTTGGCCTCAAATGTCAAAAGGCTTGTGCAGTCAGCCCAGGAAATTCAGCTATGTGCGATTGGATTCAACACCAATTCCAGGATTAATGTGTGTTCAACAAGCAGTTATACTTCAATAACATTTCACCATGAAAGAAAAATGGGGCCGAAAATTTAAAAATTGAAATGTTGTTAGCCTGCTTTTCCTTGTTACTGGCAACAATGTCATTTCTGGTTACAGGCTTGGGATGGCTATTTGAAATTCTCCAGCCTCACCTGACTGACCAAGATACCCCAAATGAGTAAATGCAATAGTCTTTTGCCTGCACTAAGAAAACAAAGAGTTTTTACCCTTAAAGAGCCAGAATTATTTACGAAATCAGATCAATTAGCCTGTCCCATAATCCCCCTTCTTTCCCTTATACCACACCCTGCAAAAGAGCCAGGAAAAAGAAAAATGAGTTATTAATATATCAATCAATGACTTCAATGGAGATAACCTACCAGCTCAAGGACATTCTGAAAAGTTTCTCCCATACACATATGGGAGTGGAAGTCAAGGGGGAAGTAAAGGAGGCACAAAAAACAAGGAGGAAAAAAGTTGTTTTTATGCTTAATTAAAATGCTACTTCATCCACTACAGAGCTGATCAACTAATAAAGTCCACAAGGTCTTGGTCTTTATAGGATGCTCTCTGCTTTACTGCCAATTTCAAGAGGACTTCAAACAAAATTGTTTACCAGCCTTTCATGAGATTCTCAGATCATTCTGGATTGTGTACAAATTCTGATAATAAGAAACAACAGGAAAACAGTAGAATCTGGAGCTTGCATAAGGCACAATGGCCTTAAAAAGGTTACTTGCATGGTTTTGTCTCATTGATATCCATTTGGAGCACCCTCTGACACTGAATGTGTACCAACCACTTTCAGTATCCCTGGGCTCTGCTCTTAGCACACCTTTTTTCATCCAACTAGAAGTGTCTCATTATCTTAGATCAGCTTCTTGGTTTTCCTTAGTGTCAAGAGTAAGGGCTTTCCTTTCTCTTGCTTTCCTTTAGATGCTATTAAAGATTTCACATTTAAAGGGAAACGGGACAGAGTCCCATGGCCAACAGGTCAGTGCTGGTGGCCTCAGGAAATGGGAGCACTATCCCAACTGCTCATCATGGTGAGCTTCAGCAGCAAGCAACTGTCAGGGTTAACAACCACCATTAACAGTCCCCTCTGTAGTCCTAATGATTATTTGTACTAAACTGGAGAATTCATGATTGAGTTCATTACAAGGTAGGAAAAGGTACTGGGAGGAATTTCTGTGCCAGAAAACACAGTCTGCCCACAAGGAAAGTGAGTTTCCTCCTCTGTACAATGAGGAGATTGCCTTGGGTAACCCCCAAGGTCCTGCTCTAACACTCTGTTCTGAAAGAATGAGGATTCTTCAGCAACCATGTTACTACAGTGCAGAGTAGGCAGCAGTGCTCTCCAGTAACCACCATAAGGATAGATTCTCAGTCCACTGCAGAGCTGATCAACTAATAAACTCCACAAGGCCTCTTGGTCTTCATAGGGTGTTCCATGCTTTACTGCAAATTTGAAGAGGTCTTTGAAAAAATTGTTAGCCTTTCATGAGATTCTTGGATCATTTGGGATTGTGTAGAAATTCCAAGACCACTGTGCTATTTTAATAAGCTTTTTATTCAGAAATAACCATTGAGCCTTTACTGTGTAGACATTGGGCTCACCACTGGGAATACGAAGGTAAGTAAGATCTGGTGTCCTCAAGCAGATGCTTCCCATTGGGTTCCCAAGGGACTCGGTAAATAAGTGTCTTGAAAACTTACAACGCAACAGAGAACTTCCCTCAGTCGTATCCCTTTCTTATAGATTTGGGGCATCAAATCCTTTCCCAGCTCATCCAATTAGACTCAGTCTCCATATTCCTGCCCCTAGGTAGCACCCACACCAAAGAGAAGGACATATGCCAAACAGCTTAAATAATTCATGACAAGGTGAACACTTGGTTTTATCACAATGGAACTTAGTAAGTTATCAGTACCTATCAGAACCATAAAGGTACCTTCAAACTTGCTACTGTGAGAATGATAAATAGTATGATAAAAATCTGTGGTAGTTGTAGACAGACCCTGGCCATTGTCATTCTGTTGAGATGGGGCAGGAAGTGTGATAGAGAGTAAGGAATCAGTACAGTTTACATCTTTAAACTAGGAGAGCCTCCAGTCTGAAACTTGAAAAAACTTTGAAACATCATGACACCAAAGAATCTTTCCAATTATGTTTGAAATCAGGAAATGTCAATTAAATTTTGTTTTTTGGCAAACCTGACAAAAAACAAGCAATGGGGGAAAGGATTCCCTGATTAATAAATGGTGTTGGGAAAACTGGCTAGCCATGTGCAGAAAGCAGAAACTGGACCCCTTCCTGACACCTTACACTAAAATTAACTCCAGATGGATTAAAGACTTAAACATAAGACCTAACAACACCATAAAAACCCTAGAAGAAAATCTAGGCAAAACCATTCAGGACATAGGCATAGGCAAGGACTTCATGACCAAAACACCAAAAGCATTGGCATCAAAAGCCAAAATAGACTAATGGGACCTAATCAAACCCCACAGCTTCTGCACAGCAACAGAAACAGTCATTAGAGTGAATTGGCAACCAACAGAATGGGAAAAAATTTTTGCAATCTACCCATCTGACAAAGGGCTGATATCCAGAATTTACAAAGAACTAAAACAGATTTACAAGAAAAAAACAAGCCCGTTCGAAAGTGGGCAAAGGATATGAACAGACATTTTGCAAAAGAAGACATACATGAGGCCAACAAACACATGAAAAAATGCTCATCCTCACTGGTCATTAGAGAAATGCAAATCAAAACTACATTGAGATACCATCTCACGCCAGTTAGAATGGAGATCATTAAAAAATCTGGAGACAACAGATGCTGGAGAGGATGTGGAGAAATAGGAACACTTTTACAGTTGGTGGGAGTGTAAATTAGTTCAACCATTGTGGAAGACAGTGTGGTGATTCCTCAAGGACCTAGAAATAGAAATTCCATTTGACCCAACAATCCTATTACTGGGTATATATCCAAAGGATTATAAATTGTTCTACTATAAGGATACATGCACATGAATATTCATTGCAGAACTGTTTACAATAGCAAAGACCTGGAACCAACCCAAATGTCCATCGATGATAGACTGGACAGGGAAAATGTGGTACATATACACCATGGAATATTATGCAGCCATCAAAAACGATGAGTTCGTGTCCTTTGTAGGGACATGGATCAACCTGGAAACCATCATTCTCAGCAAACTGACACAAGAACAGAAAATCAAACACTGCATGTTCTCACTCATAGGTGGGTGTCAAACAATAAGAACACATGGACACAGGGAGGGGAGCATCACACACTGGGGTCTGTCGGGGGGGAAATAGGGGAGGGACAGCAGGCGGTGGGGGAGTTGGGGGAGAGATAGCATGGGGAGAAATGCCAGATATAGGTGATGGGGGAGGAAGGCAGCAAATCACACTGCTATGTGTGTACCTATGCAACAATCTTGCATGTTCTTCACATGTACCCCAAAACCTAAAATGCAATAAATAAATAAAAGTTCCAGTTTTAAAAAAAATTTTTGTTTTAATGTTAAGCAAATGACATAAAAAGAGAAAGGGAAAAATTAAGTATTATCTACCAGTCATTTTATAGGCTGATTTCATTTTCAAATCAACTCAAATTAACAGCAGGTATTATTATCTCTTTAACAGAGAAGGAAAATGAAGCCCAGTTGGAGGCAATAAGAAACTTGCTCAAGGACATACAATAAATTTCTGAGTGAAGACTCAAAATCTTGAGAAAATGCACCACAAGTAACATAGGTAGAGGCATTTCATGCATCATGTAGATTACAGCTGCTAAGAAAGTTAAAAGGGAGACGCACGTTTAGTGGGTGTCATCCTCCTAAAATGGTCCAATAACTAACGCATAAAGCATGTTTACTATTGCCCTTTCCTAACAAGCCAAAGAACATCACTAAGGAATGCAGCATTAAGGCCCAAATTCCCATGTAATACAGTGAGGCACTATTAGATTTAACAACTCTTGACTTCTAACAAATATGCTGACAGATAAGGTCAATTACATCAATAACTTCTCCCATTGCCCATTTCGGTCAAGTGGGTCTTGACTCACTTAAAATTTTTGTACTTTAGGCAAAGTGAGGCTTTGAGAAGTCACACTGAAATAAATTATTTCTGGGAGAGAAATAATTTATTTCTCTCCCATCAATTCTCACAATGCTTTAAGGACATGGAGTCCAATGTTAGGTAGAAGTGGAGATCTGCAAATGAATGCTGAACTGCTCAGGCATCCACAGACAGGAGCTAATTGTAACCAAACTTACCCTTGTTGGGGCTTGTTGTAATCTTCAGTAGTGGATCTCAAAATGTGGTCCCTTAATCACAGCATTAGCATCACCCAGAAATGTAAAATCTTAGCTCCATTCCTAACCTATCAGAAATTCTGGGAGTAGGAGCCAGCAATCTGTTTTCACAAGCCCTCCAGGTAATTTTAATACACATTCAAACTTGACAACCACTGGCCAAAAGAAAACAACGGTCTAGTAATCTGGATTGGAAACTGGAGGGGAAGAATCAGAAACGCCATTGAATTATAATGCCAGATAATGCTCCAATGAAACTCTTTCCAGAGCATCAAAGATACATTTGCCTCTTTTGATAAATGGATTCTCCTCCTTAAAAATTATCTGAGTTAGGCAGGCCAGGTAGGTCTAACTTAATTGCTAGGAAGTAGAGTCCCTATACACCTGTTTGTTTTGTGTATTTGTTTCACAACTGCCACCCTGCACTTTTTACAAGTAACATAGTTTGGCTGTGTCCCCATCCAAATCTCATCTTGAATTGTAGCTTAATTCTTATGTGTTGTGGGAGGGAAGCAGCAGGAGATAATCAAATCATGGGGACAGTTTCCCCCCATACCGTTCTTGTGGTAGTGAATAAGTCTCACGAGATCTGATGGTTTTATAAGGGGTTTTGCCTTTCACTTGGTTCTCGTTCTCTCTTGCCTGCCGCCACGTAAGAGGTGACTTTCACCTTCTGCCATGATTGTGAGGCCTCACTAGCAACGTAAAACTGTGAGTCCATTAAACCTCGTTTTCTTTATAAATTATCCAGTCTCAGGCATGTCTTTATCAGCAGCATAAAAACATGGCTACAACAAGATATTAGAATATCCAATCCTAGCTTTGGCCAGGTGTGTTGACTCATACCTGTAATCCCAGCACTTTGGGAGGCCAAGGCCAGTGGGTCACCTTAGGTCAGAAGTTCGAGACCAGCCTGGCCAATAGGGTGAAACCCTGTCTCTACTAAAAATACAAAAAAATTAGCTGGGCATGGTGGTATGTGCCCGAATTCCCAGATCCTTGGGAGGCCGAGGCAGGAGAATCATTTGCACTCAGAAGGCAGAGACTGTAGTGAGCTGAGGTCGTACCACTGTACTCTAGCCTGGGTGACAGAATAAGACTCCAACTCAAAAAAAGAAAAAAAAAATCCATTCCTAGCTTCAAAACTTTATTTTATAGAAGAATATTATGATCAGGAAGGTAAAACATTGATTAGTACTTTATAAAATGGGGTCATTTTATGTCCAAACATAGCATTCTACAAAGCAGATACAGGACAGATGACAGATGGGTTAATGGATGACACGGTATCTTCTGTTTGTATAGTG
The DNA here is from genome assembly GCA_036589455.1 of Ateles fusciceps. Taxonomy (NCBI): domain Eukaryota; kingdom Metazoa; phylum Chordata; class Mammalia; order Primates; family Atelidae; genus Ateles; species Ateles fusciceps. Next base: position 1,254,464 of record JAZHEH010000424.1, on the reverse strand, counting down.
ATTTTTACTGGAGCAAATCTAAAGTCTCTATAGACCCTAAGAATTTCCATCTACTAGATTGTCAACTACATAATTATAACAAGGCTTATTATGAGGGTGCTCAGTAAATGTGTGTTGAATAACAGAATAAAATCTGTAACAAGGATTAAATTTTATCTGAGACCCAGACTTCTAAATGATGTCTAGAGAATTGTGCCTGAGTCAGGAAATGGAAGCTGCCAAATGACAATTCTTCACCAGTGTATGGTAGATAGGAATTTTTTTTTCCCTTTATCCTCAGTTTTGTGAATGAGGTCTGTGAATAAAACTGACAAAAGGCAGATTAACAGGAGAAAGGCATATAAAGTTCATTGGTGTTTTAAATTTTTATGTGCACAGGGGCTACACAGAAAAGAAATATACCATTTTAACAAAGGGCAATAAATTGTGGGGAAGAAACTAAACAAAGAAAAAGGGGTGTGGGCCTGTAGGGACACATAAAATATGGGAAGGTATATATATATGAGAAAGCTAATAGAAGATAAGAATTTTTTAATAATGTTTCTTTGTACAGACTCAGAACCTACTTTGTCTCTGCTGATGAGGGTTGTTCTCCTCCTCCTGATACAGGAAAGAGGAGGAGGAAACCTTCACAAAGGGAAATACATGCCCTGTTTTTAGGCAAGTGGGAAGGGGTGAGCAGCTCTTCCTGTGTTTACTTTCCATCCATTGCCTTCATCTCAAAATAATACTTATATCAAAGTGACATTTTGTAGATGGCATATTCTGATTCCCTTCACTAGTAACTCCTGCATCTCTGTGTGAGGTGAAAAAAATATATATCCCTGTTGGATGGTTCTCTTCTGGTATGTTCCTTTGTGTCACCTCTTCTAAAACCTGGAATTTACCCTCCGCCAGCTAGAGAGGTTTGAGAACCCTTATCACAACCATTATGAGCATTATCTTTCCCATTCCATTCCTGTTCTATATAACATGAAGTCACTGAGGCAAAAGAGGGAAGGTCTGTCAGGTTGGTAGTGTACATGTTAGATCACAAAACCAGGACTCCAAGATCCAAGTATAATGGGTAACTACATTTGACATGCAATTAAAACAGGTCTTGTATTAATATTTCTCTTTTATATATTGATCTATCTCTGATTCTATATTTTTCTACCATTAGGAGAAGTGACAGGGGGTGAGGGAAGGAAAGAAAAAGGCAGCTTAGAAAAAAATATATCCAGCCCCTTCCACTGAGTGTGGGCAGGAGGTTAATTTTATACTCCAGCTAAAGGAAGATGAGGAATGTCCTGGTAGGCAGGAGAGTGGGTGGGTGCAGATGTCTTACTCTGCCTTTTAGAAACACATGTTTGAAAGTAGAGTCCCAAATATGCTACCCCCTTGAGATGCAAAAGCAGCCAAGAGGCCTGCAAGGAGTGAACACAGACAAAAAAAGAACTAGGCCAAACAGCAATTAGAGAACAAATTAACTGAGAAAAAACCAGAGGACTTTCTTCTCTCTTTTCCCTGTTCCCCTGATACAAATTTAAAACTAAATGTTAAAGAAACAAACATTCTATTATTGGATTTGCTGATCTCTTTTAAGACTCTGTGGTCAAGGTGGCCCTACTATATGCCTGAAATTATAATCATTTAGATTGATGTCACCAGGGATTTCCAGAAATTTGAACCTTCATATGCAATGCCACAGACTTCCAAGTTAACTTTGGCCTTGGATTTCCTTTTTAGCACACCCATTTTTCAAGACCCTCACAGTACAATGTATTTGTTTCGTAAATCTTAAATCTCCATTTTGATGGAGATGGTACACAGATGGTCACGTTGGTCAAGGCTAAAAAATAACTCTGGAATTCTGGGATGATCATTCACTCTTCTGAGTCCTAGAAAATGCTACTGGAGACAGGAACAGAAATTCAAATATAAAAAATGTAAATTAATCCTTATGTCATTTGAGTAATTAAATAGATTTCTCTACTTTCCAATGCAGATATTGGGCATTCAAAAAAGAGGCTGTGGATATTCTACTGATTTTGCGTAAGTGTAAAAGCCAGAAGCCTGCAGGACAAATGCATTAGTTAATTTTCCCCTATCACACACTAAACCGCTTTTTTGGACTCTAGACATCAATTTGTTCCAATACTAAAGGCCCCAGTAGTAAAAAGATATAAAAATATTCAAAGTAAACTAATGCCTCCTGAAGCTCTTGGATCAGAATACTAATACCTCTATCTGAAGAGGCCGTAAGTCTGTTATGTTTCCATTAGAAACCTTTCAGATAAGTCCATTTGGACAGTAAATACCTGTGGCTCACAGAACAGTAGTAGGTAATGCCCATTTATTTTTCTATGTAATGTCCTCCTTTCTCTGCATGTCTTGTGCAAATTTATCAGCAACACTGATTTTGTGCTTTAAATCGTAAGGAATTCAACAAAAGTTACTACCATGTCTTTTTACCTAACTTTGGGTGGTAACTAAGGTATCTTCATGCGTTCCTGGGTGCTTGGTAAAATTTGTTACTGATACTAGAATTTTCTTTTCTGTACACATACACATATGTACAAAATCGCTAAAATTCTAAGGAATTAACAAATCGTATGGTTCACTTGAGACTCACAATATTGAATCATATACTAATTCATCAAATATGTATTAAGTGGTTACTGTGTGCCAGACACTGAGAACAGCATTGTGACATGAACAGGTATGGTATTGCCTTATTCATATAGAGCTCCCCCTATAGGAAGAAGTAACACATCCAACCTTTTAATTAAACAAATGTGCTTAACTGTTGCTTATTGCCTAGGCATGGAATGAAGGAAGGAATTTCATAGGAAGTGTTAGGTAGGGTCTTCACAAAAGAAAGATCTACTTTAAGTTTGCCTCCCTCTTTTCAAGGCTTTCCCATGAAAGAAACTTGAAATTTCTTCTCTCAATGACACACTGTGCAGAACATGAATTTGAGAACAATCAAAAAGGCTGAAAGCACATAACCAAAACATGATAAACTTAGAGACATTCAGCAACAAGTTCAAACTAAAAATGCCCTACATGCAGTAGTCAGAGGAAAGCATCATAGCAGGGCCAAGACCCTTTGGGACACACACACAGGAATACAGAAGAGCCAGAGATAAACACAGCATATTGCTTAAGAGTATAAAGAGATTAAAACTGTAGAGCAATTCTTCTACAGTTGGAATCTTGGCTCAGCCACCTACTGCTCTGTGACATTGGGCAAGTCATCTAACTTTTCTGTGCCTCTGTTTCATGATTTGTAAAACTGGGATAACAATGGCCACCACTTTGGACCACTGTAAAAGTCTCAATATCTTCATATATGTAAAGACCTTAAAATCATGCCTAGTACATAGTGTTTTATGAGGATGTGCTAATTAACTGAACTGTTCACTTGCCACCTATTCAACTTTTATTAAAGGTTATTACTACAGGGCCAGGAGCGGTGGCTCATGCCTGTAATCCCAGCACTTTGGGAGGCTGAGGAGAGCAGATCACCTGAGGTTGGGAGTTCAAGACCAATCTGACCAACATGGAGAAACCCTACCTCTACAAAAAATACAAAATTAGCCGAGCATGGTGGCGCATGCCTGTAATCCCAGCTACTTGAGAGGCTGAGGCAGGAAAATCATTTGAACCTGAGAGGTGGAGGTTCCAGTGAGCCAAGATCATACCATTGCACTCCAGCCTAAACAACAAGAATGAAACCCTGCCTCAAGAAAAAAAAGATTATTACTATAGATGCTCCTCCATTTACGATGATGTTACATCCCAATAAACTCATACTAAATCAAAAGTACCGTAACCTACCAAATATCATAACTTAGCCTAACCTACCTTAAAGATGCTCAGAGCACTTACTTTAGCCTATAGTTACAGAAAATCATCCAACCAAAATCCTAAGTATTGAATATCTTATATAACTTTTTGAATGCTGCACTGAAAGTGAAAAACAGAATAGGTGTATGGGTACTCAAATTATGCTTTCTATGGAAGGTGTTTCATTTTCACACCACTGTAAAGTTAAAAAATTGTAAGTTCAATCATTGTAACTCAGGGACAATCTGTAGCTTGTTACTGAGGAAGATGCAGACCACCTTCAGAAACAATACTTAAGTTTACCTTCATTTGAAGTATGTTTTATAACCAATATACAGCTTTCTCTGGAGAATACAGGCAGCAATAATACTTTGCCATACACGCAGGAAAATTATGTTTTTATTAGACATAGTCAAAAAGCATTTTTGGCTTCCAAAATTTCTAAGCTAAAAAAACCAATATTGTTATTATTATACATAAATATCAATATTAAGAATAGATAAAAGTAAAGGTTCTGGTGCCCAGAATAGAAAACCTCACTGAGCATACAGTGTTTTTTTTGAGGATTATTCTCTGTATTGGTAGAAGACCAGTAACTTACTCTGAGCAAAAGACAGGACACGTGATCCATGTTCTCTAAAAGTGGCAAAGATGGCGTTTTGGTGAGTCACTAGTGTGTGCATTAGTGTGAATTTCCTCATCCAGATTTATCCAGCACTTATAGACAAAGACACCCTACTAAGTGCTAAACAAGTTCCATTTTCATTTTTTGTCCTCAGGCAGCTTAAAACTCAGCAGAGGGATGATGCCTGGTGTAACATGACCCTAACAAACATGTATCACTGAATAGTTACAGAAAAATACAAAGCAATATTCAGACTAGAGTGTGGAAAGAGATCAGTATGTGTCGAAATAATCTGAAAAGGCTTTGTGGGTAAGGAAGATAAATGGGAATGGATTCTTGAAGGAGAGGAATGCCTTGAACAGCTGCAAAAGAGGGGCAGGTCATGCTGAACAGATCACCATGGAAGCCCAAAGGCCAAAGACTAGAAGGCACCATGTAGTAATTAATGCCAGAGGTCAGTTACTCACAATGGAGAGGAGCCTCTGAGGGTCTAAAATATATTACACGGCTACTATGTGCAAACAGTAGGCCAGGTGACAGAGATGGGAGGCTAGAGGAGAGGATATGATGATTTCATGGAGCTTTTGATATAGTGGGAGACATAAAATGGACAAGAATAATGACAACAGGATGACATACATAAGCGAATTCCAGTCCCCAAGTACATAAAATAAAAGCTCCATGGAGGCAAGAACCAAATCTGTTGTGCTTATTGTTTTGGCTTATTGTACTGAACCGCAGATTTTCAATAAATATTTAATGAATGAACCCCAAAGCATTATGAAATATGCTAAATGCATGGGGCAGGACAGGTCAGTAGAGTGGAGGGGAAGAATGAGACTCAAGAAATGCTTCCTGAATGAGCTGACATCTTCATTGAGTCAGAGACCATGAGCAGAAGTTCAATAACAGAGGACATGGAAGGTACCAGGGGAAAGGTCTCATGCGGAGGGAGCAAAAGAAGGGAGGAGAAACACAGGGTTTGGGAGAAGAATGGTGAGCAGTTCAACTCACTAGGCACCAACCTAGAAAGAAGAAAGCTTTTTGAGTCTTCATCCTATTGGTAATCATTAAGAAATCATTCTATCAAAGAGCTACTTGTACTTGCATGTTTATCACAATACTCTTCACGATATCAAAGATATGTCATCAGTGTAAGTGTCCATCCACAAAGGACTGATCTTTTTAAATGTTGCTTTGGTGTTCATTAACTAAACAAGTATTTATTGAACATCTACTCTGCCAAAACAATAAGCACAACAGGTTTGGTTCTTGCCCTCAAACACCATAAAATACTACTCAGCAGTAAAAAAGAGTAACATCCTATATTTTGTAGCAACATGGATGGAACTGGAGGCCATTATCTTAATTGAAACAATAATGTCAAATACCACATGTTCTTACTTTTAAGTGGGAGCGAAACAATGTGTACACATGGACATAGAGTATAAAATAATAGATATTAAGACTTGGAAGGGTGAAAAGGTGGGAGAAGGGTGAGAGACCAGAACGTAATGGATACGGTGAACATATTCCAGGATGGTTCTAGTAAAAGCCCAGATTTCAACACTATACAATAAATCCATGTAACAAAACTGCACTTTCATTTTCTAAATTGTGCAAATAAAAAGAAATATGAGAGTTTATCAAGTCACTGATTCCTGCACCCCATTTCTGCTGAGAAGGTGCAGAGTAGGGCCAAGAATTTGAAATTCTAATCACTCCCAGGTGCTGCTGATGCTGCCTGGCTTTTAAATAGCACTGACCTAAAGAACACAAATTTAAAGACCAAAGAGTTTGAGTTAAGTGATGCCTATATTGGAAATTAGTTAAATCAGAAAAAAAACATTTACTAAAAAATAAGAAATGATTTTTCTTATTGCTTTAAAGATGATGATGCAATCATCTTTAAAGCAATTTTGAAATAGCCCCTCATTTAACTCCTTGCCTCAAGACTGCCTCAAAAACACTCTTTAAATGTCTTAAAAATGTGATAACTAGCAGACTGGAGCCCCCAAACTCCACTGGTCAAAAGCATATGGAACAACCATTAGCCTGAAATCTTTCAGGGATAAGCATATGGTGAGGGTGACAGAAGTATGAATAGAATTTTTTTTTTTTTTTTTTTTTTTTAACTCTGCTGGGTGTGGTGGCTTATGCCTATAATCCCACCATTTTGGGAGGCCAAGGTAGGCGGATCACCTGAGGTCAGGAGTTCGAGACCAGCCTGACCAACATGGAGAAACTCTGTTTCTACTAAAAATACAAAATTAGCCAGCTGTGGTGGTGTGTGCCTGTAATCCCAGCAACTCAGGAGGCTGAGGCAGGAGAATCGCTTGAACCCAGGAGGCAGAGGTTGCAGTGAGCTGAAATCATGCCATTGCACTATAGCCTGGACAACAAGAGCAAAACTCCAACTCAAAAAAAAAAAAAAATACATATATATACACACACACACACACACACACACACATACATATATTAACTCAAGTTCAGCCAGTTCATTTTAAAAGATTAATTTTAAACTAATGATAAAATGTGTTGCTGCTGCAGCTAGAAAATTCTGCAACAAACCAAAAGGCAGAGGCGGGGGGTGGTGGTAGGATGGGAGGTTTTGAAGAATACTGGAATACTCCTTTGTCTGAAAGCTTCCGAATTTGTTCCTAAAAAGTCAGATTTTCTGCAAATCTCTATCACTTGATGGGGGTAGAAGATGAATAATAAATGCATTAAAGTAATTTTTCCTCTCCTTGCAGTGTCAGTACCCATATGATATCCACAAGTTAGTTCGTCCAAACCATCTACTGTTTTAGTAGAATTTGTTGATTCACTGGGATTTGTGAGGGCACTATTGTCTGCAGGCAGATTTTTAAGCACTTTAAATGTTACTGTAGCCTCACAATATCTCCTAAAAAGACATTAATATTCTCTCCATTTTATAGCTGCAGAAACAGGCTCAGAAAATTTGAGTGAAGGACAAAAAGGCAATACATGCCAATAGAAGGATTGGAAGCTAGTTTCAAATGTGGACTCTCTGGGCTATTCTTCTGTAGGCCAATTACTTTTTGAGGTCAATAAAAAAATTTTATAATCCAAATCTGAGTCTAGCTGCAGCTCTCTTACAAAATAGCTAGCCATTTGTCCTTGGACAAATTAACCCCCTGAATGCCATATGCCTTATAAAGTTAAATTACATCAATTCAATAAGCATTTTAGTATGTATTTAGATTTACTGATAAGCATTAACTAGACTGTACATCTACAAAATATTGATCTTTTCTACTTCCTTGCTGTATGAGTTTAGCCAGCTTTTTCCACCTCTGTGCCATTGTGAAAACTTGAGTTTTTATAATTAGACAAGTTATTACAGGCAGAATACATAAAGCCACATGGCATTAAGTAGTCACACCAAAATGCTTACTCTCAACTCGAGGATAATGGCAATGATGATAGTGGTGGTGGTGATGAGAGTCACTGTGCTAAGTGGTAGTAATTAATATCTGCTCCAACACCTCTGGATTTCCCTGAGAAGATGACATCCATGCTTGTGAAAGCACAAACAGTAGAACAGCACAGGCGTTCCCATCTTCCCTCAAGGTGAAGCTCACATGCAACTGAGATTCTGTTAGGGAAGAAGTATTCCTCGCAGAATGGGCCATCAGAGTCACCGTGTTAGTCAAGAAGGAGTGGGTATGGGGAACAAACTGATTTCCTCTATGAGGTAAAAGACCTACAGACCCAAGGGCAACTAAGTAATGCTCCACCTCAGAATTTACAAAATTAGAAAATGGGGTAAGGAAACTAAAACCTTCATTAAAACAATAGGAAATTTCTGAGATTCAGAGATATTTAATGCAACTCATTTATTTAACAAATATTTGTTAAACCATACCTAATTATTCTGCTAGGCTTTTTTAAAGAATTAAAAGGAATAAATTAGTCAATTACTGACACAAGGGTAATGTAACTACTGTTTACTTTTAGTTTTTAAAAATTAGATCTACATCTAATATCACAATAAATCAAATGCTATGGAGGTTAATGAATTAAATATAAAGATCAAATGCATGAAGTAACTACAAGAAAACATAAGTGAATTTTCTTCTAATCTCCAGTTGCAGACTCTTTTGGGCATAGAGACAACGTAATATGGTACGTGAGTTACACTGCAATTAAACAAAATCTCAAAAACTTAAAAAAAAAGTAAATCCCACATACAAATAAAACACCTGCATGCAGGGAGTCATTTATGATAATATTTTAAAGTTGTCAATGCCTTAAGAATGATACAATGGACTTCGGAGACCTGGGGGGGAAAGAGTGGGAAAGGGTGAGTAATAAAAGGCTACAAATTGGGTTCAGTGTACACTACTTGGGTAATGGGTGCACCAAAATCTCACAAATCACCACTGAAGAACTTAGGTAACCAAATACCACCTGTTCCCCAAAAACCTATAGAAATAAAAAAGTTTTAAAAAAATAGTCAATGCCTAAAAATGTTTTTACAATACATTAAGCAAATACAAGCAAATTATAAAACTGTAATCATCATATGGGACACTAATTCAGTTTTCTGTTTCAAATTTATATATTTTTCTAAATTTTCTGAAGTAACTCTTGATCACAAATAAATACTACAGATGTATACATCACTTTTTTAACATAAGTAAAAAGAATTGAAAGATGTGCATTTCTCAAACATTAATGAGCATCACCTCTAGAGTTGGCTGATGGATCCCTCCCGAAGTCTGATGCAACAGATTCCCACGTGATGCTGTTGTTCCCATACTGGAGGGACCACACTTTAAACTACTGGGTTATAGATAGGATCACAGACTTCTGAGCCAGATTATCAAGTTTAAAGCTCACCTTCAACACTTGTTTTTAGTGGGTAAATCAATTAACCTCTGACCTTTAGTTTCTTCTTCGTAAAGTGAAAATAAAAATGCCGCATAATAGTACCAACCCCTTAAAACTGTTGCGTAGTTTAAATAAATTAACATTTACAGCGAACTCAGAAGAGCACTTATGACATAGTGAATGCTAAATGTATTATTTTAGTGAGAATGAAAATCTAGCATTGTTCGTATTTCACCAAAAAAATCAAGTAATCGTTTTTAAGATTTCTACCACATTTTAAAACTTATTCGTGGTTTTTATTTCGTTAACTCCTTTTCAATTCCTTTATAGTTGCTTACCACGAAATCTTTCAGAATCTTGACAAGAAGTATGTGTTTCCTGAAGGACAAGGAGTGGACAGAGTGGAGGTGCTGGGTGCTGGTGTGAGAGACAGGGAGAGGGGAAGTTGGGGCTACACTTGACACCAACAGAAGAATGGATAAGGGCTGATACACATCACCTGCTCAAGAAAGATTATCTACATTTAAATAATAAAACTATGACTCTAGGATGAAAACACCATGTTTCACAGCTAGGGTGATGCTATACTTTATCTTTTAAACTCAGACACTTTAAAAGTGAACGGAAGGAGGTGCTATTTGTAAACAATTACAATGGGTTAAAATGCAAAAATGATACTATCTGTAGCTTCCACCTTTTAAAATATCAAAACTACTAAATAAAGATTTGTTATTCTTTTTCTTTATTAGCAAAAATAATTCTTATAAGGTTTGTATTACTAAGGGGTTTTGGAATGCTGATGTCTTCAGAGGACGCGTAAGTGTAGTTGAAATAGAAATCTAGGAGTCAAGAGTCTTCAATTCAGGATGGACAGTGAACCAGGCCAGAATTTTCCATTCTGGATCCACATATTCTCTCATTTCTGTTGCTACTGATCTTCCTAAGGCTAGGGTTAATTTAGGCATTAGTTTTTCATCTTCTAATTTTGATTTCAGAAGATGAATGAATTTGGGAAGAGAGAGAGGAAGTGTTTGTATATGTATGGCACATGCAAGTATGCGTATGCATGTACACTCACACACACACACACACACACACACACACACACACACCTCATTCTATGTGTTACTTGAAAAAGAAAAAGAAAATTAATCAGACCCTTCCATAAAGGCTGAAAAAAGAAGAGAAATCTGCAATAGGCTGATTACTTTCCAGGAGATAAACATTCTATAAATGTTTAGAGCAATCTCAGATTGAACGTGCTTACAAACTGAAATTACCCAAGTCCCCCAAAGAGCTTATCACTCAGGTCAGTAAGCAGAGCTAGCAGAATGTTTAAAGAGTATGAAACCAAGTACTGCAACATATCCATATTTGGGTGGGGCAGAACTGAGAATGGGAAATTTGATGTTTCTCAGTCACGACTGCAAATTCAGTCACCCTCTGTATGGAGGATGAACATTCAGAGATGACTGGAAAGAAAAGGTTCCCCCCCCCAAATACATTTGAACATTAGATAAGAAAGACTACCAAATCAAACGATTTTGTTAGGATCAACTAATTTTTTTTCAACAAAAGTATGTGTTTAAAGAATGAGTGAGAAAGCTTACAATAAATATGTATTTCTATATTAAAAGCAGTGAGGAAAGCAACCCTTTCTTATGTAAGAAGACTTACAAATAGCATACAATTTCTGATTCTATTCTCATTACTAAAGATGATCAGCTATTTCTATCTAATACATAACCTTTTGATACATTTCCATGGAGAGCTGTATATGCAAATATAATTATATATTATATCCCAATTATTTATTTTCTTGATGTCTGATTGTTGTCATAAGTTAGGAAAGTTCATTTACAAAATAATCTCATACTTGTAACCGTAATTTAAAAAAAAAATTGTTCTAGTGTGAAGCTGTTACCATTGGCAGGCAACGTTCTGAAATAGAAATAATACAGTGCCCTCCTTCTGAACTACAACTAAATATTCCACAGATTCCCACTGAGATTGGTGATTTGCAAAAGAAAGATTACAAAAGAACTAAACCATCACTTAGACTAAGCTGTAGATGATGATGCCATAACATGTCTCTTCTGTTCAAATTCCAGCTGTGTGCTTTATGCTCCCATCTCCTCTATTTCACATTTTTTTCCAGCCTAACCATACCAGCTTTGGTGGCTGGCTGCCCCCCCCCAGTTCAGCATTCTGTTGAGTCTATGACTCCCACGGGATCATCTCCATGCCCTTCCCCTAGACCCTCCCTGATTGCCACAGAGAGCAAACCAACTTACCAGCAGAGAAGTCTCTGTATGCCCCAAGACAGCAAACACAGTAGGTACATATTTTACAGAAGTTCTCAGAATATCCTTCTTGGTAAAACACAGTACAGTGTTCTCAGTAAATAGTTACTTGGTTTTAGCACCCTGAGATAGAATAAGCTCCGGATACATGACGTAGTATACAGAACATATACAAATATGTCCAAAGCCATGAGGTCACATTCCTCTTCTCTTTCAATTACTGACTGTAAACCCAGAGGAAGCTCCCTGAGTCTAATGGTCTTCACCTATAAAATGGTATTTTGATGTCTATAATTTACTGTCAAATACTTAAGCACAGTGGGGTGTGTGTGTGTGTGTGTGTGTGTGTGTGTGAGAGAGAGAGAGAGAGAGAGAGAGAAGAAAACAAAGAGAGATGGTATAAGAAATATACTTTTAATTTACAACCAACCCAAGGTAATTACTTGTCTGAATTGGGTTTGTTCTCATGTAATCTAAGCATTATAATAGCTACAACAAACACTTCAGCTACCCTCATCTCTACTCAGGAACAGAGGTTTCATTAATTAACATAAAACAGGTTTTTCATATGGATTTTCACTGGTGAATTTTGTGGTGCTCAAATTCCTTGGATTGACTGTAAATATTATTCAAACTACTAAACATACTATTCTATGAACAAGTTACACAAAGACTGGACCTTTGAGGTGGTACTTGAGCTTTGGTTTTTAAAGAGTCTCATATCCAACCACTATTTCAGAAGATTCTGGTTACCAATGCTGATATTATAAATTAAATAACTCATGCCTCTACAGTAACTGTTGTGTTTGTCACAATCAAATTTTCATACAAGCTGGAGGCAGAACCCTTAAAGAAGGGAATCTGGATGTCACTGTTTACCTAGTGTGGTATATAACTTTTATATAACTATATACTTTCCTTCTAATACATATATTTATGTGTAGAAAGATTTGGTTCAAAATCTTTGGGTTTTGGCAGCAAGGTTATGAAGGAAGACACATACAACTTACCTATCTTCAATAACTGTAGGTCCCTGCTATTAGAATAAAAACTACCAATAAAAAAAGTCTAATAATCTTGCATAGCCAAATGTGTTTAGGTTAATTTACAACAAACAGGAAGAAAAATAAAATGAAAGCATTTTAAGCTTTGCAAAGAAACATGGGATATGCGGGATGTACAGGGTTTTGTGAGGACAACATGTGCTATGAGGTACTTGGAATAAAGACGGTGTTATAAATTACTTTTTTTTTTAAATCATTCCATGAATCAAACAGGTCCTGGAATCATAATTCTATTAGCACAAGACAGGGTCCTTCATCAAACCCCTTAAAGAATTTCTGCTTCTTGTTGGTTGTCCCCCTTCTTCATATTAGATGCATAATGGCCAGTCGAAGGATTCTATTACATATAGAATGGCGCCGATTCTCCTTTGTTCCTCCCAAGTAAGGTCTAGTATAGCCTCTTCAGCCAGCATATTCTCATTAACTTAGTCCATGACGCATCATAGCCCAAATGGGCACCCTATTTATACCTCAGTTTCATTATACCAAAATCAAAGAGATGTCAATTGTTAGCAATCACTTTGAAAGCCAATGACCCATGTCTAACATACTCAGTTTCTTAACTAACATTTAGGCCTACTTCTGTTCTCGTATACTACGAAGTTCACAATTCAAGACACCACCAGGAAAAGGAGGTGGAGGAGACTGAAGTACGGTAGTCAGTTTAATCTGCAGGGGGTACATTCCAAGGCCCTCCGTGAATGCCTGAAACTGTGAACAGTAACAAACCCTATCTATACTATGTTTTTTCCTATACATACATAACCATGATAAAATTTGATTTATAAATTAGGCACATAAGAGATTAATGATAATAAAATAGAACAATTATACTGTAATAAAAGCTATTTAAATGTGGTTTCTCAAAATCTTACTGTGCTATACTCACCTATTTTTGGACTGCAGTTGAATACAGGTAATTGAAAGCTAGGAAAGAGAAACTATGGATGGGTGAGGAGTGTGTTCTGAGTTTCTCTCCTTTCTGGCTACATTTGAAACTGCAACTGTGAAGAGCGACTATAATTCCTGGATCCAGCCTTATGAAGTTTTAGGTCAAGGTCCACTGGTATAAGAAAACCAAATGTTCAAGGCCAAGAGGGAGTCACACCAATGGAAGACTGCCTGCCCCAAAGATCAGCAATCTTCCAGCAGCCAAAGTTTTATAAAACATCTAAATTGCAGACTCTTACTAAACCTTTCTCAAAAGAGTGGATACAGTCTGGTCCCTACCCTCCTCTCAGAACATGTAGATAAGATTACCATGTTTGAATCACTGATCGGTATATATGAAAACACATGAATCAGGAACAAAATTAGGAAGACAAAAATAGCACTCATCAATCAATGAACATCTACAAATTCATTTGTGACATGTGTTTTACCTGGCAGAGTTGTCCGGGGAAGATAAAAATTGGCAACAGCAGCTCACATTTGCACAGCACTTCCACGTACATTAATATTCGTGTCTAAAATAAAGACCAAGGGTAGCCCAGGATGGCTTTGGGGAGGAGGTGAGACGCAAAAGGGTTTGCTTCTAAATTAGTTACTTAATTTAGCATGACTAGTTAGGTACTTAACTTGTTAAATGATGCTAGTTTAACACATTCATCAGGAAGATGCCAACAGAAGCAGACACTGGACTACTTGGCTGAATATAAGCTCAAAAGTTTCAAAGAAATCACAACAGAGAACAAAAAAAAAAACCCTAAAATTCAAGTTTTGATTATTTTCTCATAAAGCAGGCTTCATGAAAAGCAGCCAAAAGTGGCTGAATTTTTTGAGAGACCTGGGCTGAGTTTGGAAGAATGCAATCGCTAACAGTGATCTGTGTTCCTGTGATGTGCTTCCATGATACACTAGGGACTTTAAAATGAGACTGTCAACACGCATTCAGAGGGCTTTTAGGATCTCAGATAAGCCCAGATGGACATGCTTAGTTTCTTACCTACGAAGAAATATTTCTCCACAATAAAGAATGGAGTTAGTTAGAGCCCCCAGGGACCCACTGCTACTGTCTGCCAATACAGGTCACCAGAGTGATAGAGTTGAACTTGAGGACAAGTAAGAAAACATTGTAGAGGGTGGGTTATGGGGGGAGAAAGCACTGATTCTGAAAATATTTGTTTTGTGACCTTTACATCTCTATATAGTGCAATCGGACATACTTTCTTACAAATGAAAATAATTTCGCTACCTCCTTTGGGTTACCTTTAAAAGTGAAATATGCCAACTTGAGAGATTTTTGACACTTCGGTGGAGTCAGGAATTCAGTAAGGGTACAGACACATAGCACAGTGTCCCAGGAAAAATGACTTTCCAAATTTAGAAGATACCACCCTTCTTGGGAATGACAGGGGAACTCAGATATATCTTAGTCTACCCCCATGGCTTTGGCAGGTGGAGAAAATGAAGCCTGAGGAATTAGGATGCTGCTTTTCCATAGCTTCGAGAGACTTCTGCTAAAACCAGAATTCATGATGTCACAAACACAGTGTTCCAAATCAGACATTGGTTCTTAAACTTGCCTAAGTAGTTAGTACTTGGAATGGGTTGATTTGGGAAGAATGGCATGAAGTATTTACAAAGCTCATTCATTTGTTTTGTCATCTGTTGTCACCCACTGGCTGACAAGCAGCAGCAAACACCGAAGGGGAAAACATTGATCTCAGAGAAACTGTCAATGGAGACTATCCCAAACAAATTTAGGATTCCTGCAAATTAAGAAGTTACTCTCGTGTTATTTTTCCTAACAGTGACATACACTGAAGCTGCTTGCAGAATGCAGCATCATGTACAGACATGATGATGATGATGACTACGATGACGACAACGACGACCACGATGACAATGATGATGATTTATTGACAGCCTACTGTGTACCAGGCATTGTTTTAAGTACTTTTCAGTCTATAAGGCAATCTGTGACATAGGTATTATCTGCATTTCAAGATCTGCAATTAGGAGCTAAGATAGTTTAAATAATCTGCCCAAAGTCACATTCAGCTTAGAAAAAAAAAAGTCAATGTATGAACCAGAGCTGTCTAATTCATCAGGCCAGAATTCTGGCCCCTGCATCCATCTCTCCCAAAACAGGGGTCATTTTATCTCTGCTTATATGCTTAGCCTTGCTGTCTCTTAAGCCAGACCTGACCTCAGAATTCCCTGACATTGGACTACAACCTCATGTCCTAATTCTGCTAAATGGGCCTCTGATAAATGTTCCCTGCTCTTGGATAAGTTGATATCCTAAAATCTGTAGCTCTAGGTCTTGCTTTACACATTCTTGATCATTCACTAGTGTTTTCACCTAACTCCAAACTTATACTTGGAGCCTTGCTTCCCGCTGTAGATTTTGTCAAATCAAATTTATGCAAAAGCCAGAATCAATATAAATCTCTCACTAAAGGTAGTTTGTCTTATGTTAGTCTCTGCGGAGAAAAATACGTATAAACCCACATAAATAAGGTGATCCTTGATACTGAATGTGAGCATAAAGACACATAATTTTCTATATACAAGATGCTCACGCATCTTTGCTTAGAACAGACCTGATTTTAAAGCTGATTGTCTTAACGTAATTTCTAATAGTGCCCCATTAAACTCTCCAAGCCATCTGAGTTTGAATGATGCATTTTAAAGTTATCCTAATCCTGTGCACCACTGACACAGCACCAGGAAGACACTCTACAAACATCACTTAATATTCTTAAACTTTTCACATTTGTTTAAAAATATAGCTAACTTTATTCCCATTATTCAAATGAGTTAGGTGAAAATCAGAAAGGTCAAAATATTTAATTCAAAATCCCGTTATTACTAAATGGAGAAAAAATTCAAAGCCACATCTGTCTGGAGCCGTTCTCCTTACTCTATCATATTACCTTCTATGAAGCTTTCTCAACTAATTTTTGTTTTTCTGTTTTCCTTTTCCAAAATGGATGAAGGATTACTCCTAAATAGATTTAAAACATACAAATATAACAAATTTGAAAAGATGGAAATAAGAATACTGAAAAACAAAGTACAGAGTTAAAACTGAGTCAGGTATAACTAATATCAGATTACTTACAGTAAGATTCAATATTCTGACTTCTCATGAGAGAAAGCCAATCAGTTTTCAAACCAATTATCAATGAGAAAAAAAAAAGTCAACTTCTCAGAAGGAACCCAATTGCTCCTGTTACTAAGTTCACAAAGCAGCAAACCATTTCTCACAGAAAGGGTACTCACAAAGGGGATACTGTAATCCAGTGACAAAGATCATAACAACATCTTTACAGAAGACCCTGTAAGTTTTTATAGGTCTCTTTTCTATAGCCTTCTTATATATCAGCTGATGGCACCACTCCAAACCAAAATTCACAAGACTCTGTGGGTAGGTGTTGGAGGATGAAGGAGAAAGACTGATTTTACAGAAAGCCAGTAAAATATCACTCATGTACATAAATATTGGTTGGGCTTGATCCTGGGATGGATATTAGCACATTTAATGGTTTAGAGTATTTAATAGGTATTCATCAGATACCCATCCATAGATGACATTTCCTTCAGCTGCACAATGATATGAGGAAGACCTGTTTATCTGCTGCCAGAAAAGAACTTTGCTGACCATTCTACATGGATCAAAAGGATTACTTTTTTTTTTCCACTGCAGATTTATATTACAGATGTGCCATCTACTCATTCCATGCTGGAGAGGAAATGTAACACACTGAAAAATCAAAGTCCATAATACAAACATAATAGGACGGTTTTCAGGAAAACACCTATAGTCATGGCATACGTTTAAATTTTTATAATGAGAATGATAAATGCAACATCCATTCTAAGGATATGAGGGCATACCTCATCCCTTAGAATAAGTATGAGCCAGGCACAGTGGCATACACTTGTAATCCCAGCTACTCATGAAGCTGGGGCAGGAAATTTCTTATGCTCAGTGATTCGAGACTAGCCTGGGAAGCAAACATGGTGAGACCCTGTCCCAAAGAAAAAAACATGACTAAATATGAAAATGAGATTTTTAAAATGAAGTTCCTACATAGTAAATGACAGTAATAAATTGAATAAGATTCTAGTATTGCTATTAAACATATTTAAAATAGTTTCTAGGTACTTCTTTTTTTTTCTCCCAAATGTAGAATCATATAGCAATTGATACTAAACATTTCAAAGAGGTTGACTGCCTTTGATAGCTACCCTTATAGGAAACTTTGAACATTATTTATAGCTTCCATGTCACTGATTCCATGACCCAGCAATTGGTACTAAATATTTCATTTTAAACAATCTCTAGGCTTTTTATATGTGTGTATATGTGTTTGTCATTTGTTTTGTTTCTTAACTGAAACACAGTAGGAATTATGAATCTAAGTAGTCATCATTTTAGAGTATACAGTCCCTTAAACATTTGTGGGTTATAAGAAATTTTTGTCTTCCAATCTCCACTTTCCTAATCTCTCCTATTGTGATAGAATACGGTTTTTGATTAGTATTTATAAGAAGATATACAATATAGTACTAAAAACTTCCATGTGACACCATCAATTGACCCAACTGAATGACACTGTTGAAAATACCAAAAGTTTCTCAGCTAAATACAGTTTTGGGCATCCTCAAGAGCAGTTTTTGAGTGCAGAAAAGGATTCAGTTCAGGCTTTTGTTTAGCTTCTGTAATACTAATTTTAAAAGTTATAAGCCCCAAAATATAGCTCTTTCTTAAATTAAGTAGCTAAGTGAATCTTATCCTAAGTGTGATGAACACTATTTTAAGGGTTCTTTGACTAATGCTTGTTTTTATTATAAATTTAAACATCTTTAAACATTTAAAACAGCTTTATTTAATATTTAACATTTCTGAAGACTTCAACAGTCTCACTGATAGACCCCAGTGTACAATCAAATTACTGTTAGAATCAAATACATTAAAACTATAATGTGAAGAAATGCAACATTTACAAATTATGTGCTCTAATGTTTACAAGCTTGCTAAGTTCCCACTTATCAGTTATAAACTTAAGCATTCAAATTATAAATTTCAAACTGAAGTCACATAATTATCTATGTTTCCGATAGTCCAAATATTCATAAATATAAGTACAAATATTTAAGAATCCCTTTTAATGTAAATATTAATAGAATCCATATGTTCTATTCTTCATGCTAAAACTTTCTAAGAGTTTGATAAATGCTTATTTCCAAGAAAATAATCATTTCAAATCCATAATGTAACCTTGCAACATAATTTTGGGTGTTGATTTCTCAGTATTCTGCAGCTCAGAAAATGACCAGAATTCAAACAAAGAGGTTAACTGCCTTTGACAGCTACCCTTAGAGGAAACTTTGAACACTATTTATAGCTTCCATGTCACTGATTCCATGACCCAGAGGAGACAGTGCCCAACAGTTGAAATTCAAGTTTTACAGTTCATCTCCCCACCCACAAATAATTTAGACGTATCAGTTGATTACATTTGTTTTCTTCTTTGGCCCTTTTGAATTATTTTCATTTTACCTCCAAAAAAAGCTTTACATTTTTTGTATGAATTCCTACATTGTTTCATATGCTTAGAAATATTAAAATGATGGCCAATTGGATTGTTATCACACACGGCTCTATTGCACTATCTGGATATAACTTCCAATGTAATTCTACCAGTAATTTCCAGTTCTTAGAAACTATAGTACTCCTGTACTACCAATATTTTAGCCAGCATATTTCTTTTGCCAGTTTTCCCCAGAAATGCATGAAAGAAATGTAGGAGTGAAGACAGAGAACATTTTGCTACTGTTGGAAAGTTATAACCTATCCTCTGTTACTACAAAAGTGAAATGCAATCTTTAAGGTCTACATTAAGATGTGAATCATATTTAATCTTTCAAGTGTACTTGGATTAATCTGTTTATAATGTTTAAGATACTTCAAAACAAAACTAAGAATTTACCATATTGGTAGTTATATGTAAAATAGGTATCGTAATTTTGATAAACCCCCAAATAAACAACAACAAAAGATTTTTTTTAATTCCAAATTATCAGTGAACCCTCTTCAGAAAAAACCATACTTCATAGTCTTTCCAGGTTTAAAATCATCAACTTTTTTTTTTTTTTTTCAAGTTTAGCACCAGTTAATGTAGAAGGATTCATGAAGTACACAGATGAAGATATGGACTGAATAAAATTCACACACACACACAACACACACACACACACACACACACACACACACACACACACACACACCCTACATACAATTTGAATAGCAAACCAAGGACTGGTTCATATCTTTTCATTAATAACTGACAGCATCATTGCTTTAGGTCTAGCATTTACCAGAGAAAACATTTTATGCTTACTACATAAGCTGTATGCTTTTTATTTGCTTTTAATGTAATTTGATCTAGGAAAGAACTATCATGTAAGTTTTCATGCTTCTAACTTGCTTTTAAATTTTGGTACATCATTAAAAATATATGCTTCCTAATGAATATCTGAAAATCAGTTCTAAATTAAATTGTGGGACTGTATTAGTGTCACAAGATTTGTATCTTGATTTATAGTAAGAGAATGACAATTTATTCTGGAGAATAATTTCTTAACAGAAAGCCAATATTGTGTAAAACAGCTGAAAGCATATATTGTATATTTTCAGGTGAGAGGTTTAAAAACAGATTACTTCTGTTCCATAGCTATTACTTAAAATGAAAGTAATTTTAAAATTACTTCCTTTAATTTCCAAAACACACCCATAAATAAAAATATTATCATTTTGGAGCAATTCTAAGACAAAATTGATATTTTTAAAATCTAAAATGGAATAACTGACTTTCATTAGTAGAACTTGCTATATTTTCATTAAAATGTTACCAAATTTATTTCCATACTTCAGTTTTATACATGAGCTAATACATAAAATCCACATGAAATTGATTAATTTACTGTCAATTTTGTGCTAACGCTTCATAAATTTCACCAGGTTTTTCAATTAAGCTTAAAATTCATACTTTCCCAAATCAAACAATAGATTTTAGTGCTTTATGCCAAGGCTTATTACTATGTTACATATTCTGACTTTTTAATATCTAAAAAAATGCTAGTTTTAAAATAAATTATTGTATAAAGAAGGTGAGAATCATAGAAAACACTGCAAACCTATGTCATAAAACAGTAGGAGTAAAAAATTGGTAAAGATCATAATTTAATAAAGTTACACTGGTAAATTAGAGTACAGTGTGACTGCTAGTGAAAATGTTCTACTTCATTAACATGAAGCCAAGAATTATTTTACATTACAATATTTTACAAAAGTATTTTCTTTATTCTTATGGCCTTTGAGTACTGATGATTTATAAACCAATTAAAAAGATATAAGAATTAAATGTAAATGTAGTGTTCATGAATATTCATTTATGTTCATATTCTATGCTAATAAAATATGCAACCATTTTTAATAGGAGTCTTTTCATAACCGAATTGTGTAAATTTTTATGAATTTTTTTGTAGGGGAGAGTCGATAGAAATTAATCCATGTAAACTTACATCAGTTACCATTTCTTTCTTTAGTGAGTCTGTTAGTTTTTCCCGTCATATGCTATTATAAACCAAGAAGGAAATTTTAGAAAATCAGAAAGAACATTTGAAACGATTTACGACTCAATACTACAACCTTAACAAATGGAGCAAGGACAGAAACATTTTGAGATGAAAGAGATTCCAAGGTACTTGTAAGTGCCAGGTAGATCTCTCTCAAGACCTCGCTATTTCATTAGGTCATCCAACTACAATTTGATTCTTGTAGATAAATTTGACATACCAACAGAAATTCATCATGCAAGTCTTCATGCAAACATGGTCAATGAAAATAAATGTGTCAGCTTTCACACAGAACATCAGAAATCAATTAAGTATTCAATTCAAATTCATTAAAAAAATAAGTGCTAACACCTTATTAGTTATTACAGAAATAATGATGTTTAAGACGTGGTCCCTCACCTCCAAAAATTTCATACTTAATCTGTAAATATGCTTTGTGTTTGTTTGTTCATTGCTATTTACCTGTGTAACAGAATGAAATGTTCTTTATACAAGTTTCAAGGAAATTAATTGTTCTTGGCACCAGACAAAGCTGCCTTGGCCTTGAAAGTGATGGCAGATCAAAGTACTCAGGCAGGACAGCCAACTATTTGGTGAATTGAATTGGAAAACTAAAACTTTTATTCTCTTGCAAAGATGAAAAATACGCAAATATTATATCTGCGTATGTAAGATAAGATGGTTTATTATTTAACTGACGAGGGACACATTTTTCGAGCTCATTCCACCACCAAACATTTTCCTCCTGCTTTTCCATTACCAAGCATAAAACATTAGTTGCATAGAACTATGAGCTAACCCCAAGTTGTTCTAACACAAGTGATTCTAGTTAGAGTTAAAATATTTAGTATAAAGCTTATTGGTAAGAGTGAAGGGGATACAGTGAAGTGAGTATAGGGCTTTTCAGCACATTGGACAGCACCAGCAGTCAGCATGGAAAGACTTACTTTGTAAAACAAGAGAAAAAACTTTAAGATTTTCCAGTTGAGTACTTCCCAAAATTTTCCGATTTACAAAACTATCATAATAATTTATTGTCTCATTTAAACTGTGAGAAAAGGGCCAAGCACGGTGGCTCACGCTTGTAATAGAGCACTTTGGGAGGCCGAGGCAGGGCGGAACACGAGGTTAAGAGATCGAGACCATCCTGGCCAACATGGTGAAACCCCATCTCTACTAAAAAATACAAAAATTAGCTGAGCATGGTGGCAGGCACCTGTAGTCCCAGCTACTCAGGAGGCTGAGGCAGGAGAATTGCTTGAACCCAGGAGGCGGAGGTTGCAGTGAGCCGACATTGCGCGCCACTGCTCTCCAGCCTGACGCCTGGCGACTGAGCAAGACTCTTATCTCAAAAAAAAAAAAAAAAAAAAAAACAAAAAGAAACCTGAGAATTAAAAAATTATTTCAGGATCGGGTAATAACAACAACAGCAGCAGCAGCAACAGAGGTTTTTCTAAGTGCCAAATGCTATTTTAAATATTTTCCCCAGCTAAAGTTGTTTGATCCTCATGGTGATATTATGATGTAAGTGGCATTACTTTCCATATTGTATAGATAAATAAATAGATTAAATAACTTGCCTAAGGTCACAGAACTAGTATTTTACAGATCTAGGATTCCAGCCCAGGTATACTGACTCCAGAGGCCATGCTCTTAACCATTCCTTTGTGACATAATAAATAAAAAAGTTTAAACTAAAATCAATATACTCTTAAGGATGTCATAAAATTCACTTTAATACTCTGTTTAAAGTTAACTGCAACTTATGAAGAATGTTTACTTTCTTCCATTTAACAAATGGCTCATTCTGCTTAATTTACTTCAAGAATAATTATTTGAGTTAAAGCACAATTTATAAATTACTTTTAAATTAAATATTACACTGTATTAGGTTTGGAAAAAAACACACATTACCAAAATAAAGACTGAAAACTATGTACTGTGGAATCAAAAATAACACCAAACTAATTTCATTATCTGATGTTTAAAATTATTGTACCTTGTTCATAAAATATATATTGATATATAATATTTGTTTTACTTCTAAATAAAGGAAGTGTTAGGGTGTTATTTTCAAGCTCTCCTCCATAAATAACCTATTGTATTTGCAGAGTTTTTATACTTTCCTCAACGAAAAGCCAGATGGAATATAACCTTATTTTTCTTTCTAGCATTTGAAGTCTTAGAAACATTGTTTGTTTACTTAAGAAGCCTTGAAAATATGCTAAAGGTATCTTGAGATAAATGTTTACATTATAATCTTTGTTATATTTCTAATTTATTATTCTAGGCACATGATAAATTAAATAATACAAGATTAAGCATAAATTCCATGTAAAATTATGCATTCTTCCAAATGACCAATGCAGGTGGTGATGTTCAGATGAGTAATAAATTGAATGAATAACTAATCTATGATGCATAACTGAGTTATGGGCATCCTTATGATGACTAACCATCATGCTAACTACTCTTTTTACACTTATGGTCTTTCTTTTACAGGCAAATATTTAAACAACTATTTACCCATTTTTGTAAATGGAAACTGAAGCAGATGTCAATAAAGATTCCTGGTTTATCTTATTAACAGTTTATAACAATTGCTTAACAAGTAATTATTTATTACCATTTAATGTTAAAGTCTACAGATAACTGAGGAAGTTAAATGACTGGCCCAAGAGCACAGAGGTAATTAATAACAATAATATACGTTCTCAAACTTTTCCATGCCACGTGTCCATCACAATGTTCAACATTCTACAACAGCACTTCAGTGGTGTGTTGGTACATGTGTATGTGATTTAGCATTTGTCACTAAGGTGCTTCTTCCATCACCTGTCACTCTGCACTCTTACTCTGGGCTTTGTAGTAAATCTTAAACCTCTAATAACAAATCTGAAATGGGTTATTTGTTCTCAGTAGCAAAAATGTTTTTCCTACGTTTTCAAACAACACAGAATACTTCTGTGAGCATATATACGTAGAGGTTTTTCTCCCCGCTCATCAAGCAATCAGTTCTGCAGAGAACACAACTGGCATCCTCTAATCCAACTAAATTCCAACACTATCTACCTGAAGATAGCATCAGATCCCCCAGGGTGAGGGCTTAGTCACACAAGACTGTCCTCCACTTCAGATGCCAATCACAGTCCCTAGGTTGTTTTACTTGTGCTTCTGATCAACTGGCTGTAGAGTTTCTGGTGACCCCCTTTCTTGGGTTTAATTGATATGGTACAGAGGCTCACAGAACTCAGGGAAGCACTTATGTTTACCAGTTTATTATAAAGTATGCTACAAAGAATACAGATAAAGAGAGGCACAGGGCAACACATGGGAAAAGGGCATGGAGCTTCCATGCCCTCGCAGGGTATGCCAGCCTCCAGGAACATCCAGATGTTTGGCTATCTGGAAGCTCTTAACCCAGTAATTTGGGGTTTTATGGAAGCTTTATTAAGTAAACATGATGGATTAAACTACTGGCCATTGGTGGTCAGCTTAACCTTCAGCTCCTCTCTCCTCCTTGGAGGTTGAGGAGGTGGAAAGTCCCAACCCTGTAGTCAAGCCATGTTCTCTTTAGTGACCAGCCACCATCCTGGAGCTATTCAGGAGCTACCAGCCTCTCCGTCAACTTATTAGCACACACAAAAGACATCACCTTGGGAATTCCAAGGATATTAGCAGTTATATTTTATGACATTGGGACAAAGACCAAATATGTATTTCATATTAGTTAAAATCTATAGAGCCACTAAGGGTACAGAGAGTATAGTTGTTTGTCAAATGCAGACACAGTCTTGAAATTCGAGAAAATGGTTTTAGGGCAAATGAAAACAAAATGTCAGGCTCTATAGTGATAAAAAAAAAAGATCAGTCGTTGTTATGGGACTGGGACGAGGGTAGGAAGAAATCACAAAGGATCCTAAGAAACTTTTAGAGGTGATGAACATGTTCTCTATCTCGAATGTGGCTGAGTCAAACCTCAAAGAATACTGTTTAAACTCATGTAGTTTATCATGCATTAATTGCACTGTTATAAGATTGATAACATAGAAGAAAGTGTTACTTTATAAATTGTAGAGAAAGCTTAAGAAACTCATTTCCTCTAGTAATAGTTTTAACCTTAATGGCTAAATAATGAAATTAATGACATAATAAAATACAAAACAAGTTTGTATATTTGTGCTCTGGCATCAGTATCTAAAATCTCAAGAATGAGATTGTAAGTAACAATTTGAGCTGAACAAACCCACATAAGTCACGAACACAGAAAATAAAGTTACTGGTGGTCTGACTATTCACTGAAATGTTGACACAGGAAAAAAGAAAAAAAAACAGGTTTCATGGAGAAAATCTAATTAATTCATAATCTCAGTTCATTGCTATCTCTATGAAAAACCTATAGCTCAGAATCTCTAGCACAACACTTCCTGATCTCTTAAAGAGACTAACCCCCACAGCTCCTCAGTTCTTCATTATCAAAGAAGGGATAAAATTAAGATTACTGCAGCTTTTGAAAAAAAAAGTCCATTTTCATTCTTATAGTTAACCATGATACTTTCTACACAATGTAAATGAAGCATAAATAGCAAACATATCTCATTTTTATGGATATAGCTACCATATTTTCCATTTAACCAGCAAACTGGGGCAAAGGCATTTAAAAAATTGATTTAATCCAGCTTAGCCACATCTCCCATTTTCTCAATGACTAATCAATTAACATATTAGATTTCTTTGTGAATTGCCTACTTCTTTTTCAGTGATTGTTTTCTGTTTATTTAAAGTCAGTAAAGTCTCACAAATAGTGAACATGGTCAGGAAAGCAGTCACTCTCTCTTCAGTGAGGGATGGATGGTTGGTGGTGTTTTCATATCTGAGCAGTCAGTACCACAGACTTTTTTCTTTTGCTTTGGCTCCAGTCAAGTGATACTAGAAAGCCCTAATGGGTAAGTCCTTGCTGGTCAAGGGTTCAACAACAATTTCATAATCTAGGTACCCACTGTGAAACATGCGTATCAACAAAAGTTTATAGGGAGGTGGGGGTGTGCATGTATATCATAGCCTCCAAACATCAGCACAGGGTTCTTATGGTATACAACAAAAAATGTGTCTTCAGGGGGGCAGAGAGAGCCAAGGAGGAGCACAATCCATTTATTCTGCAAGAAGAAAGAGTCAGCTCAGGGGCAGTGGCTCACATCTATAATCTCAGCACTTTGGGAGGCTGAGGCAGGAGGACTGCTTAAGCCCAGGTGTTCGAGACCACCATGGGCAACACGGCAAAACACAGTCTCCAAAAAAAAAAAAGAAACACAAATTTTTGAGGCATGATGGCATGCACCTGTAATCTCAACTACTTAGAAAGCCGAGGTAGGAAGACTGCTTAAGCCCTGAGAGGCAGAGGTTGCCTTGAGCCGAGATGGTGCCACTGTGCACTCCAGCCTGGGTTACAGAGTGATATCTTGTCTCAAAAAAAAAAGAAAGTAGAGCTAAAAACATGATCTAACATACTCTTATGTGTCAGACTTGTTTCCATGAATGCAGAAAATGAATGCAGAAAAAGCTACACGAGCGAGGTTCTCAGCCTATTAAAGCTTTGGAACTCTGACTATTCATCTACAGTTCAGTCTGGGTGGCACTTCCTTTATCTTTATCAAATACTGGGCTCCATGGAATATTTCCTTTGAACCAAAAGGCATTGTTATTGCAAGTGTTTGTAAACCAGGTCTCTATGATACAGTCACCAGTCCTGCTGCATCAGTGAGTTTTACATGCAGTTTTACATGCACTGCCCTGATACAGTGGCTTACAAAGTTTTATCAGCAGGAAAGAAATATATCCCAGAAGCTTGTAATTTATAATGAGCTTTCCAGAGTAAATTTTCTTTTGATCGCACTGATTTCACATTGAGGATTTTGAGTGAGGACAAAATTGTTAAAGAGAAACAAGGATGAATTATTCTAGTCTGATCATTGTATTCATATAAGAAAGGACAGGGATTACAGGAGACTCCTACCATGATCACAGAACAGGAAAGGTCACAACTGAAATAGTCTGTGATAAAAAACTTCTTCCTATTTTATCAACGTTTCATCATCTATATCTAATATCCCTACTCATTCTTCAAAAAACAGTGCTAATCCCTTTGTCTCTCAGGCCTGATGATGGACAAAGATATCCATGTTTGGCATCCATCCTGTTAAAACACATGAGGAATTCACTAATAAAGGTAATTCAGTAAGTAGAATTTCATACGACAGCAGCCTGAAAATCCTTGAACTCATTGTTCTATTTTCCCATCTAGCGAGATGCCACCCACGACAGCCCCAGGTGGGTTTGTGAGGACTAGCACTCAACTGTCCATGCACATGTGTACTCACCTATGTACATGTGAACATTCAGTAGAAGAGAAAGGAGGAAATTAGGTGAGCAGAGGTGACAGCCGGCCTTGAATTCCAAGCATGGGTCGGTATCTCCTTATTAGGAAATTTCACATGTCAGACCTAACAGAATAATTCCAAGCGTTGGTTGCAGGGAACCCTGAATTCTACATATTATATTGAACTAGAGCTGGAAATTCTCCACTTCTATCAAAAGCTGTTTGGTCGAAAACCAAACACCGCCATCTTCTCACTCATAGGTGGGTGGTGAACAATGAGAACACAAGAACACACGGACACAGGGAGGGGAGCATTACACACTGGGGTTGGTGGTGGTGGAGCTAAGAGAGGGACAACAGTGGTGGGGGGAGGCTGGGAGGTATACCATGAGGGAGAGATGCCAGTTATAGGTGACGGGGGGATGGAGGAAGCAAACCACCTTGCTAAGTATATACCTACGCAACAATCCTGCATGATCAGCACATGCACCCCAGAACCTAAAGTACAAAAAATAAAAGCTGTTTGGTCAATTGAAGGAGAATACATCAAGGAAGATATATTTTGCCTTTAGTAGGGCCAAGTGATTGCAAAAATTAACCCGTTCATCATCTTCCATCACCAAGAAATTTAGTAAATAGTAGCAGAATAGGAGTCAACAAATGTGCTTAAATAATACCTTGGGCTTTTACTTACTGTGCTTTTAATTTGCTAAATAAATGCCTTCTACTGGGTGCCCACCCTAGAGTCCAAGAAATGATGTGGATTGAATACTCTGTTAGCTCTGCAAAGCTAAATGCATCTCAGAGGTGTAGCTAACTATAATGGTCCTGGAACATTCAGCCTAAATCTCCCTGCTGTTTAATTTCTAACATTAAAAAGGAGCTTGTGGGTGCAACAAAACTCTGAAGTCAAAAATATCACCTTTTTAATAGTTTTAAGTCTGGTAACTATACAAATAAAATACAGATGCCTTCAAGTTAAGAAATACAAAGGGATGTCTCCATAAAACAACTGCAGGATATTTTACTGATCACATTAAATTGACCTCAAAATAATTCTCTTACTGTAATACTAGAATGGTATGTTTAGCAGAGCAAAAATACCTACTTTCCTCTGACTTGGTTTCACCTTCATAATACAAAAGTTGTCATGATGATGATTTTCTAAATCACAAATGCTAATGATTATTCAATAGAGAAAAGAAAACCTTTACAGAAGTTTATTTATATCTTTATTTTCCCTAATTCTCTATTTTTTATGAATCTGCACCGATCAAATTATATTTAACATAGTATATTTAACATATAGTCTATGAATTCCATTCAAAGGACAGTAAGGCTACCTAGAACCATGTTTTATGAGGAACAGTCGAAAGAACTCAGACTTACTCACCCTAAGGAAGAAAAGGCAGTGGAATATATTGATGGAGGTGGGAAGAATCCACCTTTTACTGTTAAACACTTGAGTTCTTATGTCTAGGTATACGATGTAGTTTCAAAGGGTAGAATTTACAGGGATATATCTTTTGGTTACATTAAAGGGGAAAATGAGCTGTTTAAACATGAAATGGGCTGCCTCAGGTGTTGGTTAAATTTCTGTCACTGATGGCATTACATGGAGGGTTACATGTCAGGCTATTACAAAAGACGTACAAAAGTCATGTTAGTGCCTAAACCAGATGTTTTTCAGGTTTCTTCTGACTCTGAGAGGGTTAAACTCTAGTCTGACCACTATAATATTATATTTATCAAGACATAACTACGTACCCTATAAATACATACAATTATTTATGTCCAATTAAAAAAAGAGAGACCATTATTACTTAATCGAAAACAAACTCGTACAAATTCAAAGCCTGCCAATATATTCTCTCTGAAGGGCAGAGCAGGGTAGAGCTGTCAGAAAAGGTGCCAGAGGATGACAGTGTGAATAGGAGAAAGTCAGTTGGTTCTGAGGGAGGAGAATCAGGACGCGTGAGAAATGCATTGTCCTCAAACAAGTCAATTTGACCTTCTAAAGTACAGCTTTGTTCATATTTCTATAAACACTTACTTAACTTATGGGCATGCAGTGGGGCTTACCATAATCTGAAGGTGACATGCTATACTGAGCACAGCAGTGTTTTAACCTGGGGGTCTCGGAGGGTGTTTCCATCAGAATTTACCACATTTTGTGGCTGGATAACAGAATCTCTAAGAAGCTGAAAGGATAGCTAAGAAAGCAATGTCTTTAGCCAGGAGCTCAAGTGAAACCTTCCCAGATCTCTGCCTTTTTACTGACTTCATTTCTACACCGAGATTTCACAAGCAATATGCATTTGGGCAAGGCAAAAAAACCAAGGGTGAAGATAAATTCCCTAACGCTCACCTTTGTGAAAAGAGGAGGAACAATTTCAACCCAGTACATGATCACTCACATTCTAATAAACATCACCATAACACAATCAAAGCTTAAATGGAGAGAACAAGTCAGCTGGCACCCAGTAGAATATAACACCTAGGTGTCAACTTCTAAAGTGCCAGTTCCTCACTTCTATAAATACATTACATACCGAGTTATCTCCTCAAGAGCAGAGCAACTTGAATTGGAGAAGGAAAGAGTAAGAGAAGGCCCCCAGATTTCCTGATGCTCCTTCCCAGGTTGCCGGGGCATAAGTCCTAAGCTCAAACTATAGAGACTAGTGTGGAGCTGAATCTGTCACCTCCACGTCACCTGAAGAGCTTCATAAACACAGATGGGAAGGCCATCCACCAAGATTTGCCAAGCCAAAACCTCTAGGAATGGGGTCTAGGGGATCTTGTGTTTTAAAGCTTTGTAGAATATTCTGTAGTTCACACAAGAAACACACTTCTTGGCTCATTCCTAGACTGACAGCCTGGATCTGCCTTGCCAATATGAGAAGCACCAACCACATGGGTGATGGAGCACTTGAAATGAGACTAGTCCAAACTGAGATGTGTTGTAAGTGTAAAATACACACTGGGTTTCCAAGACTACTACTAACAAGAGAAAATATTTACATGTTGAAATGATATTTTGCATTTATCATGTTAAATACATCATTAAAATTAATTTCTCTCATTTTTATTAATGTGATAACTTTTGGAAGTATATATGTGGCTCATAGATATAGGAATTTTTTCTTGCATTTCTATAGACATTCTAATTTTCTTTCCCATATATTGTCTCATCACCCATACAACAACTCAGAAGAAAATCCCCCAAACTCCCTCAGAATTAAGTACTCCTGGCTGGGTGCAGTGGCTCATGTATGTAATCTCAGCAGTTTGGGGAGCCAAGGTGGGAGAATGGCTTGAAGCCAGTAGTTAGAGACCAGCCGGGGCAACCTAGCAAGACCCTATCTCTACAAAAAGTTTTTTTTTTAATTAGCCAGATAGAGTAGCACATGCCTGTAGTCGCAGTGAGCAATGACTGTACTACTGAACTTCAGCCTGAGGGTCAGAGTAAGAATCTGTCTCTAAATGAATAAATAAATACTCCTCATTAACATTTTCCATTTTATAAACTTATTATTTGGTAACGCACTTCAGCTTATTTCAAACACTTTAGTTTCCATTTGAGGGTGGCCGTTCTTCATACTTCCATAGAAATAATGCTACCCCTACTTTTCCATTCTTCAGGAGATAGTTTCCAACTGCTTTAACTCCAAAACATGACACCTGTTAAAAACTGTCATAACAAATGAAACAATCAAGCAGTACTTGTCAAAATAGTATTGGTTCAAGTTTTCACAATTATCCTGTTTATTATACCCAAACATTGAAAATCTGAGGAAATTTCTATGCACAACTGTCTACAAATCAACTGAGAAAAATAAAATTAGTTATATAGTTTCTAACCTCAAAATAGTTTCATCAGGGGAAAAGGGCTTATGTGTATGAGACAATCTATCATAACCTGAGGTAGGAGCAGCTGACTTGGCAGGAAGGAGGAGGACATTTCAGAGAGAGGAGATGTCATGAACAAAGCAGCAGCTGCAGCTGCAGTGAGCACAGCATCTGGAGGGCGCAGCCTGGCCCCTGAGCTCCTCTGTGAAGATGCTCAAGGACACGTGTGGTGACAGGGACTAATGTACCGAGTGTGTAAGTCTCACTCGAAAGGAGGAGTCCTGCTCAGCACTACCATGTTCTCTATTCTCTCCTCACCAATTGAAATATAAGAACTGTTCTCCACGCACGTCATAAAATTGACCACAAAGCCATGGGCTAAGTTACATTGCAGCTGCTTCTCTAAAGCAAAAGGGTCATTTTCACTTGGTGGGGGGTCAGTACTGGAGGACAAGTACAAAACCTGGATTCCAGCAACTGCTCTTCACATAGTAACTGCATAACCTGAGGCAAGTCACTGAAACTTGTGGTGGCTTTGTTTCTTCATCTGTGGGGCAACCAAGAGCCTCACAGAAGACATCTGCCCATGTGGTCACTTTAATAACTAACTACACATAGACTAGGAGGAGCATGGGCTTCAAGGACGGATTATGTTTGCATTTTTATATCCCCTTTTTCTAAAAAAGAAAATATCATATACCTCATATGGTTGTTGCAAATTAAATGGAATTATTTCCCTAAAGGACCTGGCACATAGTAGGTATTCAATAAACAATAATGGTCCTTTTCTCCATTACTATGATGTCAAGTGATGCCAAATCATATCCAAATTTTTATGTAAACAAAATCAGCATTGGTTTTGGTCACATGAAAAAATAATTGTGTGCACAGATACTGAAATTCGTAGAGAAATAGAATTTTAGCATTGATGGCAAGACACCTTTTGTCATTTTGTATTGCAGAGGCAATTCTTCTGCTTATTAGTGATTGAATCCAATGAGTGGTCTCCTACTAGGTATGACAGCTAAGTTTCCATATCTTCACTGACAATGAAAGAATATTGTCCCTTTAGAGAACAGTTAAACCCTCTCTCCTGCCAGGATTGATTCCAATGTACTTGGCTCAGCAAAACAAAATAACTGAGAAAATAGTATTCCAATGAAACCCAGTCTTTTCCAACCTCTTTCTAAGCATGATACGTTTTGATTAGCACATTCTTCAGTGTTGCTGTTTCTAGAGAGTCCCATTAACAAGCAGCCCAACTGTGGCTATTACTGTGGGCCCTAAGCTTGCAGGAAAGGGGTTATATTGCCACCAGTGACAACTGGCAGCAACTCTGAGTGTGTGAGATGGGGCTCTCTAGAGGCATCTAATCACTGCAACAATCCTAGTGTGAGGCTACGCAGTTCATGGCTTACCACATCCAAAACATCATCTCAGAGTTTAAAAAGCCTACATGTAACAGTTATTGAAAAAAGGTTATCTTAATGGACTTGAACAAAGTTGAAGGTATATTATTCTGTCCCAAGGTTGGTTTTTATCTTGTGTCTTTCTGAAGAGCATCAGTGAATATCTCTACTCAGAAAAGCCCACTGTAGAATATGTTGGTAGATGTGCTGGGTTTAAGTTTTCTTTCTCACTATTTTTAAAAGGTAAATGATGGTGTAAAAAAGAAGTTCAGACTAGCCAAGAATAATCTAAACCTGAAGGGTGGGGTTATTTCGGTTTACTATTCCTATTTTTTCATAAATATTGTATTTATGTGAGTGCATATACATATGTACATGCATATATATTTGATATATACATATGCGTAGATATCTGATACATAACTATTTTATGACTAAAAATACATGTTCATAATAAAAGAATGCAATCAATAAAAATTACATACATTATAAAACTAGCTTTTATACAAAACTGGATGAATTAGCAACAATTCCTATTAAAGTAAAATTTAAAAGTCTCTAAAAATAAGAACTGTACTTATTCCCTGAATATCTTCAGTAAGAATCTGGTATATGTTTATTAATAACAATTTCTGTTTTTTTTTTTTTTTTTTTTGAGACAGTTTCACTCTTGTTGCCCAGACTGGAGTGCAATGGCGCGATCTCAGCTCACCGCAACCTCTGCCTCCTGTGTTAAAGCGAATTTCCTGCCTCAGCCTCCCAAGTAGCTGGGATTACAGGCATGCACCAACACGCCCAGCTAAGTTTTGTATTTTTAATAGAGATGGGGTTTCTCCACGTTGGTCAGGCTGGTCTCTAACTCCTGACCTCAGGTGATCCGCCCGCCTCAGCCTCCCAAAGTGCTGGGATTACAGGCATGAGCCACTGCGCCTGGAGCGTCATGGCCTTTTTATTTGTGTTCACATAAATTATGCTTATTCCTCAATACTAAAAATTATCTTCACCCCTTCCTAATACAGGCATTAGGTGAGGTCTTCAGGCAAATGCCACCACTGGCCTTTCAGACACAGCTGCCAGGGAGGGGGCAAGTTACCCAGCACAAAGTTTGTACCTCAGCCTGTGCCATTTCAGAGATACCAAGATACCAAGAAGCCAAATTCCACAGCTTTGTATGGCTTCCAAATTCCACAGCTCCCTTAATTACTCCTACTGTGCTCTTGAGATCATAAACCACTGAGGCACGTTTAGATTGAGGTTAATGTCATCACCTTTCCTGAGAGCAAATTTTGATATAGGCACAAAAGTAGTAGTCCTCTGTGGCAAAAGTCCCTAAATGGAGAGAGGGAATGGAGAGAGATTCAATAGAAGCTGGGAAAAGGGGGCACTTTCTACCATCACCATTTAGCCTGGGGGTCAGTCTTGCAAAGAAAGAGAGCAGCAACCAACCTATAACTTAAGTCAAAGTCTCTGGTAATGCCAGAACAAAGTAATCACACATAATTTCTGACCTATAACCTATTTGACTTGTCAGATACTTTATGTAATGATGGTTTTTTATAGCTCTCCTGGGCCTACCCTTTCTACACTAAGGCATGAGAGAAATATAGGTACTTTCATCCAACACACTGAAATGGCAGTCTCTCTAGGAAAAAAAAAAAAATCATAGAATTAATGCCATTTAATTAATAAGATATCAGTATGACTTTTCCAGCCACTCAAATCTTAAACAGGCTATTAAGGGAAGAAGGGGAGGGTAGGAGACACATCTGGCTCCCTAGGGGGAAACTGGTATCTTTGCAGATGCATCTGCTAGACTGTTCCCGAGTTGTGGCTTCTACAGACTTCAGACTAATTGTATTCCAATTAACGGAGGTAACAGGCACTTTATCCTGAGTTTCGTTTCACATCTTACTTAAAGACACACAAAAGACTGTTCAGAGTACCACACTGGCAATCACCTTTATGAACTGCCAGGAGGGCACCAGTGGAAGGGAAAGAAATACAAAGAGAAAAGGCTGTGTTCATTGATTCTAATGAGAAGTTCCCTAGGCAGACAGATCTTCTTAAATCTCTCATCAAGAGGGTATGTATGAACTATACTCCAGGTTTGTGAATGCTTTAAATTATATGTATATTAGTAAAAACTCTGTAGCTTCTTCAACTTCATGCTCTTTTATTTTTAAAAAAGAAGAAACAAAACAAATAGTTGCTCAAATCATTCTTCATTTTGATAGAAAATTCCTAGGCAGGCAGGTACAGGTTCCTGGTGAAATCTCACCTTCAAACCAAAGACAATTTAAGGGTGGAAGACTGAGCCTCCAGTTCCAGGTGTAGTCCACAGCTGGAATGAGAACATCTTCCATGCCTTTTAGCCAATCAAATAATGCTTTTTTAGGACCAATCAGCATGCACTCCCCCATTCTGAGCCCATAAAAACCCCAGACTTAGACACACCTGGGGTTATCTGCTTTCAGGCCCCCTCTCACACAGAGGGCTGCCCAATTCGGGTCTCCTCTTGTGTTGAGAGCTGTTCTGTTACTCAATAAAGCCCTTCTCTGCCGTGCTCACTCTCTGGTGTCCGTACAACCTCATTCTTCTTGGACACAGGACAAGAACCTAGAGCCTGCTGAATAGTGGGTGTGAAAGGAACTGTAATACTGTGATCCCCCCCTCCCACTCACCAAGCAACAGGAGAGAGGAAGCTGCTGGGCACCATATACCCCTCCCCTTTGCCGCACTACGGGCGGCAGGAACAAGCTGTAACATGAACTAACTGTAACACACCTCCTCCCATTCACTGCTCTGTGGTTGGTGGAAAGGCGAGAGAGCTGTAACAGTCCTTGGGGGGCTCAGACCTTGGGACTCCTCAGGCAAGAGCCACGGTACCCCTTGGGGCTCCATGATTGCTGGCTTCTCCAAGTTTTCTGGTGCCACCACATCCCCCCTCATCCAGAGGCTGGTGCCCAGGGTGGAAGACGGTCGCAGCATGCTGGGACCAGCCAGAAGCTGAGCACAGAACTGCAGCACGCATGTAATCTGGGCTGGTAGGGCAAGCTGAGTACAGCCTGCTGAGCCAAGTGCGCAGAAGGAGCCCAATGGTGAGTCTGGAGCCAAGTGAGGCCTGAGCAGAGGTGCCACTGGCCACAGAGATTTCCAGCTGGCAAAGCAGGACCAAAAGAATCCTGTGTCAATTAACTGGTCACAAAGATTCAAAAGATTCCCCACATGTGAGTGGCATCATACTTACTGGAAGGCAGTCATACAACTTAAGGAGTGGACTATTTTTAAAGTGGTGTTGAGCCACTTTGTTGTAATACTTGGGGCTATATTTTGGGAACCATATAGAGATGTGAATTTTTCTGCTAATAAGTTTTTCCTGAAGATTTCTGGCTGTTTCTGCTACTGTACCCTTAACAGTTTGTTCAGATTCTCAGGGTCCCAATGTCCAGCAGAATTGAGTGACCATCCTATGACCTCTTAGGCTATCTCCACAAATACCTAAGCATTAAAATATCCACCTCTACCACTTCTTCCTTCCAACCTTGAACACAGTTCACCGACTCAAAAATAAACCTCCTAGAAATCTGTATTAAACAATTTCTGACATACCTTTAAGTCACTGGAGAGACAGAGGGACAAGTTGAATGCACCAAACTCTGTAGGTGAGAACATTTTGTCATGTTAGTTTTGTGCAGATCATATTACTGATGAGCTATGAAGTGGCCATGGGTTGGAACTTTCCTTAAGAAGGTCCATCCAATTAATTTCCCACCTTGTCTTGTTTTTACATAACAATCAGGAACTGAGACCAGATCTTTAGTACCATTCTGACACACATTTTGAAGACTAAAAAGCAAAGTGCTAAAGTCCAATTCATCAGAGATGCTTCCTTGTTCCCTCAGCCGGCAACAGGGGTCTATATTACATGGAAAAGAGGGGTTGCAACAGGGGCTATAAAATCATCATTAATGTGCACTTGGATTAACAACAATATGCTCGAAATGCCTTTGCATGTCAAGTATGAAGCAAGCTTTTTGCACTCGCAGAGGGAACTAAAATGAAATGAAATGCTGGCAGCAACTCTCTAGATCCACAAGGGAACAGGTTGAGTCTCTGATAACAATTGCTCTCTGGAGGCTGTGAGATTGCTGTGAGCAAAACCAGGGAGGCAGGGGTTATCAAAATAAACAACTGAGACTGTTTCTCAACACTACTGACCTCAGCCCTGGGCAGTAAGAGACAAAAAGAAACAGGACAGAATTTTTTTTAATAAAGTAAAGAAATATATTTAAAACCAATTAACTCCAAGATAGCTCTATCCACCCCCCTATTTTCAAAGCTCACTCACTCTGCAGGGGGCTCAGGGTCTGCAAAAAGGAAAGCTCCTGGCATTCAATGAGAAACAAATGGACTCACCTGATTTAAACTAACTCACCTAAGCACTGTTCAGCAGAGTTGAAAATTAGCATAGTTAAAATCTGGAAATCAGAGTCAGAAGTCCCATCATCTCCCCTGCACTGATTTACTATGTGACACAAATACTGTGCCTTTGATACTGTCACATCTGTGAATCTAGGATAATGATTCTTTTGTTAATTTGTTTAGAAATATGGAAGCAGAAATATAACATGCCCAGGATGGCTCTTCGGCAATTACTTTTAAAATGAAGAGACAGTTTCCATTTCAACAGGGAAATTTAACAAAAAGGTGAAGACGTCATAATAAATAAGCAAATGAAAAGACATTAGCATGTTTAAATGAGAAAATTTATTAGTGAAACACCTAGACTTGTGTCATTAAAAAAAAATCTGTAAGTTTGGCTTGTTACTTCAAGCAAAATAGGAATGGAGTGCTGTACTGGCTGATTCATTCCATGTTATATTGCTTTTCTGCACACTAACTTTTTTCAAATGGCTCTGTGGGAGAAAATAAATCATCCATACAGTCCACTCCTTACCCACATCAATCCTATTTAAAATGTATATCCAAACCTAATCCAAGTACCCAAACGCATAATGCCCAGTGAATGTGAGGGGGAAAATAAGTCCACACATCCTTCCTCGACTATGAGTTCTGGAGGTGAACTCATCATTGTAGACCCCACATCCACAGGGATCATTTTAAGGAACCCCCAAAACTCACGGAGATAGAGTCAAAGGATGGTTACCAGAGGCTGAGAAGGGTAGTGGGGCGGAGATGGGGTGGGAGAGAGGTGGGCATGGTTAATAGGCATGAAAATGATAGTTAAAATGAATAAATAAGACCTAGTATTTGATATCACAACAGAATAACTATAGTCAATAATCATTTAATTATACCTTCTTAAATAAATAAGAGTGTAGTTAGATCATTTGTCACACAAATGATAAATGCTTCAGGGGATGGATATACCATTCTCCATGATGTGATTAACATGTATTGCATGCATCAAAATGTCTCATGTACTCAATTATATACATCTACTATGTACCCACAATAATTAAAAATAAAAAATAAAAATTAAATTCCCTTCTTTCTGTCATAAAGAATCCTCAAATAGTCAAGTACCATCTCAATGACAACTGAGCTTGCTGTTGAATTATGGGTGCTAAAAATACAATTATTGTTATATACTTACTGGCTGCCTTTCAGATGAAGTTTGTCTACAATGCATGTAAAATTTTATGTGGAATATGATCGTAAGTAAACCATGCACATTTTTTCTCTTCCAATCGGAAAATCTCAACCGTTACTCCTAATTCTAATCTTGTAACAAAAGGAATATCACAAAGTCAAACACTTGTTAAAACACAACAAAGGTGAAAAGAGGAAGGCCACCTGTATTTTCTTTACACATTTAACCAATTAGATATTTTTAGGGCCAGTCTCAACTTTATCTGTTGTCAGTGACTAACCATTTCTTGATATTTACATTGTTCAGGCATTTAAAGATCAACTTGTTTATGATTAAACCAAATGCCAGATTTAAATGTGTTCTCAATTAGTCATTTTTTAAGTATAAAGAAAAAAATCAGTGCAGTACAACATGAACCTTTCTTTCACCGGGCTCTGTACATCTCTTTACAGTGTCTTTTTTTCATGTCCTTTGTATGCCTGAAATCTGGTTCTCCTTTTTTAGTTAACAGTCAGTCAAAAAAATGTAGCCAGCAAGTGTAATCCCTAGATCAAGTCAGTCTTCCTACGGTTATGCCTCACCTTTTTTAAAAATTTTAATTTCTGTGAGTATATAGTAGATGTATAGACTTATGGGATATATGAGATATTTTGATACAGGCACACAATGCATAATAATCACATCAGGGTAAATGGGGTGTCCATCACCTCAAACATTTATCCCTTGTGTTACAAACAGTCCAATTATGACCCTTCGTGGTACCTTGGAATGTTGCATCATGTAAGTGTAACACTAACAGCAACAGCAACAATGACAAAACTTCACTTTGCTCAGCACTTTATAGTTTGCAAGATAAATTTCCAGCACAAATCAAACTCAGGCCTTTCAGATACAAGCTCAGTTATCTTCCTACTCTACTGTAGCCTACTTTTATGATCCATAAAACAATTAAAAATTTCATGTAGTATACATGATTGGGAGTAGGAGAATAGGGAGCAGAGGGGGAAAACGTCATGGCCTTCATAACTGCTATATATTTGGAAATTCTTAATGTTCAAAGAGGTGTAGCTAAAAATGAACACAAAAGTCAGGAAAGTAGTAGAAACAGCTGGTGACTAGAAATTCAAAATAGCTGCCTGGACAATTCCCTATTAGCAAGTCACAGGACACTTCCTGCATCCCATGATCAATGTGTAAGAGAAGTATAGAACTACCTTGATAGAAGGAAGTCAGGGGGAGACCATTCAAGAAATCAAAGAGTGGTTGCTTTATGAAATAGAGTAAAACCAAATGACCATGGAATAGCAGTGAGATGGAGACATTCTCTTCCCTGTGTAACTCTGAATAGATTTTAAATAATATATGACATGCATTTATTGCTTATTCAATACATTAAAAAGAGAAAATAAATAAGCCGGGTACATTGCACTGACAGAGGGGGGGTCTGGAAATTTAGTTTTGAAGCTGGCATCACATCAGACTCACCCATTCATGTGGGTTACTTGAGTATCCAGACAAAATAAAGGCAAATCCTGTGGTTTCTTAGTCCATCAACACACAATTAGGTCTTGATCAATTACAGACTTAGAAACAAACTCTAAAACTTTAGAAGAAAAGTCTATTATAATTTTTGTAATAATGTTGGGAGAGGCAAAAATACCCTTTGCAGAATTCCTACATCGTTATGTTTTTAGTTACCAAGGAACCCAACCTGCCTTTCTCGAAACAAAATTCTGATTTAGACCTAAGGTGAGGTCTACCCATAGGTAACTTGAAGAAGTTTCCCAGATAATTTGGCTTCACACTCCAAGTTCCATTAAGCATTGTGACAGTTATCAGAGAATATTTATTAAATAACAAAAAATAAATAAAAATAATGAGTTTTATTTTTGGGGGCCTAGTGCATAATTCCATGTTCACTACTGGGACTGAAAAAGAAATTAAGTTTATTATAATTTGAAAAACTGACCCTTCAAGAGTTGAAGGAAAGCTAGGAATGAATAAGACAACCAGTGTGACCGATGAAAAAATTTCTTCAAAGGTAAACTCTAAAACCTCAGCCCAGGTCAGACATTTCACCGCCTGCGGTAAACGTGACAAATAAGACAATAAATTATTTTTCAAGAAGCTTAACTTCCTCAGAAATTTTCCTCAAATTCCTCTAAACTTATCGGCTGTGTGATTTTTTTGGTTTTGAAAAAATCTGTTTTTTAAAAAAGAAATTATCCTTATAGTTGATCATAGTTTTGAGGTTTAATTCTAGAATTTTGGGTTAGTAAGTAAAATGCTGGAAGGATTATATTGGACTAACAACAGGCAGACTTTTTTTTTTTTTTTTTAAATAAGGCAGGTGCAGCTGTAAGAAGAGTATAGCAAAAGTAGAAGAAGGAAGCTGCAGTCTGAGGATAGATGGAGGCATGATAATGTGTTATAACTACATGACAAAGTAATCACCATAATGTTTAAACTTTAAAATAACTAAAATCCTGCACTAAGGTACGGCGTAAATGTTCCAGAGCACACAAAGAAGAAATAAAGGGACTGTTCCTGCGTTTGAGGAACAATGCAATCACAATATGGTCATAGGCTCTTGGGTCTATTTTAGATGTTTTTGGGACCTACCTTGACTGCAGACTCTGGCATCTAGAGCCAGAAAAAATTTAAACTAGTAGAATTAATTAATGCTTAACCTGGTGGTTATCATCCTTAGCAGCACTTTAAAACAACCTAGAGAGCTTCAAAAACAAAAACAAACAGAACAAACAACACATCAGGATTTGGGTCCCATTCCAATCAAGAACCTGAGGTTAGCTTT
The DNA here is from genome assembly GCA_036589455.1 of Ateles fusciceps. Classification (NCBI taxonomy): domain Eukaryota; kingdom Metazoa; phylum Chordata; class Mammalia; order Primates; family Atelidae; genus Ateles; species Ateles fusciceps. The sequence continues at coordinate 1,213,126 of JAZHEH010000424.1, read as the reverse complement.
TTAAAAGCCCTCAAGATGGTTCTAATATAGGGTCAGCATTAAGACCCACTGATGTAGCATCTATATTATATAATATTCTATGGGACAGAAAACTTATAGACATATCCTACTAGAAAAACTAACAACACTCTCTGCTACCCACTTAAGAGATGAATTAAGGTAGCTCCTTTTTCCTCTACTTTTTGTGATTTCTTAAGCCAGTCTCACTACTTGTACATGGCATTTATGAAGATCATAATTATTCTTTAAGTTAAATGGATGACATAAGGAACTTGGAGTGAGTGGTTAGGGCTTTGTACACTATGACAAGTTCCCTGCGTAGAGAGATCCTTTCATCAAGATCAAATTGTCTACTTTTAAATGTTGTCTTGTGACAGAGTAGCAGAAAGTTAAAGGGCACTCATCATCATCGTCACCCTGCCTGTCAGCAGTACACCAACAGCTGCTATTTTTACATGCTGATCACCAATGACCAATGATTTAATCAATCATGCCTACATGCTGAAACCTCCATAACAATCCCTGAACTACAGCGTCCAGAGAGCTTCTGGACTGCTGAACACATATAAGTGCCTGGAGGGTGGTGCGCCCTGAGAGGCCACGGAGGTTCTGTGCCTCTTCCCACATATCTTGTCCCACACACCTCTTCCAACTGGCTGTTTATCTGTATCTTTTGTAATATCCTCTGTAATAAATGTACCCATTTACTAAAACAAACAAAAAAGGAGCCCATGATGGTATCTTTAGGCTTCTGGCTATATTCCTAATGAATTTAAGAGGGGCGTTAACAAACAGCTGAATACCTTTTTTTTTTTTCCCCGAAGTCTATGAAAACCCTAATCTCTTGATGTACATCTCCAATTTGCCTGAGACAGCTAAGAAGAGAAAAACACACGCATGCACACGCGCCCCCACAGACACACACACACACACACACACCCCTACCCCGATTAGGAATTCTGAGAGGGGGTGCCTGCAGAAATCTAAGATGCAGGAGCATGGAACATAGCTAATGTAGGTTCAGTTTTGCATTGACTGGACAGTGAAATTCATGGTTGTTCCTTGAAGTAAACAAACCAGTTACTGGCAAACTTTGCATGGAGCTCTTAGCATTAATCCACTACATAGCACATTTGCAGCCTGTCAACATAAACAAGAAACTGCCTTGACAGTGAAATTCAATAGAACTAGGTCATTTCATATGCTGAAAAAGAATCCAGTGGGACCCACACATGTGTTATGAAGCACTCTGTAGACCTGCATGCATACCTGACTTCCTCTCCAAAGAATTTCCTGCAGCTCTCCACAGAATCAGAGCTCTTTTCAGTCTCTAGATTGCTAGTCTCGGGAGTTGGAACAAACATCTAACTCTTATGCATAATAAATAGGAGGGCACTGGAGCCATCTCCCATACCTGATAACAAGCAGTCTACTCAGTAGGAAAGGCTCATCAGAACAGAGCAGAATGGCCAATCTACACATGTCTTATCTCCTGGTAAGAACTTCCCTCCTAAAGGTCTCATAGTTCTTTATTTACATGTGTTGATTCATCTAAGATTTCCATTTCTAAAAGGAAGATGCCATTTTTATCATATTAAAGATAATAACACCATGGGAGGGACAGGCTAAGAATTCTGCCTAAGGTCGTAAAGAACCTGTGGCATTCAGGAATAGAAGTCAGATCTTTCCTATTATGGTTCAGTGATTTTTCTGTCATTACATACGAAAAGCAAGGGGCCCCGGCAATAGAAACCATGAGCAACCTTAGCCCAAGGGAACATGTCTGAAGTCTCTGTCAAATCATTTGTTTTTGCCCAATGCAATAGTGCTTATATTTTTTAGCATAAGATCAGATCAGAAGAGCCAATACCACCAATCTAAGCAGAGCATTTTCTCCCCATTACTGTCAGTGAGGACAATTTAAGTATAATCCTAACTGGTGCCCAGTGGAAGTTTCTAAAAATAGAATAAAAGGCAGGAGCTCAGGGAACCTAACAGCCAATCCTGCGTTCAAGATGAACCGAAAGCATTTCTACTGAACATGATGTAAAGCAGATCACCAGATAATGACCGGAGGCATTTAGACACCAATGAAATAACAGAGTGATTTAAAAAAAAAAGTCAGGTAAACAACGGCACATACACTTTCAGTTAAAGATTTCTGTTCATTTTGAAAGAATATCTCCTACCCTCTAATAATTTCCCTGTATAATGGGGACAGGAGAGGTCATGAGGTGACATAGATCTCAAATTTCATTTTGAGTAGAATCATGCCAAGAAAATATGAATTGTTTCACTCATTGAAGGAACACATATTGAACACTTCTTAAAATACAATATGGCAAGGACCATTATGGGTACTCTGGATATGCATTGATAAAAAATTAAATAGTCCTTACTTTCCTGGAGATTATATTCTAGGAGGGAAGAGAGAAAATGAATAAATATATATGTAATGCAATGTTAGTACTATTTATAATGTAAGATTTAAAGAAAATAAAGTTTGTTAAAGGAATTAAGAATGATGAGATTGTGGTTTACAGGTAATATGGCCAGGGTGGACATCTCTAAATAGGTGATATACAAGCTGAGATCTAAATGAGAATGATTTTATTTACCTTTCATTCAATTCATGAAAAATTTAACAAGTGTCTACTATACACCATCATTGTTCTGGGCATTCAGGATACATTAATAAATGGCCTTCACAAAGTCCCTGCTCCATAAAAAATATTTAGGGTTAGGAAAGAGTGCTGCTACTCTCAAATTAGGAATGGTGACCCATCTTAGGTAGGACTCATCCAATTTCTGTTTGGAGTTTTCCTGTTTATTTGCATGTTTAATGCACATGTTAAAGGAACTATACTTGCAACAGGTTTGAACTACTTAACTTGCAAATCTCAGAAGGGTTTTTCATCCTCTCTGAGATGTCAGGAAGCATTTTACACCGAGGTAAAAACAAATTTTAAGTTCAGAAGCACCTCCGTGGTGCTCACGGAGCCATGGGTAATCACTAGAATAGCACTGTCCTATGCTAGATGCCTCTCAGATTAACCTGCTATCTAGTTTTCAGTGATCTCTATTTCTCAAGTCTACCAGTATTTTCCATCTGGATTCAGGGATGACATAAAATAAAATATCAACAGTGGAGGCTTAGCATTAATGAGAGCTTCTTTCCATGGAGAAGGGACTGCAAGATGTCCACCTCACAAATCAAATATTTAAGCTAATAAAAAGTCCAGGCACATTTCTCAGGATAGCATGCAAAGGAAATATGAAACACAGTTCCCATAGAAACATGTAATACAACCTGAACAATATCTGAAAAGACAGTCATTTGGAACTTTGTCCTAAGAATCAGAAGATGGGGCTCCAGGCTTCAGCATCAATTTGTTGTTCAACCTTGGGCGAGTTATATAATCTCTTTAAGGCTCTGTTTTCTCATCACTGTAGTTATGAGGCTTTCAAATATCTCTGCAGAGCTCAGTTCAACCTGAGTAGCTCTGCTTTTATGTGTTCTGACTGTGTTTCTGGGCAAGATTTCTTTTGAAAAACAGATGCTCTGGTGAAAAATAAAATTTTATAATCACTGAAAGATGTTCTTTGCATTCTCTCTCTATTCCACAATACCAAGACTCTTAGTAATATCCAAAATCTCTCTCAAATTTAAATGGGGAAGGAGGAGGGGAGAGGACCTTTTTTAAAAACAAACTCTATATACTGCCTTACAAAGCCACTTGCTACTTTCCCCCTATTCAAAGAAGAAACAAACCCTTCCATGGTACTGCTAGAACTTCATTTTGACAACTGAACTCAGTAACCATTGCAGCAAATCTCATACAGACTTTAAGGTAAATTCCTTTACTTCTGAAGTTTTCCCTAGCTGACAGCATATAGGGAGAAAGGGCAAAATTAATAGGTTTGTTAAGCTGCTACTTTATCTCATCAGTATTTACTGAATGCTTACTACATACCAGACAACAGTTACTCATGTGAACTACTAGATTTTCTCAAATTAGAGAATAATCCCCAATTAAACGTAAATCCAAGACCTAAAGTGCAGAGTTACTATGGTCATAGATTGGAAAATTCATTACTGTTAAAGTGTCAATTCTCCCCAATTTTGAGGAGGCCATGGCTGGGTGATGCAAAGGAAATTCAATGGAGAAAGGACAGTTTTTCAACAAATTTTGCTTTAACAACTAGGTATGCTATTGTTTTTTTAAAGAAGAATCTAGATCCTTAAATCGTGCTTTATACAAAAATGACTGCAGACTTAAATGTAAAACTGTAACATTTCTTTAAAAAATAGGAGGAAATCTGCATGATATTAAGTTTGCTGATGATGGGTTTAAACATGACATGAAGGCATAATCATAAGGAAAAAACTTAATAAATCAAAATTAAGAACTTTTTCTCTGCAAAACGTAATGCTAAGAGAATGAAAAGACAAGCCAGAGACTGGGAAAAATGTATTCAAATCACATATTCAATAAAAAATTTATACTTAGAATATATAAAGAACTCCCAAACCTCAACAAGAAAGCAAAAGTCCCAATTTAAAAATGAGCAAAAGATTTGAACACACACATTTCCACAGAAAATAGGTACATGACAAATAAGCATATTAAAAATTCTCAACCTCATGAGTTATTATGAAAAATAATTTATAAGCACAATGAGAGACCAGTATCCACCTGTTAGAAGGCTAAAATGAAAGCAAACAACAAAAGCTAAAGCTGACAACACCAAGGCTATAGAGGCACTGGAGCTCTCATCCCCCACGGATGGAAATGCAGAGTGACATATGGTACAGCCTCTTTGGAAGAGAGTTGCTAAATTTCTTTTTTTACGTGCTCACATATACTTACCACATGACCCAGCATCCCTACTCCTAGATATTTACCCAAGAAAAATGAAAAGGTATGTCCACAGAGAAACCTGTGTGAGAATTTTTAAAGCAGTATTACTCACAATTGTCCAAAACTGGAACCAACTCAAATATTTTTCAGTTGTACATCCAGACAACAGAATACTACTCAGAAATAAAAGCAAATTATTGACTCACACAACAAGGATGAAACACATAGCCATTAAGTGAAAGAAGCTAAACTTAAAAAGACACAGACTGTGTGATTTTATTTCTAAGATACTTTAGAAATGCCAAACTACAGGAGTTTTCAAGTTGGTTGCCAGTAGCTAGGGATGGAGTGTTTCCCAAATCATGAGGGAGATTTTTGGGGAATAAAATAACTACTCTGTACCATGAATGTGATGGTGATTATACAACTCTATGCATTTGTGAAAATCCATAGACCTATATGCTTTACTGTTTGTAAATTAAAATACTTAAGTCCTTGGACAAAAAAAAAAAGCAGTTTTTTTTTTTTTTTTGACCTCGATATACCTACATATGGTTACGCAGTGGGATTTTTTAGGTTTTATGGGTGAATGTGGGTTTTAAATTGTGGTGGCATTAAAGCATTCAACCATTAACCATACTCTTCAATTTAATACAGAAAATCTCTCTTCCGGTTCCTACATACACATGAAATAACCCATTTTGGCCACATTCTGAAAGGCATGTAAATAAAGCAGCAGTGAAATGTTAATAGCAGTATCATAGGGGCCAATTGTCCAGGTATGGCTCACCATGTAATTTTCATTTAACACAATATGACAAAATGATACACACACGAACGTGGTTCCCCCAATGGACTTTTTGCTTTCCGTTCTCTGCATTTTGCCAAATGTGTGTTAAGACTATCATTGTTAAAATGTAGGTGTTTATTCCTAGATTGTCATATCTACATCACCATATTAAACCAAAAATAAAAATAAAAAAGGAAGAAAAGAACTTTCTGGAGCATAAGTAATTAAAAAAAGGGAGATGACAAAATAGTTCCTTAATGTTTAACTGCTGAGTAAACTACAAGTCAACATTGAAAACAAATTATTACAGGTGAGCATGTTTACAATAGATCTTACTGGCATTTATTCAAACATTAATAATTTAATATTTTCATAAAAGTACCTATCTGAAATTGATATGAATGACTACAAACATTCTTAGACAAAGAGCTAGTTTTAAATGATCTAATAGTTAAGGAATAATTGCAGTTTAGTCTTTGATTTGAAAACATGCATGCCTATATTCATTGCAACACTACTAACAATAGCAAAGACATGAAATCAACCTAAATGCCCATCAATGATAGACTGGATAAAGAAAATGTGGTACATATACACCATGGAATACTATGCAGCCATAAGAAGAAAAAGTTCCTTTACAGGGACATGGATGAAGCTGGAGGCCGTTATCCTTACCAAGACAGAAACAGAAAACCAAATACTGCATGTTCTCAATTATAAGTGGGAGCTGAATGATGAGAACATATAGACACACAGAGGGAACCAACATACACCGGGGCCTTTCAGAGGGTGAAAGGTGGGAGGTGGGACAGGATCAGGAAAAGTAACTAATGGGTACTAAGCTTAATACCTGTGTGATAAAATAATCTGTACAACAAACCCCCATGACATAAGATTACCTATGCAACAAACCTGAACGTCTACCCTGAACTTAAATAAAGCATAATAAATAAATAAAAATAAAACCTGTATTTCTATAGTCCAACTTCTAGGATTCTTCTGAGAAAGTGATTGTTTTTTACTTAAACTAATGTGTATAAATATACAGTCATGTGTCACTTAACAACAAGGATGTGTTCTGAGAAATGCATCATTAGGCAATTTCATCATTGTGCAAATATCATAGAGAACTCTTACACAAATGTAGATATTGTCTACTTCACACCTCGGCTGCATGGTATAGCCTACTGCTGCTAGGCTACAAACCTGAACAGCATGTTTCTATACTGAACACTCTAAGCAGTTATAACACAATGTATCTGTGTATATAAACATACGTAAACATAGAAAAGGTACAGTAAAAATACAGTATCTATAATTCTGCAGGACCATGGCCATATATACAGTCCACTGTTAACTACAATGTCATTATGCAGAATATGTCTGTACATAATTCATATACGTACACACATATATGCAGGTATACACACATATACTATGCACCATATATACCATCTATACATGTACCACACACACCATATTATGTAATTCTTCTGTACGTGCAAATTTCTGGTGTAATGAACATATAACTGGAAAATGAAAGTACTAAAATAGGAGATTATAATCCTAACTCTGTCACCAACTAGTTATAGGATCTTGGACAAGACACTAGCATTCTTTAGATTTCAGCTTCCTAAATCCAGAGCATCATTTCAAGTCCTAAAATTCTATCAGAGCCCTGAGGAAGCCCTTAAAAGGAAGGGGAGCACTTCCTGTTTATTTTCCTTCCCTGACCTTCCCACACTTCACTTGGTCCCAAGATTCTCTCTGGGAAATACACTTTTTGAAGCTGAGGCTGGTACTGTCTTTCAGTCTTTGAACTTCTTTAGACCAAATAACCCTACATCAACCGTTCAGGACCAGCCCAATATGAGTGAGATAAAGTACCACCTTGGAAAATTAAGGTAGGTAAGTTTAATCATGCTGAAAAAAGCAACAGTATTTGCTATTACTGAGAAACAGTGAGTCATAGAAAAATTCATTTTCATAAAAAAATAACTTGCAGGAAAAAGGCTTCTTGCAAAGTAACATTACTTATAATTTCTAAAAATATGTGCAATTTGTCACTATCTTAGAATGCAAATAATGAAAATAGTTACAGTTTACCAAGTATTGTCATCTTTTGGTTTGGCATTCAACATGAATGAGTAAAGAGATTCTGTTATTTTTAAAGGCATTTTTTAAAAAGTATTTATAATCTGAAGGATCAAAGTGTGTCATCTCTAGTCTATCCCATTTGAGGCACTATTTTACTATCAAGCCTGAAATATAAAACAGAAGGAAAATGAAAGAATCTCATTAAACACATTCAATTATTTGTATTCTATAAATTAATACTACCTTAACAAATTTAGTACATTCAAACATTTAATTTTTGCATTTTCCTTCCCTTTAGTCCACTTAAGTCTGCAAACCTAGAATACAGCTAAGTCTTTGAGTTACATATGTCAGGATTCTAAATTCAGTGAATTATATTTATATTCACATAGATATTATTTTTACATACTGCCATTCAGCACACTAAAAGGAAATTGTTACATGTAATAATATTTTCCTAAAGGAAAGAAGCGCTGAAAGCTGGTCGGAGTTGTAACTAGAAATAAAGATGAAAATTAGAAAATGAATCAACTGTGATAATGTGATTTCAGAGCCCGTAAAAAAAAGTTGTGAATAGAGAATGTCAACTCCAAGAAACAGTTTAACATTAGGGGAACTGTCATTACGAAATGAACACTCATTCTGACAGAAATAGAAAAAAAAAATGTGGAGGGAATTTTCTTATACTTTTACATTTATCATTGGCTAAATATTTCCAATTATTACCAAATCTACATTGCTATTGCCAGGTCGGATTTCTATGTAATTTAAAGACATTTGGTCAAATCTGGCACAAGGTAATATGTGTATCATAGGCTCAGATTACATTCACAAGTAACTCTCTGATGCTATCTATTCAATCTATGGAATTTCAGAAAAATGCAACATGTTAATTAGGATCCAAGATTTTCTTTGGGAGCCAGTATGATCTTATTACCTATAACCTGATTTCTATCATACACACCACCACTAGCCTCCCCACACTCCCAACCTCGAGTTTCTAGAGCTTCTAGTTGCTCCTCCTTTCCCATTATCTGGGTGCATGCAGCTACCATGATTTGGGAATGGATTGCTGCTGGTGTGAAAAATGAGATTCCTTGCAGGAAGTCTCTGAATTCTTGGGTTTAACAGCTCTTTGCTCATACACTGTTTTTGAAAAGCTTTATGTTTCATAAGTGCATCCAAATATGTTATTTTTTAAATATGTGCACTAATAGTGAGGTAGCTCTAAAACTCTCATTTTTTTAAGTTAAGAATAGAATATTGAAGTTATAAAGAACCTAACTTAAGAAGTCACTTTAGCCATTCTTAGTACAGACCAATGCTTCTCAAACTCGAATATGTGTAAGACTCGCATGGGAAATCTTGTTAAAATGAAGATTCTAATTTGGCATAGTTTCGGGTGAGACCTGAATACATGCCTTTCTAATAATTTAACAATCTCCAGGTGATATCAACTGTGCTGTTCTAAGATCATACATCGAGCAAGAAAGTATAGACAGCATTTGAATCCAAACCTTCTAAGTCCAAGCACCACAAAACCCAGCTTTCTTTGTAATAGTATCTATTCCTTCTCTTCCTTCTCAAACCCTGCTGCTGGGTGTTGGGATGAACAGCGTATCTCACATATGTGACTCAACCTTCAACGACTTTCTTGGCCTCTTGCCAAACCATTAAGACGCTCATTCCTTCTGAAATTTCTAACCATGCTGGGTGAATTCCATCTCCACATACTGTTGTCTTTCCTAATAGATCTGCTAAAAGTTACCATTTGTCAGAAGGGTTGTCTTTGTTTTCAATATAAGAGAGGCTCTAGAGACTTCCTGCCCTATAACAGCCTGTTTCAGGCTGCTAGGAAGTAGCTGCTGGAGAAGGGAATACCATCTGCGGGACCTTAGGCTGGGAGAACAGTGCAGGCAATACATGTCAATACCCATACTGTCATCTCACACAGCAAACCAGAGAGTTAGCATGAGATACAACTCGGTGGGAGGAACGGAGAGAGTATCAGTGAAAGGAACAGAGGGGAAGATGAGCAGAGGGAATGCAGTCCAGGAGACAGCAGATGTTGCTCCCCCGGGAGGGACTATCTGAATTTAGCTTGATCTAATTATTCAGTTGAAGAAGATAATGATTATCCTTTTGGTAATCCTCTATATCAGCAGAATTTTCTTATTCTGAGTGAAATAATGGCACTGAGGTATAGGTTGAGCATCCCCAATAGAAAAATCCGAAAGTCCAAAATGCTCTCAAATCTGAAACTTGTTCACTGCCAACATGATGCTCAAAGAAAATGGTCACGGGAGTATTTCAGATCTTGGATGTTTATGTTACAATGCTCAACTAGTATGTGTTTTGAAAATATTCCAAAACCCAAAGAAATCCAAAATACTTCTGGTGGCAAGCATTTGGGATAAGGAACACACAATCTATATTGGTACTTGCTTCCATGTGAGGTACTTATGAAGCCTTTTATGTCCCCAGTGCCTAGTTCAGTGTCTTATACACAGCTGATGTAATGCAATGGATTTGGGGATGGTGAGGAGGACTGCAGCTCTAAGAAGTAGGCTTTAGGCTGGGTACAGAAGCATCTTCCTTTAGCTGCCCAGACAGCCACAGTAGGTAGCAATACAAAGGTGTTAATACACAGCAGTTTTGCTAAGGAGGTCCCCCTGAATGAAGCTTTTATAAATGCTACACAGTGACATAGGGTTGGTGGCCAACAAACTTTAGCAAAAGGTGAGAACATTACAAATAGCTTATGCTTTCATTTCAGTGATTTACACAGTATAATATGATGGCCTGGCATGATCAGTAGATACAGGTGACATGGAGTAGAAACAGCAAAGGCTAGTAAATGTTAGCTCATGTATTTCCTGACTCCCAGAACCTGATAGCGTCTGTCTTGTAATGACCTAGCAGGATTTGACCGCGATACTGGAGAGAAAGAACAGGTCTATGAGGCAAAATGAATGTTGATACAGGTGTGGTTTTCCAAGACTGGGGCAGCACCAGATCCAAGGTGGGCACAAATATGGAGAGCCTCTAAGGAAATTAGGTACAGGATGATCTGAGGTACATCAAATTGACCCCAATTCCTTAAGGGCCACTGTAATCAACCTCTCACTATTCCTTTGGGGCTAATGAGTAAGAAGGGGTAAGGTTAGCAAGCATGGTCAGAAGAGGAAGCCATAGCAGGAAACTAGGCATCCTGCTGCAGGATCCTAATGCCTCTAACAATTGGAGGCCAAGATGAGAAGCCATTCTCAGACAGCTAAGCTTGTCATCGAGTTGGTGAACAGCCCAAGAAAACCAATCTCCTAGTGTGTCATGAGAACATGGATTCTGTGAATTTGGCAAATTCTGACTTAGGTGATGGTATGGTGTGCCACCCAAATCTCATCTTGGATTGTAGCTCCCATAACTCCCACTTGTTGTGGGGAGAGACCTGGTGGGGAGTAATTCAATCACAGGGGCGATTTCCCACATATAGTTCTGGTGGTATTAAGTCCCATGAGATAAGATGGGTTTTTTTTTTTTTTTTAATAAATAAGAGGAAGTCCCTTTTGCTTGGCTCTCATTCTCTCGTCTGCCGCCACGTAAGACGTGCCTTTCACCTTCCAACATGATTGTGTGGCCTCTCCAGCCATGTGGAATTGTGAGTCCATTAAACCTCTTTTTCTTTATAAATTACCCAGTCTCGGGTATGTCATTAACAGCAGTGTGAAAACGGACTAATACAAGTGGAGAAGGGATGATAGACAACAGAAATAAAGATTACACCTTCTATAAGTCACTCCACATAGCGTGAAAAGACCAACCTCCTTGCACATCAGTTGTTTTAACACTGAGAAGTACAGGGCCTTTCAGTGAAAGGCAGAAAAACAGTCATGCACAGAATGATCAGTGTTCACAGGTATGCATGTTAGAAAAAGCTTTCCAGTCTCAATCCATTATTTACAAGGCAAAATTAAGATGAATATTTCTCACATCTCACTAAGAGCCCAGTCCAGGAGTTGAAAGTAAGCAGGAAAGACAGCAGTATTTTCACAGGATAGTGCCGAATCCGTTAGCTTCTTTTGAAGGCTTCAGAAAGGTCTTTGCTGTATATCTTCCTCCAAGACAGTCTTCTAGAAAACCTGTACCCATGATGTATGTTTTCTCTTTAATTTGTTCTGGAATATGAACCTGGTGCACAAGAATTTAGTAAGACGTCTCTTTATTCTAGTCCGGTGTCTGCTGTACCCTTTCCTCTTACAATTTATTTGAAACAGGTGATGTTATGAAGTCTTAAATAAAAGACAGGCAAGGAGAAATGAGGTGTCCTCATCTCAGAACTGTCTCATTCGTCTGTCAAGTATTCCTTCTTTTTCTTTTTTTTTTTTTTTTGAGATGGAATCTTGCTCCGTCGCCCAGGCTGGAGTGCAGTGGTGCGATCTGGGCTTACTGCAACCTCTGCCCCCAGGATTGAAGTGATTCTCATTTCTCAGCCTCCTGAGTAGCTGGGTTTACAGACATGTGCCAATATGTCCAGCTAATTTTTGTATTTTTAGTAGAGATGGAATTTCACTATGTTGGCCAAGCTGGTTGACCTTAAGTGATCTGCCCGCCTCAGTCAACCAAAGTGCTTGGATTACAGGTGTGAGCCATCACACCTGGCCCCTCATTTTTTATAGCAGTATCTCTATCATGGTTAAATGGACTGTCTCCTTTTTAATTATGAGTATTTTACCTTCTTTTGTAAGGGTGCTCTAGTTCGTCTAGGCTGTCATTGCTATAATTATGTAATGTTGATGTTTATTTCCGGTAATTTTAGGAATAGTATGAATGCACGTTGTATTATTAATGCCAAGATATCAGCAAGACTGACTGCTTCCCCGGGGACATGTCCAGTGGTAATAAACAGGCATTATATATCAGTTATATACATGCCCCCTCCACTGCACACGTGCACAGAACTCAATAAAATGAAAAAAAAAAAACAACAAAAGTGGCAATTACAGATTTTCTCATCCCACTTTTTACCGTTCCCCACCAGTGGAGCTGAATGAAGGGGGGCAACAAAGGATTATAATCCGTCAATTCTGAATGTGGTGGGAGATGAGGACAGCAGTGGAATACCTATGAAACTCTGTATAAGGTCTATCTCAACAACTATCAGATGATGCCTCTGGGTGGAACCTGATAAAAACCAACAAAACTTGCTGGTATCTTTGTTTCCCCTGATGACCTGAAGGAAAATACAGCTAGGAGAGGTGAGTGCAGGGTTTTGTTAACCAAAAAATAAAATCTACATCTGTTTCAGACCTGTAAGGAAGGAAGAGAAGAGGCTAACAGAGAAGAAAGTGTCCCTACCTGACAAAACTTCACTTCAATTGTTAGTATAATCCAGGATAATAAAGAGCTTGATGGTTAAGCACAGTGGGAAAATATCTATCTTCCCATTTCAGACACTGACTTAATAACCTATCACCAGAATATGCACGCAACTACACACTCTTAACAGGCATCTTAAAGGTAAATTCATTAAAATGCATTTGGATTTTTAAAATTAATTTTTTAAGTGTATCAGCATTTTTTTCTGTTAAAAAAAAAAAAAGGATCTCAACTGAAAGTGGCTTAAACAACAAAGACATATTATCTCCCAAGCACAAGTGTTGGGGGATAAGATGCTTCCAAGGCTGGTGCAACTACCTAATAATGTCTTGAAAGCCCCAGCTCTTCCCATCCTTCCCCTCAGCCATCACCAGGGTTGACTTTTCATGATCACAATGGTGCTGCCATTGCTCCAGGCATCATATCCTTACTAATCTTATACAAAGGCAGAAGAATTGGTAGTTTCTCCTCATACAGCTGTTTTTTATCATGAGGGAAACATTTCCAGAACTCACCAAGCTGACTACAGTCAGACCCTATTCTCAGGTTTCCCTTCAGGTCCCATTGTGTCAAATGCCCATTATCCTTTGGCTATAGGGGCTTCAGAAACCACTGAATATTGCATCTTTCATCTTTATACTGGAGGATAGCTCTGCAGGCAAAAAGGAGCCTTCTTGGTGGGCAATCAACTGCATCCATACCCAGTTTTTACAATTAAAATTTAAATTGTTATACTGAATTAAGAGCAATGAAAAGTCTTTATTCTGTAATTAAAGCAAACTTGATTCCAATTCTCATTTTTTTTCTTATCCCTTAAAGAGACACAGATGTTAAGTGTACTGACTTGACATATGTATATATGCAAATTTGTGATGCCCAGATGTAGAAACTGGCTTATAAATAAGTTTCTAAAGATAGCAGAAAATATATGGCTTGAAAGTTGACAAACTTCATGTTGAGTTGAATCTAGAACAAAATAAAAGCTGTCTCTCTTAGAGAATATAATAGCAAAATAGCAAAACTACAGCAGTTGGGGCAAATTTTGATTTTACCTACAAGTTGTATACCTATGTGACTTATTTAGGCCTTAGATGAAAAAAACAGGCAGCAATGTCTGGATTACCACTGAAAGGATTGGGAAATACCAGAGGTTCTGCCTAGCATGAAGAGTCTATTGGTTTGCTCTTATAAACCTATTTTGTGTTTACCACTTCCAGGAGGTCAGAGCAAAATTAATTCCTCCAATGGTGAGATGAATTAATGGATATGTGGAGAAAAAACGGCAGTTTTTTTTTTTTTTTTTTGAGGGGGACTGAGTCTCACTCTGTCACTCAGGCTGGAGTGTAGTGGCATGATCTCGGCTCACTGCAAACTCCGCCTCTCTGGTTCAAGCAATTCTCCTGTCTCAGCCTCCCAAGTAGCTGGAACTACAGGTGCATGCTGCCACACCTAGCTAATTTTTTGTATGTTAGTAGAGATGGGGTTTCACCATGTTGCCGAGGCTGGTGTCAAACTCCTGAGCTCAGTCCATCTGCCCACCCTGACCTCCCAAAGTGCTAGGATTACAGGCATGAGCCACCTCATCCGGCACTTTTTTGTTGTTTTAATTGGAAACTACTTAAACTTTTTTAAACTCCTCTTTAAAAATTTAAAGAATGAAATTGGATTTGAAGTAAGCCCATTTTATTTAAAATGTGACCAAATCACTAGCAAAACCACAAGCCTGAGACTTTCTTGCAGAGGTAAAACATTCTACCACTTAACTGTCCACATCTAAATTTTTCTAAGATAACCACATTAATTCCTTATGCATTCAGTACGACACCTAAAAGATGAACCCAGGAATTTAAGGAAGAGCCTCTCAAATATAACTTCAATGTGGGGGAGAGATGAAAGGAAAATACAGCAAGTGGAATAAAGAGAGACACCTTTTTTTATGTCAGTTTAGAAGCACTATTAGTATCTAATTACAAATTAATGGGCTATTTATAAAGTATCTACTAGCACTGTAGGGTGCTGGCTATAAAGCACATGAACTCATGAAACTTCACAGCCTAGTGGAGGTAAAAGATGTTAAACAAATAATCACATAAATGATATAATTGGTGATTATGAGATGAGTAGTATGAAGGAAAAAAGATAGGCTGCTAGAGAGAGAGAGAGATTTAATTTAAAAGAATGAGGTCAAGAAAGGCCCCAGCAAGGGAAAGACCTATTAGTAGGGTGACTGAAATTCTCAGGTTACAGTTGTTGAACTAGAACAATTTAAATAACATCCCCTTTTCCTCTAAATAGTGTCCTGGTTTGGATGATAAATGATGTGATTCCCTACCTTTAAAGTTAAGCTCTAAAAATTTAATAGGCATTCACTAACAGTAAGAGATAACAGTGTTCCTATACATGAATTAGTTTGTTGAAACCCTGAAGGTTCAGAGAGCCTGGTGAATTTGGAGAAATGACAGAAGACTAGCATAGCTGCAAAGTAACAAAAAGAATGTGTCTAGACAGGGCTGGACAGGTCAGGGCCACCTAACGTCATATTATGGACACTGGACTTCATTCAATCTTAAGAGCAAGGTGAAGTCTCGGAAGAACTGTAAGTAAAGGGGTAACATTATCCAATTTTAAGTCAAGAAAAAGTCTCAAGCTCTTTTGTGGAGTGTGTATTAAAGGAAGGCAAATATTGAACAGATAAGCCAGTTTGGACCCTATTGCAGGAATTCAGAGTATAAACGATTGTGGCTTGAGTTAGGAGGCAGAAGAGGAGAGAACAAATGTGACAGACTCAGAACTTTTTTTATATCTCAATGAAACAGAACTTGGCAGACAACTGTACACTGGGTGAGGGAGCAGGAGAACGAGCAACTGAAAAGCACCTACTCAGTGCATGATGTTAAGAGCAACTTGCCTGGCATCTGGGAACTTGTATTTTGTGAAGGTTTATACCATTCCCAGAAATGCTAAGAGTGGCTCACTCTGCCTGAACTGTTTGTACAAACATCATTTGTGTTGAACTCCTGTTTCCTTATGAAAGTCTGGAATGTTGGCATGTGCCCAGCAGAAAGTGTCTACAGGACCAGCCTCCAGTAAAAACCTTGGGCTTGGACTGGGTATGGTGGCTCACATCTGTAATCCCAGCACTTTGGGAGGCCGAGGCCGGCAATCACCTGAGGTCAGGAGTTCAAGACCAGCCTGGCCAACATGGTGAAACCCCATCTCTACTAAAAACACAAAAATTAGCCGGGCATGATGGCACACACCTGTAATCCCATTTACTTGGCAAACTTGGGAGGTTCAAAAATCGCTTGAACCCAGGAAGCACAGGTTGCAGTGAGCTGAGATCGCATCACTGAACTCCAGCCCGAGAGGCCAGGGGAGACTATCTCCCAGGAAAAAGAAAGAAAAGCCACCTTGGGTTCTGAGTCTCTAAGGAGCTTCCTTAGCTGGGAACATCTGCAGGTGTTGTCAAGCTTGCTGCTGGAGGAACAAGGTGTAGCCGGTGTGACTACCGGAAGAGGATCCTTCACTGCTTGTCCCTGCTTCCCCAGACTCGGCCCCACGAGCTTTTTCCCTTTGCTGATTTTGCTGTTTAACCATTCACTGTAATGCATCACAGGCACTGAATAAAACCATATGCTGAGTCCTATGAGTGCTCCAGTCACTCATCAAACCTGAGGGTAGTCATGGGGACCCCTAACACAATGATCAAATTCCTAAATGTAGGCTGAAGAGCTAACACAGAAATGAGGTTAAACAAGAGGGGCTGAGCAATTGGAATAAACAAATATCTCAGGGTTATGCCTTGAGGGGCTAGTTTAGTCTAATACTTACTAAATTATTAATATTAAATGCTCTACAAATTGGTATTCCCATGGCTCAAGCTCTGGAGCTGTTTCTTCTGAATCCCAGAGATATAAAGTCACCATATCAGGAAAAATCATTGCTGATAAAGGTATTTTCTTGACGTTCAGGTCAAATTTCCTGGGTGCCAGTGTCCCAGCTCTATCCTGTGCCAAGAAACAAGTTTGAATCCCCGCAGCCGTGGGCCACACAGGACATAAGAGGACTGTAAGAGAAGAGGAGATTGAGACCTGCCCACATCTGAGGAAAATCATGCCAAAGGCTGAGGGAGTGTTTGCAGATTTTTGTGCTGAATGAAAGGTGCCTTCTTGTCTTGTGAAAACCTAGCGTTAGCCATTGTCTAAGTATTCTGGATGGAAATGAGCCAGCACTAAACACAGAGAAGTGAGTTTTGAGAAGTTTGGAGTGATGGTGTTTGTTGATTATTCATGACCACTCCAGCTTTCAAATGATTTACTCTCTACTACTAGATCTAAAAGTAAGTTCTTCAGAGAAATTCTTCTTTAAAAAAAAGACACTGTAGCAATACAGACAAAATAAAATCCAAATGTTAGGATAATTTTAACATTGACTCCACCCCACTATCTCCTATTTTCTTTTCATTTTGATATTGAAAAGCTTGCTCAAATGGTGTTGTCTTTTACCCTATGAAATTTGCAAGTAACATTTTTGGTTAAGTCCTCTTCCTGATAGGCACATCTTCAGGGAAAAGCAATACTTACCTTATCTTTATTTTTATAATAAACTAGCATTATAAACTGCCCAAATAGTCAAGTTATAGTGCTAGACATTAGCAGAAAGTAAAAAATAGCAATAGCCCTTTTTCTTTAAGATTTGAACATTGGAAAAAATCACTGCTTTGAATAAAAGGTCTTTCTTCCAATCTGAAGTTCCCAAATCACTTAGCACACATTATCCATGTAATTTCCCACTAGTTCTAAGCAGAAGAATAGCCCTATGCTTCTTATTTTAGCAAAAGTAACTAGGCAAAGCACATTACAGGAGAAACAAATAAATATTTGCCAAAGAAAGCTGAGGGAAGCTGAGGTCTTCCTATTGCGCCATTCATCTCTTTATCCAACAAACATATTAGGTGTCAAGTACTGGGAACTCTGCTTGTTTCTGGGGATACAGAAAGAGTATGAAACACAATTTCCATTGCCCTTTATCTAAAAACTGTCCCTCATGCCTTTGTCACTACTAACATGACCTGACAATTATAATGGCAAGATTTCTTGCAGTAAGAGAAATAATATGTCTCCATATTTATGAAGAAACTCTTCTTTTTCCTTAAAGTTCCCTGCTATTGAGATGACATAGAAGCTGGAATTAGGTCACTCCCTTTTTGGTGGAATCTCATTGTAGTTTTTGTTTTGTATTTGTTTTAAACAACTTTACTGAGGTCTATTGAATATACCATAAATTAACCAGGCTTCCTAATTTTTATTTTTTAGAAAAATTTATTTAGAAAAATAAATGCTGATCATAAATTTCAAATTATCTAGATGTAGGTCAAGGAGGAAACAAAAGCCCCAATATTCCCATCCTAGCATTATTTTTGAAAATGTTTTTCCACATTCTTACTATAAACATGGGCATTTTTTGAATATTTAAAATAAAATATGTACACACAAAAGTATAAATAATCATTAGGGTACAAGTCTTCTGTATTTTAACACCACTGCAACTTGTTTCCAGATCAAAAAACATAATAAATATACCGCAAACAGAATGTTACTTTTCTGCAACTTCCCGTCAGTATATATTCACTGACATTGCATGGCTTTCATAAATTATTTAACCACTTAATGATCATTTAGGTAATTTCCAATTTTTCATCACATAAAGAATCATATGACAAATGTCTTTGTACATATAATTTTCTTCTGTTTTGAATAACTACTCCTAGGATACAAACTTCATTGGTTTCATAGGAGAGGTTAAGTGGTTTGCCTGAAATATATGTCAGGATCCTACTCCTAGCATCAAAAAGAAAAAAAGGAAAAAAAAACAAAATGAGATGAGAGACAGAAAAAAGGAAAAGAGGAAGGATGAAGGAGAAAGTGAAGAAAGGGAAGAAGAGAAGAAGAGGGAAGGGAAAGAAATTTCTTTAGCAGGTATGTATTTTTTTCTTTCAGCCACACAAGAGTGTTAAACTGAAATGATCTTTAAGATCAACAATGGGTTCTGCCAAGTTTCCCTTTCTTACAACAGGCCTTCACATGGGAGCCACACAGCTTCTATGACTGGAAGACCTTAAAATAATGAGAAAGGGAGAGGAGAGAGTTTCCCCCTGAATCACAGGTCCTTTTCATTTTCAATACCTAAAGTAGGACGCTCCAATCTATGCATGTCACTGGTGCTTTTCAAATGACTCAACGACTGTGCTGCTGACTTTTTTAATTTGGTGAGTACTGTTTGCAGTGTGCCTGAGAGCAGGGTGGATTCCTAATTCATATAATGCATTGCTGAGAATGATCTATGACAGTGAGACACAAAAACCCAAATGCAAGTCATTTCTCATTGAAAATAATTTGAAATAGTATTTTGACAGTGAAAGGGAGACACTAAGACTACACAGGATAAAAAGTAGGAATAGTTATTTAGATATTTAGTTATATTTGCATGATCATCTAAAGTAGGTTTCCCAGGTCCTTGTGGGGCTAACTAGCATATGATGAAAAGAATAGTGGCTTCCTAAAATCACCCCAAAAAGGATTTTTAAGAACAAAATATATGAATGTTATCAAATAAGTGCCATTGAAATCCAACCTTATTCAAAGAAGAAATGCTACAATTCTTGCTTTTTGCAAATATAAATAAATGCTAAGTAGTAAATACCAAAGAATTATCTGTACCATGAGGTAACTGTTTTAGTGGCCAAAGGTTGCAATGAACAAGGTTCTTCCAATTTCTGAGGAATCCATCTTCTATATGGTAGGCCAAATAACATCATCCTTCACCCCTTTACCCCCCACACCAGGATGTCTTTATCCTGATCCCTAGAACCTGTATTATTTTATATGGCAAAAGGGAGTTTGCAGGTGTGACTTTGTAATGGGCAAACTATCTTAGATTACTAGATACGCCAATATAATCACAAGTTTCCTTAAACATAAAAGACAGTAGAATAACTTTCAGAAGAATGGAGAGACACAATTTTACTGGCTTTAAAGACAGAGGGAGGGGCCAGGCATGGCTCGTGCTTTGGAAAGGCAAGGTGGAAGGCTAACTTGAGGCCAGGAGTTTGAGACCAGCCTCGACAACACAGCAAAATCCTGTCTCTACAAAAGGATAAAAATTTAAAAAATTGGCTAGGTGTGATGGCACATGACCATAGTCCCAGCTACTGCAGAGGCTGAGGTAGGAGGATCAGTTGCCTAGAGCCCAGGAATTTGAGGCTGCAGTGTGCTAAGTATGGCACCACTGCATTCCAGCCTGGGTGACAGAGATGCTGACACAAAACGAAATAAAATGAAATTGGAAGGGGAGATCCACTAGTCAAGGAACATGGAACCTCTAAAAGCTGAGAAATTCAAGAAAATAAATTCTCCCCTAGAGAACCTTTGGAAAGAAGTGTAGCCTTACAGACAACTTGAATTTAGAGTAATGAAATCCATTTCAGACTTCTTACCTACAGAACTCTAAAAGAAGTCTGTGTTATTTTAACTCTTAAGGTTGTGGTAATTTGCTATGGTGGCAAGAGGACACATACCATTTCTCCATCATTAAGACTGAGAATTGAATCCACTATAGTCTCCAATCCCTGTGCTAAAGAGGAGACTGAGCAAAAAGAAAATGCTTATAGACCAAGAACAATAGGTGTGCCAATGCACTTAACCAGCAAGACAAATGGCTTCCTCACCAATATTCACATCCTGGCACTCATGTCACTTTGCCCGCCAGACCAAAGCTTTTATGCCAACAACTGCCAGTGCTAATCATCCTCACTTTGCAAGACCTGCCCCCAAATCACTCACCCTAGGCTTTTAAAATTATAAATACACTTCCCATTTTCCCTTTTTTGAGAGACTAACGAAGACTTCTCAAGTTGGGATCTCTTCTACTACAGTAAGTCTAACAAACTTAGATTTGCTTGACCAATAGTTTTTCTTATTTAGTGTGTTGGTCACATGAAACATGGGGCATTTCTTCCACTGGTATAACTGAATATGTTTTCATATAGTGGTAAAGATTGAGGGGCATGGACCCAGAATATACTTAGACTACTACTATGCTGAAGAGAATAAATATAAAAATGAAGTTACAGAAATAAAAACACACATTAATACCACGATGTTTCCCATTTTTTTAGATTATATAAATTTTGCATGTATTTGTTAGCGATGCTGGGATAGAGTTACTCCAGCAACTAATTTGCTTGGCTTATGGTGCAAAGAACTGAGGAAATTCAATCTGGAGCTGAGAAATGGAGAAGAAATCCCAGGAATATTTTGCAGGAAAGTACACGGGGGTGGCTTTTTCCGCACTTTACAACCTTGTATTTCATAACATTCAGGCTGAACAAATATGTTGCCTTAGTAGAACCAGGTCTAGTTCTTTGCAAACGTTTTTTCAAGAGTGTTCCTCCTAAGCCTACAGCATATAACATCCTTTATGCCTCTCTCCCAGATTTTGCTCCCTCCAGTAGTTCCTGGTTAGCAGTCACAGATCAAAACACAGAAGTTCAACCCAACGCAAGCCCCAACTTCATACAAAACAAGAAGGCTCCCAGTGTGCCTTAAAGCATTTGGACATTGCCCACTAAAAAACAACTGCTTTTCTGCACGTGGAATTTAGGTTTTGTTCCCGTTTTTGTTTTATAACTCTTAGGAAATAGCAAGAATACATGGTACATTCATTTAACAAGCTCAGAAGGCAATGAAGAAGAGTTACAATCCATTAGATCCAAATTACGTATCAGTTGGAACTGGGTTTTCAGTAGTGAACATCAACATTTAATCCGTAAAGAGGAGCTAATGAGATATTTGAAAATGAAATACATGCATCGGTAAATGTAGAGACTTAGCTAGGATTAATGAAATGCCAGAGTGTTACCAACAAATACGAGAAGTATTTCTTTTGGATGTATTTACTTAATACAAACATCAATTTTACTTTTTCAAGGTATTTTCTCTCAGTTCTATTCCTTAAAGACTTTGCTTCTCTCTGGAAATTTTTCTCCAGAATGTATTTTTTTTTTCCTGATATTGTAACCGAAACTGAGAACACACCCTTAAAAGAATCTTGGGAGGAAAATTAGCATTAACATCATTTATGAAATACTAACAAAATAACAGGATAACTACTATTTATTGATAACCTACTGTATATCTAGAGCCTATTTTAAGTTAACTATTGCTATAGTTTGGATATTTACCCCCAAATCTCATATTGAAATGTAATCCTCAATGCTGGAGATGGGGCCTGGTGGGAGGTGACTGGATTATGGGGGTGGTTTTCTCATGAATAGTTTTTCACCATCCCTCTTGGTGCTGTCCTCCTGACAGTGAGTTCTGAGGAGATCTGGTCATTTAAAAGTATGTAGGACCTCCCCCTTCCTTGCTCCTCCTCTGGCCATGTGACACACCTGCTCCCCTTTGCCTTCCTCCATAATTGTAAGTTTCCTGAGGCCTCCCAGATTCCCAGCTGATGCCAGCATCAGGCTTCCTGTACAGCATGCAGAACCATGAGTGAATTAAACCTCTTTTCTTATTGAATTACTCTGTCTCAGGTATTTCTTTATAGCAATGCAAGAAGAGACGAATATGATTCTCTTAACAGGTGGGATTAACAGGTGGATATCTTCAGTTGCCAATTCTGTTAATAGGAAATGATGATTATAATGACGTAGATATAACTGTATCTGGATAGTCATGTGCATATTCTTTCTCAATCCCTTTAACTTCTCATTGCTTCTCCGTATCACCCCTCAAGACTTTTTTTTCTTTCAGCCAGAACAAACTTCCAGAATTCCATTAAGGAGGCAAACCATGGGCGCAAAATCCTTTCTATACTGCAAAGTATTTTTTGTCTTGGTAATATATATTTAATCATGCAAAGAACAAAAGGGCAAGTTATTTAGCAAGTCATAATGTTCTTTCTTGTTTTTTATAAAAGAGGCAGGGGAAAGATGTGGGAGATCTAGATTCAACAGTGGGCATCAGGATTTCCATACTTACAGTCATGTTATGGTATTTTCCAAACAAAAGACAAATCATCATCTAGTTCTTTATTACTCAAAATGTGGTCCAAAAGCCTGCAGCAGCATGTGCATTACCGTGAACTTCATAGAAATGCAGAGCCCCAGGACCTACCCACATTTTAACAAGGTGCTCAGGTGATTTGCACACACATTAAAATGTGAGTGCAATGACCTAGTTTCTTCTTATACAGTTTTAGAAGGCCACATGTAACAGAAATCAAGAATAATGCAGAATTTCTCAATCTTAATGTCCATTAGACATCAGGGCAGAACATGACCAACAAAACATCCAGAAATAAACTCCAAGGTTTTGAATGTTTTAAAATTTCACAAGTGGTTATGATACACATGTAGTTAGTGTAGAAAACTAGATGATAAAGTGTGAAGAATCATGCTTCCATTCAGATAAGAAATAACTATACACAAACCCTAAATGATTCCAGGTTACAAACCCTAAATGATTCCAAATTCACTTCTCAATCCTGAAATTTGTGAAAGAAAACAAAGAGCAATGACAATGAACTCTGAATGGATTCAGTGAGAAGAACATTGAAAAAAAATGCCTTATTTTCACTAGGAAACCTTAGACTTTCAATATGAGCGTTCTATTTTTTCAGCTCTAAAAGTTAACTCCCTTATCAATGCCAAAATTTCACATCAAAAGATAGTTTATTCAAATACATTCTGGAACAAATCCACATCTCTTAATTCAATAATCAAGCCAAAGATAACAATTATTTAGGAAAATGACATGTAAGAATCTTGATAACAGACTATCTTTCATCCGTCTTTATAGCCACAACACTGTGCATGGAGATTATACACTGAAGTTATGTTTGAATTTAACTGAACCGGTTGAAAATATGCCTATAGATGAGTATTACTACTAACTCTTCCAAAAATCTACAATCATGCCATACACTTGCCCATGATCTACTTTACCATATAACCCTTTTATTTGGATTACTGATGAAAGATGGTAGAATATTTTAATGGAAACCTTTATAATTATGAAAACAAGAAAACACACTACCTCTATAATTACATGTTGAATGTGCTCAAAGTATAGTAGACTGAAGATTCAGTGCTAGGCAACTTATGGAAAAGGAGCCATTGTTAAGACTTTCTTCTTCATACAAAATCTGATTCCTGAGGAGATCTTAAGGAAATTCCTCCTCAGTATTATTCCTTATCCCATCAGATGGTATTATTTATACACCACTATAATACTAAATACATAGACTATTCCAAAATCATTTTTATTGCTAATCATAGTTATAATAATAGCTAATTCTTCTTGCATACTAGGTCCCAAGCACTGTGTCTCTAAACACATGTACTCCTAAATCCTACTGAGATGGACGATACGAAGATCATGGCACCCTCCTAATCCTACACATAAACTGAAATTCAAAGATGTTAAGGAACTTGTTCGACGTTACACATCCATCAAGTGGACTAGCTGAGTGTCAAATACAGATAGTCAGTTCAAGTGTTTCCATTCTGAATCTCAACTCTATGTCTCTACTTTTACTTACTGAAATCACTAAATGTTAAAGAAGGTGCCAGCACTAGCAAAAGAGAAGCATTTTGAGCAGATAAAGAAAGTACTTTCGAGGCAAAGTTTATCTATGAAAACTGCTTAAGCCAGGGGTTTTCATACTTGGGAATGCATCAGATGAACGCAGAGGTCCTGAGAATTTGCATTTCTAACAAGCGCCTAGCTGATGCTGATGCTGTCACTACAGCAGAGAGCAGGAATTCCTTCTCACCATCGATCATTTGCAAACTGCAATAATCACATTTCACGATTTATGAACATAAGTCACTTCTCGTTTCCAATCTTTAACTCCCCTTCATCACCACCTTCAGAAAAAATTCAAACTGAAAAATAATTAAAAAAAAAAAAAACAGTAAGCCCTATTCATTTCATTTTCTACCACAGCTTTCAAAGGAAAGGTAAGCTCAAATTGTCCCTTTCCTACAGTCACAGATTTAGCCATTTCCTGCGTTTAAATTTAAAGTGGAAAGCCTCCTGCGTGCCACTTTTGATAACAAATAACTCAGGACACTCTTCAATGCCACTTCTTCAATTATATTTTCTTTACTGCTCAAACAAGATAAATGAGGGGGAACCCAAACAATTTTTCATAGGTCAGAGATTCTGTGCGCCCAGGGCAGGCAGAGTTTGGTTAACAATACAGCAACAGCTCTTCTAAAATTACAAGCTAGACTTTTTTTCCCTCCTCAGGCTTTTAGTCGATTTCCCATTCACAGCACTGAGCCTCCCTTTAGTAAAAAATAATTAACAGAAGGAATCACTCAATCTTCCAGTTAAAAAAACAAGGAGGTACTTTTAGAAAGGCAAGCGATTGATTTGCAGGCGCTCAGGGCTGAGTGATTTTCTTATTTAAATTGAGTAGAGAGGGGGGTGCATGTGTCTATAGAAAGAAATACCATGCTTCTCTCTTCACTAAAACAATTTTAATAGTTCGTTGTTGGAAAGTTCATTTTTAAATTGGAACGAGTGATGCTCTGATAGGTTTAAGTGGCTTAAAAAGTCGGTGATAGATTTTATGAATACTTCTTACTCTTAGAAATTTATACTGAAAAGAGAAACTTGGAAGAAAGATATAAAAGTAAAAAATAAGAGATTAAATTAAGCATGAACGTTGGCATTTCAAATGCAGTATGGTCCCCTTTAAATTTTGAGCATGAACAATTATTCCATGCTATAGTCATGGCTGAGACATTAAGTAAACCAATTATATATAGTGTGGAATCATATCTAGATGTGAAAGTAAGGCAATCTACTATAACAAAATATAATATTGTTAGCTGGATATGGTTAAAGATGTCAGAAATTATTGTGAACCATGAGAAACAATTTCAAGTTGAAAGAAGACAATCACCCATTTCTTTATTAGCTAAATTTCTGCATAAATCTGAAGACGGTCCCTAATGTTGTTCTTTGTTAAAAAGAGGTAGGGGAGAGGGATGTGAAGATAAAACAGGTGTGACCCTGTCTAATAGAGTAACCATCCCCATTATGAGATTGGTGGCACGCGGAATTCAGTAGCAGAAGAATCTTAACAGGCGCTACCAGAGTTTGTGTGCAGAATGGCAGCTTTAACAAGTCAAAAGAAATTCAGCCCTAGAGAAGATCAATACCTTATCACTCACATCATTAAAAAGTGGACTGGACAAAGCACTAGAGAATCAAGCATAAGGAGCAATCCCCATGCTGCCAGAGAGTAAAGGGATGGGTGAGATCATCAGATGTAACAGACATTTCCCATCTTAATTTCTATGATTCCATAGCACTAGTAAAGCCAAGAAAACTTCACTAAGGAAAGAGTGAGGTTGCAGGCTGTCTGCCAAGGTCTGTGACTTCACACTGGCTTTCTCAAAATAACAAGTGGGTGCAATTTCAACACACGGTATGGAGGACCCAGGCCTGATGCTCCCCCACCTCAACTTTAGTGTATCTTTTAGAGAGCTCCCATTAACTGCCCTTTCATGCAGATTCCAAAGCTTAGTCACACACCTTCTGGGGTGCCTAGACACTCCAACATTGCTGCCAGACTTCTGTCAACTCACAAATGTAAAAGTATAAACCTTTAGTTATAAACAAGACCAGAGATACACTTATGGTAGGTAGATGAACCTCCCTTTTAGAGAGCAAATATCTTCACTATGCCTGTCAAGTTAAAAAAAATGAGGAAGAAATACACTGAAACTTTTACCTCCTAATTAATCGGCACGATCTATAAATGTGGGTCAGTAGCTCACCTCTTTCTTCTCTTTGTCCCACTTTGACTGTTTGCAATTGCCACCATATGTAACTTTGATTAAGTGTTCTGCATTTCATTAGGAGGCCATAAGGGTTTAGGGGAAGGAGCAGTGAAGTTCCACAGCATAAACAAGCATTAACAGCAGAAGGCTCTTTATAAGGTTGGCTCTGTCAGCAAAGACTTCAAAGACACAAATCCCTTCCAATTTGAAGAGAAGAAGAGATACACTGCAACATTAGACAAGGGTTGTTTGAATGCATACATGTGAGCGGACTCATTTATAGCACATATCATGTGTCAAATCACATATTCATTGAGCCCCTATGTGCACAGCCTGTTCCAAATACTGTGGGAAATAATTAATTTTATAAATACACCTGTAACACCATATTAGTTTAATATTATTTTAAATATTGGGCTTATTTTATTTTATTTAGTAGAGATGGGGTCTCACTCTGTCACCCAGGCTGGTCTCAAACTCCTAGACTAAAGGAATGCTCCTGCTGCTGCTTCCCAAAGCCCTGGGATTACAGGTGTGAGTCTCCACATCGGGTCTTAAATGTTGGTGTTTTACCACTGCCGCGCACATTAACTTAGCTTTATTTAAAAATTAAGGACATTTCAACAATAAAACAAGGTCATACACTGGAAACTAAGCTTTGGTCTGAAATTAATTGTAAAGTCTACCTATTCCACTTCATTTGTTACCACTTCTTCCTGTGGTCAACCACAGACCACACTCACTTGGCCACTATGTGTTTGCCTATGCTCTCTTGCCTACCTCAGAGGCTTTTTATCTGTATATTTATTCATCAGGCTCCTGTTGAAAGATTGTTTCACCTGGAAGCCTCTCAAATAACAGCACTGTTTCCCTCTATAGACTCAAAGGAATGGGTGTATACATTTATCTAATTCTACTAACACTTCTCGTATTGCCTAGTCAGTTTCATTCCTTCCAGTGACTGTGGCTCCTCAAGGGCAGGATCTAATTACTATATGATGTATAGATATTTCCTCTTAATGAGGATTTGTTTTTTACTAGAATGTTTGTCAGTGATGGGTATGGAGGAAATGGCACAGATTAATGAAAGCAACACTTGCCCTGGAATAAAAAGGTGTGAGTTCTACCCTGGGCTCAGGTTTTATGGTAAGCTGCTGGACAAAGTAATGTCATTGTGATGAAGTTTCCTTGTCTATAAAATCAGGGTGATAGTAGATTACCCTCTTTATTAAATTGCTTTAATGTGATCATTAATATCAAAGTGTTCTTTAAACTGTAAAGGGCTGTCAAACCACCACTAAATGCATTTATTTTCTTGTAATTTTCATTGGGGGGGTATTTTAAGCAAGGTTTAATCCAACATCTGAAGTTTACTGAGCCTGTGCTGCCTTATGCCACAGAACTCCTGGGACTTGCAGTGAAAAACAGACGATGATAGCGTTAACAAAATGTGGGTGGTATCTATAAACTAAAGAAGTAATTATGACCAAGGATGTGAAAGTGAAACATATACTTTCACAGAAACATCGGCCATGGTCACAGTCCAGAGGCATGCAGCAGCTCACCAGCATTCTAGGATCCAAGCAATGTGTAAGCTGGCGAGTCTTAATGTCCTTCTTGAGATATGACAGCAGGAGCCAAGTCCAGACAGAGTCACTATAAATCTACAAAGCAAAACCCTCCTTTGCAATTCTTATTCATCTTTTGGAATTTATTACCAATGAAATATTAAAGCCCCGTCTCAAGACAACACAAAAGATAAAGCACTTTAGCCAGTAAACTTTAAGGTGAATGAAAAACTGTACTTTTTATAAATAATATATCCTTCAAATTCCAAACCAGCAAAAGAAAGCATTAAATTTTTTTAAAACAAAAAAATACGGGGCATCTCTGTTCACAGATGTGGAAGTTAAAGACCATGAACAAGTTTAGTTTTAGAAAAAGTGACTTGAGGCAATTCTGAAAGTCTCTCCAATGTTCTTTTCTTTCTTGGCTAAGGACATCACAGACACCTAAAGGATAAGAAATACAGTTGTCTGGCCTGAGTTACATATCAAAAAATGTCATCAACAGCTGTAGGGGAAAACACAGAATCTCAAACTCCAGCCGTCTAGATGCCTTTCAATTCACCTTGACAGGTTTTATCTCACTCTGTGCAGGACTGTGAACTCCTCAAGGTTATTCCAGACTGCTTTGTGCTGGGTCTACTGTGTTAAGCTTTTCAGGTACTTGTTACTTTAAAATGTATCTATGCTGAAACAATCCATAATTACAAAGTTATTTTTAAATCCCAAAAGGCAAATGAGTTCTTCCAAAATGCTGCAATGCTCACTTTTGAAATTACATCCAACTTTCAAACAGGTTCTCCTGGCGGTGTTCCTGTACTACATCTACTCACCTTTTAAGTTAATGAAGATTTAACATGAAATGAAAATCACTGGCACAAAACAAAAGCAACAGAAATTTGTGACAAGAAATCACGAAGAGGAAAGGCGGCACCGGTTCTGCTAAGTCAAGCCTACACATGTGTGCAAAACACAGGGTGACTATATGCTTTGTGATAATGACTTTATGCTTAGAATCAAAGCAGCAAAACTTCAATATTTCATGTTACCACAGTGGCTTGGCAGGCTAAAAATTTAATAAGTGCTATATAAACTAATGGCAGTGCTTCATACTAGGGGGGAAAAGGGATGCATAAGAGCATTCTAATGGCTGCTAATGAAACTTAAAAGAATATAGATCATCTTCTCTTGAATTAAATGACTCACTCTAAATAAGAATAGTTAGGACACATAATCACGGCCCACAGCTGAGTCTGCAGAAGATTGTGATGCAGAGCTGATGATTATGTGAGGCTCTCAGGAAAGGAGAGACTACTGAGTAAGGGACCTGCGTGAGGCAGTAGCTGGAAGGGGTCTGTTAACACAGCCAGCATGGCCCAACTCCTCTCCAGTGTGAGAGTCAACGGTTATAAATAACCTAGGATTAGGGCCCTGGAAGAGGTAGAGGTAAAAAGAAGAAGATAAATTATTTGGATTCTAAAGGCAAAATTTAAGTGTCATTTGCTCCATAAAATCTTTCATGATCATCCCAGTCGACTCACACAGATCTCATTCAAATTCCTGGGCATTTTCTCTTCCATTCATTTGGAACATTTAAGAAGCTGGTTTTAGTGCTGACTATCATACCAATTTGACTGCCTTATATATTTAACTAGATCAATAATTCTTCCTGGAAGAATATTTCTCTCTCCCCTCCCTCCCTCTCATTTTCTCCCCCCTCCCTCTCTCCCTCCGTCCCTCCGTCCATCCGTCCGTCCGTCCTTTGTAGCCATCCACAGAATTTAACACAATACCTTCCTTTTATTCATTATTCAGTGATTAGAAGGTAATATTTAGAGTCTTAAGCAAGAGGTTGGCAAGCATGGTCTGGGGAGGTATGATGTTTAATAAATCACTTTTTCTTCAATGCTTCCTTATTCTCTTCAAGTGGACATAAAAATTGCTAAAGAATGATAATTCCAATGCATACACAGTTATCAGTTTCTGCACAATATATAAAGATTGACATATTGCTTTAATTGTCAATGCATGTTATTCCTAATTGTAACAACATCCGGAATCATCCTCTACCATCTAAATTCTAGTTTTACAGGAAACTTGCTTCCTCTGCCTGAAGAGACCAGGTTCAAATAAGCTTTGCTTTCAAACTTCCAATCTGGAAGCGAGAATCCTAACAGCATGAAATTATAATAAAAAGAATAATCAATATTTATAAAAATCATACTCTAAATGGAGTCTCTTGGGAAAAGATTTCAGCATTTCCCTAAACAAAATATGCCTTAGCATATTATTCCTTCAAACATGATGAAAAGTTCACATGCGTCATATTATAATGTTTATGTATCTGTTTATGTGTGTACACTATGTACCAAATGCTGCATGCCCCCCCATCAAGTTCATATATTAAAGCTCTAACCTCCAATATACTGGTATTAGCAGGCAAGGTATTTAGGAAAGAATTAGGTTTTAATGCATAATGAGAGTGGAGGCCTCATCGTGGGACTAGTGCCCTTATATGAAGAGACCAGAGGATATGGACTCACATACTCTCTGCACTTAAGCACTCAGAAAGGTTAGGAGTTGTCTACAAGCCATGAGAGGAGAACTCAGAATAAATCTACCTTACTGGAGCCTTCATCATGGACATCCCGGCCTGCAGAACTGTGGGAGATAAGTTTCTGTTGTTTAAGCCACCTAGTCTACAGTACTTCATTATGGAAGCACGAACAGCCTAAGATGATATATAAAAATGTATATGAGTATATAATGTAAATGTACAAAAATTGGCAGCTTTATATATCAAAGTGTACATTGTTTAGCTACTAGACAAAGCAAAGCTAGACTCTATGACGTCTCAGTACTCCCTCTGTCTCTCCTTACACACACCTTTGTGTAACTGAACTATAAATTTTGCTTTCTCCTCATTAAGTCACTGGTTTTCCTCACCTGGGTTATCACATAGATATTCTCGTGCAACAGAGTCCAGGGAGACTTAAAGATAGGGACAGGTCCATAGGAACACAGATGCACCGGGGGAGGTAGATATACCAGTGGAATTTAGTGCCGGACAGGGCATGCAAGCCAGAAAAAGCTACAGTGAATGCACCCACAGCTGTTCTAGAAAAGATTCATGCAGATGTCAGATAATGGAAGGGAGGGAACCGACAACACCATCTCTAGATATAGAATCAATGCAGCTCAGTCACTCAGTCTCTTAGGGTGGAAACAGAAGAGAAGATGATGTTCAGATCTCCAACTTGCGGGGCTCAGGAGCAGCTGCTGTGCCACTTAATAAACCAGGAGGGGAAAGGGGGTGGTGGACTGTTTCATCAGGTTGGTGGGGGTTGGACTAAAATGTAACTAAGCAATGCACACGGTGTCCTAGAAGACTGGAGAGGAAGTCAGGGTAGCTGTGTGACTATACGTTACTAGGCTTTGGTAATCTCCTGTCAAAGGAGCAGGTGGAAGGAGATGACTTATTCATTCCTCAGCTCAGAGACCACCATGCTAACCTTAGCAGTTCTACTTCCCCAGTCAGCAATGCAGGGAATCCAAAGAAATATCTATTTTTCTCAACATGGGAGGTAGCTATAAATATAAGGCCAGAGAATTTGCTTCTATCCTTTCTAGAGTTTTCCCAACCATCAAAGACACCTGCTGAATCATCCACTCTTGCACCTGACACACCAGAGACATTGCCTTTTGCTTTTCAGTGGTGCAGATGAAACACAGTGAGAAGGCAATTTGGGACGACTACAGGAGTTTACCAGCCACCATACCCATTCTAAACCACACCTGCTCCATTCCTCATCCTTCCTGCACCATTAGGCCATAGCACCTTTATAATCCAGGTGTATAACAGAAACACTCAAATTTTTCAGCTCTCTAGAGCTTCCGTTCGCCAATATAGTTCTAAAACTAATGGATTGATTGTGTAGACACCATGTCTGAGTGGCCACATGACTTCCAAAAGGGAAGAGAAACAGATCCCAAGCCAGGATCACGCAGGTACAGCCAAAAATAGATCAGACACTCCAGGGAAGTACTACAAGACAACTAGGGGGTTGACACAAAGCAAAAAATGAGTCACAAGAGAAAATTTTCTGTTAGCAGAAGATGACACGTACGGGGCACTTTGTATGTGAAAGGAGATGTATTCAAAAACGATGTGTACATAGCACTTGTTAGCAAGGGCTTTCACAAGGCAAGGAGATGGAGGAGAGCAGTCAGGAAGCCAGCATACTTATCCTCTTAAAGTTTTTTTAAACAGTAAAGGTTTGAGAGTATAGAGCGACAGGGTGTAAGTGACCAGATAGCAGCAGCCAGAGTGATTTGTAATCACTTAATCACTGGGAACGAAACATTATACAAAGAGTTAGGGGGGAGACAGCACAAAGCAGCAAAAGTCTTAAGTGACACTGTAATGCTTGCAATATGGTAAGAGAATGAACAATGAGCCTCTTAAAACAAGAAAACCAAAATAAAGACTGACAAACTTATCTCAAAAGGAAAACTAACCATAAGCATAAGGCAAATAAAATGACTCACATGAAGCACACATTTCAAAAAGTCCAGATATGACTCTTGGCCTAAATACTTCAGAAAAGCAACCTAAGAGGTCATAGGGATCCAGCAGTACCCACGTGTATGACAGTCTTCCCCTTGTTGCACCTGGGGCGCCTCTGATATATATCATCTCCTTTCTATGTAAACACAGACAAACTAGGGAACAAGGGCAGATGAATCAAAGGAACTCAAGCTGTCCCTGCAGTCCTAGCTTGGTTTACAGATACATTCCCAGCCTGCTCAGCAGGAAGCTAAGGTCAACAGACTGGAAGGTGGCACGGGGGAGCTTTCCCACTGAGCTGCAATTACAGAAACACTCTGCTTTAATAACCCCAAGCCTGGGCCCTGCAGAGACACACCGAGCACTCTCTGCCCTGGCGCTGCCTGCTGTGCTGTCCAGGAGAGCAGTGCTCACTAGGAGCTGGGTTCAGAGGTTCTTGGAAGATTTAAAATGCAGATAGGGCACCTGGACTTCCACAGCACAGGACAACAGTCATTCCAAAGTTGAGCCAGGACAGGGTCCTAAAACCCTCACCTGTTATACAGGTGAAAGGACCAGTGGACCCCAGCTCAGGTTGGAGTATCTCAAAATAGTTTTGTGATAGAGGTCTGCCATCATCCATACAGCACACGAGGAGTATTTGCTAGGCAACAAGGCACTATGCAGAGGATGACCTGAGAAACAGACAAACTGATACACCACCTGGTGCTCTTGTGAAAAAGCCTCATTTCCAACTGAAGATGACAACACATACATAAAATAAATATGCAAGGAGAGACAAGCAGTCAATCAATAACAAAGTTTGCCAAAGGAAAGCAGAAAAGAGGAGTGCACTATGAGATGTGGGACTCAAGGACGCTGTTATGAAAAAGATATGACTTTTGCTTAGAGGATGGTGAGTACGTGGGCTGATGGTGACATAGGAGTGATTGTTCCTGGCTTATGAACACTATGAACAGTGGTGAGGAGAAGAGGGTTGCTGGCTAGAGTTCAGAGATCGCTGTGGAGAGCAATGTTGCAGAGGAAGGTTAGGACCAAGTGCAGAAGGCTTTGAATAGATTCCATTATCTAGGCAGGAGGGATCACTAAGTTTTGAAGCTGGGGAGTGACTTAAAAGGAGTATGAAAGACATCATAGGTTTTTAGGACATGTCTTCCCAGAAATTTTCATCAACTCTTTTTTATCAATGGCATAAACTCCCAAAGAGGCATCTACTCCCCCATTCTCTTGCTCTAAATAGCCATGCTTCCTCACGTACATATAATCGATGTTTTTTTAGTCCAGTGTTCTTTCCAGCCAAGCTAGCTAGCCCCCATTCACATGGTTTTACTCACTCACCACTAGGTCCAGCATTTCCAACACATGGGACTTTTCAGAAACAGGATCACATGTTCTTCACCGAATACATCATTCTGTAAAAATTCTCTCTGGCCTATGGTCAGAAGGTATGATAATCTATTATACTTTAAGTTCTGCGGTACATGTGCAGAACGTGTGGCTTGTTACACAGCTATACACGCACTATGGTGGTTTGCATATCCATCACCCTGTCATCTACATTAGTGCTACCCCTAATGCTATCCCTCCCCCTAGCCCCCTATCCTGACAGGCCCCAGTGTGTGATGTTCCCCTCCCTGTGTTTGTGGGTTCTCATTATTCAACCCCCACTTATGAGTGAGAACATGCGGTGTTTGGTTTTTTTCTTGTATTAGTTTGCTAGAATGATGGGTTTCCAGCTTCATCCATGTCCCTGTGAGGGACATGAAATATCCTTTTTATGGCTGTATAGTAGGCCCCAGTGTGTGATGTTCCCCTCCCTGTGTTTGTGGGTTCTCATTATTCAACCCCCACTTATGAGTGAGAACATGCGGTGTTTGGTTTTCTGTTCTTGTATTAGTTTGCTGAGAATGATGGGTTTCCAGCTTCATCCATGTCCCTGTGAGGGACATGAAATCATCCTTTTTATGGCTGTATAGTATTCCATGGTGTGTATATGCCACGTTTTCTTTATCCAGTCTATCATTAATGGGCAGTTGGGTTGGTTCCAAGTCTTTGCTATCGTAAACAGTGCCACAATAAACATACGCGTGCATGTGTCTTTATAATAGAATGATTTCCAATCCTTTGGGTATGTACCCAGTAATTGGATTGCTGGATCAAATGATAATCTCTTCTTTTAGGTAAAAGACTTTCAGGAAAGACAGAATTCAAACACACTTCTGTTCTCCCCTGTTGCTGTTGCCAACTAGCACAAAAAGAAAATGCATGGAACAAATGATTGCACCAAATCAAAGGGTTCCCCCAAGCAAGTGATACTCAGCATCCCACTTATTATTTAGATAGCACAACTAGAGACATTTTCATTTTGATAACTCCAATTTTACTTGAGATAGAAAGTAGTAAGGTTTTATATGTATGTGATGAAAAAAAACACAATACAAGAATGTTTTCGGCACCATGAGATACAGATTGCAGTTTGACCAAACCAACTTCTAAAAACATCTCAAAGTTCTTCCGAGATTCAGGAGGTGGGAGAGTACAAAGAGGTGGAATACTTGGAATTTTCATATTGAAAATTATATTATACTAAAAATCTAAAAATGATCAGCACTTGGAATTCCAAGTACTGCCCTCCACTCTAATACAAAAGGGATTAAAAATATAATTCCTCGTTTCAAAAATGCATTTGAACTAATGGGACAAATTCAATTGCTAGGCAATTCCTACATAGCTTTAGGAACTGCCAACTCCATAAAAATTCAGCTAAATTAATAGTTTGGATAAAAAGAAAATTCTCAATGACCTTTATTC
Organism: Ateles fusciceps; assembly: GCA_036589455.1. Classification (NCBI taxonomy): domain Eukaryota; kingdom Metazoa; phylum Chordata; class Mammalia; order Primates; family Atelidae; genus Ateles; species Ateles fusciceps. The sequence continues at coordinate 1,177,197 of JAZHEH010000424.1, read as the reverse complement.
ATTCTATTGCTTTCTCTCAAATGTTGATTTGTAACAAATGAAATTCACTGTTAAAATTAAATATAGCTTGCAAAGCCAACACCATTAATCTTATTTGTTTCTATTGTTATTGTATGAACATTGGATTGCCATCATTGAGCATGGTCTGAACTGTAACTCATATTCCTTTTTTGTGTGCATGTTGTCTTTTTTATTAGATAAAAGCTCAACTGCAGGGTGGGGGAGGGTTTCTTAACCATCTCTCGATTTCCCCACGTGGAATTTGTTGAACATTCTTTTTCTTCTCTCTCCTTCTCCAGCACCAGTAAGTGTAGCAATAATCAAGGTGTGGAACATTAAGAACCTATACTTCAGTGACTCATGCTAATTATCTTGGTGACTTTAACAAACTGTTGGCAACAGACATTTTTTAGTTTAATTACTTTGTGATTCCACTGAAGACAGAGTCTTACAAAGAGCAAACTCATGGAGCTTTCTTTCTTCACCTTCCAATGCAAGAGAGATGGAATGAACCTACACATAAATATTTTTCCCTATAAAACAATCTCACTAATTTCAACTGTTCATCACAGGCTTTAGTAATTTAGATACAAGCCTTAGCTGAAGTCCACTTTTCTATCATATAGGATTTTAAAAGTCAACTATGACAATAATATAGAAAAGGTTGTTAAAAGAACTTTTAGGACCTTATAATAAAAACTAATTTTCTCATTCTCCTTAGTTCATTTATGTATGAAAATTTGATCTGCTAATTAAAACTAGTCTTACTTCCTCATTGAAGTAGAGCGCCAAAGAATCTCAGAAAAAAAATAAGCATTTAATTCTCAATGCATTACGCAATCATAAAATGCATTTTGTTTTTGAAAATTCTACAACCCCAAATTGTCACCAATTCTGCTTCCCTCACAAAAGGTCTGAACCTATGAAGATCCTGGCTATACATCTGCAATCTGTTAGAAGACAGAGTGAGACTATCTAAAAATAAAAATAAAAAGATAAATGAACAGGGAGTTTAGTGTGTCCTTTTGAGACGGTAACCTGACATGAGATGTGAACATGGATGTGAGGAAGAAGCTAATTCCTAATAGCCTCCTTTTGGTCTGATCTCTTTCTGTGCACAACCTAGCTCTACCATAGTTATTCCATTCTCCATAAACAAAAGCTTTGCACATGCTTTAATCTGTACATTGTTACCTTTTTGTAGCCCTTGAGACGTTTTTCATAGTAACTTTTCATGCTCAACAGAAATGGTTCACTACCCTTTGAAAACTCATTCTCATTAACGTTTCTTTCCTCTGACTTCTTTGACCAGCACAACTTTAAAACTCTAACATCACATCATCATCTTTGGACACCTGGCTGGGAACACCAGACAAACTATTTAAAACACACACTTTCTGTCATCATTTAAGTGAATTACATCTTGCACTAAACAGCAAAGGAACAGTTTATGGTAAAAGCAAAGTGAGATGCAGTGGTAATTTCTCCAACTGAAATGCAGTGTCATCAATACACGTTTAGGATGTCCATTAAACTACCAGGATGTTACCACAAAAATCCACAGGATATCTCTGCAAAGTTCATACTATTTTTTGAAGCAAATCCCTCATATAAAAAATAGCCTTTTAAATCTACATTATTCACTCCCTTGCTCTCCCTTCCCTAAAGATGAAATAATTCCTGACCCATTTTGGAAAATAAAGGATGCCTGAGAAAGATCAGTTTGATCTTTGGAACCCCGGTGCTCAAATGAGGTAAGAGTCTCAGTGGTGACGAATCTATCAACACCATTTTTCTTTAATAATAGAAAAGTGAGTATGAATTTAGACTCATGAACTATGAGTTAACTCAGGGGTTTAAACTTTTAAATTGTGTACAACTGCAGATAGTTGACTCTAATCTCTCTTCTCAGCTTTCAATCCCCTTCCATTGAAAGCAATCCTAAATGCATTGCTGATATGTTCTCAAGACAGGGTAAATTCAAAGAAACATCATCATCTTCCTTACCAGGGAGCCCCTTGGCTGCACAAATCGTCGGCTTTATCGCACCAGAGATAGTAATTAAACCTTCACCGGCTCCAGCACATGTCCCAGCACAAGGAGAACAAGCAGGTAGCCTCATATTACGTGATACTTATTAACTAGAAAACAAAAGCTGTTAAAATATTATGCCTGACAGGAGAAAAGGCAGCTAAGTAAGTCCATGCTTTATTGCTACATGTATTTTTAAAGAAATGCCTATTGTACTGTGGAGTAGGTAACATTTCCCAGTATGTTTGAAATCATTCACTGAGCACCATATGGTGCAGTAATGTCACTGAACGGTGGGGCACAAATCACTCACAATCTATTTCACTGTGCACTCTTATTTGTTTAAAAAAGCAAAACTATTCTGGATTGCAACAATGCCATTTGTTGTCCTTCAGAAAGAATCAAAGGCTGAGCATTAGTGTGCTATTTCCACATAGGAAGCTGCAGAAGAAGTACATGTGGAAAGGATACCCTCAGGAAAGGATATCAAAGTTAGTCAATGCTTGGGAACAGAGCAGACCAGGGAGAGGGAACCAAGATTCCATTTACATGGCCCCCAAACTAAAGCAAGCCACTGGCTCCAAGACTCAAGAGAATTTGGCATTCATTGACTGGGCAAAGAGACTATTTGCTCAAAGGAAATATGAATGGATTGAGTGTATTAAAATATTAAGGTAGGGTGCAGTGGCTCATGTTTGTAATCCCAGCACTTTGGGAGGCCAAGGCAGGAGGATCGCTTGAGGCCAGAAATTTGACACCGGCTTAGGTAAAATAGTGAGACCTCATCTCTACAGTAATTTTTAAATTAGCTGGGTGTGGTCACAGTTGCCTGTAGTCCCAGCTACTTGAGAGGCTGAGGTGAAAGTATTCCTTCGGCTCAAGAGTTCAAAACTGCAGTAAGCTAGGATGGTGCCACTATATTACAGCCTGGGTGACAGAGCAAGACCCTGTCTCTTGAAAAGAAAAAATACAATAAAACATTACAGCATTTGGCCTATTATGAAATTGAGTACTTATTCCTTTTCATTCTGAAGCTGCAGGTCTGAATATCAAACAATGGCTATGTAGGATAAGCCCAGCTGCTTTTCTGTAAAAGCTTCATAACCCCCCCACAATATACAAGGTTGATCCAATATTAGAGTTAAAAGCTAGAGTCGGGCATGGTGGCTCATGCCTGTAATCCCAGCACTTTGGGAGGCCAAGGCGGGTGGACTGCTTGAACTCAGGAATTCAAGAACAGACTGGGCACATGGCAAAACCCTGTCTCTACCAAAAATACAAATATGTAACCAAGCATGGCAGTGCACATTTGTGGTCCCAGCTACTTGGGAGGCTGAGGTGAGAGGATCGCTTGGCCTCAATGTGTGAGGGTTGCAGTGAGCGGAGATCACACCACTACACTCCAGCCTGAGTGAGACTATCTCAAAAAGGTGAAAACCAACCAAATCAAACCAAAACAAAGCCTACAAATGACCCAAATCAAATAATACATCTTCCCATGTCATTATCAAATGGTCAGGGTGAGGGGGAATAAGGAATAGCTAAATGCAGACAGGGAACAGCTACACACAGATCAGAGGCTAAGATCAAAGACCCAAAGAGCAGATGACGCCATGTCATGATGATTCCCCCATAACTCACCCAATTAGACAACTGTTCATTGCTCATCCTTGTTTGGTTTTATTCGAAAAGGACCACATATGCACAGGTCGTAAGTGGAAGGAGTATAGAACGGTCTTTAAATATCTACACTTAATGGGACACTATGGAGATACCATAATACACAGCAAGGCAAAAGTATACCAAAAACAAGAAAACCTCTAGAACCCAGAATTATATGAGAGTGCACAGGAAATGGTCAGAGAAACAGACTACGAGAATTATGACCTGGATTTGTTTTTCCTGTGAGTCTTCTGAAGTCTTGATAGCTACAAATGCTCAACAAACCCTAACTTGGCTCAAGTTTTTCTTACCAAACCAGGAAAAAAACAAAAAACAGTTCTTCAGCCAAGTCCTTCCCTTCTCTTCTACAGCAGGTGTTTACTAGACAAAGCCTTGATATCTAGTCATAATTCTCTATGAGCTTTGCATGTCTTTAACATCCCTGTTCCCACTATACTTCTTAGAATAATAATGTCAGCCCAACACACACCAACATACAGAATATCAAATACAAGAGAAGGAACTATTATAAGTCTTGGCCTGGAAGTAGGAACACTTATTTTTCTTTTCTACATTAACGGACTCGGGTGTTATAATCATGATCAAGAGGTGGCAATCCAATGAAGCATTTGAAGTATGAAGCATAAATCAGAACACATCTTAAATGCTATATTCTCCATCTTTGCTATCTAAAAACCTTTTCTGGTGTGTGCAGTGGCACAATCATAGATCACTGCAACTTTGAGCTCCTGGGTTCAAGTAATCCTCCAGCCTCAGCCTCCCAAGTACCTGAGACTAAAGCAAACACTACCATGCCCAGCAAATAATTTGCTTTATTTTTTAGTAGATATAGGGTCTTGCTATATTGCCCAGCCTGGTCTTGAACTCCTGGCTTCAAGCAATCCTCTTGCCTCAACTCCACAAAGTGCCGGGATTACAGGTGTAAGCCACCATACCCAGCTTTAATATACTTAAAAAAAATTTAAAAGTAAATTTTGTATGAAATGTCTTAAGTACATTCTAAGTAATTCTGCATAAATTCAGATGTGATTGACTAGGTTGTTTTACCACTTACTTAGTGACTACATTTATTCAGCCCATTTCCATGAAGGATAGAAACTATGATTCAGCTACAACCATAATGTCTTATATTGTTAGAAAACTACTGTGGCATTTGGCTCTATACAAACAAACAGAATAGATTCAATGGCCTCAGCATGGTTTTCATGTTTATTTCATTTCCATGGCTAAAAGTCACTTTCATTATTTGGTTCCTTTTTTTTCTTTTTAAGCTAACAGGAAATAAAGAAGAAGCTGACAGACTGTTAAGAAACATACAACATTCAAACAGCACAAATATAAGTGAACCACAAAAATCTCAGGAAAATTACCATTTTCTCAACAACGGTTTTAATTTTAAATACCTAATATTCATATGAAATCTCCTAGACACAATTATATTGACAAGGCTTTATACATTTCAAAGGAATATGACAGAACACTTAGTTAAACGTTATATTAAAGATTCATTGTAAATTAAATATTAAAAAGTATTCAACAGATCCAAGTGTGGTTCAAATCCATCTGTTACTACAAACTATATTTTTTCTTTATTTTAGCATTGCCATATGCCATGGCAGAGCAACCAGGCTTTTCTGGATTTTTCCATTTGAAAATCATCCTTCAAAATGAGTAGCCATGGTTAATCCATGGTATTTATTCTGCACTGTAGATGATCAGAGAGTCCTATTTCACTAGGTTCAAGTTTGAAAGACTACAGATGCAATTTAATTAGAGAAAGCCTTCAGCCCAAAAGTAGTAGCTTCTTAGAAATTCTGCATTAAAAATTCTGTCACCAAATTGGCCTCCAGTTATAAGAAACATGAAGAAAAGAAAGGGAAGTTTATATAAAATACTTCCAAGAGTGGGACAGAAAAAATGCAGGAAGGAGGATCCAAAGGTACAGCAAAAAGAAAATTGCAACCCAGAAAATAAGTGGGTCGGTTTAATTCTCCATTCCTTAGATCATGGACAATCTGGTTATTAATATACAGAGAAAGCCTGACACAGAAGGAGCTAATGAAATCTCTACCAAGGCAAAGCTCAGGAGACACAGGTCTGCTCATTACAGTCTGTTCTGAGGGAAAATAAAGACAAACCTGAGTTATCTATAGATCACTCCACAGCCACCATCATGCCTACTCCCAGAAAAGCTGTACACAAAGGAAACAAATCAGAAGAGAATAAAGAGCTGCACAGGACACATCTCTGCATGGACATAGCCAACTAGACTAAGTCCCAGCACTCCTGGGCCAAGTCAAGAAGTGAAAACTGTGGGCACATGAGATTCACAAACTTAATATGAATTCAGCCCTTCTCTGACAGAGGCAAGAAGCCTTCCAACCTTTCTTCATAACTTAGTGTTTTCTACTTAATTATAGTAGCACTATCTCTGAAATGTGTATATACTTGAATTCTGCTCCAAAGGTCCTAAAATCTGATTTAAAGGAATATCATTCTATCTGTTAATTTCAATACAATGAATTCAAAGTATAGCTCAACTCCAGATGCTAAGAATGCAAGGACAAACAGTATAGGAGCCCTGGACTCCATGTGATTCTTGATCTTAAAGAACTCATCCTGTAGCGAGAAAGACTACCCGAGAGACAGGTGATTTCATTACAGCGTGCTCATCACCAACACTGTTTCTCTCCACTTTAAAACTGTACATCATTAGATACAATGTGTTTGAAGATAAAGACATATCTATAATACATATATAATATGATAAAGTCTTAGGTCAGACTGCCCTATTTAATATGATAAAGTCTTAGGTCAGACAGCTATAACAACATGCCATAGCATGGGCAGCTTAAACAACAGAAATTAGTTTTCTCCTAGTTCCTAAGGCTGGAAGTCCACAATTAGGGTGCTAGGATGGTCAGGGTTGGTGTAGGCTCTGTTCCTGGCTTGCAATCAGACACCTTCTCACTGTGAGGTTACACGGTCTTTCCTCCATGAATAAGCATGGAGAGAGAGGAAGCTCTCTACTGTCTCTTGTTCTAAGGGAACAAATATCATGAGGGCACCACCTGTGTGTCCTCATCTAGACCTAATTACTTCCCAATGGCACCACCTTCAAATAAATCCCATGGCAGGTTAGGGCTGGAACATACGAATTTTAGAGAGACACAAACATTTAGACCATACCAAATATATAATAGACATAATACATTTTACTTATAGTAGTTATAATTGAATTATAAATATGTTGTCTATATTATCTTAATTTACATTTTTAGGTAATATTAAAATATTTATATTAATTTTCTAGAATTTGATACAATAGGGTGGTTATATAACAATGTCTGTTTTTAGCAGGGACTATAGGCTGAAGTATTCAGGAATGAACTGTAAAGATATCTGAAACTCTTTAAAATGGCTTAACTTAAAAGTATCTATCTGTGTGTGTCGTGTTCATGTGCATATGTGTCGGGGGTGGCAAATACCGCATAATGTCAGTAATTGGTGAACCTGGACGAGGAGCTCCAATACCACTGTGTCTGTTGTTCTATTGTTTAAGCCTCTCTACAGATTTGAAATTCTTCCAAGCAAAAACTGAGAAAAATAGCAAATTAACAAAGACAGTATTTTCAATCCAAATAATACTCTTATTATAGTTGTACTAGCTTTAAGGTCTCTTTTGCCAGGCCTTTGGAAATATGTCACTTAATGGACATAATTTGACCTATTTTGTTTTGCCATGAACTTTCCCACATTATTAAAGCACTTCTAATTAAAAACAAAGGTAGGCACAGACATATTTTACAAGGAACCTGTTTGCTAGTAAATTAAAAATAGATGTATAGAGAAGATGTACAGAGAAACAAATGAGGGAGAGTGAAAGCAAGGAGCAAAGGGCCTTGTAAATGACTTATGTTTGGCCAACCTCTTTGTTCTGTCCCACAACACATGACAGGATGATTAACTGGTTTGACTCATTTGGTAGAACAAGCTAAGGGGACCAATCAGAGCCAGTGGAAGCAAACTCCAAGGCTCCAGCAGCCCAAAGAACTGTCATTATAAATTCACTCTTCTTGCCTGTTTTGTTGTATGGATGTCTCTGACTAATGCCATATTTTTAATTTTTGACTTTACTACTTTCATATTTGCCATATTATACCATTACAGAAACAGAAGTGAAGTATTTGAGATTTTACACAGTTGAGATATGCATGTTCAATAGTTCTATTATGTTCCAAATAATTTCAAATGTTTTTCCTCCTCTGGAAAATTGTAGGGGCACATTCCCACATCTGCTGTCAACACACTAGTGCCCAACATGATTCATTTATGCTTATGTTTTAATCTAGGGAAGGGCTAGGTTGCTTTCAACACACAAAAAACATCTCTGGAATCAGTATCTCCCTTTTTCTTTATTTTCTTTCTTTTTCTTTCTGTAGGAAGGAAATAAGAAATTGAAAAGCTAAAGTTTAATGGCAGACAGGAATTGTGGGAAGGGCATAAAAGGATGGGAAAAGAGAAGAGAAGGTAAAAATTCACAAGTCACTCTTTCAATAAACAGGCAGGTAGGTGGGCAGATAGAGAGCAACGTGCGCTAGTTCTAGAAAATGCTCTGGAAGTTGTGGGGAGAAGCTGAAAAGTACCCCATGATCATTTTGGAAACGCTCTATACTATATCCCCTGAGATATTCACAATGAATAGCAATATATGAGAGGTTCTATGAAGTTCTTCAGTAACAAATTACTAGTATGATTTTAAGAGATCGGCAGACTGTTACTTCCGTTAACTAAATTAGAACCATGGGAGTCATGTCAAAGAGTTACACATTTAAAATTACTTTTTTTAATTGTATCCCACTTGAAGTTGTAGGAAAGATTGCACTAGAAGAATAATCTCTATTATGACGTGAGAATAAGAAAATAATTTCCATTAATCTTAGGTGATTAGGCTTTTTATCAGGCTGTCTACCATGCGACAAAGAACATGTAATATATCTTAGATGATGTAATCATGCCACGATAACCCTGTTTTAACTGTTTTCAAATACATTTCAATTATATCCATATCTCTACATTATTCAGTGAGAGGATCTAGAATGCACATTATCCAGCATCCTAAATTGTTGGGCCATTGGTAAGTCACTCACTTAGCAAATAGGTTGTGGGTGGTGAACACTGCTCTAGGTGAATCTAATGATATACATGACAGATATCGCCTTTGCACTCAAAGACTTTACAAGAAGGGTAAGTGGACAATTATGGAAGCAAGTGGGGGTAGTTTGCTAGATAAGTTGACAAAACAAATACAAAACAGAAAACTCTCACCAGTTCTGGAGAGTCAAGAAAATACTGCCTGAGAAGTTACATCTCATCTGAGATCAGAAGATTGAGTGTAATTAGCCAAAATAAGGTGGCTTATGTTTGGAGTGGAGGGTGAGCAGGTGTCCATGTAAAGTAAACTACATGCACAAGACCATGTGGCAAGAGAAAAAGGGGTACTGGGGCACACAGAAGTAGTTCCTTAGCATCACTCTTGAAGGAAGGGTAAGGGACAAGGAAAACCAGTGAAAGAATAGGAACCTATGTGCCCTCAAACACTCCAAGATGGCCGATTTAGAAAAAAAATTGCAGTTAGTTCACTTAAATGGGGTTTAATTCCAAGAATGCATATATTTTTGGCAAAGCATCCCAGGAATCCATATGGAATCACTTCTTTCCTCTCTTTCCCATTCTGCCCAAATCCGTAATATTTTTGGGATAGTGAATAGGTTGTCAAATGTCTTACAACTTGTGCTTCAGTGACTTATTATGGCTAGAGATTTACTTCTTATTTGTTATGTCTGATTTATTCTGTTTCTTTCCTCCTCCCAAAAAGTGGGCAGTTCTTTCATTGCCTCGTTAACATAAACCACAGGTGAAACCTTTGGAGTCAGGGATTCTGCATTATTTTTCTTAATAAGATACACCCAAAGGATTAACTATATCTAAACCTAGCTGGCCTATAGAAGGAAAAACTGTCTATTTTATTTAATACCAGGATTCTATTCCCAGTCACTAATACCCTTTCCCATTTCTCCTGATGCCTGGTATCTACAGGAATTATACCTGCCATCTTTGAGCTTACATCTCCTCTGCCTGCAAGTGATCAGTTAACTGTGCTATCCTTCACAGTTGATTTTTTTTTTTTTTTTTTTTGCAGGGGCTGAATGAAAGCCGAAGATAATCCTCCAGCAAGAGAATTTTGGACAAAAACAGTGGTAGGGAAAGAACTGTGTGGAGGTAGATGTTGTAGGGGCTTTCAGAAAGAATATTTTCTTAAAACTGTTCTTCTCGTATTGTTTTTCTTCAGATAACAATGTATCTTGGAATTACTGCTGTACTAGTTCACAGAAACCTTCATTCTCTGTGACAGCTACAGAGCCCTCCATAGTGAGAACTTACAAAAGTCAATCCAACCTCTCTCCTAGGTGTGGGCATTCAGGCTGTTTACAGTATTTTGCAATTAAACAATGCTGCAACATAAAACTTTAGGCATATTTCCTACTGCTGAAGATTGAAAATTATATAAAAATATCTATGTATCTGCTTAGTTGTGCAAAATGAAACACAGGAGGGATATACCAGACACTAATGAGACTGGCTACACCTAGGAGATAACGGGAATGGAATCTTAAGAATGAGCAATTGGGATTGAAGCAGAAAGGATGGGAAGGAGGCATTTCTCTGAGTGTAACATCTCATGTATTTCTGACTTCAGAACTATGATAATGCTTCACACATTATATAACAATTAAAGATGAGAAAATGACATGCCACTACCAACAAATGAAACTAACTATTAGAAACGCATAGCATGACCCACACTGAAGTGTGGAGATAACCTATGTGACCTTGGAAATAGTAAATTTACTCCTTGGAGACAAAAATAACTTCACACAAATAGATTTACTTTCACAGGGGTATCGGTTAGAAATTTCAATCCTACCTTTTTATATTCCTTAGCAAATAAGCAAGCATATCATCAATAATGGTAGCCAATTTCCACAATGGAAAAGAGTTAGAAATAAATAGGGAAGGGGTAGGTTATTGTTATGTTGAACTGAAATTAGAAGTACTGGTATGAATTTGTAGATTTTAACAGATATACTGATAAGTATGGAAATGTATATAAATGTGTGTCTATGTGTATGTGTGTGCACATATATGTACATTTCCTAGCTCTGTTCAGAAAGGGCCTGAAACCAATGGTACTCCAGTAACAACGTGCCTTACTCCTCCACCATGGTTTCTACTTTTGGGTAATAAAAAACCAGCAATCATTGGTACAACACCCTGATTCCAGGGCCAGAGCAAGCAAAGCACAAGACGAGACTGGAATAGCCTGTAGTATCATACAACAGGAAAAGTGCTTTAGAAAATGGGGACATCAAAAGAAGATAGCAGCTAATTCCAAGGACCTCATCGCAGGCAAATATGGGATAACTTTGAGCAACAAAATACATAATGACAGCAATGAAAATTTAACCAAAAGTATAATAATCCATGAGCTTATGCAATATGAAGTAATAAAGTATAAGAGAAAGCATATGTTTACCATAGAATACGTAATGATAAACGTAGAAAGAATAATGAAAAATTATTTTTCCAATTATTTTACTTTATTTTTGAGATAAAGTCTCACTCGTGTCATTCAGGCTGATGTGGGATGGTGTGATCTCAGCTTACTGCAGCCTCTGCCTCCTGGGTTCAAGTGATTCTCCCAAGCTTAGCTACTTGGGAGGCTGAGACATCTGGCTAATTTTTGTATTTTTTATTAGAGGCAGGGTTTCGTTAAGTTGGCCAGGCTGGTCTCAGACTCCTGATTTCAAGTGATCTGCCTTGCCTCAGCCTCCCAAAGTGCTGAGATTACAGGCATAAGCCACCACGCCCAGGCTAGGATAAAATTTAAATTTCACCATTTGGCAAAAAACACAGTATTAACTATTTAAGGAAAGAATCATCACTAGATGATAAAATTAATGGGAAAAGTATAAACAATATTCATGTTTTCTTAAAGTATAACCATGATAATTACAAAGGGAAAATTGTAACTTCTAAATTACAAATGGAAAAGGAATGAGTTTACAGGGGAGAAACCTAGCAGATAACATGTTAACCAAATGACTCGGGTTAGCATCACCAATAATGGGATAAATTAAGATTGTGCCTCCTAATATAAAGCAGAGAAGGCCACAACATCACATCTGTTCTATGGATAATGAAAGTGCACAATCTAAATATAACCATGAAGAAATACTAGAGATGCCCAAATGGACATATACCTTATGGTAAGGTTTGGCTCTCTGTCCCCACCCAAATTTCATCTTGCACTGCACTCCCATAATTCCCATGTGTTGTGGGAGGGACCCAGTGGGAGATAATTGAATCATGGGGGCAGTTTCCCCCATACTGTTCTTGTGGTAGTGAATGTCTCACAAGTTCTGATGGTTTTATCAGGGGGTTCCAGTTTTACATCCTCATTCTCTCTCTCTGCCTGATGCCATCCATGTAAGACGTGACTTGCTCCTCCTTGCCTTCCACTATAATTGTGAGGCTTCCACAGCCACGTGTAACTATAAGTCCAGTTAAACCTCTTTATTTTGGAAATTGCCCAGTCTCAGGTATGTCTGTGAAAATGGACTAATACAGCCTATAAAATAACAGGCTGATATGCTTCCCAATATATGCATATAGGCTTCAAAATATATGCTTATATTTTGAAGTCATTAAATATAAAAACAGATGAAGAAACTGTTCCAAATTAGAGACTAAGACAATGATAACAGTATGCAACACATGACCCTAGCTTGGACTCTGGACCAGAGAAAGGATATTAATAGGAAAATTGTCAAATTAGAAATACAATTTGTGGATTTATGGGTTGGTAAACTAAGGCTGGCGGGTCACCTATTTTCATGATTAAGGTTTTGGAAACAGCCATTACTATTCTTTTAAGTGTCTTTCGTAGCTACAACAACAGAAATGAGATGAAATGAAGACCTTACAGCCAACAAAGCCAAAAGTATTTATTCTCTGGCCCTTTACTGAAAAGGCACTCTAATCTCTGAATTATAAAAGAATATTGCATCATGTAAATTTAATGATGTTGATAATTGCATGTGGCTCTTGAAAACATCAGTTTGGGGAGTCTAAGAGACAGATTACAGGAATTCTGTTTTTGCAACTGTTTTGTAAGTCTGAGAATAATTCAAAATGAAAAATTTTAAAGTTATCCGTACCTTAGAGCCTAATTATTTCCATTGTCAGAAGAGTCCAGTAATTTGACTCACTGCATTAAAGTTTCGGGTATTCATTGCTCCTGGTGAGACACAGCAACCCTCACAGAAAGCTAAATATGGAAATGCAAAACCCATGCACTTAGCTAGAAAGTGCTCTACCCAGAAGGCACTTTATAGTTACCATTTATTCTGTGTCAGGCTCTGGGCTAAGTGCTTTACACCTATTTTCTTGTAAGGAAGTACATTTGCAAAAAGGAAAATCCATTTACTTAAAGAGTTCTAATTCCATAAAAACACTTTTACTAGCTAGTAAAGTGAGCAGGCAAGGGCTACAGGGGAGCAGCGTGAGACAGTTGACTCAACTGTGAAACGCAACTTTGTTATTTTTAGCAAAATTCTTCCACATCCAACATCCCAATCACATTAATGGAGGTTTTCTGTCTCTATTATAAATATTTTCCTAAAAAGGAACTTAGATCATGCTAATACTACAGATTAATACTATAACCGATCAAATCAAAAATATCACTGAATGTCTTTGAGGCACAAGGATTTTATTTGCCACTAAGAGCAAAAGGTTTACCAATTTTAATTCAAAGACACCATCAATAATAAATAATTTCAAATTCAGAACTTAAAATGAAAAGATGTGTACCTTTGAATGAAATGCAGTATAGCACATAATCAATATATGGTCAATAAGCATTTTTGGAAGCACCTTTTACTCATTTGGGTCGTTCTAGGTAGAATTATTTTTGAGGCACAACTTAATAACTGAAACAGATGTCCAGTTAAAGCTGTTGCTAAGTCTCACACTATTGAAAATGGTAGACAAGACTGGAACATTTCATCTCTGAGGAATGAAAGACAAGCTGCATAAATGATTCTGAGAACCCAAATTCCCTCCTCCACAGACTCAGCTGGCTGCAAGCTAATCACCTTCTCATGCATCTCTGCATTTCCATTAGTGCTTTGCTACTGGTGTCAATGACAGTCAATACCCCACCGAAAAGAAATCTGTCCATTAGTGAGGGATTTCTAGGCATTCAGAGTTGACTTCCTGAAGGTCTCTGAGATAAGACACTTAGATGAATAGCTACGTTTTGTGACTTTTGTCCTGAATGTGTGTTGCCTAGTAGAGGTTACACAGTCTTAACATAAGGTCACATTGCTCCATTTGTTTTATTTACTGTTCATTTTAAAATGAAGGACAGCCATGATATTCCATAGTCTTCTTAGACATCATCCAGTCCATCCTTTTTTCTACAAATGAGTTGACAGAGCAGAGAAAGGTGAGAAAATTTGCATTGCATGAAGTAGATAAGGTGGACTGGAACAGAGCCCAGACCAGAACCTAGGTCCCCTAACTCCCAGTCCAAAGCTCTTCCCATTTCATTATGCAGACGATTAAACCTTGTTTAATATTTGCAACCACCATGAAACTCCCTCATCACCCACGTACCATTATCGCAATCCTGGCAAGCATGCTAGTTTTCAGACATTTTGGCATCCATTAAATTTATTTTCCTTCTTCAAAAATGAGCCCAAATGTGCTTTTGATGTTTGAGAGTATATATATTTTAAAAATCTTTTTAAAAGCAACTTGAATAAAAATAAAGCTATCTAAAGCAAGAGCAATTCTGCAATAATGTTCCAATCACAGTTCTCCCATCTGGGGAAACCAAGCAGAAAACACAGTAGGAGTTTTAAACTACACATTGTCAGTAGCTGCAGTGTGAGTTTTTAAAAAATATATTGCCAATTTCACATCAGTTCTTGGAACATACATTCATATGGATGTAGCCACAGTTTGCATCTGCCACCATGCCCATATAGTTTCCCAGACTCCAAAAATACGTACTCACATGGCAGAAATTAATAGATTGAATTCAAAGATGAACATACTTGACTTACAACACAACTGTAGTCGAAATGCATACACACGGAACACGGAAGACAATTTTTCCTTCCAAGTAGTGACTGGTAACCTACAGACAATGCACTAAACAAGACAGATTACAGAATTCTGGAACACACTCAGCGTTCCAGAGAATATGCCAAGCTGTGCATTGAGCCAATCAGCAGCTCAGCAAAGCCCAAGACCAAAACGCACATCTTCCATAAGTCTGACTTAATGAAGTTCACAAAAGCTGCTTTAAAGGAAGGAAGCATTTGACAAAATTTAGGATAGAGAGATTCTCTAACGAAAGGCCTCCCTATAAAAGTGAAAGCTTCTAGTATGAATTATAGGAATTCAGTATGTTACAACCTTCTGGAAAAGGGATTCACATTTGTACATAAAAGGAAATCAGACAACACTGATGTTGGAAAATGGTGAGACATGCAGAGCATCTGACCAGAGCCTGATAAATGAGCTGCAGACACAGCCCTCAAGGACAGGGAAAGAAACTGCTAAGTGGCACAGGGACATGAAAAACAGTCCTCTAGAAGAAACCAAATTTCTAGTGGATTTGTTGAGTTTGCAAACTAAAGTAATTGCAAATAATTCAGAACAAAAGGAAACTCATCATAAAGTCAGCTAAAATGTTGAGTCTTCATATAAGAATGGGATTCAGAAATACATCTATTTAATGAATGTGATGTAGAATGTCGTTTGAATAAACTACTGTACTCGATGCTGAGGGGCTAGAAAATATATGGAACATAAAATAGGTATTAAAAGAGAAACATTATTTCACTATATTTTTCAAAACTAAGTAACCCATATATGGTATAAATGCAAACTTTAGTAATCAGGTTATTCAATTAATCAGAATGGTCCATGTCAAAGAACATTAGAGTTCATATACATGATTGTCACAAGACCCACAATCCCATCACACAGAAACTTTGGTAACATTGTGACAGTCCACTAATAAAGATACATTCAAAGAGACTTGTATTTTAAAGGGGTGAAGTCATTGCATCCCATACTTTGGCAATCACACAGAATTTGGTAGATGGGTGAAGAATTTCTGTTTTGAGAGATTTCACAGTCCATATTTGAGGAAGAAAAGAAGCCACAGTGTCACACTGGCCAGATCTCTGCTAAGTGTTAAAACAAGAACACACAGCAAAACAAAAATAGTTGCTTTCAAAAACAAATATACTTTTTATTAAAGAGTCTTATAATCTGTTTTTGTCTGTTTTTTAAAGACGGGGTCTCGCTTGGCCATCCAGGCAGAGTGCAGCAGTACAATTACAGCTTATTGCAGCCTCAAATTCCTGGGCTTATTGCAGCCTCAATCTGCTGGGCTCAAGTGATCCTCCTGCCTCAGCCTCTCGAGTACCTGGCACTACAGGTGTTAGCCACATGCCTGGCTATTTTCTATCTGTACCTTATTTGTTCATGGCAATCATAAATTTTAAACACACTAATTCTTAACTCATTCATATAAAAACCCAGTGCCAACAAAAGATCATTGTGCTGTTTGCTCCACACAAATACCAAAAAATGCAGTACCACTTTCTATGATTTTATAAATAGGAAAACATAAATTACAGTCAATGGACATAATCGTGTCTCAGAAATCTAAGAATGTCTCTTAAGAAAAAAGTTGAAATAGAATGACTGGAGCACTCCTTGAAGGAGGGATGGATATTGGAGTGTGATTTCAACAGATGATAGGGTAGACAGAAATAGGATTTTTTTTTTTCCCAAGTTCCAGGATACATGTGCAGGATACGCAGGTTTGTTGCATAGGTCGACGTGTGCCATGGTAGTTTGCTGCACCTATCAACCCATCACCTAGGTATTAAGCCCAGCATGCATTAGCTGTTTTTCCTGATGTTATCCCTCCCCCTGAACCCTACCACTAACAGGCCCTAGTATGTGTTGTTCCCCCTCCCTGTGTCTTGTGTTCTCATTGTTCAGCTCCCACTTAAGTGGGAACGTGCACTGTTTGGTTTTGCGTTTCCATTAGTTTGCCGAGAATAATGGCTTCCAGCTCCATCCAGGTCCCTGCAAAGGACATGATCTCATTCCTTTTTATGGCTGCATAGTATTCCATGGTATATATGTACCACATTTTTTTTTATCCAGTCTATCATTGATGGGCATTTGGGTTGATTCCATGTCTTCGCTATTGTGAACAGTGCTTCAATGAATATACATGTGCATGTGGCTTTATAATAGAATGATTTATATTCCTTTGGGTATGTATGCAGTAATGGGATTGCCGGGTCATATGGCATTTCTGAAAACAGGGGAACTCGTTCTAAAAATCTAGATAGTAAGCAAAGATCTGGGGCAGGAGAAAATGTTTCCAGTGCTCCAAATTTGATATAAATATGGGAAGATATTATAAATGACAGTAACTTCCCATTGATGTGGAAGTCATTCATATGGGAATCTCACCTGCTTAAAAACACTACCAAGAAGGTAATAGGCAAAAAAAAAAAAAAAAAAAAACAAGAAAGGAAAGAAGGGAAGATGGAAGGATGGAAGGAAGGAAAGCTAGATAGATAGCTTTAGTCAGCAAAAACATGTTGTCAATGAAAACACGTGAAAATTTCTTGACTAAAAGGACCATATCGTGGGGGAAATGAGAGTAAAATGAGACTGCACAAAATAGAATTAACCTTGCTTTGGTGGGTCAAGGAAGGCCCCATCATCCAATCTGATACCTAAGACGTGGTAGGGGCAAGAAAGAAGCAAAGCGAAGGGAAGATTGATGCAACTCAGTGTTCATCACGCCCAGTGGTCTGTGGTTAATAAGCAAAGCTAGGGGGACAGACCTCATCCACACTGTCGTGACATCAAGTGAAAAAAGGAAACAGGTCAGAACGAAGCCAGAGGAAAGCAGAAGCTGTCATTCAGAGACTTGCCAGGTTTTTGAGTTTTTTTTCTGGTGATAACCAAGCCATTAATTAAAGAAATTTAAGCTGGGAAATCACATTAGATTTTTGCATTAGGATGATCCTTTCAGATGCAGTGCAGAGAGGAGGGAGATAAAACTGGTTAACTGGGAAATCAATTAACAGACTGTAGATGAACAAGAGATGATGGCAGCCAAAGGAGACACAGAAGTCCTCCCTCATCTGTGGTTTCTTTTTCCACAGTGCAGTTACTCATGGCCAATCTTGGTCTGAAAGTGTTAAATGAAAACTTCCACAAATAAAAAAGTGTATTTTAAAGCAGTAAAGTACTCTGGGTAGATGGTGAAATCTCATGCCATCCCAATCTGTCCCACCCCAGGACAGGTATCATCTCTTTGTCCAGAGAATCTACGCTGTTGATGCTCCCCACTCATTAACCACTTAGGAACCAACTCAGTTCTCAGATCAACTGTCACAGTATCACAGAGCTTGTGTTCAAGTCACCCTTACTTTATTTCATAATGGCTACAAAGTGCAAAAATAGTGATGCAGGCAATTTGGATAGGCCATAGAAAAGCTGTGAGGTTCTTCCTTTAAGTGAAAGGGTTAAAGGTCTCACTTGAATAAGGAGAGAAAAATCTTTGTTGATGTTGCTACAGTAAGATCTATGATAAGAATACATCTTCTATACATGAAATTGTCAAGGAAAAAGAAATTCATGCTACTTTTGCTGTCACGCCTCAAACTGAAATACGAATGGCTACAGACCATGATAAGTGCTTAGTTAAGGTAGAAAAGGCATTAAATTTGCGGGTGGAAGTTGTGAACAAAAATGTGTTCCAACTGATGACAACAGGGTTCAGTACTATCCACAGTTGGAATGCCTAAAGGCATCTAATGAGGGTTGTAGAATGTATCCCCCAAATATAAGGAGGGAGTACTGTAATAGTAAAAGGAATAGAAAAACATGTGAGCTCATAAGTGTTTAAGGAGAATTTTATCATGATTCATTACATAGTAAACATATTGAGCACTGATCACATTCCTGGAATAGCTTGGTGTGGAGGAAACAGGCAAACAAGAGGCAAACGTGATCTCCTACACTGATAGAATGATAAGTGTCTTAGTCCATTTGTACTGTAACACAACACCCAGGACTGGATAATTTATAAAGATAAGATAGCCGTGCGTGGTGGCACACAGCTCTAATCCCAGCTACTTGGGAGGCTGAGGCAGGAGAACTGTTTGAACCAGGGAGGTGGAGGTTGCAGTGAGCTAAATGCCACTGCACTCCAGCCTGAAGGCTGGGAAGTCAAAGATCAAGACTCCCCAGGTTCAGTGTCTGGTGAGGGCCCCATCTCTGCTTTCAAGACAACACCTTGTAAGTCAGCCTCAAGAAGGAAAAACTGTTCTCACTTGGTGGAAGGAATGGAAGAGCAAAAGGGGTCTAGCTAGTTCCATCCAGCCCTTTTATAAGGTCACTAATCTCATTCATGAGGGTTCCATTCTTATGACTTAACCACTTCCTAAAAGCCCTGCCTGTAAATAATACCATATTGGCGATTATGTTTCAGCATATGAATTTTGGGGGATACATGCATACCACATGAGTAAGAGAGCCAAAGAACTGGCAATAAGATCTATTGTTAATAGTGGCCCTGCATAACAACATTCTACGAGGATACTTCACTCTGCTTGACATACCAAGATGGAAGACCAAGAAAGCTACTTTCAAAAGGTTTTTATGGAAGAAAGCTACATAAAATAGTTATTCGAGGCCACTAGGTTTTGAGGTTTTATGCAGCAAAGGATACACTGGGCAAAATCACAAGTAAACGAAGAAAACAGGGCCACTTTTTTAAAGTAAAAATCTGCTTTTCTGGTATTAAAAGAACCTCTCCCTCACCTTAGTAAAGATACATTAACAACAAGAAAGAGGCCAGGTCAATGATGGTAGGTACTATATAAACTAAGCAAAATAAAATACATTAAGCATAATGAAAAGGAAAAGCTCAGTTACCATGAAAATACATGCATATGAAACAACCCAAGTTGCTCTGGAATTCACAACATTTCTCTGTTAACATCTTGTAAGATGTTAATTTTAAGTGCTTATTAACAAAGATGTCATAAAACTCATAAAAATTCTTACATGACAGCCTGTCACTCATATTTGTCTCTGCTTTGCTTAATATATCAAAAGAAAAAAGCAAGGGGGTGGGGAAAAAGAGAATAAACATGGCACAGAGAGAAATTACCTACTTATTTATTTGTACTGTAACCCCAGATTAAGACTTGGGGACAGGAGAAAAAAATAGCAATACTCTGTGATTCCAATAAATTTTCCTGTGTTCAATACAATCTCCTTTGCATCAAATTACTAAACATACCTAAAACAAATAGCCGAAGGCAGTCACATTACTACATTATTCATATTATACTTTAAGTATATATTTCATTTTCAAGCTAAGCAATTTACTTAAACTATCCAAACTCCAAGCTTTGTAAAGAGTACAGAGTGAAAAAAAGTCAACCTTTCCACAATGTCTGTAGCCAGTCAGTATTCATTTCTGGAAGCAACAAATACGATTAGTTTCCTGCTTTATACGTAAATAATTACATTTAAACAAAGGGAATATGTTTATGTAATTATATGCTCATTTTACAAATTGTATATACATGTGGAGGTGTAGAGTTGTGTAACTGTCCCCTTTTCTACACACACATTATTCAATGCCCTGAACTTTTTCTTTTTTCGATTTTTTCCAATATTAATGCACATAGGAATATCTTTTCTTATTAATATTCTTAATATTTAGAATATTCTTATTCTAAATATTCTTATTCTTAATACTGAGCATACTGCTCTGCATTTAACTGGGACTTTATCAATCAACACTAAAACGCCTGTGGTCTTTGCTTTTTACTGACAAATTACCTCTTCCATGCAGTGTGCGCTAGTATGCAATATATCTGGCATTTCAAAAATATGAGTTGTGACTCAAAGGCTAGGTAGGTTCATAGTTTAAGTAATCACTGTCAGTATTATATAAGTGCAGATTCTATAAAGCTACAGTCCCAATGACTACAGTGGATTTTATCCACAGACACAACAGTGTTATGAAATGGTTGGGCTTTTGCCTATTTGCTGGTGACAAACTGACATTTCAGAGTGTTTTCTTTTGTAATTCTCAAATTCTGTTACAATTGTGTCATTTATGTTTAGGAGCCATTTCTGTTTTCTCCTCTGAATGCTTGTCTTATATTCTTAGGCTATTTTCCTATTGAGTTGTTGGTCTTTTTCCTATTGATTTCTAGAAATTATTTTAAACAAATGAGCCCTTCGGTTGTAATAGAAATTTGAAAAATTTTCCTAAATTGCATTGGTCTTTTGAATTTGCTTAGGGTAGATTTTGTTATGAGAATGTTTTTTATGTAGTTAAATTTATCAAACTTTATTTCAACAGCTTCTACCTTTAGGGTCATAGTTGCAAAGACTGCTTTAGATTTATTTCGTTGTAAGGTGTTCACTATTTTTCTCCACAAAAAGCAAAAGGATGTTGGTCAAGTGCCATTATTAAGAAATACAAGCATTGGCCAGGTTCAGGGGCTCATGCCTGTAATCCCAGCACTTTGGGAAGATGGGGTGGGTGGATCACTTGAGGTCAGGAGTCTGAGACCAGCCTGGCCAACATGGTGAAACCCCGTTTCTACTAAAAACATGACAACTAGCCAGGTGTGGTAGCCTTAGTCCCAGCTACTGGGGGAACTGAGGCAGAAGAATCGCTTGAACCTGGGAAATGGAGGTTGCAATGAGCTGAGATAGTGTCACTAGCATTGAGAAAATCTTACTAGAACAAAAAATGTCTTCTAAGACCTTATTAATGCATAACTTATTTCTAGCAACATTTGAATCAATACAATCGATAAAACTATAGTGTAATAAACAGGGAAATAATTTCTTACTTTTCACTGAAGAACAAAATTTTGCTTGTATGTTGGTAGCCTCTTCCTTAAAATCACATGTGCAATAAATAATTGTTACGAAAACCTTGTAAAGAGAAGACCAATCAAACCAACTCAAAATCATTGGAAATTCCTCCACAGGATCATAGCTATTACTTATATGTATGTCTTTTCTGTTTTGTTTCAATGCACATGTATACGTAACTTTTAATCATAATTTGAACATTATTTTAACATTATAATAATCATCTATGTGTCAATAAATATAGAACCATACCTTTGTGTTAATGATTAGTTATCTAATACCCTCATATATTTTTCCAATCCCTTAATGGAATATCAGGTTGTTGCTTTAATTTTTGTAAATACCAAAAATACTTCAATGTATCCTTATGTAAATGCTTACATGTGTACTTGCATGATTATCTGCTGTTTCTTAGAATAGTTTTAAAAATTGAAATATATGAATCACTTTCAAGAGATTTTGATGTTTACTGATAAATTGCCCTCCAAGAAAGAGGCACCACCAGTTAACCAACGCATGTGTGTTTCTACCTTCCATATCCATGCCGATATCAGCACTTGTCATTTTCAAACTTTTAACCCTTTGTTAATATTAAAGGGTAAAGAATATTACCTCCACATTTTACCTTCAATTTATCATCAATAATTTAAAAAATAAAGTTATACCTTCATCATTTACGATTCTACTAAAGCAAACAATTTCTCATAGTAGACAGGTGGTCTAATGACTATCCCTAAGGCTAGGGAGAGTGAAATTAGTACATTTCTTTAAGGTGGCAAATATTTAATGCTATAAACTTCTTCCTTCCTACGGGACAATAATCCTCAGTCTTTATGCCCCCCAAAAAAGTTGTTTGGGTCTATCATCTTCAAGACACCATCAGTAAGATGACACAGGCTACAATTCAGAGACATGGAAGATACTACTGTGATGGTGCCAATTTCCATGATACTTGAGACTTCGAATTATTTAAATTGCATTGTTCTACCTGCCTGCCTTTATAAAAGACAATCTAAACGTATAGATGTATTTCATATTCTGAGTTCAGTTGCTTTAAATACCACTGTCAGGGATACTATAAAAATCCCTGTATAAGATCACCTCTGAGTTTTAAGAGCTGTAAGAGTTTTAAAGGTCCATGAGTCATGTAGGGGATTAAGTGGGTAGGAGAAAGAAAAAGGATTTTCAATGGTGTTTTGGGGTAAAAAAAAAAAAAAAAGTGAGTATCTAGGCTGTGGAAGTGGGGCCTCTGTTAAAAGTATTTGCACACGTGGATTTCTGTAGCTACTTTTCAGGGCACAGGCTTAAGTATATTTATACTACTATTTTAAACTTGGCTGCTTATAATGTTTAATTACAAACTCTCTCTGTATGTCTCTCTCTCTCTCACATACACACACACACACACACACACACACACACACACACACACACTCAACTGTTTTAAGTCAGCAGAAAGAAATATTCTCAGTAGGATGACATGGAGTCTCAAGACACATTGTTTGAAATAACTAGATATTTTTGGAATCTTTCCTTTCCCATGAAATGAAATACAAACATTATCTACTTAATGAATTTAAGGGATTGTGCTAAAAACAACAAAAGCTGCAATGTTCTGCAAGCACTTGATGGTCATGAAAGAGTGCAGACTGGAAATCAAAACAAACTCAAAAACATTAAGACAGCATGTTCTTACACATTTTTCTAAACATAACGGTTCCCACTCCTCTAGTTTATTAAACAAACTATAAATATCACTTCCATTGAGACTTAGAAAAAAGGATGGAAGATAGGCAATTAACTGTTTCTAAATTATTACACCAAAAATAATCCTTTGGGCCACTTTTGGAGTCCACTTTAAAGCTAGAAGTTTTGAAATTAAAAGTGGGGAGGGTGGAGGAAATTGATTCCCACAGCGTTCTCTGAATACATCGTTGAATAGTATATGTTTTTGAGTTTTATTAATGAAAATTATCCAAAAATTAAACAAATACTTACTGCATGCCTACTACATACTAGGCACTTTACTTAAAACATCAACATGAATAAAATAGACAAAGACACCTACGCTAATGGATTCCCACTTCAGTAAGCAAGTTAGTTTGCCGAATCTCCTGCACTTCTTTCTTCAGGTAACATTACGTTTTTGAGACAGAACCCCATTAAATTGTTGTGCTACAATTTGTTTATCCATGCTAAAGTTAATGGACACTTAAATTATTTCCAAGTATTTTTCCATTACACGGAACTGTATTGTAAACATTCTTGTACATATAATTTGTTGCACATGTCCAAGTTTTTAAGGCAATTATTCTCAAAACATGTTTTCCAGAACCTGGGGTTTCCTAAGACTCTTTGGGAGATCCAGGCAGTAAAAACTAATTTAGTAATAACACAAGAATATTATGTGCTGTTTCCACTACACTGATATTGCACAGATGCTGCAAAAATCAATGTGACACAACCCCTGGTGCCCTTAGCACAACGGAAACTGTGGCACTAATCTTTACTAATCACTGTATCCTTTACTGCCACTCACTCGCAGCAGAAAAAAGTGCCCGTTTCAAGTCCTGATGACATTAAAAGTCGCTAAGTTTATTAGGTCTCTACTCTTAAGGATATATCTCTTTAACAACAAAAATTATGCATCAAGCCATTCTGCAGCATACTGAAGTACAATGGCAATCTTAAGAAAAATCTCTCATGTGACTGAGTTATAAACTAAACTGACTTTTCATTTCATGGAGTACCATGTGTTACTTGAAAGAATGTCTCACAAAATTATGATTATTCAGACTTGAATATTTAGCAGACATTTTCTCCAAAATAAACAGTGAGACTGTAATTGTTTTAAGAAACTGACAGTGTTCATTGCCAATGACAAAATTTGTGCTTTCAATTGAAAATCAGAATTTTGGAAAACTTGTATCTGCTACTCTGAACTTTATAGCTTTCTAATATACAAAGGCTTTTCTGATCAAATCGGTGGTAATATTGATGAAGATGGTTTTGAAATTGCATTATGAAATGGTTTAACACTTGGAAGATATAAATAACTCAGTGAACCAACATTTTCTAATTGATCATTGTTTGAAGTGACAAAATTATGGGTAAAGATATGCAGGCTAATAGAACAGTGTAAAAAGTCCTTGATATGGGTTCAGATTCCTACATTGTCACTTAACTTCAAAAACTACCACTCGTGAAGTTTTGGTGCAGCATCAAGAAGAATTCCATCAATATCTGAAAGGGCTGTAAAAAAAAAACCGCTTCCTTTGTCAAGTATACTTGTGGGGCCAGATTTTCTTCACATACTGGAACCAAACAATATGTCACACAATAAATGCAGAAGCAAATATGAGAATAAGCTTTCTATTAAGCCAAACATTTGAAAAGACATTTGCAAAAAAATTTTAAATAATGTCACGTAAATTTAGTAAATTTTTCTTTTTAAAAGTTATTTTTGATAATATGCTGTTTGTGTTAACATAATGGGTTTGTCTCTAAGTGTAATAAAGTTAACTAAAATTTTATGTCTAATATTGGGAAGAGATGAAAACTTACATAAGCAAAAAAGTCTTTAGAGTTCTCGAAATTTTTTAAGACCCTAAAGGGGTCCTGATTTAGTACTATTTGAGAACCTTTGTTCCAAGGTACATTCTTAGTATGGAAGCATTCAATTCAGGGTGTATACATCTTCAACTTTACTAGATAATGAAAACAGGTCTTCAAATTTACTTGTTATAGTAGGTAAAAAACATTCCTCTTTTCTACATCCACTCCATTTTGGCAACTATCAGAATTTTTAATGTTTGTCATTCTCATTGTCATTCTTTGAAATATCAAAGAAATAATATTTCACTGTAGTCTTAAGTTCATTTTCTCATGACTAAATGAGGAGAATTTGATGTATTCTACATTGATTTTCCTAAGCTAATCTAAAGCTCCAAACAGCATTTCTTCATGTTTGATTAGGTAGAAATTTACTTCTTTATTTCTAGTAATCATTAATATTCAGAATATCCACCTATCCTGTACTACCCAATAGTACTGTAATCATTGAATGTGTTTGTCTCCCAACTGTGCCAACCAACATTCCAGATATCCCTTTACGCCTGCTCCCCTGCTTCTATGTCTGGCATTGATAACTTAATTCCATGATATATATTTAAATGAAAAGGCAAATTACAGACTAATATATACAGAATAATTTTTTTGGTAAAATGATACCCTAATGACATTGGAACTTAAATATACTTTCATATATTTTTATATGCAATCAACAAAGTGTAAGAGTGGAGACTAGGCTACCAATATTAGCTGCATCAGGTGGAGAGGTGGAGATAAGGTCAAGAGAAAAGAGAGATAACTAACTTTGCCTTTATATATCTTTGTATTGCCTTGTTTTACTTGATAAAAGGAAGAGGTATTACTTCTGCAGTCTGAAGAATTTCATTTAAAGAAATATGAAACGAAACTGAATATTTCTCCTCTGCACTTAGTTCCCAATCACAGGTTATTCTCAGCTTTGTTTCTGTTAGACCTTCTATTCATCTTTTGTAAACTTCCCTGGTCTTTCTGCAGGTGACCTCTTGGGCTATGCAGCATAAATTTCAAGTGATATTTCAACTGAATTCTAGAGTTCAACAAGTCAAAATTCTCATACAACAAATCACAAATGAGGAATGCACTCATGAAGTACCAAGAGCACCGATTTTGAGACCTGGCCACCTTCTCTCTTTGCTGCCCGTGATTATATCATGGTTCACATAAGTGAACTTAGCAAGGAGAGAAGTGTTGGAGTTCGAGCAGAAGGTATGATGGCACTCAAATATCTCCCAACCAAATCCTAAAGGAATCACATCACCAAAAATCAACTCAAAGTATACTGGGGGAGACAATCATGGTTTTACAATTATAGCTATTTTTAACAAAATCTTTATATTGATATTCTGAATGGACTCTCACTTCTTCCCAGAGTATGCATGCTGGCGGCAATGAAATTAACCTCACTTGTTTTTCAGATTGGGTACAGACTAAAGGGTGAATGCCATGTGTTCATCACATATGTAAGCAAAATCCTCAGATTATAAGAAATTTTGTTGAGCTACAAAGCCTCTAAACATGCATGACTCAACACACACCCTACAAAACCCACTGACCGCCTGGGTAGATTATTAGCTCATGCGCTATCTCGGCTGCTGCTTGCGGGGATCACAGTCTGTTCCAGCACACTGCCAAAAAGAACCTAATTCTCCAAACCTACCAATTTTTCTAACTGGTCAATTAATGTGATCTTTTGAACACATTCACATTACAAGACTCAAAGGATATTTTCCAGAACATTAAGCTGTTCTTTGTTATTCTTTTAATGGTGGTGAGCACCCGTCCCTTGTATTTTAGTTCCAAACTTCCGCCAAGCTTCAATTAACCTAGACTAAAGAATCATAGTTATTGTGCTCTAATGTATAAATTGTCTTGTCTGCATTGATGTATTGTGTTGCTCTGAAGAGGTCCAATATGCTTCTCAGAAACAAACACAAACAGAAAATTATTACCATGAATGCTAACATCTGAAATACAGGATCATTCGAAGAAAATAAAAAGATGTCTCTATTAAGGACCAGTGAACACTTACTGCCTTATCAGAATGATCACAGTAATGATTCTAATAAAGTGATTAATATTTGGAATAGTGACACACTACTATCTATAGTCAAAATAACTTATTCCATTGCATACTCAAGGCCATGATACCCATTTTTCTGATTTTTGATTATACCAAATGTTGAATAGCTGAACATAAAAATTTTGGTTATATGGAGATGTAATACAGTCTTTAATACATATAATGATATGTATTAACAATGCATAAGTAATATAATTTCATGGCTTTATGTTTCCCAAAAAGTAAAATGTCCAAAGAAATTTCTTTTCTATATTACCCCTCCATTTTCTTTCGACAATTAAGCCTGTTCCAACTATAGTTCACATATGGACTGTGCAACCATGTATTGAAACAAGAAGCAGCCTGCATATCTAAAGATTAAAATAGACTTCGAAGTTCCATATATCACCAATGTTTCTGCATCGACTATTCAAACATTCAAGCAAAAATACCTTTAAAATCTTATTCAGTTTTCAACACTTTCGACGTACATACATCATACATACTAATCATTATCACGTAAACAGTCTCTAATCAGACATGCATTCCCACACAAAGAAAATCAATTGTTTCCACAGACTTCCTCAGTTCAATCCTACTGTCTAAATAATCATGATACCGCTTCTGCTCACAGTTCTTACCTGTGCTAGCCCCAAAGCCAGAGTTCATTTTCCTTTCACCCCAGGAAATATAGACTGGAAACACATCATCAGTAAAGCAAAAGGTTTTTTAACTCAGAATTCTTTCTCTTTAAGAATTTCAGCATGTTAAACATGACTTGAGATTCCTCCAAAGAAAACACGTGCCATGACCTCAAAGGTCAGCATAGACTATCCATAGACACAAGGCCACCAGAATTAAATGTGCAAATCTCCTCTTTCAGTTGGTTGGTGATGCTCTTCACAAAGAGATGACTCTGCTTTACCTTAATTTTTTTTTCTGTCAGGTCTCTATTAGAATCATAAAATCTCTGTTCCTTATTTTGGGCATTTTCTATTTTATTAGGCACTTTCATGCATGAGTTTTCATTCAGTGTTTGAGGTAAAAAAAAAAAAAAAAAAAGTAATATGTGTTTCATATCCTCTAAATTTTTGTGAGCACACAGAGCATTTAAAATAAAAGTTTATAGCAAAGTCCCAGAGATATAAAGTTGGCATATTGTGTTTCTGAGCACACAGAAACGTTTACTCTTCTTCCATGCCCAACACTGTCAAAGATGAAAATCACTTCAGTGAATAAAAGAAATCCCTCTTTTTAAATTAAAATGAAAGTGGAATCAGAAAATTTACTAACAGAAATACATTATTCAAATGTATTTGAAGCAGAGTATAGCAGAATTTTTATTTCTAGAAATGTCCTATATAACAAAACCAAACCACACAGTAGGACATTTTCTCCTTTCCAGGTTCTCCCAGGAAGGCTCAAGTATTTTCTAGCAGGCACTTTTCTTTCATATTTCTGCTATTTTGTGTTATTTTCTCTGCTGATGCAAGCAAAAGGGGTCATGGAATATTCTAGAAGAAAATCATTAAATGAAGACACAGCAGGTCAGGAATAAATGTAGGCTTTATAAAATGTAAACAGCACTGACTATAATGAAATATAATTAGATTACAAGCATTCTTTTCAGCACACACACGGAGAAAAATATGTATTTTTAGGTAAATGCCTATGATTTAGCAAATGCAAAAGTTAATATATAGATTAAACTTTGCCATATTTAAAACATTAAATGTAATGGAGTTACACTGTATAATCCTTGACATTTACTACAGCAAACCCACTAACCAATAGGCTAGAGGGACGTACAGATTACCAATATCCTTTTTTCTATATATAAGCACCCAAACCCACTTAATAGTATTAGTACTTTTCTAGGTTATTAAACACTGTTATGACAAGAAAGCTATCCTCACAATTTTTAAAAATGTGTGCTTCTTAAATTTTGTATCTATCAGTAATACTATATTTTGGCAAAAATGATGTCCCCCTTCATCCCCCATGTAATATTTCTATACTTTTGAAAAATAAAATATAAATGATCTGAAGCATCAGGATACTAAGATAATCATTCAGAAAGGCAAAAGATTCAGTGTAGTAAACCTCTTTACGAGACTGTAGTAGTTGGAGATGAAATTGTAAATGGGGAAGTGTAGATTGCTTTGATTTAGAAAATTGTTGCCATTAAACAGTTTACAAAGAGCCTACTGTTTCTGCATCATTATCCTGGATGTGTCAAAGTCAGCATTTTCACAATATTTAAAGCACTCCCAACTTCCTCATAAATATCATTTATACTCCTGCACAGCTATTCAGCATGTCTCAGGATATCATTTACAGTCTTCTGTAGTTACACAGTGGGATCACCTGAGCCAATGCAAGTGAACATGAAATAAAGATACAGAGGAGGGCAAAATTCTCTCCCAGCAGAAACATGGAGATCATGGAATTGCACCGCCAAATTTGATCCAGAACTAAGGACACTGTCTCCCCTTTGTGTGTGGAGAGTACCCCAGAGGGTCAGCTAGGCCTGATGTGTGCAGTAGCATCTTACTACCTGGCAAATCAATTTTAGATGAGCAGGTGGGCCCACATTCCAGCACTGCCATTTATTTTTCTTTATATGCATTATGTGGCAAGAAGCCTCTCATGCTTATATAAAAAAAATAGAACCCAACCCAGAACTGTCTTTTCCTCTCTTTCTGTCCATTCAAATCCCAACAGAGCCATTTCAAGCCACCACCTCCCACAAGCAGCAGCTGCTCCAGGTGACACTGGTCATAGCGCTCTCTGAAATTCTCTAGCATTGGTTAGTATAAGAAACACTAATTTTTACAGGTAATTTTATGTAATCTTCAGATGACTGTTTCATAACATTCTTGTAAGGGTTAATAACTTGAAGCTGCAAGAATGGTAAAAGCAGTCCTTAAATAGAATTTTAAAACAAATTCATTTATGTTCAAAACAGCAAGGCTGCAGAATTGTATAAAGTGTCTTTGTTTCTGAGGCTCTGAAAACTAAATAATGGCTAACATAGAGGAGATGATACCACAAGCCCTGTGGCTGAAAGAACAGAAGCCTGTAGCAGCCACAGAGTGAAAGAGAATCACCTACCAAAGAATACTTTTAATTTCTTCATTAAAGCCAGATTTCTTCAAGTAGCAAATGTAAAAGCTGAATGGGTTACAAAGAAAATGCCAAACTGGGAAATATTTCCCAGATAAATGGATGACTTATTTTATCTGTTAAGCCCTCTTACAAAAGATTTAAAAAAAATACTTCAATAAAAAAGATAAACCATAAACAATAAACCAAATTAAGAGGACTGTGTGTCATACAATGAACATATTCAATAATAAGTGATCGATGAAATCAGATGTTATACAAGATATGTATTCTTCACCCATCAGGTTAACAAAGATTAAAATAGAATGATGACCTCCAATGTTTTTCTCAAGCAACAAGAACAAGAATATATTTAATAGACATAAAAATATACAGGTGGTACAATTTAAAGTTTGACTCTTCATTCTATTACACAAACTTGAGGCAGGAAAGAAAAGAGGAGAACTCGACAGATAGAGGAGAAACAGTTTTTGATTCCTCACCAAAAACAATTTGCATCTTAATACACTACAACAGTGATTCTCCAAGTGTGGCCCCCAGACCAGCAGCGTCAGTATTGCCTAGGAGCTTGTTAGAACCAGATTCTTAGGGCTCATTCAAGACCCACTGAATCAGAATCTCTAGGAGGAGGACCAGAATTTGTGCTCCAATAAGACCTCCCAGTGATTCTGATGCACACTAAACTTAGAAACCACTGCTCAGAAGACTGTAGCTTGAATAAAATATAGCAGAGGTATTTAAAATGCTCTGCACTCTAGCAGTTAGAGACAAGATGTCACAATCTCTGTAGCACAGTTTGAAATAGCACAACAATAACAGTATCTCCCTCTATGTTAGATATATATACAGATAGATTGGAGTATTTGCCAACTTGTTAACTAGTGTTAATCCAAATGGAGGTTACAGAGCACACTGTCTTTCTTGAGCTAGAAAGGTAGTAGGTCTGTACCTAGGAATCTGTGACCAGGATAGGTTTGTGACCAAGAATCTGGGTTTTTAATCAAGTATCCCACGTTTTCTTTAGGCTGATGGTTTACATCACTTTACCAAATATTATTTAAGCAACACCATTCTAGATGTCTTGAGTATTTCTTAGTAAATGATGATGTGGCCTAGCAGACATCTGTCCCAAAAATGTGCAAGCAACTTCCAAGATTTGACAGACTAAACCTGTGGGTGATTCTATCTGTACTCCCATTATCTGCCAACGGTGGATTCCCAACAACTTACCTGATGAATCCTTTTTTCTCACAAATATTACACAAGACCGTGTCCAACACCTTTTAAATCAGAAGGTGACATGACAAGTAATTCTATAGTATTATGTGATCACTTACTAGAGTATCAAAACCCATATGATGAATAGGAACGAGCATTGGAGGCAGGAAAGCATTCTTCTCGCCTTCAGCCTGTCCCCCAAGGCAAATTCTGATCTCCCTAAGATTCTGAGGTCACGGGAAAGGTCCAAACTCTTAGACCTGGCTCACCAAGTTTTATATTATTTATCAGATCCTACATGTGAGCTACACTGGGGACCTACAAATTCTACAAAGGGCTTTGTTCAGTCAACAAATAACCAGGGGAAGAAATCACTTAAATGCATCCATGGTAATTATTTTTCAGAATGTTATAAGATTGATAGCAAGGAACCTTAAACAAAGGGAGAAAAAAGAAGACCTATATTCTACAGTATTGGTATTGATACTGTGAAGCATGCCATTTAGACTACTGCAAAATTGAGTATTTGACATTTTGCCCTATTCTTCCCAAATATAAGAATGTTGCAGAATGAAGTGCATGGTTATTGCATAAACCACCTATACAACATCTTTTTCAATAGTGTGTCTCATAAAATGGAACTGTGGAACTGTGGTCAGCCCGTTTTTAAAAAATTAGCTGGCTGCTGCATGTTTCACTATTAATTCCATTTACATAAAATATATGCCACATCTCTGGTCACTTGTTAATAAGATGTTTTGCTACTAGTTATTTCTCCCATCAAAGATGTATCTTTTCTGCCTAATTTACATGATTATTAAGCATCTCCACTTTCTTATGAGTATTTGCATAAAGGTTCTATCAAGAAGACAGGCTAAGAAGTGTTTTAAAATGGGAAAAGAGGGATAAGATTCAATCATTGCGAGTATATCCAGTGATCAGTTCAATCAACTTCAAATTTGTCCCTAATAAAAACAAACAAACAGAAAGAAAAACAAAAACAAGCTCCTTCATACAACCATTCTGGTTTTGGCTGTTCTGATCACTACTTAAGTGTGAAAGGATATCTGAATGACAGGTCAGCCAAGAATTAAAATCCATGTAACGTGGAACTCTACTCAAAAAGAATTTTGTTTAAGTAGGTCATGCCTTTTTTTCCCCATAGATATAAAAAATGAGTGACAAGTGTCCTAAATTGCATATAATTAGTTTTGAGGATTTATAAAAATTTCTAGATTATAATGGAAAAATTCTAAATTATTTCAGTATGAACAGAAGAGTTCAGAGATTTTGCTCTGAGTATTATATATTCCCAAAATTGAATGATATCTTTGTGATTTAGCTGTGTCAACATCTGCTATTAGAGCAGGTGAGTATCATAGATAACTGCTATTACAATAGTCACGGGCAGGGTAGGTTCCTAGTTCTTAAAATTAACTACTTTTCAAGTAGGGAAGATTAGATTCAGTTTAGATTCCTTAAAACCACTTTTAAAGTAAGAAAGATTAAATTCTGATTAGATTTCTGAAAATATATTTTACTCTCAGGTAGGTGGATGTCAGAAGAATGAATTTTTGACCAAAATATGTTTCTCCCACCTAACATTAGATTTGAAAGTATGGGTCCCTGAACTTCAAGGCTGTAAATAAACCAACAAATCCTTATGTCCTTGCTTCTGTGGCTATTATGAAAATCTCAACTTTAAGGTCATAAAGCAAGAGTCCTCATTGTTCTCCATGCTTTGCTCACTAGTGTGTACATGTTCAGTTTCTTCTCCCAGTCGTATAACCCAAATGACCAAACAAATTGCAAAGAGGTGAACAATGAATTCTGGACCTGAGTAACAGAGACAAAGGAGAGATGATTTTTTTCTGTAAGTTGCAAATGGAAGATTCCAAACTTTCCCTTTAACCAGAGATACTTTCTCCAGTGTTTTCATCCACCCTTTGTAACTTCCCTGTGAACCCTCCAAGTACCCCAAACTGGTGACCATATTCCAAGTAAGGAAATTAGTTCCCAAATAAAAACCTATAAATAACAACAACTCTGGTGCACACAGAGCCACGTGCTGTGTTGCTGGAACCGCCCCTCAACAGCTTACAGTGTTCCTCCATGATCCTGTTCCGGATGTCCAGCTTCAAGGCATTCCCAGGAACATTTGTTTACAGTTGTGTATCCCTGCTATCAGACAGAGAAGTTTTCTATACTATTGTGACAAAGTGATTTTGTATATTTTCATGGGAATGGGAGCAGACAAGAGTTCATGAAAAAATCCTTTTCCCATCATCTGGTCCTGTAACAGCGAAACAGCAAAAGAACATAACTAACTCCATTTTTGTGTAAGGGGCCTTTACCCATTCCCGAACACAGACAAGGATAATTTTAGAACAGTGAGATAATATGCAAAAATAGCAATCTTGTAGTTTTTAAAACTAACTCTGAATTAAAGGAGACGTGAGTATACTAACAATGTTTTGTTGAAGATTTATAGAGGCACTGTGACCTGAGCAAGGACTAAGAAGTTCCCAGGCTCCTGGGACCCTCACTGACCTCCAGATGTCTGTAGTCAGTTATTTTATCTCAACCCCTTCTTCCTACTGTCCTAAACATGATAAGAGCCTAAAATTTTTACTGACTCAAGATGGTGCTTTAGAATAATAGTCCACCATCTTCTCAGTGTGCTACCTCCCCAAATAAACCTGCTTTTCCTCCGAACAACTCTTGTCTCTGAAGTTCTTGCTTTTGAGAGGTGAGCATTGTAACCTGGATTTGGTTACAGTCCATGTCGTCCAGTCTAGACATGTTCTTCTACTGACACACTATCCATGCAGCAGCACCCCACAATGAATTCAGGTCTCCTAAATGCTCAACACACATCTATGCTTCCATGTCTCCATATATTCTATGTTTTCTTCCTGAAATTCCCTTTCACCTTTTGATGCCCTGGAGGACCAGTCTTCCTTCAAATCCTAATCAAACATCATTTTCTCTGTGAAGACTTCATGGTGAGCACGAATATACAGATGGAGAGGAAATAAGGAGTCCCACTACATTTTGTATTTTACTGGAAGTGCCACCATGTTCACGACTACAAAGTATTAAACTTAATCACATCATACAGGGCTTATTTGCTTATTTCTCTATCATTTCCATCATTTTATTAACAAGTGGGATTGGTTGGTATGGGGAAAATAAATGTTTTATTTTTATTCCTGCATCTTATACACCATTAAGTACTTGATTAGCTCTCAATAGGGAAGGAAGGAGAATTGGATATATTTCTTTAAATATTTGCACTGCACTTTGCATTCAAAGGTAGAGTTAAATTCCAATGGCAATATACTTTTGACTACATCAAACTATTAGGTGGAGCTTTTCTCTAAATTCTCTTTCTTTTCCAACTAAGTTATCAGAAAGCCATTTTAGACATAAAAACGTGTTATAGAAAGTAGATGCAGATATCTCCTATGAAGTGATATTCACTACAATGCCCTAATGAGTGAAAGTAGCAGCCCCAAGGTACATGTGGGCTTAGATCAAGGGAACCTAGAGTGGAATTAAATATCTAGTCATTTTCAAGGGCCTGATCCTGTGAAGGTGAGGAATGGAATTCAGGGCAGAAGTTGGTCAGGGTGCATTTAACAAGGCAAGTCAGGGCTGGTGCATGGAAGACAGACTGGGCCATAAGCTACAAGGCCAGGAAGAAGGAACTGGCAGGGGTGAAAGCTGTGACCAAATTGGAATGTGTCTAAACACAAGCCAGGGGAAAGAAAAAAAAAACACTGAAGTCAGGGATGGGAGCAGAATTTCTTCCCCTCTACAAGCCCTCTTCTGTGCCACTGGCTAGATGCCAGTCTTGTGATGGGCCTTCAGTACTCTGGTCTCTAACAGAAAATCTCCATGGTCATTGTAAATTCTCAGTGTAAGTATCTATCTACTTCTCGGCTCAGATGAGCTGGTTCTCAAATCTGTCTTAGTGAATCAAGTGACTCAAGCATTATCGCAAACATACTCATTGGCTTTTCTTGTTTCACACACACACACACACACACACACACACACACACACAGCCTAGAAAAGAAAACAAAATTGGTTTAAATAACATTGCTGAAAATAGAGGTTTAAGCACACAGCACACAGTCACATTTGTCAATTGTTATTAGTTGTTCAACATAAAAAAAAGAAAAAAAAAACAGATGCAGCAAATTTGACGATTTGAACAAATTTCCCTATAGAGAGACTGGCATTTGACAGCCTATTCTGTGAGAATTTCTGATGCAGTTTCTACATCCTAAATGGTCACTTATCTCTCCAGAAATTAGGTGGAAAAAAAACACAGACATTAAAGACAACCAAGGAATGAAAGTTGCAAGGCTTCATTTTGAGCTTCCTTTTCAAACCTTGAAGTAGCTCTCTGATTATGAATACAGTGCAATAATTTTAATATGATCATTTGCATTTTGCAAACATTTTAAAGCACTGAGAAAGCAAAAGGCAAATTAAATTTTTACTGTATGCCAATCAATTTGGATAATGCAGAAGTGAAACAGTGTCCCAAACACAAATTTTAATAATTTATAACTTTGATGGTAATAACTAAAAATATGATTACCACTTTAGAAATGTTGAAATTAAACCAACAATTGACTTTCTTGGCTATCTGATTTGATATTTTTCTTTTTTTGAAAACGAGAAAGTAATAGAGTCAATCTATAGTTGCATAGAATGAGGCTTTTATGGTTTCTCTAAAATAGATAATGAGAAGTTGAGTTTGCTTGAGAGAAAACATTCCAGCTTCTTACTGAAAGGAGCAAAATTCAATGTGTACTTCATACCGCAGTAGAATGCTAAGAAGAACTACCCACAAATTGGGGCACATTCTCTTAACTCAGTAGGAGAAGCTGACTGCTTTCTTGATGACTGCAAGCTGAAGT
Organism: Ateles fusciceps; assembly: GCA_036589455.1. Classification (NCBI taxonomy): domain Eukaryota; kingdom Metazoa; phylum Chordata; class Mammalia; order Primates; family Atelidae; genus Ateles; species Ateles fusciceps. The sequence continues at coordinate 1,140,447 of JAZHEH010000424.1, read as the reverse complement.
CAACACATGCACCACGTGGGCAGATGCACTGAATAGCACGAATACATAAGTAAAATGTCACTAGGGATCCAACATTACTTCTTTATGTCAGAATGGAAAAAAAAAAAACACTTTGTTTAAAAGCGAGATCTAAATAAGGCACTGCCAAGTAAGTTTCCTCTGTCTCTAAAAATCCTCAAAGAAAATAACCAATCTTTAATTGAAAAGATTTGCAACAATCTTGGAAACTCGTATCAATAACAAGGTCTGGCATACTAGCAGGGAGTGATATTGGGATGGAAGTCAGGGGGAGGGATACAAATATATTGATGTCTCCTCAAGTGTGTATCTAAAGAAGACTAAATTAAGATCATTCACTAAGTTGAAGTCTGATGTATTATATCAGAATTTATAGCCACTGCAGGATTTCTAAATCATTACTCTCTTATGATGGGGTCAGCATTTTGAATGTTACTGAGGGAAAAACAGCTATGTATATATAAATAAATAAATATTAAAAATACAAATGATAGTCCTGACAAAATTGTTTCAGGATTATAAGACAGCAACTGCTCACCGGCATCTGTTCATCCAGCCTCCAGCTGTTAGTGCGAAAGACTGAAAGCAGGTGACAATTTAAGTGCCACATTATGGTTAATTTCATATAAGGTAGTGCTGAACAGAGAAGAAAATCTAAAACAGTAAAACTAAAAATAAAATACACAAAATAAAACCCACTATTTCCTTTGGCTGATCTGGGCTTTTTGTTTGAAAAATTATCTCCTCCAGGGAGGGTCCTTTAAGAACTATTCCATGGTTGAAAGTGAAAAAAAAAATACATATATATATGTATATATATGTCTGCATACTATCCTTATACAGGCTACTTTCAAGCAGACTTGGAGGAAGGGAGCAGCTCAGCTCTGACCCTCTGTCACCGGTGATGGCCTGGGAGCTCAGCTATGTCTCCATTGATGCCCGGCTGGTTCAGTATTCAGACCAAAATTGTAGCAGCATTGAATCCAGACACACGCTGAAGACCTCTGCACAAACATTTAAAAAAAAATCACACCTCTCCTTGAGCAATCATAAAATTCTCCATGGGCATAATTAACAATGATTTCTATTCAATGTTTAGGTTGTAGGGAGTGCCAGAATGGTTAAGGAAGTATCTCGTCATGTAATCTATCACAAAATCATAAAACTTTTGAGCCAGAGGCCAACTGTCTTAGTGGCAGAGAGGTTAAATGATGTCCCCAAAGCAACACAGCTAATAAGGAAAGTGGTTTTGGCTTTCAATCTAGAGATTACCGCGCACCAACTAAAGAAGCAGTTTCAAAATTGCATTTTCTTTATCTTACCTCTTCTATCATTGATTCTCCTTATATACATATTTATTATTAACTCTTATGAAACTGATTATACATCCTGTGCATTTTAACATATGAAAAGAGTCTTTTAGAATTGAAAATCTCATTTTAATCTATTTTTTTTTTTTGAGACAGAGTCTCGCTCTGTTCCCTAGTCTGGAGTATAGAGGTGCAACCGTGGCTCACTGCAACTTCTGCCTTTCGGGTTCAGATGATTCTCTTGCCTCAGCCTCCTGAGTAGCTGGACATACAGGCACATGCCACCACATCTGGGCTAGTTTTTTGTATTTTTAGTAGAGATAGGTTTTCATCATATTGGTCAGACTGGTCTGGAACTCCTGACCTCCTGATCCGCCCACCTCAACATCCCAAAGTGCTGGGATTACAGGCATAAGCCACCGCGCCCAGCCCAATCTATCCTTTCAAAGTTTGTCTGCTTAACATTCTATGTATTCATTAGCTATTATGCACATCTCATGTTACAAGTAAAAATATCTTTTAAATAAGTTTATCAGATCCACTATTATGCAGTGCATTGAAAATCACATGAACAAATTTTCCTGAGACATAAGTAAACCCTGAAACTTTTAACACTAAAGTTTTCTAAAGGTTTTAAATAGTTAAAAAAAAAACATAGTTAACATTTTAAAAACTAAAAGCTAGGCAGAGTGCTAAGTGCTTGGTATGAGTCACACAAATGAACCCTTCTGAAACATGTGTGCTTTATGTATTATCTAAGAGGTTAAAGGATTATAAAACTTATTAGTCACAAGCTAATAAACAGTAAAACAGAGATTGAAAGCCAGGCAGTCAACACACATCTAGCACACAACCTAGCCATTCTATTTCTAGGTATTTAGCCAAGAGATTGAAAGCATGGCCACACAAAGGTCTACACATGAAAGATCATAGCAGCTTTATTTGTAATAGTCAGAAAGGTGGAAACAATCCCAATGCTCATCAATGGGGAATGTATAAACACTGTCACATACACTTACAATGGAATACTATTCAGCAATAAAAAGCAACAAACTACTGATACACACAACAGCATGGATGAAACTCAAACATGCTAAGAGAAAAAATTTTGACCAAAAAAGGGCACGTATGTTATGATTCTATTTACATGAATTTCTAGAAAATGCAAACTAATCTGAAGGAATACAAAGCAGGTCACTGATTGTCCGGAGGAAGTAACGAGTCGGGAAGGATGAACTCAGGGGTTTGAGGAAACTTCTGGGGTGATGCATATGTTCATTATCCTAATTACGGTGATGGTTTCACACCTGATGATATCAGTCAAAATTCATCAAACCAAGCACTTTTTTTTGAGACAGTTTCACTCTGTTGCCCAGGCTGGAGTGCAATGGCACAAGCTCAGCTCACTGCAACCTCTGCCTCCCAGGTTCAAGCAATTCTCCGGCCCTGGCCTCCTGAGCAGCTGGGACTTCAGGCTCCCGCCACCATGTCCAGCTAATTTTTGTATTTTCAGTAGAGATGGGGTTTTCACTTTGTTGGCCAGGCTGGTCTCAAACTCCTAACCTCATGATCCATCTGCCTCGGCCTCCCGAAGTACTGGGATTACAAGCATGAGCCACCGTACTGGGCCACCAGGCACTTTTTTAAATGTACAGTTTAGGCTGGGTGCAGTGGCTCACATCTGTAATCCCAGCACTTCGGGAGGCCGAGGTGGGTGGATCACTTGAGGTCAGAAGTTAGAGACCATCCTGGCCAACATGGTAAAACCCAGTCTCTACTAAAAATACAAGAAATTAGCCGGGCATGGTGGTGGGTGCCTGTTGTCCCAGCTACTCGGGAGCGACAGAGCCACACTCTTCCAAAAAAAAAAAAATAAATAAAGAGTACAGTTTATTGTATGTTAAATATACAAAAAAAAAATCTAAGTAATCCAACTCCAAAACTTATGCCCTTAACCACGAGAATCTATGGCCTCAGATAACAAAAGTCCTACTTAGAAAAGGAAGTATATTGACTTTGATTCCATGTCATCACTTATTTTACCTCCAAGATATAAAGGGTCAATTGATGCTGTTCTAAGTAGTGACGTTGTTACCTTCTTGCTAGTAAAATCTTTAGGGGCAATTTTAGTTTTGATCATTTTGTCCCTACGCAGAATGTTTTCACTGACACCACTTCTGCCTTTGCTCAGCTGTCTCTATCACTACAGTTACTTTTTCCTTATCTAGGTGGGTCTCTTTCTCATCTACTTTTAATCTGTTTTCTTCATTGTGCTTCAATCCCTTGGGTTGTGAAGTTATATAAAAATGAACATACACAGCATATAAAGTTAAAAACTATCAAAAAGGTTCTGTGTGGAAGGAGGCTTTCTGCCACATTTCCCAGAGTAAAATGCTCTGTTGGAGTCATTTTTATTGATGTTAATGGTTTATTCACTTGGAGTACTTACAGCTGAATCTAAAGCTCTCCCAAAGACTCTAAAATTTGAACAGAACACTCAGTAATATGGGTAATTTACAGATACAAGCTACAATATTAATGTAACATCTTAAAATACTGTAGTAAAGTACCCTGTATTCTAAACTTGTAGTAACAGATTTACCCACAAATCTTGATTAAAACAAACACTGGCCGGTTGCGGTGGCTCACAACTGTAATCCCACGATTACATGACTGAGGTCAGGAATTCACGACCAGCCTGGCTAACATGGTGAAACCCCATCTCCACTAAACATACAAAAAATTAGCCTGGCATGATGGTGTGCACCTGTAGTCTTAGCTACCTGGGATGCTGAGCGCAGGAGAATTGCTTGAACCCGGGAAGCAGAGGTCGCAGTGAGCCGAGATTGAACCACTGCACTCCAGCCTGGGTGACGAGAGCAAAACTCCATCTCAAAACAAACAAACACTAATTCTTTAACTTCTGAGAAACCTAAAGATTGTACAATTTGAAGGGGTCTCTTTAAGGAAAAGTCTACAAAATAACAAATGTAAAATTCAAGCGGGATTTGGAAGGGCCCTGTATAATTAAGGGGTTTAAAGGGTTAAAGCTTATATATCATTTCTTTTCCTTTATTTTTTAGAGACATGGTCTCACTCTGGCATGCAGTGACACGATCAGAGCTCACTGGAGCCCCCAACTCTTAGAACTCAAGCAATCCTCCCACTTCAGCCTCCTGAGTAGCTGGGACACACTCAGCTAAGTTTTTTAAAAAAAATTTTGTAGAGATAGGATCTTGCTATGTTGCCCAGGCTGGTTGGGAACTCCTGACCTAAGGCAATCCTCTCTCCTCACCTCACCACTCCCATTCAATACAGTATTGGAAGTTCTGGCCAAGGCAATCAGGCAATAGAAAGAAAGAAAAGGCATTCAAATAGGAAGAGAGGTAGTCAAATTATTTGTTTGCAGATGACATGATTGTGTATTTAGAAAACCCCATTGTCTCAGCTCAAAACCTCCTTAAGCTGATAAGCAACTTCAGCAGTCTCGGGATACAAAATAAATGTGCAAAAATCACAAACGTTCCTCTATACCGATAATAGACAGAGAGCCAAATCATGAGTGAACTCCCATTTACAATTGCTACAAAGAGAGTAAAATACCTAAGAATACAACTTACAAGGGATGTGAAGGACCTCTTCAAGGTAACTACAAACCACTGCTCAAGGAAATAAGAGGACACAAATAGAAAAACATTCCATGCTCTATCAGAACTCAACATATTTAACTATGGCAACTAAAGCAAAAGAGTGGTATAAATCCAACAAGAGTTCGGATGAAATTTTTTCATTTTGAACGATATTCACAAGACGTTACTGCAGAATAAAGGAAAGACATTTGCTTCTTGTTGTTCCTGCTATTATTGCCACTATCCTCACTGGAGCCTGGAATATTACTATTTGATAATATTAGACCAAGAACTTTGAAAGTGAGCTTTTAATAAACCCACTCTGCTGCATCACAGTGCAATAGTAAAAGCCTCCAAAATATTTGCAGACTGAACACATTGAGTGAAAGCTCAACCTATATCAAACATGATTTTTAAAAACCTGCTAGATACATATACTCCTAGCATCATGTCAACCCGAATGTTAGCATGTTTATGCCCGAGTCAGAAAGTTTATGGTTTTACTGCTCAATAGAATGCCCTTGCTGAGTCATTCCGATGTGTGGGCATCCTTGTATTAAAAGATGGGTTTACTACTTTCCAGCAAGAGAAAACAAGTGCAAATCAAAATCATATCGACGACTACCAAATACTGAAAATGTGCTATCTGCCTGGAACTATGTTTTATATGTATTGTTGCCACCTCTCCCAAGATCTGGGCAAAGAAAATGTGTTTTCCCATCTTCAGATGCAGCACATAGAGAAACAAAAACACTTGGCAAATGTCCCACAGGCAGTAGTGTTAGAGGCAGGATGTGAGGCTGACTCCAGAGGCCATTCTTATTTTACTCTATTAGGAGGTTTGATTTGACTGTTCAATTCACCTTCAATTCTTCATGAGAACTGATTCATGATGAAAAACATTAAAAAGATTTCTGTGAGTCAAAGGATCCCCCTCCAAGACTGGTCCATATTCAAGGTTTGACTGCTGATGCAGGCTGAAGCTGTTTTCTCGCCAGCTAACCACTAAGCCAGGAGACAAGCAGGGCAAGGGATACAGGCAGGGAGGCTAAGATGAGTGGACACGGCTCTGGCCTCCTCAGAGGAGGAGGTTTCCAGAGAGTGCTATTGAAGCTCTGATCACTGCTGTCTGCAGGGTTTGAGCAACCGATCATATTCAGGGAGCAAAGAAACCTGTATCAAATATTCACTTCACTAAGCCCAGGAGAGAAATGGCATCAGCACTCAGGGGTCTATAAACAACTAGAGAAGGCAGCTACCATACTCATGAACTCATGTGTTTTAATTTTTATTGAACCACTGGACTTCAAGCAAGCCCAATAGCCCCCCAATATAGCGCTCCTGTTACTTTAAACTGTTTCTAATATCTCTACAGGTTTGTGAATTCATCTCATCTCTCACTCATCTTCTTCTTTTCCTGTCTCTATCTCTTAATCTTTCTGCTGTTATTTCTGCTTCTCAAAAACTCCCCTTTGGATAACAATTTTTCAAAAGAACAAATCAAGACTTAAGATGATCTTAACTTAGCAAACAACAAACCAACCAACCCATCCACAGCAACCCTGAGCAGCCCCAAGAAGCACTTAAAAGAAAGGAAAATGAGGCTGCATCACATTTTTGGTCTCCCTGGGGCCAAATACTTTACAGCGCAATGGTGCACTTCACTTATACAATCATTTTTAAACTCACTTATCACTTTATCCACATTTTGTATAACACAGTGAAAGAATACACTCAAAGCCAAAGCACCCGCACGTTAAGGAGGCCTGTCATGGTTCATCTCAAGTGAAATTTTATAGGTTTTTTCATTGCAGCCCCTAGCTATGCTGCTCTATGGTAATCAAAGTCAGGCTTGTTCATATCATCTTATGTATATTTCAGATTTCCAAACTCAGGGTTAGAAGCCTAAATGTATTTTGTTTTTCAAACATTCTGAAAAACGATTGTGGCCCTGCAAAAACGTATCTAGATTGGATCTAAATGGAATTATACCACGATGGATGAACTGAAGATCAGCTGGAATAATGCAATAGCTATTTGCTCCATAACTGTAGTGCATCAGCTAGCAGTTTTGAATTATTTTTCTAGTCACCACTTCTGGTTTTATTAGCCAGAGTTTAGAAGAGACCTTAGACTTCATTTAACCCCTTCCCCTTTATTTTACAGATGAAGAAAGTGGTGTCTGCAAAGGTGATATGAACTAAAGGTAACAAAAGCTGAAAGAGGCATAAATGTAAGTCAAACCTTTATCTTCCAATTATAAGTCTGTTTGTTTCAATACATACAATCTTATTTTTCCACCTAAAAGGCATTTACTGAGCAATTAATATGTGACAAATACTGCATTAGACAAGGAAACTATAATATGTGCTAAGGTTAAGGACCCAGACTCTCAAGTCAGAAATTAAAGAGTTTGAATCCAGCTTTACTACTCACTATCTTCGTGCCTTTGAACAAATTACTTAGCTGCTGTGAAATATCAGAAAAGTTACTGCTTTTCCAAATATTATTTAGTTTCCTCCTTAGTAAGTGTGAATAATCAGCACACCTACCTCACAGGGTCTTGGTGAGGATTAAATGAGGTAATGCCACTGAAGCATTCAGCAGGGTGCCTGGGATTTGTCAGGGGTTCATTAAATGTTAGCTATTATTATTATTACAAGTTGAATAAAGTATTGCCCATACTTGCTCAAGTGTTAGCAGATCCAAGTTTAGAGACAAGCAGAAAAACAATGAATAATAGAATTAGTTCAGTACAATAAGAGAGTCCTGTGCAAAGAGGTAAGGGCAAGGAAGGGAGTGAACCCATTAACTCTGGTTAGGGTGAGGGCCTCCTGGGGCAATTGCACTAGGCCACAGTTAAAGACTTTTTAAAATCTATTCTGATTTTTTTTTTTTTTAAACTGGTTTAGCTCTATAGCATAGCCAATCATGGCCTAATACATGGAAAGGAGTCAAAGAAGGAAATGGATAAACACAACTGAAATAAGTGAGGCTTTAGCTAGGAACAGAAGCTAATTAACAGCACTCAGCATTTTTCTGGTGCTTGTCTATTCTCCGTCTCATTAGAAAACCAATCTAATGTATTGCTTTCAAGACTGATGTCTAATTTTTCTATCCTTTTTTCCCCCAGATATGTATCAGCCCAATGAAAAGCAGAAAATTGGGAATATTCTCTACCTACATTAGTTTTGTATGCTGAAAGCCATCTTTTTTTAAATCAGAAATATGTCATCTTCCTAGAGGACAAAAATAGAGCTGAAGCTCTGGAGACGATAGCATGGCAGTAAAAAATAGGACTTGGGAAGTGGACAATTCCAAAATCAAATTTTGGCTCTGACTTTGAGCATGTTATTTAACCCCTCTGAGCACAATTTCCTGTCCAAGAGAGAAATAATATCTATTTTATGAGAGCCGGTGATGATTAGAGGAAGTCAGACATATATGAGATGAAGCAGACTAAAAAAAATTGTTTTAATTTGGAGAAAAAGATGACTTTATGAGTGAAGGAACTCTACAAACTCACTCGTCAGTATCTCAGAAAATACAACTGTGAGGGGAGATTCATGCAGGGTGTGTTTTAAAGCAGGGAACCGGGGCAAGGAGATGTGAGAAACAGAAAAAGACACATCACAGGAATAATGAATATATGTGTGCGATTGGGGAAGAAACAAAAATAGAATACTTCCAAAATGCATCATGAAAGAAACAGTTCACCTCAACAGTAATATGTAGAATGATACTCCTGTGGCCTCGAAGAGTAAATGCAGCTCCTGATACAGACTGACTGCCTTGGAAGAAGCTTACACCTTGGGCCAATCTAACTTTATTAAGTTTATATGTGATGCCTGAGCTCGTGTATTAAAATTTTCTCTCAAATTCAAGTCTTCTCTGCCTTAGGGACTGCTATGTTACCTCAGGAGACTCGATACCAACAGAAGTTTATAAGAAGGGAGATCCACAGACACATCACTGAAGCACAAACTGAATAATTATTAAAGTGAGAAGACAAAAAGTTTTAGCCTATGCCGTGATGGGAACTATTAGTTCAAAAGGATAAACTGAGCCTAAGTCCTTTGTAGGAAGTGAATATCCAACGTCTTCTCAAAGCCAACCTTTAGAATAGAAATCAAAAATACAAATAGAACCACAAATCACGATTTGATTTTACTTCCCATGGAGGACAGAAATTGTCACTGGCTTTATAGTCTGTGATGGAAAGGATTTTACCAATATCGCCTGTGAGTTTTGAAAGGGATTATTAAACATCACTAATATGGCATTAGGGAAAAAAAAATAAAGTAAATCTTTGTTAAAAGCATATCCAGGGTATCCTTTCTTCGAGGTTCTATTTTTTTTTTAAACAAATACACATATATACATTATATAAGGGTTGCATCAACTGAGTTTTAGAGGTGGAGGGATCACCCAGATCTTTGCCGGTGTTAGTCCAGTCAAAATAATAAAAAACATCCCGACATTTAAATAGTGGAAATGTTCATGAAAACCTTTCCTTACAACAATTTCTCAATCATATGCACCAAAAATTAACAAATGAACCCACTGACTGCCATCTATCAAAGATCCTCTTATCCTAATCTTCTGTGACTTATTTCTCTAAGTAGTGTGTCTAACAGCTGTCACCTCGAACATCCAAATCTCAGGGTTCACGCTTCTGATAAATGACTCTTGCAACATTGTACTTGTGAAATCAACTGACCACCTAGGAGTTCAGAACTTTAACTCAGGCTGTCACCTTCAATCCATCATCGTGGACTGGAAGAGAGTCACAGCTCTACAACTGCAGACAGTGCAAGGGGGAGAAAGAGCAGTTGCCGTCAATTAAGCAGTTTAGGGATCAACTTTCCAGATGCCCCCACAACAGATAAGTATCTTGTTGAAAGGGAACATTTGTAAAATAAATCCAGAAGAGGGGTCAAACACGTCCCTGGCAGAGGAGCCCACCTAAGCACCTCTTGCACTCACAGAAGTCTGGACTCTGAAAAATGGTCTTCCTGCCAAATATGGACTATATGCCATTTTCCCTAAGTTGAGAATTCTCTCTTAAACCTCAAAATGTTGGAGTAAATTGACACCAGCGGTACGTACGGGTCGTTGGCATGAGATGGATCAGCAAAACATGCAATGCGAGAAGCAGATATGCAGAAAATGCATTCCAGAGCAAATAGCATCCCTATCATCATTTGGAAAGGCCATTTAGTCCATGTAAAAATTAACTGATACAATTTACATAGTTGCATGCAAGTGAGCTGTATGCTTATCACTGAAATATCCTTTGGGAGACATGCCTCAGAAAATATCATTACAGCTATATGTTGCAGAACTCAGTGGGCATCTAATTTTAACAGGAGATTCCTGCTGTTCATCTTTCTGTCAAGGCACTAAGGCAACGCACCCTTGGTGCTTTGCACTTCTTAGAAATACGTATCTGACCATTTCCACTAATTCAGACAAATTTCTCTCCAACAGGCCAATCCAGTGGGGGGAAATGTTCATGACAACTCCCCCCACAGCTAAACTTTAAACCAATTAAAGATGATGTTACCTCTGGGATTGACCTTTCTCTTTCTTTTTGTATCAAATACATATATGTATTTGCCATCACCCAGAGTCTCTGCATGCACCAGTGCAAGTGCCTCCGCTAGTGGTGATTCCTGCAGGACTTTCCTCTGTACCAATTTTCTCATGGTGCCGATGCCTTATATGTGCCTTTTTATTTTTTTCATTTTTTTTTTGTTTGTTTGTTTAGAGAAAGTCTTGCTCTATCACCCAGGTTGGAGTACATGGCACAATTACAGTTCACTGCAGCCCCTGACTCCTGGGCTCAAGTGACCCTCCTGCCTCAGCCTCCCAAGTAGATGGCACTACAGGCACGTGCCTCTACACCTCACTTTTATTTTTATTTTGGTACAGACCTTGTCTTGCTATATTGCCTAGGCTAGTCTCTAATTCCCGGTTTCAAGCAGTTTTTCTACCTTAGCCTCCCAAAATGCTGACAGGCGTGAGCCACGGTGCCCAGCCTATTTCCTTTACACTTGAAAACCCACTCTTGGGGTTCTTGTGGATCCTCCGATTCTTTACTGCCAGCTGGGCCCTCCCCTTTCTTTCTAAAATGTGTCCTGGTTGCTAATCACATACTTTGACATCTCCCCCTCTCTGCCTGTTTTCAATTACCCTGTGCAGCCTCTGATGCTTCTGCACCATGGTGTTTGCTACAGGCTTATTCACAGGATTGGGGTAACACTTCCTGGGTTGGAAGGGAACTCGAAGAACATCTGCTACACCTAGCCCTGAACATTCAAGGGGACAGCCTGCTTAGGCCTAAAAATCTCCATGAGAACCTCCCTTCCTCATACAAAAACCTATTCTATAATAAGAAGATTTGGTAGAAAAGTATTCATTATATGAAGTCCAAACCATCACTGAAGTTTCTACTTACTGTTCCCATTTCTAATCTCTTGGGACAGAACAAAGTAAAGAATTTAAAGAATCTGGACTTTGAGGACTGAAAGATGCCAGTTAGGATCATGGTAACACCTTGGTATTTGTTGTATAAACTTGTGCATAATACCCAGCTTCAATAGTCCTCATTTTCCCAACTACATACTGAGGACCATGATATGATTTTTTGGTGAAGACCAATTGTGGTATTTTAGTACCTAGCACAGGGGACATTAAATAAATGTTCCCTCCTTTCCCATCTCCCCTTCTTCCACCTAAGAACAAGTCTCAGATGTGTGAAGGCTTTTGATTTCAAATTCCTTCAAGTAACTGGCAACTCTTCATTGAGCACGTTCTAGTTGATGATTACTTTTAACACGGTACTGAGAACAGAATGCATTGCAGGTGTGTTCAGGTTGGTGCATAGCACAACTATCACTTGCTTTGCTACTAAATACTCTACGTCTAACAACGCACTCCAAGTTCCCTTCATGGACTCATACTGCCAACAGCTGATCATTAACACAGCCTCCTGCCTAACCCTCCTTTCACCTCCACCTCACTGCCATGTAATTCTTGGTTTTTTCAATCTTACTTTTCTGCCTATCTTGTCTATGCGCTTACATCTATCTTCCTTTAAAACCATTGATAAGCTTCCTAAATTTTCACTGGTGGTCTTGGGATTTTCAACCTAGAAGCACTTAAGCATTATCAAGTCTCTTTAAAACTAATCACCAGCATGTTTTATTCATCCCTAACGCCTAGTGTCTTGATGTATGTGTTTTAAAGATCGCTTTTGAAAGTTAGCTGGTTAACCACTAACCCCAAAGCCCCAATTCTTTATTGATATAGAATGCTTCGTCATTTCCCTCGGGATTCTGCTTATCTTATTCCAAGGGTCTCCCGTTTCTAAGGCCATTTCCAATTTCAGTTTTTGGTTGGCTGAGAGCAACCCATTTTATTTGGGACTTTCAGTCTTTACAAGGTTGTTTCTACTTTGAGAAATATGACTATCCCAGATTCTGTTGTGCTGAGTGATATCATTCAGCACCGTTCCTGGCACACACCAATGTTGCCAGTCCTTCCTCACGCCTTTTTCCAAGTCAATGCCAGAAAAAGGGGGCCAAGAATAGACCTTAGAGAAATAAGACTGCCTCACAAATCCTGTCCTAGGACAGGTGCAGGCTGCCTTTTTCAGCACAGAGAACTAATTAGCATTCATTTTCCGTAACAAGCAAGTTGCTAATTTGATCAAAAATCCAAGTAAATTTGTGGCTTCTCTTTCATCATATAATATTCATTTTTATTTAGCAACATGGTCATCTCACACTGAATATTAGCTTTGAAATTTTAATTGACTATATGTCTTTTATTCAGGAACTGCCAACACCAAGTTTAATCATTAAAATGGAATTAACAAATGGCTGTCGTTACCAATGAGAAAATGCACATAAAAGTTGTTCAATAAATGTAAAAATCTACATTTGCACTGCATTTTATAGTTTATGAAATGCTTTTTTAATACCTACAATACCTATTTTAAGTACTCAAAAACAGCACAAAAACAAGACAGAAATGATGTAATGAACAGTATGAACTAGAAAGAAAATGGGAAAGGATTTTTATTGTTTCTCTTTCTGTCTCCAAATGTCTTCCATGATACTTGGCACACAGAAAGTACTCAATAAATGCCCACTTAATAAATTATGAATAGCTGGGATGACTCATCACTTTTTTGAGACAGGGCCTTGCTCTGTTGCCTAGGCTGAAGTGCAGTGGTATGATCATCACTGACTGCCACCTCAACCTCCTGGGTTCCAGAGATACTCTTGCCTCACTTCTATAGTAGGTATTGGGACTTATAGGTGCATGCCACCACACCAGGCTAATTTTTAAATTTTTGGCATAGATGGGGTCTCACTATGTATTCCAGGCTGGTCTCAAACTCCTGGGCACAAGCCATCCTCCTGCCTTGGCTTCCCAAAGTGCTGAGATTACAGGAATGAGCCATCACACCTGGTTATACAACATTCTTATTATTTGTCCCAAAGCTACAAATGGGGGCATGCTCTCAAAGCACTGACCAGGGATTTTCCTAACAAAAATGGATAACCAACTTGCAGGCCCAACAAGGACAATGACTTTGCTATTAATTATAATAGATTAATAACTCCACAGATTATTGAGTAATGCTGCCTGGGTGGAGATTCAGCTCCACCACTTAGTAGCACCTTGGACAATTAACTTTCTAAGCTTTAGTTTATTGCCAAAAATGGAGACAACAGTGCCTGCCCCATATGGTTTTTCTAAGGAAAACTGGATTAGTGTATGTAAAAATATTAATCCACGCATTATAAATAACATATTTGGAATTAGGAGTAGCAATATTTCTATTGCCTGCCACAATGCTTGGTGCAAACAGCAGCTACTTGAAAGAAATGTTTATTTTTTATAATTTATATTCTTTAGAATTACTTCAAAATGGTGAAGGGCTGACCAAAGCAGGTTGAGGAGGGACAGCAGGCAATTTGCAACTCATTAAGAATGGTACAGTGCATTTTGTTAGAAGCCAAGTGACTTAGTGTAAAGGTTATGTAAATTAGACTCCACAAAAACAGCTAAAACATGAAGACATCAATTAGGTAGCCATTCCTTTTTAGAGAATACATTTTCTCCCAAAGCTTAATCCTGATTACTTTTATATGGTCCCAGGTCTCATAATGGCTGAATGAAGGGTTTTTCTGAGTTCATGTTAAGAAAAAAAAAAAAAGTAGGAAAAAAAGCAGTAAAATGTCAAGGCTTTTTTTCCATTTCAGAGACATAATTAATATTTATCTTCTCTGATAGGTGTACTGGTTTATCTTTTTGCCTAAATATTGTCTGATTCCATTCTGATATACGTGAAGGTCATATTAGCCCTACTGTTAAGACTAGATTGCTGAAGGAGAAATGCCTGGGCTAAAATAAAAAAGCCTAAAGATGTATCATCAAGAAATATAGCTTGTTAATAGAAGGGCTTGCTGCTCTAACTAGATATTATGTGGCAAAAAAGTACTGTGTGATTTGTCTCTTTAAACCTGTCAATTCAACCTCTTCAGATAGCAAACTCATCAAATCATTATAATGATTTAGAAAGATCATTTAAGAAATCGTAGGTACTCAGCCAAAACCTTGTGCCATGATTAGGAAAAATTAGAAGCATTAAGTTACCTATAAATAGGAAATCAACATATTAACCTTTACTTTCTTTAAAGAGGCAGACAACATGCATTGCAAATGAGGAACTTTCATGTATATTCTCTATTTACATCATTATTAAATCCTCTTGAGAAGACAGGGTTAGAGCGGGGCTGAAAGCACACTGCTTCATTCAGTCCTCTAGGGGAAGCAAAAAACATTACGTGAAAATAACAGATTGACACAGGGAATGTGAGACCATAGGTAGGAGATGGACTCAAAACACCTGCTAAACCCAAGAAGCTAAAAAGGTAAGTTTGTAAAATGAAGACTTACAAGTGTTTTGTCTTTGTCAACTTAGGAGATACTCTAGTAAACAACATTACCTTCTAAAGGACCAAAAGAAAAAAATAAAGTGGAGGGGGGTGGGGAAACCCTTGTTTTTAATTATTTATGTAAGGAAGAAATAAAAAGCATTAAATGTTTGGAATTGAGAATGTTTGAGAAACACAGGCAATAAATATGTGCACCTTTGAAAAGAGAAATCCTTGACCAAGGAAATAAATATCCCTTTCAATAAGACTCTTAACACTAGAATCTGCTTAATGATATTGTAGACTTCTTTCACAATACTCATTAAAAACACTTTTCCTTCTAATGACCAAGTCTTGATTATGTAGGCAATAATAAAAGTGAACACCTACTATATTCAAGTCACTGGGTTGAGCATTTCACATACAAATTCATAATGCATTCCTCACACCAAACCATGAAATAGGTACTGCCGGTTTTAGTTTCCTGCCTACAAAATAGGAATGAAGATATCCACTAAGTAATTTAAAAGAACTTCTTAAAATTTGCACTACAGGGTTTGTTAATTGCCATAAGAGAAGGTAAAATCAGAAGTGATCTTGAAGACAGAGAAAGCAAGCCAGGGGCCTCCTAATACCTCACAGGCAGTGCCTGCAATATGAAAGCCTAGTGACACAGGAACCCCCAACTTCAAGGAAGACTGGCCCCTAATCTGCCTATACAGTTTGTCCTGTTTTCAGCATGTCATTGAATCTTCTCCAGTTACTTTCCAGGCCTAATGCTGGCTGCGCTCGTGAGGACCGTATGAGTCCATTCTCACACTGCTATAAAGAAATGCCCATGACTGAGTGATTTAGAAAGGAAAGAGGGTTAATGTACTCACCATTTTGCATGGCTGAGGAGGCCTCAGGAGCCTTCAATCAGGGTAGAAAGCAAAGAGGAAGCAAGACACCCTCTCCACAAGGCAGCAAGAAGGAGAATGAACAAGGTGGAGCTACTAAACCTTTATAAAACCATCAGATCTCGTGAGACTAACTCACTATCAGGAGAACAACGGGGGAAACCAGCTGATTCCCATGATTCAATTACCTCCACCTGGTGTCTCCCTTGATACACGGGTATTACGGGGAATACAATTCAAGGTAAGATTTTGGGTGCAGACACAGCCAAACAATATCAAGGAAGAATCAGGTCCTAAGTGAGCTTTCATAACAGGCTGCATGGTAGTTTTTGTCTGTTTTCTAACAAATGTGTGTATGTAAAACCTACTATCATTATAGCCTGTGACCAAAAAGCAAATTGCGGTGAAAGGGTTATAAAGTTTTATCAGCCTAAAGCAATAAAGCTGATACAAAACTAATATAGAGAGATTATTTGGTCCAAGGTTGAGGACTGCTCTAAGCTGCCTTGGAGAGTGCTTCAGAGAACACAGGAGATACTCAAGATTTTTAGAAAAACAGGACAAATCAGGAGAGAGTGATTACAAAAGTTGTTCATCAAGAATTCTCATTGGTTTACAGAAATATCATTGGTTAGTCATTGGCTATATATTTGTAAGTCAAAAATAAAATTCCAAGCCCCTCAACCAACTGAATGAACCCTTCCTCTCAATCAAGGGCATGCCCAAGTTAACAGGAAAACCTAATTTAGGCCATGATTGGAAAAGGGTGTCAGGCATGCCTCATTATACCCTCCTCCCTTTAGACTTCCAGGCACAGCTGATCAGCATTAATATTAAAACACATACCTTAAGACTGACAAAACACAATCTTTGTAGCAATGAGACACCAAATTCCAGCCTGACCTTAGTACAGCATCACATAACAGCAGACCCTGAAGGAAATGGAAGTATTTTAGCCCAAAATATACTTCTTTGACATAGTTTGAAATGGCCCTGCAAAGCTGTTTCTTATGGGGAAAATCTACATTCTGTTGAGCTCTCTTTACCTTCCCAGGTCTTTTACCTGATCAAGGAGAAAATTAATTAACAGTGTGGCATCTTTTTAGGTCTGATGAGAGCTCAGAAGCCTGCTACCTAGAGCCTTCATCTTCATGATTAAAACTTTGATCTCCACAACTCCATATCTTAACCCAGACATTGATTCCAAGTCTTTAGAGACTAACTTAATTATTTCAGCCAAATGCCCACCCAAAAATCTTTGATTACCTATGACCTGGAACTCCCCCTGCCCCAACTTTGAATTGTCTGCCTTTCCGGACCAAACCAATATACATCTTACATATATTGACTGATGGCTTATCTCTCCCCAAAATGTATAAAACCAAGCTGCAGCCCAACCACCTTGGGCACATGTTCTCAGGATCTCCTGGAGCTATTTCATGGGCCACTGGTCACTCATATTTGGCTTAGAATAAATCTCTTTAAATATTTTACAGAATCTGACTCTTTTTGTCAACACATTACTCCTACTTGGGTTCAGTTATTCTAGAGACTAAGTGGCAAGAGGCTTCAAGAGGTGATTCTTTAGCTCAAGGGGGAGTGAGGCATGACTGTTACATTTTAAATGTCTCTCTAGGCCTGATAATTTAAAGGGGCTCACATTCTCAAGTTTTTTTAAAATCTTTCTCCATTTCTACCTCCCTTTGGTCCCCCAAATACTACTGATAGTTCCCAAAATAACATGACAACTCTGGAGAACCATACTGTATTTGATTACTTTTCAAAGTTGAAACCACATCAGAAGTTAATGGCCAAAATAGTCTTATTCCTTTCTGGCTTCCTCACTATGTAAGCTGAAATCAATTCATCTCAGTCTGGTGATTCTCTTTGCTAACCACCAATCTAAAAGAGGAAAAGGCAGAAGTTCCTGGAAAGTAAGTGATGGAGGAGAAGTCCTAACTGAAACACACATTCAGGGAGACAAGAACCTATTATATCATAGGAAGCAAACCATCTTATTAAGGAATACAGATTAATCTGACCTTTACGCAAATGCACATCAGATCAAGAATTCAGACAGCCTCTGTGCAACCCTTAAAGAATCTTGGCTGTTCTTCATGCAACAGCAAAAACAAAATGTGGTATATTTCTAACAAGTAGAGGCATATATTTAAAATGCAGTCTGAAAACTGTAGAAAGTCAACAGGGTGGAGGCCTGTGGAAGGCAGAAGGAAGATAGGCTCAGATTTCTGTAAATGAGATTAAGTTTGCCTGAAGGGTATATTTTAACAGGAAATTATAATATAGTTTTGTACCTTATACAAAGGGAGAGAATCCAGACTTCATCGCCATACTTACACAGCTGAGTTCAAAGATGCCTTGTCAGCTTCATGCACTTCACACAAACAACATATGGGTATGAATGCTACCATGGGGGAATCATGGAATCCTTTCTTTTTTTAAAGACTGAGGGAAGGAGAAATAACTGTTATTTGTGGAACATGGGTAAGGTCCTTCTCTAAGATTTTATGCATTCAGAGAAATTTTCTGTTATGAGACTCCTAAGTTAGTATTAATTGTTGTGTATTTCTGGATATACACTCAAAGACACTCGAAATGTATAGGTTACAGCTCATTCCAGAAACCACATATTTTTTGCTTCATTATCAAAGGTCTCTGGTCAAAATTTGTATTCTTACTAAGCATATGCCATATGCTCAGTGAAACACAGCCTTAGGTGTGTTCAGGCTGTTTTGACTGTGCTTAGGATAATAAAGTGTAATACAATGAGAAGTTACTTTATCCATCTTTAAATGTCATCTATCTATAGTTCTTAGGCAGAAAAGACATGATAATTAAAGATCTATTATGTGGTAGTGACATTGATAGGTAATAAATAAATAGAACTTCTTTTAGTCCTAAAACAACCCTAAAAAAAATGTATCATTTAAATGTTATGGATAATAAAACAGAATCAGATGCAAAGGTATCTGCCCCAGCTCACACAGTTAGTAAAATGTGAGTCCTGCTTCAAACCCAGCTGTGTCTGACTTCCAAGATGATCCTCATTGTATGTGTCTTAGGAATTCATGTGTTTATCATGTGCTCACTTTTTTATGTTGCTTACAAGAGATATCATCTGTCAGCTTCATTATTACTAAGGGTGGGTGAATGAGAACTAGTATTACGGTATTTAACAGAGCACCAGGAAGACAACCACCCTTATATGTTGGTCCATCTAAATCCCTGACAAAGTAGAATATTTTTTATATGTATGTAGAACTTGAAGTCCAACCTAGGGAGAGTTGGAGTCAGCACATGAAAATGACAGGGAAGTCATACAGTATCTTCCAAGAACTGGGAAATAAAGGCAATCAGGTTGCCTGCTGAGAGTTAAATAGTAAAGACATGTAGAGTCCCCTTTCAGAGACAGAGCATCTCTATGCTCAATAAGACTTGAAAAAGAATTAGCACATGGGGTGGGAGGGTATTATCAACCAGAAAAAAGGACAGTCAGAACTAAAGAAAAATAGTCACTAGAACAAGGGTTGGTAGTGCCTGTTCTCATACTGACCAACAGACACAACCAAGAACTAAGTTGTCTTGTCTAAGTAGGAGGCAACTAAGTTGTCTAAGCAGAAGGCAGCCCTACAGTGAAAATGGGCATAAAAGGCAATATTAGCCTGGAATATGATAATTATATAATTATATAAATTATACATATAATTATATAATGTTAATTATATAAACATAATTTATGTCATGTAAAATTTGTGACAATTCTCAATACCTACCCTAGGTCTTACTCTGAGTTCATCAAACAATTTGGCTTCCCAGGTCCATGGAGGCAAGAGAGAGTGTACACAGTAGGTTGACAGGAATGTCTACTTTGACTGACTGTTACATTTCTCATTGTAAAATTGATGGGCATTCTGCTTTCTGTTAGTCTCTTTGAAGTTTAGTTAATATGACTCACCATCCTTAGTTAAGCATATCCTGATAAACCTCTAAGTAAATTTGGGGGCTGTTCAGCTAAAAATGATACCTTTGACAATGACAAACCTACCAAGATATTTTCATAATAGCCATTGTAGCCAGTGAAGTCAGCTGGTTATTAGCTGGTGAACAGATAACTCAAACTACCTTCTTTCAAACATTTACAGAAGCAATTTAACTCTTTGAGAAGAGGTGTTATCTATCAGCAAATAGACTTCTTTATTTTCGCAGGAACAGGTATACCAATCTATTTATAACACACACTATTTGGAAAAAAATTAATCACAACAGTTATGGGGCATTGAAATAGAAATGATAATGGAAGACACATTGGACATGAACTAGAAAGATGGATTATTTCTAAACTCTGCTGCTAATTAGCTACAGGACCTTGGAAAAATCATTTAACTGTTTTGAGCCTCAGTATCTTTACCTATAAAATGGAGAATTTGAAATATACACTGTCTACCTTCCTTTCCAAATGCTAGCTTTCGCTCACTTTGAGATGTTAGTTTATGCTCTAAAAGTCAGAACATTCATTTTGTGCTGAAATGACTTCGTTTCTTTCAAATATTGGCTTACTACTGTCATGGTTGCTCCCGATGATTAAATAAATGTCCTCTAGTGGTCCTTAATATTGCTAACCCGTCTGACAGTATATTTCCTGAAAATGCAAAGTAATATAAGCAATGAAGAAAACTGAACTCACAGTCTCTGCATTATCTGGGACCTTACTTACTCCTCACAGAGAAATGCAGGCTCAATAAAAAAATTTAGCCTAAATAATTATACTCTTGATTAAATCTGTAATCATTTTCATTCAGGCTCACATGAACCATCCCAAAAATCAAGAGGCTAGGAATTGTTAAGTCAAATAAGATAACAAAATCCCCCTTCCATTTCCGAATAGTTAGGCCAATGTATGTGATTTTTCTAAGATGTTGTGTAAGTTGGTATTCTGTAAAAATATATGTTCACACCTTGCAAGTTGGTTTGGCAGATGGACAATCACAAAGGAGTTTTGTGTTCACTGAATAAATACCATCTATACATTTAGCTCATAGAGACAGAATGAGAACTGGCATCTTTACAGGACCAATTAGCAAATATATTCATTAAGTCCCTTTCTCACCTCCATTGTCAACTCCAATCATTTATTTATACCAACTAAAATCTTGTGCTTTCATTATTCCTTATTGACTACCAAGTCATAAGGTGACTGTGCTTTCCTAAATGTGTTATTTATACATCCAGACTAATCTAATTTTTTCAAGCAACTCATACCCAGTCAATGCTGTCACATTTATATGAATGTTTTTTACCATATGTCCTTAATTTAAATAAAAGAATACAGCTATTCAAATACCGCTACCTTAGACCAGGCTTCCTTCAATACACTATTAGATTTATGTACTGCCTAGTTGGTTGGTCAGCCTATTTCCAGTCATGGCCCCCTATAGTTTATTCTGCATTATGTAGCTCGACTGATCTTTTTTAAGAGATAAAGCTGATTATGTCAGTCTTCTGATCATCATTTTTCAGTGGCTCTACAATGCACTCAGGATAAAATCACAACTCCTTACAATAGTATACAACGTTCTTCACGGTCTGTATCTATTTGACCTCTCCCCTAAAAAGCCCACAGAGCACAATGGGCAAGAATCTGACTTTAGAGTCACATTGCCTGGTTGCAAAATGCTAGTCCTGCCACTTAGTTAGTGGCTGTGTGACTTTGAACAGGTTCACAAATCTCTCTGTACATCCAAGGTAACTGGGGTTGACAACAATAGCACCTACCTCACTGAGATTTTTTAAGTTGCAATAGACTACAAAATTGACCACACATACTTTCACTCCCCTTAAAATGGAAGTCATTTCTCACATACTTCAATCTGGGTTAACCAAGTGACTTGATCTGGCTAAAGAGGAGTTAATAGAGGCTTGCAACATGCTTGAGAACTGAGATGTGTTCTCTTGCTGATCTTAGAGCCCCCGGCTGTCATGTGAAACAGCCTGGGCTTATTCACTTAATAACCAGACATGTGGCCCAGTCATCTCCACTGCCCTAGCCAAAAGAAAAACAACTGCCAAACATGTGAGTGAGGCCATCTCAAATGAACAGCTGAGCACAGATGAATGAGCAAATCCAGCCAAGATGACCCAAGCCTGCCTCATAGGGGAAGAATCACCCTACAGATTCCTAGACTCAAGGGCAATAGTAAATGATTAAGTTACTAAGTTATGTGTGGGTTTTTTTTTTTTTTTCAGGAAAAGCCAACAGATACAACACAATTAAATGAGTTAATATATGTAAATCACTTTTTATTTTTATTTTATTTTATTTTATTTTTTGAGACCAAGTCTTGCTCTTGTCTCCCAGGCTGGAGTGCATGATCTCGACTCGCCGCAACCTCCGCCTCCCAGGTTCAAGCAATTCAGCCTCAGCCTCCCAAGCTGGGATTACCACCACGCCTGGCTGATTTTCTTTCTTTTTTTTTTGTATTTTTAGTAGAGACGGGGTTTAGCCATGTTGGCCAGGCTGGTCTGGAACTCCTGACCTTGTGATCTGCCCGACTCAACCTCCCAAAGTGGTGGGACGACAGGCATGAGCCACTGCACCTGGCCTCCATAAATCATTTTAAAAAGTATGAGGCATATATATGAATATAGCCTGTTATAACTCAGTTGCCTCTAAAAGATTCTGTTCTTACTGAGACCACTAGTACTTATAATCCTAGAATTTCGCATGTGCTGACATCTCTAGGCCTTTCTAAAGTTTACCAATCTGGAATACCACGGTCCTTACCCTCACCTACCTGGTATACTCCTAATCCTCTTAGCTTGACTATACCTTCTTTTGTGGATCATTTCCTGACACCATCACATGGTGTTTAACATTCCATCTGTGAATTCTCAAGAACTCTATTACCTCACTGTAGTGTTTCCATAGTATACTGTTATTATCTACAGATTTGCCACCCACACCATTTTACAAGCTGCTGAGGGTTATAAGCTATCTCACTATTGGGTATTGTAAGTTATTTTACCTTCAACAACTATTTATTGCAGTCCTGTAGTCAATCCCATAGAACCAACAAGAGTTGACTGTCCAAAACAAAGTTATTTATGTTTGAAGCCTTAAAATGTCTTAAAATAAGCTTCTGTTATGCCAAGACTACTTCACTATTGTAAGATTTTTAAAATAAATTAGATGATTTTACATATATTCCTATTAAATTTTACTTCAGTTGTTTCAACCACTATTCTTACTAATTGCAAATAGAGCTGTTGTCAACATTAGCTTTCTCTCTAAAATGTGTGTTTCGTACATGATATGTATATTTTCTAGGTCTTCATGCAGAAACCAATGATACAAAAATTGAATGGAAGTAGGCAAAATAATTATATTTTTCTTAGGGTATGAAACACCTCCCCCCCACTTGAGGATAACAGTTTTTTTTTGTGGTGTTCTACCTGTGAAACAGTAACTCCACTTGATCAAACTCATGTTCATTTCAATCAAAATATGTAAGGAAAGAACCCATATACTCAAATAAAGCATATCTTATACCAACAATCCAGTAATACTTTCCAAAAACAAGACTAGGCTAGTTTGAAATGACTTGCTTTTAATTAACACAATAAGATGGTTAGTGACCACTGCATTTTTTTCTGAGTGCTCAAAAGCCATCTGTTTAGTAATTTCAACTAGAATTTTTTGAAAGAGAAACTGTAACAATCTATTATTTTCAGAATCCAAATGTTCCATCAATTTAGAAAATTAGAACAACATTTTCATTCTCCTGACACCTTTCTTTTGCTCAATGAAGCATAAAAAATTTAACAGTACTTAACTTCAACACATCAATTCATATTAACAAAAGTTAAAATAATAATAATGGGCTAAATTTACGGAGCACTTACCACGTGTCAGGAACCGCTCTAAGCTTATTAGGCAAATGAACTCATTCAATCTTTGAAATAATACTATGAGGGTTGTACTGTCATTAGGTCCATGTAGCAAATAAAGAAGCTGGGGTATGGTATTAAAGGGCTGTAACTTACCAACATCACATAGCTTCCACACAGCAGAGCCAGGATTTGCAGCTCTATTCTGGATCTTTCCTTTAAACTACTCAGGAGCAATAAAAGAGACAACTCAAATACTGCTTTTATAACTAGTATAATCAATCAAGCTTCCCACATGCATTAGCCCATTTAGAAGAAATGTCAGTGGATGACCATCAAGAGTCTGCCTATCTCTGGCTTGAAAGGTTGTTGGTTGTTCTTTTTGCAAGTAATCACAAACTTCCATATGGAATGGGATAATTATAGTCATTTTCTCTCACCTGGGACATGGTTCTATTTCACTTCATGGAAGAGAAAACTTGATGAGTAGTCTACAATATGTTCAAATGCCTTCTGTAGCACAGTTTGACAGTCAAATACAGTTTCAGAGGAACAAAGCATCACGATATTAAAGGACATTATTACAGACTCCACTAAATGACTAAAGAAAAGGTTTCTGGCCAAGCGCAGGGGCTCACACCTGTAATCCCAGCACTTTGGGAGGCTGAGGCAGGTGGATCACGAGGTCAGGAGTTCCAGACCAGCCTTTCTACTAAAAATACAAAAATTAGCTGGGCATGGTTGCACACGCCTGTAATCTCAGCTACTCAGGAGGCAGGAGAATCTCTTGAACCCTGAAGGCAGAGGTTGCAGTGAGCTAAGATGGTGCCACTGCACTCCAGCCTGGGCAACAGAGTAAGACTCTGTCTCAAAAAAAGAAAGTTTTCCATGAACTATCTGCTTCAAGATAAATATTTGGATAGATGCATCATATTTACAATTTACATAAGCTTGGACTCCTTGTATTTTAAGAAAAGCACAGTTCATCTTAATGACCTATTGTGTGTGAACTCTAATAAAATAAATGTGGCTTATATCTACTCCAGTGGTGACTTGTACTTCCTGTAAGTAAAAATTTTCATTAAATCTAACTGATTGTTCTTTTCAAACAATTTGTAATTTTAATGTGGTTACTCAGCTGTCTGACAGAACTATCTCACCATCTGATACAGAACTGTCAAGTGAGTGCATCCTGATGCAGCTAAGTACTCCACTGGTAGTGGAGGAAACTGGCAAAGACAGACTAAATTTTTTTTTTTTTTTTTTGGAGACAGAATCTCGCTCTGTTGCCCAGGTTAGAGTGCAATGGCACGGTCTTGGCTCACTGCAACCACCGCTGCTTCCCAGGTTCAAGCGATTATCCTGCCTTAGGCTTCTAAGTAACTGGGATTACAGGCACACACCACCATGCCTGGTTAAGTTTTGTATTTTCAGTAGAGACAGGGTTTCACCATGCTGGTCAGGCTGGTCTCAAACTCCTGACCTCGTGATCTACCCACCTCGTCCTACCAGAGTGCTGGGATTACAGGCATGAGCCACCACACCCAGCCAGACAGACTAATTTGACAATTTAGGTTATAAAGCAAAAGATTAAATAAATGTTACACAACAGTGACAATTTAGTGAGAGTTTATATTATAGAATACTAGCCTAAATTGAAACATGAAGTGCTGAAACAGAGGAGAAAGTTCAACATAAATTCACTACTTCCTTTGATTTCAGTGAATCTGTGCTATGATTTGACGGCCCTTACAAGACAGCTGGTGTCACTGGGGTTCATAAGTATTCTGAGATGCTAATCAGTTGTTATGAAGCCTATTGAATATGTCAAAATTCATTTTAAAATATTACCCCATGTGACAAGCCCATCCTTACTGCCTTCAAAAGCTCCTTGTATCCAATTTCCACACCTAATAACTCTTAGTTGCACAGACAGATGAAGCTGAACTACCTTGCGTTCTTCCAACTTGAAATGTAGTATGAACGTACAGGAAGACACTTACTGATACACAGAGCATTAAACTTTGAAGTCACCAAGGATGTTTTATCTCGGCAGAGAAGGTATTCTGGACATATATTTAAATGTTTGACTTGCCTACAGTAGTAATTTCTGACATTTTCAAATGATGGTGAATGCTACCGGCTGTAAAAAGCACAATTACATATTTGACAATTATGTCATCCTGCTTAGACATTTTGAATATTATTGTAAGCTATGTCGGATCTTGCCACAAGATGTGTTTTCAGAAGCTGGGTGATGACAGGGAGGCATCACAATGATTTCTGGTGCTTGTGACAGCATTCAATTAATTGTTCTTAACTGATTTTAATTAATTGAAAAACAATGTTAGTTTGGGAAACATGACTTTACCTCCAAGGATGAAATACTGATTGAATGGAGTACAGTACTTGCATAAAAGCCCTGATTTCAAATGAATGAGGGAATTTTTAAAACACAGTGGGAGGTGTTCTTTTTTTTCCCATTATTCTAGGAAACAGATGGAAATATATTTTGCCAATATGGAGTCCAAGAATGTTGATAGAAGGATTGTAAATATCACAGATTAAAACATATCCCAGTAATTCTCATGGAGATCCTGATAGAAGGTTACCTTCCTTGTACTTTTAAAATAACTTTGATCTGCTCTCTTTGTCTTTAAGGTCATCCTTCTCTATTTTTTCTCCACCCGACTCCTCAAACTACTTCCCTTGCAGGTTGCTGCTGAGGATGTGATTTAGGGCATTTTGAAGTCTGTACCATTTTATTCATTTTAATATCATCAAACCATAGCTCATGCACCATGCCCAGCATATGTATTTTCTGAATATTTTCCAAATGAAACAAATGATCTACACCCTGACATATACTGGGTGTTTGCTCCATAGCAAGCACTTTACATATATTATCTCATTTAGCCCTCACAACAAACCTAAGAAGAAGAGGATATTGTTGTTCCTATTTTAGAGATATGCAAAGAAAAGTTTTCTGAGGTTAAACAATTTGCCCACCCAACCAAGATCATACAAAACTCAGGCAGGTCCAGCATCTGAATCTGAACTTTTGACTGCTATTTCACAATGGGCAATCCAGAGATCGATCACATCACTGCTCTGTAAAAAACAGCTACCATCCTATATTGTCCAAACTTTTTGGCACACTGTCCAAGGCCTTCATTAATATTCTCTGAAACAATCTTCTCAGCTTCTTAACCTACCATTCCCTAAACACATTCCATGTCCACTGCTTATATTTGTAGATACTCAAATAGGTAACTCTTAATGCCATGCGTCCTGTCTCCAATCCCCCTTTCTCTCCTCTACTTTTATGAAATTTTATTCAGCTCCAAGACCTGTTTCAGGTACAGTCTCCTCCATGAGGCCTCCTGCACTGAGTCCTATGATGACTTTATTCTCTAGGCTTTCTTTGTAATTTATGCAATTATTTGTCACATTAGGTGGACACTGTATCTACTCCTGCTTGCCCACTAAATTTTGTCTCTGAAAAGTAAATATGTCTTACTTTTACCTATTTATCCATCACTATGGACCCAACCGTGTTCCTCAGAAATTCACACGTTGAACCCCTAACTCTCAGCATGAGAATATTTGGAGATAGGATCTCTAAGGAGGTATTCGAAGTTAAACAAAATCACTAGTGGAGGACTAATTCATCGACACTAGTATTCTAAAAAGAAGATGAAGAGACAGGGGGAGCACACACACAGACGAAAGGTCAGGAGAAGATAGAAAAAGTATCTAGAATGTCTAGAATGTGTCTTGCCTTACAGAGCCAGAGCTGTGTAGATTACTTGTAAACTCTTTTTTTTTTTTTTTTTTTTTTGAGACAGGGTCTCACTCAGTCACCCAGGTTGGAGTGCAGTGGCGCAATCTCAACTCACTGCAAGCTCAGCCTCCTGGGTTCGGTCAATTCTCCTGCCTCAGCCACCCCAGTAGGTGGGATTACAGGGATGCACTACCACGCCTGGCTGATTTTTGAATGTTTAGTAGAGACAAGGTTTCGCCATGTTGGCCGGGCTGATCTCAAACTCCTGACCTTAAGTGATCTGCCTGCCTCTGCCTCCCAAAGTGCTGAGATTACAGGCATGTGCCACCGCTCCTGGCCTAAATTACTTGTAAATCCTTGAAAGCCTAACCATTTCAGGTGATTTATGCATAGCTTACTCTCTATTCCTTGTATTTCATTTATGCATTTATTGGGTGATTTGAAAAGAAGATATTAAGCAAATAGAATGTCACTTCCACACTGGATTATATTCTAAAACATAAGCAAAATCAGAAAATTAGGTATTAATTTCTAGGGCATTGCAGTCTTTCTAAACAGACACTAGAAACTTTCAAGGGTATTTGAATAATGTGTCTAAATATAAAAATAAAATTATCAGAATAGAGGTCCAGATATGAAGAATCTTGAATAGCAGTAAACTACAGAAACACTTACGTATATTTCATTTAAAAACAATATTGTAATTCATAATTAATAAGTAAAACAATCACTAACTTTAAAATTCATCAAAATTCAAAGTCAGCATACTAGGTTGAAGATTATCACAGTTCTTTTGATTATCTGGAACAGGACTGCCTGGAATGCTTGTTTAACATGCAATTCTTTGGGCCCCACCCCAGAACTAGTGAATAGCAATTTCTGAGAAATAGAACCTTGGAATCTATCTTTTTAAATAAGCTCCCTAGAAGAGGCTTACATCTTTTAAATTTTGAGAACATTCTACATTATTAGGTAATGAACAGTAACTTGTGATGAAAAAGAAGGTGAGAGAAATGATTCATAGGAATTCTGGTATTTCAGCCTAGAACAAATAATGTTTGAAAGCCAATAATAACAATTATCCACAAATAACCTTCGAGATTAACATTTATTTTTAGTGTTCTTGGCTTGTGTCAAAGGAGATTCACACTTAATTAATATTCATATTGACCAAGGACAGTTATTTTTCTAGACACATATTTCCCAATTAACATAGGCAAAGACCCACAAAAGCTGAGAAGAACTTGCATGAGCCAGGAAGGAGACACAGGATACACAAGGATTCTGAGCGTTATCCCCGAGTAAATGATTCTGTGACTATGGCAACTAATGCTGGGCTTAACTCCCCTGTACCTCAGTGTTGCACCTGCAACCGAAGAAAGTAGGGCTAGAAATCACTGCCGTTCCTTCTGTTTTGCAAATATACAACTTTTGGTAGCACTGTCATTAATCTGAGTCACACTTCAATTTCTCAGTCTATAGGTTGAAATAGGTATCATCATTGCTTGGGGATAACAAAAATGTGGGGGGGATTTCACAAGCATTTGAAGGTCCCAGAATTGTTCATGAGGAAAAATGAGAGCCCAGCTGATTAGGGATCAGGTCTCAGCCAGTGTTTTTACGGAAAACGGTTTTTCTGGAAGGCATCAAGTAAAAGGCAAGTGGTAAGCAATGGTCTTACCATCACTACCCCTATCTAGCCAGCCTGGCTCTCTCCTCCCTTTAACCAGTGATAACACAAGTTTCATGTCCTCTAAGGTTCATAACATGATGATTCTTCCCTGTTAAAGACTAAAATATCTATGGCATGGAATAATCATTATTGACTCACAAATCATGGCTGTGTTTGTAATTCTAGTATAAACATGAACCATGCATGGAAACCCTCCCCTTCTCGGGAAGTGTCATTTGTATGTATAAATATTGATTGAGCTTTGGTTCCTACTACCAGATGGCCGACCTGTGAAATTCTAATAAAGCTGAAGAGATTCAAACAGATTATCGTTCACTGAACGGCACTGGAGACCGTTGTGAAGGCCAAAGTTTTTATTTCAAAAATAAGTAATTAGAGTTGACAGCAGAAGTGTAATAGGGCCCAAATGAATAAATTTGCTAATTGGACTTCCCTGTGGTAGTTGTTAACCCAGGAGTGTTTGGTCATGAAAACTGTTTGCATCTATAGTTTCACTGTAAGAGTATCCTTAGATTCCAGGAACAAAAGGGAATTCCAGATGAGATTGTAGCATTGGATTAACTGGTGAGAATTTGGTCATACCTATTCAATCTAAGGCCTTGTTAATTACTTGTTGACAGAATATCCCCTTGACAGAAACCCATGGTACACAAATATCATGTGTTAAAATACAGGCTGCTACCTCTAAAATTATACTTACAGATATACGTATACACTGTGACATAGAAAAGGCTTAAAATAGAAATCTCTATTGCTTATATAGCAAGCACGTACATCTTTTTAGTAAGAAATATATAAAGCATAATCAAAGTGCTATGAAAAAGCTGCCTCTATAGCAAATGAGAAGTCGATTATCACAAGCCTAAGTACATATCCTCAATATCGCCACACATGCCAATAATTAGGACTTGCACTGTCTCACATTCAAGATGAAAATTTCAGAAGGTTCCCCCCAACAGTCTCTTCCATTGCAATCAATGTTGCGCTTCTGACATTGAATCAATATTAATTGTAAAGTTCCTGCGTGGCATTTCCATATGCATGTGTAGGAAGGCAAGGTCAACTCTATCCCACAGCGTTTTCTCCTCACCTACCCAAAAGACTGCACAAGTTGAAATGCAAGGTTAATTAAACCTGGTTCATCACTGCAAATGATGATGCATTGCCTGCCCTTCCTTTCTATTGCAAACTCTATCATTTAAATCTAAGGCAATTTAAATAATTTTACACTAACTCAGGCTTCCCTTTTCCCCTACCCATCTCTGCTGACTCTTTCTTGAGCCTCTCCTCACTTAACCAAAGAACTTTTAGGTCTTCTCACTGTCCCATTAGTAACTAGTACCAGTCAAGTGGCACTGTCATAACCATGTTGTATAATACTAAAGAATATCTGTTGCTTAGACTAATAATTCCCCTTCACCTAGGCTCCTTGAGAAAGTGCAAAATCTAGATCAGAATACCTCAGGTAGATAAGGACTCATGTCTAGATGACCTGTAATCAGTAAAAAGTAGTATGAGTCACTATGAAGTCATTATTGACCTCAAAATAAGTTCTGTTATTGAATTCTAAGTTATATTATGGAATAGACCAAGCTTGTCCAACCTGGGACCTGGGGCCCCCTGGGCCACATGCAACACAGAACAGCTTTGAACGTAGTCCAACACAAATTCATAAACTTTCTTAAAACATAAGATTTTTTGCAATTTTTTTAACTCATCAGCTATCAGTAGTGTTAGTGTATTTCATGTGTGGCCCAAGACAATTCCTCTTCTAATGTGGCCCAGAGAAGCCAAAAGATTGGACACCGTGGGACAGACCATCATGTATATTTTTGCAACTGTGAGTACATTTGTACTGACAAAATTTGAGATTTACCAAATAGCTCAAACTGGATATCTCAAATGACAAACTAAATACAACCACGAAAATAACAGTGAAACCACATGAATCTGATCTATCAACGATGTATTAAATTTTCAGTTAAACAATTTTGAACTATTTCAAACAGAAATGGAAATGTAGACACAGAAAAATGTCTAGCCATCCAAGAAGTATATTCCAACTTAAGCAGATACTCTACGGGAACATCCCTAATGTAAAATTTCTGAGATAATTCATGATGGTGATGATTTTTTTACAGAAGGCCTTTATTCTCTAGTTCCCAATGTATATCTGAAGTAATCTCCTTCCTGAAA
The DNA here is from genome assembly GCA_036589455.1 of Ateles fusciceps. Taxonomy (NCBI): domain Eukaryota; kingdom Metazoa; phylum Chordata; class Mammalia; order Primates; family Atelidae; genus Ateles; species Ateles fusciceps. The sequence goes on along the minus strand of JAZHEH010000424.1, from coordinate 1,109,060 downwards.
AAATCTGGAGACAGCAGATGCTGGAGAGGATATGGAGAGATAGGAACACTCTTACACAGTTGGTGGGAGTGTAAATTAGTTCAACCATTGTGGAAGACAGTGTGGCGATTTCTCAAGGATCTAGAAATAGAAATTCCATTTGACCCAGCAATCCCACTACTGGGTATATACCCAAAGAACTATAAATCATTCTCTGTATGTATAAAGACACATGCATACATATATTCATTGCAGCCCTGTGTGCAACAGCAAAGACCTGGAACCAACCCAAATGCCCATCAATGATAGACTGGACAAAGAAAAAGTGGTACATACACACCGTGGAATACTACGCAGCCATAAAAAATGACGAGTTCGTGTCCTTTGCAGGGACTTGGATGAATCTGGAAACCATCATTCTCAGCAAACTGACACAAGAACAGAAAGCCAAACACCACATGTTCTCACTCATAGGTGGGTGTTGAACAATGAGAACACATGGACTCAGGGGAAAGGAGCATCACACACTGGGGGCAGTTGTGAGGTGGGGTAGGGGAGAGACAGCAGGGGGTGGGGAGGGATAACATGGGGAGAAATGCCAGATATAGTATGCACCTAAAGTAAAATAAATAAATTTTTTAAAAAAGAAATAGCTAATATTTCAACTGATTAGTAACCAACAGTTACTAATATTTCCCTAAAGATTTTGAAATAAAAATAACTAATGTTCACTCAAAATAATCTCTTTTAGACAGTATAGGCTGCTCTCTCTTGTTCACTCTCTTTTTCTATAAATAAATAGTCTTCATAGTATTCAGGCAAACTGTAGAAAATTTTAACATGTTAGAACTGGCTATAAGTCCTAACAAGTTATAAGCATCTCTCTCTTTAAAAATGACTAAAATTGTCTGGATGCGGTGGCTCACGCCTGTAATCCCAGCACTTTGGGAGGCTGAGGTGGGCAGATCACAAGGTCAGGAGATCAAGATCATCCTGGCCAACATGGTGAAACCCCATCTCTACTAAAAATACAAAAATTAGCTGGACGTGGTGGCACATGCCTGTAGTCCCAGCTCCTTGGGAGGCAGAGGCAGGAGAATGCCTTGAACCCAGGAGGCAGAGTGTGCAATGAGCCAAGAGTGCACTACTGCACTCCAGCCTGGTGACAGAGTGAGATTTCATCTCAAGAAAAAAGAAAAAGGCTAAAATTATGGTTATAAAATTGCATTTTATCCTAAAAATGTAATTGATAATCTTGAGAAACTGTTAAAAAAAAAAAAACTCAGTGGATATTTTTAAGCAAATTCCACTAGGTGGGATCATACTGAAGCCATCTCATCAGTGGACACACAACACACACACACACACACACACATCACCCATTCCAACGTTCCTAATTTTACATTTTTTCATTTACCTCAAATAATTTATTTATTCTTCTGTGTAGTTTAAGACAACTTCCTCTTATTCTTTCCACATTTCAGATGAAGAACAAAACACTTAGCTATCCTTTTATTGAAATAACATATAAAGTTTAGCAAATGAATTAATATATCTCACAAAAAGCCATATTATCCTAATCATATTTCTGCATGGAAAGCAGAAGAAGTATCATTTATATATCGGTAAGGAGAAAAATCATCAGAGAGAGAGAGAAGAAAAGAAGGAAGGAAGGAAGGAAGGAAGGGAGGGAGGGAGGAAAGAGGGAAGAAGGGAAAGAGGGGAGGGGAGGAAGGAAGGAAGGAAGGAAGGAAGGAAGGAAGGAAGGAAGGAAGGAAGGAAGGAAGGAAGGAAGGAAGGAAGGAAGGAAGGAAGGAAGGAAGGAAGGAAGGAAGGAATTTCCCCAAAATTCTTGGTATCTAAGAGGTTCACACACAATTCTACGGTATTTTGCTAAAAACCCAGGCTCCCTTCAGAGGGCAGATTTCATGGGTCTCTGAGTTGGACTACAAAAGACTTAGATGGTCTCTCTGTTTTTGAACCCCATCTATCTAATTTTAGAGAATCTCTGGACTTAAAAGGAAGGGACCTACAGGTGGGACATAAGCCATTGAGACCTAACAGCTCTCAACGAATTCCAGGCTATTTTAAGATAGTTCTGACTATGATTATTTCCTCATTTATATTCAATTAAAATCTGTCTTGTCACATCCATCCACCCTACCTCTCCCCCACTTGGAGTCACACAGAACAAATATAACCCCTCTTTCACATGTTTTCAAATATTTGATCACAGCTATCATAATTTTCTTATTTCTTAAAATAATAAGTCTGAAATTATTGCTATTTCATGAAGATGACCTTCAGAGTAAGACTGGATGATCACGGGAAAAAATCATCAATGGCGCTGCTTCAATTCTTCAGCCTAAAATAATACAATACATTTCTGAGGCTTTCAAACTAATATAAATGAATATAATAACTTCCTTTTGTTCATGGCTGATTACATTATATTACAACAGCACGACTTCCAGAGCTAGCATGCAAAAGTAATTTATTTTTCTCCCACATCTGTAACTATTTGGGAGAGCAGCTAAGTCTTAATAATTATGCTGCAGACACAGTAAATAGAGCAAACCCAATAGGTCGCACTGTGACTACAGTTCAGAGAGAGAAAAATTATTTTATCCCATATAATTTGCATCCAACATTTCATATAGAAAATGAAAGAGAAAAACATAACACTGGCTTAAGAAATTACTACAGCCTTTTAATATTCACTCTTTTTTCTGTTTAACAGCTTTTCTGTCTGGAATAGAAAAACACACACATGCGAGCACACACGTGTGTGCACTTACAGCATAAATGACATGCCTGAACAATTTTCATTAAAAAGTCATTTCCTTTTAGGTCGTGATTCATTTTTACTTTGCCTGACATAGATTAAGTTATAATGAAATTAACTAAAATTGCTGAGATGTCATTCAATTTTTCTTTCTCTTTTCCTCCCCCCCCATACAAACACAATATTCCACTACCTAAAGAATGGTCAAAGTCAAGAAATGGGTTTTCTTCTTTCATCAACAGATATTGCCTGACACGTTTTTTTTTTTCTAAGTAGAGGAAAACCTGCTGTGAAAAATGCAAATCACCAGCAAGTAAATACCTTCCCTGAGAACCATGTCTGTATCAGAGGCTATTACTGAGAAATCAAACCAGTGTGTTTGTGGGGTTTAGAATATTATTATTAGTGAAATATGTGACTATCAAATGATTCTGTTGTGACACTTAAAGGAAAAAAAAAAATCAAGTCCAGGGCAATTTTTCCTGCCAATCAAGAGATTCTGTCCAGACTTTCCTTGTTTTAGAAGTCAAATGTCATGGAGAGATCAATGTGAGTCCCTTGAGAAAGGCAGTTTAATAGCCTTTTTTTTTTTTTTTTTTACATGGAAGAGCTCCAAAACGTACAAAACAAAATTAAAACCACCATGACAAGGATAAACAACTTAGGCTGTTAATAAAGTACAATTAGAGAACCTGAGGAAACTGTACAAGCCTCCAGAGTAAAATGGCTTTAGCTGACCACTTACATGTCCTCACTTTGTTGCTGTAATGACTAAGGTTGACTAAGAACTACATTAGCATTGTTGCCTGTAAAGTATGCTTGCTTGCAGCTCTCAGAAGGCCTGCCTCTTCAGAACCTGTAAACAAGCTGCTTCACAGTGGGCAATTGATTTTAGGCATTCAAGCCCATTAAGTTTGGTACAATTATCAAAAAACAGGGGGAGAGAATGTATCCAACTAAGTAAAGTCTCATTACTATACAACTTCTGCTAAGCAACAGAAATTTTATACCAGAAGTTAGAGTTAAGATCATGAAATGTTGAGTTGTGCTAACACAGATTAAAATGTTGGTTCCAGCACTTACAAGCTCTGAGGCTTTGAGTAATTAATTTTAATTCTCTAAACTTACACTGTCCAATATTAGGCATGTATTCTACTGAACACTTGAAATGTGGCTACTGTGACTGGGAAGCTGAATTATAAATTTTATTCTGTTTTGATTAATTAGAATTAAAATTTAAAAGTAGATCCTTTAATTATTGGAAAAACTTTTAGGCACGTTGGAATAATTTGGGTCTGTAAAGCTATTATTTCAACAAAATATTTTATAAAATTGTATTACAGATCAATTAACTATTTCCAGTGAAAATTTAGCATGCAAATTGAGGTGCACTCTATGTAGAAACAGACACTGATTTCAAAGACTTAGTATATAAAATAAGAATAAAAAATACCTCATTAATAATGTTTGATATGGATTATATGTTGACATAATAATACATCAGATGACTTGAGTTGAATAATATACATATATATTTAAAATTTATTCCCTCTGTTTCTTTCTTTATAATGTGGCTGCTAAAAAACTTAAATTATATGCATAACTCAAATTTGTGATCTGCATGTTTCTATAAGATAATGCTTCTCCAAACCTTTGATTCCTTATTTGTAAAATGCAAGGATATTAACTGCATTGTAGGGTTTTATAAAAATTAAGATGTACACATATAAAGCATAAGTGGTCACTTTTATTAAGACTATATTATCTAACACAGAGGATGGCATACTTATCTTGTGCAGTATTTAATACCTTAAAGTCCGAATAGCTTTCAAATATCTATCTATTACCTACACCACAAGTTTTTATTTTCTCTTTAATCCTTTGAAATACAATATCTTCACAAATGCTTTACATGTGTTCTCCAAAGGATTAACAGATTTTTTTAAAAGAAATTTAACTAATCTTCTATCATGCCTTCAGATAGCATCCAGTCAAAATCCCTACTCTTTTTGATATATCATGTATACTTTTGTGCACAACTCAACCCTGATTGCATCTGGTCACAGAAAGAAGTTTCTTTAAAACAGCTTTCTAAAATCTGCTAAAGGCCCTGGTGTAGCATAGCATCTGAGGAAAAGAAAGCATGGAGAGTGCCCTGCAATTCTCTCATCTGGTGATAAGGTCATTTTGTTCCATCATTTTTAGTTGCTTTTGGTTTAGCCCTCTGCTTTTATAACAAGGGAGATATCCAGAATCCTAAGAAAAGGAAATTGTGGAGAGACTGAATTTCTCCCATGAAAGGATTTTCCAGATTTGGCTCTCAGCCCATCTCTGTTTGGAAATTCAGAGCTTCTCTCATTCCCTCAAACCCACTGGCACCACTGAGCTGCTGAATGCTAAATAAACATTTCAAATAGAAGAGTACGCTGTTGAATTTATCCAAAGTGGATTAACAAGAGTCCAGTTCTATCCCTTCTTCCTCCCCCGCTTCCTCCAGCATCTCTAATTCCATTTAATCAGGCATAAAATTTTATATCTCTCTAACTCATGCTCTCACCATTGCCAAATTTCACAATTCATCTCCCAGGTTTGTTCTCTCTTCGCTCTCTCTGCTTCTGTTAAATAATTTTAGATTTACATTGCATCAAGAGCTCCTGCACATCCTTCACTCGTCTTCCCCTAATGTTAGTATTATATAAAGCCATTGTATAATTATGAAAACCAGGAAGTTAATATTGGTACTATGTTCCTCGGCCAATTAGACTAATCCTTAATCTTATTAAGATTTCACAGTTTCCACATCAGTACCTTTTCTTCTGATCTAAGATCCATTTCAGGATCCCACATTACATTGAGTTATCATGCTTCCTTGGTCTCCAGTTTAAGACAGTTCTTCAGTCTTTCCTTGTATTTCATGACCTTGGTGCGTGTGCACACACACACACAGACAAAAAAAAATCTGGTCAATAATTTTGTAGAATATGCCTCAACTTGGGTTTCTCTGATATTTTTTCCATAACAGAGTTAAGGTAATGGACTCTGCGTAAGAATACATTACTGACCTTGGGCCCCTCTCAGTGCATCCTATTAGAAGACACATAGTGCCAATATGTCTTATTATGGCTGGTGTCAACCCTGATGACTCTGTTAGAATGCTGTCTGTAAGTTTTACTACTGAAAGTTTTCCATGTTTCCTTCTATAATAAATACTTTAAACGAGATACCTTGAGACTTTGCAAATAACCTGCTTCTGCTCAAATTTTCACCCACAAATCTTATCACCTATCCTACCTGCATCAATAATTACTGTATTATTTACCCAAGAGATTTTCTGTTTCCCTCATTATTTTTACATTTTTAAATCAAATTCACTGAAAAAAAGTTCCTTCTCCCCCATTCTTTTATTCAAGTATTCATTTTTAGTAAATTATATAAGAAGGAGGTCATTTCTTTGAGGCTGTCTCTGTACTTAAAGTTCCTATATAACAAACTGCCACCTAACCTAAGAATGCAAACAAACCAAAATGTAATTTGGTAGTACAGTTTTTGTAACAGCCTATTTAAGCCAATCAGAGGCAGTCAGCTCAATACACCATGCTAAATAACAGAAATGCCTCAGCCTACCATGCCAAAGTAAGGCAAACTCCTAGCTGTAACTAATCAGATAATTTATCTACCTTGTTTCCATGTTCAGCCTGTAATAGGTTGCTGCTCACGTTGCTGGATGGAACTCTCTGAACCTCTTCTGCTTCTGAGTGCTGCCTGATTCATGAATTGGTTTTGCTCTGATAAACCTCTGTGAAATTTGCCTAAAGCTTTTAACATTTGTATCAATATGGACTTATCTAGAAATTAATTTACCCCATGGTTTATAATGGAATACCATTGTTATTTATTGATCTATTTGCTCAAATTGTGCTGCCTTTGACCACTGAGAACTCTTGCAGCTTGACTCCTGTATCCTTTCAACATGTCCTTATCCTTTTTGAATACTTTCTTACTTTCTGGCACCATGAGACGTCTCAAGGTCATCTTACATTCTCCCTGCTCCATCTCTGCAATCAGTAATTTCTTGAACAAGATAATTTCTTTGATTAAAAAATTGTATTTAGAAACCAAGACCTAGGAGCAAGCTGTGCTTATTGCTACTGGAGCTTCATTGCTTCTAGTCCCTCTCAATAGGCAGAGCTAGGAAATACATGGATGTATACACATAAACACATAAACATACACACACATCTATATTTCTGTTGGTGTCTATCTGCATATACATTAAAACCTATGCATTTATATTAATACCTCTGATTCCAATCCAGCACCACAGAGTTTATTCTATATTCCTATCTATTTGTAACTTGCTTTTTTAATATAAAGAAATCTACCTCTCATTATCTACAAAATACGATTTCTTCAATCCCAGAACATCAAAAGTAACTTCACAATTACTCTTCCACACCTCTGTGGGAAACAAAGTCACTAACTGAAGTACAGTATTTGCTATTTGTCTCTCCTTCTTGTAGGCTTTAGTTTCATAATAACTAGTCAGAATATTGTTTTCCAAAGTTACTTAGTTCTTCTTCCTCCAGGTGGAGTCATTTATAATACAGTTAGGTTCATTTATTACTGCTTGTATTCCCTTTGGTTTCTGGTTAATTTTATTTATATTTATATAAATGAAAAATTACTCTGGTTCTTTTTTCTTTTCTTTTTTCTTTTTTTTCTTTGAGATTAAGTCTTGTTCTGTTGCCCAGACTGGAGTGTAATGGCATGATCTCAGCTCACTGCAACCTCTGCCTCACAGGTTCAAGTGATTCTCCTACCTCAGCCTCTCAAATAGCTGGGATTACAGGTGTGCACCACCACACCCAGCTAATTTTTGTATTTTGAGTAGAGATGGGGTTTCACCACGTTGGCCAGGCTCGTCTCGAACTCCTGACCTCAGGTGATCTGCCCACCTTGGCCTCCCAAATTGCTGGGATTACAGGTATGAGGCACCATGCACAGCCTATTCTGGTTCTTAAAGGCCAAACTAAACTAAGGTACAAGAGAAGTGCTGTTCTTTCCTCATTTCTACTACCTTAGTTCTTTTCCTTCTACTTTTTCCTCACCCACTTCCTATAGGTAATTCATCTCACTGGTTTCTGATTTATCCTTCCAGTATTTCTCTTGTACAAATTAGCAAGTGCATGCTTATTTTTCATATATCCATTTTATTTTATTAAGTAAGAAATATCTTATAGTAGCCCTCTTGCACTTTGCCTTTCCACTTAACAGCATATCCTGGCAATATTATTCAATAGCAGTCAGTTCACCATAATTTTCCTTACCCTACTTTACAGCTGCATTGTACTCCATTGTGTAGATGCACTATCATTTATTCAACCGTTCTCTTAGGTGTGAATATGTAGATAGTTTCTAATATTTTACTATTACAAACAACACTGCAGTAAATAATCTTATCTGCTTGTCTTTTTATATTCTTGGAGATAGATCTTTTGCATAAATTCCTGAAAGTGAGATCTGGAGTTAAAAGGTGGTCTTGTTATACATTGCCAACTTTTCCTCCAGAAGAGCTGTATCAGTTTGCATCTCCACCAGCAAAGTATGACAGTGCCATGCGTTATGTTACTTCTTTTTTTATTTTTCTTCTAACACATCCTCCACAAAGCACAGAAATTATCAAAAAGGAAGACAGGAAGGAGAGAACGAAGGAAGAATTGACCCCAGCAGTCTTAACACATCACTGTCCAGCTTAAGAATGACTGACAATTTCTCACTGCTTGTGGAATGAAGTTCCTATGCAATTGAATACTCCTGCAAGGCTCTTTCCAGGTTTAGCAACTCTCTCCCGGCACTGCTTTTATCAGGGCACCTGCCAGTAAAATGGTCTATGATCAGTTTCCAACGTTACCAGGTTGGTCACACTCTTCCCTTTGCTTGCAATTCCACACTCCCACCCATCATAACTTATTTCAGGAACCTTATTCCAATCGGTGCTTCAAGCTCAAATGTCAACTCTGCTTCCTCAGAAGAAGTGTACATTCTACCTACTCCTTAGTGTTCTAGAAGTTCTTCATTCACACCATCCTGACTGCACTGAACCCACTGTGGTACTATTGGCACCAGGAATATCTGGCTCCTTTGCACAAATGTTTAATCATTGACAATGGAGACATTATCTTTGAAGCTCCAGTACTACAGGTGCACCAATTTTGAAATAAACAAAAAATGAATAAACAATACATAAAAATAGCATTACCCTTTATTCAAAAGCGTATTTTTGTTTCACATATTTCTTCTAATCATTTTGTTAATGTTCAAGTACCACTTTCCTTAGTAAATACATTTTGAAAGTGCAAATGTCAATACTTAAAGTCAGTACTGCCAAGTATATATGCTTCCAGTACTTTTCCTCTTGACATTATGTGGAAGTTTTTTCTATTTCTTAGGATACTGTGCAGCCCTTACTGATATTTAACACATATGTTTGAGCCCTACTCAACAATGTATGTTGTTAAAGTACATGTGTACTTTATCAGCCCTCCTCCCCTCCTTGTAGTATCAAAAAAAAAAAAAATAGAACAATCAAAAAGATTAAAAACCTAAGTACCAATCTTTATTCTGACAGTCAGGTGACAACAACACAATATACAGAGACATTAATTTATATTTTGTTCAGGTGCCAAAGGAGCCTTGCCCATCCCCCTAGCTCCAACACACGCATTCAAGACAGTACCAAAGCTTCTGAAACCAAGAAAATTGAACCTTCTCTTCTCCCACGTAGAACTAACACATAATTGTTCATAAAAATACACACTCAAGGCTGGGTGCGGTGGCTCACACCTGTAATCCCAGCACTTTGGGAGGCCGAGGTGGGTGAATCACCTGAGATCAGCAGTTCAAGACCAGCCTGGTTAACATGATGAAATCCCCCTCTCTACTAAAAAACAAATACGAAAACAAACAAAAAAAAATTACACACTCAAAGAGGCTCAGAGCCAAAGTTTAGGGTTGAAGTGGATAGGGAATGCTTAAGGGTGGGAGAAATCCAGAGTGGCTAAATTGAGGAGAAAAGGTTAATTTCCCTTCAACTTGGAAAGAGCTAGGGATTATGGGGGTGTTTCTGTGAGTAACAGAGTCCTGGATCCTGCTGGTGTGCAGAGTTCAGATAACTGAGACAGATGCTGCTCCCGGGACTGGCATATTCAGAGCAGCAGAGGAAGTCCCTGTAGGTGAACAGGCAGAGATTATGTACTGCAGACAGGACTCCTACAAGGGGAAGCCCTGTGAGCAGCCTGAGACTGACCAGAAAGATCACCAGCACTGACTGTGAAGACAGAGAGGAATGCTACTGACTAAAGGCCAGGCTCCTGTCTTCTGTTTCAGACAACCAAAGAAGCCTCCCAATTTGTGGCCCCACCCAGTGGAAGTTGTGGAATGTTGTAAAATTGTTGAGTTAGGGTTTTAGTATTTTTAACATCCTGCTGAGTGTAGATATTGAGCCTTATTAAACTTGCCAAAATTAAAAAAAGTTATTACATCTTATATCTGAGTGTCAGGGAACACAATTCACACCTGTCACGTTTATAATGTATTAAATCCCAAAGCAGCAAACACTGGAACTTTATCTACACACTCTCACCAACAAGTCCTCTAACATCATTAGGAAGGGATTCAGATTAGAGTTAACAGAGAAGAGGCTGGCCCTATATCACAGTGTAAAGACCAGATACCTGCTGAAGTGAATTCTGGTTTCTCTGGCTCCACAGCTTCCTGATGTAGCCTCAGCCAACCTACAAAGGGGAATAATATCCCCTTTGTGATTCCATCATTTAACTGCTTCTATCCTCTGCTACGCAAATCATGGGAAATAAAGGTCCAAGCAGTTGGACACACCATCATTTCAGAGGCCTCTTCACCCTTCTACTCAAATATTTTCTGATATGTAGATGTCTATAATTTATTGAAAAAATAAGAAAGCCTTTTTCAGGCTACAATTCAGAACAGTTTTCTTTAAAAATTAATCCAATAGCCAAGAATTATTTGTGTGACTGCTATGAGAATTTTTTCTAAGTAGAAAAGGAAAGTGAGAGATAGAAAACACTTATGACTGAGGGAGGCATCAGGAAAAAAGTGCCCAAATAGAAGTGTTATAAACACACTTCACCACGTTAGCTGAGGCAAACCCTGTGGTACTCAATGAAGATAAACATAAGTTTTCCACTGAAGAGCATCAACTAGACATCTGTTTCTCCCATGACTTATAAAATTTGTTTTGTGTAAGTGTTCTGAGTTTATATTTAGGATTTTCAACTTTAAGAAATCTGTTACTATCAATATTATTATGTGGTTGACTTTAAATATCACAAATTGGCATGGCATTATTTGCTGACCGCCCTTAAATGTATGATAAAAATATGGGTATCACAGTACAATGAGTGGCATTGTATATAAGGGAGTGAGGTGATATATTTACTTTGGCCACTAGAATGAAATCAACCAATATATTTTTAAATAAATTCAAATAAGATATACAAATGGCCAACAGATAAATGAAAAAGATACTTAACATGGCCAATCATGCTGGCTCACGCCTGTAATCCCAGCACTTTTGGAGGCCAAGGCAGGTGGATCACCTGAGGTCAGGAGTTTGAGACCAGCCTGACCAACATGGTGAGACCCCCCCTTTCTACTAAAAATACAAATATTAGCTGGGCGTGGTGATGGGCACCTGTAATCACAGCTACTTGGGAGGTTGAGGCAGGAGAATTGCTTGAACCTGGGAGGTGAAGGTTGCAGTGAGCTGAGATCGCACCACTGCACTCCAGCCTGGGCAACAAGAGCAAAACTCCATCTCAAGAAAAAAGAAAAGATACTTAACACAACTTGTCGTGGGAAAAATGTAAATCAAAACCACAATGACATATCACCTCACGCCTGTTAGGATTGCTACTATCAAGATGATAAAAGATAACAAGTGTTGTCAAAGTATGGAGAGAAAAGGGAACCTTGTACACTGTTGGTGGGAATGTGAATTGGTACAGCCATTATGGAAAACAGCATAGAAGCTCCTTAAAGAACTAAAAATGATACAACCATGTAACCAGCAATCCCTGTTCTGTTTATCTGGAGGAAATAAAATAAGTGTCTCGAAGAGGTATCTGCACTTCCGTGATCATTGAATTATTATTATAGCCAGTATGTGGAAATAACTATGCTCATCAACTGACAAATAGACTAAAGATTGTGTAAATTTACAATGAAATATTATTCAGCCATAAAAAAGAAAGAAATCCTGCCATTTGTGGCAACATAGATGAACTTGGAGGGCATTATGCTAAGTAAAATAAGCCTGACAGAGAAACGCAAATACTGTATGATCCCACTTACAAGTAGAGTCTAAAGGAGTCAAAATCAGAAACAGAGAATGGAAGGGTGATTGTCAGAGGCTGAGGAGTAGAAGAAATGGGAAGATACTGGTGAAAGGCTGTAAACTTTCAGTTATAACATGAATAAGTTTTGGAGATCAAATGTACATCAAGGTGATGACATTTAACAATACCATATTATCTACTTGAAAATTGATAAAAGGGTAGATCTTAGGTGTTCTCAACACATATAAAAAAAGCTATGTGAGATGATGGCTGTATTAACTGACTTGATCACAGGATAGTGACCACTTCACGATGTGTGTGTATGGCAAATCTCTTTGTGCTCTGGAAATACATACTATTTTATGAGCCAATTATCTCAGTAAAGCTGGGGAAAATTTTTTTAAAAAGCAAAAATAAAATAAACACAGTTGGTCTTCAACAAAACCGTTTTGAGCTGTGTGAGTCCACTTATATGCAGATGTTTTTCAATAAATACATTGAAAGTTTTTTTGGAGATTTGCAACAATTTGAAAAAACACTTGCAGATGGTCATGTATTTTAAAATTAAGAAATATTTTACAAATTAAGAAAAAGGTACAACATTAATGTATACAATATATAGAGATACCAGTCTATTTTACCAATTACTACCATAAAATCTGTTGTAAAAAGTTAACATTTATCAAAATTTATGCACACACTTACAGATGACACATGGAGCCATTTGCAGTTGCGAGAAATGTAAGCAAACAAAGGTGCAGTATTAAATCATAACTGCATAAATGTAACTGTAGTCCACTCTGTATTACTGTAATGACTTGTAGCCACCTCCTGTTGCTATTGTACTGAGCTCAAGTGTTGCAAGCCGATACTTAAAATATGATATGAAACTAATAATCTTCGGGTGAGCAGTTCATCTCTCCAGTAAATTGGGTATCACAGTACAAAGTGATCTCCCACGGTTCTTGTGTAATTTTCATTGTATTTAGTGCAATGCCATAAACCTCAAATAACACCATGGGATGCATACACTTCCAAAGCACCACTAGTGATTCTGAGTGTTCTCAGGAAGCAGAGAAAAGTGATGCCATTACAAGAAAAAGTTGAGTTGTTTAATACATACCGTAGATTAAGGTCTGCAGCTGTGGTTGCTAGCCATTTCAAAATAAATGAATTCAGTGTAACAACCATTGTAAAAAAAAAAAAAAAAAAGAAAAGAAAAAAGAAAGAAAAAAATTGTGAAGTCATCTCTGCATCTATACCAACAAGTGCAACAACATTGCAGTTTTTGTGAAACACCTTTTTATTTCATGTTGAAAATGCAGCTTTTATGTAGGTACAGGATTGCTATAAGAAAGGCATGCCTATAGACTCAATATCCAAGAAAAAGCAAAGCAAATTCATTATATGGTACTTTGAGCAAAAAGAATTAAATGCCAGCTAAGGATGGTTTGATAATTTTAGAAAGTGATTTGTCTTTAAAAATGTCAAGATAACAGTTGAAACAGCTTCTGCCAACTAAGAGGCAGCAGACAAGTATCTAGATGCCACTAAGAAATTATTGAGAAAGGGTATCTACTTGAACAGGTTTTTAATGCAAATGTAAATACTCTGTTCTAGAGGAAAAAGTACCACAGAGGACATTTATTAGTAAAGAAGAGAAAAAAGCACCAGGACTTAAGGCAGGAGGGATAGGCTAACTGTGCTGTTTTGTGCAAATGCAGTCAAGTTTATAATTTGAACTGCCCTTATTTATAAAGCTGCTAACTCCTGAACCTTGATAGGAAAAGGAAAACACAGCTGCCAGTCTTTTGGTTGTACAAGAAGGCCTGGATAACAAAAATACTTTTCTTGGATTGACTTCATTGATGCTTTATTCCTGAAGTCAGAAAGTACCCTGCCAGTAAGGGACTGTCTTTTAAAGTCCTTTTAATGCTGGACAATGTTCCTGAACACCCAGAACCCCATGAATTCAATACCAAGGAATCTAAGTGGCCTACCTACTCCCAAATATGATGTCTCTAATTCAGTCTCTAGATCAGGGGGTCATTAGGATATTCACCTTATGGAGAGAATTGTCAACACTATTGAGAGAGCCCTAATAGAGAGGACATCATTTAAGTGTAAAAAAATTACAGTATTGAAGATGCCATAACTGTTATTTAAAAAAAAAAAAGTTATGAAAGCCATCAAATCCTGAAACAATAAATTCCTGTTGGACAAAATTGTTTTTCAGATGTTGTGCATGACTTTACAGGATTTACCACAGAGACAATCATGGAAATCATGAAAGAGATTGTGGGCATGGCAAAAAAGGTTGGGATAAAGAGTTTCAAGATACGGTCCTTGGAGAAATTAAAGAGCTAGTAGATACCACACCAGAGAAGTTAATGGAAGATGACCTGATGGAGATATGTACTTCCAAACCAGGACCAGACGATGAGGAAGGATACATAAAAGAAGCAGTGCCAGAAAATAAATTGACATTAGACAAGCTAAAAGAAGGGGTCCCATTATTCAAGACTGCTTTTGACTTCTTTGACATTTATAAACCCTCCCATGGTAAGAGCCCTGAAACTAAACCAAATGGTGGAAGAAGGATGAGTAGCCTACAGAGACATCTTTAGAGAAAACAGAAAAGCAGAAATATCAGACAAATTATGATTTATTCCCATAAAGTTACATCAAATGTGCCTGCCTCTCCTGCTTTCCCTTCCACCTCTGATACCTTTCACCTTTGCTATCTCTGAGACCAAACCTTCATCCTCCTCATCCACCTCAGCCTAGTTAAAGTGAAGACAAGGATGAAGACTTTTATGATGATCCACTTCTACTTTATGAATAGTAACTATATTTTATTTTCCTTATGATTTTCTTAATAATATTTTCCTTTTTCTGTCTTACTGTATTGTCAGAATACAGCAGCTGGGAATGGTGGCTCACATCTGTAATCCCAGCACTTTGGAAGGCCAAGGTGGGTGGATCACTTGAGGTCAGGAGTTCAAGACTAGCCTGGCCATCATCAAAAATCAGCCATGCATGATGGCACAGGCCTGTAATCCCAGCTACTTAGGGAGCTGAGGCAGGAGAATTGCTGGAACCCATGAGGAGGAGGTTGCAGTGAGTCAAGATTGCACCACTGCACACCAGTCTGGGCAACAGAGTGAGACTCTGTCTCAGAAAAAAAAAAAGAGAGTGAGAGAGAATAAAGCATATAACAAAATAACACACACACAATATGTATAAATCGTTTATGTTATTATTAAGGCTTACTAACAACAGTAGGCTATTAGTAGTTAAGTTTGGCGGGATTCAAAAGTAACAGGAAGATATTTGACTCCACTGGTGGGTCAGTATTCCTAAGCCCTGTGTTTTGCAAAGGTCAAAAGTAAATTCAAATTGCTTTTTTACCATTTTTGAAAACTTTGACCAATGTCCAACATTGAAACGCTACAATAATTAGAAGAAAATTTTTCCACTAGAAATGAATTAATAACTGAAGTTCTGAATATGCAGCATGAACTAATCCTGGTTTTAAAAATCCCTAATGGGCTTTGTAGCAATGCAATTTGGCAAAGTGAGTAAAATCCTCACATAATAGATAAAGGTAATTAGAGATGCAGAACAAATTCTTTTTAAATGCCCTGAATGCAATTCGGACACTTTACTTCCTTCTTCAGAAATGGGAAACTAGTGAAGGGAAGAAATGAGACAAATCAAGAAAAGAATATGGGAAAATCAAACTATATCAACCACAAAGGGATCTGGGGCTTGAGAGTTGTTAGAATGCCTTCTAGCTATTTTGACTTTCCAAAATTTCCCAAGAAATGGGCCAACTTGCAATTAGTGAATCTCTCTACTTAGAAATAGCCTAACTTCAATTAGCTTGCCAAAATCGGGGATGAAAACTAAAAGAAAATCAGCAGGTGAATGTTTACGGATAATGAATACTTTTTCCATGGCTGCACAATCTCTTCTCATAACTAACAGCGATCATTCCAAAGAAGCACACATTTGTCTTCAGTGAATGAGGAATAAATTGGTTTTATATCAAAAATAATCACCTGGTTAGACCTCAAGCTGAAACTTATCTTTACAAAAAATGCGTCACTTGGAGCTACATCTATAACTGGTTACTTGAAATTCAACAACAAAAGAGAGAGAAATAAAAGAATGGAACAGAATAAATGGAATTTAGAATCAAGGAATATCAGAAGTGGAATGTCCTTAAAGGCCACACAATCCACCACCCAAACCAATATCAGCTTAAAGAAACAGAGCCCCAGGAAGTTACTCAAGTGTCTGAAAGCCAACCAGTATACACAGGGAAAGCTGAGTCCAGAATGAAATCTTCAGTTTTCCAGCTCGTTTTTTTTTTCTACTGCAGAATCAGGCCCGTTTTCCCACAAGCAGCTCCAAGGCCCATGGATATGCTGAATTACTAAGCAAGTGATGGCCAGACTAACAAGGAGGGCATGAGAACTTGCTAGAGACATTTTCTTTATGGTACTTAGAATAGTTTGCTGGTTGACTTATACAACAATAAATAAGTGACTTCAAATTCCTTGTCTCTTTTTACTGTTTTTTTACTTAAATTCTATTTTGTCTGACTTAAGTTAATTATCCCTGCTCTCTTTTCAGTTCCCATTTGCATGGGAAACCTCTCTCCGTCCCTTCTCTTTCAATTTGTTTCATTACTAGTAATGTGAGTCTCTTGTAGGTATCATGTGGTTAGATCTTGCTTTTTTATCCATTCAGCCACTCTATATCACACAATTTGCTTCCAGATCATGAAAGGCAATTCTGAGCAACTCAGTTTCCACTTGGTTTCCTGGGCATTGGTTTAGAGGTATAATTCAAAAAAGCTCTCTCCCCCAAGGATAGTCAAAAGTAGCTGATCTCTGGTTACTTCTTCCAATTTCTCTGACACTCTTTCTAGTCACACTTCTTTTTTAAAAATTAATATTTAAACATTTATTATTGCTATTATATTTGATTGACAAATCATTGTATACATTTATGGGAGATAATGTGATGTTTCGGTACATTTTACACAATACGGTATGATTAAATCAAGCTAATAAACATATCCATCACCTTGCTTACCCATCAATCTTCATGGTAAGACACTTGAAATTTATTATCTTTCTTTGAAATATATAATACATTATTATTGACTATAGGTACCTTGTTGTGAAATAGATATTAAAACCTACTCTTCCTGTCTATTTGAAACTTGGTAACCTTTGATTAGCAACTTCACATTTCCTCCCTCCCCAACCCTTACCCTTATCCCAGCCTCTGGAACCACTGTTCTACTCTCTTAATTCTGTGAGTTCAAAGTACAGTCACATAGTATTTGTCTTTCTGTGCCTGGCTTACTTCACTTAGCATAATGTCCTCCAGATTCATCCATGTTGTCATAAGCGACAGGATTTCCCCCTTTTGTAAGTCCAAAGAATGTTTTATTATGTATATATACCACCTTTTCTTTATTCATTCATCCATTGATGGACACTTAGGTTGCTTCCATGTCTCGCTATTGTGAATAATGCTGCAATGAACATCCTATAGACACTGATTACAGTTCCTCTGGATATATACCCAGAAGTAGAATTACTGAGTCATATGATATTTCTATCTTTAGTTTTTGGAGGAACCACCATAATATTTTCCATAATGCCTGTACTAATTTAATTCCCACTGATAATATACAGAAGTTCCCTTTTCTTCATTTCCTCTCCAACACTTAACCTTTCATCATTTTGATAAAGACATTCTAAAAGATATGAGGTGATACCATTATGTGATTTATTTTTATTTGTATTATTTCTTTTTCAGAGTCAGAGCCTCACTATATTGCCCTGGCTGGTCTCAAATGATCCTCCTGTCTCAGTCTTCCAA
The DNA here is from genome assembly GCA_036589455.1 of Ateles fusciceps. Taxonomy (NCBI): domain Eukaryota; kingdom Metazoa; phylum Chordata; class Mammalia; order Primates; family Atelidae; genus Ateles; species Ateles fusciceps. Next base: position 1,091,018 of record JAZHEH010000424.1, on the reverse strand, counting down.
GTAGCTGAAATTACAGGCACATGCCACCATGCCTGGCTCTTTCACTGTAGTTTCATTTTTTCTAACATTTTGTGATGCTGAGCATTTGTTTTTGTACCTATTGACCATTTACATATCTTCTTTTCAGAAATGACTGTTCAAGTACTTTGCCAACATATAACTTGGGTTGTTTTCATGCTATTGAGTTGTTTGAGTTCATTACATATTTTGGATGTTAATCTCTTATCACATGTATTATTTTTATCCTCAAAAATTTGTTAAGATTTGTTTTGTGGCCTAATGCGTAATCTATCTGGAGAATGTTCCATCTGTACTTGAGGAGCATGTGTACTTTACCATTGTTGGATGGAATGTTCTGTACATATTTGTTAGGTCTATTTGATCTACAATATAATTCAATTCCAGTGTTTCTTTTCTGTCTGGATGATCTGCACATTGCTTAAAGTGTGGTGTTGAGATTCCCCTACTATTACAGTATTGCAATCTCTCTCTCCCTTCAGATCATTTAATTATTTATATATGTATTTCAGTGCTACAATATTTAGTGCACATATATTTACAATTTTTATGTCTGTTTGATGATTTAATTCATCATTATGTAATAAACTTCTTTGTATCATTTTATTTTATTTTTTTACTTAAATTATATTTTGTCTGATGTAGATTAGTTATCCCTCCTCTCTTTTAGTTTCCATTTTTATGGAATAACATTTTCCACCCCTTCTCTTTCAGTTCATGTGTCCTTACTGGTAAGGTGAGTCTCTTGTAGGTAGCATGTGATTAGATCTTATTTCTTTTTTAATCCATTCAGCCACTCTATATCATTTTATTGGAGAATTTAATCCATGTATATTCAAGGTAATTATTGAGGTAAGAACTTGCTACTGTCTTCTTGTCATTTGTTTCCTGATTGTTGTTTAGGTCCCTTCTTTTTCTTCTTCCTCTCCTGCTGTCTTCCTTTGTTATTTGATGATTTTCTCTGGTAATATGCTTTAAAGCCTTTATTTTTCCATTTTGTGAAAGTACTGTAAGTTTCCACTTTTGTGGTGGTCATGAGGCTTACAGAAAATATCTCATCTTTTCATATGCCTTCTTCACTCTTTTTCATTTTTGATTTTTACTACTTTAATTGGATAATTTCAAATGTCCTACATTTAAACTCACTGCTTTTTCTGGTGCTTAAGTCTGCTTTAAAGTTTGTTTGTTTGTTTTGAGATGGGGTCTTATTCTGTCACCCAGGCTGGATTGCAATGTTGCAATCATGGCTCACTGCAGCCTCAACCTCCAGGGCTCAAGCGATCCTCCCACCTCAGCCTCTGAATATCTGGTACTACAGACATACATCATCATGCCTGACTAAATTGTGTATTTTTTTGTAGAGACAGGTTTTCTCCATATTGCTCAGCCTGGTCTTGAACTCCTGAACTCAAGTGATTAGCATGCCTCAGCCCCCCGAAGTAGTGGGATTACCAGGCATGTACCACTATGCCCAGTCTGCTCTGAAGCTTTTTATTGATGTTTTTGGTTCAGTTGTTGTATCCTTTATCACTATGACTTCCATTTGATTTTTTATTTGTTTCTTCCATTTCTTTGTCAAACTTTTCATTTTGTTTATAAACTATTTTCCAAATTTCATTTAATTTTCTATCTGTATTTTCTTGCAATTCCCTGAATTTCTGTTAGAGGATTATGCTAAATTCTTTGTCAGTCATTTCATAGATCTCCATTTATTCTGGGTCTATTACACAAGTTTTATTGGTTTCTTTTGTTGGTGTCGTGTTGCCTGAGTTTTTATTATCTTGTATCCTTATATCAGTGCCTGTGCATTTGAAGGCCACATTTTCCAGCCTTTGCAGGTGTTCTTTTGGTGGCTATAGTTCTTTACTATTTAGTCTACCCTGAAAATCTAGATGGGCAGCTGATAGCCTTTGCTTAGGCTGGGTTGCTTCTTGTGCTCTGAGACCAAATAGTATTGCCAGCTGTGCTCTGTGATCAGTGAAATCACTAGCTGAACTCTGCCATCAGGTGAAGCTGCTGACTGGGCTCTGCAGTCATGTCTGACTAGGTAGAGTTGCAAGTTGTCTTCCCTGGCTCGGCAGCACTGCTGTTTGGAACCTGTGGTTGGGCATGGCCATATGACAGGCTCCCATACTAGGTGAGATTTCTGTGGTTTTTGCTCAGCCACACAAGATGGACAAGGCCAGAAGATATGCCCTATAGATATGTGTGGACTTGCACTTACCTGCTGGTCTAGGGTAGAGTAGAGCACCAAGGTTTGGTGGTGGCCAGATGCTCTTTCCATGGGTAATTACTGACCTGAAGCTGCCTTCTGACTTGGGGAAGACATAATAAAAGCATCAGGCTTAGTTGAATCACCTCTCCACTGCTAGGTTTGGGCAGGATCAGAGACTGTGTCCTTGAGTAATCACTGACATGCAGTTGCTTCCCTCCCAATCTGGGCAAGATTTCATGTGAGCACCAGAGCTTAGTTGGATTACCTCTCCACTGCTAACATCAGGCAGATCCTCCCTCCACAGATAATCATTGACTTAAGAGCACCTGGGCTATGTGGGAAAGCTTGCTAGGAATTCAAGCCTAGAAGACTTGCAGATGGTGTTTCCTATAGCATGACACTGTTGGTTAGTTTCTCTAGTGTGGCATTTCTGTTGGCTGGAATGTAGAACCACCACCCAGATCTGTGTGCTGGTAGTTGTGAGTACCACCCTCATTCTTTGTTTCTAACTGACCCCAGGTGGTCTAGCCATCCCAATACTCCCAATGTCTCCTGTGGGATTGACGTCTCTTTGAAGGGTCCCGAAATGGTGAGGAACCTGAATGCCCACCTCAAACTCACTTTTCCCAATGTAGAAATCATGGATCCAAGTGAATTCTCTGTACATAGTTTTGCAACAGTTTAGGAGAGGCGCAGCATGGTCAAAAAGAACAGTTTCTCTTACTGTTCAATTGTGGCTTTTCTCAGTTCCGCAGTCCAAGGGGTTGTCTCAGCCTCACTCCCAAGTTCTTGAATATTTGGGATGTTATTCCTGCCTGTGGATAGTTGCTTGTTGGATTTCTGTGAGGGGAGTAAAGTTAAACAAACAAACAAACTCCTATTCCACCCTCTTGCTTGTGTCACTCTGGGGAAAAGGTCACACTTTCTTAAAGCCATGTATGTTGATTATATTTGACACACAGAGTGAAACGCAGCCCTATTTGTGATGATAATGTTGTTTAACAGCTGTCAAGACTGATTTGACAGAAGACTACAGTAATTTCTAACTCCGAAACAGCTTTTTCATTTTTATATAAAACTTTGGGGCCTCATAAATAGTTATTATCTTTTATTTTTTCTTTAAAAAATGACATACTCACTAAATTGTGACATATTTCTAATGTTTCTGATGTTATTTTTTTAAGATTATACTGTCATATCAAATTTGCTAACTGTTTAATCACAGGACTTTCACCTCAGTGGATTACAAACTCCAAAATGTAGCTAGATAGAAAATTGCTTATAATGTTGATAGCCTCATTGTCAGATTCATGGATAAGGGAATAAATCTGTGGATTCCCCTGGCCTTCTCTTGGGGTAAGTCTGACTCCTTACCCCAAGGAACGGGTGAAACACCCTTCCCTGGGGCTCACCCAGAAAGATATCTTCAATAAGAAACTTAACCTGTACACAGCAGTCATTACAATTCTTTGCTCTGGATTAAGAAAAACAAATTGGTTTTTCTAGATCCCTGAATAAATATAATTGATCAATTAGCTTGATTTTTACCCTTTATCTCATATAATAGCAAATTGAATGCTACCCAGAAAGCTTATTGGTTTCATCTATCATTTCCCCTGAAGAAAATTTAATGTTATTTACATATTCATAGAACCCTAGAAATTGAGCTTATGCAAAGCTTCATCTGAAACCAATTACTACTTTTAAACAACACCATAGCTAAACATTCAGGACAATGGTTATCTTCCAAATGCTACAGAATGTCCTAGCATGAATGGCATAATTGTCCCAGGGAGACCCAGGGAAAATTGTTTGCCTAAAGATAAATTAGCCTCCTCTTGCAGAGAACAGGTTGGAAAAATCCACAGGCCTTTTCCTCACCCATGAGTCTAACAATGAGACTACCACACTGTCAAGTAGTTTCATATCCGTCTAGCTGCAGTTTGGAGTTGATAGGCCACAGAGGTGAAAGTCTTCTGATTATACAATTTGTGGTATTGTGTAACAGCATAAATTCAAAAAGTCACCAAAATATGAGTGTTATTATTTCGTGAGTGTATCATTTAGGTGTTGGTTTCTATCTTGAAGCCAACTAAAATGAGTCTATTCTAAAATCACCAGTGATAAAGGTATCAAATAGGAAAAAAAGCACCTCAGGTCAAAAGAGGCAAACTGACTAAGATAACTTTACTATGTGGTATAGAGCTCAGAGAGAGAAATGTTTTGCTTCTAGAAAACAAACATTATATTTTAAATTAATTTCTCCAAGATTTTTCCTACTGCTAAATCAGAAAATAGATATGGCTTATACGCCAGTGATAAAAGATAAAGATAACTGTGAAATTGTCAGGAGGTAAAATATTTCCAACTCATTGCATTAAGTCTGGGTTTTAGAAGGACAGTGCTAGGAGTAGTGAAGGAAGGTAATATTTTTGTCATTCTTGTGCAAATAAAATCTCTGTCATCAAAAGTAGTGAATTTTTAAACATTTATATTTTATATAAAAGATGGCTTTGTAACCTGTATGTTTTAAGGAAATAAACATTTGCTATTAGTTTAATAAAAGTTGCTTATGCCCCCTATGGGTCCATAATTATTTTATATGCATAATTTTTAAACTCAGTATGATTATGTCAGGGAAAAGCATACACTAGCATAATATAGTTTAATATAATCTTATATAGTCTTTATCTTTTTTTTATTTATTCATAAAACTGGCCAAGACCATGATTTTCTGTTCGTATTCTCACTAAATCTTTCTGCAATTTAAAATGAATCCATCCCAAAAAAGACTTCCTAGAGAAATTACTCTTGTTAAAACTTTCAAGATTTATTTTGAAGAGGGTAGGTACTTGAATGAATCTATATATAAATAGATCTCAAACGTGACTGTGCTAGAATTATGTGGGGGGAACTTTTGAGAAATGCTGATGCCTGCGCCCCATTCTAAAACAACTTAGGAATCTCTGAATTTAGGACATGGGTATGAGCATTTTTAAAGCTCCGCAGGTGATTCCAATCCACATCTGAGGACCCCTGCTAATTTGTAACATGATATGACACGTCTTGCTAATGGGGTTCTTTAATGTTTCACCTTCCATCACAGATATCATTAGAAGAAATAACCTGCTAAATATTGATGCTGCAGTCACTGACTTGACCATGAACAGTTAGAAATCAACCCTTATATTTGTATGCTGGGGACAAAAGTGGCCAGAAATATTCTGACAGAGAATGCCCTATTTAAAAAAAAAAAAATTACATGAGCAAATTTTCTCAAATTAAAAATTGTTCTCCTTCGCACATGATGTAGTTTTGCTTTAATTTTCTTTTCCTCTACCATTGACAACTTCAAGAATGAAAACTACCCCAAATAGTCTCCCAAGAGCATTAAATCACCAAATAAATAACGTTTGTGTCGATCATATGTCAACTGGTATTATTACTTTTAGCCAACCTGGGAGTTATAAAACATGGGAAGTGTTAGTCAAGGCTGAAAGTCTATTAAGAGAAACATACTCATGCTTCCATATAGTAAAAGAGTTGCCCGAAAAGAGAGAATCCTTTATTAAGTACTTCACTATAAATTTTAAAAAGTAAAAAGCCCTAATCACTATATTTAGCAAGTTCCACTAGTACTATTTGAAGTAGCTGACTTTCCGTTAGCCGATGAATATTATTATTCCAGGATGGAATAACATTAAAAAAAAAAAAAGGAAAGAAAAGAAGGATATGTTGCTTCAGGTTGCTTTTTTTTTTTTTTTTTAATAACTTGTTAGCTAAGCAAAATAAAGTTCAGCTTAGAAATAACACATTTTAAAGAACACGAGAAACATTTATATCTTGGAGTTTATGGGGCCGAATCAAGTTTTATAAACTCTCTTCTATATTAATTTTGGTAACAAGGAGTTGTTTATGCAAAGTCATATATGTGGGGCAAAAATATAAAAAATCCTACCCTCTCCCTGACAACCCATATCCCTGTTGAAGCGACTTCGAATGTGACAATGATTTCTGATGATCCAATTACGGAAGTAATCACAAACGGGTATTGAGAAGAGTCATGGGATTGTTTAGTATAAGTTTGGCTTATTGCTCCTTACAAGAAGACTGTAGGCTATTATGTTACATTTACATAATTTGCAACCACATTTTAGCAGTAAACAGGTATAAAGAAAAGAAAACTAGGACAAGAAATTGTTTAAAAGGTCTGGCAGCCATCAAGCTGAGAGCATGCTGTCCTCCTTTGATGCTATGGGGGCATCAACAGCAATATTCAGAGAGCGGCCGTTGTTTCATAAGGCATTTTAAAAAGAACCAAACTATGACTATGTTACTTATCTTAAGAAAAACAATTTGTTAGACTAAATTCCTGCTTCTGCAAATTGCTCTGAGCCTTTGGAGATTTAGAACTGCTCTTTACAGCTGAATACGGCTTAGCTGGCTATTAAGTGATGGAAAATAATACAATATTTTAGTGCCTAAAAGAATAACTGAGTACACATGCAGGGGTAGGTCATTAAATGTGGATATTCAAAAGGTGATATAAAAGTAACCCACACAACAGAAAATGTAAAAGCAAAAAGTATATCTAGATTTAGGATACCATCATAACTCTATTCACCAAACCAAATGAAGTAAGCAGGCTAGAAATGGAGAGGAGAATAACTGCTTAGAAGTATCAAAGCCATGGTAAGATTTAGTTCCCATCCTAATGAAGATGCAAGGAACAGAGCAATGGGGCTGTCCTAGACCTCAACTATAAGGCACATTCCCACAGGAACACTGCAGGGATACATCACACAACCCATAAGAGGCTCTACAGGGAAAGCGCCAAAGCAATGTTAACTTTTTAAAAAGAAGAGGGCTGGGCGTGGTGGCACATGCCTATAGTCCTAGCTACTCGAGAGGTTGAGGCAGGAGAACTGCTTGAACCCAGGAGGTGAAGGTTGCAGTGAGCCAAGAAAGTGCCACTGCACTCCAGCCTGGGCAACAGAGCGAGACTCTATCTCAAAAAAAGAAGAGAAGTCTGAACCAAAAAAAAAAAAAAAAAAGAGAGAGAGAGAGAGAGAAAGTATTAAGAGAGAAAGAGCTGTAATTACTCATTTGGTGCAAAAAACACTTGCACTCAGTAACACAGGTATAGCTCTTTGATAAAGGGTAACCCTCATATAGCCCACATAGTATGGAGAAAGACATCAAAATGTTTCTCTTTCCTTGAACCAGGGCAGGAGACTGCAAAGAGAAAATGAGACAATGTAGCATTGTCAGTAAAAAGAGGTGAATTTTCATCAGGGCAAAGAATTAGAAGATTTGAAACAAGGGCTTCAGTGTAGAGAGGAGTTTGCCCACGGGGGAGAAGGATGCACAGAAATGTGATCACAGAACTGAGATCTGAGGCACAGCGAAGGCCTGGTGAGATGTCGAAGAGCTGAGTTCGTTCCAGCAAGGGGAACAGAAAGAGAAGGCTTTGTGCCCAGAGTGACAGGGAAAAGGCATCAAGCTGAGAGATGTAATGAGTTGGGAGACAGGCACACATATGTTTGAAATAAATATCATTTTGGAACTCTATTTTTGTTAGGCAATGGGAAAGAGAAAATTTAGGAATGGGAGAGATATCGTTAGGGTTGAGCATTAGAAAGATTAATGTTGCAACTAAGGAAGGACAATCTATGGGGAAGGAAACCAGAGATAGAGAAGTCCACTGAAACACACACTTTCAGGCAAGAGAATACTGAGGCTAAACTGGTGGCAACAGAAATGAAAAGAGGCAGCAGTAGTAAACTAGAGTGTGCATATATCTAAAAATATAATTTGTTTTAAGAGGTGTCAAAGAGTGTTGCAAATACTGCCAAGACTATATGAATACTGCCAAGACTATATGAATTCCATTTCAGCTGACACTGGGGTTCAGAGAATCACCAATGAGAGGATGTGCTCCCTTTCATTATTAACAACCTCACCAACAGTAACAACTACGACACACTTGTGAATGCACAAGCCCATCATTACCCACACAGAATCTCACAGATCAATGCCAATGCAGAAATAAATATTTGCAAGCTTCACTCTGGATCTAATGTGTAACATGAGACATAGTAGGCTCTCTCACTAAAAGATCAAAAGATTAAATACAAGGATGTCACTACTGTCTTCTCGAAAAGACCCTCCATCACAGGTATTTTGCACAGTGAATGGAGAAATTACAGATTCACCTCAATAAAGAAAAGCAGGACATGCCTGTAATCCCAGCACTTTGGAAGGCCAAGGCAGGCAGATCACCTGAGGTCAGGAGTTCAAGGCTAGCCTGGCCAACATGGTGAAACCCCATCTCTACCGAAAATACAAAAATTATCCAGGTGTGGTGGCCAGCATTTGTAATCCCAGCTATTTGGGAGGCTGAGGCAGGAGAATTGTTTGAACCCAGGAGGAGGAGTGTTCAGTAAGCCAAAATCATGTCATTGCATTCCAGCCTGGGTGACAAAGCAAGACACTGTCTCAAAAAAAAAAAAAAAAAAGAAAAGAAAAGAAAAGGTAGTTATTTATAATGTTCATATGCTTGGATCTTTAACTGCATAATTGATGAGAGTGTGTTCTATTTCTACCATAAGAGTAGTCAGAATCCTGAATTTTTCTTGATTCTACAGGCCAAGTCTATAGATTCCATTTTCTGCTTTGGTTCGAATTTGCTCTAGCTAATTGGAAGCTGGGGATCTTTTGCCAACGGTAGAGCCAACAGCAACTGCAGCCTGAGCCTGTCTCTACCTCAATATCTTTCTGAAGCAAAGCAAGGTCACTGCATATCTGTTCATCATCAGAGCATAATACATGTGTCTAGAGGTAGCTGGGTTAAAGATAGAAGGGAAGAGTCACCAATGTCTCTTGAGGTTTATGGGAGTAATAGACCTGATTACTAACTGGCTGTGGTGGAAACTGATTCCACCACATTTTACATTTGGAATCTGTGTTCATTAATCACCACTGTGACTTACAACAGAAATACAATGCTGACAAGTTTTCTCTTCATTGCAAAGGGTCAGTCCACTTGGGAGCAATTTGCCACCCACATAGAATTTATATTATTTTTACGTTCTCTGGATATTGTACAAGTTCATCACTTTATCTCAGAAGCAACTGGTTCTTATTCCCAATGCCATCTCTCCCCACTATAAATACAAACTCACCAAGGTACAGGTGGACAGCTGAATGAAATACCAAATACTCCTTTTGAGTTTATTTACCTTCCTCTTTCAGAAACACCCAAGGAAAAAATACCTTAACTCAACTCTGCAAGCATCAGGCACTATTTACATAATAAATGAGTACACAGGCACTGAGTGCAAACAGCATCATTAGAATTCAGCACACTCCATGGCCTCCTCCGAGTAGCTCAGCAGGGTGAGTTTCTGCTGGAGCTCGATAGAGCCTCCCAGGCTGGCGATCATAGCAGGGAGTCTGGGACAGGGCAGAAATTGGATTTCTTCAGGGCTGTAAATCTTGGCTCTTTCTTAGGGTAAATAATCACTCACTACTGGTGACAATAATTGGCACCCACCATACTAAACAAAACAATATTTAGTGGTGGATTATTTTAAAAAGATATCCGATAACCACAGACAGACAGGTGGGAAAATGATGAGATACTTATCAAAGGTTACCAAGCTTTGTAAGATGAATATAGGATGCATAAGTGTAAAGATTTAAGGTACAGCATGATGACTACAGTTGATAATCCTGTATTGCGTACTGGAAATTTGCTGAGAGTAGATTTCAGGTGCTGTCATCACCAAAAAAACAATGTTACTATTTGAGGAGATTAATACATTAATTTGTTCTACTGTAATAATCTTTCACCATGTATACCTATATCAACACATGTGTATATTATATATATATTTTTTTAATTTTAAAAATAATAATACATAAACTTACATTCCTAACAACCGAAAAATGATATTTGGTTCTCTAGGTAATGTACAGCTATAAACACAATTATTTCCATCCCCCAATTCAATTATCCACTGAAATGACCAACTATTTCTTTAATAAGGAATAATCTGCTTATATCTTTCACAACAAAAAAGAACAAGGATTTTTTTGCTAGATATAAAGCAGATAGAGTCAGACTGAGGAAAATCACCCTAACAAAGACATTATAAATGTGAAGAAAGCGTGCACCTGGGAAGGTTGTGGAAGTGATCCCAGCTTGCTACTGACCATTAGGTAACAGTGTCAGGGTGGTGATGTGTGTGGCCAGGGGCCAGCCAGAGGCACATGTGACTTTTAGGGGGCACGGCAGGAGCTGGAGGGCACTGTGAGCAGGGACCAGATATCAGAACTCAATGCTAGATGAAGGCTGGCTTTCACCAGGGATGAAGAATGGAGCATAGTCCTGGTTGGCTGTTAAATCAGAAGCCCCAGACCAGGAAAGGAAGGGGGAGTTAGTCAGGCTAACTAACCCCTGCACACTAACTAGAGAAAGAAACAGGCAACAAACAGGTCAGGCAGCCTCGGGTACTGACTTTGCTTCTGGCCACCCCTGCCCAAGCTGCTGACTCTCAAATTTTCTCTCTTTCCTTCATTAAAGCCTGCACAATTTGAAGAGCATTCAATGCCATCTCTGAAAGAACCTACTGTAATTGCTACTCTTTGAAAAGCAAAGGTATTCCCTTTTACATAAGCAAAATTTTGAAGCAGCAAAGTGACAGTCTTGCTAAGAAAGACAACAAGAGACAGAAGAACTTATTTTAAATTCATTCTTTCAGCAGAACTCAATAGCACACTGCATCTCTGACATGAAAGTAGAAGGTCATGAAGGTCATGAAAACAAACAGTCAAGAGCAGGAGAAATAGAAAGCCTTGCTCACATAATGAGAGACCAAAATGAAGGCAGTAAGCAATAGTCAGAATTTTTGAAAAAATCAAATCAGTAAAGTAGAAGCTTGAAAAAAAGTCACCCAAGACACAGGGGTAAGAATAAAGAGATGAAGATTAAAAAAAGAAAAGCTAAATGACAATGAAGACAGGTACAGGACAGTCAATATGCATTATAGGAGCACCAAGCAGACAACAGAGAGAACATGGAAAAAGAATCATCAAAGAAATGTAATCAAAAACTCTCCACAATTGAGAAAATGATCCAAAATGCGCAATCCATGGATTAGCCTTTAAGACTGCCCCAACGATATATTCCTGCCAGCAGACACAGCAATAGTTTCAATGCTAATTTATTAATTTACAGCAATAGATAGTTGTCCCAAGCACTGTTGTTCCTGGACCAAACTGAGGGTCAGGCTGCTATTTCTCATGGCCCAATAATGAGATGTAGATGAACTGGAGAGGAAAGAGTTTTTATTTCTGTAACCAGTTACAGGGAGAAGGCCTTGAAATTATTGTCAGACCAACTCAAAATTACAAAGTTTTCCAGAGCGTATTAAACATCTAAGCTATATGTCTATGTGTAAGTGTACATTCATCTAAAGACATTAGTGGTTAAATTCTTTTAATCTATAACTAAGCTCTGAGTCCTGAAGACCTTCTTCTGGAGCCTCAGTAAGTTTACTTAATCCAAGTGGGTCTAGGTGCTAGGGTGATAACCCTTATCTTGTCTCCTGCTAAATCATAAATGTTTGGGGAATTCCTTCGGACTCTCAATAAATTAGTTTGTGGAGGCCCGGGGAGTTTTCTGACTCCCAGTAAAACTTGTTTAATCATACCTTAAGGTTCAGGTATGGCATAGGCAAAACTCTTGGTGGGATTTTGTTACATTCCAGCCTTTGTATAAGGGTACTGGCTTTTGATATTTAACTGAACCACCCAGTCAGTGCTGAAACAGTCGCTATGGAGGCCTGCATTAGTGAGATCTGACCTGCCAGACTATATCATGCAAAAATTCCCGATTTCCTTTTGTATACAGACTTCCATGAGAAACTATATTATAACTCAGAAAATTGCTTAGTAAATGTGGAATCAAAACAAGTGAAAAAGAGATGGACAAATCAAAACTTTAATGATATCAGCTTAAGTTAGCTACATGCAACTATCTCAAAATATGTACAGCCATACTGATAACTCGAAAGTGCCTGAAGTACACTGGCAAATGCCCAGCCTATGTTGGAAAGTACTGACATGGGTCATGCGGGGACTCCTTGACATCCCTTGCCTATGCATCCAAGTCTGACACTCTGATGGGTTATTTATTAGCTGTGCTAATTCCATCAATTAGCTTCCAGTCAACTATTGCTGGCCCAGAAGCAATTCTGATGTTAGGGGGAGAGAAAAAAACAACTTCCACGTATCTAAGCTTTGATCTACTATATGTCAATATTCAATTTAACACTCAGAGGGCAAGCTTACTGCTGTTATCATGTTATTATGGGACAAATCAGTGTAAACCTCTGTACTGACAATTTATTCAGAGGATTTGAAAAATTTATTGAGTGATTACATAGATGTACACTGAAATCTTTATAACTCACCAAAAAAAAAAAGTATCTTCAATTTCCATGAATCATTAACAAAAAAGTTGACCCTATATTAAACCACAAAGAAAATCTTCTATCTCTACCCACCATCCATCTTCCAAACAATGGATGCTGAATATGGACATATCCCATTTTTCTGGCCATATGTCCCTAATCCCTTAGAAATGTTAACCTATTTTGTTTCCAAAAGGGCCTGGTGTGATGAGAAAAAAAATAATTATAAATAAAAACTACAATATAGATGTATAAAAATTAAGACACACAAACAAAACTGCAGTTAGAGGCAAATCAATAGCACTTAACATATGTTATTTCAAGCACCAGGAGATTAACTTTACTATATCCATTTTCAGATGAGGAAACTGCCACTGTGATTTCCTCCAGGTCACACAGAGAGCAAATGGTGAGGACAAGATTAGATTCCACATATGCCAGATGGCAAGCCATGCTTATCAAAACACAACCTGGCTTCTACAAATAAAAACAATTAAAAAAAGCATAATGTCACGGAGCTGAAATGTGCACAAACAAAAAAAGATAATGAAGAAAATGAATACGAGTTTTCAGTGACATTGCCCCAGAGAAAAGAAAAGCAGGTCATGTTCTTCTGTATGAAAAACACATTTTGCCACATTGACTTGTCACAATGATACTGATTTATATTTATATAATTATTTTTTCAACACTCTTTGCCTGACATTAGGACACATTAATTTATTTATAACAGATGGTGATATCTGTTATGAACTTTTGATTCAAAATATTAGATTTCTTCTACCCCAAGGTCTTTGGGAGCAAGGGCGGTAAGAAAGAAAAGAGGTGGGAGAGAAATGTGGTCAAAATACGTAGCACAAAATGAGGGTGCAAGAGAAAGGTGAAGAGTGCAGCTTTGTCTTATTTCATTATATTTCATTATACACACACACACACACACACACACACACACACACACACACACACACATATATATGTATATTTTTTGAGACAGAGTCTTGCTCTGTCACCCAGGCTGTAGTGCAGTGGCACAATCTTGGCTCACTGCAACCTCTGCCTCCTGGATTCAAGAGATTCTCCTGCCTCAGCCTCCTGAATAGCTGTGATTACAGGCGTCCACCACTAATCCCGAGTAGCTGGGATTACAGGTACCCATCACCCGGCTAATTTTTTGTATTTTTAGTACAGACAAGGTTTCACCAAGTTGGCCAAGCTGATCTGGAACTCCTGACCTCAGGTGATCCATCCACCTCTGCCTCCCAAAGAAAAATATATTTTTTAGAATTGATAAAATTTTTAAATATTTTAAGTATATATTAAATCATTTTGCCAACAAAAATGTTCTTGGGTTGTGGTTGCCTATGATTCAAATGCATTTTCAATATTTCAAATACAAACACAAACTTCTGCGTCATAAAGCTGCAGGTCAGCCCACCTGTGTTAGGGGACAAATAAAATGATGAACTGATGTTGTTATGCAAGTCTGCCACCAAAGGACAAAACGTGGCATATCACACAGCAATGAGATATGGAGGTTCTCTTTAGGCTGATATAAACGCTTGTCATCAATCCACAGGCCGTTATCTTCTAGGCTAGACACATATGCACACTCACAACCATACTCACAGGCCACACACCAGAGGTGCTGAACTTCATCCAATATCTGCTGGATAAACAGGTTACAAATCCAATCTGGCTAGATAATCATTGTCTCTCCCTTTTGAGACAGTTTAGTTTCTTAAGCAATGAGTTCTTAAAACAAATCCTTCTCTAGAGATTTGCTAAATCATCTGAAGAAACCATTTCACTCTTGGCTTTTCACCCTGGCAGTCCATCTGCACTGTGGTGTCTTTAAAAACTCGCCTTTACACCATAGTAGGAGGAACTTATATATTCTGATGACTAAGAAAAGATTTTACTCTCTAAATGCCACCTGGTACCAGCAAGCTCTTTTGAACTTTACAGAGACAAGATCTGAGATCCTCAAAGGTTAAAATGAGCTCCATTCAAACCATAATTATGCTCAGTGAGTTGAGGTAGACAAATGAATCCTCATTCCTGAGAAAGTTTAAAAAAAAATCCACAATAAATTGACATTAATATAAAAACTCCATAAAAGGCATAAAAGTGATACTAGGAAACCTATGAGAGAAAATGAAACGCTTTGGGTTGTTAAGCCTGTATTTCTCCCAGGGTTATAAATAAAATGTATGAAGGAGGATGTTAAATTTATATTTAACAAACTTTTCCAGTCTCTGTGGACACTAGAGTTTTCTGACCTAAGCTTACTGGAAAAGCAACTGGTTTTATGCAAGCCAAAAAACACCCATCAGTCGCATGGCAAGATTTTTCAAATATTACCATCCTAGAGTGGTTATCATGACAGTAAAACACTGAAATTAAAATGCGTATGTTTTTCCTGAGTTTCAGCTATTAATTTTCTCTAATTTCCTTGGAGGAAAATACTTCTGAAATTCACCTTTTGGGGAGCTTTCTAAACATAAGAAAACTCTTTAACACTGTGTTTCCCAGCAGAATTCAGATAGACTCACACAGAGGGAAGTTTTGATTCTGTAAGTCTGAAAGAAGCCTTGCTGTGTAAGCTTTTTCATTCTAATAAGTTCCACTGTGAAGGTTCAAAATGAAAAGTTGGGGCATGACCTTCAGTACTTAAATCACACCAACTGACTCCATCTTGAGACACCTATCCATTTCTTGACAATTATTGATGTGTGTTAACATGTTGTGTAGAAACAGAATAAGATACACACATTACCAAACTCTCATAATTGTTTTAATTGACTCTAGTTGATTAATTCAGGAAGTGCTGTTTTATTTGGTATTGTGTCTGGGGACTCCAAAAACTTATATCTGAAAAGATTATTGAGATACTCCATATTTAGTCAACTGAATGAATGCTATGGGTTAAATCCAAATTCCATCTTTAGGACAAAAGCACTCATTCTCCTGCCTACTGGGAGTATTTGTGGCTGACATCTTCCAGCTGTACTCCCCAATCAGGAGCCCTCCTCACTCACAATTGCTCTAGATCAGAGTTATTTAAATTATATCAGTCCTTGGAGCCCCTCATGGCATTCCTTAAATTAAAAGTGATACCTAACCTACTGTTTAATACATAGCTCAAACAGCTTAATAAGTAGTCAAGTCCCGTTGGGCACTACACAACTTTTCAAACTCTGGAAGACTGGACACTGCCACCCTCGTTTTCTGTTTTACATTGAGTTTCACATGTTACTTGCTTTTTAATCACAGTGACTATCAGACACCTGGCTTTGGAAGGAAAACTGCAATCATACATAGAAATGGTGAACTGCCTTGAGCTAGTAGCTCCTACTGAGTCCTACAACACCCCTGAGTCCACTGAGGAGCACTGGGGCAGCTGGTGCACAGTTTAGAAAGCAGTCCTGGGCTGTAGAGGGTTGGCTCACTCTAAGTCACCCTCTCCCAAGGGCAGGCCATGTCAGGTGGCATTGGGGATGAAACCAGGGCAAAGCAGTGTTCAAGTCCCAGGGACTTGCCTGAGTTTGGAACACTCTAAAGAGCCACTGTAGTTCCAGAGCTCTCTGTGGAATCCACTGAGGTCTCTGTTGCAAGGACATTGCCCTTGGAGTTCTTCCTCTTCCAGTCCTGGGTCTTCTCTTCCCTGCAGTTGCTTCCCAGGGTGTGACCAGTGAACTTCCCGCAAGCTGGTCTGCACTTCAGAGCCCGCATCCCAGGGAACCCAACCAAGGATGGTCATTTAAAATGGAAAATTTTTAAAAAGAAAGAAATCATTACATTTTCCAGCTAGTCAACTGAAAGTATACTTCAAGTAATAGTTTATTTTTTAAACATCATTTTGCAGTTTGGTTTGGGGCTCCATAAACACTCAGCAATTCAACCTCATGTTTTTTTTTTTTCTTTTCATGGAAATCCAACAGCTTCAAAAACAGTATAGCATTAATTCCATTCCACAGCTGCTGTGTTCTCCCAGAGTTTTATTTTAGTGGTGGGTAGAATGACCATATGTTACACCTAACCAAGGCTCTACTGCATGTGCAGCTAAAAAGAGCTCCCATCCGTACTGTGTTTGTCATGATATTTTTATCTACAGCTGTGACATGAAGGCTTCTCAAAGGCTAACCACAGAGCTGCAATTTATTTCAAACCTAGTTTTTCAAATGGAAGCCCCATGAGGGGGAAAACCTTGTCTGTTATCCCCTGCCTATAGCAATGGCCAGCAAATTATATGCACTTATATAGAGAGAGTGCCTATTACATTTATACATGTATACATATGTCTACAAATATATATGTATATATATATATTGCATATGTATATACACAATACCCATATATGTATACATATATACACACAAATATATATGTATACATACACATATATGTACAAATATTTATACATATATACATATGCATATTTATATTATATACAAATTTATATTTTATAAATTTAAATCCACCTTTTGGGGAGATTTCTAAACATAAAGAAAATATAAATATACATATAAATATACATATGTATACATGTATATTTTATGAATATATATACCTGTATAAATATATAAAAATGTATACCTGTATAAATATATATACCTATATGTATACCTGCATAAATATATATACATGTATACCTGTGTAAATATATATGCATATCTGTATAAATATAGGTATACTATATATATATGTATACATATATAATAATGTATACATGTATACACATATAAAAATGTGTTTCTAAGTGTATACATATATGTATACCTATATTTATACTGGTATACAATTTTATGCACATTTAATATATTTAAATTTATATATACATATATATGTATTTGTTGAATGACAAAAATCTCCAAAATCCAATTTTTACATTCTCTTTAAGGATGCTGAATTTCCTTCAATGTAGCTTTAGGACAGAACTCATTAATCTCTTTTAAATTATCAGTTATGATTATTGTGCCATGTGTATATTTTTTAAATGTAGCCAACCAAAACAGATATGCTCTGCTGATGAGAAATGGCAGGAGACCAACCCCAGTAATGCAGTAATATATCCATAATATACCATAGGGGCACATTTCAATGTTAAAAGTTAAAGAAATAAATAGTGATTTTTTTTTTTATTGCAGCCACAAGTACAATGATATAAGTTGGTAACTGGAAGAAATGACTGCCTATAAATTTACTGTATGTTATGAGCCACTGTTTTAAATGGCCTTGAAGCAGGTATCTGCTAGACACTTGTACAAAGCTAAGAGGTTCATAAAAATATAAATGAGCAGTGATGCTGTGTCTTAGATCTTATAATTTAAGATCTGACAAGACACAAGATTTGTTTTAATTTGAAGAATATACTCAACTGCACCAACCATGACTATAAAGATAATGACACATACAGTCTATCAATTTGTTATAATCACTAATTAAGAAAGCCTATTGTATTATCATTATTGTTGTTATTTAAGACTATTCAAAAGAAAAAGGCAGAAGCTGGGCCAATAGGGTTAAAAGTTAACTCAATCTAATCAGAGTCAGAAAAAGGTTTCTTATAGAGCTCATCTCCTGAGACAATCAGTAGAGAATAGTTCCACTGAAAGATAGATGGACATTGGTTGAATTAAATCAGCGACATGAGTATAGTAGGTGCAGCAATATCTCCCACCAAACTCTACAAACAGCTATAACCACATGCTATCTTCTATCAAAAGCACAAGAAATCGACTGCTTACCACATAATGAGTTTACCTGGCCACACTAGGTGACTGTTTAAAAATGAAACACAAACAGTACAGAAGGAAAATTGGGAGAACTTCTTATGGATCGATACTGAGCTAAATTTCATGGCTGGTGGAAAGAAAAGTTCATCTATCTGGTTGCCTCAGTTTCATTCCTTGTCCTTCCCTCTCAATATTTTTCTGTTATCCAAAAGAGAAACATTCAAAAGGAAGCAGTAAAAGAAATACCTTCTCCCATCCTACCCTAAACAGTAAACCCTACTCTGTGCCACTAAAGACCTCTGATACTTTAGTGGTTGGGGGATGCCATCAAAGCTGTACTGGACACAGGATTTTATGTAGCCTAGTGGATATGGACCTGCCTTTCAGAGTCACTCACGCCTGCGTTTGAATCTCTGCACCCACCTGTGTGACCTTGGACTCACTGCTTAATCCCTGTAAACATAGTCTCCTAAAGAGCCTGCCTCTTTGAGTCGTTGTTCAGATTAAATGAAATAATCTACTAAAGTAAGACGACAGCAGATTAAATGAAATAATCTACTAAAGTAAGACGATAGTGTCTCATACCCAAACTGATGATGAGAGGCTGAATATCAGCACAGCAGTAGGAGAAACCAGAAGAGACTATGTCTGGCATTGTGCCAAACAGAGGGGGATTTTTTAAGAAGTTGAACCCAATGTGGTTAATGGCCTTTGCAAGCTGATACACTACTGGGAAAGGTAAATGAGAAAACTTAAAAAGCCAGTAAGTGAATACAGGAAAACACTGACACCATTATAAAGGAAGTGTAAATGGTGACAGTGGGAGCTATGAATTCTGCAGATGTAAGTCAAGGAGGGCAGCATGAAGAAGGGAACGTTTAAGCTGGATCTCTAAGAATGAATAAGCACTGGTAAGACAGGTAAGACTAGAAAGGCTAGTATAAGAAGACGAGAGTGCACACCTGAGATTTAGAGACAGGAAGAGAAATGGGTGTTCAGGGACATCTGGGGTCTGACTAAAGCGTGCATGAACAGGGAGGTGGCAGATGCGATGACTGTGGCCTAGGGCTAGGCTGTGAAGAGCCCAGATACCATTTTTTGTTTGGTTTGGTTTTGTCATTTTTTATTGGTACATAATAAATGTACCAATTTTCAGGGTACCTGTGATAATTTACTACATTCATAGAATTTGCAAAGATCAAATCAGTATAACTGGGATATCCATATCTTAAATATGTGTTTTTTTTATGCCAGAAACATTTAAATATTCTCTTCTAGTTATTTTGTAATAGACAACAGATTACTGTAATCTATGGTCACCTACCCATATACTGTTTCATGAGTTTGTGGTTCATCCTCTAGGTTAGTGATAGCCAAACTTTTGTCACTGCATAATTTGTTCAGTTATAATTTTTATTGGACCCCCAATAAATATACATTTATTTAGAAAATACATACAGTGATGTTTTCTTATCTCTGTAGTTCAGTTATGGGACCTTGCATAAGATACTTCTCTTTATGACTGTATTCCTCATCCATAAGACAGAAATAAATAGTATCATTTTCATAGGGTTATTATGAGCATTAAATGAGTTAATAAGCAATATATTTAGAATGGTGCCCAGAGTCTAATGAGTTCTAAGTAAGTCATCAATTATTATTATATTGTAAAATATATCCCAAACAGAAAATTGTAATTAATGAGAAAATATGAAGTAAATATATTTTTAATTGTGTGATGTGATTAAGGGTACAAAAGTTTTGACATCACTAAAACATTAATTATTAATAAACTTAGCCAGAGAAATGTGGTTTAATATGCAATAGTACTTTCAACTATTTTGGTTTACTTGGTGACAAAGGAATTCACGGCTCTGTTTTAAAATTATGTTTATCATTATAGTACTAGGTTGTAATGCTTTTAGCACTGTAAAAGACATCATAAGGAATCTAAGAGACCAAAAGAACTACATTTCTACGTGCATTTATTAAGTAATTTAATCACTGTTCAGTTCTATCCACCATTTTCCGTAATTCTTTTGCTAGTTTCATTTAATAAATTTTCGTCTTCACTGATATCATTAAGTTGTTCTAAAAAAATAATCAGAAGATACTGAAATTTATATTTTTAACAAGTAGGCTGAAAACCACTGAAAATTTTGTTATTTGGAAAACATTAAAGTACACTTATAAAATTATGTTTCTAAGTCATCTAAGGGAATCAATATGGGAATTTATAGAAACAAAGAGTATTTGGCACAAAAAAATCATAGATTAATTCAGTCACTTCCAAATTCCCTCACTTTTAAATATTCTCTACATTCTAATTTATTTTTAGATTCATTTATGTTTTCATTCATTTTTATAATGATGAGAAACATCAAATGTAGTTTTTTTCCAAAATCTTTACAAGTTGGAAATCTAACGGTACTCACTTGCCACCACAGAAAAGTGAGCAAACCTGGAACAATTTTCTTTTTTGAATTAAAAAAATATATATTATTCATCTTGATGTTTGACATTCTTTAGGTTCCTTTGCCTAGGACAGCCAGAGAGCATCTACATTGTTCAAAAAATATTCATGGTCATTTCCCAACTCAGCACAAAATATTTTCCAAATTCTAGACTAATTTAAAAGTCTTGTTCTTATATAAAATTAGCTGTATCAATACAACATGCTACTCTTTGTGTCTGTCTGGTTTAAGGTTTTTAAGGTGTAAATAACTCAATAATGAATGAGGGGGAAATAAATAAACTTCATGTGGGGTGGCTTCTTATTAAACTTACCCTGAAAAACTTCTTTTTTTCCCTCATCAAAATGACTATTTCAATCAGTGATTACACTTGCAAAATTTATTTATTGCTTACAGTGAGTACATGTCTTCTCTGGTTTAATTTTCCCTTAATGGCTCATCAAAAAAAAAAAAAAAATTACAGTCCTTGTGGCAGGGATATATGGTCCCCCAAAATGTTGACATTATTTCCAACTAGAGGTGAGTTCTATGTCTCTAACCTTTCAATCTGAGTGGACTCATGATAGCTTCCTTCTATATAGTATGGCAGAAGTGATTTACAAGGCTGCCTCTTAAAATTCTATCTTCTGTCTATTTCTCTTGGAATAGGCATTCTCCAGAGGCTCCATTTTGGGATGCTTCCTCCCAGAAACCAGCTGCCATGCCATGAGAAGCTAAGCTATACAAAGAAGACATGTGTAGGTGCTCTGTTGATCATCCCACCTGAGCCCAGCCTTCACCAAGGCATTAGATATATAAGTGAAATATGTAAGTGAAGAAACTTCCAGTTGTTTCCAGCCCCAACCATTCTAGTCACTTCCAGGCATTCAATTCTTCCCTGAGGCCCCAGAGTTCATGGAGTGGAGACAAGCCATCC
The DNA here is from genome assembly GCA_036589455.1 of Ateles fusciceps. NCBI lineage: Eukaryota > Metazoa > Chordata > Mammalia > Primates > Atelidae > Ateles > Ateles fusciceps. The sequence continues at coordinate 1,069,182 of JAZHEH010000424.1, read as the reverse complement.
CCATTGCACTCCGCTGAATTCCTGACCCATGGAATACAAGAGTATAATAAAATAGATGTCTTATGCCACTAAATTTGGGCTGGTTTACCATACAATACTAATTGCTATAGACCTTTATGTATTTCACAATTGAAATATAATCTAACAAACCACATAAGCTCTGAGATGTTGGAACATTTGCACTTTTAACTAACCATTTGGCAAACCTCCCATGAATAGTTTGTTCTACTACTTGTTTCTTCAAATCTTCAACAGTATTTACTAAATATGGTCCAACAGTATTTGTCAGCAAAGGAATACATTTCAATGGAATGTTATAATGTTGGCTACATATTATTTCAGGCACCATTATGAAGGAAAAGAAACACACTTTTCCTCCAGTGATATGTGGATAGTTATCTTTTGCTACAAAGAAACCTCAAATAAGTTTCTAAGCATGGATAATCAAATTTAGTGAAAGGTAGTCAACCTACTAAACTGAAAGATGATTTTAAAGATAAAATAAGAGGTTTGTCCTAATGTTCTGGAAGCTTATTTTTATTATGGAAAAGTTAAACATATACAGTCAGAAATATGTAATATACCATCATGTATCCATCACCTTACTTCAACAATTATCAATACATGGCCCATCTGTTCTCATTTATATCTCAACCCTCTTCCCAACAGTTCTAACATATTTTGATGGTAATCCCAGATATCCTATTATTTTTATAAGCATTTCTATATGTGTCTCTAGTGCACGGGTCAGCAAACTATAGCCTGAAGGTCAAATCCAGCCTGCTTCCTCCCTGCTTTTATAAATAAAGTTTTATTGGAATCTGGTGACACTCAATATTAATGGATTGTCTATAGCTGCTTTCCCCAGCAGAACTGAGTTGCTGGTAATAGAGAACTTATGAGCTGAAAAGCTTAATATTTTTACTATCTATCTTTTTTACAGAAAAAGCTTGTCAACCCCTACTCTAAAGATAAAGAATCTTTATGGGGAGGGGGGGGTGGAAGACCAAGCATAACATACCTTGCTAATCATTATAGCTCCATACTTAGAGAATATGATTAAGTAATAGCATCAGACTATGATAAGGTCATAAGTCTTAATATAACCTAAGAGTAGAATTTATTGTTAACTGTAGTCTAAATAAGGTCACTTTAAAGTGATTTGCCTGACTTCTTGTCAAACCTGCTTTGACTGCTACTGTTTTTCCTCACAATGTGGAAGATAGAGAGTATGGACTGAGACCTGGAGAAGCACATCTCTTCCATTTTCTTCGGTTTCATTTGTGGTTTGCTTTATTATGACTGTTTTGATGAACTACTTGTTTGCAGGAATATTTATGAACCATCTGCCCATTTTATGCAGATCAGGGAAGACTAGATGATCCCTCAGCTGTCCTCTGCAAACCTTCTGGGCTATGCGAACTCCACTCTACTCTTAAGACATCTTAGGTACCATAGAATGGCACTGCCAATACCCTGAGTAGGCACAAGAGGTAATCTGTACTTTATATATTAAAAAAGCTTAGCACCTTTTACTATTTTTTAGATTAAAAGATGTTGGCCAAAGCTTGGTGCGGGCACATGAATAATCATTAGGAAGTATTCTCTATGTCCTATTACACACTTGAAACATTTCACATGAAAAGGCATTTTGCTCCTGCACCCCAAGAGACTGTATTGCAAATCCCACTTTGAAAGCTTGTGGAAGAATTTTACTACTCTCTTCATTTGCACATAGAAAATCCGCAGTACCTGAGCAACTAGATTAATGAATTGATAAGCTACAATTTGTGCTGTAAATTTAGTCTTTATTTGTGATGGCTAGATATAGATGAGCCCAGGCTTTCACTCTCCAAAATGCTACTTTATCTTATAAATCACATAACCCCATTTGATTACGTTTTTTGCCTGGACCAAACAAAGAAGGACCGCTTGGTCTCAAAACATAAAAGTAGTTACTTTTCTGAGAAATTTATTAAACAAATACTGGTATTAATTATAGCAAAAAAAAATCATGTGTACATTATTTTCTGATAAACTTGTGGCATTTTTTTACTATTGGAGTTTGCAGCCAGTACAAGAGGCGTAGACATTATTATTTACTCTCACTTGTCAAATGAAAGTGACAGGCTAGAAGTTTGCTTATTGCCACAGGCAAGTCAGTGGTCACTTGATGATCATCCAGGAGGATTTGAAAAATTGCATCAGCCACTTAATTCTAATTCCTAAGATCAGGTCACTTATACCATTTGTATTCTAACATCTACTCTACTATTATCAAGGCTTACCATTCAAATTGTCTTTTAAATATTAAAGTCTTATTGTTTGGATACAAAGCTACAGATGTGTGGCTTCATTATTAGGTAGGTGGAAAAACTCCATTATGACTTAGAAACAAAAATTATTCAGTCATGTGCAGTGGCATGAGCCTGTAGTCACAGCTACTCAGGAGGCTGAGGTGTGAGGCTCACATGAGCCCAGGAGTTCAAGGCTGCATTGAGCTAGACTGCACTCCAGCCTGGGTAACAGAGCAAGACCCTGTCTCTAAAGAAAAAAAAAAATGCTTCTAATTAAGAAAACAACAATTTATTAAGTATGAAGTGCTACACACAGATGATTAAAACACAGTCTCTTGAAATTTACTGCAAATGGACAGAAATAATTTATCAATTGCAATTTAATAAACAAAATGCCATATTTTAAGAACTGGCATCAGAGGGGGAGTGATTCATTCTACTCAGTGGAATTATTAGAAGGATTTACAGTGGTGTTTACCTTTAAAATGGGCTTAGAGAGTTAAATAGGAGCTTGTTAGCCTGATAGAGAGGTGAAGCAACCTTGTCTCAGCAAAGAATATGCGAAGGTGCAGAGCTATGAAAAGTTCACAATATATTTTGTGGTTGGAGTATAAAGTACTAGGTGGACAGTGGTGAGAGACGAAACTGTAATGGTAGACTGAGGCCAAATCACATTACCAAGGAGTCTGTTATCTTATCTTAATGGCAACAGGGAACTACTGTTGTTTTTTGGGAACGATAAAATAACAAGAGTCTTTTAGGAATAGATTTCTTGTACTGAAGATGAATTGTACTATGGGATATGAGAAGGTAGCCAAATTTTGCTCTAGTACTTAGTCTCACAGGATTCCATCTTGGACTCATGAAGGAATTGTTTTTCTGTCTATAAATCACTTTAACAAGCAACACAATTATTTTTGTAAGCATCTTGCTGAGAAATAAAGTCTCCAAACAAAGAAACCTCACTGGAAACAAGACATTTTGGTGTGTAATGGAGCTAGGATCCACGTTTTTTTATAATTCTCAATCCCAGAAACTAGCTCCCTCTGGCTCTCTAATGAAGCTCTTCTAAATTCTTTCAGTACAATCATAGCTCTTCAGGTTTGGGTGAAAGTCTGTTTCCTACTGAATATAATGCCTTACATTAAACCGTGCATGGAAAGGCTTGTTTGTTTGTTTAAAGCTGATTTGGCTATATTCAATACTTAAGTAAGCTTGTAAATCATTTGAAATTGAATCTAATATAAAAGGCCAAATACTTAAGAAACCAGGTTGCCTATTGGGCAAATATTTACACAATCTTTAAAACATTCAATATTTATTCAGCCGACCATAACTGTAGTTTCCAAGACATTAGTCAATGTAAATACATGCTAACTGGAAAAGAGGGAGAAATGACTCTAGAAGAGAAGAAGCTCTTATTAGAAAAGCTGTTCTCATTTTTAATTCCCTGAAGTTTAATATACTACAACCAAAGTATTTACTAATAAAAAAAAGTTTCATTATAGCTCTTACTCACTGCACCAGAGGCAAGGAACCCCATATGACTGTTAAAATTTAGTGAGCATGTACACAAATTTAACATTGTCTCAGTGCCCAGAATCATCCTCTTAATCTGGGGAATTTTCAGTGCTGTACCATGGTGGTATTATTTGCACAGGTCAATAAAAAGAGATCAAGAAACCCAGACAACTACAATAACCCACTTTTATTTTTTGCCAGCACTGACTTTATTTAGTAGCATCAGACATATTCTTGCTAGAGATATATATCTGGCTTCAAACAGTGGAAAAAGCAGCTGAGAGCTTAATTAAAAACAACCTCCTTCCCAAACCTACTGGCACAATGAAACTTCTAAATGCTCCCTATTACAAAACTTCAAGAAAACAGTGACATAGTGCACTTAAGATTCTTCTCATCAGAGTTAAGAACGTATGCATGAAATCCATTTTTTCCTTTCAGTATAAGAGCAACAGTCCATATTCTGAATCAGTAATGAGCCTCCGTGAAATACACACACACACACATACACACACACAAATCATTTCGAAGCCAGGTTGTATTTCCCTTAAAAGGAAGAGCACAAAAATGAGCACTGAGAGTCTCCCATTGAGAAATAGCTCTGGCGGGCTCCAGCGTAATAAACTGCTGTTTACCTTTTGGATTCTATTTATGCCACATGCACATTGTTCATCATTATTAAATGATCCTTTTTTATCTTTCTATGACAGTTACATATTTTAACAAGTGACAGTTTGCCTTTATAAGCAGCAAAACCTTGGTTTATTAGTATGCTTGTGTGGCATAAAATAGAGTTCATTTTTTACTGAAATAACTGGAGGAAAGAAACATCAATTGTGCAGGGTTCTGAATAGCTCAATGGGTATGGAAGGTACTGGCAATAAATTAAGATAGGTTTGCCTTATTTATGAATCTTAGGTATTCCTTCACAGTTGCTACTGAGCATGAATTTTAAGTGGTCCTTTGATGGGCAAGTCCATCTAAAGCAGCACCAAAAAACTCACATATTTTCACAATTAATTGCTTCTCTGCAGTAAACTCAGGGTAGAATGTGACTCTACCATTCAGAATATTCTTTCTGACTGTGACCATAGCAGTGAAGGCTGCTTAAAAAAAGAGAAAGAGAAAGAGAGGGAAATTATGATACCACTGACTCACTGAAATGGCAAAGTGTGTTCTTTATCAGATTATATTGCAAATCCCAACCCAGATCATTCTGGAAACAGCCAGCAGAGTCTTGAGTGCCTTCTTGGAACCAGGGTCTGGAGCTAATCCTCAGCCTGCATACTAATGCTGTAGCCACTGGGAGACCCAAAAAGATACAACGATTTGGCAAATGGCATTTAAGAATCGCAGCTGCTACAAATTCCCTATGCCATTGTTCAAATTTGTATTTAATAATAAGCATAACTAGCACTTTGGGAGGCGGGGCGGGTGGATTGCCTGAGCACAGGAGTTCGAAACCAGCCTGGGAAACACAGTGAAACCCCATGTCTGCTAAAAATAGAAAAAATTAGCTGGGCATCACTGTGTGTGCCTGTAATCCCAGCTACTCAGGAGGCTGAGGCAGGAGAATTGTTTGAGCCCAGGAGGCAGAGGTTGCACTGAGCCGAGATTGTGCCACTGCACTCCAGCCTGGGCGACAGAGGAAGACTCCGTCTCCAAAGTAATAGTAATAATAATAAGCATAACTAAAACCCTTCCTGCAGATAACACTTTGTTATATGTACTTTGTGGAGGAGGCAAATGGCCTATCCACCTCAGAATGCCATCACTGAGCATTGCCAATGAAGCTTGAGTCAGTAGATCTTTTCTATAGCTGCTTGTAGTAAGCACCTCACTGGGTAAAATATGGTGCTTTGGAATGATGGACTGCTCCAGAGGTGTCTGCTGTATGGCAGGTGTGGTATGGGGCTGAGATAATGGGGCTGGCTCATGGCTAAGTTATTTGTTTCTCACCTGACAGGTGAACTGTTCGCTCTGCATTTTAGAGGAGACAAAACTATACCTGTCACTCTGAAGGCAAAATTCACTCAGGAATAATGCTGGCAAGTTCCTGATGGTGAGTTGATTTCATTCACAGTGGTCAGATATTTGGCAAATTATTGCCAAAGAAGGAAGCAGTCGTTTTCTCAATTAAAATCTTGAGAGACACTTTTTTATTTGCATCCTAGCATGAACCTTGGGGGTAGAATGATAAGGACTATTTCTCCTCCAGTGATTTAAAAAGGAAAACATATAAAAATCAAATCTCAGCCACAGCAGAACAGTTTCACTCTCCAAATGTATACCCTTCTGTACCCTCTCACCCCTCCCTCCTTCCTCCACCTTTTTTACCAGCGTCCACATACACTGGGCCCGCAGGATATGTCTTCTACATGTTTTCATTATAGCACTTTAAAAAAAAAAGATCAGTCAGCTTTTTGTACTCTTCTCTCTCGCTAAAGTTGCTTCTGCTCTTTGAAAATATGAAAGCCCTTGAGTGATTTTATATTTTCAAAGGGTAAAAGTGCTAAAGAGCACTCCTCTATTTCAGAGAGGAGGAAAAAAAGTAAATCAGCCTGCCTAAAGTGTTCACTTGGAAAAGGTAAAAATGAACTACCAACGTGATGGGGAGTAGTTACTGTACCTAAAGTAATAATATATAGCACCCTGGAGTCCACGGCTGGAAAACAAAACACGAGGCATCAGCCTTAGCTCAAATCTGCGTGGCATCTGCTTCTGATGGAACCAATTCTTTTCCTAACAACTATCACGGTAGCAGACATCCAGCCAGCACTCACCTCTGCCCCGGACAGTACCACAATGTGGGTAATAAATCTGTGTCCACTCCAGATGCCTCTTCCGGCCTAACCACCAACCAGTCACTGCCAAACATCTCCTCTCCCCTTCTCTGAAGATTCTTCCTTGGTGTGTGAATTCTCTTTCCTTTCAGAAGTCCACAGACTTTTCTTTAACGCACTGACTTTTCTTCTCTCTGCCTTCTCCACCCCACCGTTAGGAATAACTTTATTGAAAGGACTGGATTTTAGAACTCGACACCTCAGAACAAACCAACACTTACCTTTCCCAAGGACATTGATCTGGTTTATCTGTTTCCTTTTTTTCATGGAATATAAGGTTTTGTTTTCTGATAAATGCAAAGTCCCAGACCTAATCAGCCATGGGGAAGAGTACTTCTCTGGATAAGGGGCTTTGGTCTTCTTTGAGCTGCCCTGAATAACCTGTCTCTCAAACCTTCTCTGCATAATTCCTACTCAAAATTCACCACACAGATTGGTAATCACTTCCTCTGGGTAAACTCCCACTTCCAAGATTTGGGAAGCTCTTAGCTGTGATGCCACAGCACTCTGAGATGGTTCACTCCCCATATTTTCCACTTTTCCTTATAGAGTTTACTCTGGCATCTCCCTTGCTAGATTGAAAGATCTTTGATGGCAGTTATAGTCGCTTTTATTTCTAGATCTCAGTTTCCAGCACAGTGCCTCAAATATAGCAGCAGCAGTAGTAATAATAAATGTTGATAATATATTACGTATTATAAATGTTTTAAATACTTTGCATACATTAATTTGCTTAGACTCACAGTATCCTGATGTGGTAGGTACTATTATTTATCCTCATTTTACATATGAGGAGACAGAAACACAGAAAGGTTCAGTTCTTTTCCTAAGGTCATGCAGCTCATAAGTACTAAAAAGTGAATTATAACTCAAGTAGTCTGATCCCCCACACTGTGTGCTCAATCACTATTCTCCATTGTCTCTTTTAAAAATAACACATTACTATGGTTTGAATGTTTGTGCCTCTCTAAAATTCATGTTGAAATTTAATCCCCAATGCAACCCAATGAAGAGGTGGAGCCTTTGGGAGGTAATTAGGCCATGAGGGCTCTGCCTTTATGAATGGAATTAGTGCCCTTATAAAATGAATTGAGGGAGCAAGTTTGTACCTTTTTTGTTCTCCTTTCACCATGTGAGAACACTGTTCCTCCGTCCTCCATGTGATGATGCAGCAAGAAGGCGCCATCTTGGAAGCAGAGAGCAGCCCTCACAGCCACCAATTCTCAGGCACATTGATATCTTGGACTTGCCAGCCTCCAGAACCATGAGCAAGAAACGTCTACTATGTATAAACTACCAAGTCTAAGGCATTTTGTTATAGTAGCATGAACGAATTAAGACATATATATATACAATAAATGTACTCAATAATTGGTTTTGGGATGAACTGAAAATGAATAAATTTAGTTCCATTGCTCACAATCTGTTATGACCCAGGAAAAGATATGTAATCACTTCTACTTTTATTTTCCTCTCTGCAATGTCACTTTCCTCCCTTTCAGAACTTAATAAAATAGGATCTCCCATTTGGCTAGCAAGGTGCATGAGTGTGTTAAATACGTATTAATACCCCTGCTGTAATACTGACCAATGGGGTTAATAGTCTTAGTGAGTCTCTGACAATAAAAGCTCAGTTAGAAATGCAGGTTAGTAATTTTACCTGAGGTGACCATTTGGCGTATAATTCATACCACTAACTGCTATTAGTTTGTATATCAACGCATGCATAATCTTTGCCCAAAGCAAGGTCATGTCATACATAACACTGACTCCATGGAAGAGGTCTTACTATTGCAATTTTAAACCTAGTCCTATGGATGTACAGAAAGCATCAGGCCCTGAAACAGCCAGCACCATAAGAGTTAGGGTCCAGTCATCAGCCAGCATATGAATAGTAGGGTACCTGCCAGCAGACCAGTACCCCAGAGAGCCAGACTCTATCATTTCTGTGCCATTTAGTTACCAAATGGGGAAACAGAACCTGTGCTCAAGGACAGTTAAACAGTAGGAAAAATTGTGATCTATAAACTGGTAATATAATAGATAGCCAAAAACAAAACCAAAAAGATGGATTTCAGTATGTATTTGCTCAGGGAACTCCCTACCATATCTGGTGGCTAAGAAGTAGCTGGGAATAGCTACTTTGGAAAACACACTATAGCTGGATCTAAACGGTGTATTATGTCCAAAGAATCCTGGACATTTCTATGTCCTTCCTCTTCATTGTGAAGTTAAAAGCACCTTGATATGATACTAAGAAAGAATATATGTGTTGAAGTTAGGCTGCCCTGTATTCAACTTCTTCCTGCTCCACTTCTTGGAAGTATGGACTTCGGATAGTATATCTGAGTTTTAATTTCTTTTTTTTTAATAAAGCACATAATAATGTTCATTTTATAAGGTTACTGTACAAATGAAGACATTTTTATGGTAAGCATCTAGCACAATGAATGGCCCATAGCAGACATTCATATTACCACATAAAAGTATCAAGTCAGAGCTCAGTTAACCAACAAATATTCATTGTTGGTACCTATTCATTCATTCATCTATTATTCCTTCAGTGACTAAAATGTCCCAAACAACAAGTATACAAAGATTTAGAAAATAGCAAGTCCCTGTCATCAAGGTGCTTTGTGAAGAAGTATAAACACACATTGAATGTGCTACACAGATGACCATTAGCAACAAAACTCTAACACCATATATGTGTATATACATACAGGAGAAGGTACCTCTGTAGATTAGGAATTTTAGAAAGCTTCCATTTAGAGATGAGCACTTTGGCTGTGAGAGATGGTAGTGATGGAGGAATGGATAAATTGAGAGCTTCATATAAAATTGAAGTCTGCTAAGAAATATGGTCTTCAGATTTTTATTTGCTATGTCTTAATTACTTCAGATGCAGTTTATTAATAAATCGCTTTAAGAAGAAGGTGGGAAGGAGGCTGGGCAAAGACTGATTGCTCTCATCTTAATTAATTTTGCCTATGAAAATTCCATGTAATTGTTTATTTCTATCTAAGACAAAAAAGGCAGGATATACTTTGAGTGTATGTCATGATTTCATTACTCAGAGGTGAGGTTCTACCACAATACACTTATGTGTATTGTTCAACACACATGAGAACAAAAAATATTCTAACTAAATACATCCCAATTTCTCTATGTCTACAGTTGTCAGAAGAGCTTATTATTAGCCAAGACCTGATGCTGAGACAAACCTAGTATACGGTAACGTACCAGGAGTAGAAAAGCCAGCCTTCACAGTTGTCTTGGGAGATCAAATAAATACAATTTTTAAACAAATAAACCTCCGTACTAAATGTCAGGGTAGTAATCTATCCATACAACATCCTCATCCTGAGAGATTAAAAAATGATGTTGGTTTGTGTCTCTTAATGAGTTCATTTAACACAAAGCACTACTCCATAACTTTTCTGAAGGGCTTCCTACTGGTGGCCTTGAGTCACTATGATGGGTGTGTCTACTTGGGATGGCTTGTTGTTAAAAATAACCAGTATGTGACATTTTGACATTATCCAAAGCACTGAAGATGTGTAACAGAACATACGAGATACCTGGCACCAGTGATCAGGAAGCCAACATTCTGAAATGATAAGAACAGCAACACTAGAGTGTTAGTTTAGCACTCGGATGACTGGATGTTCCTCTTCCAAAATGATGGCAACTAAGAAAAATCAACAGAGACCTGCAGACCAGCAGAGGTACCAGGAGGGATGTGGCTTCTAACTTAAGAATTCTCCTGAGGTGGTTATTTTGGGATTATTAGAGATTTCTGTTCTTTTCAATACTTTCCTCTATTTTCAAACTTCTTACAATAAGCACATAACGGAGATTATTTACAAGCTCATTTGAAGTTTCAAAGAGTTTTGCTTCTTTGGTTTTTGCATTTAGAATGTCCTGGATATCTAATTTTTACCAAACATAGCCCTGTGCTATGTGTTGAGAAGACACTGATGAAAAAAATCGTCTTTGACTTCAGGGGGTGGCAATCAAAAGTGAGAGAGACCATAAAAAAGAACTAAAATAAGCTGGGCGCGGTGGCTCATGCCTGTAATCCCAGCACTTTGGGAGACCAAGGCAGGCGGATCATGAGGTCAAGAAATCGAGACCATCCTGCCCAACATGGTGAAACCCAAACCCTGTCTCTACTAAAAATACAAAAATTAGCTGGGCCTGGTGGCACACACCTGTAGCCCCAGCTACTCAGGAAGCTGAGGTGCTGAGGCAGGAGAATCACTTGAACCTGGGAGGTAGAGGTTGCAGTGAGCCAAGATTGTGCCAGTGCACTCCAGACTGGCGACAGAGTGAGACTCTGTCTCAAAAAAAAAAATCTAACTAAAATATGGTATAAATGGTGCAGTAGCAGAAGGGATGTCAAGTACGGAAATGTAGCATTCCACAGGAAGAAATTAATCTGTAAGGATGGAGAAGATCCATGGACAGTAGCACATGAAAACAGTTCTGCTGAACAAGGGGCATGAAGAAAGGCAGAGGCGCAAGTCAGTATATTGTGCTTGGGTAATGCTGAGTGTTTTGATATTAAGTGAACATCATTTTAGTAATAGACTCCATAAGTGTAAGGGTCTTGGACATGCCATATATGTGTCTCTTCACCTGTTTTCTAGCATCCTCACACTTCTTCACACTTCTGGACAGCATTTTAATAGTTCAGCCAGTTGCTCATGGAATGGATAATGAAAGACACTCTGGAATAAGCTAAAGGAAAAAAGAGTCAGGGACACAACAACATGTGTGAAACTGGGCATTGCATTTAAACTCTATAAATCTCTGTGATCATGGACAGGCAAATATAATGAGAGTAGTGAGGTAATTTCTAAGATCTTCAATTCTAAACCCCAATTTAGTTCAATGATTTACCAAATACCTATTAAGTAAAAGACACTGTATTTATTGTTTAATGTTATCAAAGATGAATAAAATATCATTCCTGCTTCTAAAACTTTACAATATAATTGAGTGCAAAAGAGAGATAAATATATCTAAAACAATAGCACAAGGCAGAACGTGAGAGGAATATGAAAGCAGAAAATGCTGAAGACAAGGGTTATCGTGGGACAGTTTCAAGGCACATAACAGAGTTCAGTTCAATAGATAGTACATGAAGGGAACAGTAGGAAATGAAACCAAAAACATTTGCAGAAACTGTTTTGAAGGACATTTAATGCCAGACTAAAAAATTTCCATGTATATGTGAAACCTTCATAAATGATGAAGGTGACATTGCAGATCATTAGAGAAAGAAGAAACTCCTCCCTAGATACTTCTGGAACAATTGCCTCTCCACACGAAACAATGAAATGAAATCCCTACTGCAAACTCTACACAGAAAACAAAAAATCTCTTCTAGGTGGATTAATGGAATATACATGAAAGGTCAAAATACAAGACGTTAGAAAAAAATATGGAAGACTGCCATTAATGAAATTTAAGAAGAATTTCCTAAGCATGACCCAAAAGAGCTAAACATAAGATAATTAAAAACACTGACTGCATTGAAATTAAAAATTGTAGCTCCTGTGAACATACCATAAATAATCCCATTTCATCAGAAGATACCTAAAACAAGGGGGGAACGAAGGAAGCCTCAAACTGGGAGAAGAAATTCCAATCACATATAACACATTAAGAAGATAAACACACACACACACACACACACACACACACACACACACACACACGGCTGGCTCGTTCACTCTCTCAAAACTCCTATAATTCAATGATGATCAATAAAAATGAGAAAAAGTCATAAGTAGGTATTTTACAGAAGAAATAAAAATAGCAATAATACATATGAAAAGATTTTTAACTTTATTAGTAATTGAGGAGATGGAAGTCAACTTCCTACAGAGATAATCATATTATATCCAGTAAATGAGCAGAAATTGCTAGGCCTGGAAATATCAAATGTTGACAAATATAAAATGATGGGAACTCATATCTTGCTGAAAAATAATTGGCAGTTTCTGGAAAAGTTAGCACGTTCATCTTCAAGGTCCAAGTAATCTACTCTTACATATATAAGAAACACTTGAAAGTATATATCACTAGACATGTACATGAATGCTCCTAGCAGCATTTTTCATACTAGAAAAAAATCTGATAATCACCCAAATTTCACTGACTGCAAAATGAATAAGTAAATTATGGTATGGTCATGCAATTGAATATTGTACTTCAGGGAAGTGAATCAACTAGGTATAGTAAATGCAGTAATACAGATGAAACATAATATTGGGTGATAAAACAAATTGCTGAAGAATATGTAGACCACAATAATATTTAAATATATCTCAAAAAGAAGGAAAAGTAACCTATGTTTAGGAGTACACACATATTTTTTAAGTTATTTTTTAAAACAAGGGCAAAAGCACAAAATTTAAGAATAATGACTTTTAAAAAGAACCAGAAAATTGAGTTAAAGGAAGAAAGACATAGAGGACTGAAAGGTGTTGGTAACTTTACTTCTAAGTATCATGGTAAGTTCACAGATACATATTTTCATCTGATAGTTTTTAAAAACTATATTTAGTCATATACAACAATTAATAAATCACAAAATGTTTTATAGAGTTTGCATTTGATTTCATAAATAAAGAACCACTGGTTGTTAGGAACATGGTAGTAATATTAGGAAAGCTTGCTTTAGGAATAATTCGTATGCTACGTTTTCTACGATGGCAAAGGTGTATGGGCCAGGGGTTCCTGCCCAAAGTTAACAGTAGATAGTGACTAGGACCTCACCCTACACCATATGAGGAACTACTGGGCCTACATCCTTCAGATGCTAAGATCAGTACAAAAATATTAGTCTTTTCATAAATATAGCCACTTATCATGTACATCCTGAGATGTAATATCTAAGACACATTAGATGAAGGTTAAAGGAAAACAAGGAATCTCCATTTATGGGCCCCTATGCTCTTGTCCACAAGAGAAACATGGCAAAATCTCTAACCTCATTTTCCTAAAACTATCCTCCCTTAGTATGTAATCTTTCCATATAATCACATTCCTTTTATTAATATCTCAATTCTTTTACCCTAGCAAGAAAAGTCTAGCTCCCAAAGGGTGAAATGTTGTGTGCCAGCATTCAATTTCACTCACCCAAAGGATTTAGGATCTGATATGGTTTGGCTGTGTCCCCACCAAAATCTCACCTTGAACTATAGTTCCCATCATAGCCATGTGTTGTGGGAGAAACCCAATGGGAGGTAATTGAATCATGGGAGCAGTTCTCACAAAAGTTCTCATGAAATCTGATGGTTTTATAAGATACTTTCCCCCTTTTGCTCAGGACTTCTTGCTGCCACCATGTGAATTAGGACATGTTTTCTTACCCTTCTGCCATGATTGTAAGTTTCTTGGGGCCTGCCCAGCCATGCTGAACTGTGAGTCAATTAAATATCTTTCCTTTCTCAATTCCCCAGTCTCAGGTATGTTCTTACAGCAGCATGAGAAAGGATGAGTACAGAATGCAAGGTGGAAAGATAAGGCCTAGTAGGGAGGAGGAGGTGAATCATAGGGGTCGTCTTCATACCTTAGCTTTTTTCTGTATAGGGATCTTCAAACACCTTCTTGAATTCTCAAGAAAGAACAGTTTCTACATTTATACACAATCAATGCACCCATTACACCCATGGCTCTCATTATCCTAAGCAAATTAATGCAGGAACAGAAAACCAAATACTGCATGTTCTCACTTGTAAATGGGACCTACTCACTGGGTACACATGGACATAAAGATGGCAACAAGAGACACTGGAAACTACAAGAGTTGGGGACGGAGAGTGGGAGCGGAGGTATGAAAAACCAACTATTGGGTACTATGCTCACTATCTGGGTGACAGGATCAATCATGCCTCAAAGCTCAGCAGCACGCAGTATACCCAGGTAACAAACCTGCACATGTACCCCACGAATCTAAAATAAAAGTTGAAATTATTTGGAAATAATAAATAAATCCATGGCTCTCAGTTTTGAGTTCCCAAACTGGAAATCACCTGAGGAACTTTAAAAAACAAACAAAAAAACAAAACACGGGGTCCTTCCCCACTAAGATTCTGACTTAAGTACTGTGAGATCAAGATCTTGGCATCAGCTGATGAGAACTTCAGAATTAAACTCTTTCTCTTCAGAATTTCAATTACACACATGCGTGTTTCCATAAACAAGGGTTACATTAAACATTTGGTGCTCATCTTTTAATATAACATGTTCCAATAAAACTGTTTAAACTTTTAAATATTAGTTTTAAACTTTAAAAAAAAAAAATAGCTAATGCCCACATACACTCGAAGCACCTATATATGATGTTCTCTCCTGACCCTAGGTAACAATACTCCAGACGTTTTCCTTTCTGCAATTGAAAAAAAAAAAAAAAAAGGTTTTCACAGATTTAAACCCTTACCATCATTTCCAGCAGCAAGACACTTCACCGGTAAATTGCTAAAAATAGCCAAACCTTGAATATTTTGACATGAAATCTCCAAGAATCAGAAGTTTTCAACACTTTATGTGTCTAACACTTCCCCAGCAAGGTGGCTTCAACACGAATAATCATAATAGAGGCACCAGAGTTTCATAAGCTCTATACAGGGACTGTTTTTTGCAAGTTATTATGGCCACAACAGATGCAAGAGATGCAGAATTCACTTTAAAAGAAACTTGGAACTGCATGAGAAGAAGCAACCAAAACTTTATTTATTTATTTATTTATTTTTGAGATGGAGTTTTGCTTTGTCACCCAGGCTGGAGTGCAGTGGTGCAATCTGCATTCACTGCAACCTCCACCTCCCAGGTTCAAGCAATTCTCCTGCCTCAGCCTCCTGAGTAGCTGGAATTACAGGTGCCTGCCAGCATGCCTGGGTAATTTTTGTATTTTTAGTAGAGACAGGGTTTCGCCATGTTGGCCAAGCTGGTCTCGAACTGTTGACCTCAGGTGATCCATCTGCCTTGGCCTCCCAAAATGGTAGGATTATAGGTGTGAGCCATCACAGCTTTTAAGAGTATATCCAGTCACTCTTTTGGGATGTGGCTTTGTGGCTTTTTAAGGATATCATGGGCATATGATTGCCAACATGGAAAGCTTTCTTCAAAATATATATATTTAAAATAAAAAATATATATATAGTTAGAAAGTATTTAGGATCTCCTAGTAGATTCGTACTGAACAAATGTATTATCAAGGATGTAGATGTTAACTGACTGTAACAAAAGCTTAAGGTTAAGACTTAAGACACCGTAAATTTCATGCAAACAAAAAACAAATCTATAATGCAAACCTCATGTACAATATTAGTTCTGCTACACTAAACTAAGTCCTTCATTTCATGAACTCAGGATTTTGTGAGCCAAAGGAAAAATAAAATCTATTACTATTTTAAAGATATTTTAGAAAAATATAAACATTTTAAATAAAATAAAACCATCCTTTAACAGAAGGATAAAATGATCAATAGTCTTTAGTCTTCTTGTATCATTCTTCTGAATTCTTTCATGCCTCTATTGATTACTTTTGTTATTATAAGCCCGAAAGGGAATGAGGCAAGGACAACCCTGAGAAAATGAAGACCTGGATTCATGGGCAGGGACTGACAGAGATGACCTCTAAAAGCCAAGCAAGCAACTTCATTTCTCAAAACCTTGTTTTCTCATGTACAAATACGGGTTTTGGCCTAGAAATTTTAGAGTCCTTTTTAGCAATATAATTTTGATTGTTTTTCTTTGCAAATGGGAAACAGAGGGCCACAGAAACTCAGTGATCAAATCAGTCTTCAATAAAGGGCCATGAGATAACACTATTCTACAAATCTAGAAAAAGTGTTGTAGGCCCAAAGCTCAAGCAAAGATAATTACTGAAAATGAGGACCAACAGGCTCCCTGATTCTTTAAATCTCTTAACAAAACATGACAAAGTCATTGATTTGAGTCGAACTGGAAGGCCAAGTGCTGTATCTTGTGAGTTTTGCTAGAGTCACGGTGCTTCATGAAAATAACTTGACAAGACTTCAGATCTGGAAGTTTAATATGAAATTTCATAATCTGGTATCTATTTAAAAAAGAAAAAAGTCAGTCTAGCAACAGTGGTCCCATACACCCCATTGAGCAATAGTGAGCTAAGGCACAGGGGTCCTAACTCTCCAGGTGTTCTCCTGCCAGCCCACTTCTGCGCTAGTTACACATGTGTGCATTAACCTATAGCCACTGATTTAAAAGAAATCAAAAGAGATAAGAAGGACATTGTATAATGGTAGAGGGATCAATGTAACGGGAAGAGCTAACAATCCTAAGTTTATGTGTACCCAATACAGGAGCACCCAGATACATAGGGCAACTTCTTGGTGACTTACAAAGAGACTTGGACTCCCACACAATAATAGTGGGAGACTTTAACACTACATTGTCAATATTGGACAGATCAATGAGACAGAAGATTAACAAGGATACCCAGGACTTGAACTTAGACCTCGAACAAGTAAACTTAATAAACATTTACAGAACTCTCTACTCTAAATCCACAAAACATACATTTTCTTCAGTAACACATCACATCTATTCTAAAAGTGACCACATGGTTGGAAGTAAATCACTCTCCAGCAATGCATAGCATTTCATAGGTTTAAATGAAATATCGGTTGGCTGTTTGTTATTTTCCTCCCTTATTCCTTCCTGTCTCCATTGTATAACACAATTATTAGTATAAAAGAGCTTTTCAATACCCATTTTTAGACTGCATTCTAGCCTGGGCAATAGAGCAAGATACCCGTTCTCTCTCCCTCTTTTCTTCTTCTTTTTCCCTTTCTTTCATTCCCTTTTTTTTCTTCTTTCTCTCTTACTCTCTTTTTTCTATTTTTTTTTCTTTCTAAAAAATAAAAATAAAATAAAATAAATCAAAACAAAAAATCAGATTTCTTTTATTGTTGATATGTTCTTAAAAACGCTCAGGACTACCAGCGTCATGAAGCCCAATTAACTGTCCTGCAGTTTCTATTTCCAGAGTATGATCCCTTTACTGAAGGTTTGATGCATATTTAAAATGTCAAGGAAAGCTTCCTGGAATGATATTAAAAAAAAATATGAATAAACAGTACAGAAAACAATGACTGTGTCATGGAAGGTCAGAGGAGGTAGGAGCCTTAATGGTAATTTAGTCACTGCTTCTCATTCTACAAATAAAAACAATTAGAGAAAAAAGTAATGTTTCAAGGACACATAATTGTGAACTTTCCAGCCCCCAGCATTGATTAAATGAAAAGGAAGTTCTGAGTTGAAGAGGAGAAAGAAAGCAAGAAAAGACGGAGCCTAGGGGCTTAGATGGGAGACACCCTGGAGAGTGAAATGATGGTTACCAGAATTAAGCAGCTGACTTTTGAATCAAAATTGTGATCACATCCCAAGTTTAAGTGTTACTAATGCCACTGAATTAATGGCATAGAACTTTGATATAAGTTTTCTATGATGATGATATATGACATCCTACTAATATATAAGACACACAGATATCCATGAATTATAGTACTTATCACCTTGACAGTTACTAATAATTGGCTCTACAATGGTCTTCTCTGCTGCAGGATGTGGTAGGTTAGAGCTGTCTTTTCACATTGATATCCTGGAGACTGATGTGCCTTGCAAGTTAGCTGCTAAACTTTAGAAAACATCAGATGGATATTTTTATTTTTTGCTCTAAGGTGAAAAATACAATTAATGACAAACCTGCTATTTCTTTACAGCAAACCCCTAAACACTTACATCCCACCCACACACCTCACACTGACAAAACCTGTGAACATCCTGATTGCTTTTTTAAGAGAAACAACTTTGGAAACCTCCTGATATAAGCTGCTAGGAATCACTGCAGCTTCTGGGCCCAAGACTGAGGGAGAAACAAGGGCTGTCTATTAAGAGGAAGGATAGATTATTTCTTTTCCCAGTTCCTTTCAAAAGGCTTACAACACACTTATATTTCTCTGGCAAAGAACTGTATTTTGTGCTCTGTATTTTTTTCCATCTCTTTTAAAAAATAGGCCAGACACTTCTTAATGACATACTGATGGAACTTGTTATTGTAAGTCCAATTATATTGTGCCACTAAAGTACTTTCAAACACAAATCAGAAGAGTTTAGCTTTACAATTGGACACAGAAAGTAAAAATAAAGCACATGCACTCAAAAGTAATTATAAAGACAAGGTATGTATTCAGAAAACTACACAGATTGAGGAGCTAGTATACTGCTTTAAAAAATGGTGTCTCTAATGGCATCTTTCCTATTTATTTATTTGGAGGAGATGGGGTCTTGCTCTGTCTCCAGGGATGAAATGCAGTGATTAAGGATCACTGTCACCACAAATTCCTGGGCTCAAGCAATCCTCCAACCTCAGCCTCCTGAGTAACTGGGACCACAGGCACGGACAACCACGTCCAGCTAATTTTTTAAAAACATTTTGTAGAGAAGAGTCTGGCTATGTTGCCCAGGCTCATCTCAAACTCCAGGCCTCAAGCCATCCTCCCACCTGGACCTTCCAAAGTGCTGGGATTATAGGCATGAGACACTGTGACCAGCCTGTAATAGCATCTTTAAAAATAAAACCTGAAAAAAACTACTGTAATTTGTTATTTTACTTGATTTTTTAGAAGTTGCTCAGAATATTCTCTACATCAGTTACTCCATAGTACAGCGTGTTATTTTTAATATATTCATAATGTTACTATCCTCCAATCATTTCTGACACATGTGTGACAGCCCTTTGTCCCAGACAGCGCCATTTCTGTTTATCACCATGAGAAACATAGCACCCTACAAACCAAGAAGGCACAATGGGCAGTGGAATGAATTTTGATCCATTTATTTCTCTTTCTGTCTCACATGTTTATACATCTACACCCCTATAAAATGGAATATGAGTGAGGTGCTATATCATCCCACCTCAGTATAATCAATCTATGTGGTAATTAAATGGAATTACATGGTAACATCATCAAAAAGATCCTGAAACCATGAAAGATTGGCTTCTAGTCCTAGCACTGTTTATCACTACCTGTTTGGCTTTGGTCAAAAAAATCTCTAAAGTCAACCTTAAATTCATCCATCTGTTCAATACCAGGGTGGGTGCAAAGATACAAAGCAATCAAAATTATGAGAGTACCTTAAAAACATTAAGTTCCATGCAGATGAATTAAACAGCCACTCATAATAGGACCACATGATAGACGTCACTTAATCATCTTTCTAGAAGAGTCTATCTAGGAATGTAGGCTTTAGTATCTGTTTAAAACAAATATAAAACCCTCTTGCAATTATTTTACTCTTCCTCAGCTGAATAAAGTTTCCTGAGGGTTTTATCACAGTAATGAGTAGATTTTTGAAATTTTATTCTAAATATTTATGCCTTAATAAAGTTTGAGTAACACACATTATCCAACATGTGCTATGGGGGACTGGGTAAGTAAATGAGAACAAGATGGGCCTTGCGTCAAAGGCAGAGGGTCCTGACACAACCCCACACCATTTTGGGGCAAGGATCCAATCACTTGAGAAACATCACTACCCCATATGGACTCACTGCTCTGTTTTTTGTTTTTTTTTAAACAACTGCTTTCATTCTATTTTTTGCTTAACTATAGCCTCATCCCCCTCATTATCCTGAACTCGGCACCATTCTTAAGCATATGTAGCTTCTGCCAAGAGAATAAAGTGAAGGACTGCTAAAGAAAGTTAGAAAAGCCTCTTATTTAACAAAAAGCTGACTTTGGGCAACCTGGTAAAATTCTGGGTGAGTCAATTTCATCTTTATGACAAGAAATAAATTAGATGCAGATATAAGACCCCGATTAGCTCAAAAGGAAATCCAAGACTTTCAAAATATGATGAAACTGGAGCAGATACTGCATCTCTCTGCCTTTATAAATGCTTCACACTGCATCAGAACGGCGCCCTCAGTTTATAAGTGGCTGTGTGTTTGTCGAGTTAAAATTGACATTTGTGTTTTCCGATTCTTCAACTGGCACTTAAAAAATATTCTTACATGGAATTCCACTACTTACTGGCTTGCAAAAGAAAAAACAATATTGAAAATAGAACACTTGAATTACTATCAACTATGGCCCATAGATAGTGGCATCTGGGAGTTTATCAGAAATACAGAACCTCAGGACCCTCCCCAGGTTTATTAAATCAGAATGTGCATTTTAACAAGATCTGTAGTAATTCACATGCACATTAACATTTGAAAAGCACTGATTTGTGAGTTTCAAATATTATCAGCTTAGCTTCCATAACCCATGATCATTTGACTTCCCCCTCCTCCCCCCAGTAGGTTTATTACATTAAATTCAAATAAAGATGTTAACTGCTAAATAAATACTGTTGCTAACAGAAGCCACCAATGACTCCTGAGCAACTATAAACTGCCACATATTTATTTAGAGGCAAATCTTCTCCAACATTAAGTAAATGCATTCTCTTTAATAATAAGTTGCCAAACTGAATGATATCACGCAAAACATGAAGTAGAGTTCAGACAGTTTCTTCACTGTGGCCTCTTGCACCTTCTCTTTCCTATGCCTGCCTACCAGTTACTTACCTTCCCAAATGTCTTCGATGTCATTTCCCCCACGACTTACCTAACTGGGAAACCACAGCACTCGATTTAGGTAACACCAACCATCTGTAAAGTTTCTTATTCAAATTCCACGTGGTTACAGAGATACTTTCTCACCTGTGGAAAAATGCTCTTACAATGTGGGCTGGAGGGTGGGGGTACCTGTACCAATCTTTCTGGGGATAGGGTTCTTTTGCACTTTATGAACTCAGTAATTTGGGGGCAGAAAGTCAATATTTGCATTAAATAAAGCCAAGATTGACCTCGCTTGGAAGACGCCTTTCAGCTTTTCAGTGTCCTCATGTATGAAATAAACTACCAAAAGAAAAGAAGTTGATTAACAGGTACAAATATACCAGTTAATAGAATAAGACCCAGTGTCTGATAGATAGTAGGGTGACTATGGTTTACAATAATCTATTGCACATTCCAAAATAGCTGGAAGAGAATAATTCAAATGTTTGTAACATAAAGAAAAGACAAATATCAAAAGGTGACAGATAGCCCAAGTGCACCGATTTGATCTTTACAAATTATATTAATGTATTAAATTATCACTTGTACCTCAAAACTATGTACATGTACTATGCATCCATTTTAAAAAGTGTTAAAATTCAAAAATAAAAAGTAAAAGCTACTCTGAAACCTGAAAAAGAAAGAAAAAAAAAAAGAAGGGACTGGTCATATAAGAAGGATACCAACTTCATTCATCCTTGTCCTGATAGAAACAATATTCAGAAATATTTTCTGTTCTATGATGGCCTGATGTCATCTGAGAAATGTTAATACTTGCTTATTGTTTCTACGTTAACCTCATAAACACAACCCTCATATTTGTATCACTGAATTCAGCGAAGTGGTGTGGGGAAAGTGGTGATAGAGTGAGCACAGAATACTTAATACACAGCAAAAAATACTCACTTTCGAAAGAAAATTCCAAAAGCACAGAAATTTGCAGTGGATTTCAGATAACACAATCCAAAATGAATACATTAACATCCGCCTAATTCTGAAAATTATCTACGCACAGCGTGTGTATGCACACAATAAGGCCATACGATGCAATGTGGCACAAACAATTAAAAGTTCTTTTCAAAGTGGAAACGCAAAATAGAACGAATATCTATTTTCTATAAATGAATCTAGCCATCTGCCTCACAAGAGCAGCAGCAGGAGTACCCAAAACAGCAGAAACAGCAGCCTCTGGTGTTAACAATCTATTCTCAAATCTCATGCTCCACATTTCCCTGGCAAACAAGGCTAAAAATACAAGACATGCAACAAATAGTCTCGTGGGATCTGCCGTTCCATGGATGGCGTATTCAATCAGAGTCATATTTTCTGTCGAAATTCAAAATTGAAAACAAAAGCAAGCTATCATATTGGAAACTGACACTCAGAATTTTAAGTGTGAATCCAATCCCAAAGTATAGTAAGCTGAATGGGGAGAGGGTGGTTATTTTCATACAACATAAATCTTTTAGATTTATCTGAACATATTTATAGACTTATTTAAGTTACTCTAAATTCCTCTATGCCTCTTGATAGTCATAAGGATACCATCTGAGTACTTCTGTCATCAAAATACAAGGGTCATTTTCTTTTCTGCATAGTTCAGAAAATTGTCATTTTTGTGGGCCCCAGAGTCAGATGGAGTCGGTACAAACCTACACCCTACTATGTCCTCACTCTATGGCCCTGGGCAAGTTTCAATCTATGTCCCTCTTCTCCTATCTTACAAATGGGGGTAATCATAGTACTTACCTCAAAGAGTTATCTTCAGGATTATATCAGTTATTGTTTGGAGAACATTTAAAATTACAATTCTCACACATGAAATAAGTACTTACTATTATAATACTTATAATAATAAGTATTATATAATACTCAAATAATATGAAAGTATTACTAATAAGTATTATTATGATTTCATATTCAAACAAAGTTGCAGAAATGTATTCTTTTAAGGAAGAGGCACAATATAAAAAGAGTGCTAACAACATGATAATAGGTCTCATGCTGGCAGTGGCCATTTAGAAAGTAAAGGGGTGAGGCCAGATGTGGTGGCTCACACCAGTAATCCTAGCATTTTGGGAGGCCAAGGCAGGAGGATCACTTGAGCCCAGGAGTTCAAGACCAACATGGGCAAATAGTGAGAACTAATCTCTACAGAAAAAAAAAAAATTGATTAGCCAGTGTGATGATGCATCCCTAAAGTCCCGGCTACTCAAGAGGCTGGGGTGGGAAGATCACTTGAGCCTAGGAGTTTGTCACTGCAGCGAGCTATGATGGCACCACTGCACTCCAGCCTGGATGACAGAATGAGAACCTGTGAAAGAAAAAGAAAGAAAGGAAAGAAAGAAGAAAGAGAAAGAAAGAAAGAAACAAAGAAGAAAGAGAAAGAAAGAAAGAAGGAAGAAAGGAAGGAAGGAAAGAAGGAAGGAAGGAAGGAAGGGAGAAAGAAAGAAAAGAAAAAGAAAGAAAGAAAAGAGAGGGAGGGAGGGAAGGAAATGAAGGAAAGGAAAGAAAGGAAGGAAGGAAGGTAGGAAGGAAGGAAGGAAAAGAAAGGAAGGAAGGAAGGGAGGAAGGAAAGGGAAGGAAAGAAAGAAAAGAAAGAAAAAAATGATGAAGGAGGGAACAAATAAGTGTCTTTACATAAAGTATGTGACTAAAAATAAAATAGAAATAGGGAAAGTTCCCATTGATTATTCTGTTGAGCTGTTACTTCGTGAAGACATCAGAAGGAGGAGAAAGGAAGAAAAGACAGTGATGTTGCCTGGATGAAGGGACAATCAGCATTAATGGCAAAGGTGTGATCAAGAAGGAAGACACATCTGGGCTCCCTGTGAACACATGTGCCTTCCCATTATGAAGGCATCAGACACCACCGCCACCCCCTTCCTTAAGAGGATGCTATGGAATAAATCACTTGTCTTTGGGATTAGATTTTAATACATGCTGCCTGAGTCTCTAGCCTAGATATTTAAAAAAAAGCAGACTAAAAGGATATCAAACATGCACTATCTCCTAATAAACCAATTTCCTGACAAACAATGGCAGCGTTTTAAGTTGGGTACTACATTTGGTACGAAGAGGACGATAAAAACAAATTTACAAAGCATTGAGACAATAAAGAGAAAAGGGATTTCCCAATTAATAAGACAGCACAGTGTAGAACTACCTGACGGATTCAGTCATCCAGGGCTCAGAGAACTCAGAAGGGATCCACAGCTCCAAATGTTTCCCTCCCATATAGGGTATGACTTAAAGATGGGTCTTGCAGAACTAAAAAAACTATGTAAAGGGTGACAAGTGCTATCATTATAGGGCCAGATCTAGAACAATTAATCTCTTCTTAAAACTGAGATGCTTAAAAGATCTCTTAACAAGGTGCCACGGAATTGCTCAAAATAAGAACATAACCCAAGAATCAGAAAAAAAAAAAAAGCCTGGAAGGAAATGGGGAGAAAAGACTATTTCTCATAGTCCTAGGAAGAGAGTGGGAAGGAAGAGGGTGTCCTCAGAACATTCATTACGGAAGAAATGACTATAGATTTAAAACTGTATGAGCTAGACAGATAAATGGATTTAAGTATGTGTAAATCATAAGACTATTATTATGCCTATAAGTGTGTACTTCTCTTGCCGTTAATACATTACTCTAGTCATTGTAATGAACATTTCATAGTCCAGGAAATGTTTTAAAGCAAAAAATTATATGAAAGCTCAGCCTGTCTAAGATCATCTTCCTCTCTTCCTTTAACGACTAGAGTATCTTATGTACAGTATCTAAGGCAAAAATAACAACCAGATTAACAGCAATCTCCTTATTTTCAAAGAACAAAAACAAATCAGTATGACAACATGATGTGGATTCAATTATCACCTGGCAGGTCATGAATAACATTTAAACAATGTCTTTTTAAGTTGGAAAGTGTAAAAACATACAGTGATCACGGCACCAGAGTGCCTTCCTTACAGTATGCTGACAGGCAGAGATGTTCATGTGAAGAGCTAAGCCTTGCTTAAAAAGGAGGGAAACAGAACATTGCTCCTTGGGCCACTACTAGGCTCTGCAACAGTCCCTTGTCCCAAGGGTCTTCCTCTCAGAGTATATTCAAAGCCAATTTGAAATCTCCCTCTGATTTTCAGAGGCTTTTACATAAGTATGGAGGGAAAGAAAAGAAAAAAAAAAGTTGGTGCAATCATTTTGGAAACAGATAAATGATAAATATGGTAAAGAAAATGCTACTGAATTGTTAAATATTCTCATAACATCAAGGCAAATGGCATAATTCTATACCCCGTTGGTTAGGGCAAGTTGAATATCTTGTTTCAAATCAACAACAAAAGTCTTAAAAGAACAAAAGCTATTAATTGGCTACATAAGAACAACCTAGGGCTAACCCTAGAGACTATGGTGAGACTAGTGGTCAGGCAAGCATGTCACACCAATGCACCTTATCTGGGTTTTAATGAATGGACACCTTTCTGGGATGGGAGAACTTCACAAGCACTGAAACACACCCTTTGTTCTAAAAACTCCAATTATGCCCAACTGTGCAAAGCCAGGTGCATGTGGCTTCCCCCGGTTTCATAGCCTGACTAGTGCTCATTCTTGAGGACTCTCTGACAGTTGCTAAGGGGAATGGGCTTCATGCCCCAGAAAGTAAAATATGACATGGGAAATATCAGTCAGATTTACTGTTCCATTCCATGTGTCTTGCATATTACTATGATCTGTGCAAGACATTTGTTGTAAATAAGCCTGCAGAGTGTACATCATGTTTTCCAGAAGACCTTTAAAGAACAGCTTGCAGACAAGAGGTGCTAGCCTCAGTTTCACAGCCAGCAAAACTCCATCCAAGAGGCTGCTGGCATGTCCCCACCTCTTGTTTCGAGCTGGCTTCAAGACAACTTCACCAACCCAATTCCAAGGGTGAGTACCTGGAGTTAGTGACTGTGAGGTATTCCACACGAATAGTAAGTGGAAACTCAGACATTTAGATCAACATTTAGAAAAGACCCACTTTTCCCCGTAAGAGTGTATGAAAAACAACTGAGAGCTGACTTTGCAATGAGGCATTTGCCGTAGTAAATTAAATGGCTGAAGCTTGTGCGTCTTCCAGCAGGAGAAAGCACTGAGCTTCATCATAACCCAGTGTGTACAATCACTGAGGCTGATTTTTAAACCTCCCCCTGCTTCTTAAAATGCCTGCTCCATTAAAAGGAAAAAAAAAAAAAAAAAAAAAAACTTTTCAGGAAATGAAATGCAAATAGGCACAGAACAGCATCACACAACGGAGAGCCTCTATCAACCTCTTTATAAAAAAAAAAAAAAAAAGAAAATCTTTCTGGGCAACCGGACTGCTTTTAACACATCATAAGCTTTTATAAAAAAAGAGATAACATTGGTTCTTTTGTGATCGTTCTCAACCCTTTTCCGTTTTCAGTCTCCCCGGCTGGTCGGAATATGTTCACAAGAGTGAACAGAGCAGAAGGTGAGGTGGTCAGCTCAGCTCCACCTCCCCAGGCAAGTGCACGGTAAATCATTTAACGGTATCACATATTCTAAGCCTAATGGATAGCACACAGAGAAGGAAAAGGGAGAGAAGGGCTGGAAGGCAAAGCTTCCGAATTTTTTTCAAAGGTAAAGCTACTTGAGCTGAGTCTGAAACTGCCTCTGATCATCTTCAAAACAAGTCCTTGGGATTTATCTTTAAGTTGATGCTTCCTGTCCTCGCTCAAGGTGCAGCTGAAACCAGTGCGAAATTTCCCTCTGCTGGACTCCAGAGGATCCAAGAAAATGCGGTCTAGGCTTCTAAGTCGGAAAGAAGAAGACGTTTCCCTGCTGCTCCGTGGGACCCGCGCTTCCTAACCGGAGAAGGCGCCGGGGAGGGAAAGGAGGCACCTGGTGAGCAGCCTCGGGCCAAGTGATCATCCCGGCTGGGCACTGCGGGCGCGGTTAAACCGATATGGTGCTCGCTGCTCTCCCCGAGCTCCTGCACACACACGCGGCCTCCGCCAAGTCAAGCCCAGGGCTGGCTGGGACCTCGGGCTAAGGTCGCCCGAGGGGTGCCATGCTTGGCGCAAAGCGAGGGGACATTAGAACGGATGTTCCTACCCTAAGGGAAAAGGTGCCTCTCTGTTCAAGCCCACCCTACAGATATTCCCATCACCTGGCCCCTCTCCCCAGGAACTCCCCGACATCGCTATGGGAGCCCACCTATGACCAAGCTCGGCTTGAAAGGAAGTGGAGAGGACAGGGGGAGAGCGAGACTGGAGTGAAGACCGGGGTACTCCAGTCTGCAGCAATTGGGGAGGGCTTGGAAAATGGAGCAGGCGAGAAGAGTCAAGGAAAAGGGTAGGGGCCCGGGTCACAGCAACCTGTAGGATTGCGGCAGATCGCAAACTTGGGTTGGAAGGCTGTGATCCCCTCGGAGTCCTCCACTCAGCTCCCCACCCGGTAGGGCTTGGCGCGCGGAAAGGTGCAGGGCGCAACTTCGGAAGCCCACGCCATCGGTGCGGGCCGCGCTCCGTCTGGCTGGAGCCCCTGTGCCCTCGCCCCCAGCTGCCCACTCCGCCCAGCGCTTACCTCGGGCAGCCGCAGCCCCTGCCGCCCAGAAGCACAGCCCAAGCCACGGGAGCCAGTGGCGCGCCCATCCGCCGCCGCCTCCGGGGGCCGCCGATCTCCCCATGCTCCTCGCCGCGCTCCGGAGGACGGCTCTACTTTCACGCTCCGGGGGCCGGAGAAAGGCTTGGCGATGCAGGGCCGGAGTCGAGTGGGTCCCGGGGTTCTTGAGAGAGTGACTCTGTTTCACGACCGCTTCCTAAAGCTGCGGGGCAGGGCGCTCCGAGCCGCCGCTGGATGGGCACCCCAGAAAGGGCGCGTCCCCATAGCCTCCCCACGGAGCGCCGACCCTGCCGCCAGCGCCGAGCCTGGAGTCGCCCGCCGTAGCCGCCGCGCAGTTCCTAGTCCTCGCGCAGCTGCCGGGCCCAGGACTACGGAGCGGAGGCGCGAGACCGCATCGCCAATGAGACCCCCGCGGCCGCCCCTTCCCCTCCCCTCCGAGCGGCAGCCAATGAGCCGGGGCGGGGCGGGGGCGGCGGCGGGGCGGCAGGGCGGGGCGGCAGCGCGGGGCGGGGGCCCTGGAGGCGCAGGTGAGCCCGAGGCGGCTGCACTTGCCCCCAGGGCGCTTATGGGCCCCGCCTGCAGTCCCGGCTCGCGGAGAAAGGAAGCGGCCCGGAGCCGAGCGGCGGGAAAGCGGCCACGCCGCAGGGGAGCTGAGCAGAGCCGGCGGGCCTCTTGGGCTAACGACGCGCAGATATGTGGGCATCTCGGTTGCCTAACTCAGAGTCACCTGCTTCCAGGAGACCTCGGTTTTGTTCATCTACTCTGAGCCCTTCCAAAGTCCTGCCTCGCCTACTTCCACTTTTTCCCATTAGATCAGACATCACTCAGGAAAACAGCCTGAGAAAAAGACTTAAAATAAATGCAGAGTGGGAGAATATAATAATGGAGTTACTCCATTGCTGAAACTATGCTAACTATGCATGCATATAAATAAAGAAGTGGGGAATTACATTCGTGGGAGCATTAAGGCTTCTGTGATCAGTTTTTATTTTTGCTTTCTTTTTTTCGAATTCCCTTTTCTGTTGTCCTGAACGCTCTGGAATCCCCAAACTTTTCAGAAGCTCCCTCATTTCTGATGACTTCTGTTTTTGTCAGTTTTAATCTGGGCCCGGGAAATTATCATTCTGGTAAGTATCAGGGAAAGAAGTGTCGATTTAAGGAAGAAGTTGAGGCGAAATTAATATAAGTGCGAGTTTATTTGGGGCAAGTTTGAGGATTATAACTCAGGAGTATAGATTTAAGTTGCTTTGATATATTTTAATTAGTAGTTGTTATAAGCGGATTTTTAAAGGCAAAAATGGGGGATGGGGAGTGGACTGATGTAAAGTTGTTTGTTAGGAATTTGTATTGTTTATTAAAATAATATCGATTAGTGATTGGTTATATATAGCTAAGTCATAGAATGTGGCCTATAGTGTTTGATGTGGTATTATCAGGTTAATTTATAGTTATTTGTAGTAATAGTATGTAGTTATAAGAAGTGAATATATAGTTTAAAGAAAGGAGTAGGGCATGAGTGTGGTCTCATTCTAATGTCTCTCTGGCCTGACAATTAAAAGGACTTTGAAAGGAAAGAAGACTCTTTTTTTTTTTCTTTAAGTGTGGTTTGTTTTAGATAGATTATCAAATTTGTATTTAACAGCTTTTGAAAATACTTCACGGTTGCCTCTTCCCTCTACTGAAAGAGTAACTTTAGAGAACTTGTCCTAGGTCACTTAATTTCAGAGCACACTTAGGAAGTTGGTGGGGAGTCCCAGACTCCCAGTTGGACTACCCCATTATCACTCCCAGGATGGAAACCTCAAAATGGCAGCATAGCTCACCTTTTGCCTGGTAATCCCCCAATAGAAAAGGGAGCCTTGTTTTGAAAGGCAAACTTCCCAGCAGTTCCTCACTGCCCATGCTCAACATCAAGTACTTTTCAAAAACCCATGTCTCCCACCAAACTGCTACCTGCTCCCAAACACCTTTCTCAGAAGAATAAACAGTTTAAGGTGAGGTAATTGCTCTGGATAAGGTTATTGCACTAACTCACTTTCTTCTGAGGAAAAGAAGGATGATAGGCAAGAAAGATTGATTCTGTGATAAGCACATGCACCAGCCCTCTCCTGAGTGCCACCGGACACGTGAATATCTGTGCAAGAAGCTGATTGTTTCCTCTGGTTGCCTTGCGGCTCAATAAAAGGTTTGGGACCTAGTCAAGAAAACCAAGCTGGGGAATGGATGCTTCAAAGCAAAGACTGATGTGAGGCTGGCTAGGGACTTGTCTGGAAATCTCTTTAGAATCTTGGTAAATGAGGGTTTTGTCCTTTTCTGTTCAGAAGGTGAATTGAGAATTAATCTACCAAATATGCTTTACCTGTCTTCTGGAAAAAAGTCATTCATTGCCTGACTTTCCTTATTCTTCAGGACTCTGTGGCAGTTCTGTCACAAATGAGGATTTTCTTAAAAAAGGAAAAAAAGAATTACTGTGTTTTCAAGAGAGTATTTAAGTCTTACTACTGACCCACAGGGGGCAAAAGTAAAATTAGTTTATTTTGAAATGGGATACAAGGAATAGATAAGCTAATTTTAGGTTAATAATTCAAGTAAAATTGCAATGACAAATGAGAGTGAAGGGGGAAATTAATAACCTTTGAGTGCATACCATGCTCCAGGATTGGGTCTTTCATGCAGATTATTTTAAATCAGAACCAAATCCTGCAAGGTAGCCATTATTATTCCTACTAAGCAGGTGAGGAAAGTAAGATTGAGTTTAGAAGTGATTTGCCCAATATCACATTAGTAAGTGGCTGAACATCATAAATGATGTACTAGTTTGTGTAATAAATCCAAGATGAAGGCTGAGGTAGTGTCCATTCAATCAGGTTTTCTAGAGATAGACTTTCTACCTCTTCCTCCTCAGAACTATTTAGAAACTAGGTTGACAAAAGTTGGATCTTCAGTATTATACACACTGTATTAATTGCACATCACATATTAATTATGTTCCAGATAGTAATATACCCTATATTAATCTAATCTTAGCTATTTTTAAACATGTATGAATTGTACTCTATTCCATTATGGAGAAATATCTATATCCATTTAGAGAAATAAGTTGAGTAGTTGCTGGCCAGGATCACTTTCTCTGGCCAAAAAATAGCAGCATGTAATAGAAGAACTGTCCTGAGATTCAAGACAGGCAGAGGCTAGGCCCTGACACTACCAGGGACTGGTTAGTCTTTGTCAAGTCAAAATCTCCTATTTCCTCTTCTATAAAATGAGAATGTTTGACTAGATGATTTTAAGATCCCTCCTATTTTAGGAGCCATCATTTTTAACTCTACCATGTTATAATTTTGAATAACTAAAATATTCAACTCATGAGGAGTTTGCCCTTATAACCTAATCATCTCCCAAAGGTCTCACCTCCTAACATCATCACATTGGTGATTAGGTTTCAACGTATGAATTTGGGGGAGAGACAAACATGCCAACCATAGCACCAGCTAATATTAATTCAATGAACAGACTTTGTAAAGTGTTTTTCTCAATGATTTGTAGTTTGAATCGACTACACCCATTTTCTAACACTCTACTCATAAAAGTAAAGGCGAAGAAAATTTCTACTTCCATTGCCATTTGATCATCTCTATCCCAGCAAGTCCCCAAAAAATAGAAAATGTTTCAGTCAAACTTGGAAGAGAGGAGATAGAGATTGAGCATGGATAAATGAGCCCTTCCACATATAATGAGTATTTTTTTAAAGCAGTTTATTATAATTCCTTAGGAAGAGCTCTGTGTTTTCCTGGAATACACTGTTTGAACAACATACATGGTATAAGAGCGTTGTAAAACTCCAAGAGATATTAAAGAATGTAGAAATATTCTCCATGAGTAAGGGGGAAGAATTTGTTGTTCTAGGAGATGGACAAGGCAGAGGGGGAGCCAAGGAATTGGTGAAAAGCCAAGCCTGCTAAGATATGGCCTTTCTCCTCACAGCTGCAAATCATCATTAAGGTTACAAAGGTGATAGAAATCCTTATGAGAAATGGTGAAGGGAATGGACAGGCACATCTCATTTCATGGTGCTTCACTTTATTGGACTTAGCAGATGCTGTGTTTTTTGTTTTTTGTTTGTTTTAACAAATTGAAGGTTTACGGCAAGGCTGCATTGAGAAAATCTATCAGCGTCATTTTTTTCCAAGTGGATGTGCTCACTTCATTTCTCTGTCACGTTTTAGCAGTTCTCCCAGTAATTCAAACTTTTCCATTATTATTATATCTGTTATGGTGATCTGTGATCAGTGATCTTTGCTGTTGTTGTAATTGTTTTGGGACTCCATGAACCATGCTCATATAAGACAGACAACTTGATTTATCAATGCTGTGTGCTTTCTGACTGCTCCACTGAGTAGCCATTCCCCATGTGCCTCTCTCTCTCTCTTTCTCTCTCTGTCTCCTTAGGCTTCCTAATTCCTTGCTACTCAAAAACATTGAATTAGGTCAGTTAATAAAATCAAATGCTAGACACTATTAAAATCAGTGAAGAATGCATGTTGAAGCCAAGACAGGCCAAAAGCTAGGCTTCTTGTACCAAACAGCCAACTTGTGAATGCAAAGGAAAAATTATTGAAGGAAATTAAAGGTTCTACTTCAGTGAATCCACAAATGGTAAGAAAGCAAAACAGCCTTATTGCCAATATGGAGAAAGTTTGAATAGTCTAAATAGAAGGTCAAACAAATCATGACATTCCCTTAAGCTAAAGCCTATTCCAGAGGAAAGCCCTAACTCTCTTCAATTCTATGAAGTCTGAAAGAGATGAGGAAGCTGCAGGAGAAAAGTGGAAGGCAGCAGAGGTTGATTCATGAGGCTTAATGAAAGAAGCCATTTCCGTAATATAAAAATGCAAGGTGAAGCCACAGGTGCTGATATAGAAGGTGCAGCAAGTTATCCAGAAGATGAGCTAAGGCTTATTGATGAAGGTGACTACACTATATAACAGATTTTCAGTGTAGATGAAACAGCCTTCTATGGGAAGAAGATGCTGTCTAGGACATTCATAGCTGGAGAGGAGAAGTCAATATCTGACTTCAAAGCTTCAAAGGGCAGGCTGACTTTCTTGTTAGGGGATAATGCAGCTGGTGACTTGAAGTAGAAGCTAATGTTCATTGACCATCCAAAAATCTTACGGCCCTTAAGAATTATGCTAATTTTTCTCTGCCTGTGTTTATAAATGGAACAACAAAAGCTGGATAGCAGCACATCTGTTTACAGCATATTTTTTGTTTGTTTTCATTTTTATTTCTTTTTTGAGACAGAGTCTCACTCTGTCACCCAGGCCAGAATGCAGAGATGCAATCTTGGCTCTGCAAGCTCTGCCTCCAAGTTCAAGGTATTCTTGTGCCTCAGCCTCTGGAGTAGCTGACATTATAGGCACGCACTACCATACCCAGCTCATTTTCTGTAGTTTTAGTAGAGATGGGGTTTTGCTATGTTGGCCAGGGTGGTCTGGAACTACTTTCTCAAGTGATCCACCTGCCTCAGCCTCCCATACAGCATGGTTTGCTAAATATTTTAAGCCTACTGTTGAGACCTACCATTCAGATAAAAGATGCCTTTCAAAATATTACTGCTAATTGGCAATGCAACTGATGATCCAAGAGCTCTGACAGAGTTGTACAAGGAGATCAATGCCTGTTAACACTGTATCTCCAGTCCCCAAATCAAGGTGTAATTTTGACTTTCAAGTCTTATCATTCAAGAAATACATGTTCTAAGACTATGATTGCCATATACAATGATTCTTGTATTGGATCCAGGCAAAGTAAATTAAAAACCCTTTGGAAAGGATTCACCATTCTAGATATCATTAAGAATATTTGTGATTCATGTGAAGGGGTTAAAATATCAACATTAACTGAGGTTTGGAAGAGATTGATTCCAACCCTCATGGGTGACTTTGAAGGGGTTCACAATTTCTGTGGAGGAAGTCCGTGCAGTGTGGTGAAAACAGCAAGAAAACTAGAATTAGAAGTAGAGCCTGAAGACATGACTGAATTGCTGCAATCTTGTGATAAAACTTGAACTCATAAGGAGTTACTTCTTATGGAAGAGCAAAGAAGATGGTTTCTGGAGTTGGACTCTAGTCTTGAAGAAGATCATGTAAACATTGTTGAAATGACAACAAAGAATTTAGAATATTTCATAAACTTAGTTCATAAAGCAGAAGCAGGGTTTGAGAGGACTGACTACAATTCTGGGGGGAAGTTCTACTGTGAGTAAAATGCTATCAAACAGCTGGGGGAGAAATCTTTCATGTAAACGTGTCAATCAATGTGGAAGACTTCATTGCTGTCCTATTTTAAGAAATTGCCACAGCTACCCCAACCTTCAGCCGCCACCACCCCGATCAGTAAGCAGCCATCAACACTGAGGTAAGACCCTCCACCAGCAAAACGATCATGACTCAGTGATGGTTTTGATGATCCTTAACATTTTTTAGCAATAAAATATTTTAAAATTAAGGTGAGTTAGACATAATGCTATTTTATTCTTAATAGACTACAATATAGTGTAAACATAACTTTATGTGTACTGGGAAACCAAAAAAATTAGTGTGAGTTGATTTATTGCCGTCATCTAGAGCTGAACCTGCAGTATCTTTGAAGTATGCCTATATTTTGAGTCTAGATTACTGAAGATGAAACAGACACTCAGAAAAGATAAAAAAGACCTTAAACATAAAAGCATTCAAAAAGTGTGGGGGAAACATTTCAATTACTCTAAATCATAGATTAGATTATTTTAGAAGCAGAAAGCACTTCATTCAAAGTATGAACCAAAGTAAGAGATCAAAAAATCAGTGAGATTGAGCTCTTTGGATGAACATGTGAACATTGAAGGAAGACTTGGGGGAACAAGAATTGAAAATAACTCCACAATGCATTTGTACATCATAATTTACCTAACCTTCTGGAAAGAATGGGGAATTTTAGTTATAAGTACTGTAAAAATATTTCTTAATGTCGCTGGGGTCTTTTAAAGCTGCACACAGTTCCTCTCCTGGGCATGGGCAACAGAGGCAAACTTCCCATACTTAGGAAACTAACAATGTAGCTTTCCTTTCCTTGAAACTGATGACTATTTCTGAAGACCCAACTAACAATTTATTTCTGGCTCTGTGACCTCCAAATGTTTCTGATAAAAGCCACTGTCTCTATTAATCATATACTTATGATAATAAATAAAAGGAAACAAAAAAATCAACTGTACAAAAGGGTATCAGCTGGTAACTTCAACTGGTGAACTTGGCAATGCAATTAAAAAGATATTCCACAAGTGATGTTTCCGCTGGGAATATTCCATGCCAGTCATTTTCCCAGGACGGTCTTGTTCAAAAGTGGCACATTTTAGAAGTGCATGTGGCTTACAGAGAGTATGCTGAATTTTATTCACCACCGTGTGCTCACAGCCCAGCTCAAGATTCATCAACCCGCTGGAAACAGGAGAAAAACGATGTTAAAAGCTGGAGAGCTGCAAGTGCTTCACATGTGATGTTCTATCTGTGTACAATAATCCAAGTTAACAACCTTCCCTGTTAAAGGCAATATGGGATCGTTTGTTAAGTAAACTCTCCCTCACACACAAAATTAGAGAAGTCCGTTTTAGAGATTGGGCTATGAAACAGCAATAAAGTGCAAAAATCCAATACATTTGTTTAAAAAGGCAGCAGGGCACCAAGATACGACTCTAACTAAAAAGATTTTCCTGACACTGCCAGTGTGCCTTGACCATTTCGTATGCTGGGAATTCTTCCTAGAATCAGGCATCTTGGAGTTCAGCTGCAGCTACTGACACAGATGAATGGAAGAACTTAAAAATAATAACAAGGAACACAATTCTTTGGCAGTAAAATTAATGTGTTAGTACTTTTAAAAATAATAAACTGTGGTGAGAAAAGATGAGATGTGTTAAACCATAAAAAATGTAGCCCCCTTGACAGCAGGACATGCAACCTCTGAGTTACCTGACCTTTGCATTTAGCATCAGAAATGTGACAATTGCACATTCTAGCACTTGTAGGTCTTTATGGTAACTCAGGAATAGCCTGATATCCTTCCATATTGAGAGAAAATAGAATTCTATTGTCAAATAGAGATGCTGCCGAACCTTTATGGGCTATTTGTGTCAAGTTTTTACAGTCTAGTTTTGGCTTTATTTACTCTTTCCACGTTCCACCTTTGAGTATCATTCATTCATTCATTCATTCACTTATTTGCCTCTCTCTATCTACTCTGGTAGGCTCTATGCCTCTTGGTGCATAGAGAATGAAGGAAGAGACAGCCAAAGATAACTAAAGTCAATTTGTAGTGCTTGAAGGGTTCAAAGTCATATGACTGTCATGTAGCCTCCACTAAACCACACAGATAAGCCAAACAATTCTCCCAATAGAACAAGACTGAAGGAGGCCTAAGAAAATGATTGCCCTGCAAGTTCAGGTCAGGAACAGAATCAAAAGTAAAAAATGTGACAAGTGAAACAAACTCATATTCAAATGTCTGTATCTCCTCATTAATATGAGATCCAAGGATATTTGATTTCTCTGTAACTGGCAAATCCACACAGTACAAATTGTTGGGGGAAAGTGAGTTAGATACAGAGTTTCCAGAATGCAGACATGAGTAGGGTCAGCCCATATGTTATTACACGATAACTATTCATCTTACCTGAGACTAAAAACTATGGAATGGTTGGGTGCAGTTGAGGAATATCTGAATGTCAGAGTTGGAGACCAGAAAGGAATACATTTCCTGTCTGTACTGCCAGAACAAAAAGAAAAAAGAGCTATTTGACCTTTGAACAAAATGTGACAAATAGAGTTTGTATGCATGAAGTTGCCTATGTAATTATAAATTAATCTAAAAGACTTTAACTATAACAAGCCACTTGTAAAAATGACACCTAGAAATCACTAAGCAAAGAAAAAATATGGTTTCTCTGCAAGGTGGAATAAAAGAGGTAAACATATAAGTTGTCTTTCCATTTATTTTTTATTTTCTTCTTGTCTTCTTTTCCCTCATTTTTCCTTCTTTTCAGTTGACTTCTCTTCTGGAATAAGATCCTATAAATTAATCCCTGTGACTGAGATAAGGATGACATCTTTAGTAGATCCTTTAAAGCAGGACTAAAGTAGCTGTTACATGATTCCAGCTGAAGATATGCAAAGAGAATATGCTAGCTTAACAAACAGAATCTTCTCTAATTTTTAAATAAAGCTTTGATTTTCTGGTCCAAATCTTACGCCTATGTCCTTTTCTCCAACTTATAGCAAAAATATTGAATTTATAATTTGTGATATCTTAAGGCTCAGCCAGATTTAAAAGCATTCATTAGTAAATGACTATCATGCATTCTGAAGGAGAAAAGATCTGCTTTACATGTTAAGTAGTATTTTACTGAAAATAAAATTTAAGAGAGTACCATTTGCAATTTAATTCAACCAAATATTCCACTTATCTTTTCAGGTATAAGGATGACTTTATGCCAATTCAAGTACCTGCTTTTCTAGAGACCAGCAATCTAGTCTAGAGATAGTGGAGATCACTAGAAGGTCATGGTCATTATTAATGCTTTGGTAAGAAACTATCCAAACAGAAAATCATGGTAAAGCTCCTTGGATTCTCTTGCACTTAAGCAACTGACAATATATTTCCCTACTGAGAAGAGAAAGCAAATTACACACATACACACATTCTGGGTAGATGCACCAGTTCACCTACATAGATATAGATACATATATGTTTATATACATATAGTATTGTGTGTGCGTGTGTATGAGTACAAATGAACTGGTGCATCTACATAAAGAGACAGAGAGAGAAAAGGGAGAGAAGGCACGAGAGAGAAACAATAGAAGTAAGATATTTGAAGGTATTTCTTAAGATTCTGAGAATAAAGAGGTGACTACTAACCAGAGTGGCCTAGTAATTTTATGCTTTAACTAATCTTTACCCACTCTATACATGTAGGAACAACAGATAACATATAAAAAAGGAAACTTGACACATAGAGCCTGGCTCAAATTCAAGATAAATATGTGCATGGATCAGAACAGAATAGAACCGCTAAATGCTGAATTGGGATAAATCCAGAAACTTTCTAGGATCTGCTTTTGAAGCAGGCAGTGGGGGAAGGGGGTCTGAGTAGTACAGTGCAATAGGGAATTAACGGCTCTACCTTGTATGTGATACCATAGCCAGTTGCACAGCTTGCAGCAGAGATTGGGATGGAATGACTCAACGCAAGAAGACAGCCTGAAAGGAATGCAGTCAATCTATGGCTGCTATTTAGGGAAGCAGGAACTACAAAGACACAACTTCCTTACTGGGAACTGAAACTAATCATACACTGGCTCAAGGAGTATGATTTCTTACAATAGTACTACAGCTAAGAAGTTGTGAATGACTTTTATAAGACCTATTTGTAGACCTGGGGCCCTGGGTTTAGATGGGAGGCAATCCAGAGAATAGTAATCACAGGAGGAGAGAGATGATATGGTGGGGAGAGAGAGGCAGAAAAATAATTATCTACCTTCAAATGACCATACTAAACAATATCCTAAACACTTGAATATAATATAAAGTTTAAAAATGCAGAAAAATAAAATCAACATTTGAACATCAATTCACTCTTTATTAAAAAAATAATAGACCCTAAAATATAATTATTTGAAATACTCTAAGTATAAATAGAAGAATTATATTTATTACATAATTATAAGAATTAAATTAAAAATCTAAACCAAACAAACTGAAATAAAACAAGTATTGGTGGATTTTTAAAAAGTAGAAATCTTGGGAGTGGATAATATGGAAACTGAAAAGTGATAAACACAAGGCTCATGGCTGAACAAAAATGAACAGAGAATTAGTTAATACTGAGGAAGTATAATATTGAAAACACCCAGGGAAACATCAGAATACTGAGACAATGCTAGTACAACTTCAAACTTGTAAAAGAAGAGACTTTGAGACTATATTTAGATACTCTGATAAACATCTAGTATGAGTTAAAGTATCATGAGAATAGTGGAGAAGTAACTTTTTAATAAATAGAAGATAAAAAATTCAAGATTAAAGACAAAAATAACTACTCACTGAAAAGCAACTCCAATTATTAAGTACAATGTATAGCAATAAATCCAGGCTGGGCATGGTAATCCCAGCACTTTGGGAGGCTGAGGCAGGCAGATCACTTGAGTTCAGATGTTTGAGACCATCCTGGCCAACATGGTGAAACCTCATCTCTACTAAAAATTAAAAAGTTTGCCAGGCACGGTGGCACATGGCTTGTAATCCCAGCTGCTTGGAAGTCTGAGGCAGGAGGAATGCTTGAACCTGAGAGGTGGAGAGTGCAGTGATCCAAGACTGTGCCACTGCACTCCAGCCTGGGTGACAGAGCGAGACACCATCTCAAAAAAATAATATAAATATAAATATAAATAAATAAATAAATAAATAAATCCATACAGCTACACGTCATAGTGATGTCACAGAAGGTCAAGGATTAAATACTATTAAAATTTATCAGCTATTTTAAAAAAATGGATATTACCTAAGAAAGAAACAGATGACAACAGATTTTACAACTTTTACTGTGGATGCCTAAAGACTGTGGAATACTATCACCAGCATCTTCAAGCGAAATCACATATCCATGTAAAACATAGTTAATTAAATCTATAGTAAAAGTAGTTAAAACAATTTTTCACACATAAAAGATTGATATGCTTTACCTAGTACAGATAGATATGTTTTTAAATGACATTTTAATAAATCACACTAAAATATAAAACTTGGATCAACTAACTAGAAAATCAAAATAATCCTAGATCCACATTCTAGAGCTAAATAATACAATAATTGAAATTATGGGTTAAAATTAGAACATATAGATGAACAGATAATTGGTTACACGCATAATAGCCCAGAAGAAATATCCAGAATGAAACATTAAGAAAAGAACAAACAAAAAGAAAGAGAGAAAGGAGCACAAGAGATATATTTCATGTTGGAAAGGTCTAAATTTGGAATTTTAATATCAGAAAAAAAGAAGGAGAGCCAGTGCAATATTTGAAGAAATAATACCTGAAATTTGTCTAAAACCAATGGAACTCATTAAGACAAAGGTTTAAGAACTGCTACAAAGGTGAAGCAGAATATAAAAGAATACCACACCTAGGCACATCAAGTAAAATTCATAAAATAAGATAAAAAAATTTAAAGAAAGCAATGAAAACAAAGGAATGATAGAGCAATGATGAAAAATCTGCTGACACCTCAACAAAATGATGGAAGTTATATGTTAATGGAACATTGTTATCAAAAGAGTGAAAGAAATGACAACTACAATTCTACATGCAATGAAAATATCTTTCAAAATGATGCCAAAGTAAACATTTTCAGATAAACAAAGTATGACAGACTCTATCATCAGAAGATCCAACTGAATTGAAGTACTTAAGGGGAGTTCTTCAGGCAGAAGGAAAATGACACCATGTCAAAAGACATATATGAAAATTTTTTTTAAAGCAATGAAAAGATGACGTTTATCAAAACAAACACTGGTTGTATAAAACAATGAATATCATAATATGTTCAAAATATTATTAGATGTGTGACATTTAAAATGGGCAAAACTAATCCATGGTGTTAAAAGTGAGCCTACAATTGGGGAGGAGAGAGAGCACAATGAGTAAAGTGAGTAAATAGGAGAATTTTGTGGCTGCTGGTGCTGTCCTATTTTTGTTTGTTTGTTTGAGTGAAATCTTCATGGTTATGTTCATTTTGCAATAAATCCTCAGGCTGTAAAATTATGATTTTTACCTTTCATTATATAAGTTATACTTCAATAAAATAATTATTGTTTTCAAAAACTACATCAAGTTATCAAAACATCAAAAAAAACCGATAGAATGGAAATTTTTTGCAACTATGATCAAAGCTAGATATTGTTTCTAATAGTAATATGTTTCTGCATACTGATAACTACATGTAAAATAATTTAATAAAATTATAGTAAAAGAATTATCAAAAAAGAAATCCAAAAGGGAAATAAACAAAGAAGTAACCAAATTTTATTAATAGTTTGGGAAATGCCAATTAACTGTATGTTATACCATTGTTCATCCATAATTAGATATAATAAAGAAATAGTGATAAGAAATGGTCACTATCATATTTTACTGATTGAAGTGTTACTTGATATAACCCTCTTGGAAACTTTTTTGGCAGTACATATTGTACTATAATCTCACATTGATAAATTTATCCTAGAAGCCTGAAAATTGTTATATATAATTTACATATACCAAGCTGTTTGCTGTTTGTAAGGGCAAACAAAAGCAAAACTAAACTAAAATCTTTGTAAATCTCTTATGAATATTCATCTACTCAAGGGAAATTTGAATAAATTGCAATTCATTCATATGGTGAAATATTATGTACTATTAAAAAGCATGTGATAAATTCATATATATAGACCTAAAGGAATATCCATGTTATATTATTAATGCAAGAAACTAAGTCATAGAGTAGTGCGGAGTGATCCCATTTTATTAAAACCAATGAACCACCAAAACAAAAAATTTAAGTATATAAAATATTTTTATATCTTTATAAACATAGAAAAATGTGGAAACAAGATAAGGAAAAGTTTGTGGGTGGGAAAAGATGACTAACAATTTTATGCATCTTCACATTATTCCACTAGATAAAATGAGCATGTATTTCTTTTTAGGTTCAAAATTTCACAATAGAAATTTAACCAAAAATTATTTCCAGTTGTAAAACTAACATAATTCAAACACGTAAATGTACAATACACATACCAAATAAATCCTATATACATATAGCTACAAAGCTCTCAATGAAAACAAAGGCATTGTATATGTGTATGTATATATATATATGTATTTGTGTATATGTGTGTGTGTCTCGTTTCATTCAGGCTACTACAACAAAATACCCCAGACTGGATAGCTTATAAACAACAGCAATTCATTTCTTACAGGAGGCTGGAAAATCCAAGATCAAGGCACCAGCAGATTCAGGGGCTGGTGGGGACCCATTTCCTGGTTTATAGATGCCACCTTCTTGCTGCATCCTCACATGGTAGAAAGAGAAACAAATTGTCTCAGGACTCTTATAAGGACACTTATTCCACTTATGAGGGCTTCATCCTCATGAACTCATCTTATCTAACTACCTCCAAAGACCCCACCCCCTAATACTATCACACTGGGGGCTAGGATTTCAACATGTGAAATTGGGTGTGGGAGAGACACAAACATTCAGTCCATAACAATGTATTACATGTCTATATTGTGACCAAGTTGGAATTTTCAGGAAACCCCTTTAATTCCATTAAAAGAGTTTAAGACTATAAAATTGTTGGAAATGGCAGTTTTGTGTGTGCAGTATTTTTGACCCCTAGATGGCTACACAAGAGTAGCCCTGGGCTTGAACATTTCTTTACAAAGAGAGAGAGCCAGCCCTCGCAACCAGTGCTGAGCATACTGCCTTGTTTGGAAGTATCTTTCCCTGTTACAGACGTGATGTGTGTTTCTTTGATCTGCTTAAAGATGTGTATTTGGCCACACAGTAGTTCATTCCTGTAATCCCAGCACTTTGGGAGGCCAAGGCAAGAGAATTGCTTGAGGTCAGGAGTTTGAGATGAGCCTGAGTAACATAGCAAGACCCTATTTCTACAGAAAAATTTTAAAAAACTATTCAGGCATGGTGATATGCACTTATAATTTCAGCTACTTGGGAGGCTGAGGTAGGAGGATTGCTTGAGGCTGGGAGATCAAGGCTGGAGGGAGTGATGATTGCACCACTGCACTTCAGCCTAGGTGACTCTCTCAAAAAAAAAAAAAAGTTAAAAAGAAGACAGTCACTACATTTTGCATTTATTTGTGACTAAAAATTACTAAGCTATAAAAAGTAGGACGTTCTCATGATTGATAACTATTCAAAACCCAGAGCCAAAGTTATAAAGCAAAAGGCATGTCATTCTCATTAAAACTGTGAATAAGCTAGAATGCTATCACTCTAATTATTTGACAATATTCTAGATGGTTCAGCCATGGCAATACATTATTTTAAAAATTATGCTTATCAGAGAGACCAGTGAACAAACGTTATTTATATATGTATAATTTTTTACTCAGAAAACTCCAGAACTGAACTCTAAAAATTACTAAATTTAATGTGAACACTTCATTTTATAGCACATAAAGAAAAATATATATATAAATGCTAGATAAAATATTACCAACTTGTTTTTAGTGCATAGTCAAGTTCCCATCTGTCTTAGTCTGTTTCTGCTGCTATAACAGAATACCACAGACTGGGTAATTTATGAAGAACACAAGTTTATTTGGCTTACAGCTCTGGAGGCTGGAAAGCCAAGAACATGGAGCTATCGTCTGGTGAGAGTCACCCCATGGCAGAAGGGCAAGTAAGCACATAAGAGGAAGAGGAAATGGAGGCCTAATTATCTTTTTCCAGGCACTCATTGCTGCCGTCACTAACCCACTCTCGAGATAAAGGCATTAATCTGCTCATAAAGCTAGAGCCCTCACAACCTGATCATCTCTCTCTCTCCTTTTTTTTTTTTTTTTTTTTGAGACAGAGTGTTGCTCTGTCGTCCCAGG
The DNA here is from genome assembly GCA_036589455.1 of Ateles fusciceps. Lineage (NCBI taxonomy): Eukaryota > Metazoa > Chordata > Mammalia > Primates > Atelidae > Ateles > Ateles fusciceps. The sequence continues at coordinate 1,025,536 of JAZHEH010000424.1, read as the reverse complement.
CTGGAGTGCAGTGGCGCGATCTTGGCCCAGTGCAACCTCTGCCTCCTGGGTTCAAATCGATTCTCCTGCCTCAGCCTCCCAAGTAACTGGGATTACAGGCAAGTGTCACTACACCTGGCTATTTTTTATTTTTTATTTTTTTTTAAATTTTTACTAGATAAATAAAATAAAAAAATTTTTATTTTATTTTTATGGTTTCACCACGTTGATCTCAATCTCCGAACCTGGTGATCCACCCACCTCAGCCTTCCTAAGTGCTGGGATTCCAGGTGTGAGCCCCGCCCACAACGTGATCATCTCTTAAAGCCTGCAGCTTTTTAATACTATTATAATGGCAATTAAATCTCCAATGCTTTTGAACTTTTGGGAGAAAGACTTAAACCATAGCAACTTCAAATTAAGAGAAAAATGCTGAAGCCAAAAATAAAGATGTGGACACTAGAACAATAAGTCTACTTTGAAACTGGTTGTCCCGAAGAATTTAACGTTTTAAACCTACAGGCTTGCACTGTAGGTTTGAATTGCTAACTCTGGGGGACCTGAGGCCAAATGTTGGGTCTTCAGAAGGAAAGGAATTGGACTTCAGATCTGCATACAAACTTGGGATCAATAAAGTACTACCACAAGACTGAAATTGGGGACCAGAAATGTCCACTTATCAACAGAGGGATAACATTAGGAAGGTTCGTCTTCCTTATCCTAATATCTGGTTTAAAAAAAGTTTCTAAGTATTTTAAAAGCAACTTTCCTGCATATAGATTTGGGGATCAAAATGATATTAAATACTTGGTTACAGAAAAATCCAAGCCTTGAAATTAACTCGTGCTAGATGTGTAGTGTCCCAGGATACAGAACAGTAGGAAAAGGATATCCTCTTCGGAATGCTAATGCTTGAACTCTGGGGATTTTATACATAAAACACAGACAAGCACGAGTTTATAATTAAGTATGACAAATGCCAGCAACTAGCCCACAAAAAGCATCAACAGAATCAACAAGCTAAAGAATGGCATTACTGCGAACTTCAGATATTGCAATTTTTGTTTGTAAAATTTAAATAAGTCTTTGTACAATATTTTAAAATTGAAATAATGAAAACAGCAAGAAACAAGAAGCTAAATAGATACAAATAAAGCACTAAATGGATCTTTTCCTTCAGGAAGTTTACAGGATATTCTGGATTAGGGTATTCTAGAACACAGTATGCCCTATTATTTCCCATGTGTCTATAATTCAGGACAAAATTGGCAGACAGGAGTTATTTAATGAGTGTTTGTAGTTGATAGTCTTGCCCCAAACTGATAGAAACAGAAGCTGCTTGGCAGAATATCTGAAAATAGAAATAAAAACAAAACAGAATTTAGACTATAGAAATACTGTTTTATCTAACTTACTTTGGTGGGCTGTAAAATCCAACAGGTGTTTCAGAGTATTCAGCAACGGATATAGAAGACAAACCTCTGCCTATGGAAGCATGGAATGTCTGTGAATCCTGAACAAAAGTATAAAACTAGTTAAAAAGGAATTTCAGGCTCTGAAAATGAGGAAAAGTGAGCCAATGCAAGAAGACGAAATGAGAATAAATAGAGGCTGAACCCCTATCTCTACTAAATATACAAAATTAGCTGGGCGTGGTGGCATGTGTCTGTAATCCCAGCTACTTGAGAAGCTGAGGCAGGAGAATCGCTTGAACCTGGGAGGCGGGGATTGCAGTGAGCCAAGATCGCACCTGGCGACTGGAGTGCATTTTCAAAAAAAAAAAAGAGAGAGAGAAGTTTAGAGACAAGCATGATGGGATCCTGTGGACTGCTTGTTTGGAAATGCTTCTATTCCTTCTCCCCAGCTTGATTAGTGAGACTGGTAGCGCCTCTTTGCAGAAGAGGAGAGCTACCTTCTCTGCTGAGAACCAAACATTTGTTGGGATAACGTGCCTGCAGAGAGGAGCTAACTTCTCGGCTAGAAGTTGAACACTCGTGGGGACACCCTGCTGCAGAAAGGAGCTGGTTTCCTCTGAGCTGTTATGTTGCTCAATAAAACTCCCCTTCGTCTTGCTCACCCTCCCCTTGTCTGCATACTTCATTCTTCCTGGTCGCAGGATTAGAACTCAGGACGGGACAATTGATGAAGCTAAAAACTATAACACAAACAGGTCTAGACACGCCCCTTGCTCGCCAAGTTGCAGGTGAAAGGAAGGAAAGAGTTGTGGCCCTTTGGGAATCACAGACCTTGGAGTTCCCGGAGCCAGGGCTGTGATCCGCTCTTTGGGGCTCTGCAGTTCCAGCCGTCTCCACGCTTCTGGGGGCCACTATGTTCCCTAGTAACAGCTATGGAAGTGCTTGCAGTGCCCCTGGTCCAGCTGCAGCCTTGCTGAGAGCCTGTGCCCGGGTGGGAACTGGAGCTTCCTACCCCCTGGATCAACGGGCACGTCTGGCAGTGACTGGATACCAGGCTCACTCACACAACCCTCGCCACTCCACTAAAACATTACAAATATGTGGAAATTGAACAACTCACTCCTAAACAAACAAAAGACCAAGGAAAAAAAAATCACAAGTTAAATTAGAAAATATCTTGAGATAAATAAAAACACAATGTACCAAAACTTAGGAGATGAAACAAAATTACTGCTGAAATGAAAATTTATAGTTGTAACACTATAATGATAGATAAACAACATCAACAACAGACAAATAATGGAGAAAAAAGTAAAACCAAGAGCTGGTTATTTCAAAAGATCAACAAAATTGACAAACCTTTAGCTATATTGACTAAGAAAAAAAAGGGAAGGCTCAACTAAAACCAGAAATAAAAGTGAAAACATTATACAGAAATTTAAAAAAATTCCAAGAGAATACTATGAGCAAAATTGTATGCCAACAAATGAAATAATGTAAGGCTGGGTGCAGTGGTTTATGCCTATAATCCTAGCATTTTGGGAGGTCAAGGAGGGTGGATCATCTAAGGTCAGGAGTTCGAGACCAGCCTGACCAACATGGAGAAATTCTGTCTCTACTAAAAACACAAAATTAGCCGAAATTAACTGGGCGTGGTGGCAGGTGCCCATAATCCCAGCTACTGGGGAGGCTGAGTCAGGAGAATGTCTTGAACTCAGGAGGCGGAGATTGAAGTGAACTGAGATTCCGCCATTGCACTCCAGCCTGGGCAACAAGACAAAACTCCATCTCAAAAAGAAAATAATAATAATAATAAATATATATAGATAAATAATCTAGATCAAATGGACAAATTCCTAGAAACACAATTTACTGTGACTCAATTATATAGAAATAGAAAATCTGAATAGACCTGTAACTAGTGAGAAGATTGAACCAGCAATCTAAAACCTCCAAGCAAAGAAAATCCCAGGACTATGGAGCTTCACTGGTACGTTTTATGAAATATTTAAAGACTTATAAGCAATCCTTCTCCAACACCACCAAACAACTAGGAGGAAATACTTCTTAACCCCTTCCCTGAGGCCAACATTAACCTGATACCAAAGCCAAAATTCTACAAGAAAACTATAGACCAATATACCTTAAGAATATTGACACAAGAATTCTCCAAAATACCAGCAACCTGAATTCAATGGTATATTAAATATATCATTCACCTTTGCCAAGTGGGATTTATTCCTGTTATGCAAGGATAGTTCATCATATAAAAAATATGATTAACAGAATGAAAGGGGAAAAGGTGATCATCTCAATTGATGCAGAAAAGTCATTTGAGAAAATTTAACATCCTTTTGTGGTAAAAACACTCAACAAGCTAGTGATAGAAGGAATCATCTCATAATGAAACACTCACAGCTAACATCACATTCAATGGTGAAAAACTGAAAGCTTTTTCTACAAAGTCACAAACAAGATGAGGATGCTAATTTTCATTACTTCAATTCAACATAGTATCAGAATTTCTAAGCAATGAGGCATAAAAAATTAAAAATGTAGCCAAATTGCAAAGGAAGAAGTAAATTATCAGTTTTTACAGATAACATGATCTTATATATGGAAAATCCTGAAGACTCGCCAAAACCTTTAGAACTAATAAACAAATTCAGCAAATTTGCAGATAAAAAACCAACACACAAAAATCAGTGGTGTTTCTATACACTAAAAATGAGAAGTAAAAAGGGAAATTAAGAAAACAATTTAGAATAGCATCCAAAAGAATAAAATACCTAGGAATAAAGTTAACTAAGGAGGTGAAAGATTTGTGCATTCAAAATTAGAAAACATTGCTAAAAAAATTAAAGACACCTAGTGAAAAAAAAAGAGGCTGAGTGGTGGCTCACACCTGTAGTCTCAGCACTTTCAGAGGCTGAGGTAGTCAGATTGCTTGAGCCCAGGATTTTGAGACCAGCCTGGATAATGTGGTGAAACCCCATCTTGACAAAAAATACAAAAATTAGCTGGGCATGGTGGAGCGTGCCTGTGGTCCTGGATACTCAGAAAGCCTAAGTGGGAAGATCATCTGAGTCCAAGAGGTTGAGGCTACAGTAAGCCGTGATCATTCCACTATAATCCAGCCTAGGCGACAGAGTGAGTCCCTGTCTCAAAACATAAAATAAAAAGGAATAAATTGAATTTCTAGAAATTTAAATTTAGTACTGAAAGTTAAAAACCCAGTAATGGTTTAAATAATAGCAATTTATTTCTTTGACTTCAGAGCTCATAATTTTGATCATGGTGCTACATAAAAGTTTTAATTTTACATGTCTTTAAATTTCCATATTTTTTACTTTGAATAAAAATTTTCTTTTAAATTTTAATAAAAGATGCAGAATTATTTATGGATCTCTTTTTGAATTTTTATTTTCACAGACAACCTAACTAGGTTTGCTGTCATGATTTTGCTCCCAAATTAGTTCATAATTTTTCCCAGTCACTCCCTGCTGTCCTCTGTGCTACACTTTGGTGGATAGATCTTTCCAGGTCTCAATTACAATCCTGCTTTCTGGTTTCAGATTATACAATGGCTTTTTGCATCTTATCCAGTTAAAATAATTCGAAGTTGGTATTTTAATATGTGCAATGTTCCAGGTTCTCAAAGATTGGTGATATTACTGTATATCAAATCATATAAAAATTTATTAAATTCTAACTCCCCCAAACCTATGAATTTATGAATTTGAATAATAGACACATTTCTTCATTAAAAAAAAAAGATCACCTTTTCTAAATGATTTTCCCAAGGATCAGTACATTGAGGCAAAACCTTTCTGATTTTTTAAATATTTAATACAACTAGTATATTCCTAGTTAGGCCTAAGAAGCCGGGCACTTCCAGCTTTTATATAGCCAATTATTTAGGTATTTACGAAGTATGAATATTCACAGGACATATCACATAATAAAAGTTCACTGACAAAGAATCTTGAACTATGGAACTGATCCCCCTATGTAAAATAAGACAGAGTATGTCTGATGCATAATTTGAGCTTTGACTAGAACTCATTTGCAAAATGATATTTTATTTCTTTTTATATAAATAACATTAATTAATTGCTCCTCAAAAATGAAATAAAGTTTGAAGCTGTTTTATTGGGTGAATTATACTAGTTATTGGATAAATGGTCATTCTTTTAGTGATAAGTGTCCTGATTCCATTGCTGTAAAGGGAGTTACTCTTTTGTAGACACGTCTTCTTTTCCTGTGTAATCATGAGATGGTTCTATTATCTGTATGAATATGATAATGATAATTTTGATAATGATTATGATCATAAAGAAATATATGGTAATAAAGAAATTTCTGAATATTAACTCAAGTTTAGAACAAATGAATCAAGGACACAGAAACTAAAATCTGCTTTAGATTTGTAAAAAACATATTATTTATAAACATTTCTATTAACTCCTTACTAAATGAGATGTGACAAAATTTATTTCACTAAATTGGACAGAAAGAAGTTGGTATTCAATTTAAGGCATAGCTATAAGGAAAATCTGTATATTATTTTTGTCATTGCTAATGAAACTCTTGTCTTTTAGCTTGACGTGCACAAGAGTTTATTGTCACTGATTTGACTGAACAGAATTGGCTGCTTTGTAATACAAATCCCATAGGAAACTCACAGACAAGAATACTCAATTATTACAATGAAATAATAGGAATAGCTAAATAAATAATCTTACCTGCTACTAGGAGATTGTGGTGTGTTGTATGTCTGTTAGAGTTCTTATTTCTGGGCCCCATTCTGTGGGCAGTGGTTGTTTTGAATTCATGGAATTGAAGATAAAGAAGACCTTGAGGAATAAATCCAATGCATTATCATAACATAATATATTTCCATTCTTCATTTTAGGATATTTCATCCACATAAACAGGGCTGGTCAATGGGATCATCTTCTACCTGGAATATTTTGGAACGTGAAAACATATTGGCAAACCCTTTGATTCAGAGATTTCCTTTCTTTGTTGTTGTCTGAGTCATCAAAAAAATCTTAGTATTTGACACTACCATATAAAGAATATATAAAATGATTTTGAAGATGGCCAAAGCTCATCAATCACAGTTAAACTATTTTCTTTTAAAGAATTTCTTATAATGGCTAATCAAAAATATATATGGACATTTCTATGATAACATGTTAGGGTAGAATGTTTTTCAATTTTATCGCTACATTTCCAAGTGGAGGTAGATTCATCTTCTACAATCTTAAGATAACTTATTACTTCTATAAAAATATGCCTGCATCAATGATACTCATTAAAGTAAAATATAATTTGGTTTATACCAAAGAACTCTACAATACAATGATAAGCTTAACTTTTTATTCCAACAATAAACTACTTGTGTGATCTGTTTTAAATGTTAAGTGAATATGTTTATCACCTCACAACTTAAAGCATTTAGATTAGTAATTGCTCAAGTATTTTGTCAAAGATTAAGTACAATTGCGCATCACACCATTTAACTTGGCCCAGCCATTCCCACATATCAATGTTGCTATTGCTATAATACAGAAGATCACTTTTGAAAATTTAACCAATTAAAGAAAAAATGTTAATGCAAGGTAGGCAGTTTTGCTATCACCTAAGAGTTATGATAACCATGACACAAATAAGGCACACTCTCAAAAATAAATATAAATAAGGCAGAATTTCAAGTACTGAGAAACAAGTCAAAGCAAAGCCACCTCTTAAATATAATTCAAAGGAATTATATTAAGTATGAGTATTTGTGTAAGAGGATTCTGTTTTTTGAGAAGTGTGAACTTCAAATCACAAACTAAGAGAGGGAAAGGTGGTTGGGTGGTGATTGTGAAAGATATCTGTTCAATTCAGATCTTCAGTTATCATGCCATCTCAAGGAAAAAGGTGATTATTTATGAGCAACTTCAAAGAAGCTTTTAGGATCAAAATAGGAAAGCATGTTGGGCATAGGGTATGTACTGTTTGAGAAAAAGCATGAGAAAGATTGTGCTAAACATTCATCTTCTACTTTAAATGAATACGGTTGTTTTTATCTGTAGAGCAAATATGACATTCCTTGAGTACACGACATCTGCTTGGTGGCATTTTTTTCCTCCCCCAAATGTAGTTATTTAATTACCAGCATGTTAATTAAATGATGCAAAACATTCCAAGGTGCTCAGTTACAGAATTAAACAATCCAATAAAAATGCAAGTCTTCTGCCTTTGGCTATCTAAAATTAATTATATATAAGTATATTAAAAGAAAGAGCTTTCATGAGCACCTATATTATACCATCGAGAACTTTTCTCATATATATACATATATATATATATATAAACATATATATGAGAAAGAAGAATATAGATTTAGTGTTTCATGAGCGAGAAAGAAGAAAACCAAATCTATACTCCTCTCCCCCACACCTTTTAGACACAGAGGAAAGAGACAAGCTTTGCCTTACTGGAGTGATACCTTGAGTTATGACCTCAGAGTATCAGGAGGTATAAAAATGTCCACACTGAACCAAACCATCGTTTAGCCCTGGCTTTCTGCATTTGTGCCAATTGATATGTTTGGCATATTTCCCTTCATGATCTCATTATTATGATCTAAATAAGACATGAGGGCAAAGCTCTGACAAAATACTGTAATTCATGAGTGTGTATGACTTTCTGGTGAACAGGCACAACTGCTGGTGAAAAACTTGTCAAAATAATAAAAGATCCACATGTGGTGGAGACTTGAACTGAGTTGAATAGTAACATCACTGCTAAAAATCTGTGCCTTTTGGCTCTTGTGGGGATATTCTTCAGCTAGTATTTGTAGTGATGTGGGAGTGACTAGGCCTTGTTTTAATTCAGTGAACAGTTTTCTGTTAATGCTTTGATTACAAGTTACACCCACAGAAAATATCTCCCATATATGTGGGTGGTGTAATTTTGAAGACTAAAACATGGTAACAACTATGCTGACTCTATTGTATAATGGAGGTAAATAGAATTCAATTAACAACACTGTACAACTCTTAATTTTCAAACACCAAGCTCATACCACTGTTGCTTCCTGAGCAACTCAACAAAAGGCAAGGAGTTAAACCACACAAAATTTGACACCCTGTAACCCAAACATGCATGGTTTAATCTTAGCAGAAACTTGAAGAACTGAACATTTGGTAACTTGAAGATTATATAATTTTTAAAAGCCTACATTCTAAGTGTAAGAATAAAATTCTTACTTGAATACATAAGTAAAAGTAGATGACTATACAAGTCAAAACATTAGTGAAACCATAAACACAGGTTCTGGAGTTAGGTGCTTTGAAGATACATTGTAAAATGGTGGACAAATTCTTGCATCATTTACAGTCTCTTAAAGTGGAGTTCAGCTTGATGAATCAACTGATTTTGGTAGCTGAGTCAGGTATATGGTTTAGTGCCATAGGAAAATGAGAAGGAATGATTCTGTGAATCATTGCAACTAGCTAAGAAGGGAATTAACATATTCAGTCTCATCAGAAAGGTTTTTTTCTTGTTAAAACAAAATACAGCTGGTAAATGGGAATCAATTTGCACCTGCTATACTGCAAAAAAAAAAATTATATTAAATTCCTATTAAAAGAAATCGCTTTCATGAGCATATATCTTATACCATCAAGAACTTTTCACAAAGACTTTGTCTGGAAGGTAAAAGACTTTTCCCTCCAGTGTAAACAATATCACCGACAATGATCAAAATGCTCATGCTTCTTCTATAATATTTGTGACAATTTTGCTTCTGTAAAGGGACAAACTTTTTATCTGAAACTCCTGCATGATCATGAGCTGCCTCTTTTGCAACACCAACAGGAAGAAAGTGACAAGCTCCCAGTGTAAGGCACCCATTTACCTTGCTGACCCTAAATTGCAAGTCATTATACCACCTACTTTGAATTAATGGTGAAACATTTATCTTGTTTCACACAATGCATGCCTTTTTCCATGCTCCACCTTTCACCTGACCAGTCTGTATTACATAAAACTTCTAACCATCTGAAGGTAGGACAGTCTTATTTTCTGACTGATCCTTGTGCTAGCAGCATGTAACAGGTTTCTCTTTATTAGTCCGTGTTGGTGTGCTTTATTTGAAGATCTTCCTTTATTTTTGAGCACATGGCTCTTTTCTTCCATATAGAAATGATGCTTATTTTATGGCCAGAAAATATGCATATTTAAAAAATTGGTTTTAAATTACTGTTTATAGACAGAATCTCACCCTGTGTCCAGGCTAAAGTGCAGTGCTGTGATCATAACTCACTGCAGCCTCGAAATCCTGGGCTAAAGCAATCCTCCTATCTCAACCTCCCAAGTAGTTAGGACTACAGACACATGCCATGATGATTGGCTAATTTAATTTTTTTTTTTTTTAACAGAGTCAGGATCTTGCTATGTTGTCCGGTTTGGTTTTGAACTTATGACCTCAAGGGATCTTCCCTTTTTGGCCTCCCAAAGCACTGGGATTACAAGCGTGAGCCACTGTGCCCAGCTATATATTTTTAACTGAGAAAAGATGGCTTTCAGTTACATAAGCCTGAGAAAAAACTAGAGAATTTTCAGTTATCTAGCTCTTTTACTGAATCCACAGGTAGGAAAAGCCTGGGAAGAGTCTGATTGTATATTTTCCAGTCAATTTACATTTTCCATTTTATTGGTAGTGTGGGTAGACCTGCTTTTGGGTTTATGTGCTTGACATTCCTGATAATTCAGAATGAATTTGAACCGGTGTATTAGTGTTGCCTCATGTGACACAAGAAGTAAGATTATTTAAAAATAACTCTGGAGGCTTGGTGGGGTGCGGTGGCTTACATCTGTAATCCCAGCACTTTGGGAGGCCAAGGTGGGCGGATCACTAGGTTAGAAGTTCAATACCAGCCTGACCAACATTGATGAAACCCTGTCTCTACTAAAAATACAAAAATTAGCCAGGTGTGATGTCACATTTCTGTAATCTCAGCTTTTCAGGAGGCTGAGGCAGGAGAATTGCTTGAACTTGGGAGGCAGAGGCTGCAGTGAGCGGAGATCATACCACTGCACTCCAGCCTGGGCAACAGAGCAAGACTCCATATCAAAATAATAATAATAATAATAATAATAATAATAACTCTGGAGGCTTCTTTCAGGTGGTCTGGACAAGGATCTAGCTTGGGCAGGTAGGAATGGACAGTTTATTTCCAAGCCAGAGGGGGCTGCATCCAAGGTGAGCTCCTTATGAGGTTCATGGAAACTTTTCAGGAGCACTGCTACTTCACAAAAGTCTCAGATTCTAGGCAGCATACATTTCCAAGCAATCCTTACAAACTGCTGGTACCTAAATTGATTCTGCCTGGGGTTCAAGATGTTTGTGTGTCTTCTCAGTAATAATGTTGCTTACCATGTGAAAAAGAAGGCAATAGAAGAGGGGGACCCTCCTCTCTTAATGCCAGCCCACTTAATTGTCTATGCCCAGCATGCTTTATTGTGGAATAATGAGTGTGGGGGAGCATGCCACTTTTCTTCTCTTAATTAACCCTGCCTGGTGAGATGGGCCTGATCTTACATGAAAATTTAAAAAAGAATGATGCACATATGCAATGTGGGTGTTTATGATCACACACAAAAAAATACAGATCTGAAGCCTATACCTACCTATTTTTATTTGTTCTAAAATTGCCTCCTTCCAGGTACAAGATTTCTGAGGAAGTCTATGTGCCTACAATCTTTCCTTTGTATGCACACAGATTTCCTCTGAAAGCCAGGTTAGTTCAAAAAAGCTACTCGGATTGCCTGAGTTCCTGGCAATATGATATGGTGTTGAATGAGTACAGAATTAATGCAATAACAACATTAAGCAGGAGGGGAATTAAATGAAGATCTCCTCTTTGACTCAGAGAAGGGAATGTTTGCAGAGCCTGGCTGATCCTGAAGACATGGTTATGTAATGAGCTAGAAGATCTAATTTGCTTGGTGAAGTCTGCTGCTGAAAAACCACAATCAACATGGTCTTCTACTGTATATTTCATAGTCTGCATTTTGCCTCTTGTGACAAATTTTGACAAATTTTCCTGTCCAAGAATGACTTCAACACTTATTTTATTTTTTTTTCAACATTTATTTTTAACTTTATCCTGATTTAAAGTACAGACTAACTTAAATTTTAAATATCCTTGATATTTATAAGCCACTTAGACAAATGCTATTACTTACTGGCACTCATATTAAGAAACTTGAACATTCCTCTGTTGTGATGGAGAAGATAAAATGCCTTCCACAGTACCTACTGTATTGAGATGTTCAGCAGGAGCATCAGTGACTTTTATTAAGATACCTGGAAATGGGTGGCTTCAGTTAGAGTCATCTGCTTCAATTTGAGTATTCCTCCTCTCTTCTTATGAATACAGTAAATCTAAGGCTTTCATTTGGTGTATAAACACTCAAATACAAAGATCTGCTTTACATTAAATCCAATCATTGACTGGGAAACAAAAGTGATTATCAGAATTTGAAGAGTTCTGTTCATCCATTCATTTACTTGTTTATTATTCAATAGTCCATCCATCCATCCATCCATCCATCCATCCATCCATCCATCCATCCATCCATCCATCCACCTGTCCGTCCATCTGATGACAGCTGTGGCCCATCTACAGCAGCTGCTGTGAGAACACCAGCTGCAGCAGGGGAGGCACAGTTGGGGCTGTGCCCCATCTCCACTCTGAGGTACTGGCAGGGGCGGGAACAGGTGGGAGCTGCCCCACACTACTGGGCACAGTTGGAGCCTCCCAGTCACAGCTCCAGGTCTGTTCATCTCTGTGTTTTTGAAGGCCTGGGAAGCTCCCCCTCCCCCACACAGGCTTGGAAATGCCGGCTCCCACTCTCTGTCCTCTCTCTGCTCCTGATGTTTGATCCCATTTTCAGAGCAAAATTGAAGTTAAGTCCTGGTGCTGTCGCAACCCAGCCAGGCATGTGCATGCTTGGGGTGGTGTTGACATGCTAGCGCCCCTCACTGCTTCAGCCCTCTCTGAAACTTTGGGCACTGATGAGCTCAGGGAGGGAGGTGGGGGGCAGAGGCTGAGGATGGTTTTGGGTAGGGCTGTAGACTCCCCTCAGCGTGAACAGCCTGGACACTATGGACAGCAGGTTGATGGTGGCAGGAGACAGACAGGTTCCCAGGTGGGAAGGGGCAGGTCCCTGATGAGGCCCCATGTTCAAATCAGGGAGAGTCTGAAGCCTGGGGGCTGGGCTGCCAGTTCTGGGTTAAGTCCAAGAAGTAGAGTGAGAATTTACAGAGCTTTTTCCAGGCCCACCCATGGCTGGCCATGGGCCAATTATCACATGCTTCCTGCCTTCTGAGCCCCTAAAAACCCCAGACTCGGCCAGACTCCCACACTCTTCCAGATGAGCTGCCTGTGGAAAACAGCTACTCACTATGGGTCTCCTCTCCACTGAGAGCTGGACACTTATCAGGACGACCAGCCTGTGGAAAGCGGCTACCTACTTTGGGTGTCCTGACAGCTGTTCTATTGCTCAATGACACTCCTGTCTGCTTTGCTTATCTTCCAGTTGTCTGAAATACCTCATTCTTTCTGGATGTGGAACAAGAACTCAGGACCCACCAAACAGTGGGACTGGAAGAGCTGTAATACAAACAGGGCCAAAACACACCCCCACCCTGTTGTCATGTTGCAAGTGACAAGAAGGACAGAAGCGCTGTGACCCTTCACGTAGCTCAGACCTAGAGGCTCCCGGAGCCAGGGCTGTGACACCCTCTTTGGAGGCTCTGTGGTTCCTTGCATCTCCATGCTTCTGAGTGCCACTGTATTCCCCTTGTCTAGTTGCAGGTGCTCATACTGGAAGCCACTTATGATACCTCTAATCTAGCCACAGCCTTGCATAGAGCTCATGCCAGTGCAGTGCCTGGAGCTGCCCAACCAACTGCAGCAGCCCACATGCCTGGCTGTGCACAGTGGCTAGACCTCAAGCTTGCTCACTCACACACCCCTCACTACTCCACACCTGGCTCGCCCTTGGCAGGTGGGGGATCAGGACCAGTAGTGAGAGCCAAGCACTGCCTGCCAGACTGAGTAGATAGAACAAGCCCAGTGGGGAGTGAAAAACTCAAATAGAGGTGCTGCTGGCCACAGAGGTTTCTCGCGGGTGAAGCAATACCCTAAGGATCCCATGATATATCCATTATTTTCCATCTGCTAAATATGGAGTGAGTAACTACCATCTGTTGGAATTTCCAAAGTGAACAGCATAGACAGAGTACCTATTCTTATTAAGATAAAGTTCTAGCAAGAGAGAAAGGGATATTACATAAAGATATGTTTCTCTCTCTCTCTTAGTACACTGGCTCAGTCGTATCTCACTGCAGCCTCAAACTCTAGGGCTCAAGTGATTCCCCCACCTTAGCCTCCTGAGTAGCTGGGACAAAACACCACTATTCCTGGCTACTATTTTTTTTTTTTTTCATTTTTGTTTTAGAGCCAGGATCTCATTACATTGCCTAAGCTGCTCTCAAACTCCTGGGCTTAAGCAATTCTCCTGCCTCAGCCTCCCATGTAGAAGGATATGTTCCTTATACAGCTATGTTTGTGGACTAAGATTATAGCTGCTATGCATATTATTATATAAAAATAATGAATTCACAGTTATGATAATCAGTGAAATTGGGCACTGTGATTGTTTATAAAACGAAGACTTAGTATGAGATTAGAGAATATCTTCCAAAGGAATGGGAATTCTAATTCCCTAAGGAAGAGGGAATTGCTTGTGCAAAGGCTTTGAGGAAAAAACCTAACCACAAAACAAAATAAAACACAACACAACAAAACAAACACATTGTGTTTGGAGCATATTGAGCCAAGTTATAAAGAAATGAGGCTTGAGAGGTAAATGTGAACCAGATCCTGAAGGGACTTTTAGAACATTTTAAAGGTTTTGGTCTTTATCCTTAGAACAACAGGATATATTTAAAGAATTCTAAGCAGGAAACCGACATGATCAATTACACTGCTTTTCACATTCCCTTCTAAACCCTGTAAATTTATTATTATTACATAAATACTTCTCTATTTTTTAAAAATGTAACTCTTTCTCTTAGTCAAACTTGAGAAGATTTTCAAAAATTGTACAGTACAAATTTCTCTTCCACCATATCTTGTGACCTTCCAGTTCCCCTTATATGAAGCAACCAATATTACTAATATCTTGGCATCTTTCCAGAGATACTATTATTGTGGACTTCATTTTGTAAAACATTTCTATTACTACATGTTAACAAAAATAAGAGTAGAGATAATAGTATAATGCATCCATGTACTCACCACATAACTTCACCAGTTGTCAAATTAGAGCTAATCTTGCACCTCTATAATTCCACCTACTTTTTCAGCAACCCTATCATAAATTACATTGAAATACATTTAAGATATCATAAATTTTATTTGCAAATGTTTTAGAAATTATATCTCAAGGGAGCCCCTTTTAAAATATAATATCAACACCATGATCACACTCTAGGAAATCCAAGTTCATTATTATAAAATTCCCAGTGTTTTATCCTGGGATCCCCATAAAAGCAGACCCTATCTACAATGAAGGTTGGAATGCCGTTGTACTTTACCTTGGGAAATGATATGAAGAAGCACTTTAAGAGTGGAAGAGCATTTTTTCATATGTTTGTTGGTCTCATATATCACTTCTTTCGGAAAGTGTCTGTTCATATCCTTCTCCCACTTTTGAATGGGTTTGTTTGTTTTTTCTTGTAAATCTGCTTTAGTTCTTTGTAGATTCTGGATATTAGCCCTTTGTCAGATGGGTAGGTTGCAAATTTTTTTTCCCATTCTGTTGGTTGCTGGTTCACTTTAATGATTATTTCTTTAGCTGTGTGGAAGCTCTGGAATTTAATTAGGTCCTATTTGTCTATTTTGGCTTTTGTTGCCAATGTTTTTGGTGTTTTAGTCATGAAGTCCTTGCCTATGCCTATGTCCTGAATGGTTTTGCCTAGGTTTTCTTCTAGTGTTTTTATGGTGTTAGGTCTCATGTTTAAGTCTTTAATTCATCTGGAGTTAATTTTAGTATAAGGTGTCAGGAAGGGGTCCAGTTTCTGCTTTCTACACATGGCTAGTCAGTTTTCCCAACACCATTTATAAAACGGTAAATCCTTCCCTCATGCTTATTTTTGTCAGGTTTGTCAAAGATGGTTGTAGATGTGTGGTGTTGCCTCTGAGGCCTCTGTTCCATTCCATTGATCTATATCTCTGTTTTGGTACTGATACCATGATGTTTTGATTACTGTAGCCTTGTAGTATAGTTTGAAGTCAGTTAGTGCGATGCTTCCAGCTTTATTCTTTTTGCTTAGGATTTTCTTGGCTATGTGGTCTCTCTTTTGGTTCCATATGAAGTTTAAGGTGGTTTTTTTCCAGTTATGTGAAAAGGGTCATTGGTAGCTTGATGGGGGATAGCATTGAATCTATAAATTACTTTGGGCCGTATGGCCATTTTCACAATATTGATTCTTCCTAACCATGAGCGTGGAATGCTTTTCCATCTGTTTATGTCCTCTCTTATCTCCTTGAGCAGTGGTTTGTAGTTCTCCTTGAAGAAGTCCTTTATATTCTTTGTTAGTTATATTCCTAAGTATTTTATTAACTTTGTAGCAATTGTGAATGGGAGTTCACTCTTGATTTGGCTTTCTGTTAGTTTGTTATTGGTGTATAGGAATGCTTGTGATTTCTGCACATTGATTTTGTACCCTGATACTTCGCTGAAGTTACTTATCAGTTTAAGGAGATTTTGGGCTAAGGTGATGGGGTCTTCTAAATATACAAACATGTCATTTGCGAATAGAGACAATTTGACTTCCTCCTTTCCTAACTGAATACCCTTTATTTCTTTTTCTTGCCTGATTGCTCTGGCTAGAACTTCCAATACTATATTGAATAGGAGTGGTGAGAGAGGGCATCCTTGTCTAGTGCCAGATTTCAAAGGGAATGCTTCCAGTTTTTGCCCATTCAGTATGATATTGGCTGTGGGTTTGTTGTTAATAGCTTTTATTATTTTGAGATATGTTCCATTGATACCTAGTTTATTGAGAGTTTTTAGCATAAAGAGTTGTTGAATTTTGTCAAAGGCCTCCTCTGCATCTGTTGAGATAATCGTGTGGTTTTTGTCTTTGGTTCTGTATGTGGTGGATTACATTTATAGACTTGCATATGTTGAACCAGTTGGCCGTCCCTGAGATGAAGCCTACTTGAACATGATGGATAAACTTTTTGATGTGCTGTTGCAATCAGCTTAGCCAGTATTTTATTGAAGATTTTTGCATCTATGTTCATCATGGATATTGGCCTGAAGTTTTCTATTTTTGTTGAGTCTCTGCTGAGTTTTTGGTATCAGGATGGTGTTGGTCTCATAAAATTATTTGGGAAGGAATCCCTTCTCTTTGTATTGTTTGGAATAGTTTCAGAATGAGTGGTATCAACTCCTCTTTGTACATCTGGTAGAATTCCACTGTGAACCCTTCTGGACCTGGGCTTTTTGGTTGGTAGGCTATTAATTGCTGCCTCAACTTCAACCCTTGTTATTGGTCTATTCAGGGTTTTGACTTCTTCCTGGTTTAGGCTTGGGAGGGTACAAGTGTTCAGGAATTTATCCATTTCTTCCAGGTTTACAGGTTTATGTAAATAGAGTTGTTTGTAGTAATCTCTGATAGTAGTATTTCTGTGGAATCGTTGGTGATATCCCCTTTATCATTTTTTATTGTATCTATTTGATTCTTCTCTTTTTTCTTTTTTATTAATCTGGCTAGCGGTCTTCTATTTAGTTGATCTTTTCAAAATACCAGCTCCTGGATTTATTGATTTTTTGAAGGGTTCTTTTGTGTCTCTATCTCCTTCAGTTCTGCTCTGATCTTAGTCATTTCTTGTCTTCTGCTTGCTTTTGAGTTTTTAAAATTTTGCTCCTCTAGCTCTCAATTTTGATGATAGGGTGTCGATTTTATATCTTCCCTCACCTCTCATGTGGGCATTTATTGCTATAAATTTCCCTCTAGACACTGCTTTAAATGTGTCCCAGAGATTCCGGTACTTTGTGTCTTCATTCTTGTTGGTTTTAAAGAACATCTTTATTTCTGCCTTCATTTCATTGTTTATCTAGTCGACATTCAGCAACCAGTTGTTCAGTTTCCATGAAGTTGTGCAGTTCTGAGTTAGTTCCTTAATCCTGAGTTCTAATTTGATTGCACTGTGATCTGAGAGAATGGTTGTTATGATTTCCGTTTTTTTGCATTTGTGGAGGAGTGATTTACTTCCAATTATGTGGTCAGTTTTAGAGTAGGTGTGATGTGGTGCTGAGAAGAATTTATATTCTGTGGATTTGGGGAGGAGAGTTCTGTAAATGTCTATTAGGTTTGCTTGGTCCAGATCTGAGTTCAAGTCCTGGATATCCTTGTTAATTTTCTGTCTTGTTGATCTGACTAATATTGACACTGGAGTGTTAAAATCTCCCACTACTATTGTGTGGGAGTCTAAGTCTCTTTGTAGGTCATTAAAAACTTGCTTTATGTATCTGGGTGCTCCTGTATTGGGTGCATATATATTTAGGATCATTAACTCTACTTGTTGCATTAATCCTTTTACCATTATGTAATGCCCTTCCTTGTCATTTTTATCTTTGCTGGTTTGATGTCTGCTTTATCAGAAAATAGGATTGTAACTCCTGCTTTTTTTTTTTTTTTTTTTTGGCTCTCCATTCGCTGGGTAAATCTCCTCCATCCCTTTATTTTGAGCCTATGTGTGTCTTTGCACGTGAGATGGGTTTCCTGAATACAGCACACCGATGGCTCTTGAATTTTTATCCAATTTGCCAGTCTGTGTCTTTTGATTGGGGCATCATCACTGATCATTAGGGAAATGCAAATCAAAACCACATTGAGATACCATCTCACACCAGTTAAAATGGCAATCATCAAAAAATCTGGAGATAACAGATGCTGGAGAAGATGTGGAGAAATAGGAAGACTTTTACAACTGTTGGTGGGAGTGTAAATTAGTTCAACCATTGTGGAAGACAGTGTGGCAATTTCTCAAGGACCTAGAAATAGAAATTCCATTTAACCCAGCAGTCTCATTACTGGATATATATCCAAAGTACTAATCATTCCATTATAAAGACATATGCACATGTGTGTTCATTGTGGCACTGTTTACAATAGCAAAGACCTGGAACCAACCAAAATGCTTATCAATGATAGACTGGACAAGGAAAATGTGGCTTATATACACCATGGAATACTATGTAGCTGTGAAAAAATGATGAGTTTATGTCCTTTATAGGCACATGGATGAACCTGGAAACCATCATTCTCAGCAAACAGACACAAGAACAGAAAATCAAACACCATATGTTCTCACTCACAGGCAGGTGTTGATCAATGAGAACACATGGACACAGGTAGGGGAGCATCACACACTGGGGTCCGTTGAGGGGAATTGGGGAGGGACAGAGTTGGGTAGGGAGGCTGGGGAGGGATCACATAGGGAGAAATGCCAGATATAGGTGACCGGGGGATGGAGGCAGCAAACCACATTGCCATGTATGTACCTATGCAACAATCCTGCATGATCTGCACATGTACCCCAGAATCTAAAGTACAATTAAAAATAAATATATATATATATATATATATATATATGTTGAAAAAAAGAAAATTTTACACCAGAAAAAATAAATAAATAAATAAACAAATAAATGTTGTAGGTAGAATGATGGATGGCAGAACATGCCACATCCTATGCAGTGCCAGTTCTTTGGGAAACCTGAAGGGAAAGAGAAGTTTGCTGGCTGTGAAGCACCACATGGGGAAGGTGGTACCCAGATTGGCCTTGAAGGATGTTCAGTCCAGGGATGAAGGATGCTGGAACAGAGATGCTAAGCCTTTTCCTGGAATAGGCCCCAGATGGTTGACATTGTTGTCATATAATTAGGAGCTGGTATGTGCCAAGAACTGTCCTAACTTCTATCATGTCACTTAACTCTCCTGAAACTCACAGGTAGGCAATGTTGTCTTGGAGAGAACACCAAGAGTCAGAGATATTAAATGATGTCCCCCCGCTCACAAAAAGACTTGGATAAGAATATTTGCAGCAGCTTTACTTATAATAGCTCCAACGTGGAAACAAACCCAAACGTCCATCTGCAGGTAAATGATTAAACCAACTGTATTATATTTACACAATATAATATTATTCAGCAATTAAATGGAACAAACTAGGATATATACAACAACATGGATGGACATTGAAGACATTACATTGAGCAAAAAGAAGACAGACACACAAATGTTTATGTTGCATATCAAGTTCTAGAACTTAAACATGGTTAATATACCAAAGTTGAAATTAAAGAAAGCATTTGTAATAGAAATCAGATAAGTAGTTGCCTCTGGAGGTGGAGACAGGGCATGCCGACTGTAAAGGGATGTGAGGGAACTTTCTGGGATGATGGAAATGTTCTCTATCTAGACTGGAATGTTGGTTACATGGGTGTTAATATTTGTCAAAACTTGTGGAACTGTACACTTAAAATTTTCATGTTATTGCATGTAAACAATATCTCAGTAAAAACTGAGTTAAAAAAAGAGTGGAAGAAAGTGAGCAAGTGGAGAAATAAAAGTCAACAAAGAGTGTGCAAAGGGAGAGGTTCTGTTGCATCGAAGTGGTATTGAATTCTATTGGAGATCATTGGAGACATTGTGTAGAATACATATCAGAAGTTCAAGGAAACTGAAAATATCCTCTGACTGTTGCACCTCACAGGTTGCAATAAAGTTGAGAGCTACCTGATTTGGTCTTCTACTCTGCTCCTAGGGTCAGAAAATGCCCTCAGACACTAAGACTCAGTAGACTCTGGCAGGCCTATGAACTGTTTGCCTCTGACCTCTGGGATAGGCTGAGGAATTTTAGGGGGCACAATCAGCATCTGACACATCACTCACTTTTTCCATAGTCTGTATTATTTTCACACTTTGTTTATTGAATTGGGGTCCAAGGAAGGGTCATGAACTGGGAATTGTACTGGTTAATATGTCTCTTAAGTGTCTCCTATAAATTTATCTACCATTTTCCTTTTTTCTTGCATTTTTTGGTCATTTTTATAGAATCTGGTCTTTTTTTTCTGTAGAATTTGTCAGACTGTATAGTGGAGTTCCTCTCCATAACGTTGTTTAACATGTTTTGTTCATTTTTGTACCTCATGTACATTGGTAATTATCATATTTAAGCTTAATTTTTTTTTTTTTTTTTTTTTGCCAGATGACTTTCTAGGTAGTGGTATGTTCTTCAAATAGGATGCATTTAATTTCTAGTTTCCATTTTCTCATTGTGATAGTAGTCATGACTGAAAATCACTGAGCAGTTGCACTAATTAATCAGAGGTTACGGAAGGGTAATAGCCTAATTCTATCATTCTTTTTTCCATTGTTAGTGTGAATACTTCTATAAAGAGAATCTTGCCTCCATCAAGTATCTTGTTGCCCCACAGTATACTTCTTAGAGATTAAATGCTTGGTTATTTTATTTTATATTTGAGTATTCAAAATAATAAGTTAGTCGTAATATATTCCAAAGGTGATGACTGATTTTTGTGTATATGTCATGAACTCCTAGACTTACATAGTTTAATATTTTTCAGTGCACACAGTTCTTATCCTTATTTGTGCTCACATTGTCTCATTTTCAACCTGTTTTGAGTATCTGAACTGAATACCTTACCTGTTCAAGTTGGTGCCCAGGTTTTTTTCTTTTTTTGTTTTTTTTTAAGACAGAGTCTCACTCCATTGCCCAGGCTAGAGTGCAGTGGTGTGATCTCAGCTTACTGAAACCTCTGCCTCCTGAGTTCAAGTGATTCTTCTGCCTCAGCCTCCCGAGTAGCTGGGATTACAGGTGCATGCCACCACACCTGGATAATTTTTGTATTTTTAGTAGAGATGGGGTTTCACCATACTGACCAGGCTGGTCTTGAACTCCTGACCTCAAGTGATCCACCCGCCTCAGCCTCCCAAAGTGCTAGGATTACAGGTGTGAGCCACCAAGCCTGGCCAGTACCCAGGTTCTTTTGACACAAGGTAGTCATCTCAGAGTGTTTCCTTATTTTCTGGTATAGAAATGCTCATCTTGTTTTTTTATGACCCCTCTCACTTCCCTAAATATCTTCTTTTTGATTATTTTGAAAATCATCCAAGGCATATTTTCCAACAGCTACTTTCTCAAGGAACCCCCGGTTCTTTTTTGTTCATGTTGGCAAGTCAAGACCAAAACTGGACACTAGGGAAGTTATCTACTACTTGGTAACCATTGTCATTAGGCCTTTCTCAGTCATTAGCCCTTTCCAACAGAGCCAGAAGATATACATTTTAAAAAAATAAAATGTACTATGAATTTATACTGACACTTCCCGTTAGAAATCAGGACTACAAATATATTACTTAACATCATATATCTTACAACAGTATTTCTCTTATTCCATGCCACAAATCTTAGTTCTTAATAACACTGATGTAATTCTGCATTTGCTATGTTTCACACTAAACACACAACAGCCTCATAATAATAATGCATTAACAACAATGGTATGATTACTGAGCTCAGCTACATTTTTTGTTTGTTTGTTTGTTTTACAGTTTGTTCTTCTTGGGATCTATTCTGCTATGGATGTGCAACTGAGTTTCTAGATTTTAAAGTCCCTTGAAATATTTACTGTCTGGGTAGTTATGTTAAAAACTTAATTATGCAGTTATCACTATTTATTTATATTTTTTTTATTTCTAGGGTTATTTTTTAACGTTTAATTTTGTTTTATAATTATATATGTACATGATTTAAAAATCTGATGAATCAAACAAGACACATTCAAACAATTTTAGGTTAAACTGTTGTTCATTTTACTTTATTCTGACCTAGGTAACGTTACTAATATAAGCAGATATATAAAAATATATGTATGAACAGATACATGTGTGTATGTGAATGTGTATATATGTATATATGTGTGTGTATACATATATATATGTCTGTATTTGTATTGTCTGCCTCCTTAAATAGGTGATAGTACTTTTGAGAATATTTTTCTCATTGATATTTGGTACAATACCTAGGAACACAACCTGTCATGCCAAAAGCTACTGTAGGGTCAGAGTCAACAAAATATGGATGTGTGGTATCTGATAACAGAAACCTGAAGTTCAGCACAGCATAGTGAATGTTTGTGTTTTTCATGCCTTTTTCTAATGAAATTCTTAATTGCTATTTACTTGCTCTTCTTTGTTTGTGGATGGTTTTGCCAGATAAAAATGATTATTTGATGTGCCTGAGTTAAAGATTACTCTTTTGAATTCTGATAGCATTTCATGCAAGTTGTTATAAGAATAGGCTACAAAATTTCCATTTGCACACACATTCCTTGTGCTATATGCACACTTAACACAAGAAAACCTTGGTTTTCCAATGTATTAGCAATTTAGAAATACAGTTTGTTCTTTTGTTATTTTCAATTTAAGGTATTACTTTTTGCATTTAATAGAATCCAAAATAAGTGTGACTGAATTAGTCAATTTTACTATAGATTACTGTTCAATTTAAGTCAGTTTTCTTTTGCCTGTGTCCTGGAATTAACACAGTGAAGTAAGATCTGTCAGTTAAAGGAAAACAAAGGCCATTTTCCACGTCATATATGTACTTATTTGTATTTTTGGAACAAACAATGTTTCAATTCTGTCATGAAAATTAGTGCTCTCTTATCACCTCAAATAAAATACAATTTTGGGTTTTTTTTAAATCACACAGTCTGAGAAATAAAGTTGGCTTTAACCAGAGGAAGCTAGTACATACCAATGAACTTTATTTGATTCAGCAATGAACATTTAAAAAACTGGTGGGTTTTTGAATGGCGAGGACATAAAAAAAGAACCTTAGATGGAGGATTAAGCAGCTGCCATGAGTGGATACTATGTGGTATTTAATTGGGGTGGCTGAATTGCAATGTGTGAATTGCCACACTTGAATTGAAGCATGGATACTTTTTGAAGGCTTGGGTAAACACACACCTAATTATATACATACACCTTTTAAAAATAACAGAATAAAAAAGTAATTTTCTTGTTAAAATTCCGTTTCAAAAATGATAATCATTTAATTCAACATTGCTTTAAAAAACTACCAAAAATTGAAACATAAGAAACAAAAAAATTAAAAGGCAAATACCACTCACTAAAAAAGATTCATTTCTGACTTCCTTTAATACAGTCATGCATCAGTTAATGATGGGGATATGTTCTGAGAAATGTGTCATTGTGTGAACATCACAGAGTGTACTTCTACTCACCTAGATGGTATGGTCTGCTGCACACCCAGGCTACATGGACTAGCCTATTGCTCCTAGGCTATAAATCTGTCTAACATGTTACTGTATGTACTAAGTGACCACTGTAGGCAACTGGAATACAATGGTAAGCATTTGTGTTTCTAGACATATCTAGACATAGGAAAGGTAATGTGTTGTGCTTTGATGGTTATGATGTCACAAAGTGATAGGAACGTTTCAGTTCCATGATAATTTTATGAACCCATCATCGTATATGTGGTCAGTCTTTGACCAAAATGTTTTTATGCAGAACAAACTGCATCAAGCTTCCCTAATATTGTCCAAATTTAGTCAATTTGCCAATATTTTCTTTAGCTGCAGCATTACACATGGCTGTTAAGTAAAAGTGGATATATTAATGATGGTACTTTTTATAGCTTTTTCCACATGAGATCACTGATGACCTTGGGAAACCAATGGCAAATATTTCTTTAATAAGTAGAAGATGGTGAAAAAGTAGAGAAATCTGATGTGATGTATTCATGCTTTTATTAAAATAATATTTATTACTCTTTTAAGAAGTCTCAGTGTATGTGGAAGAGAAGTAGCATGGTGATATGAAGATACACGAAAAAAGGACAGTTTTCTCACAAATTTTTTGTAACTGGAATGTAAATTATTTCAGTTTTAAGTATTACAATTTTGTTTTTTTTAATTTTAAACAATAAAAGTACATTTTTATGGGTAATATTTTCATTTTGGAAAAAAAAGATAAATGGAATGTTATCCTTTAAGTCAAGCCCTATTTCCTCTGGTTTTTGCCTGTTGCCTTCCAACAGGAAACCATGTATATCAATTTTTTGTATACCTTTCCTGGCTTTTCTTCATGGAAATATAAGGAAATATGAATATATGCCATCCACTATGTTTACTATTTACATTAGAAGAATTGCTTATGCCTGAAATTTTTAAAGTTTGCACTTTCTGGTGATTTCCACTATAATCATACTTGTATCTATTAGTTTCCCACTATGAGTATTCAAAAATTAATTTATATCTCCTTACATTCTTTATCCATTTCCCTCTCAACCCAATATACCTCCCTCTCAAATGTACTCAATGGTATTTTTCTTTAGGTGTTATCACTGTACTCTTAAATATGATTATATTTATACAATTTGATTTGCCAGCTTTAAATTCTCTTTTGGCTTCTAGCTACTTAAGAAGAGACAAAAGTATATTAGTCTGTTCTCATGCTGCTAATCAAGACATATCCAAGACTGGGTAATTTATAAAGGAAAGAGATTTAATCGACTTACAGTTCCACATGGCTGGGGAGGCCTCAGAATCATGGCTGAAGGCAAATGAGGAGCAAAGTCATGTCTTACATGGTGGCAGGCAAGAGAGTTTAGAGGGTTTGTGCAGAGGAACTCCCATTTTATATAAAATCATGAGATCTCATGAGGCATATTCACTACCACAAGGAACAGTATGGGGAAAACTGCCCTCATGATTCAATTATCTCCACCTGGGCCTGCCCTTGACACATGGGGATTATTGCAATTCAAGGAGAGATTTGGGTGGGGACACAGCCAAACCATATCAAGAAGCATATTTACTTTATATGTAGCCTCCCAGGTCTTCTCTCACTCTTCATTTTGTTAGTTGTTTTATTTCCATGTCATCAAGCCATCTTGTATTTTCATACTCTTCTGGTACCCTTATCCCCCATTTTTTTTTAAGTTTTAGATGTAGCAAAATCTATCCATTGCTCACCATCATTTTTTTAAACCAAACTTTCCACAGTTATTTCTTAGTTGGGCAGAATTCTGAAAACCCTTTCTTCAAGTAGAGAAGAAGTTTTCTCTGTATTTTTCCATTTTATACTGTTTCTCCATAGTTTTAATAAACGGCTTTTTATATTTTATATGCCTAAAGGATAGCTTGCCCCGATAAAAAATCCTTGGCTCAGAATCCTTTTACCTATAATTTCTTAGGTGCTAGTTCACTGCCTTATGGCACTGGATATTGTGGTAGAGAGGAGTCTGAGGTTAGCTGCATCATATGGAACTTTGTTTTCATAAAAGTGACTTAATTTTTTGTCCCATATCTGGAGAGTCTTCCATTATTTTTAACATCCAGTAACTTCACTAGTATGCGTTATGAAGTTGACTGTTCTGGTCAACTTTCCCTGGGATGAAGTGTAGGCTCAAAGCTTCTCTATTTTCAGAAAAACTTCTTGAATTATATTTTAAAATATTTGTCTTTGTTGCAAGCTTTTAAGAAATCCAAATATAAGCCATGTATGGTGGTGCACACCTGTAGCCCCAGCTACTCAAGAGGTTCAGGCATGAAGGTTGCTTGAGTTTGGGAGTTCAAGAATGTAGTGTGCTCTGATGGCACCTGTGAATAACCACTGCACTCCAGCCTGGGCCACATAGTGAAACCTCCCCGGCAAAAAAAACTAAACAAAACAGAACAAAAAAAAACACAAAACAAAAAACAGAAAAACAAGAATGAATATATTGATTACCTTTTCCTGTTTCCTCTATGTCTTTCTAGTGCTTTATTTATATTTTATTTATTTATTTCTCATTTCTATCAACTTTGTTCTTCATATGGTAGCCACGACATCTATTCTCCTAGTACCTTTCCCAATAATCTTCATATTCTCTAATCCTTTCACTTTTCTTCTCTTTTCCTGAGTTTGGTCAGCTCATGTTTCACATCCCTGTATTGTGCCACCATTTTCCCTCTGAGCTCTTATTTTTCTGCTTTGTGGTATTCTTCTCACAGCGATTGCTTCATAACTCATTTTAATGGTGGGATCTTTGGTTAAATCTTCAGCAACAATTTGGCAATATTTTTCTGGTTCCTTCCTCCCTGTTGGAAAGTTTTATTGCTTTTGTACACATTTTAACTGTACTTTTGTGTGGGCTCAGTGCCACTGTTCTTTTATGATTCAAAGTTAAATAGATTAGATTTTTCCTGACCAGCTATTTGCAGGAGTTTTCCATGGTAGGTGGGACAGGGGACATATGGGGCACAGAAAAGGACTTACAGCTTCAAGGTTTCTATCTTCTGTTGCCAGAGAAATAGACTATTCACTGAAAGTATGACACTTCTGTGTGCTTCTCCACATGGCCTCCCAACAGGTCTCCTCCTTTTTTCCCAAATTAACTTGGTCCAGGAAGGTTTCTACCACCAGCTCTGGCCTCATAGTGGCTATTTCTATGAAGCTTATTTCATGGCTATCTCACAAAATGCTTTTTCACATCAGCTGTGCTTGCCAGCCCCTCTTGTCACTTTTCTTGGCATCTCTGTTCACTGAGGCTTCTAGATAACCTCAGTTCTGTTCTCAGTAGCTCCCATATTGGTTTTTGTACCTTAGGATTTTCCTCTATTATCAGGAAATATGTTTTTGTTGGTGCTTTCTGGGATCTCCCCACACGAAGATCCCTTAACATTTTGCCTACCATTCGCTGCTGCTCTGGCCAGTGCCCTTACAGTTCTGCCCCATGCCTGGCAGCTCTCTATCCTCTTGTTCCACTTTAAATGGAATGTTTGTGCCTTGTTGAAAGCACTTTCACCCACCTCATTATTTGTTTCTAATGTTTCCTGCAGGGAGAGGGGGATATTCTGATTTAAATTCTAGCCATTATACACTAGGATGATTTTTGTATACACTAGGATGATTTTTGTATACACTAGGATGATTTTTGTTAGTTTTTTAAAAAAATTTGTTATTTCTTAAAATGAAAATTGAAAAAAGTGAAAACACAGAAAGGAAAAAGGGAATGAAAAGCCAGGAAAAAGATATTGAAAAGAAATATTAAAAAGTAAGTTCTTAATTATACACCAACGAATTCAATAAACTAGAAAAAAATTGATAAATTCCTTGAAACAGGTAACCTACCATGATTGAATCATGGATAAAAAGAAAATCTGAACAGTCCAATAACAGGTAAGGAGACTGAATAAGATGTCTTCCATCAATGAAAAGCCAAGGACTTCATGGCTTCACTGATGAGTTCTACCAAACATTTGAAGAATTGTCACCAGTCCTTGAAGAGGGGGGGAATACTTTGAAATTCATTTTATTAAGCCAGCATTACTCTGATACTAAAGCCGTTTGAGGACTCCATAAGAAAAAAAAAATTACAGGGTAGTATCCCTGAAGAGCATTGATTAAAAAAATCCTCAAGAAAATGCTAGCAAATTAAATTTAACAGCACATTAAAAACATGTTATGTTCAAGTGGGATTTATTCCTAGGATGCAAGGATAGTTCAACACACACAAATCAACAAATGTGATATACTATGTAAACAAAAAGGACAGAAAAAAATTATATGATCATCTCAACAGATGCAGAAAAAGCTTTTGACAAAATTCAGTATCCTTTCATGATAGAAACTGAGTGAAGCTTAACATAATAAAGGCCATATATGACAAGCCCACAGGTAATATCATAGTCAATGGCTTTTCCTCTTAAGATTAAGAACATGACAAAGATGCTTCTCTCACCACTCATTCAACATAGTACTGGAAGTCCTAACCAGAGCAGTTAAGCAAGAGAAAGAAATAAAAGGCACCAAACTGAACAGGAAGGACTAAAGTTGTCATTGTTTGTAAAGGTCATGATCTTATATATAGAAAACCCTAAAGTTCCATCAAAAAACCATTAGAACTAATGAATGATTTCAGTAAAATCAAAGTATATAAAATTAACATAAAAATTGTCATATGTCTATAAAATAACAAAAAACCTACCCCCCAAAATTAAGAAAACAATGTTATTTACAAGAGCATCAAAAAGAATAACATTCTTGGTAATATGTTTAACCAAGGAAGTGAAAGATCTATGTACTAAAAATTATAACACACTTATAAAAAAGGTGGTATGTAATGCAAATATATGGAGAGGTATCTTAGGTTTATTGATTGGAATAATTAATATTGTCAAAATGTCCATACTATTCAAAGCAATTTATAGATTCAGTATAATCCCTACTAAAAGTTTCAATGACATTTTCCACAAAAATAGAAAAAACAATTCTAACATTTTTATAGAACCACAAAATATTCTGAATAACCAAAGCAGTCTTAAGCAAAAAGAATAAAAAAGCTTAAGGTATCACACCAATTGTTTTCAAAATATACTACAAAGCTAGTAATCATGACAACATGGTACTACCATAAAAATAGACATGAAGACTAATGGAACAGAATAACAGAGTCCAAAAATAAATCCATGCATTTATGGTCAGTTGGTCTATGATAAATGTGTCAAAAATATACAATGGGGAAAAACAGTCTCTTCAACAAATGCTGCTGGAAAAACTGGATATTCATATGTAGAAGAATGAAACTGAATCCTATCATATATCACATAATGAAGTAAACTTAAAATGTATTAAAGACTTAAAAGTAAGACCTGAATCTGTAAAAATACTAGCAGAAAATACAGAAAAAAATCTTGATACTGGTCTGGCTAATGATTTCTTTTGATATGACCCCAAAACCACAGACAATAAAAGCCAAAATATACAAATGGGACTGCATGACACTAAATACTTCTGCATAGCAAAGGAAACCAGAGTAAAGAGACAACCTATGGAATAGGGAGAAATATTTGCAAACCATAAGCTGATAAGGGATTCATATTCAAAACATATTGGGAACAAAAACTACTCAATAGCAAGAAAATATATTTCTGATCAAAAAAATGGGTAAAGGATCTGAATAGGTATTTCTTCAAACAAAACATACAAATGCCAACTGGAGGACAAAAAGATGTTCAGCACCACCAGTCATCAGGAAAATGCAAATTGAACTAGAAGGAGATATAGCTTCATTTCTGTTACAATGGCTATTATCAGAAAGACATAAGAGTTGAAAGAATGTCGAGAAAAGGAAGCCCTCCTACACTGTTGGTGGGAATGTAAATTAGTATAGCCATTATGGAAAACATTATGTAGGTTCCTCAAAAAGTGAAAATAGAACTACCATGTGATTCAGCAATCCTATTTCTGAGTATATATGTGAAGAAAATGAGATCAATACCTTTAAGAGATAGCTTTATGCCCATGTTAATTGCAGCATTATTCACAATAACCCAGACATGGGATCAGTCTAAATGCCCATTGATGAATACATGAATAATGTAAATGTCACACACACACACACACACACACACACACACACACACACACATATGGAATATCAGCATTTAAAAAGAAGGAAATCCAGTTATTTGCAGCAACATGGATAAACCTGAGGAAAGAATTATGCTGAGTGAAATAAGCCATGTGCAGAAAGACAAATATTGCAAGATCTCATCTATATGTGGGATCTAAAATAGTCAAACTCATGGAAGCAGAGAGTAGAATAGTGTCTTCCAGGGATTGGGAGGTGGGGGTGATGGAGAGATGTTGATCAAAGGGTATAAAGTTTCAGTTAGGCAGGGTGAATACATTCATTTAACATACAGCATGGTGACTAAGTTAATAATACTGTATTACATGCTTAATATTTTCTAAGAGAGTGGGTCTTACATGTTCTCACCAAACATACACACACAAAGATAACTATATGAAGTAATGGGTATGTTAATTGGCTTGATTGTGCTAAACATTTCTCTCTCTCTGTCTTTCTCTCTGTGTGTGTGTATGTATGTGTGTGTATATATATATATATATATATATATATATATATATACACACATATATATACACATATATATATATATCAGAACACCATGCTGTGCATGATAAATATATCCACTTTTTATTTGTCAACTATGCCTCAATAAAGTTGCAAGAAAAAGAAGTTTTGCAAGATGCAAAAGACTGTAGTGTCAATACTACATATCCTCCAAAACAGAAAGGAAGAGAGAATAGGGTAACAAACAAGGGAATGCCAAGATGATGAGAAACACTGATTTTCAGATGAAGGATAAATGAGATTAGAAATTAATGCTAGATAAACTGGAATTTCTCTACATGGTGAAGATAAAAATCATTCCTTGAAAGTTAGAGATCTGGAGGTAGCAGTGAGTACTACAAAAGAAATTTGCAATAACCTGCTACGTGATATTAAAGAAGGAGTTAGAAAATAATAAATAAAATTTTCTCTAGGCAGTCTAATTGAGTTTGGATACATAATTTAGGGGACAACAGAAAACAAATGTTCTAGGCCAAGTGTGGTGGCTCACACCTGTAATCTTAGAACTTTGAGAGACCAAAGGCCAGGAGGATCCCTTGAGCACAGGAGTTTGAGACCAGCCTGGGCAACATAGTGAAACCTTATCTCTATAAAAAATTTTAAAAATTAACTCGGCCTGGTGGTACGTGCTTCTACTCCCAGCTACTTGGAGGCTGAGAAAGAGAGGTGCTTGAGCCCAGGAAATCGAGGCTGCGTGAGCTGTGAGTGCATCACTGCATTACACATTGCACCCTGGGTGACACAGTGAGACCCTGTCTCAAAAAATTTTTTTTTCCTTGATTTTTCTCCTCATGCTCAGCAGCTGGGAGTTAACACATCCAGGGGCAAAAGAAAGGATGAATGGGTCAGGATTTTGGAATTTGTGTAATGGAAATGGCAGAAGTTCATGGGGTGGAAAGTTTCCACAATGCTCATAAAGATGATGCTGAAATGGTAACTATGAGATCTGTGACTGTCTTAGAATGTGAGCTTTAACCTAAAGCATGCTCTATTAACCACAAGTCATTCACAATTCTGTTCACATGTACCCACAGAATTGTAAAGAAAGCTTTATACAATGTAAGGACAGATGAATTTCCCGGGCTATTTTTTGTAGTTGTAACCATCCACATGAATATTATCTAAAGTCTAAAATTCTTCATAAACTATCATGTCCACAATATTCAATTCATTATTTAGTCAAGTACTCTGATTTATCTAAATATGAAAATATTTTCAGGTATATAAAACCCAGTGAAAACATCTTAGATTAAAAAAAACAAACCCCACTTCATTAGAAAAGCATATCTTAGCCTTTTGTAATTTAATAATTCAATCTCAATTAATATGAATAAAGCCAAAGTTTTCTATGTCATTGAATTTTGTTTGTATTTCAAGTTTAGATTGTGTTGGGAGTATGTGAGTTCTATGTTAACATGCATGTGTGTTTATATCAGAAATTTCTTCTTTTTCTTAATTATCATTTTGTTTATTTCAGAAAAGTATTGAGGTCTTTAATAATGAACTCTCTCATTCTCTTGGTTTTTTTTCTGAGGTTTTACAAGTTTTATTTCTTTTCTATAATTTTTTATTATACTTTAAGTTCTGGGGTGCATGTGCATAACGTGCAGATTCGATACATAGTTACACACATGCCTTGGTGGTTTGCTGCCTCTATCACACTGTAAAGTAGCCTTTTTTTCATTCACAAAAGTGCGCAAACCTTCATTCAATAATATATATCTCACATAAACTGTGATGAACGCTTTAGCTTTGTGGTCCTAAAATATCCCAATGAAACAAAGCTATGTCAACATATGCCTAAATCAAACTAACTTTGGGCATGTGTAAGTAGAATATGTTAAAAGGAAGCAGAACAGACATTTTAAAACCGACAAAATCCTGGAGGAAAAAAGCTTCTGACCAAAGCAGAAAATATTAGCAGGTGCTGCATCTTCAGTAGGTACAAAGCTGGAATTCCGGTCTTAAGGGTATAATCAAACTCAAGCTCTTGAATCACTGGACTCAGTTATTTAAAGAAGTGGCATAAGTACTCATAATACTTTACTTGTTCTGAAACTGAGAGAAATTATCCCTATTTGCTATTTCCTTGACTTAATTGTGTCATGATCCAGGTTCAGGGGAAGAGCTCTAATCATTAACTACTTACTCACTTCTAATTTTAAGTAACTCTGACATATTGAAGCAAGAGTTCAAATCCATCTTTTCCCAAATGAGTGTCACTTCTATGACAAATTTTCATATCACAAGGTCTGCTTCTACTCATATTGACTTATTAGTGCACAGAAAAGTTTTCAAAAAATATCAGCCTTTGGTTCTTAAGGGAGACTTTAAAGAAAACCTTGTAATAGATGCTTGACAAATAATAGACACATAAGCACAGAAAAAAGACAAGACACTGACTCCTGGCTCTTTTGATTTTTGTTTGTTATTGCTGTCTTCTTTTAAACCTAGCTAGAAAACTCTTAAAGATGGCAAAGGATTCTGATTTAAATTTTAGAGCACATAACTTTTTCCTATTCTTTACAAGTTAATATTTCTGCAAATACTTATGTAGAAAATTATCTAGCATTTTTTAAGTGAGGAGGGAGATGTAGCAAAGGTGATAGGATTAAAAAGAAATCAGTAATATTTTATAGTTGCTTAAGAAAACAAAGGAAATCAAATCAACAGTAATTTCTGCCTCTCAGAGAGGCAATTTAGCAGCTTGACTATACGGGAAATTGCGGGTTTAGGGGGAAATATTTTAGATTCAAACATTAGAGGAAAATTACCCAGGGTGCTCTTTAGAACATGTTATACACTATTTTACACAGCACTGCATAGTTTAAAATAGAGATTGTTAAGTACAAAAAGCTACAGAGCCTCTACAGGAGAAAGTGGGACAGAGAAATCATACTTAATACATAAGGTGTGGAGAAAGAAAGAATCTGGACGTGTTTATCAAGTAATTATTCATGTACCCACTTTCTTCTTTCTCTTTACTTCTCATCCAGTTGAGATTGCTTTTACATACTCATGAGCCACAGTAAATATCTGTTCAATAAATGAATGCCTTAATCAAAACCACCAGCCCTTCTACAATGCAAAGAAATAATTTTCAAAAATGGAAGAAGAGAGGTGTAACAAGGAAGATGTTATATCAGTGTATCACCTGAACATGGTAGTTACAAGTATAGACTCTGAAGTTAGGACCTACCTAGGTTCAAATACTGATTTTACCAAATCTTTCTCTGTCACTAGGCAAGTCCTAAAAGCTTTTTTTAACCTTGATTTCCTCATCTGCATAATGGGGGTAACAATACCATATACTTTATCCAGCTGTTATAAATGCTTAATATTATTATCCTTTAAGTTCTGGAGTACATGTGCAGGATGTACAGGTTTGTTACATAGGTATACATGTACCTTGGTGGTTTGTTGCACCCATCCCCCCCATCATCTACATTGGGTGTTTCTCCTAATGTTAGCCCTCCCCAATCCCCCCCCACCAACTGCTACCCCTCCCCTAGCCCCCCACCCCCCCAACAGGCACTGGTGTGTGATGTTCCCCTCCCTGTGTCCACGTGTTCTCATTGTTCAACACCCATTTTTGAATGAGACCATGCAGTATTTGTTTTTTTGTTCTTGTGTCAGTTTGCTGAGAATGATGGTTTCCAGCTTCATCCATGTTCCTGCAAAGGACATGAACTCATCCTTTTTATGGCTGCATAGTATTCCATGGTATATATGTGCCACATTTCCTTGCCCAGTCTATCATCAATGGGCATTTGGGTTGGTTCCAGGTCATTGCTATTGTAAACAGTGCTGCAATGAATATATGTGTGCATGTGTCTTTATAACAGAACAATTTATAATCCTTTGGGTATATACCCAGTAATGGGTTTGCTGGGTCAAATGGTATTTCTAGTTCTAGATCCTTGAGGAATCACCACACCGTCTTCCACAATGGTTGAACTAATTTACACTCCCACCAACAGTGTAAAAGTGTTCCTATTTCTCCACATCCTCTCCAGCATCTGTTGTCTCTAGATTTTTTAATGATTGTGATTCTAATTGGTGTGAGATGGCATCTCAATGTGGTTTTGATTTGCATTTCTCTAATGAACAGTGATTATGAGCTTTTTTTCATATGTTTGTTGGCTGCATAAATGTCTTCTTTTGAAAAGTGTCTGTTCATATCCTTCATCCACTTTTTGATGGGGTTGTATTTTTTTTCTTGTAAATTTGTTTGAGTGCTTTGTAGATTGGATATTAGCCCTTTGTCAGATGGTAGATTGCAAATTTTTTCTCCCATACTGTTGGTTGCAGGTTAACTCTAATGATAGTTTCTTTTGCTGTGCAGAAGTTTACCTAGATCTCATTTTTCTCTTTTGGCTTTTGTTGCTATTGCTTTTTGTGTTTTAGTCATGAAGTTCTTGCCTATGACTAAGATCAGAGGAGAATTGAAGGAGATAGAGACACAAAAAACCCTTCAAAAAACCAATACATTCAGGAGCTGGTTTTTTCAAAAGATCAACAAAATAGATAGACCACTAGCCAACTTAATACAAAAAAGAGAGAAGAATCAAATAGATGCAATAAAAAATGATAAAGGGGTTATTACCACTGATCCCATAGAAATACAAACTACCATCAGAGATTACTACAAACACCTCTATGCAAATAAACTGGTACATCTAGAAAAAATGGATAAATTCCTGGACACATATGCCCTCCCAAGACTAAACCAGGAAAAAGTTGAATCCATGAATGGACCAATAACAAGGTCTGAAATTGAGGCAGCAATTAATAGCCTACCAAACAAAAAAATTCCAGGACCAGACGGGTTCACAGCTGAATTCTACCAGAGGTGCAAAGAGGAACTGGTACTATTCCTTCTAAAACTATTCCAAACAATACAAAAAGAGGGAATCCTAACTCATTCTAAGAGATGAACATCATCCTGATACCACAACCTGGAAGAGACACAACTAAAAAAGAAAATTTCAGGCCAATATCCATGACAAACATTGATGTGACAATCCTCAATAAAATACTGGCAAACCAAATCCAACAGCACATCAAAAAGCTTATGCCTCACTATCAAGTCAGTTTCATTCCTGGTATGCAAGGCTAGTTCAACATATGCAAATCTATAAATGTAATCCATCACATAAACAGAACCAAAGACAAAAGCCACATAATTATCTCAGTAGATGCAGAGAAGGCCTTTGACAAAATTCAACAGCCCTTTATGCTAAAAACTCTCAATAAACTAGGTATCGATGGAATGTATCTCAAAATAGTAAGAGCTATTTATGACAAACACACAGCCAATATCATACTGAATGGGCAAAAGTTGAAAGCATTCCCTTTGAAAACTGGCACAAAACAAGAATGCCCTCTCTCACCACTCCTATTCAACATAGTATTGGAAGTTCTGGCCAGGGCAATAGGGCAAGAAAAAAAAAATGAAGTGTATTCAATTAGGAAAAGAGAAAATCAAATTGTCTCTGTTTGCAGATAACATGATTGTATATTTAGAAGACCCCATCGTCTCAGACCAAAATCTCCTTAAGATGATAAACAACTTCAGCAAAGTCTCAGGATACAAAATCAATGTGCAAAAATCACAAGCATTCCTATACACCAATAACAGACAAACAGAGAGCCAAATCATGAGTGAACTCCCATTCACAATCACTACAAAGAGAATAAAATACATAGGAATGTAACTAACAAGGGATGTGAAGGGTCTCTTCAGGGAGATCTACAAACCACTGCTCAAGGAAATAAGAGAGGACATAAGTCATGTTTTAAGTACTTAGCAAAATATTGACATATAATAATGACAAAAATAAATATTAGCTTTCCTGATTACATTATTGACAAAACCTTATGGTGGAATAAGCCATCTTACATTAGGTTCAGCACCTCATACCTCATTAATTCAAAATCACGTGAATTCTGCAATACCTCATCAATTTGTACCTCTTCCAGGAGATAAATAATAAAAATATGTGAGCAAAATAAATGATAAATATAGAAGTACCTTTACATGTTCCATGTTGCTTAAAAGTTTGTGGAAGAGATCCAAGATGGCCGATTAGCAGCAGCTCAGGATTGTAGCTCCCACTGAAAGTGCAGAGAGTGAGTGGATGCCACATTTTCAGACGATTGTTATTGCCCACGGACCAGGAGATTCCCGGCAGAGGAGCCCCACGGGTCGCCAGCGTGACTCTTTTGGCCGGTGCGGCCATTTTGGAGGCGCCCCAGCAGCCCTTTTATTTGGCGTTGGAGCTCCGGGAAGGCAGAGTCTCCCATTCAGCTGATTGAAAAGCGGACTGAAGCAGGAAACCAGACCAGGAGATTCTCGGGCAGAAAATCGCCTCGAATCTTAAAGCCTCTGTTTCAGCCGGCCTAGTGGGTCGCCGCAGGGGAAGGCTGGCCCCCCCCACCCACCCACACACACACACACACACACACACACACACACACACACACACACACACACACACACACAACAGCAATTGGAACTGCTGGGGATTGAGAGTTTCACAGCAAGTACAGCTGAATCCAGGAAGGTCCAGCTCTGTGGGGGAGGGGCATCCGCCGAAGAAAAACTAAGAAACAGAAAAAACTTTACCACCAACAAGCTGGACGTCCACTCAGAGGCCTAATCCTGAAAGTCAGCAATTACACAGACGACAGGTGGATAAATCCACAAAGATGAGAAGAAACGAGCCCCAAAAGACTGAAAACACCCAAAATCAGAATGCCTCTCCTCCTACAGAGGATTGCAGTTCCTCATTACCAATTGAACAAGGCCTGATGGAGAATGAATGTGAGGAATTGATAGAATCAGCCTTCAGAAGGTGGATAACAAGAAACTTCTGTGAGCTAAAAGAACATATTCTAACCCAATGCAAAGAAACTAAGAACCTTGAAAAAGGTTTGACGAAATGCTAACGAGAATAGACAATTTAAAGAGGAATATAAGTGAATTAATGGAGCTGAAAAACACAATACGAGAACTTTGCGAAGTATGCACAAGTTTTAACAGTCGAATTGATTAAGCAGAAGAAAGGATATCAGAGTTCGAAGACCAACTTAGCGAAATAAAACAAGAAGACAAGATTAGAGAAAAAAGGGTAAACAGGAATGAGCAAAGTCTCCAAGAAATATGGGACTATGTGAAAAGACCTAATCTACGTTTGATAGGTGTACCTGAATGTGATGAAGAGAATGAATCCAAGCTGGAAAATATTCTTCAGGATGTTATCCAGGAAAACTTTCCCAACCTAGCAAGGCAGGACAATACTCAACTCCAGGTAATACAGAGAACACCGCAAAGATATTCCTCAAAAAGAGCAACCCCAAGGCACATAATCATTAGATTCACCAGGGCTGAAATGAAGGAGAAAATACTAAGGGCAGCCAGACAGAAAGGTCAGGTTACCCACAAGGGGAAGCCTATCAGACTCACAGCAGATCTCTCAGCAGAAACCCTACAAGCCAGAAGAGAGTAGGGGCCAATGTTCAACATCCTTAAAGAAAAGAACTTTCAACCCAGAATTTCATATCCAGCCAAACTATGTTTCATAAGTGAAGGAAAAATAAAATTTTTTACAAACAAGCAAGTACTCAGAGATTTCATTACCACCAGGCCTGCTTTACAAGAGCTTCTGAAAGAAGCACTATATACAGAAAGGAACAACCAGTATCAGCCATTCCAAGAATCCCATTGGTAAGCTGCATCCAGACCCATCTCACATGTAAGGATATACAGAGACTCAAGATTTGCCAACCAAATGGAGAGCAAAAAAAACAAAAAAAAAACAACAAACAAACAAACAAAAAAAGCAGGAGTTGCAATTCTTGTCTCTGATAAAATAGACTTTAAAGTAATAGAAACCAAAAGAGATAAGAAGGACATTGTATAATGGTAGAGGTATACAATGTAATGGGGAAGAGCTAAGGATCCTAAGTCTAAGCGTACCCATTACAGGAGCACCCAGATACATAGGGCAACTTCTTGGTGACTTACAAAGAGACTTGGACTCCCACACAATAATAGTGGGAGACTTTAACACTACATTGTCAATATTGGACAGATCAATGAGACAGAAGGTTAACAAGGATACCCTGGGACTTGAACTTAGACCTCGAACAAGTAAACTTTAATAAACATTTACAGAACTCTCTACTCTAAATCCACAAAACATATATTTTCTTCAGTAACACATCACATCTATTCTAAAAATGACCACATGGTTGGAAGTAAATCACTCCCTAGCAATGTATAGCATTTCATAGGTTTAAATGAAATATTGGTTGGCTGTTTGTTTGTTATTTTCCTCCCCTATTCCTCTCCTGTCTCCATTGTATAACACAATTATTAGTATAAAAGAGCTTTTCAATACCTATTTTTAGATTGCATTCTAGCCTGGGGCAATAGAGCAAGATTCCTGTCTCTCTCTCCTTCTTTTTCTTCTTTTTCCCTTTCATTCTCTTTTTTTCCTTCTTTCTCTCTTTCTTTCTTTCTTTTCTTTTTCTTTAAAAAAAAAAAAAAGAAATGCAACATCTTTGAAAACCACTTTAGAACACCGTGTTGCCTCTTCGCATTTTTTTCCACATAGTAATGAATGTAAATGTGACAGGGAAAGGAGGTTTGCACAGGTGCTTGAAAGAGGAGTGGGCAGCGGGGACAAATGTTGCCTGTCTCAAATACTGATTCTTCCCTCAGTCCTCCTAAAGGAGCTGTTTCCACTGTAAGTTTAGATTCAAACAACACCACTGAGGGGCCCTGCTGACTGAGTGTGACAAGGAGTTGCGGAGGGCAGCATCTTCCTCCCCCACCTGGAGGTACACGGAGTGGCTTTGGTACAATGAGAACTCACAGGCTCAGGCCACTGGGATAGCTGGAAGAGCACAGCCAATGCTCTGGGGGCAGTGCCAACACTCCCCCAGAGGTTCTGGAAACAGCAGCTGAGGTGGGGTTCTGGCCTCGGAGCAGGAGACAAAGACACTAGGAGTCTGGGAGTAAGACCATTAAAGTCATCTCTAGAAACATCTCAGTGAGCTAGAAGGGGGCATAGATGTTTCATGGAATGAGAAGCAAGGGCAATGAAATATACATTGCTCATTGCCTGAACTCATTGTACCCACTGAGTGGTGGAGGATGGGAATCTGGTTATTTAGAACAAGCTAGCTACAGGTCTTTCTGCCGATATCATAGCCACTAGCCACATGTGGTTACAGAGCACTGGAAAAGGTCAGTGCGAATGGGGGATGTGCTGTAAGTGCAAAAAAAAAAAAAAGTTTGTGAAAGTACAGATTATTTGGGGACCCCTGGCCACTTAGAGTAAAACAACCATGGGAAAAGGAGTTAGACTAATGAACATCTGGGAATTCACTGAAGGAGGCACCATGGTTCTGATGATAGTGGCCTGTTGAACTTGGGAAGGGAAACTCTTGAGTATTAATGATAGCTGAGATTACACGTCAGACGACATTAAGTAAAAAGAGGAAAGTAAAAAAAAGTCTTCTTTGTCTTAGGCAACTGAAGCCTAGTTGGGTGAATGAAGGTGGAAGGGTAGATATAAAATGATAAGTTTGGGTCCAGCTTCTTCCATCTACTGCCTCTGATTTAGCTTGTTCTTATTACAATCAAAAGTTACTTTAAAGTTCCATCTCCGCCACTAGCCTGTGAAAGCTAGTCAGCTCAGTGGGAATAGAAATGCAAGACCTCACTTTTCCTATCAGACCTAGATATTGCAACTCCTGTGGAATGTTGATATTGATATAAGATTAGTGGTATGTGAGGAGATCCATCCTATGGAAACCACACGCTGATGGAATGCAAGGAAATCACTCTTGCAGGTCCAGAACATGCCACTAACTTAGCATGGGGTTTATTTCTATAGGAAACCAGCCTTTTGAGCTTGCAAAAATTACCCAGACAAAATGCCTCCCCAGCAGTTGACCAACATAAAAGACATACAACTTTGGGTATAATGCTGCAATGAGATACCCAATTATTTCTATCTCACTACCTTCCTGTAGATGCAGAATGGTGCATGTTATGGACTGAAGATTTCAGTCACCCCCCAAAATTATGTGTTGAAGCCCCAACCTCCATGTGACTGTATTTGTAGAGATAGGGTCTGTGAGGGAGTGATAAAGGTTAAATTAAGTCATTAGGAACATGTTCTGATCCAATAAAGCTGGTGTCCTATAAAAAGAGAAAAGAGACACCAGAGTTAGCTCTTTCTCTGCAGCATGTGAGGACACTGCAAGAAAGTGGCTGTCTGCAAGCCAGGAAAAGATCCCTCACCAGGAACCGAATCAGTTGGCACTTTGATCTTGAATTATCAGTCTCTAGAACTGTGGGAAATACATTCCTGTAGTTTTAGCCACCCAGTCTGTGGTATTCTGTTATGGTGACCCATGCTGACTCAGACACTAAAGGAGTGAGAAGATAGATCTGGGTTCAAATTCTGAGTTTATAATTTAAAAGCCCTATGACCTTGGAAAAGACACATAAACCTTCTATTATCTTTTTCTTCATCTGTAAAATCGGGCTCATAATCTCTTTTTTATAAGGTCTTGAAAACATCAGCTAAGATAATGTTTGTAAAACACATGGTCAGAGGAGACAATTGTTTATTTCTTCATGTTTCTACCAAAAACCACCTCTCACACATCTATCTGACAGTGGAAGCAGGACAATGAATGAGCAAGACACAGTCCATGTACATAGGGAGCTCATTCTGTACTTTGGGCAGAAATATTGGTTCTTTGCATTAATCCTGAAATAATTTTATGAATGGGCCTCATGTGATGAGCGAACTCCTAGAAATTGTATGCAACATTTTACATGTATGAGAACTTTGCTGGGAAAGAGACCAGCCCTTTCATTCAAGTCTCAAAAATGAGTGTGGCCCCTAAAATCTGAGGAACCAACCACTGTCTAACCTATTAAATGTGGGTAATAATGTTATCGAGCTCAGAGAGAAATTATAATCAGCTAAGATAGCTTATGTAACTCTTCTTTTGTGTCCTTAACATCCAAAAAGGAGTGCATTATTTCATTGCCCAAAGAATCTGCTCTTCCTGGAAACCAATTAGGAATAGACTCTGTGCCCAGGAAATGGTGTAAATATCACCTTTTATCATTTCCCTTGGGTCTCCATTCAATCAGTGACAAGCTCGGCTCTCACAGGCTCACAGTAAGGTAGATCTGTGCATCTGACTCCTCTTCCTTCTGCCCCAATTAAGACTGCCCTTTTCGACTTCTTTTCACAAGGTTCTTACTTCATCTCCCTATTTTTCACCTGCTATGAGAACTCTCATCTCTTGCACTGGATATTCATTTCCCCCAGAGTGGAGTTTTTTAAGCATTTTTTAATGGTGACTGGGTATATAGTAGGTGCATATATTTATGTGGTTCATGAGATATTTTGAAACGGGTATTGATACAATTTGGCTCTGTGTCCTCACCCAAGTCTCACCTTGAATTGTGATAATCCCCATGTGTCAAGGGTAGGACCATGGGGGAACCACCTTCCACCTCCATGATGTGATTATCTCCATCTGAAAATAATCAAATCATGGTGGGCATGCCCCATGACTCAATTATCTTCAGGTGGAGTTAATCAAATCATGGTGGTGATTTCCTGCCGTGCTGTTCTCTCGATAGTGAGTGAGTTCTCACAAGATCTGATGATTTTATAAGGGCCTTTCCCCTTCGCTGAGCACTCACTTCTCCTTCCTGCTGCCATGTGAAGAAGGACATCTTTGCTTCCCCTTCTGCCATGACTGTAAGTTTCCCGAGGCCTCCACAGCCATACTGAACTGTGAGTCAGTTAAACCTCTTTCTCTATAAATTACCCATTCCTGGGTATGTTTTTATCAGCACCATGAGAAGAGACTAATACAGGTATGCAATGTGAAATAATCACATCAGAGAGAATGAAGTATCCGTCCTAGAAGTATTTATCTTTTGTGTTACAAACAATCAAATTACAAACTTTTAGTTATTTTAAAATGTACAATTAAGTTATTATTGACTATGGTCACCCTGTTATGCTATCAAATGGTAGATCTTATTAATTCTTTTGAACTATGTTTTGTATTCATTAACCATCCTTACCTCCTCAACCCCAGCCCCCCCATTACCCTTCCCAGCCTCTGGTAACCATCCTTCTACTCTCTATCATCATGAGTTCAATTGTTTTTATTTTTAGATCCCACAAATAAGTGAGAACATGTGATGTTTGTCTGTGTTCGCCTGGCTTCTTGCAATTAACATAATTATCGAGTGGAGCATTTTTGAGGCAATGGATAGTTGCTCTTGCCACCATTGTCGCATCTCTCAAACACTCCTTTTAGAGATGAGGAAAAGGAGAAGTAAAATGGGAAAGAAAATCCTGTGTTTTTACATAGATTGAAAAACTTAGTAAAATGCAAAGTAAAATAGTAATCATCAACATCACTGTGGATAAGTCTCACTAAGGGCTTATTGCACTGTAGACACTGGGATAAATGTCATCTGCAGATCAGCTCATTTAATCATTATGAAAATTCTATGAGCTGAGAATATTATTATTCTCATTTTAAAAATGAGAAATGCAGGCTTACAGAGGACAGGTAATTTAAGGGGGTGGGTGGAAATGCTCCCTTGAACATAAGCAGGCAGAACAGAGTATGGAACTTGATCTCTTACTAGTCAACCAACACTATCCATTCGTATAAGTCTCAGTTATTATTTTCACGACTTTAGAACATTTACCTTTAGACTTATTTAGAACATATATAATATATATATATATATATTATTGATATATCAGGCAGATTATTATGGAATTTGGTTTGTGCATGTTAATAGTTTTAAGTGGCAAACAGAAAGATCTAATTTGAAAATGTTATGGCTGCTTTATGATTCACAACCATTTAACATTGGTCCAGTATTTCTTGTGAGAATGATAAGGATATGAGGAAAAGTACATGAGTGTCAAAGTAGTGATGGTCACCACATTCTACCAACTAGATAGAGGCAGGGTGTTGGCACTTACCATTCACTTTGTTAGGTGTGTTTGTCTTAACTGAAGACATTCAGTTGACTTGGCCTTGCTCATTTCTTTGGATTAATCAAGGATGAAAATATTGGTTTCTCCTAGCTAATCATACTATTGAGACCTGCTAAGAAATCATAGGAAAGAAAAGGCTCCATGTTATCTTGACTCTTGTCAAATTCTGAAGGGTTTGGAACCTGCCCCCTTCTGTCATTAACCTGCTTCT
Source organism: Ateles fusciceps (assembly GCA_036589455.1). NCBI lineage: Eukaryota > Metazoa > Chordata > Mammalia > Primates > Atelidae > Ateles > Ateles fusciceps. The sequence goes on along the minus strand of JAZHEH010000424.1, from coordinate 981,729 downwards.
TTCTGTGTAGAGATAGCCTACACTATGACATGGCCTTAAATCCATGAGAAAACTGAAAGGAACTGTATATGTTTTATAAACCACAGTCCCAGGAACACTGTATACACCTGATCACAGAGAAGCAAATTATTCAAGGCTCATGGGATGTGTGTGGCAGGAGGTGCTCAATGCAGCCATTAAAGGAGGAAAGGCTGGGCTGGTCATAGTTCTACAGCTGGAACTTCCTCTTGAAGGTTGCAGAATCCTTTTTCCTAGAAGGGACACATCAATCAACCACCCAAATGAAAAATAAGTGTCACTGAATGTAGATTACACTAGGGTACAGGGGAAATTCTGACTAATGAAGTGGAATTAAACACAAGAAAAATAACTTGAAGTGGATGTATCAGTTCTTTCTCTGTGTTTAGCATCACACCCACAGCGATGAGGCAAGGGTGTTTGTTAATATTGGCGGACTTCCTTAATGTTCACAGCTTAGGCAAGATATCCTCCTTATTAGCTACGGAGTGAGGAGCTTTGTCAGCCTTCCCACAGCACAGAGTAATATCAGAATTTGTCTCCGTGGTGAGAATGTCCCTTACTGAGTAGTTTTTGTGGGTGAAGTGGGGTTATTACTGTCATTATTTCTTTCTCATGGAGGGATTATCACAAACTAGGTGCCATATGGGGTGGTAACTTAGTCCCCATCCAGCCAGGGCCAAGCACGATTTTGCATGGATTGAACTGAATGGGAATTCTCCCTAGGGTAGTTCAAGCCAGCAAATAGCTTTGACGCATTTCAAGCTGACAATGTGATTTTCAACTGTCCTCCATGATGCCTCAGAGCCACTTCAGATCTTTGTCATATGCCAACCCCAGTGGGGGACAGGCTGACTTTGGTCTCTTTATTTCTTCCTTTGGGAAGCTCAAAATTCAATCCTCCTGGAATATTTTATGAGAATTCAAATCTATGTTGGCATGAGGGGGAAGGGCAAGAGACAAGGAGCAGACATTTCCATGGGTCGCCTAAATTAAATGTAGCATCTGGACCTTCAGTGTTAGAAACTTAAAACATTGGGTGTAAGATAATAAGAAATAACATCTATTAGATGCTTTTGTTGCAGACATTGTTGTAAGAATGTTATAGACGTTGTTTCATTTAACCCACAATCCCATATAGAAAGAACTATTATTGCTTCCATTATACATACAAGGTTTTGAGAGGTGGTTGGTTAAATAACCCACCTACAGTGCCATAGCTGGTAATCTGCAGAGACAGGCTTTAAATTTAGGCATTCTGTCTGGTTCCAGAGTCCACCAGACAATTTGTCTGTAAGCATCAGACATTTTGGAGGCTATATTTCTCTGAATTAATAGGAGTCCAATTTCTTACAGAGTTTTCAATTAAATAATGACTTCTCATCTGCTCTTTTCAATAAATTCGTGCCATGCAAGAAAATTCAGGGACCTTCCTGTTGAAATACTGGATCCGGCCTTAATACGAAGCTACTGCTCACATTCATTTTAAAAACAGTTCTGTTTCTCCACAGACATCACTATCTGTATTTGAGAGGCTGCCTGAAAGAGCCTTATTATTGCAGCATGCTACTGACAAGTAATGCACTATTGCCATCTATTATAATGGAGAGTTAAGTTGATTTACTGCAAAGGATAGTGAGTTAATAGGAAACATTCACTATGCAGTTGGGAACCACAGTTCATTGTTCTCCTCTGTTCAGGAGCATCTCTCAATTGCTCAGGGCAAGCAAGCCACATGCCTTGCTCTCAGGAACAGGATTTGACCAAAAGAACTCCAAAGCCCCTTAGTCCAAGATCATGAATCCTATTTACTGATGGTGAAACTCAGGAAGATGATGCAATTTTTTCACTGTTTTTCAAGCTCAATGGGAAGCATTCGTGCCCTCATTTGCCGAAGCCACACATTGAGGAAAATCTCATTCTAATATCATTAGAGCAGTGAGGCTGGGTCTAAACTCCTAGGAGCTTCACAGCATGATGGTGAAGCAGATGCATGCCTGTCCTTTCACGTTGGCACCATCACCTATTCTCCAATAAGATGCAAATAATGGTTCACTCATTTTGGAGGATTATCTATAGCATCCCGTTACCTCCCTGCCTTCTGAGCTGATCAGACAAACTTGGGGGGGGGGGCCTTGATGCCTACTTCGTTCCCTGCTGGCCTTAAATAAATTTGTGATCGGCTGATCAGTGCTTGGATTATTCACAGGAGCAGACTGCATTTTGGGCTTCCTCATTTCTGACCTGCCATGGAGCAGGCCTGGATGTGCTGCCTATCTCTGGAAAGCACTGCAAGGCAGCCAGCATCACTACCTGTTCAGTCTTTGGCCGTTTCAAGTCTGGCAAGCTGGAAAAACCCTCAAATAGTGTCAGTTCTACTAGGAAATTAACCTGGATTCTGTTGCATTTATGCTTAGCCTTTCTGGCTTGTTCTCTTTCTCCTGGGCCAGGACAACACAGCCTTCAATTCTGTATCACTCCATTCTTTCAGCTTTCCTGTATTTGTTGCTTCTCCCTTTTAAATTTATTTTTGTTTTTTAATTTTTTAAGAAATTAAATGTCAGTAGCTTTAGGGGTACCAGTGGTTTTTGGTTATATGGATGAAGTGTATGGTGGTGAAGAGAATTTAGGGCACTCTTCACTTAGTGTACCCAATAGGTAGTTTATCATCCCTCACTCCCCTTCCACTCTCCCCCATTCTGAGTGTGCAATGTCCATTATACTACTCTGTATGTCTTTGTGTCCCCAAAAGCTTAGCTCCAGCTTATTAGTGAGAACCTGCGGTACTGGGTTTTTCATTCTTACACTACTTCACATAGAATAATGGCCTCCAGTTCCATCCAGGATGCTGTAAAAGACATTAATTCATTTTTTAATATCCAAGCAGTATTTTATAGTGCATATAAATCATATTTTCTTTATCCACTCATTGGCTGACAGGCATTTAAGTTGGTTCCATATCTTTGCAATTGTGAACTGCATTACAATAAACATATGTGTGCTGTGTGCTAGTATCTTTTTGATATAGTGATTTATTTTCCTTTGGGTAGTTACCCAGCAGTGAGATTGTTGAATCTAATGGTAGATCTTCTTTTAGATCTTTGAGAAATCCTCATGGAGGTTGTGCTAATTTACATTCCCACCAACAGTGTGCATGCATTCCTTTTTCACGACGTCCACACCAATATCTACTGTTTTTTTGTTTTTTTGGTTTTTTTGGCATTTTAATAACAGTCATTCTGGCTAGAGTAAGGTGGTATTTTATTTTGATTTTAACTTGCAATTCCTTGATCATTCGGTATGGAGATTTTTTCATATGCTTTTTGGCCATTTGTGTATCTTCTTTTGAGGAATGCATATGCATATCCTTTGTCTATGTTTTAATGGGATTATTTGTCTTTTTTCCTGGCTGATTTGAGTTGACTTACAGATTCTAGATATTAGTCTTTTTTTAAATGCATAATTTGCAAATATTTTCTCTCATTCTGCAGGTTGTTTACTCTGATGATTATTTCTTTTGTTTTGCAGAGATTTTTAATTTAATTAAGTTACATTTACTTATTTTTAGTTTTGTTGTATTTATTTTTGGGGTCTTAGTGATAAATTCTCTGCCTAAGCCAATGCTGGAAGAATTTCTTCTATAATTTTTACAGTTTCAGGTCTCAGATTTAAATCTTTAATATATCTTGAGTTGGTTTTTGTGTATAGTGAGAAATAGGTATCCAGTTTCATTGTTCTGTGTGTGACTATCCAATTTTCCCATCACCATTTATTGAATGGGGCATTCTTTTCCCAATTTATGGTTTTCCATGATTTGTCAAAGAACAATTGGTTGTAATTGTTTCGTTTTATTTCTGGGCTCTCTATTCTGTTGCACTGGAATATGTGTCTACTTTTATGCCAGCACCACGCTCTTTTGGTTACTGTATCCTAGTGGTGTAATTTGAAGTCAAGTAATATGATGCCTCTGGATTTGTTCCTTTTGCTTAGGATTGCTTTAGCAATTCTGGCTCTTTTTTGGTTTCATGTGAATTTTAGAATTTTTTTTTTAATTCTGTGAAAAATGATGTCCATATTTTGATGGGAATTGTACTGAATCTGTAGAATGCTTTGGACAGTATCGTCATTTTCACAAAGTTGTTCTTCGATACATGAGCATGGGATGTACTTCCATTTGTTCGTGTCACTTTTGATATCTTTCAGCACTGTTTTGTAATCAAGGAGGTGAAAGATCTCTACGAAGATCTCTCCTTGTAGAGATCACTCACTTCCTTGATTAAGTATATTCCTAAGTATTGTTTGTATAATTGTTGTAAAAGAGGTTGAGTTCTTGATTCCATTCTCAGCATAATAATTGTTGGTTTGTAGCAGTGCTACTTATTTGAATACATTGATTTTATTATCTGATATATTACTGAATTCATTTATCAGATCTAGGAGTCCTTTGGAGAAATGTTTAGGGTTTCCTAGGTATAATCATATCATCAGCAACTGTACTTAGTTTGTCTTCCTGTTTTCCAATTTGGATGCCCTTGATTTCTTTTCTTTCCTGATTGCTCTGACTAGGACTTCCAGTACTACCTTGAATAGGCCTGGTGAAAGTGGGCATCCTTGCCTTTTTCCAATTCTTAAGGGGGAATGTTTTGAATGTTTCCCTGGTCATTTTAATGTTGGCAGTGGTTTTTCATATATGGCTTGTATTATTTTGAGTTATGTATGTTCTTTCTCTACCTAGCTTGTTGAGTAATTTTATCACAAAGGGATGCTGGTTTTTATCAAATGACGTTTCTGCATCTATTGAGATGATCATATGGTTTTTTGTCTTTTAATTCTGCTTGTGTGATGAATCACATTTATTGACTTGCTTATGTTGAACCATCCCTGCATCCCTGGTGCAAGATCCAGTTGATCATACTAAATTATTATTTGATGTACTGTTGGATTCAGTTTGCTAGTAGTTTGTTAAGGATTTTTCATCTATATTAATCAAAGATATTGATTTGTAGTTTTCTTTTTTGTCTATGTTCTTTCCTCACTTTGGTATCAGGTAATAATGGCTTTGTAGAAGGCATTAGGGAGGAGTTCTTTCTCCATAATCTTTTGGAATAGTTTCAGTAGAATTGGTACCAATCCCACTTTGAATATCTGGTAGAATTGGGCTGTAAATACATCTATCCCTGGGCTTTTTGGTTGTTGCTGGCAGATTTCTCTTATTACTGATTCAGTCTTACTCCTTGCTGTTGGTATATTCAGGATTTCTAGTTCTTCCTGATTCAAGTGAGGGAGTGATGTGTTTTTCAGAGTTTATTGATTTCCTCTAGATTTTCTGGTTTGTGTACATCGATTTGTTCATAGTAGTCTCAAATAATCTTTTGTATTTCTGTAGTGTCAGCTATAACGTCTCCATTTTTTTTTTTCTAATTTAGTTTACTTAAACCTCTCTTAGTTAATCTAGGTAGTGGTCTGTCAATTTTGTTTATTTATTTTAAAACAGCATTTTGCTTTTTGTTTCATTAATCTTTCTTTCTCTGTTTTTTGTTTTGTTTTATTGGTTACATTTGCATTTAATTCTGCTTTGATCTTTGTTATTTGTTTTCTTCTGCTAGTTTGGGGTTTTATTTGTTCTTGTTTCTCTAGTTCTTTGAGCTGTGACATTAGGGAGTCAGTTTGTGATCTTTCAGAATTAATGATGTAGGCATTTAACACTATAAATTTCCCTCTTAGTACTGCTTTTGCTGTATCTCAGAGATTTTGAGGCCTTGTGTAACTATTATTACTCATTTTGAAAAAGTTTTAAAATCTATCTTGATTTTATTGTTAACCCATAAATTATTCAGGAGCAGATTGTTTAGTTTCCATGTATTTGTATAGTTTTGAGGGCTTTTTTTGAAATTGGTTTCTAGTTTTATTCCACTGTTGTCTGAGAAGATATTTGATATAATTTCAATTTCTGAGACTTGTTTTGTGGCCTAACATATGGTCTAAATTGACAAATGTTCCTGCTGATGAAAATAATGTATATTCTTCAGTTCTTGAGTTGAATGTTCTATAAGTATCTGTTACATCCCATTTCAGTAAAGCACAGTTTTCATTCAATGTTTGTGTGTTGAATGTCTACCTTAATGATCTGTCCAGTGTGCTCAGTTGGAATGTTGTTGTATATCTCTTTCCTTATTAGTGTTAATTGATTTATGAATCTAGGAGCCCTGAAATTAGGTGCATACATATTTAGGATTATTATGTGTATGTTGATCCTTTTATCATTATATAACGACCTTCTTTGTCTATTTTACTGTTGTTTCCTTAAAGTCTTTTTTACATTATATAAGAACAGCTAGTCCTGCTTGCTTTTGGTTTCCATTTGCATATAATATATTTTTCCACTGCTTTACCTTGAGTCTGTAAGAATATGTGTTAAGTGTGTCTCCTGAAGGCAGTATGTATTTGGTTTGTGATCTTTCTTTTTTTAATTCAAGCTGCCAATTTGTATCTTTTAAGTAGAGAATTTAGACCAATCTACATTTAACTTTAATATTGAGATGTGGGGTACTGTTTCAAGTCATTGTACTGATTATTACCTAGTGAGTTTGTTTTCTTCATTGTGTTTTTGTTTTATAAGCCTGTGAATGTTATGCTTTCAGGAGTTTCCAAGCTGGTGTATATCAACCTTTTGTTTTAATATTTAGAACTTCTTTTAGCATTTCTTTTAAAGCTGGTCTAGCATTGACAAGTTCCCTCAGCATTTGCTTGTCTGAGAAAGATTTTATTCCTCCATTCTGAATTTTATATTCAGAAACTTAGTTTTTTTAGTATAAAATTTTTGGCTGAGAATTAATCTGCTTAAGGAGGCTAAAGAAAAGACCCCAGTTCCTTCTGGTTTGGAAAGTTTCTCCTGAGAAGTCTACTGTTAGTCTGAAAGGTTTTCATTTACAGGTTACCTGATGTTTTTGTCTTTTCTGGTTTGTTTTTGTCTTTGTTTTGCCTTCCATTTACAGGTTACTTGGAATGATTCTGCTGTTGTGGTTATATCCCTGCCCCCAGAAACTTATAGTCTCATGCTTTCAGAATTGTTTTCCTTCAGCCTGACTTTAGTTGGCCTAAAGACTATAGATCTTGGTGATGTCCTTTTTGCAGTGACTCTCCAGGAGTTCTTTGTGCTTCTTGTATTTGGATGTCTAAATCTCTAGCAAGAACAGTGAAGTTTCCTCCAATTATTCCCTCAAATAGGTTTTCTAACATGTTTTTTCTTCTCCCTCAAGAAAATCTGTAATTCTTAGGTTTGACCATTTTACATAATCCCACATTTCTTGGATACTTTATTTCTTTTAATCATTTTTCTTTATTTTTTTCTGATTAGGTTAAGATAAAAGTTTGGTCTTTTAGCCTTGAAATTCTTTCTTTCACTTGGGTCTAGTTTACTGTCAAAACTTTGCACTGCATTTTGCAGTTTTCTAAATGTGCCTTTCACTTTCAGAACTTTGAATTGGTTTTTCTTTAAAATAACTATCTCATTAGAAACTTTTCATTCATATGCTGAATTGCTTTTAAAATATCTGTATGTTGGTTTTCACCTTTCTCTTGTTTCTCTTTGAGTAACTTAATAATCAAACTTTTAAATTCTTTATCTGATGTTTCAAAGATTTCATCTTGGTTTGGATCTATTGTTGGAGAGTTTGTATAATTTTTGGAGGATGTTCTAGAGCCCTGTTTTTTCATATAGCCAGTATTAGTTTTCCAGTTCCTTTTCATTTGGGTAGAGTATTTTTTCTAATTATTTTGTATTAAATTTAGTTTTTAAATTTCTTGTTTTTTCCCTTGAGGTTGTAATTTTAAAGTTAATTGTTTATTGTCACATAGCTTCAGCTCTGGGTGCTTTCAGTGGTGACAACCCTGTATGAGCTCTTGGTTTTAGAGAATATGTGTGCAATGGCTTTTTCATATGCTGGTTGTAGCAGCAATGTTCTGGGTGTGTGAGCAAGTTCAATCTCCTGTCGGGCCTGCTACCACCACCTGAGTTAGCTAGACAACTTTGTGAGATCTCCTGTGAGGAAGGATCAGGAACCTAGATTTGGTGCTTCTCTGGTGATAATAAGAAACTCCCACTTCAGCCCTGAGGCCCATGGGACCCCTCTGATGGTATAACTTGTATCTGTTTCCTTATGACTCCTAAGGAGAGTGAGAGAGATTCAGTTATTTATTAGAACCCTCCAAATGTGTTTTCTATAACAATTTTGAACTTTAGAAAGTTAAAAAAATATATTAATAGTATTTTTCTGTGATGCAATATGAAGATAATTTGAACAAAATTTTTCATACAAGGAAACTTTCCTAAGGGGTGCAAAGGATACTAGTGGCTCCTGGAATGTTCAACCCCCTTATTTTCCTCATGAGTTTCTTGTCTCCACTCCATTCTTTAGATCAGCTCAACATACACTTGTGAGTTTAAACTACCAGTCAGACACTGGGCAAGGGGCTGAGATTCAAAATAAATAAGAAATAATCTTTAATCTCAGTAACCTCATGGAATTGGATATAATATATAGATTCCTCCAAAAGACTATTTCAGTGACACGATAGAAGTGTACATGGAATGGAAGGGAAATTTTCCTGGAGGAGAAAACACCTGAGCTGAAACTTGAAGGGAGGACTAGGATGAGTGAAGAGTAATGAAGCAAAGAACATAAGCAAGGGACAGATTAGTGCCTGGGTGTGAAGCCACCTGCACAAGTTTGATTTTAGTAGAGAGTAAGTGTACAGAAGGAAGTCATTCAAAATGTATTATTTATAAAGCAACTACAGTGTAGGCTAGCACCACCTCAGAAACCTGGAAGGATTCTGCTGTCGTGATTACATCCCTGTCCCCAGCAACTTAAGAGTCTGGGTGCCTGAGAGAATCATTGAATTACTTCATATACAAAGCCGAAAGACTGTGGTTGGTGCCACAGAAATCTTAAGAAAATTGTAATCCTACAGATAGAAAGCATAACAAGAGAAAAATGTTTGAACAACATTTGTATGCACATTTTACCCAGGCAACATTGTTCTCCAAGGCTCTAGCAAAGAATGTTAGCTCTAGTATTAGAAACAATGGATGGTTGTATAAAACTCCAGCTTGCAAACCTACCACATGGCTTTACTGCCTAACTTGTCTTGGGCCCACCTTGCTGGATTTGGGTTCAATTGCCAACATAAAGATGAAGCCTCTGCATGCCCTATACCTCATTGGAACTCTCACCAGGGATGTGGTAGCAGTAAAAAGCAACATAAGCATGGAGCTCTAAACTCAGTGAGAACACAGCCAGCAGGAATAAGACAAAGTTGGAAGTGTATGCTAGGGCTGCACAAGGCCCATCTCTCTGTCTGCAACCAGCAGAGAAAATACTCAGTCAATTTAGCATTATGATCATTATTCTCCCCATAAAGGAAAGGACAACTGCCTCTTCTAATGAAATAGTCTTTTCTTCCTGCTTGAATCAGCTGATTGTACTCTCTTTTAGGATTATATCGTAATGATCATATAATCTAATACAGTAAAAAGGAAATCAGCAAAAATATCTTAATGAACAAGCGTTATTACCCAAGCCACTTAAAGAAAATTTTATCTACTCTGTCTTTCACAGATCTGGGATTTTATCTATATGAAGGGGAAATACTGTTACAGAATTCTGAAGTAAGCAAACATTTCTGATAAATAATAAAATGTATGCTTTGATAAATTATCTTCAGTTTTTGTGCACAAAACTTTGTAGCATTAGGTCACTTAGCCTCTTCTAAGAGGGCTCCTCAGAAATACCAGTTCATAGGGAATTTTCCCTCTACTCTATTTCTAGAGTAAATGTCTATGTTTCAATTTGGCTGTTAATCACATGAGATCTATAACATCCCTGTATTATGTATTGAATTGTTATTTATCTATTGTATTGGCATTCAACATTTTATGGTTTTTATGAGGTGGCTCAGCATAGAAGAAAATATGTGAGTTTTAGGGAAAGAGAACCTGGATTGCTCATTTTATAGTGAGGAGGACTGGTACAATTACATAACGATTCTGAGTCTTGGTTTCCTTTTCATGAAAATAGGAAAAGTGGTACCCATTTTGTGTGGTTATTATGAGAATGAAGTAAGATATATTTATAGTATCTAGCATGATAATAGGTGCTTATTAAACTATTACTACCATTAAAGGTTCTTGTTATTCTGGCTTGGGGAAAGCTCTTTGCCATGTGAGAAGTTCAACTACTCTGAGACTGCCATGCTGTGAAGTAGCTCACATGGAAAGGCTGCACACAGAGAGAGTGGGAGCAAGAGACAAGTCCAGTCATCCTCAACTATTCCAGACATCTCAGCCCAGGCACCACAACAAAAGGGAAAAACCTCTCACTACAACTGTGGGAGAGGCTCCAAGCAAAACCAGCTAGGTGGGCCAGTCAACTCCCAGAACCGTGAGAAATAATAATGAGTTGTGTTAAGCAACAAAAAAGATTATTATTTCCTTTAAGCAAGTATTATTCATTGCATATTTTGTCTTTCTCAAGATTTAGCTTTCTACATTATGCTAAATCACTATTAAGAGGTAGACGAACTACTTTCTCACTTTATGTCTTTACTACACTAAACTAGTGATACACCATGTCCATAAGTCTCTGTAAAGATTCATTAATCTTGAAGCACTTGTCTGTTTCTCCATGCATTTTCACAAATGGGCTCTCTTTTTCCAAATGTGTATAGAGGGGTAATCATATACCTACACAGATAGTGATTATTTATTGAGAGCACGTGGTATGTCAACACTAAGTCCAATTTATCCATAAATCATAAGAACAAAAATACCAGAAATATATCACAATAAAATAGATATTATTTGTTTTATATTTATTTTGTGTCCCAAAGGGAGATCTGTGATTTCATAGAAAGTGGGAGTAAAAATTCTCATAGAAAGTTGGCCTCAGCAGTAATTGCACTTAAATGTGCATTTAGTCTTGAGTTCCCAGATATTAAAGCAAAAACAAAAAATTGATAAGAAAGATCAAATTTACTCATGATCTGAAAAAAATCATGCATATTAGTTATTTTGAAGAGACAAACAGTTTTTGACACTAAATTCTGCAAGCACAACCTAACACAAATTATTTTATTATGGTCCCTGATTAATAATGAACAATTCTTTCAAAAGCAACTTTTCAAGAAGATTTTACAAATTCTTTTATAGAAAAATTTCTTATGGTGATCCTAAGGAAAAATAGGGATGTAATGTTAAATTTTAATTCAGTGAAAGCATTTTACTATGTCTGTGGTTACTGGCAGAAGGGTTATGATCAGCAGGAGCTGGTGGTGAGCTGCTTTTCTGGAGAAGCAGAGAGAATTAATCTTTTTCAGTCTCTGTAGTGAAGTTAAAAAAAAAAAGAGAGAGTTGAACACTGAGATAATGAAATATAGAGAAGATGACAAAAGCTGTATAAGAGAGAAACCAGAGCTAGAGCCAAGAAACTATCATCTGAGATCAGTAACTGGTAAACCCAGTTGAGCTGATGAGAGAAAGAGGTACAAGAAAGAAGCAGACCCCAAATGTCATTGAGTGTACAAAAGCCCCAATCTAAACCAATTTTCTGTTGGACTGGACTAGTGTTTATGATGCTCTAAAGGTGTTCTCTGGCTCCTGATAAATTGATGGGAAGAGAAATAAATACCACCTCGAGTTTTTCTTTGCTTTCAGTGCAAATTCATGCAATATAAACTAGAGAAATTCTAAAGAATAATGATTAGCACTCTCTGTAGCAGATTCTAATTTTTTGAGATTTTTTTTTTTTTCACATGAGTCAAAGACAAGGTATTCTAGACTAAGCTCTGACAAGAATCTTCAGTTCAAATTACTGGCACATCATTAAGGTAGCATCCATTTACTTTACATTTTGGTGGTCCAGATGATGAAACTAATATTCTGAGTCTTAGGTTTCCCTGTATAAAGATCATCACGTCTTCCCTCAGATGTGAAAACAGGTATATAGGATTTATACATAGGTATGTAGGCTGGGCATAGTGACTCAAGCCTGAAATCTTAGCACTTGGGAAGGCCGAGGTGGGACAATTGCTTGAGGCAAGTTTGAGAGCAGTTGGGACAACATAGTCCCATTTTTATAAAAACTAAAAAAAAAATTAGTTGGGTGTGGTACGAGGCAACTGTAAGTCCCAGCTACTTGGGAGGCTGAGGTCGGAAGATCACTGGAGCCCAGGAGTTCAAGATTGCAGTGAACTATGATCATGCCACTTCCCTCAGGCCTGGGAAATAGAGCAAAACTCTATTTCTAATGTCTCTCTCTCTCTCTCTCTCTCTCTCTCTCTCTCTATCTAATCTATGTATACCTACATAAAGATGTATGGGTATGTACTAATTTCTCAGTTGTTTTATATTGAGCAGAAATAATCATCACAGAGTTCATTCAACTATATGAATTTATCCACCCATTTATTTGCAAAAGTTCAGAATTTGTCACTGCAATAAATGCAGGAAAGATCCTTAATGAAACTCAGTTCTACAAAAACTGATAGCATTGTGTCATATATAGATCAGAGGTTGGCAAACATTTTCTGTAAAGGGCCAGATAATAAATATTTTAGGCTTTGCAGGCCAGAAGGGCTCTGTTGCGATTACTTGACTCATTGTGGGTGTATAAAAGCAGACATAAACAATACATAAACAAAAGAATGTGGCTTTGTTCTAATAAAACTTTATTTACAAAAACAGGCAGTGGGTAGTATTTGGCCCTAAGGGTAGTTGGCCAACCCCTGGTGAAGAAGCACTACATAAACACAAACATATATATATATGTTATAACTTAAAACCATATATATGTAATACATAATTATATCATTTCTTCATTTTATATAACCTATTGACAACATTGATACAATACTCAGCTGGTTTTTGTAATAGTTCTCCAATATTTTTCAATAAAATTTATCATACAAAATAAATAAATGAGAATTTAGTTAGATGTTATGTATTAATTACTGTATAGGTGTTATTACATATGACTTCTAAATTTCCTCCTTTATAGACACAAGTTTAATTCACACTATGAATATATTGAGTTGTATGAGTTCATTTTTTGTTTGGTTTTGTTTTGTTTTTGAGATGGAGTTTCACTCTTGTTGCCCAGGCTGGAGTGCAGTGGTATGATCTCAGCTCACTGCAACCTCTGCCTCCTGGATTCAAGCAATTTTCCTGCCTCAGCCTCCCGAGTAGCTGGGATTACAGGCACGCACCACCACACCTGGCTAATTTTGTACTTTTAGTAGAGATGAAGTTTCTCCATGTTGGTCAGGGGTGGCTTGAACTCCTAACCTCAGGTGATCTGCCCGCCTTGGCCTCCCAAAGTGCTGGGATTACAGGCGTGAGCCACCACACCTAGCCATGAGCTAGATTTTTAAGCATCAGATACTGAGACTATTTTAAGGGTAATATGCTAAGATAAGTTGAATTTTAAAAAGTAAAATGCTAAGATTATACTTACGTGTGTAGGTGGTAAGTGATTCTTTGCCTTTTGATCTATGTATATTTGTAGATGTCTTCCACAAAGATAGAGATAAGACTTCAAAAAATGTTTCTTGCTCTTGTTACCAATAGATGATAGGCTTCTTTTTCTAACAGGAAAAGATTTTTCTTTGTTCATGGTGTGCTTTCGAAATTCCACTAAACATAGGTAATTAAAGGGCCACATTCATGTTTCTTTTTGGTAAATTTCTGGCTTTTAGGACTACCATTTTCCTTATGTTGGCATTTTAAAATTAAAGATCAATATGATTCTTAAAGAGGGGTAAAATTCTACTTTTCTTGGAATTAAAAATACACATTTATTAGTTTCTAAAAATTATTTTATAATAACTTATTTCCACTAGCGTTCATTCAAAAAACTTATAACACCAATACTAATAATGAAATTTAAACAATACAAACACCATTTTTAATGATTTAATATTTCATTTAAAAGAAAAACAAACAAAACTATCCCTAGTTTAGGTTTTCCTAGATCTTACCTGATAGTGATTTGTCACCCATCTGTGACCTGTGGAAGTAGCACAGTACAGCAGAAAGAAGATAGGCTTGGTAGTAGCAGAGGCTTGAATTGATATCCCATCTCTCAGCTCAGTTGTGCGTAAGTTACATAGGCTCCGTGCACCCCAGTTTTCTTAAGTAACTGGAGATCAATGATGTTTGCTGCAGACTTACTATGAAAAAATAAAATAAAAAAACGTATGTATTAGTTTCTTCTCACACTGCTATAAACATAATACTTGAAACTGGGTAATTTATAAAGGAAAGAGGTTGAATTGACTGACAGTTTTGCATGGCTGGGGAGACCTCAGGAAACTTAAAATCATGGTGGAAAGAGAAGGAGGAGCAAGTACCTTCTTGATAAAGGAGCAGGAAAGAGAAAAAGAAGGAGGAAATATCAAATACTTATAAATCATAGGACTTGTGAGAACACTCTCACTATTATGAGAACACCATGGGGGAACCATCCACATGTTCCATTTGCCTCCCACCAGGTCACTCTCTCCACATGTGGGGATTACAATTCAATATGAGATTTGGGTGGGGACACAAAGTCAAACTATATTGATGTATTACAGAATGTAAGTACAGTTTATATCTCTTCTCTTGCTTTTAAGAGGTACTATCCGCTGGGCATGGTAGCTTAGCCTGTAATCACCTGTAATCCCAACACTTTGGGAGACTGAGATGGGTGAATTACTTGAGGTCAGGAGTTTGAGACCAGCCTGGCCAACATGGTGAAACCCCATCTCTACTAAAATACAAAAATTAGCCAGGCTTGGTGGTGGCCACTGTAATCTCATCTACAGGGGAGGCTGAGGCAGGAGAATCACTGGAACCCAGGAGGTGGAGGTTGCAGTGAGCTGAGATCACTCCACTGTACTCTCGTCTGGGTGACAGTGAGACTCCATCTCAAAAAAGGAAAAACAGAGGTAATATCTATCAGATTCTGGAAATTCCTTTTTTATTTTGGACAAATACCATTCTTTATACATGTGAGTACTAGTAAAGAGAAAGCCACCCAAGTAAAGGAAACAAAGTGGGAAGAATGAAAGGATGAGAAAGAAAGCTTTAAAACTGATTGCTTCCTGGAGAGGAAGAGCACCCTTTCCTCTAACTTTTTTGAATCCTTCAGCTAGAGCCCAAGAAATAACTAAACGATAGAAATGGGTAATTGCTGATTATTTAAAGGGTAATTGTAATAAGCTGAGATAGAATGATCACATTTCAAAGCTTCATAACCCTTTTTCTTTTACAAAGAAAGTATTTTCATTAAATAGTATATAAAATTGTTCAGGTTAGACTTGGTCATGACGTCTAGGATGAGCTAGGTAAAAAATTTGGCTTAAACACAGGATATTTCTGGTATTTGCTGAAGCATAGAGGAGGAGAAATTGGAAGTTGTATGCATGAGAAAAGAAAAAGATTATTTTATAAAAAAACCTGGGCATGATATATCCTCAACAAGTGGAGCTTTCAAGAACATCAGCTGAGCTGCTTTTCAGATTTACAGCAGAAATTGAAGTCAAAGAAGGGAATTCTTCATCTGCAGAGTTCCTAATTCACAGGAATAGCAAGATTCTCTTTGTAAATTGATTTTTGAGTTATTCATCTGAAGTGTGAAAGAACCCACAGTATTGTTTTCCTAGTAAACATTTTTTTTGTTTGACTGTTCTGTTTCTTTTTTCTTCAAAGATAATAAAACCCCTTAACCTTACCAGACTTTAACTATGAGACTTTTTGATGGCAAAGAGTGATTTCTTAGAAAAAGAGATTGGAAAATTCAGAAATGTTGCACTATCCCTCTCTGTCAGGTGCAATTATGTTCCCCAGAGATTTTTCATCCTGATTATCTATTTATATAATGTCAAGCTATCATGTCAGGACACCCTGTGGCAGGTTCAGCTGTTGAAGTGACTGTGTGAGTCCCACCCTGGACTGGTCATTGCTCACTCACTTTCTCTCCAGGTGACTAAAATCAGGTTTCATGCTGATCACCCTGCTGATTCGTCTTGGAAAATTCTGCCAGAGTTTCTATTGCCTGCTAGATTCAGAAAGCCCACTCAACAAGTTTCCTAAGGAGTATACCCCCCTATTGATCATGTGCTGAAAGTAAGAACATTTCTGTGAGTAGATGTATGTGAGTGTGTGCAAGAGAGAGATGGAGAAGAGCATGCTTTCTTGTTGAAATAAAACAGAATTTGTGAATAGGAGCAGACAGTTTTTGCTCCTGCTTGGCACTGTGCATAAAAAGAGGCTTGTGTTTTAGTTTTCTTAGGGACTCAGTTCCAGTGATTTTCGTGTGTGTGTGTGTGTGTGTGTGTGCACGTGTGTGTGCATCAGGGGGAAAGGATTTGGAAACATGAGGAGATTTAGGAGAATTCCTGCAGGCAGATTGACCACCACCGCAAAACAAGTAAAAATCAGGATTAGGCATAATCCTTTTCCTTTCAGAATATGAGGCATTCATAGGACAACACCCACTTTCGTAATCAAGCAATTGCTTGAATTTTCATAGTAATACAAAAGTCTGAATGGCGCTTCTATCCTTTTACTCTGTAAAAAGGATGGAGCAACTCTGGGACAGGGCTATGGTTCTGGGCAAGAGCTGGGAGGAGATGATAACAGTCATTGGTTACAATTACCTGAGTCTCTGAGTTTCTGGCTGGAATCTCTCATTGGCACCAAACTCACATTCTTACACAATGTCAGTTTCTGCATGGATTAAAAGCCTTAAAATTTTTTTTTTTTTTTGCCGGATCAAATCACACTACGAGTCTAAGGTCTGAACCTAACATTCCATATTTTCAGTTTAATTAGGTTTATGTTCTAGGAAATGTTTTCCTGCCAACTTCTACAATAAGACACTCTTGTCAGGCAGGAGCTAATCTTCAGTGCTCTCTGGACTAGCTCATAATTAATTTTAAGAACAAAAGTAGATTTATTAAAATTACTCATGTTGGATCATGTTGTCTGGACTAGAAGACAAAATAAATAATTTCCAGGATTACTTTGCCACCTACTGTCCAGATGTTAGCATGGAGTGTGATGAAGATACCTTTTGGCCCACCTCAAGCTGTTTAAAATACCCCCAGCCCCCTCCTCAGTAATTTGTTACTAGCAGAGATTCTGGCTTGAGCAGCCGTGAATTCCTAGGAGATAGAGGTTTCATGGGCACATTTTTACACATTCCATTAACATAAGGAAAGAAATAATTTTCCTCTCCAAGAGCAGACAATTGTTTCTAGGCTTGATTCTCCAATAATGGTGAAGTGTATCTGTGTGTGTGTGTGTGTGTGTGTGTGTGTGTGTGTGTGTGTGTGTAGGACTGGCAGCAATGAGGAGGCTTAATGTGTGTTTGCATTTGGATGGAAGGATTGATATTTGGAAACACTTTACCAGGAGCATTTAATGATTGTCAATGAAACAAAGACAGTGAAGGGAATTAGCTTCCATGCTTCATCTGCAGTTCCTAGCATTAGTCTAACTTCAACTAAGTAGCATGCCAGGCCCCTAGAGGAGTAGCTTTGTGTTTCTCCCATAAAACATCAAAGTGGAAAAGATGTGGCACAGTAAAGAACACCACAGAGGGCTCTTGAGTGCCATAGGAAGCTTTCTAGATGAAAATAAAAGGGGATGTAAAAATGCACAATGCCATAGTCATTCCAAGCAGTCTCCTTAGCCAACATAAATGTTAAATTATATAGAAACAACCAGGAATGTTTTCAGTAAAAATGGCTTCACTGAAGCCATGCACAAAGATGATGAGAGAGGAGAGACCTTTGGGTAGGTACCATCTTGTGAGGAGAAATAACTAATAACTGAGGACATTGGCTCTGGAGTGCTTGCTTGGGTCTTTGGCTAAAATTCTGAACAACCACCACAACCACAAAACAAACATACTGATCCAGGGAAGCTCACGTTATTTCTTCTAACCCATTGACCTTAACTTCTCCACCTGATGTCCCTCTAAGACACTGACTTGAATATATGTTTTACCAACCATTTGGCTCAGTAATGGTCATTGATAAGGGGAACAAAGCCCCAAATTCAATCAAAACAATTCCTATGTCTTTATTTGTCACACACAATTTGAGGACATAAAATCTGGATAATAGTAAGGAACTCACCCTTTTGTCTAGGAATAAAGATAAGATATTTTCATTTAGAAAAAGAAATATTGCAAATAATTAAATCAAATGCCTGTATTGCAATACCATGAAAGAGCCCTAACTTTTCATCTTACTTATTTTCCACCCCCAACTCAGTGACTGGTTCACTCACCACTCTCTTAACCCACTTTGTGTACTTCTTTTGTGGTTACTCTTCATGCTGCAACTTTCTGTCACTGTCTAGATCTCCAAATCTCAACCACACTTCAGCACTCAATTTCTAACCTGGTCCCTTGATAATATCCAGCTTCACAGTGGTATCTGCGGTCAGTTTTGGTCCTTACTATTCATTTGGCATGTATTATTAACTTGCTTTCCTTTTAAAATTTTTCTTTTTTTTTATTTTGAAATGATTTTAGATTTACATAAGCATTGCAAAGATAGTATATAGAACTCCTGTATATCTTTATCCAGCTGTTGCTAAGGTTAATATCTTATATCACTATGGTATAGTTACTCAAACTAAGAAATTAACATTGGTACAACTACACTACAGAATTTATTTGGTTTTCTCTAGTTTTTAAAAATGAGCTTTTTCTGCTCCAGAATTCAATCCAGAATACCACTGTGCATTTAGTCATCATGTCACCTTACTCTCTACCCAATATCTGACAGTTTTTAAGTTTGTGTGTATGTGTGTATATATGTGTGCGTGTGTGAGAGAGAGAGAGAGGTTTTGACACTTTTGAGGAGTACTGGACAAATATTCCATAGAATGTCCCTCTGTTTGAATTTACCTTTATGTTTTCTTATGATTAGATGAAGGTTATGAATTTTTGGGAAAATAATGGAAAGATGAAATGTCCCCATCATAACATCTGATAAGGTTAGGCTTCGTGTCCCCACCCAAATCTCATCTTGAATTATAATCCCTGTAATCTCTCCATAATCCACACATTTCAAAGGAGAGACCAGGTAGAGGTAATTGGATCCTGGGGGCAGTTTCCCCAAATGCTGTTCTGGTGATAGTGAGTGAGTTCTCATGAGATCTGATAGTTTTATATGCATCTGCCAATTCTTCTGCTTGCTTTCCCCTCCTGTCACCACGTGAAGAAAGTCCTTATTTCTCCTCCACCTTCCACCATGACTGTAACTTTCCTGAGGCTTCCCTAGCCATGTGGAACTATGACTCAATTAAACCTCTTTCGTTATAAATTACCCAGTCTCAGGAAGCTCTTTATAGCAGTGTGAAAATGGACTAATATAACATCATACTAGAAGGTACATGATATAATCATGACGTATAATTTATGATGCCAACATTAAACACTTATTAAGTTAGTGTCTACCAGGTTTCTCTACTAAGTTACTATTTTTTCCTTTTCATATTTTATTTATTAGAATTTAGTCACTAAGTCCAGCCTACATTACAGAGGAGAGGAATTAAAGTGTACTTCCTGCAGAAAAGTGTACCAAAGAATTTGTGGACATATGTTAAGAATCATGATGGCAATTAATTAATATGTGTTGTGGTAGAGATCACTTTCAAACTTTCTGTTTCTCCTTCTCATTTTGCTCATTAATTTTAACATCTATCTGTGGATCTTGCAAGCAGTAATTATTTCCATGATGGTTTAATGGTAGTTTTTAATTTTCTTCATTTCTCCTATGTTTATCATTTTAATCCTAAAGATTTTTTTCATTAAAATATTTGCCCATTTTTTCATTTATTTATACCAGAATGTCATAAACCTTTATTTTATTATTGGTGTTACATTACAATATTTCTTTTATTTATTTTGTTCCAGTATTTTCCTTTGAGAGCTCTTATGTTTTGTTGATATGCATCCATTTTTTTTAAAGCACTTCTTTAATTTCTGGCATTTGAAGATGCTCCAGAATTAGCTTATATTATCCTAGGCCCTACCCTAGAGTCGGCTATTTCTACAAGGAGTCTTGGTTTCTATTACTGACATTTAGAGCTTCAGATGATATTTATTAAAGGGTGAGGAAAGGGAGCAGCATACTGGCACAGTTTTTCCTTCCTACTTTTATTTCAGGTTCGGAGACACATGTGCACACTTGTTACATGAGTAGATAGTGTGTCGCTGATGCTTGATGTAAAACTGATCCCATCACCAAGGTAGTGAGCATATTACCCCATATGTAACTTTGCAACCCATGTTCCCTTCCCCACCCTCCCTCCTCAAGCAGTTCACAGTGTCAATTTTTTTTTCCATCTTTGTGTTCATGTGTATTCAATATGTAGGTCCCACTTATAAGTGAGAACATGTGATATTTGGCTTTTCATTTCTACATTAGTTATACTATTTTTTCCAACTTTGTGTTCATTTTTTCTATTTTTGTGTTTACGTGTATTCAATGTTTAGCTTCCACTTACAAGTGAGAATATGTGATATTTGGCCTTCTGTTTCTACATTGGTTCTACAGTGAGGCCAATGATAATTGCCTTCAGCTCCATTCATGTTGCTGCAAAGGACATGATTTTATTCATTTTTGTGGCTGCATAATACTCTATGGTGTATATGTACCACATTTTCTTTATCTAGTCTACTGCTTATAGACATCTTGGTTGATTCCATATGTTTGATATTGTGAATAGTGCTACCATGAACATATGTGTGCATGTGTGTTTTTGGTAGAACTATTTATTTTCTTTGGATATATACCCAATATTGAAATTGCTGTGTCAAATGTAGTTCTGTTTTACGTTCTTTGATAATTCTCCATACTGCTTTTCACAGTGATTAATTTACATTCCCACTTACGGTATGTAAGTGTCCCCTTTCTCCACAGACTTGCTAGCATTTGTTGTTTTTTGACTTTTTAATCATAGCCATTCTGACTAGTGCAAGATAGTTATCTCACTGTGGTTTTGATTTGTATTTCTGTAATGAACCATGATGATAAGCACTGTTTTGAATTTGTTGAATGAATTTGTGGGCTGCATATATCTTCTGTTGAGAAGTGCCTGTTCATGTCCTTTGCCCATTTTTAATGGGGTAATTTGTTTTATGCTTTCTATTTGTTTAAGGTTCTTATAGCTTCTATGTATTAGACCTTTGTTGGATGCATAGTTTGCAAATATTTTCTCCCATCTGTAGGTTGTCTGTTTATTTTGTTGATAGTTTCTTTTGCTGTACAGAAGCTCTTTAATTGGTCCCACTTGTCAGTTTTTGTTTTTCTTGCAATTGCTTTTGATGACTTATACACACAGTCATAAATTATTTGTCAAGGCTGATGTCCATAATGATTATTTCCTAGGTTTTCTTTTAGGGTTCTTACTGCTTTAGGTCTTTCATTTAAGTCTTTAATCCATCTTGAGTTAATTATTGTATATGGTGAAGGAAAGAAGTCTACCTTTCAATCTTCTGCATATGACTAGCCAGTTATCCCAACACCATTTGTTGAATAGGGGAATCCTTTCCCTCATTGCTAGTTATTATTGACTTTGTTGAAGATAAGATGGTTTGTGGGCAGGTGGCTTTATTTCTGGGTTCTCTATCCTTTTCCTTTGGTCTGTGTGTCTGTTCTTGCAGCAGTACCATGTTGTTTTGGTTACTGTAGCTTTGTAGGATACTTTGAAGTTTGGGTGGTATGATGCCTCTGGCTTTGTTCTTTTTGCTTAGGATTGTTTTGGCAATTTGGGCTCTTTTTTGGTTCCATATGAATTTTAGAATAGTTTTTCACAGATATGTAAAAAATGACTTTGGTAGTTTGATAGTAATGACATTGAACAGATTGGTTTGGGTAGTATGGCCAGCTCCATCTTAACAGTATTGATTCTTCCTGCATATGAGCATGGAATTTTTGTTTGTTTGTTTGTGTCATCTCTGAATTCTTTCAACAGTGTTTTGTCATTCTCATTGTAGAGATCTTTCATCTCCTTGGTGAGCTCTATTCCTAGGTATTTTACTCTTTTTGTGACTACTGTAAATGGGATTGCCATTTTGATTTGGCTCTGAGCTTGGATGTTATTGGTGTACAGAATTGATACTAATTTTTTACACTGATTTTGCATCCCGAAATTTAATCAAAATCATCAGTTCTAGAAGCCTCCTGATGGAGGCTATGGGGTTTTCTATGTACAGAATCATATCATCTGTGAAGAGAGATGGTTCAACTTATATTTAGAAATCAAGATATGGTGCTAGAACCACTTGCTATTACTGTGTTGTCACTTCTTTTAGGCCCTCTCAGTGCACAGAACTATGAAATATATCTGTATAAACACTACCCCACGTATACAAACATGTATCTAGCTAGCTAGCTATCTGATTATATCTATCTAAATAAATAAATAAAGTGAATTTATAGTACATCTCTTACTCTAATCCACCTTTTATTTGATTATTTGTAGCTTCTTTCACTGACAGTGAGAAACTTGGCTCCCCCATTACTTATAATTCATTTACTTATTTGTTAAACTCTAAACACATGTAAAGTAATTTCAGAATTGATAGGCTGTACCCCTGAAAGACACCCATTTCCATTACAGTGTAGTGCTTATGTACAGTTCTCTTTTATTATGTTTAAGTCCTGTATTTTCCAGTCAATACACTGTTTACCAAAGTTACTTAAGCCAGCTCAATTTTTGCCCCATTCCCTTCAGTAAGGTTTTCTCACCTAATCCTGGTATAGTGAATTTAATTTACCAGAGTCTGTATTCCATCTGGGATTACCCAAACTGTTTTTATTTATTCATTTGTTTTAATTTGTATGTAGTGACTTTCAGTCTTCATGGCATATAGTTCTATGGGTATTGACGAATGCATAGAGTCATGTATACACCTCTGCAGTACATACAGAACTGTTCTATCACCCTATAAATTCCCTAT
Organism: Ateles fusciceps; assembly: GCA_036589455.1. NCBI lineage: Eukaryota > Metazoa > Chordata > Mammalia > Primates > Atelidae > Ateles > Ateles fusciceps. Next base: position 958,687 of record JAZHEH010000424.1, on the reverse strand, counting down.
GTAACTCCTTGTGGTCAGTCTCTACCCTTCTCAAATCCCTGTAACAAATGTTCATTTGTTTTCTGCTCCCTTTTGCTACCTCAAGACTGTTACTTAACTGAACTATACCGTGTATAGTATTTTGGGTCTAATTTCCTTTGTTAGAAAAATGAATTTATGTTTCATCAATAGTTCATTCCTTTTTATCGCTGAGTAATATTCCATTTCATGGATGTACTACAGATTGCTTATCTGCTCACCTATTGGAAGACATCTTGGTTGTTTCCAGTTTCTGGTGATTATGAATAAAGCTGCTATAAACATTTGTGTACAGGTTCTTATTGAACATTAGTTTTCAATTCACCTGGGCAAATACCCAGAAGTGAGATAGCTGAGTCTCATTATGCTGAGTAATACAGTAAGTGTTTGTTTTATTTCATAGGAAAATGGAAAACTAGTTTCAAAACTGGACATTTTGCGTTTTCACCACCACTGTATGAGGATTAATTAATTGTTTATATGGCATCCATATATAATGCCAGAATGTGTGGGATAGTGTTTAATGTATTTACTTATCATAATATCTTATTGAGTCCCTATAATATATCAAATACTATTCTAATGTTCTTTGTAAAGTTTCATTCAGTTGGAGGAGAGAGAAAATAAACATGATACAATTAGATACTTTTAGAAGGTGATGAATGCTATTAAGAATATTCTTCTGTGATTGAGATGAATCACTTTGAAGAATTACAGCCTTGATAACCATTACCTTAAAATTTAATTTGCCCCACTGACTAAGAACTTAATAAAAATTCATGGGACCAACGAATGTGTCATAGGTTTTTTGAAATGATGCTTTGACAATGTGTTGTTCAGAGAAAATTCAGTAAACTATTGTCTTTCACTGGCTTTTTGATTCTCAAATCTCTTGCCTGCACAGCAAGTGAACAAGAATCTCTTGGAGTGAGCTCAAGCATCTTTGTGTTTTATTTTGCTTTAAATATAATGTGGAGAATAAGGAGTAGGGAAACAAGGGGAGAGAAAAGAGAGATCAGAAATAGAATTTGTCAATGGCTATCTAAGGTAGACCCTGCATTGACTGAAAAGTGACTTTTAGAAAATGTTTGTATTAACAAGAAAAAACAGTTTAATTGGGTTTAAAGTATTCCCTGTCTTTAGAAACGAAAGATAATCATTTTTTTTTTAAAGGAAACTATGAGTTAGTTTAAAAGACATTATTTGGAGAAACATATAGTAGCATGCATGGAGACGGGACTGAACTGAATAAACATTCAGCTGTAGGAGGTTTAGGAATTGATTTTCGTAATATTTAATTTATGGTTCAATAATTTTCCATTGGGTCGGAGGTCACGGGTTTGGAGTGGTTTCCGTGATACTATCACATTTCTCTTATGTGAAAATACATTATTTAGATAACATAGGAAAAGGCAGACTTCCTGAAACTAGATATTTTAAAATATTAATAATGGAACCTTGGTTAATGGAATACCTTAAGAATGCCCATAAACCTATGATCCCCAGCTTAGGTTTTAGATGTAGTGAACACTGAGCTAAGTTTGCCAACCCTGTCTCTAAGAAAATGGCCCTTTTTAGAAAGGCTGAGCTTGGCAGGAATAAACAAGCTCCACTGGTGATGAAATTAGAGTTGAGGCCAACCGAGTTCTAATAACTTTCATGTGGGCCATTGCTCTTGATAGCTGCTTGGCACTCTGCTTACTATTGTCCTGCCCAGGCCGTCCATGCTTGTGAAACTAACATTTGCCTGATTTCATTAAATCATGGAGAAAGTATATGGTTGGCTGTTGAATAGTTAAGTTTAGTTTGTCTATCTAAACTTAGAAAGTTCAGTAGCTTCTTGAGGAAGTGAATGATTTCAGGGAAAGTTACATTGGGTGTCATTCAAAATATATGTCTTGCCAGAATTATAAGCAAAAATATTCAGGACCAATTTTTGAGGCATTGAGTCATTTTTATATGGCGGAAACAATTCAAAGATGTCTTGTGGGTTTGGAAGTTTGTGCAGGTCCATGTTATTTTCCCTTGGAATCATAATTCTAGAAAGCTGAGTTCCAATATCACTCACTGGCTAATGAGCCCCACAATTGTAGAAGATAAATAGACAACTATAGGTGAGGCAGGACAGTTGGCTTTATTTAGCATTTCTTTCCTCACAGCTTCTTTTCAGCTGATCAGCAACTCATTTTAAATGAATTGGAGTAATGTTCAACTCGTTGCTGTTCTTTTAAGCTGGCTTTATCTTTGTGCACACCACTGCAATAAAATGACTACATTTCTCCTGTCAAGATATGAAAAGGTATATAATAAAACACATGGGCAGATTTTGTAGGAAAGGTAAATACATGCATACACACATATGTTGTATGTACATACGTGTGTGTGTGTGTGTGTGTGTGTGTGTGCGTGTGCTTTGAGCTAGTTTTGTTTTTTTTCTTCTCTCTATTGGACAGATTACTGAAGTCACAGTTTCTACTCTTCCCTAGGGTCCATGGCATCATTAAATAGTATTGTTCTCACAGCCCAGAAGAACCATGCCAGGTAAGCAGAGAAAATAAACGAAGTTTTGTTTTTCATATATTAAAACAGACCACAATAATACTCTAACAGTAGGATTTGCTGAGGAAATTGTACTGTAATGAGTATTTTAAAAATATTTTAATGAAGTCAATTATAGTTAACTTCATTTAAGGAAAAGAACTCAAAAATGATTAAAGAAAAGCCTAGATTTATTTAAGTGAAGGTCAAGATTTGGGTCCTGGGCAAATACATGCTCTTTTAATTTGTGGATGAATCCCCTGCTTAGTGAATAAATATCATTTTTGGTGGCAGAATTAAGTCTGGTTTCTCTGATAGCTGTCAGGATATGCCAGAGTGCATGCATGTCTCAGCAGCTATCTGCTGAACACAGCCCCGTAGGCACTGTACATGTATATACATTGATCTGCTTTGCAGCAGCTCCACCTATCGGTAACAAGTGGCAGGGGACGGACCAATGCAAATTGGCTTCAAGGCAGATTTCAAAAAGTTTGTATTGTTCATCACGGCTAGAGAACAGTAGGACAGGTGATCATCGTCTCTTGAACCTCACACTGTATGCTCCCCAAGTCCAGCTGAGGAAGTTGTCATCGTGTGTTAGTTTAGTGCTGGCTCTGGTAATTAATTCCATTACATGCAAAAGGACAGTAAGAGGATTTTGCAGGCTGAATGAACAGAAATGCTGCCTGGGGATTCCCAGTTTCATGTTGCTAACAAATATTAACAAAGATTTTCACCCTTGAGAAACCCTATCAGTAGCCTTCTCCTTTTTCCATCTAGCAGACGGTTGTAGGGAAGGAAGTTTGAACCTCCTTAAAAGTGCTGAGCTTTGAGCATACTGCAGCAGTCTTTCTGGCTTAGGGATTTCAGAGGGCTTGGCTTGATGAGCGGGTTGCCTACTGACATTCCACAGCAGAAAACTGTCCACCCACCACGTCTTAGGCAGGGTGATACAGTTGGATAGATGGTTTCTTTAGTGGATGCTTGGCAAGGCATTATGGCAGTGTTGACACTGGAATGGAGCTGCTTTGCAGAAAATTCAGAAAAACACATTGAATACCAGTCTTTCTTTAACTTTTCATTCCAAATGAAACTGGAGTCACTAGTGAATTTTTTTTTTTTTTTTTTTTGGTGGTGAGGAGAAGAGAAAGAGAGATACTTAGCAACACTTGTGTTATAATTTTCTTGTGGATAGTTTTAATTCTACCTGCTCCTTCTGATTACCTGCCTACTCCCCTACTCCCCCTGCCTACCCTCCTCCCCCACAAATTCAGTGTGAGTGGGGGAAGGAAGGGTTATGGGTCATTTTGGTGTTCCAAGCAGGCTATAGTCAAGGTTGATGGTGAGAAGCAGAGAGACTACTTTTGCTTCTCTTTAACACGCTCTCCCACCCCAGGTTGGTACAGGCTAACTGCCACTATTTAAACATGATTCTCACCATCATTTATTTATCCATAATTAAATAGCCTCAAGGATCTCACAGGAGCCCCTCATTTGCTTACAGTTCTTCTTCATTGAAATCAGATGTGAATCTAAAAATCTGAGGCAAATAGATATGAAGGAAGCAAGTTTCTTCCTTACAGTTGTTAGGTAAATACAAATGACAAAATTGGTAAAATAATAGCAGACTACACCAGGGCATGGAGTAGAAAAACTTGTGAGTTAAAAATCAGACTTGACATTTCAACTCCATTGTTATTAATGCAGAATGAATTTTTTCTTTCTTTCTCCTCAGAACCAATTCTAGAACCATGTATGCTTAATCATTCAAATCCTGAGCAAAACAATATAAATCACAAGTGATTTCCCTTAGTATCGTCCCACCAAACAATTCCTGCTCAATCAAAATACATTAAGCGAAGCTTGCTGCAATTAAGTGCCTTGAGATCACCATTGCAAAAGTTAAAAAAAAAAATACCACCAAGGGCCGAACATATGACAGAGAGTGAAAGTAACCAAACCAAGCAAAAGAAATGACACCCCTCCCACAAATAAAACAAACAAGAATATTTCACTGTATGCTCTAAAGTTTAAAACAAAGGAAAAATGAATTATTATTTGAATAATATTTGGAGCAGACCACTAATTTCTGAAGGAGATTTTGTGCTTAAAGATTTTAAACTCTAGTGAGGAAATAAGGTACCTGTAATATTGAAATTAAATGAAAAAAGAATGCACAGTAGTAGTAGATGGTAATATAGAATATATATGAGGCCGTGATTAATTAGCAAATGAGTGGTACACCATGCTGTATGAGTTTATAAGAAGAGGTAGATGATGATTGTCTGGAAAAGCAAAGAAAGATTCTTTTGGCTTTGAAAGATAGATACAATAGAAATGATTATATGGTAAAATGACTACCCTTTCCTGATTCTTAAGTGAACTCTCCAGAGGTATTTCACTTTGATCTCTTATGCATTTTCTCGGATAAGTGGTTTTATGCATCTTAATTCAAGAACAGCCTAAAATATATCATAAAATATGAAAAAAGGTAAAAGGCAGCTTTGAACTCCAACCTCTTCAAAGAGTTGAGATAAATGAAAAACTGTACAAAAAACAGCAACAAATCTTTGATAAGTTAGAATATACAGAGAGAAAACATTAGACTCTGTTTTGAAAGTAGAGACTATACCATGAGCCATTTTCATAAACACTAGTGCCTAGCAACTTGTTTCATATGGAAAATATGTTTGACAATGCTTTTGTACATTCATTCATTTTCTCAACCATTTGCTGAATTTTTACTGGGTTCTTCTTTTAAGGATAAAGCCTGGTCTAAAGAACTAGAAAATAAACACTGAAAAAAGGCATCGCTACTTGTCTTAGGAATCAAATCACACTGCCATGTGTGTACCTATGCAACAGTCTTGCATGTTCTTCACATGTACCCCAAAACCTAAAATGCAATAAAAAAAAAAAAATATATATATATATATAAATTATGGAAAGACAAGCATGTTCAGAGGTAAGGTTAGCAATGTGGCCAGAGGGTTACATGTTACATGTACAATGAACAGAGAAATAATTTCTGACCTTGAAATTAGAGAACATACTATAGAGGACGTCTATGACTCTGGGCCTTGAAATATAAGTAGAATTTTTACAGCAAAGAAAAAACATCATAATTCTTTAAAATTATAAACTTATAAATAGAAAAGATAAAGTGTCGGGGGAAATAAAAGTGAATAGCTTGAGTAAAATGTTAATTATTTGGGAGTACCAAAAGTATGAAGAAGACAATTGCCATAGAACCTTGAACGTTGTGTTAGAGAATTTTGGCTTTGCCCTTATAGTTTTGACTTTACCCTTAGAGAATTTAGACTTTATCCTTCCAGAAACACGTATAAATACATATGTATGTGTATCTTACATATATGTTACATATATACATGTTATATATGATACAAATATCTATCATATTTATATTTATACACACACACACACACACACACACACACATCATCCTGGATCATCCAATTATTTCTTGAGTCTTACTGATTATACAGAAAGATCATATCTGGGGATAAACCATTTAGAAAGCAAAAATATATTTATTTTTTAAATACATGAAATGTGTTTATTCACTAAACAGTGAAGAAATACTGTTTATTTAAATACTGTTTAATAAATACTTTATTTAAATAAATAAAATGTATTTATTCACTGAACAGTCAGAAGAATTATTGCCGATCAGACTCTGTTCTTGATGCAGAAAGTATTTAATGGCAAAAAAAAATTACTGAAATTGAGAAGGAAAGTAAAACAAGAAAAAAAGTTTTGTTCCTTTTATCTGCAGCCTGAAGTGAACACTGTGTATAAGACCAGCAGGAAGTACCTGAAGCTTCCAATTTTAAGTCTCTGTGGTAAATTTTTTAAAAAAAAGTCACTCCTGTTTATTTGAGTAACAGAACTGTCTTCTCTTTTTTTTTTTTTTTTGAGATAGAGTCTCTCTCTGTTACCTAGGCTGGAGTGCAGTGGCACAATCTTGGCTCACTGTAACCTCTGCCTCCTGGGTTCAAGCGATTCTCCTGCCTCAGCCTCCAGAGTAGCTGAGATTACAGATGCCCACCATCATGCCCAGCTAATTTTTGTATTTTTAGTAGAGACAGGGTTTCACCATATTGGCCAGGCTGGTCTTGAACTCCTTACTTTGTGATCCGCCCATGTTGGCCTCCCCAAAATGCTGAGATTACAGGTGTGAGTCACAGGGCTGGCCTTTCTCTCTTAATTCAAGGAGAAAAATACCCTTGAAAAATATAAGCACCAGAAGCAAGATAAATCAACATCTTTGCAATAGAAGAATTAGTTGGCTGCAGACAGTGTTTTATGTGCTGTTTCACTACAACTTTAATTAACTTCAAACAAGGAATGCATTCTAGCTTTACTCTCATTTTCAAGTATGTGACTCTATTCCATATATGTGATGATTATACCATTGAATTTTACCCTTTGGGAAATCAACCTGACATTGCTCTGAATTGCCCATTGAGTATACAAGACATTCAAGTTTTTTAAATTGTAAAGGATGGCATGAAGAGAGCTTTGCCTGCTATGTCCTGATTGGTTGCTACCTTATTCCTTCAAGCCAATAGCATTAACAAGTTCAATTAAGAGAACTAACATCAGGGTCAACTATGGGGGCTGATCAGATTGAAGAGAAATAAATAGGACTAGGAATGTAACATTATAGCTATATTTATTATTTCTAACATGATTGCAGTTTTTCAGAAGGACTTTACAAAAAGAATTAGAGTAGCGACATTCTTTTTTAGGAGGATTCTTTTCTTTTCTTTCTTAAGTGTGTGAAGTTTATTTAACATTTTTGTGTCATACATACATTCCTGTGCTGTCTGTGGAGTTACAAATTTATTAAGCACTTGTTATGTGCTAGACAATGTGCTAGGTGTTTTACAAATATTACTCTTGTAATCTTCACTATCATCCTAAAAGTTAGTTATCATTATCCCCATTAACAGATGAAAAACATGTGGTTAATAAGTGGTGGAGCTGCTATTTAAACAAAAACTCTTAATATTCCAAGCCAAGACACTTAATAATTACAAGGCTACATTGCTTACCAGAGACCATGTATTAGGATACTGAAATAAAAGGCAAAACAACAACAACAATAAATAACTCAAACTTGAGTCAGATGACCTCATGGAGTGCCTTTCTCCCTTTTTACCGTCTGAGTCTATGGTCAGCTTGTGAAAAGGTAAAGGATAGATGTGCTCCCTCGGGTTTGGCTGCAGCTGGACACTTACTTAACTGAGAAAGGAACAAATTTCTCCCTGGGTGCTTCACCTTCAAAGCCAGCTTCTCGTAATCCTGAAATGTTGCATCACGAGCACAATGCATGAGAAGCTCCGAACTGCTAACAGCCTGCCAGGTCCCTGCTATAAAATCAAAGTCTCTCCAGCCTTCCTACTGTGAAGAAATCTGTTATTAATTCTCATTGTGATTTTCTAAGGTGAAACACAGACACATGCAGCTCAACACTGCAAGTGGCTTTAGAAAAGGTCAGTAATTGTCCCACCTGGCAAAGATCACTCACAAGTAGAAATTGTTTTGGCTCTTCGTTTTTGTTTTTTCCAACGGTTGTTTGTGAGCAAAAATTCATCACTGTTCCTTCATTCTCCATGGATACAAGAGACAAACAATAGTCACATGGCCAGGCTACTGTCTTTGGAGATATCCACCCTCCTGCCCCTCCTCCCAGATTAGGCATCCAGCATCTTGGATTTGTGAGCATAACAGAGTGTGGGGGTGTGAGTCCATGTTATGTTATTCTGAAAGAGAGTTTGTGATACGGAGGAAGAAATGTCAGCTTGTTCAGCCCTGATCCTTTCTGACCTTTCCCTGTTTCTGTGAACCACCTCCTTTACTCTGAAGAATAGGGAAAGAACTGCTCTAATTTCAGAGTTGAAGACCCGGTTTAGAATTACAGTTCCCTCACCAAATGTGTATTCCCAGGGTGGTCACTCGGTTACGCTGAGCCCTAGTTCTGCTGGCTATGAAGTCAGTATTATAATGCTTACCTTACAGGTTTGGTGTGAGGATGAAAATGAGATAATGCAAGGAAAAGAACATTATGTTAGCATAAGGCAGGACTGTTGTAATATTAACAGCAGTGTCTTCAGGGAGGCATGCACAGTCCTGCTTTTCCCTTGTCCTGGCAGGCTTACCTGGTCAGGGATTCAGATGCAGGTAGTGAGCAAGGAAAGGATGGAGGAGGTTGACTTGAGGCTGGGCTGCTAACTGCTGCTACAAGTCAGGGCTCTAAAATGTGCAAATATCACCTCAGTTTTCCGTAACCCCAAGGCCAATATTTAACGTAGACTATTATCTTTTTCCCTTTAGACTAAAGCTAAAGTGTTTTCTAGCTTTAATTATGAATTCTAATACTGTTTTAGGTTTATTTAAAGCATAAAGTATGTAAATATTAGGTATGGAATGTGCCAGATTAAAAACAATTAAAATTTTCTTCACACTTCCTACGGATAACTTTGTGCCCTATACTAATTTGAGACATCCTTAGGCATAAATAAATCAAATATTGTCTTCCTTCTTCCTTTCTTTCCTTCTTTCTTTTTCCTTCCTTCCTTCCTTCCTTCTTCTCCTGTATACTTTCTCTCTCTTAAATCAAAGGTATAAAGTTAAGTTTGTTGGAGCATTTAAAAAAATAATTCTGCGTGAATATAACTAAGATTTTAATTATGAATCACTCACTATGAGTTTGGCATTACTGCTGGTAGATAAATTTACATATTGACATTTTACTTGGACAAGCCAAAGGTTGGTAAGAAATTGAGTTATAAAATAGGTGAAGAACTGTGGTTTACAAGTAGTGTTTGTTTTGTTGTGTCACTGAAAGTCCAAATATGCTCCTTTAAAATAAGATGAATTGATGTCACAAATGGCTCAGATTTATTAACCCAAAGAAGACACAGATTGTGTGTGTTCAACTCCCATAGACCAGTGCGCAAATCTAAAGAAACTCATCATACGTTTTTGCTTTTTATAATTTATTTTGTTCCTCTTTCTTCAGCAATGAAAACAGTTGCTTGCAAAAAAAAACAACCCCACAAAACAAAAAAAAACCCAAACCAAAACCAAAACAAAACCAAAAACAAAGGCCAAATGCTTCCTTATTTGTCCCTAACCAGCAGGGAAAGAGTTTTCTTCAGTCAGCGAGACCACAGAGAACATCTGGCTGATTAACAGATGTTAATGCAAGAATAGCTTTGGTTTGATCAACGATGTAATCAATCGTGAAAGTTATAATTTTAGCAAGGTTTAGACTGTTCCATTAAATAAAGATGGAACATGTCTGATGTTCCACATTTTCAGAAAAAAATATATTTCTCTAAAAACAGTATTTTCAGAACATCTGCATGCATATAATTTTAGATATGATTTTTAACATGTCCATATGGCAACTACCTTACCTAAAAATGAAATTGGGGGGGGGAAGGGGAAGGTAAAGATTTATTTTTTCCTTATGGTTGGGGGAGGACTCAAATTTTGTGCATTATTAATTTTTGCATTGAAGAGGTAATAGGGAAAATATAGACTAAAATACTGAGATTCAATTAGTTTATTTAGGAGGAAATTGTTTAATGGCTGTTTTATGTTTTATGCATTCATATTACATTATTTGAATGTGGATTTTACTTTTACCTTCTTTAACTGAACGAAATAAAGAACAAGAGAACAGCACAACAGAATGAAAAATTAAAGAAAAGCCAAAGCAAAATGAGAATAAAGTAGTCAATGCCCATTCTTCTACAAGAGGAAATTATGATATCAAAGTATTTGTTTAAAAACAAAAGATGTAATCTTAAAGCAAGGAAAGAATAAAACCCATCAGGAATATGGCAAGGGAGAAGGAATGGAAGATGGAAAAACAAAGAAAAATAGGCGGGAATTCTGTAATGAATTTGCAGAAGAGATAAACTACATGCCTACAAGTTGGTGCTAAAAAGGCAGGAAAGGGGACTAAAGTCCAAGGACGTGTTTTTTGAAAATTTCTCAGATGGACAATTTAGTGGAACTGATTACTTGCCGTCATAATAAAAAATCTGAGGTCCCACAGATAGGATAGTAACCTGGGTAATTCTACGACATGGGTCCAGAGAGATCATATTTCAGAGTCAAAATGCTCAAATTTATGTAGTAACAAAACTTTTGAAATCAGGTAAGTAGTAACTACTCTTTATTTGTTACAATGAACTCAGATGTGTCTCTTAATCTAAATTTGTTTTAGTAGGTTTATCACCAGAAATACAAATGAAAACCTCTTTAATAGTATGAGTACATCAAATGGATTCTTTCTTACATTCTAAGAATTTTAGACACATTAAATTCATTTAAGCAGCACAATAACATGAAGAAAAGTACAATTATTTTCCCTCTTTGTATATAGGAAACAGAGGCCCGAAGACTAAAACCCACCCCACATTTCACGGCTAGTACATGAAAGAATTAGGATTCAAACTCAGATACACTCACAACCACCATGCTATGCTGATGGTTTGTAGACTTATGTTAAACTATGGCTTAAAAATAAATATAAAAGGATTTTATGCATTTTTTCTTGTAGTTTTGATGAAAGCAAAGCAGAAGATGGCCAAATTTTATTCTTCCATGGTAAGAAATATAATGCATCCAAACCAAATAAATAATTCACTTCTCCCTCATCCCTAAGGATCAAACAGATTAAACATACTTGGAAATTAGACTGTTTTTGCTACTTCTCTTATTACAGAAAAAAAAAAATACTCTTTGAGAATAAACCTTAAGCCTAACATTTCAAACAGTTTGATTAAGAAAGCAATTTTCTGATGTTAACCAAGGGTGGTTTTCTCTAGAGCCATTCTGTAAAAGGATATTTAATAACCTATACTAGCAAAAAGGAACTTTTAAATCTATGAAATCCAATAACATGAAATGTGTCATATCCTGTTTTTTTTATAAGTTCAAAATTTAAAACAATTTCTTTCCTAGGAGTATTATGAAAAATAACCAAATAAATAAGCTTTTTGGTTTATTGATACCAAATTTACGTCGTTTTGAGACAAGAAGGAAATGAAAAATAACAATGCAATTTAATTTTTCTTCATATTAATTTGAATTTTTTTTTTAATGAATGGTATCATATGCATTCATCAGAATTCTCCAAAGAAATGGAACCAACAGGATATATATGTTTGAGAGAGAGATTGGGTTCAGAATTGCAAGATTGACTTATGCCATGATAGAAACTGGCAAGTCTGGTAAATCCAAAATTTACAGGTTAGACTGGCAAGCTAGAGACCCAGGGGAAGGGTTTACGTTGCAGTTGAAGTCCAAAGGCAGACTGTGGGCAGAATTCTCTGTTTCTGGAGAGCAGCATTTTTTTTTCTTTTAAGGTCTTCACCTAATTGGATAAGGCCCACTCACAATTTAGAGGGTAATCTGTTCACTGCATGTCTGCTGATTTAAATGTTAATTTTATTTAAAAAATACCTTTACTACAACATCAACAGCAGCACCTGACAAAATATCTGAGTACCACAGCATAGCCAAATGGCCACATAACAGTTTCCATCACATCAAAAAAATAATATTCCAAACACTTATTTTTTTTTTCTGCAAAGTGATACTGACCTTTGATTCCAAAATCTAGAGCCAGTAGATGAACACTTAATATGCAATCTCAGAGTTTACAATTTATTTCTATTACACATAGAAAAGTGTATCTGTCAGTTACATATTTCTCATTTTGGGGGCTAGGGAGAATGCTGGTACTCAAAGTAGAAGAGAAAAGAGTTACTGGTCATACTTGAATGGTACATTCTGTGCCAGCCTTGAGATCTGTGTGTGTCATTGCTGACTATATGAGATCACTTTACAATAAATATTTTTGGTTACCTTAGAAACAGAACCTGGAAGAGGCCCAGGATGAGGAAACCGTATTCTGAATATCATTGTAGAGTGATGTGTGCTATTTCAAGGGATGGGTAGGGAGCACTTCCTGTTGAGGTGTGTCTTTTATTGCTTGTGGTGTTTTAGAAAGTTAACATCCAACCTGCAATCTTTTATTATTTTTATGTGACTTTAAAAAGCTGAATTTCTGTGGAGCTGCAGGGCTTTTGAAAATGAATTCAGCTGGCACATTGAATTTGGATGTATCAAGACGGATGGCAGATTCATATTCCAGTGCATCACATGACTTGCATCAATTTAGTGTGTCAGCTAAAAAGTTTAAGGAGGGGGGGGAAATCAGTTAAAGAAATTTTATCTCTGTTAAAACTGAGTGTAGGGAACCTGCAGTTATTAGAGAAACTTTATACTGTGAATTGTCATAGAGGTTTTAAAGCCTGTTAATGTGGTGATATTTCAGTTTAAATTTGAATGTCAACACACTTGGTGGCTCAGATTTTGGACTATCATTTTGAAGTTTAAAGCAAAAAACAAGGAAGCATGAATGAATCGTGATGGATATGTTAGGATAGTCCATAGTTTAAGATAAGAATATCCTGAGTGCTATCAATTGGAGAAACAAAACCGCAACAATTTTCTATGAAAAGTGGCTCTGTTCAAGCAATACAGAAAGTAAGACTGTATGGATTTTTCTAATATTTGAGTAATATTTTAAATGAAAGAATAAATATTTTTATTGCATGAATGTTAGCTACTACATGTCAGATACTATTCTAGGTATTCAGAACATAATCAATAAACAAAGCAGAAAATCTGGGAGCTTGTCTTTTTGCAGGGGTAAATAAGACACGAATGATAAATAAAAGAAATTTGTCAATTGCATGATGTGTCAGAAGGTAATTAGCATGATGAAATAATGAAAAAAATTCAGTAGAATTGCAGAGATTGGGAGTGCCTTGGTGGAGTTGAAGTGTTGGGTTGGTTGCTCACATAGGTCTCACTGATAACGTGATATTAAGAAGGGATTTAAAGTAGGTGCTGTAGAGTTCACCACTTGGTGAACTTAAGTGTTCTTAACCAGAGGAAGAACACTCCAGGCAGAAGGAACAACAACCCTGAAGCCCGATGAGGGAGGGGGGAATAGTGTGAGATAAAGTCAGAGGAAGTCAGATTAGGAAGGTCCTCAAGGCCAATGGATTGAATTTGGTCTTTACTCTGAGTGAGAAGAGGTGCCATCAGTGGGTTGGAGAAGGGAAGTGAAATAATTGATCCTAATGTACTAAAGAGATGACCCTGGCCAATGTGTTGAGAATAAACTGTAGAGGGTAAGGGTGGAAGCATGGAGATATAGGAGGGAACTGCAATAACCCAAGACAGAGATGCTGGAAACCTACCCCAGGGTGACAGCAGTGGAGTAGGTAAGAAGGTAATTAGATTCTGGACATAGTTTAAAGGTAGATCCAATAGGGTCTTTTGACAGCTTGGATGTGGGGGAGCAAGAGGAAAGAGACTAGTCAAGAGATGACTCACAGGTCTTTAGTTTGGGCCATGGAAAGGATGGAATTGCCAGGAATTCACCTGGGCTAGGCTGCAGAATGAGTGGTTTGTTGAAAGTGAGCATTTCGGTCATAGATGGCTGGGGTCAATTTGTCTATCATTTGACCACATAGGTGGTGATTAAAGGATACTTCTGAGCTGGGAGTTGGCACCATGTAGATGGGAGATAGGTCAGATAATACAAATCAACAATGCTTGATGATTTTTGACTGAAAGTAATAGCAATTTAATATGATTCAATCTTATAAAAAGCTTTGAAACTGAAACAGATTACCAAGGTTTGAAGATAGAAGTATAAATACGAAGGATGGAAACTGGAAAGAGCCCTACATTAGGAAGTTGGAGGAAAGATTAGGAGAAAACAGCAAAGGAAAGCATCCGTGTTGTCCAGGAAGCCAACTTGAAAAACTGAATCAAAGTGGAGGATATAATCTTTGATTCACATGCTAGTGATAGAGTGTGTAAGATGAAAAGTGACGATTAAATTTAACAATATGGATATCATTGGTAACCTTGATAAGATTTTGTGTTGGTGGAATATCAGGGTTAAAGTATAATTTAAGTAGTTCCAAATAGCACAGATGGGAGGAGAATTGGCATTCATGCATACTGACGGCTCTTTTAAGAAATTTGTCTTATGGGGGGACCAGATGAATGAGGTGTTTGGTGAAAGAGGATCTGAGGTTTATATGGTTTGGCTGTGTCCCACCCAAATCTCATCTTAAATTGTAGCTCCAATAATCCCCATATGTCATGGAAGGGACCCCGTTGGAGGTAATTGAATCATGGGAGCAATTACTTCCATGCTGTTCTTGTGATAGTGAGTGAGTTCTCAGGAGACCTGATGGTTTTATAAGGGGCTTTGTCCCTTTGTTCAGTACTTCTCCTTGTTGCCACCATGTGAAGAAGGACTTAGAATCTCCTTAGAAACTTAGAAATCTCTTAGAAACTTAGAATCTCCTGCCATGATTCTAAGTTTCCTGAGGCCTCCCCAGCCCTGTGGAATTGAGAGTCAATTAAAGTTTTTTCTCCTTATAAATTACTCATTCTCAAGTATGTCCTTAGAGCAACATGAGAATGAACTAATACAGAGGTCAACCTAAATTTTTTTAATATGAGAGAAAAGCTTGTATGATGATTGGAATGAACCTAGCGATGAAAATTTTATGATGCTGGAGAGAGGGAACAATTGCCAGGTCAAATGTACTTGGGTAGACAAAAGGAAAGAAATTCAGTTTATATTTAGCAGAGCTGGTCTTCAAATGTCACATAAACCATTTAACTCTAGCAACAGAATGGAAGGCAGACTTTATGGGCACAAATGCAGGTGGGTTGGAAGTTGTACTGATAGGAGCATGCACATGTTCTTTTCTGATTGTTTCTATTTTCTCAATGAAAAAGAAAGCAAAATCATCGAGTTGAAAGTGAGAATGGGGAAGATGTATTGCAGACTGTAGGAGTGTATGAAATAGTTACTAGATGATTTGGAGATTGAATAGGCTGGGGAAATGTAGTAGGATTCCCAAGTGGTACTGTGGGGCCCTTTGAAGATGGTGGCCATCAATTTAAAGTGAATATGATGATTTTCCTCCAAACATATTCTGCTTCATGGGTGCTGGTATAAGGAGGCAGAGAATTGAAATGAGTAAGAGTTAAGGTTTTCCTGGTGGATAGAATGAATATACAGAGGAGGATCCGAGTTGAGTGTATCTATACAGGAGAATAGTCATTAATATAATGGGAATATAGTATCCAAGCTGTGTAAGAAAACAGTGACAATAAAAGAGGATAGGAGGAAGGTGAAAAGACAATGGAATTAAGGATCTAAGGACCACTGGAGTTGGGGTACTAAAGTCAGTGAACTGAAAAGGTAGGAGGCAGTGCTGGAAATTGAGGATATAGAAGAACTGTAATTATTGGTATATGAGGCCTGGGAATATGATTATAAGAGTAAATGACTGAGGTAGGGAGGAAGATGAGGTCATTGGAGGAGAAAACATCAAGAAACTAGAGCCACTCTGTTGGAAGTATCAGCAGGGGTAGATAATGAAATGATCAGAAATTCATCCAGTATGCTCATTTCATTCCACAATTAGATGATTGAATATTTTAAGCATAACAACCTAGTTTATATGTTTAAATGCAAACGAATTGAAAATCTTAAATGGTCTCTTTTTTTGGAACTTGCAAGCATGAGTAAATAATTCTTCCATAAAGATAAAATGACTGACAATCCTGTAAAAATTTGTATTCAATATTCAAAAATGAATACTCAAAAATTTTAGATATTAGAAGTTTTAAAGGAGAATTTATATTATCAATTATTTCAATACACTATAAATTATAATAAAAGTAAAACAACAATAAAATAATGTAACAATGAACCACAAATTAACAGAGAGGCCAATTTAACACAGTAAATAATTCAGAAATAGATAATGGTATGTTGGATTTGTTGTATAATAAAACTAGTATCACAAATTTATACATTCAGAAAGTCTTCCTTAATAACTAAACTTAGTATAGCCAAGCGCTTGGAAGAAATATAGATTCCCATAACTTACATCAAAATGAAATTTAAAAAAGAAATTACTTGAACAAAATTATAGAATAATAGAAAAAGAAAAACAAGGGAATTATTTTTTATATTTTAATATAGGAAAGGGACCCTTTCAGCGACCTGATAGGATTGACATTTTAAAAAGGTTACTCTTGCTATTGTGTGAAGAATGATTGGGAAACATAAGATGGAATCAGAGAGATGAGTTGGAAGGCTATTGCAAAGTGCAGATGAGAAATGATGGTGTTGTACATGAAGGTACTAGCTTCTGATGGAGAGAAAATGCAAAGATTTGAAATGTGAGTCAGTCATACCCCAGATCAAATTACCAATCTCTTCCAAAAAGTCACTTCCCTAAGACTGGGAAAAACCACTCTCAAATTTGAGTTTTTCCTGAATCTATGTTTATTTCTTTTACATCACTGTTTATTTTGTATATTTTAATTTCTTTATTTTTTTTGCCACAATCAGTAAAGAATATCTTATCATTTTTAATACCTTCTCCAACAATTACAGACTCACAGGAAATAGCAAAAATAGTACAGCCCTGTGTATTATTCACCTGGCTTTCTCCAATGCTGGTAGTACAAAAAATGGTAACAGTACAAAAAAATAACTGTAGTAAAGTATCAAAACCGGAAAACTGACATTATTTCAATATAATAGCTAGACTGGAGATTTTCATAGTTTTATATGCACTAGTGTGTGTGTGTACATGTGTGTACATGTAGATCAGGACAATTTTACTCCATAAATCATTATCACAGTCAAGACACAGAACTGTTCTAGCACTACAAACGGACTCTTTTGTTCTACGTTTCTTCAGTCACCTTCCCCAGCACTGTCCCTTGGATATTATTAAACTGTTCCCATCTATAAAATTTTAGCATTTTAATTTTTTGACTGCTTTATTAAGATGTAATTTACCTACCACACAGTTCACCTATTTAAGGTGTACAATTCAATGCTTTTTGATACTACAAGATGATTTTAATATAGATCTCATAAACTTTACTGTTTTAACTATTTTTAAGTGTACAATTTACTGGCATTAATTATATTCACAATGTTGTGCCTTCATCACTACTATTAATTTCCAGAACTTCTTCACCACCCAAATAGAAACTACTCATTAGGCAGTAACTCCCCCATTTTTTCAGTCCCCACCCATAGCAATCTCTGATCTTTCTGTGTCTCTATGAATTTGCCAATTCCAGGTCCTCATAGAAGTGGAAACATACAATATACATCCCTTTTATCTGGTTTATTTCATTTAGCATAATGTTTTCACTGTTCTTTCATGTTGTAGCACTTATTAGAACATTATTCTTTTTTATAACTGAATAATATTCTATTGAATGTATATACCACATTTTGTGTAATGCTATATAAATGAAATTATATAATACATAACCTCCAGAAATTGGCTTTTTATGTGTAATGTCTTTGAGATTGTTTTATCTGTCTCCCTTCTCCCAAAATGACTCCTGGGTTGATTTGTTAATTCTACCATTTTTTTTCCCCTCCCAATTTTGACAACTAATATTTGTGATTTTAAATTTAAGACCATTATTTTTTTTTCCTTTAAGAACTATTTGAGTTAGATCATAGATGATCTAATGTGTAATATTATTTTTGGATGTTCTAAAATTTTCTGTTTATTTTCCTCTTTAAGCCAAAAATATTTAAAGGAAAAAGTGATAGAGTTTTCTGTTTCCTGGCTCTCTTAGAAATACCTAATTTTATTGCAATGTACTTAAATAAAATAGTAGGTATTTTCTCTATTCTAGATCTTATCTTGCAGTTTTCTTTAGAGCCTAACATATGGCCAATTTTATGAAGGTTTTATGAGCATTCTCTGTTTTCATGACAGAATTCAATTAGTATCCACTGTATCCAACTTATTATTTATGTTATTTTATGATTTATATCTTCTTCACTTTTTTTCCCAATTCATTTGGCATGATAGAGTGAATGAAACACTTCTTTTTCTACTAATATTTCTGTCTATTTTACCTTGTTGTACTGTCTTCTAGCTTTCAATATTTCTTCCACGAAGTCTCATGCTGGATACCGTTTTCCCCGCTCATAGCTGATTTCATCTTTTGACTGGCTATCCTAGGGATATGGCTAATTAAAGTTACGTAGCTTTCAAAATACAAATTCTGCTCATGTTTTGTAAGATTCGGACTTAGTGTTTTTGTTGCTATGGTACAATTCTTATTCACATTTATTTTCAGTCATTTGTTGTTAGTATATAAAAATAAAAATAATTTTTGTGTGGTGATCTTAAATCCAGGAGCCCTGCTAAACTCATTTACTAGAACAGTGAGACCCATCTTTACAAAAAAATCAAAATGATTAGCCAGATGTGGTGGTGCATGCCTGTAGTCCCAGCTACTCAGGAGTCTGAGACAGGGGGATTGCTTGACCCCAGGAGTTTGAGGTAGCAATGAGCCATGATTGTACCAATGTACTCCAGCTCAGAGGCAACAGGGCAAGACCCTGTCTCAAAGAAGAGAAAGTGTCTTTAATTATTGTCTATATAAAAAATTATGCCTTCTGTAAATAGAAGCAGTTTTATTTCTCTTTTTGGAACTGCATTTTTTTTTTTTTTTTCTCATTTCACTGGCTAGGCCATCTAGTGATATTGAATAGGATTGGCACATGTGAATATCCTTATTTTTTCCCAGTCTTAGAGATAACAATATGTAGTTTTCCACTGTTAATTATGATGTCTCTGATGAGTGTTCAATTGGTACTTGAAAGCAATATAAATTGTGTTGTTTGGTGGAGTTTTCTATTCATGTACTTTAGGTCAAAGCTGGTTAATTATGTTGTTCAACTCTTCTGTTTACTAAAGTGACTTTTTGTTCTACTGACTCCAGGAGAGGAATGCCAAAAATTTCCAAATATATCTGTGGATTTTTCTATTTATCCTTTCAGTTCTATTTATATTTGCTGCATCTGTTTAGAAAAGTTTTATATTGAAAAATACACATTTTGAATTATTAGGTATTCATTGTGAATTGACCCTATTTATCAACTGACCCTTGATCATTATACTATTAAGAATATTCTTAGATATTATTGGTGAATTAACTCACTTATCCCAGTAAATGTTCCCTTTTCTAAAGTCTACTTTGATTTTATATAGACTCTAGCTTTTGAGTAATGGTTGCATAGAATATGTGTATATATAGCCATCCATTAAATTTTAACCTATCCATGTTTCTGTGGTTTGAATATTTGTTCCCTCTAAAACTCATATGGAAATTTAATTCCGAGTGCGGCAGTATTGAGAGGTGGGGCCTTTAAGAGGTGATTCAATCATGAGGGCACAGCCCTCATTAGTGGATTAATACATTTATGGCTTAATGGAGTAATTGTTTAAAGAGTTGTTATGGGAAGGGAACTAGTTAGTTTATGAGAGGAAGAGTGACCTGAGCTAATGTGCTAACACACTAGAACCTCACCATGTAGTGCCCTGTGCTGCCTCAGAACTCTGCAGAGAGTCCTCACCAGCAAGAAGGCTCTCACCAGATGTGGCCCCTTGACCTTGAGCTTCTTAACCTTCACAACTGTGAGAAATAAATTGGTTTTCTGTATAAACTATCCAGGTTCAGTTATTCTATTATAAGCAACAGAAAGCAGACTAACACACATATTTTACTATTTAAAGCAGATTTCTTGTGAACAGCAGTATATAGTTAGGTCTTCTTTTCTTAACTAATATGATAATCTCTGTCTTTTTATTGTGGTATTTAGACCATTTACACTTAAAACAATCATTTATGGGGTTGTATTTAAATCTACCATCTTGCTTGTTGTTCTCTATTCGTTCCATGTGTTCATTCTTCTATTTCAATTTTTTGTCTGGTTTTGGCTTGTATATATTTTATAATTTGACTTTTTACCCTTACCTTATTAATAATCCTTCAAAATATTTTAGTGCTATTCTAGCATTTGCATTATAACTCTTCAATTTATTACAGTGTACAGAAAATATTAATCTTCCCAAATCAAAAGTTTTACCCTTTTTCCCTGGATTCTGAAAGGTAACCTCTAAATCCTTGGAATATTCTGCTTAATAAGAGTGTCTTTATTTACATGAAGTCCTTGGGTCATTCTAGATAGTCTATGCTAACCACACGATCTATGACAGTTATCAGTTTAACTTCTGGATAAACTGGAAACTGAGGTCAGCTACATGGTTGATCACCATATCTCTGAAATCAACGCTCAATAAAAGACTGGACACTGAGTGTTTGAATGAGCTCCTTCAGTTGGCAATACTCTATATATTGCCACACATCATTGCTGGGAGTAATAGGCACTGTCTGCACAGCTCCGTAGAGAAAAGACAACTGGTATCTCATGCTTTTTGACTCCTGGACTGTCCCTGGTATGCCTTTTTCATTGGCTGCTATAAATCAGTATCCTTTTACTATAATAAACTGTAACTGGGAGTATAATTGTTTTTGTGAATTCTGTGAGTTTTAGCAAATTATTGAACCCTCTAATAATATACTATTTCACATAATGTGTAAGAACCTTGCAATAATATGCTTCCAATTTTCCTCTTAAATTGAATGTGATATTATCACACATTTTACTTTTATGTATGTCATAACTCCCAATATGCATTATTATTTTTTTAAATCCATAATAGTTAAGACAATTTTAAAAATAATTTAAGTATTACACCTTTATCTCTGATATTGCCATTTTTGGATCTCTCTTTTTTGTAGATTAACATTCTGTCTGATGTGATATTCTACTGGTTGAAGTACTTCAACTATTATTTCTTATGTCATATATCTTCTGGTCATGCATTCTCTCATTGTTTGTTTGTAAATGCCTTTTAAAATATTTTTACAGGGTATTTAATTACTGATTGACAGTTAGTTTTTTTAAGTAATACTTTAAGAATGTCAATATACTGTTTCCTGGCTTTCACGGTTTCTGGTGAGAAGAATACTGTAATTCTTATCTTTCTCTTCCGTATGTAATGTATCTTTTAAAAAATATTTAGCTTTTAAAAACACTTTCATTTTAGTATTTTAATGAAATAATTCTATGTGTTTTGTTTTCTTCTTTAAAAATTTATTCATTTGTTTGGAGTTCCTAATCTTCTTGGGCCTGAGTTTTAGTAACTATCATTAATTTTTTTAAAAAAATGTTTGGCGCTTGTATTTTAAAATATTTTTTCTTCAACATTACTTTTGAGGTCTCCAATTACATAGATATTAGAATCTTTGTTATTAATTAACTGTTCTTAGAGACTCTGTCCTGGCTCTCAAACTCAACTAATTTTTCTCTTTGTGTTTTAGTTTCAAAAATTTATGTCAGCCTATTTTCAAATTCAATAATACTTCACTTGACTGTGTTCATCAATGGCATTCATTATCTCTTTGCCACTATTCTTTTACTTTTTGCTTTATAGCATTTCCATCTTATGCTTTCTTATAATTTTCCTCTCTCTTCTGAAATTCACCCTCTGCTTAGGTATGTTTTATATTATTGATAATTACCCTTTACATTTTTATTGTAGTTTTTTTTTTTGGAAGTCACTGTCTGATAGTTGCAATCTCTGGGATATCTCTGGATCTGATTCTTTTGTTTGCTTTTCTCTTGAAAATGGGTTGTATTTTGTGTGTGTGTGTGTGTGTGTGTGTGTGTGTGTGTGTGTGTGTTTTCAGTTTGTAGCTTTGAGATAAACAGTAGAGAACAGTAGAGATTCAGTTCAGTAATATTTAAACCTGGTAACGGGCAAACCTCTATGTCACTGTAAAAATACTCAGGAGTTAAGCTCCTGAGTTGGGTTGTGTGTTATGACAATCTTTAGTCCATCAAAGGGCTGAACATTTTTCTAGAGTTGTATCAATCATTTAAAGAATTGATAGCATTTCTTCACAAACTGTTCCCAAAAAACAGAAAAGGAAGGATATTTTCAATCCATTCACTGATACTAAAACTGGGTCAAGATAGGAAAGAAAAGTATAGACCGATATCTTTTATGGATATAGATGCAAAGACTCTCAAATATGTAGTAGCAAACCAAATCAAGCAACATATAAAAATTATATACCATGACTGAGATTTATCCAAGAAATGCAAGGTTGATTTAATATTTGAAAATTGATAAATGTAATATACCATAACAATAGAATAAAAAACAAAACTCACATTCAAATCTCAATAAATTCAGAGAAGCATTTGCTAAAATTCAGTGACCTTTTATTATAAAATATACTCAACATACTATTCCTTAATTTGATAAAAGGGATCTATGAAAAACTCACAGGTAGCCTTATACTTAATGACAAAAGACTAGATATTTTACCCCTAACATCAGAAACAAGACAAAGATGTCTATTCTCATCACATATGTTTAATATTATAATGGAGATTTTGCACATGGCAACACATAATAAACACCAATAAAAGACATTCAGATTGGAAAAAAATAGAAAGCTATCACTATTCACAGGCAACATGTCTTATATATAGAAAACTCTGAGGAATCCACCACAAATCTTTTAGAACTAATAAACAAGCTAAGAAATGTTGCAAGACACAAGATTAATAAACAAAATTCGTTTCTGTATCTAAACACATGCAATGAACAAAATGAAAATAAAATGAATGAAATCATTATATTTATAATAGCATAAAAACAACAAAAATACTCAGAAATAATTTTTACAAAATAAGTATAAAACATATACTTTGAAGTACAAAACTGTCTTGAAAGAAATTAAATCAGATCTAAATAAACAAATAAATCACATGTTCATGGGTGAGGAGACAGTATTGTTAAGACATCAAGACTCCTCAAAGAGATCTAGAGATGTAACACAGTATCTTTTAGAATTCCAGATGGCTTCTTTGTAGACATTGACAGATTAATCCTAAAACCTGTATGAAAATGCAAGGACTCAAAATAGCCAAAACAATATTGAAAAGAAAATTTAAAAAAAATTTTCAGGACTCAAACTTCTAAATTTTAAAACTTACTAGAAAGCTACATGAATCTAGACAGTTTGATACTAATATAAGAGTTAACTACAAACTATGATTGATGCAATAAAATTGAGAGCTCAGAAATAAATCTATCCATTTATGGTCAATTGATTTTAAGAAATGATGGTAAATAATTAAATGTGGAGAAGAAAATCTTTTCAAAAAATGGAGCTGGGAAACCTCGATATTCAAATGCTCAAAAAAGGCAAGAGGGATTGGATTTCTTCCTCACACCACACATAAAAATTAACTCAAATGAATTGAATAGCTAAATCTAAGAGTTAACACTATAACATGCAAAAAAATATACAAAAAATCTTCATGACATTGGATAGTTCATAAATATCATTTTGGATACATCATGACATTGGACATTGGTTTCATATATATGATATCAAAAGCACAACGAACAAAAGAAAAAAAAGATAGATACATTGGTCTTTATCAAAATAAAAAACTGAGCCTCAAAAGATACCATTAGTAAAATGAAAAGATAACTCACAGAATGGGAGAAGGCATACGCAAATTATATATCTAATATGGGTCTTGTATAAATAATATATGAAATACTCTTACAACTCAATAATAAAAAGACAGCCCAATTTAAAATGGTCATAGTATCCATATAGACATTTTCCCAATAAAGATACACAAATGGACAATAAATGTATGAAAAGATGTCAACATCATTAACCATTAGGGAATTGCAAATGAAAAACACAATGAAATACCATTTCTCATCCACTATGATGGCTGGAATCAAAAACACAGATAACCAAGTGTTGTCAAGCTTGTGGATAAATCTGAATGCTCATACATTGCTGGTAGGAATGACAATAATGTAGCCACTTTGGAAAACCATGTGCAGTTCTTCAAAAAGTTAAACATCAAGTTACCATTTGATTTCGCAATTTCAATCCTAAGTATACCCCCCCAACAAAAGAAAACATATGTTCACACAAAGAGTTTTACATGAATATTCATAGCATCATTATTTATAATAGCCTAAAAGTGGAAACAACTCTCATGTCCACTAACAAATGAACAAGTTAACAAAATGTGGTATATCATTTGGCTCTAAATAGTAATGTAATATTTATACATGCTACAATATGTATGAATCTTGAAAACAATATGTTAAGTGAAATAAATCAGTTGCAAAAGGCCACATACTGTATAATTCTATTTATATGAAATGTCCAGTATATGCAAATCTGTAGAGACAGAAGAGTTGGGTGGGAGGGGGAAATGAGAGTAAGAGGATTGGGAGTAATATCTAAATGGTACACAGGTTCTTTGGAATGGTGGATAAAAAATTCTAAAATTTGTTGTGATGATAGTTAATGCAATTCTGTGAATGGATTACAATCATTGGATGGTGAACTTTAAATTGGTGAATTATATGTTGTGTGAGCTGTTAGCAGCTGAATAAAGCTGTTACCCAGCCTCAACAACAACACAGAAAAAATCCTCCAGTGTTAAATCATCGTTGTCTTGTGCTTAGGGAGGGTGCTGTGGCACCAGAGGGATTTTCTTTCATAATTATCATTATTATAATTTTTTGAGGCAGAGCTCATTCTGTCTACCAGGTTTCCATGCAATGGTGTGATCTTGACTCACTGCAACCTCCACCTGCTGGGCTCAAGAAATTCTTCCACATCAGCCTCCAGACTAGGAGTAGCTGGGAGCATGTGTGTGTACCACCACACCTGGTTCATTTTGCATTTTTTTGTAGAGGCAGGGTTTCCCCATGTTGCCCAGGCTAGTCTCAAACTTCTGGCCTCAAGCAATCCTCCCTCCTTGGCTTCCCAAAGTGCTGGGATTATAGGCCTGAGCCACTGTGCCCAGCCCAGAGGGCTTTTCTTAGTGCCTGTGCTCCACTTGCCCCTTTCATGCCTGTCTACAGGAGGACAGAGCTGCAAGCTCTTTCCTCTCTCCCACGGTGACTATTGTTTTTCTTATTCAGTACTTTGCCAGGGTGGTGGTTGTGACTTTGGTCCATCCTCAGTCCGAGTCAGGCCCTGAGTGTCTGAGCATCAAGGGGAGGGCTCTCTCAGTCTTCCTGTCTCTTCCCTCCATGGTAGCCAAGTTCTTCTTTATATTTGCAGAAAAATATCCTGTAGAGAGATTTGCTGGTACATCACTTAGTGTGAAGTAACCTCTAAAAGCATTGATATAGGCTTTTCCACCAGCCCTAAAGTATTATTTTCTTTTGCTTTTCCTTTATCCTCCCACCAGCCATCATGGGTCTTTGCATGTACCCTGAAGGTAGTAGCGCTTATTATTCCTCCTTAGAACCTTAAAGATTTAGTTTCAAATGAGATAGTATCTAAGGTAGGAAACTGAGGGCAATGAGGCTCTGGGCCTTTTCCACAGGAGCACTGCATCCCCCTCAGGCCCATCTGCACTAATAAGCAGGTATATGCATCTGGTTCCCTCTGGTCCCCTGTCCTAACACCAATATTTCTTTTGACCACCTGATGAGATTCCATGGAAAAGAGGCTGCAAATGAATGCAATCATATCTTGTGTTGGTGGCCTTCATATGTTCTATACTGTTGTGTTACCCTATGACACTGTCTTCAGCAGTCTATTAAAATTTTAGTTGATGTCCTTCACCTGCATATACGGTGACCCTCGCCCTGTGCTCTGATAAAAAAGTTGGCTTGCTTGTCTCATCTCTCCAGGGAGGGGTGTGCCCATCTTTGGTTATTCAAACTATTCTGATGAGTTCAACAGAAGTTGTGATTTATTTAGTTTATCCAGATTTTTCTTACTGTTAGTGTGAGAAAAAATGCTTTTTCAAGCTTCATAATTCCTAGTGGAAGAAAAACTCATTTCCATTATTTTGCCATTATAAATAGTTCTGCAGTAATCATGTATGTACATACATTCGCATGCACTGAAGATTTTTTTCAATAGGAAATAATATTAAAAGTAGAAATGTAGTGTTAAACAGTGTATTTTAAATTTTAATTGCTCTTGCCAGATTTCTTCCCGTATTCTACAAAGATGATAACAATTGACACTTTTGTTGCATATCTCTGCCAACAATAAAAACGACACTATAAAAAATGTTTGCTAATTTTAGTGGTATAAAGTTATACTTTATGGTTACTTTGAGGTAAATTCCATAATTACTTTTAATTTTGTCACTAAAATTTTCTATTCAGGGAATTGTTTTTTTGCTACTTTTTTGTTTTTTATAGAGTTGTTTGTATTTCTTCTGTATCTTTTAAGGATCCTTGTGTCTTTACAAATATAAGCATTTACAATAGTTTGTCATCTATGTTATTTTTCCAAAGCCAATCATTTGTCTATTGATTTTTTATTTTAGATTTTGGCATATAAAATTTACATATTTATGTATTCAAATATTTATCTGAATTTAAATATCCAAATATTTATTTGAAGTTTTATATATTTATATCAAATAAATATTTGAATATATAAATTTGTAAATTTTATATGGATTTCTTGTCTTAGTTAAAATTGTCTCCCATTCTTTAGATTCTAAACATGTGATCTAAATTTTCTTCTAAGGGTTTCAATTATTTCAATAAAAAATTAAGTGTATCATCAATTTGTAATTAATTTTGTGTATATTGTGATAAAGGGATATAATTTTAATTTCCCTTAATGCACAGTTATTTTCCATGCATCCTTTATTAAATAAATCATCTTTTCCCACTGAATCCAAATAAATTATTGTTACATATTAAATTTCTGTTTTTTCTTGGATCTATTTTTGGATTTTCTATTTGGTTTCAATAATCTGTATATCCATTCTTATGCATTATCACATCAATTATATCATAGTGGAGTTTTAGTTATTCTCATATGTGTTAAGGTAAATTCCTAGATCACTTTCATTCCTGTTTTCCTCTTTCATGATTTTCTTGATTATTATTAAGCATTTATTACTTAATATAAACTTTATGATAATTTTAAACAATATTAAGTTAGATAATTTTAATTTACATCTTAGGTTTTGGTGAAGTTTCTACAATGAGCATGACTTTGTTATCTATAACTAGGAAGAGCTACATGATACTTTTAAAAAAAGAAAAATAAAGGGAAGGATATATGAGAATGAGGGTTCTCACATCTACTCTAAGTTATGCAAAAGCTAGATTAGATGTTGTAGGATCCAAGCCTTGAGGCAGATAAAGAGAAAAATGGATCAGTGGTGCTTGCTTCTGAAAGTTATGAGCACCAAGCTGTGCACCCTAGGTGGCAGATGAGATATCACACTCACATCCTATGAAACATTTTTGCAATATGAAAGGAGAAATTAGATAGATATAGATAGATATAGATAGATAGATAGATACATAGATAGATACATAGATAGATAGATTCACACAAGGTTTTCATAATGTGGCTAGATATTGCAGCCTGACTTGGGCACCTAAGTCTTTGGTTTCCCAGTTAAATTTTAAGAAACACTAGTATCATTCTTGACACCTGAAGGTGTTCCTTGCTCAAGTGTGTATGTGTTGGGCTGGGGTGGGAGAGGAGATTCAGCTTTTAAATTTTGTTAAGAGCTCAGAAGAAAGATGGACCTGTAGCTTTATTTCATTCAAAATTTCTCAAATTTAAGTTAATGTGGAATCTGAGCCATATAGTCAACTTTTAATGGAATCCACACAATATACCTTGAAACATATTAGCCTAGAGAGAGTAAGAGAGAGAGGTGTCAAATGGGTTCATGAGGCAACTAAGATGCTAAGAAAGTGGGGTGTGTCACTGGAGTGAATTTAGGTTTATTTGAATTCTTCTGGTAAAAGTAGAAAAATTTTTACAAAAATCTCAGAAATGTTAAATCTATCTGAATTCTCGCTAGATATACGTTTGGTTGTCCATAGATTATGCCTTGATTCTGGAAAGAAGGAGGAAAACTTATAAGTGGTATAGTTAAAATTCTCAGTTCCCTTTCTAATAATGTCCTGATTAAGTCATTATTCATTTTTATTTATGTCTTGCATATTATTTTCCTTTGAGACTGACAGTTGGAGTTTAGTTCACTAAAAACAAATATCTTCCATGCTTTTCCCTCTTGTCAAGTCTTATTCTTTGCTGGAAAGGTGAGCAGCAGTCTCTGAAAAAGAAAATGTTCTGCTTCATCTTCCCGAAGCAATCCCTAGTTAACTCTCTGCCTTTAACGGAAGTAGGAATATACATTGAGGTAGAAAAACTGTAACTGTAACTACTCAGCTTCATCTTATGTAACATTACCATTTCCATAGGTGTGTAGAGCTGTTCTGAGAAATCAAAGCACTTGTAAACCTATTTTATACTTGCATTTTTAAAAGTGCATATAAATTATGTTTACAAATGTTATATACATACACACATATGAACTGATTACTTAGAATTTATTCTAGTTTAAATTCTTAGGAGTTAAAACAGGCAAGTATTATGTATAACAGCTGCAAGGTGAAGTAACTCATTGGGTGTGGGAACTAGAAATTGGGGTATATTCGGTTGCGCTGAGGAGCTGCACTGTGGAATCTCTAAGGTTTTGTTGACCACGTAGATTTTTATGTTTTATTTTCCCTGGGAGGAAAAAATGATTTATTAAGGAAAGACAATAGTTTCTCCATATAAGAAGTCAAGGCATAGCAGAATTAGGACTTTAACTCTGGAATTCTGTTCTTAATATGTGACTGCTTCATTAAAATACACTTTTTCATTTAATTTCTTACTATGTGCCCTGTTTTGAAGACTGAATAAACAAGAGAATGTTATTATTTTAAGATTTCTGAATTCAGATGGAATGAATAGTCAGCTAGTGATGAGAGGCTTCTGTACCAGCAGAGACATGATACTGCCAAGTCCTAGAAACATGACCCCCTTCTGCCTGAACAGATGGTAGATAGAGAGCAACCTCTTGAAAAGCTGAAGAAAGCAAAACTGAAAATGGTTTCTGGAAGGGAGTTTCAGGATGTTGTGGGGCCATTCACTACATCTCTATGTCAGTTTATGATGTATTCTACTTTTTCCCTTGCCTTTCATTGCCTAGAACACTCTCCAATTTACTCTTTGTTGTTGTTTTTGTTCTCGTTGTTGTTTGAGACGGAGTCTGGCTCTGCCACCCAGGCTGGAGTGCAGTGGCACAATCTCAGCTCACTGCAACCTCTGCCTCCTGGGTTCAAGCGATTCTCCTGCCTCAGCCTCCCAAGTAGCTGGGATTATAGGCACCTGCCACCACTGCCAGCTAATTTTTGTATTTATAGTACAGACGGAGTTTCACCATGTTGGCCATTGTTGTACAGGCTGGTCTCAAACTCCTGACATCAGGTGATCTGCCCGCCTTGGCCTCGCAAAGTGCTGGGATTATAGGCATGAGCCACCACACCTGGCCTCCAATTTACTTTTTGTAAGGCATCAGAAACATAAGAGAAAAGAAATTCAAATTTAGTAAACAGACTTTGGGAGAATACTAAGCTTCTCTGTACCTATTAATTTCTCCTGGTGATATACACTTTATTCCAGGGAATAAGAAGACTCAAAGAGGAAATCTAAAGAACTTCCTCTTGTAGGAAAATGGAGTAGACATACTTTTCCTGATGCCTCCCACTAAGTATAACTAGGCACATCGGCCATTATACATAAAACAAACTTAGGAAGACTCGTTTGTTATAGTCCAACATACCTTTCAGATTGTTTGCTTATTTACTTTTTTCGGTTTATTTCCTTTCTATGGTACAGATTGTATAATTGCTGGTGCTGTGTCTTCCAGGTCACTGATTTTTCCCTCTGCTCTCTACATTCTCCTATTGAACCCAGTCATTTTTATCTTGATACTGTGCTTTCAGTTCTAAAATTTAACTTTCACTTCTTTTAAAAATGTATCTTCTATTATCTTGGTTAGTGATCTGATTTATTTGCTGAGGCTCAATTTTTTTCATTTCTTTCCAGCTTTTTTTTTCATTGCTTATTAAAGCACTTCTATGATACCTGCTTTAAAATCTTTGTCAGATAATTCTAACATTTTTTGGCATCTTGATGTTATTAAATATTAATTGCTTTTTTTCTCATTTGAGTTTCTTGTGATACTTTTGTATGATTAGTGATTTTTCATTTAAACTTGGATATTTTCATATTGTGTTACAAGGCTCCTTTTCTTATTTTAGCCTTCTGTGGCTGCTGGCTTTGTCCAACACTGATTTGGCAGGGGAAGGAAGGCACTGCCTCACTACTGCCAGGTGGAGGTAGCAGTCCAGGGTTCCCACTCACCATCCATTGACATTTGAAGATAGAGGAGCCTCCTTGTGGACAATAGGGGAACTCCTGACTCTCTAGTAGGTCTTCTCTGATGCCACCCCAGTGAAAAGGGATTAGGGCTCCTTGTTAATTTTGGGTGGGTATCGAAATCCATGTTTTCTGATACTTCATGTGTGGAGGTCTTGGTACTGGTCCACGGAGTTGAAAGTCCCAGCTCCCACTTGGCTATCTCTTGCATTATTCTGCAGGGTTGTTGGAACCCCTTCCTAAAGTATCATGAGGGTGGAAGTCTAGGTTTCCCTTTCAACCTTTGCTAATATAAATGGGAGTTTGGTTATAATGTTTTGTGTGATGTTTGACTGTGTAACTGGAGACCTCAGTTTTAAAATATTTTTTAATCACCTACTTTCTTTTTCTTCCTTTCCTCCCCTCTCACCCCTTTGTTCCTTTCCTCTCTAGACCCTGTCCTTTGGTAATGCATGCTTATCTAATTATGCTCTTGCTTGAGAAACTCTAGAGACTAATGTTGAAACAAATCAGGTACGGAGCCCTGACTGCTGAATCTGCTTGCTTAGGGAGAGTCACAATTAGTCCACCACCATGGGGTAGAAGTCAAGATAATGCCAACCAGACCTCCAGATGGGTAGTTGTCCAAGATAGCCAACAGAACTAAGACACACAGCCCCTGAGCCCTCACCACTCCTGCATGTCTTCCAAACCAACTTTCCCTTTAAAAACCCTATGCTGGATTTTAAAATTTGAGATGGTTTTTTAGAACGCTAGTTCACCACCTTCTTGGTTTGCTGACTCTCCTATTAAACCTGATTTTCCTCCTACCAACCCTTGCCTCTCATGTCTGGCTTTTGAGTGGTGAGCAGCTGAACATGGCTCTGGCTACAATTGGAAAAGAGTTATTATCTTTTGAAAGTTTCCTGTCTTTCAGGATTATTCCTTTCCTGGTCCTTTGAATAAAGGGAGCGCAGGCTCTTTTGAGATCTTTTCCTCTGCACTTGTTGGTGTTTCTTGGTTGCTATCTACCTCATTTCTAAGCGAAAAGTATAGGCAGCAAACAAGATGACTCAGGGAAGTCACCACTGTGATGTTCCTTATGCACTGAGGACTTCAGCTGATTTCTTCTTCTCACCATCTTGCCGAATTTTCTTTTATTTATTTTGTACATAATGTCCACAGTTCTTAGTTATAAATAGTGGGAAAAATAGAGAGAAAACACTTCATCTTCTCAGAAACATAATCTTCTATACTGATTTTTAATATGTTTGGATTTATTTCTTCCATTTTATTTGTGCTTTTTAAAAAACCTGCTTTTTGGTACTTCATGTTTCCCTTTTTCTCTATCCTTTAGTGTTTTCTTCTTTTTCTTACTGTCACTGATTTACTGTTATATATTCTCTTCCTACTAATTTAGTAACTATTGTTATTTCTATTGGTTAGTGACCCTTCAGTTTTTAACATATGTGCTTGACTTTTCAGATTAAAAAATTAATATATACTGCTTGCTCCTCCAGGAAGATACAAAGATTTTAGAGCTTTAAAACAATTTTTAATAGCCTCCTCTTTCACTTAGAGTAGATTATTTCCTTAAGTGTTTTATAATTTTAGTTTATAAAATGATTTATTGTTGAGATTTTCAAGGCTGTTTAGTTGGCTTCATTAGAGATGTTTTTGAGGTTTTGTGTATTTTACGCTAAGCTTCTCAGAGTTGTCATTGGTCAAGCACTATTTTTTATTAGCTTGGGAATGGGTAGTCTTGAGTCATTTGGTTATAAAAAATTTAAATCCCCAATGCATATGTTATAAATTCTTAGTGAGAGGTAATTTTTGCAACATACAAGCCAAACCAAAATAAAATAAATAAACCATAGAAGACCACAAATACAAGTACACATAAAACCAAACAAACTTCTGTGACTTCCTATTCTTGTGCCTAGTTTTTGTCCTAGTATACCCACTTGCTAAGTCTATAATTCTACAAAGGTTCTTATTGTATATGATAATCTCAGTTTTACTTCTCTATCTTGAAGGGTTCAAGACTTGTCTCTCACCTTTTCATGTATGTTAATATCCTAGTTCCCGAACAGCTTCAAAACTTGACATCTCCTCATGCTACTTAAGGTAGTGAGTTTCGTATTGCTGGAGATGTTCTAGCATCCGTAGAAGGGGTATGTCATTAGAATGTGTGACTCCTCAAGATGTCTTTAACTCTCAGATTATTGGATTCTGCAATAATATTACCTAGCATTTCATTCCCATTGATAATGTAAGCAGTTGGCCATTCAGTATGACTCATTGTCCTGTTTATGTGATATCATTATTCATAAACACTGAGTATAAATGGTCAGATGCCATACTAGGTGTTTGATGACACAGCACATAACATGATTTGGGTACAGAGCAAAGGGCATAGTGATGAAGTATTACATGCACAGAAGAAGAAGAATATGGAAAATGATCACACCTTTTCCTTGGAGATTACTATAAAAAATACTTTCAAGTCTTGGGCAAATAACCGACTCTGTTCTTTTAGACATGATGATAAATACAGATGTTCTGTTCCTATCATTGATAATCCAATAAATAGAATCCCTAGACACATTTCAAAAGTATTGTGTGATAAACAGAATGTTATAGGCCACTGTGCCTTCTAGTGATGTGTGGAAAATTTGATAAAATATACCAAATGTTCTGAACACAAAAAGTACCATGCACCATAACTGATGAGTGATGATCTTCATGGTAAGGAATGACCACAGGAACAAGCTGCTTCCTCCTTTCAAACAGGGTAACATTGCTATTTCTTTATAAAGGACATTAAGTTGCCTTGTATAAACCTGGTTCTCAAAGGCTGAAGATTTTCTAGACTCAATGCGCCATCCAGAGAGATTTAGTCCACTCCCTTTCTCTTTTAAGTTAAAGGAAGCATGTTTTCTTTGTAAGCTGTGTTGGGAAATATCTCATATCCTCACATCGATATTATTTTAGTGTATTAGGAAACTTACCTTCACCCTTTGCTCACCTTCAGATTCATGGGTGCTGGTTAACTACTTTCATGAAAGAACAACATAGACATAAAATGAGATGGAATAGAGTAATCAACATTTTAATGTTACATTTGCCAGTAATCCTACTGGTTAAATGACCATTCATTTTGTCTGTGTGGAGTTTGAAGGGTTATACAAGTAGGCGTTAATTTGGTTGATCTAGTGATATATTGTGCTTGTGTATGTAAATGCTTTTCTGTTCTGCTTGATAATGTAAGCAGTTGGCCATTCAGTGTGACTCATCAGGCTTTTAAAATTCGGGGTGAGAAGCATTAGTAAAATTGCTGTGAAAAATGATTCAGCTTGCACAGCTGGATCACCTTCCAAAGTGCTGTTCTCAAGCACATTTGTTCCGTAGGAGACTGTTGTGATCTGGTGCCTAACTTACCTCCCTCCTCCTTGGGTTTAGAGACCCACGGCAGTACTCACTTTCCTTGGAAAAATCCTGTGTTATGTTGGGTAAAGAGCAGATCAGAGAAGATGCTGCAGGTGTTCACAGCTAACAGTGTCAATGTCTAATCGGCTTAAAAAATTCCAGAAGAGAGGAAGAATGCCATTAAAAACAAATTTTGGGTGGGTGTAATGGTTTATACCTACAATCCCAGCACTTTGGGAAGCCAAGGTAGGAAGATCACTTGAGCCCAGGAATTCGAGATCAACCTGGGCGACATGGTGAGACCCCCATCTCTACAAAATATAAGAGAAAATTAGCCAGGCATGGTGGTGCACACCTTTAGTCCCAGCTACTTGGGAGGCTGTGGTGGGTGGATCACTTGAAACTGGGAGGTCAAGGCTTCAGTACGCTGTGATCATGCCACTGCACTTCAGCCTGAATAACAGAGCTAGACCTTGTCTCAAGAAAATAAAACTGAATACAAAAATAATAAATTTTATGTATTATAATATAGTATGAGCCACAAACTTAGCAAATCTACAATGAATATGAAATAATTTCTTTGATTATAGATCTTCTGCACACAAGATGGGGATACCATACAAATTAGTTCTGTGTCTTAATTTAAATAAGTTTCTCTCTCCAGCTCACCTTGGTTTACTGCTCCAGTTGGCAATATTCCAAAAAGACAGAAAACACCTGCTTTGGTTTTTTTTTTCAAACAGGGTCTCACACTGTCACCCAGGCTGGAGAGCAGTGGCATGATCTCAGCTCACGGCAACCTCTGCTTCCTGGGTTCAAGTGATTCTCCTGCCTCAGTGTCCCCAAGTACCTGGGACTACAGGAAGCATCATCATGCCCTGCTAATTTTTGCATTTTTAGTAGAGATGGGACTTCACCATTTTGGCCAGGTTGGTCTCAAACTCCTGACTTCAAGTGATCGGCGCACCTTGGCCTCCCAAATGCTGGGATTACATAGGTGTGAATCACCACACTTGCCAGCACACATTTTTTTAAGTCTAAGTTTTGGATCTGAATGCATCATCAAACAGGAAACACTCTTAGGCCAAATGGCCACAACAAAGCTCCATTCAGAGTCTCTAAAATGAAAAATATAAAATATTTTAGAAGAACATACTGGAGGCTACATGAATTTTTTCTGCTGCCTCATTTCAAAATAGTTTCATGTGTTGGCAAGTCCAGAGAAGAGAAACTGAAGTGTGCTCAGTTCAATCTCACATCCAGAAGATTCTGAATCATGTTTGGAGATTTTAAGTTTTCTATTTTCTGGGAAACTTGTACAGAAAACATTTTAATGCTATATTTGAACATAGCCAAATAACAACATGGCTTCATAAAAACAAACTAACAAACTTCATTGCACATTTAGGATCACTAAATTGCCCAAATTCTCCATCTTTTAAGATGAGAGATTTTCAGAGCTTGATGTGAATGAACGAAACCTGTTGCCTTATTCATTAGATCTTCACCACATTTCACATTCCCCTTCCCTAATTTTTACTGGGATCTGAGAAAATACATAACTATAAAGAGAAGAGTTAGAAAAAAAAATGAGAAAAGGATTTGGAGAAAAGGAGATGAAAAAATTGATGAGGAGAGACAGAGACTGAATGTAGAAATGGATGACAACCAGGTCCTGTATAAAAATGACCTGGAGCAACCTGATCAGGAAGCGAAGCCTCCCTATCTTCAATGAACAGACCAAGAAGGCAGCGTGCTGTGAGTCTGATTTGCAGGAAGCCAGATTGCTCTCTCTAGTTACAATCCAGTATGCTGCACAGTAACTTCTGTAACAGTCAACCCACAGTGGCCAGGGCTTGATTAATAACTGACAGCTTCCCTAATTCTTGTCTCCACTCCCAAGGTAAGATCAATGAGAGAAAGCCAAGTATGCAATGACATAGGATGTCCTGTTTCTGGTATGCAATGGTGTAGGATGTCCTGTTTCTGGTAAGCCCACCCACAGCTCTCCCATGCCAACAGCCTCCAATCAGGGCACACCTGGAGCCTTCCTCCCCTCACCCATCATGAAGCTTTTCCACTCCTTCAGCTGCTTTGAGTCTCTGCTTAACACAAGTAATGGTAGTTGACTCCTTTGCCATAGCAAACTGAAAAAACCAGACTTTGCTTTTCTCATTGGGACTTCATTTATTCCTATAGCAGAAAAAAGAAATTAAGGAAAGAGAAAAAGAAAAGCGGGTTTGTAAAACAATGAAAAGGAAATTAACATTCTTCTTATCACAATTGCCACAAGCACACACTCAAACTCTCAGAAATGAGGGTTTGTAGTGAGGTTATCAAGTTCAGTTTCCTTTGTTATATCCTCTACCTAAGTTTCCTAATAACTTACATAATGACATCTTCAGAATTCATCATTCTGCTTTTTTTTTTTTTTTTTTTTTTTTTTTTTGAGACAGGGTCTCACTCTGTTGCCCAGGTTAAAGTGTAGTGGTGCAGCCGCAGCTCACTGCAACCTACCTCCTAGGCTCAAGTGATCCTCCCGCCTCAGCCCCCAGAACAGTTGTGATCACCAGTGCATGCCACCATACTTGGCTACTTTTTAAATTTTTTTTTTGTAGAGTTGGGGTTTCAGTATGTTGCTCAGGCTAGGCTCAAACTCCTGGGCTCAAGCAATCCTCCAGCCTTGGCCTTCCAAAGTGCTGGCATTACAGGCATAAGCCATCATGCCCAGTCTCATCATTCTTTTCTAAATGAATATTTATTCAGTATCTGCTCAATGCTAGGATCTAGGGCTATGATGATATGGATCCTGCACTCAGGAAGCTAAGATTCCAATGGAGAGACCAACATTTAAATCAACAGTGATTTCATATGAGGTCAGTGTGCTCTGGTAGCTGAAACAGCATAGATTTCCAGACAACCTACCTAGAGTAAGTTGACCAAGTGCGGTGGCATGCACATGTGGTCCCAGCTATTCTGGAGTCTGAGGCAGGAGGACTGATTAAGCCCAGTAGGTAGGCTGCAGTGAGCTGTAATGGGAAAAAAAAATATTTGCAAACTATGCAGTCAACAAAGGACCAATATCCAGAATCCATAAGGAACTTAATTAAACAAGCAAAAAACAACCCCATTAAAAAGTGGGCAAAGGATATGAACAGACACTTTTCAAAAGAAGGCATGTCAGTGGCCAACAAACATATGAAAAAGTGTTCAACATCACTAATCATCAGAGACATGCACAATGTCACAATGACAATGACATACCGTCTCACATCAGTCAAAATGGCTGTTATTAAAAAGTCAAAAAAACAACAGGTGCTGAGTAGGCTTAACAGAAAAGGGAAAACTTAAACACCATTGATGGGCATTTAAATTAGTTTAGTTCCTGTGGAAAGCAGTGTGGAGTCTTCTCAAAGAACTCAAAACAGAACTACCATTCAGCCCAGCAATCCCATGACTGGGTGTATATCTCAAACAAAGTAGATCATTCAACGAAAAAGACACATGCACTCATATGTTTATTGCAGCACATTTTATCATGGCAAAGACATGGAATCAACCCCAGTGCTTACCAACGTGGATTGGATAAAGAAAACGTGGTACATATATACCATGGAGTATATCTGCAACTATAAAAAAGAAAAAGAATGGAACAATGTTCTTTGCAGCAACATGGATGCAGTGAAAGGCTATTATCCTAAGCAAATTAATGCAAAAACAAAAAACCAAATACTGTATGTTCTCCCTTATAAGTGGAAGTAAAACATTGGGTCCTCATGGAGATAAAGATGGAAGAAATAGACACTGAGGGATACTAGAGAGCAGAGGGAGGGGAGCAAGGGATGCAAAACCATTGGATCCGATGTTCACTTCCTGTGTGCTGGGATTCTTCATATCCCAAACCTTAGCATCATTTGGTACACCCATGTAACAAACTTGCACATGTACCCCTGATTGTAAAATAAAAGTTGAAATTATAAGAACAAACAAAGAACAGAGTTTCCTACAACCTGTCTCCTGCTTCTGTGCTTTTATTTCTGGAGTCTCAGTGCAGGTTTTCATGCAACAAGTGGAGGCTGCTCTGTGGTGGGCTCCAGCAGTCACTAGACCATTGGCAGTTGCTACAGAGCCTTACAAAGATCATTCATTTTAAGTTTCCTCTTATTCATCAGACCTTTGCCTTTCCTCTAGTGGGGGACTTGGAATATCATCCATAGGCCTGTGCCTCCTCTATCTATAGCTCCAGTTACAAATTCTCACTGGATAATCCTCTGCCTTTTAATAGAAATAATAAACTTGGAGTAAACAAATCAGAACTCTTGATAACCCCACAAGCTTGCTGCATCCTCTGCTTTTTCTATTTTCCTGTTTCATCGGCAATGAAATCTAAGGTCTGAGAGGTTAGTTAACATCTTCAGATTAGCTCCACTGGTCATGGACCTAGTAGTGGGAAAGGCAGAGTATGAACCAAAGGAGTTCCAAGGCTAGATTCCTAACTACAGTGATCTACCACTCTCTTTTCACTTTAAATTATTTTAATTTGATTTTCTAAATAACTATATGAAGCATTTTTTTTTCAGAATATTTTTAATCTGAGAAAGATGGAATGACCTGCCCAGTGTCTCAAGGCTATTAATTTGTGGATCTGGAATTTGGGTTTGGGATGATCTATATCCTGCTTGCATTAAGGTTATATTTATGTGAGATTTCCTCTATCCTTCAGCTGCAAGTTCCTTGACGGTGATATCAATACTTCATTCAATTTATATATCCCCCAGTCCTAGCATAATTTTTATACATAGTAGATGTTCAATAAATATTTATTTTTAAAATATCTATTTTTAAAATAAGGTTTATGGAAAACTTTCTTTTAAACTATGGGACATGACTAAAGCTGAAACAATTAAGTCAACAAAATAAATAACAGCATATATCATATTCCAATACCTTGTAAATATTCATGAAATTTCACACTGTTACACAGAAATGATCAAACACATTAATTAATGAGACAGAATAGAAAAATATCCCTGCACAAAATTTCACATAATTCATATATATATTTTGCTCTCAAGGAAAAGAAGCAACACTCCTCATTCCATAAATATGGGCTGCACACAGTGACTCCCTTCCAAAAATTTTAGTATGAAAAGGGTATTTTCATACTAAATTATTTACAAATAATTATTTTACAATAGAAAACCTGACAAACACGACCACCATCAGGTGATCCAGGTTGCAGTCAATAACAGTGAGTCATGTTGATAGTATCACCCTGGATATGATGTGATCAAAATGTCAATGTATCTCTTTGGTCTTCTCCCAAGCCCATAACTCCATCAGAAAACTGAGACAAATCCCAACTGAAAGACATTCTACAAAATACCTAGTTAATGCTCCTCAAAGTCGTTAAGATAATAAAAAACAAGAACAAATTTAAAAATATGTACCAAAAAAAGAAGAAGGTTCAGGAGACACAACGACTATATGCAATGTGTTATCCTAGAAGGAATACTGGAACAGAGAAAAGATATTAGGAAAAAAATTGAGGAAATGTGAATGAAGTATGGACATTGGAATAGTTATTTAAATTAATACCAATTATTTATTTAGTATAATTTATATCAATATTTAATAATATATAACGTCAGTTTATTAATTGTGACAAATATAGCCTATTAATGTAAGCTTTTAAAAATAGAGAAAACTGAGTGTGAGGTACATGGGAACTCAATATCCTATCTTTACAATTTTTCTGTAAATTTAAAACTATTATGTTCTGGTATCCATGGAAGAGAGAGCTTGTGTTTAACCTATACTTTAGACATGGAAATAGCTAGCTTCGATTCTTAGCACTGGATGGGTACTGTGTTACTAGATGCACAAAATGTCTAATTTTATTTTCTCAGAACCATATCTTAAGCATGTCATTTTCTTTGTCTACAGTTAGAGGATAATACCTCTCCTTCCCATCTCATGGAGCTGTAATAAAACCCAAATAAGATAATGTGCATTTAAAAAATTAGAAATTATAAAGTGTCAAATTATAGGAGAAGATAGGGGAGAAGTAACCTTTACAAAACACCTACTGTTTACCCATGCTGTACAAATATAATCTCATTTAATTTTTACAATAACCCTTTTAGGAAGGGAGACTCAGATAACCTGAGTAATTTCTCAAGTAGACAGTGACCAGCACATTACTCCCATGCTGTTTAAATCCCAATACCCTGTTATCTTTTATATAAAGATGAGATGCAGTGTTATTAGAAAAAAAAATGAATGCGTCTGGCTCTTTTCAACACTTTATACCTTTTCCAGATACAGCTTGATAAAAGGAGAAGAGTAAGAGACAATGCCAATTTTTCTACAATCTCTGAGTCGACATAGTGAAGTGTAAACAGTGCTAGCTGGACAGAGTTGAAAAAAATTCTGTGGTTTTCTTGGCTACTTATATGTCGTTGAGCAAGTTACTCAGATTTGTAACTTCTATATTTCAATTATAGCTAGAATTGGAAATAGGTAATTAAGGGACTGCTGCTGACTACCATTAGAGAGATGAACATGCAACTAATCATTAACACAATCTTGATACTCTTCTGTAGAGGTGTATTTCTGAACAAAGTGCTATGGACCCTCAGTCTGTGAATTAATGCTTTGGGATATATAGAGGCTGGCCAAGTGGTAAAAAAGCTGAAAATACAGGTAAAGGTAGGAAACACAGAGTCATTAAAAAGTGTATATTTAGAGATCAGTGATACTTCTCTCTGGAACCCATTTTTCTCATTTGCAAAATGAAGAGATGAAACACCATCATCTCTAAATACCCATTATACTTTCATATTTCAGGATTTTGTTGTTTTCTCTTTCGACAGTTGCTTCTAATATTCTACATTTGATGTTAGAGAAAGTCAACTGCATGAAGCAGCCCACTATTCTGCAAAAATAATACAATTAAATTTTAATATGGGCAATTTACTGACAGGCGTATTCAATCTGACCAGTGAGCTTTTGAGAAACATTAAAAATCAGGCTACTTGAAGGCTAAGACTTTCCTTAACAAGGAGTGATTGCCTCCCTGAGCACATTTGGTTCTCCTATAGACATTAACACAACAGGAGCCTGTATTTCTACTGAGTTTTAAAAGGGTTAAGTGTCAGACATGATCTATTACTGTGGAATGTCATCTAAAATGAATGAGGCTACTGCCCTTAGAGAAAGGATCATTGTTGGCCATCAAAGAAATAGCACTGACATTCAGTCATCTCACTACGCTTTAAGGTGAAGGATCACTTTAGGCAAATAGCAGGCAACTTGTAAGTACTTATTTTAAGAAATTGCTCCCATAGCTCCTAACAAATACCTTCTATAAATGTTGGCAAAACAGTTAATCAACTCAAAAGCTAAAAATATTTCCCAATTTGATTTATTTTACATTCCAAAGGAAAGAAACATAGGAGCTAATGTTTAATGAGGAGAGAAAAATCTCTCCTAATTCTGGAAGCAGTCACAGATTGCAAGCTTAACCAAACATAAGGTCTAATTTTTAAAAGAAACCTTTCTCACTTTACTGAGGTAGTTGTGAGTTTCATGCATGGTTTGGCTCCCCCTATATACTAGTATCGGGGGCTTTGTTTAGTAGATTGTGTAAAGTGAGGGTTTTATTAAACTGTTTTGGAAAACAGATACATTCAGTGAAATGCTATACATAATGTAATAGTTCTCATCATCCATTTTACCATGAAACATAAAAGACCAACTTTGTATTTGATTTTTTTTTTCAGTATGTCTATTTTTTCATGTGCACCAAGGTGCAAGTTCTGATTGCAAATAGGGTACGGTTGGTAGGAAGCCAATTCAGCCACATTACATACAGTTGCTTGGCAATTGATTGAACTATCACAAAGTTCCTCTTGGGACTTAGATCATACACTCCTTAAAAGTGGGATTGTAGGGGACTGGATAGGAACAATAACAAAAATATACAAATTGTTTTGGTTTGCCTAAAAACCTTAAATAAAGAATAGCATAAATCAAAGACACTCAAGGATTTCTAGACCATAACAGAGAGAGAGTAAACCTATTCTATTGAGATTTCAGATCCCAATCAGGATATCAATCACCTTATCCCCCTTAGTAATATTCAATAGCTCATTGAAAATGAGTGATATTCTGACCCTTAGAATGGATATATCTAAGAGCTTAGGAAACTTTACTTTCCTAGAAACTTGTTCTTTTTTTTTTTTTTTTTTGAGACAGAGTTTTGCTCTTGTTACCAGGGCTGGAGAGCAATGGCACGATCTCGGCTCACCACAACCTCCGCCTCCTGGGTTCAAGAAATTCTCCTGCCTCAGCCTCCTGAGTAGCTGGGACTACAGGGGCGCGCCACCACACCCAGCTAATTTTTGTATTTTTAGTAGAGACGGGGTTTCACCATGTTGGCCAGGATGGTCTCAATCTCTTGACTTCATGATCCACCTGCCTTGGCCTCCCACAGTGCTGGGATTATAGGTGTGAGCCACCGCACCCAGTCCCTAGAAACTTGTTCTTAGCTTTCTCTCTACTCATGGAAATGAGCCTTGCTTCCCAAGCATGGAGATGAATACATTAAAGGCCTGTGGCGGAGTCTCCTGGTCTCCATCTCCCGACTTGGTTTTGCAGCTCTTCTTTGAACCTAAATCCAAATTGGTAATTAAGCAGAAGCCAGGTCAGGGCTATTCCTAAGTAATGGGTCCTGCAAACCTACTGACTTCAGGGAAACGTTTCCCAAAGTTTGGTCCTTGGAACACCTACATAGGAATCAACTGAGTCAAAGTTGCTCAAAAATTAGATTTCTAGATCCCATTCACAACTACCAGAACAATCCCAGGAATTTGTATACAAGTTTTATCTTTTCAAGTGATTCTTATACTCACTGATCCTTGGGAATCCCTAACATAGGTCGATGACAAAAGAACCTAATAGATAAGGACACTGTAGATTACAAAATTGCTTGGTGTAATATACCTGCTCCCCTCACTGTGAAATTGACAGACAATCCTCTAAAATTGCCAGAAGAAAAGAAGCCGTGTTGATGAGTAGGAACCGTTACTGCAGTAGTTAAAGCTTCACAACAGGGGCCACAGCACTTAGAAAATCCCCATATTGAGAGTCCAAAATATATGGATTCTGGAGCTAGACCTCTAAGGTACAAAGAAAGTGGCACATTGTTGCACAAGTAGCTTGTCCATAATTCCAGTGCCTAATATTTTAAAAAAGCATTTTGATTTCACTGGTAAATGGAAAACTGAATCCTATTTCTTTGTAGCCCCTGTCTGTGAAGATTTTGTATAGACATATTCTTTAACATTATCCCCTTTATCCCAACCTGGATACCAGACTTTATGTTCACCTGCTAATAGTAAGGTACTCTCAACAACCTGCAATGATTTTGACTCATCCACCTATCACTTCTAGACCTAAGTGCCAGAGCAATCGCAATCATTCCTCCCTGCAGGGTCACTGATTTGTTCCCTGCTGTCGAGAGTGTAGGACATTTTGTTTTACCTTTATGAGAAATGGGGACCTGGAAGCACTGCCAAGCCTCAACATGTAGCCACCAGACATTTGCCGTGTCCTCGTGTAACCATTTATTCCAGATGATTTTCTTTCTACATCCTTATTATCTCTGGCCCTTCAAATCCGGTCATTTTTATTTTACCCTTTACATAGCCCAAAGTAATAGACACCAGCAGGTACTGTGAGTCATGCTAAGTGTTTCCTGCAAAGAAACAGAGTATGATGGAGGTAACAAAAGAGATGCTTTGTTTAGCGCAGTGGATAAAAATCAGCCATACTTCACAATATCTCCAATGCCTCTTGTCAAGGGGGAGGAAATTAGAGGCATGACTTCTGCTGTATCTTTGTAGAAATCTGTTCAGGTAGCAGAAAGCTTAATCTGTGCCATTTCTTGTAATGAAGTGCTAGAGACTGCCTCAGTTGTTGGATACAGCTGATTATAAAATTATAATAACTCATCCATTTATTTATTATTTAATCTTTGCCAGTAACTATGGAACTCACAGTTTATTAACAGTAGGAAAAAATTGTAGTTGAAAACATCTAAATCTATTATCTCCCAGGCAAAATAGAAACTTGCTCAACCTAATCACTCAGCAAATGGTTAATGCACAGAAGCTGTTGCCTTAATTTATAAACTCTCACTTAAGGGGCTAAAAGGCAAAAGAAACAGCACCCCTCTCTCCTCCATCATATTTACCTTTCATATTCCTCTCCACAACATTGTTCTAAGCAAGGATTTCAGCAAACTTCTCAGGCAATTAGTGCAAGATTCTGATCTCTGTATTCTAGTCCCTGGCATCCCCAGACCCTGATACTCCCTCATATTCCCAACGCTTCCTCAGACTTCTTTCTCTGGGTATTTTTGGCTTTGAAACTCCTCATACCTACCAAGGTCCACTTTCAAGAGCACTTGCTTTAGTGCTAGACTTCATAGGTTTTAATGCTG
This sequence comes from Ateles fusciceps, assembly GCA_036589455.1. Lineage (NCBI taxonomy): Eukaryota > Metazoa > Chordata > Mammalia > Primates > Atelidae > Ateles > Ateles fusciceps. The sequence goes on along the minus strand of JAZHEH010000424.1, from coordinate 913,893 downwards.
GCTCTACCACTTACTAGCTATGAGATTTTTGGCCGGTGATTATCCTTTATATGCCTCGGTTTATTTATTTGTAAATTGGGGGATAATATCCTCAGCAATTGTGACAAAAAAATTATACATATATGTATATAAATACTTTCAAGCACTGTATATATAGATGGAAAGAGAAATAGAATTGAAAATAGTGTCTGAAATACAGTAACTACTCAAAACTGTTGCTTTGTATTGTAATTACGATTATATAAGTATGTTCCTAATGTCTGAATCAGGGATATTTGGTTATAAAGGGATATAAAGCCATAGAAAGTACCTTAAGCAAAACAAACACATACAAATTACATTTTTTCTGAAATTAAATCACTATTCTATGAACCTTAGAAAAGGAAGTGTGGCTGGTTTCCTGGGTATATCTGTGTCAGAACTCAGTAAGCCCTCAGCATTTTTAAGGCAGATACTCTTTCTCTGAGGACACATGGTCCCTACATTTGGTCCAGTCAACTATGGCCAAAGGTCCAAAATCATGGATCCCGCTTGTTCACTTAGTAATTGTGGGAAAATACTATATGAGCAAAATGCGAAAGGGCCTAGAGAGAACATATAGGTTGATTATTTTGTCTGCTAACCATAGCATGAAGCCATGCTGGAAAAATTCCCATGATGCCTTGGCAGGCTACTGGTGAAAATATCCTTCTATCCACAGATAAAGTGCAAATAAGGAAAACAGAAAACATCAGTATTAAGATGTATCTTCAAGAACATCCTAATGCGTAGATCCAAATATTCTATCTCAGACTTACTAATTTTGAGTAAATTTGGGGTAATTTTGTCACATAAATAATGAGAAATCCAAGTTTTTTGAATGTGAATTTTATTTTTGCAGTCTTTTCCTAATTCTCTTTTTAAAATAACACTGCTAGAAGGCTTTTCTTTTCTTTTTTCTTTTTTTCCCGAGACAGAGTCTCCCCTGTCACCCAGACTGGAGTGCAATAGCATGATCTCCTTTCACTGCAACCTCTGCTTCCTGGGTTCAAGCGATCTTCACCTGAGCTTCCTGAGTAGCTGGGATTACAGGCGCATGCCACCATGCCCTGCTAATTTTTATATTTTTGTAGAGTCCAGGTTTTACCATGTTGGCCAGGCTGATCTTGAACTCCTGACCACAGGTGATCCACCCGCCTCAGCGTCCTAAAGTGCTGGGATTACAGGCATGAGCCACCACACCCAGCCGCCTTTTCTTAAATATAGTATGGAGCAACACGCTGGATAAGGATGACATCTTAATGTTTTGTAATATATAATTTAATATAACAGAGTTCCAAATGGGTAAATGACTTTTAGACTCTACACATGCTTCCAGACCAGAATAAAAGAAAACAAAAACAAAAACAAAAACAACAACAGAAAAACTAAACTCCACAAAGAATAAAACCCCCAGAATTTGAAATTATATAAAGAGAATTAAATCCGTGGATCCTCTGATTAGAGTTCATGATTCTTAAATACTCTTTGTTTATAATCATTTAAAAAGCAACAGATTCCTCTTGTTTAAAATTTAAGCCACAAACAAGAGCAACTGTCTATTACTGTAAACACTGTAATATCATGTTAATACAATAATGCCTAGTTGATTGAATTATGGCTATTAATAGCCAGTAGTGGTTTTTCACTTAAAGTGAGAAAAAAAAGGAATTTATATACCACGTTTCCATCAGCAGTATTTTATCTATTTATTATTAACAAGTTTTCTCATCAGTGGACATAGAGGGTTCCACTTATCCCCTGAAATTCTGCAGGGCTATAGGACTTGTTTAGCCTATGTAATATGAGCAGTAGTACTGCAGGCCATTTTTGTGTGAAGCATTTTATTTTCAGCACTTGACTCTCTAGTCTTCCCAAAGATCTTGACAGAGTCTACTGCTGTGGATATACCATGAGATCAGAGCAGCCTGGAATGCTGAAGTTTCACATGGAAGAAGGTACACTGAGTTCATTCAGGCTTACAATGGACTTTGTAAGAATGAGTAACTTTTTTGTGTATAAATTGCATTTTGATTCCATCTGCCACACATTTCAGAACGAAATGGACTTCTGAACCCATAGAGGTTAAGGAAATCCTGACACTTCAAAGTTTTGTGAGGAAAGAAGAGTCTAGGAAAAATTTCATAGCAAACTCAATATCTTCTTTACGACTTGAGGAATAAGTGTAGCATGATGTCTTCATTTCATATACAAATGACTTAGGACCCACAGAGAGGGACTGACTTGATCAAGTTCAAACATTTTGTCAGTGGCAAAGTCTATTAATGTTTTACAGACAATTTCATAGGGACAGAATAGGAGAAATGCATTAAAAAAACAGGCTACAAAGAAAACTCCATAGCTGTTTGCAATTTGAATAAAATAACATTTTGACTAAAATTGCCAGTGGAAATGTGAGTGTCCTGAATTCAAATTCAAAGTTTCACCCCATTATTCTACCTGAGAAAATAAATGAGTCTACTGCAGTACACAGTCCCAGATTAGGTTTACCCTACCACCAGCCTTACCACTAATCCTACCACCAAGAGATACAGGGAGATTCAAGCTCTCTGCCTTTTTGTGTGACTTCTACAAAATATATATATATATATATATATATATATATATATATAATAAAAGAAGCAAAGTGATAAAGAATAAAGAAAAAGAAGGCTAGTCAATGACAGAAATGTGGCTAAAATATGAATCTTTTGATTGACAGTTAATTAGGGGCAGTACGGTTAAAAGACATAAATTCTATTCCTGAACTGAGTAAGATAGATGTTATTTAACTTCATTAGAATCAGCTTTCTTACTGAATGGACTGACTGAAATCTAAATTTCTTTCTTACTCTACTTTTAACCTTTTTTAATATTAAAATCTTATGTGTACGTAGTAATGTCAAAAATGTAAGGATTTAGCAAAGATGAGTTGAGCAGGGCTAAGCTATCTACATCTTAAATGTCTTTAGCATACATTTTCTGAGGTGCTTTTGGTTTCCTTCCTTGACGCCAATTGTCAACATTTACCGTGTTAGGAGCAAATCCTTTCTTTCCTGATTTCTTCACTCTCACTCTTTTGAGACTAGTCTTTTCCTGCTTTATGAGCTTTCCCCATTTTCTCTCTCTTCTGCTACTCCTTTAATTGTCATGTATGAAAACTTTGTGGTACTTTAAGCAGGAAATTTCCTCACGATTTGAAAGGATTCTATTAATGCTGTTTCCTTCTCCTCGCTTTAATTGAAAATTGGCTTTTCCCAGTGACATTACTTTTCCTGGATTCCTTACCAATAAAGGTTTCTTTATTACTTCTCCCTGACAACTCTTGAGATAAATTGATACAATCAGACCTTTTAAAAAACCTCTCTCAGCCAGGCACAGTGGCTCATTCCTATAATTCCAGCACTTTGGGAGGCCAAGGCAGGCGGATCACCTGAAGCCAGGAGTTTGAGACCAGCCTTACCAACATGGAGAGATTCAGTCTCTACTAAAAATACAAAAAAGAAATCATCAGCATGTGGTGACATATGCCTGTAATCCCAGCAGCTTGGGAGGCTGAGGCAGGAGAATCGCTTGAACCCAGCAGATGGAGGTTTCGGTGAGCTGAGATCGTGCCATTGCATTCCAGCCTGAGTGCATAACTCAATGTCAAACAAAAACAAAAACAAAACAAAAACCAAACACCTCTCTCATGCTATGGCTACGTCAAGACTGTGTTTCAGTCTGTAACCTATTTAGCTTTGAAGATCATGCCATTTTCTTTATCATCCTTTAATTACCTCGTTCACCACATTTATCTCTCTACAGCCAGGGCATTCCTGTTTTCCTCAATGAATACAATACTTTTCTTACAGTTTTGCTCTGTATTCTGTTTTTGCCATTATCTTCACCTTTACATTCCTTCCTTTTCAGCCACATAATAATGAAGATGCCCGAAAGACCTCATTCGCATTCAATTTGGAATCTCTGTGATGTTTTTCTTTCTTTCTTTCTTTCTTTTTTTTTTTTAAATCAAGGACTTCATGACCAAAACACCAAAAGTATTGGCAACAAAAGCCAAAATAGACTAATGGGACCTAATCAAGCTCCACAGCTTCTGCACAGCAACAGAAACGGTCATTAGAGTGAATTGGCAACCAACAGAATGGGAAAAAATTTTTGCAATCTACCCATCTGACAAAGGGCTGGTATCCAGAATCTACAAAGAACTAAAACAGATTTACAAGAAAAAAACAAACAAGCCCATTCAAAAGTGGGCAAAGGACATGAACAGACACTTTACAAAAGAAGACATACATGAGGCTAACAAACATATGAAAAAATGCTCATCATCACTGGTCATTAGAGAAATGCAAATCAAAACTACATTGAGATATCATTTCACGCCAGTTAGAATGGTGATCATTAAAAAATCTGGAGACAACAGATGTTGGAGAGGATGTGGAGAAATAGGAACACTTTTACACTGTTGGTGGGAGTGTAAATTAGTTCAACCATTGTGGAAGACAGTGTGGCGATTCCTCAAGGACCTAGAAATAGAAATTCCATTTGACGCAGCAATCCCGTTACTGCGTATATATCCAAATGATTATAAATCATTCTATAAGGACACATGCACACGAATGTTCATTGCAGCACAGTTTACAATAGCAAAGACCTGGAATCAACCCAAATGCCCATCGATGATAAACTGGACAGGGAAAATGTGGCACGTATACACCATGGAATATTATGCAGCCATCAAAAACGATGAGTTCGTGTCCTTTGCAGGGACATGGATGGACCTGGAAACCATCATTCTCAGCAAACTGACACAGGAACAGAAAATCAAACACCGCATGTTCTCACTCATAGGTGGGTGTTGAACAATGAGAACACATGGACACAGGGAGGGAAGCATCACACACTGGGGTCTGTCGAGGGGAAATAGGGGAGGGACAGCAGGGGGTGGGGAGTTGGGGAGAGATAGCATGGGGAGAAATGCCAGATATAGGTGATGGGGAGGAAGGCGGCACATCACACTGCCATGTGTGTACCTATGCAACAATCTTGCATGTTCTTCACACGTACCCCAAAACCTAAAATGCAATAAGAAAAAATCACCTTTTATTAGGTCCTTCTTCTTATATCTTATTTTTGCCCACGTGCTTTAACTGTCTTCACAGACTCTAATCCTTGAAATTCTCTCCATTCTGTCTACCAGCAACTGTGTCTCAATCACTTGCCTTCTTGCCAAGTCTGGGACTCCTACTCAGACAAGGCAGTGAGGCTTCATCAGCATCCCAGAATCTGCCACTGCCCCTCCTAACCTTCTGTCAAGTCCACTTTATAGATCCCTAACCCTGGATAACTCCATCAAGCCCTGTCAATGCTCTTCTTGCTGGACTGTCAGCAGGAGCCAAAGAAAGTCACAAAGCTAAGATAATTGGGCCCACTGCCATTTCATGCTAGGTAAACTCAGAACTTCCCCACTGCTCAGCAATCCTTTGATTTATCTATTTATATATCTATGGGGGGATGCAGGAAAGTTTCCCACACAGCAACAGTTCTACAGTGCTCCACGTTATTAACACCCTCATGTCCCCCACCCCTACGTATGTCATCTGAAGGTCCTAACCACCTTACTGTGCTGGGCAGGATTAAAATGAAAAATTTCTGATTTGAGTCTCTCTACTTTCTTCAACATTTCAAAATATGTCAGAGGTCTTCCTGTTCCCCTCTTCACCTACCCTAGCATCCCACAAAATTGTATTCCTCATCTTTGCTGTTTTCTGCTGTGCACCTCTTTATAAATAACCCCTTCTCTTTCTGTAGGACCATTAGTATTTTAAAAATCTTCCTGTGTATAGTTTTTCCTCTTCCCTGTGTCAATGAGTAAATTCCTGTTCTACAATTCTAGAAAAAAACTATTTTTCCTAGTGATTGTTTTCCTAGAATGACCAAATCGTTTCTTTCTAATTTTACATTTGAGTAAAATTACAGTCAAACAAACAAACAAACAAACAAAACCCCTCTGTCTGGCATTCAACCTCTTCTTCCTTGATATTTACACTTATTTTGGATATCCTCCTTGAATTTATTGTAAGTCAGGGAAAATATTTGAATATCAAAGTGGTCCATAATGATATTTGGAGCTAATATTGACCACAGTGTCATAGCCTGTAGACAATTGGGTGTAAAAAATTATGGAACATTTAAGACAACCTGATAGGGAAGATAAAAAAGGCAGGAATAGGCAGGGCTAACAGTTAATAGAAGGGATGACCCCAAAATGGGTCACCAAGCAGCCAACCCACAGTGTTCAAATGTTTGGAAAACACGTAAATTGTGGATCAGCACCCAAGGAAATCCAAGATGGTCTCTGGTGTGGCAGCAAGAATATTCTGGGCAGTTATAGAAATTGGCCCTGGAAGGAGATGCCTGAAACCAAAAAATAACTAGGTGTGTGACCAGCATTATTAGTAGGAAGGCTGGTAGTTTATTCTCCCATTTTACATATAAATTCATGGAGGTCAAGGTCTGTGTGTTTTTAGATTTCTATTTTCATGAACTTGAAAAATTCTGGTCAGTATTTATTCATGTAGTGCCTTGATTTAAGGTGTAGCACAGGGTTCAGTGAATATTAACGGAAGTTAGTTGAAATATAATTAGATAATCAAAAAATCAAATCTTAGGACTCAACAACTCAGTGAATATACAAGTGCTTAAAGTGGACACCAACTTTAATGTGGAAAGAGAAGCTGCAGTTAACGTGCCTTGCTTGTATGTATGTCTTGATACATACCTGACTCATGGTCAGGACTGACTCACAGGTAGGCTTCGAGTGATGCTGTCAGTACATGAGACTGAGAATGTCTGGTGAAGGCAAGAGGCCAGTGCTCCCTCCCATTTGGTAAGCTCCCTTTTCTTCCACAGAAGACTTAATTTCTTTATTCTTGGATATATATGTATAGCACATTCTATTTTCAGTGGAAGTTATCTGATATTGCTTATTACTTATACAACTCAGATTGTCTTTATAATTTATAGTCATAACTCTTACTGTAGTGTATATGATACATCCTGTAATCTATTTATGCACCTGGAAACACGCACATATCATAAATGGTAGAAAAGTGTTCAAGATTCACTTTGTAAAGAAGGTGGTAAAAATGTCTCATAGAAGTCCGATGGTGAAGGGTGATTTCTAATATATGGCAGTAAAAGCCTGTTCCCAAACACAAGGAATTTGTCAGTGAAATGACATCATCAGTACTGACAGAAAAGGTCTCTGCTTTACTGACATAGCAAAATTTCTGGATCCTCACCCAAACACAGGGCTATATTGTGTTGAGCAGCGTTCCATGTTGAAGAGATGGATTCATGCACTGACTGGTGTCTAGATACATGACTAAGTTTCATCCTTCTCCACTGATCTGAAATAATATGACTCATGAATGTGGGACTTGGGGAAGCTCAATAAAAGAAATATAAAGCAAAGCTGGTTGGTTTGGTGGACATGGAAGTTCAGCTGGTGATTTCTCCTTTCTCAAGAACATATACCAATTGGCATTTTGTTTTGTTTGAGATGGACATTTAGTCTTTAGTATATTTTTATAGTTTTATTGAGATATAATTGACATTTGACACACTGCCTGTAGTGAAAGTGTACAATGTGATGAATTTTGGCATATGTATATATATTGCAATCAAGATGATGAACATATCTGTAACTTTCTAAAATTTTCTTATGCCTTTTGTCACCCCTTTCTTTCTCTTCCTACTCCTAGCCCCATTCCCCTGATCCTGGGCAACAATTGATCTGCTTTCTGTCCAAATAGATTAGTTTCCGTTTTCTAGAATCTTACATAAAGGGAAACATACACTATGAGCTCTTTGTTATCTGGTTTCTCTTACTCAGCCCAATCATTTTCAGATAAATTTCTGTTGTTGTGCATGTCAATATTTTGTTCCTTTTCCTTGCTGTATAGTATCACATTGTGTGGGTATATTATAAATTGTTTATTCATTCATATATTTGTGGACATATTGATGGTTTTCATGCTTTTCCTATTACAAATAAAAATTTTGTAGACATGCATGTACAAATCTTTCATTGGACATGTAGCTATTCATTTCTTTTAGGTAAATATATAAGAATGAGATGTCTAGGTTGCATATTATATCTATTTTTAACTTTTGAAGAAACTGCAAAACATTTCTTTTTCCCGAGGGGTTGTGCCATTTCACATTCTCATCAGGAAAGAAAGTGAGATCCAATTGACATTCTCAACAGCAATTTGTAAGGTTGTTTTTATTTAATTTTAGCCATTCTAGTGGATGCATGGAAATATTTCATTGTGATTAAATTTTGTATTTTCTTAATGACTAATCATATTGAACATATTTTCTTGGACTTATTTGATATCCATATATCTTTACAAAGCATCTATTCAATGTTTTACCTGTTTTTAGATAAAATTGTTTACCTTCTAAATACTGAATTGTAAGTATTCTTTATCTGTTTTAGAGTCAAGACCTTTGTCAGACATATGTTTTGCAGATATTTTCTTTAAGTTTGTGACTTCTCATTTGATAGCAGTGCCTTTTGAAGAGCATGTTTAAAAGAAAGTTGATGTAGTCCAAATTTTTTATTTTTGCATTTATTACTTATGTTTTTTGCTTCCTGTTTAAAAATTTGTTGCCAAACCCAAGATCACTAAGATTTTCTTCTCTATTTTCTTTTAGAAATTTCATGATATATATACACACCATGGAATACTAATAAGCCACTAAAAGGGTTGAAAGAATGTATTTTGCAGCAACTTAGATGGAGCTGGAGGCCATTACTCTAAGTGCAGTAACACAGGAGTGGAAAACCAAAAACTGTACGTTCTTGCTTATAAGTGGGAGCTAAGCTATGATTAAACAAAGGCATTACAGAGTGATATAATGGACTTTAGAGCCTCAGAAGGAAGAGAGTGGGAGGAGGAAGGCCAGAGGTAAAAAAATTACACATTAGGTACAATGTACACTGCCTGGGTGATGAGTACACTCAAGTCTCAGAATTCACCGTGCTATAATTCATCCCTGTGCTATAATTCATCCCTGTAACAAAAACCACTTGTACCTCAAAAGCTATCAAAATAACAAAAAATTTAAGTTTTGGATTTTTGTTTTTTACATTTAACACTATTATCAATTTTAAGTTAAATTTTGTATAAACTCTGAGGTAAGAATTAAAACTCATTTCTTACAAAAGGTGTCCAATTGTTCCAGCACCGTTTGTTGATTGTTTGTAACAAATTGTTTTGGTATCTTAATCACAAAACAGTTTACCACACGAGTATGAGCGTAGTTTTGGATGGTCTATTCAGTTCCATTGGTATAATATTTTTTGTCACGGTGCCACCGTCTTCATTACTAACATTTTGCAATTTAGTTTACAGTTCAGGTAGTGTAAGCTTCCAACTTTCTTTTTATTTTTCAAAGTTGATTTCCATGGTCATTTTTGCTTTCTAAAGAATGTTTACAAGTGGACATCATTTTTTAAAACATAATTCTAAGGAAGTAGAAGAAAAGAATTGACATGACATTCTTCAGAATGACTATAATCCTAAAATTGTTTTTCTTCTCTTTTCTTTTTTAGTTCAGGACACAAATGTTTCTGTCACTTCATAAAATAGGGGTTCACCAGCAGTCTAAGCCTCTGAAGCAGTGTTATCCAAGGTCTTGTCTGTAATGTTATATCAGATGATCTAGAACTTCTTATAATCACTCATTGTGCATAGTGGATATGATAGTTCTCATGCTCTTATCATTTACTTGACATTGTAATAATATTTCTTAAATTTATAAATTGCTTTATAATTACAATATGCTTTTAACAAATTATTTCATTTGAACCTTACATTTTTTTAAAAGAGGGCTTGTAAGCATTATTAATAGTATAATTATTACAATATGTCTATTACAAAGCTGGTAGCAAATATCTGTTACATACCTATTTTGCATGTGACGTAGTATAATATATACAGTCTTACAGGGTGTAATTCATTGCCTTTAAACACAAGAAAACTGCAAAACAGTAAATTACTTACACAAATATTATAAACATGTAAACTAAAATTATACATTAATATAAATTAGTATAAAATTATAAATTAATACTAAGACATAAGTAAATGATGGTCAAGATAGTTATATCGTTTAGGGATTTAAAAGAAGTAGCAATAAGTATTGGTGTGATTAACCCAGCCATGAAAGAGTTCCAAAACTGAAAGGAACGTAGATTTATTTTAAAGAAAAAATAGCATGTTGAGAGTCAAAATGAAGGAAGAGGAGGGGTCACAGTATGAACAAGGGCGTGAGGATAAAAATGCATGACATTAGTGTTGATTTGATGAAAAGAATATGCTCTCTGTAGGAAAGAAAGTGATTAGAAAAATAATTATAGATAGTACTAGAATTGTAGGTTGAAATGGGTTGATAGGGACCTTGAAAGCTTTCTCGTATAAAGACATAGCTTCCATTAGCACCTGTGTGCTGTTGAGTCTGACATTCAAGTTTCCATCCCAGGACTCTTTCCTGAATTACAGGCATATATTTAAGTGCCTGCTAGTCATCGATGCCTGAGAGATTCCACAAATAACTCAAACATGCTTAAATCTGAACAGTACCTTATTTGCTCAAGCTTACCTTTCCCCTATATTCTCAATTTTATTAAGGGCACTGTAAGCCATACAGAAGTCTGAGTCAGAAAACAAGGAGCTTCTTCAGTCTCCTTGACTTATCTTCCAGTGTAACTCAATTTTGTGAATTTTAACTAGTAGTATATCTTCAATCTTTTCCCTCTTCTCCATCACCATTGTCAATGCCTTCACACGGGCTATGTTATCTCTTTCGGACATGTTGATGACTTTCTAGTTGATTTCCTTGACTCTAGTTTTAACTGCCCATCAGGATAAATGATCACATTATTTTCTTCATGACATTCTTCTCTGGGAGCTTCCCATTAGTGATATAATCTTTTATCAGGGTCTGTGCCAAGTCCACATTTTTTAGCTTCATTTGTTGTAATCTCTTCCCTCAGTGCATCCTGCATGACTGTCATTTCAACAAATGCATTTCCTTGGATGTAGCATTGTCTTTTAATCCACTGTGCTCTTGTCCCTGCTATTCTCTCTAATGGGGCATCTTCCCTATCACTTACTTTTTATGTCAAAGCTCAAGCTCTATGCATCTGTGATGCTTTTGCTGGTGTCCCCAGATATTGTTGGTTGCTTTTTTTTTTTTTTTTTTTTGAGATGGAGTAGTCTTGCTCTGTCACCAGGTTGAAGTAGTGCAGTGTTGAGATCTTGGCTCACTCAACCTCCACCTCCCTGGTTCAAGCAATTCTTCTACCTCCATTTCTTGAGTAGTTGGAACTACAGGTGTGTGCCACCACCCCCACCCCTAGCTAACTTTTATATTTTTAGTAGAGATGATGTTTCACCATGTTGGCCAGGATGGTCTCGATCTCTTGACCTTGTGATCCGCCCGTCTCGGCCTCCCAAAGTGCTGGGATTACAGGCGTGAGCCACCACGCCAAACTGGTTACTCTTTCTTCTATGTGCCATTACACTTGGTGGAGGCTTTTGTGGAAAACTCTGTGGTTCTTTTAGGAAAAGCACCATATGCTATTTCATTTCCCTACTCTTTTTCTGTAACATGATAACTGGCTCAGAGGAAGTACTAAGTAAACATATATAAATATAAGTATATAACAAGTATAAATATATTAATAAGTGTATTATATAATGATACATATTTATATATATCTATTAATATATATAATCATATATTATAAATTTTATTTGCATATTATAAAAATATACTTTATATTTTTATAATATATTATATATAATTATATTTTATAATGTATTTTCATATATTATTATATATTAATATTTTAAAATATATATTTATGCATACAATATATTTATTATATAAATAGACATGTTATATTATATAGACTAAATGAATATATATTTGAATGATCAAACTGAATAGATAATAAAATCAGAGTCTTAAGAACAGTAACTTGGAGAGGGTGACCTGGAGCAGAGTAGATGTGGGTTGTGGGTGATTCCGGGAAGCCTGTTACCAGAGGAGCTTCTTCAGAGTAAAGGATGTTGTGCTGAGCATCTGCTCTCTGGATCTTGGATTTAATCTGTCCATCTTTTACCTTATCCAATTATAGTTTCAATATTTTTGAGTCATTTCTATCCCATTTACCCAATTACCCACACCATTTTTTTTTTGTCTCTTAAGAGTCAGAGGCAGAGTATACTATGGCTGAAAGTCCTAAGGCGGCAATTCCTATTAGGAAGATAAACCAGAACAGAAAACGCAAGCTCTTGGTTGTCAAATAATAATTATATGATTTTTGAAGGCTTGCCTCTGCTTCAATAGTAAGAAACTATTTGGGAAACCATATTAGAGACCTCACCAGCCCACAAAGAAACGTGATGGTGTGGATAGAGACACAATAAACTGCTTGAGGAAGTCTATTAGTGTATTTTTTGGGGAAAGTAATTGACCATTGGCAGGACTAACATTTTAATCACATTTTCTCTTCTATTCACTTATATTCTTTAAATCCAGGCTGCTGCTCATTGAATTGGAACTGTACTGCCTAATCTCACTACTTTACTAAGTTCACCTGGCAGTTATATATTTTTAGTGCCTTTAGCGTTCCTTAAAATGTGCAATTAAATGACGCTTAGCCTTTAGCATAATTAAAATTTTCTTTGCTTTTAAGAATGGAGATATTCCATGGTACTAAATATAGTTGCTGCCATAGAACAGAATAACAAAAGCAAGAGGAAAAGGCTCAAAAGTGGTGGTGTTAGCGGTGGAGGGGAAAAGACGTGTCAAGATGTCAAGTAAAGTTTTTCTGCCTACTGCCTTTTTTTGATCTTCGCATAAACTTTAAATTTTTACAGACTTGACATTTTCCACCAAAAAGCAACAGAAAAAATAGTCTCCAGAGTTTTTGGTAGTGGGCAAATGAAAGTCAATGTAAAGAACAATGAAACATCAACAGTAGGGTACGCGTGGTGGAGGCTGATGTGAAACTGATATGTCAGATAAGTAAAGCAGCAGGAAAATCATGATTAGCACTACAGGGATGTTGGAAATTTCCTCTGTGACAGAGAGCTTTCTTTGCTCCTGGGTTCACTACCTACTATGAAAAGTATTTCCACAAGTCACTAACCCATCAATCATACATCTGCTCACTACTGGTTGTTATGGATAACCAAATATCAAGCGTTAAGATAGTACATACTACTAAAAGCTTATGGCTTTTCTAGGAATGCAAGCCATGCTGATATCTTCTCCAAAGAGGGCATAAAAGTATTAAGTTGCTTATTTTTTTCTATCTGTGAAGTGTGCTGCAAACCAAGCAGGGTAGACGTGTTAACTGAAAATTAAAGGGAACCTGGTTTCAGTAGCTTGGTTCTAGTTGGCTAACTGAGATAAAGAGCTTTAGAGAAAAATCTGACACAGAAAGAAACCAGACAAGAGAGAAACAGTGAGCTATTCTGTTTCTCTGTTGACATGACATGCCATTTAATAATGAGTATCGTATTAGGAATATTCATATAATTGTTATGACCTAATTCACTGGCTAATAGACAAATTTTTGTTTAGTTTTCTTTCCTTTTTTTTTTTTTTTTTTTGGAGGCAGAGTCTTGCTCTATTTCCTAGGCTTGGCAATATTTTGGCTCACTGCAACTTCCTTCTCCCAGGTTCAAGTGGTTCTCCTGCCTTATCCTCCTGAGTAGCTGGGCTTACAGGCACCCGTCATCATGCCTGGCTAATTTTTGTATTTTTAGTAGAGATGGGGTATTTGCCATGTTGGCCAAGCTGGTCTTGAACTCCTGACCTCAAGTAATCTGCCCGCCTCAACCCCACAAAGTGCTGGGATTACAGGCGTGAGCCACGGTGCCCGACCTCAATTTTCAAATTAAAACTGACTTGAGTCTCCACTTGACAGTTTGGCAGAATTATTTATGAAACCAGGGAGGCTCAACTGCTCAAATGCATTTGGTAGGAAAACAGAGTAATTCTATTCTCTTTCACGTCTGCACTAGAAGACTTTGTCTACTGTTGTTTCTTATACTCTTGCTAATCAGTAAAATCATGACCCGACTAGTCTAAAGTTAACTTGTTCACAGAAATGATGATATTCTTTCTGTTCCAAACACTTGCAGAAGCCTCTGTGGCTTTTCAATGGTGAAGGTTCATTCTCTCATTGACATTCCTTAGTTTGCCTCTTGGTCCAAAGGTCACCTGTTGAATATGATATTCTTTAGCCTATGCAAAAAAAAAAGTTTGATTACAATATTTTCTTCTAGGTCATTGGATAACTAGGAGTCTTACATTTATATAACAATGGGGTCCCACTCATGTGACTTTTTCTTGATCAAAATATAGTCAAAGATAACTTGTGCTCTCCAATTGGCTTTCAATGACAACTTGTTTTAAAAATAGGAATGTTGCTGGGCATGGTGGCTCACGCCTGTAATCCCAGGACTTTGGGAGGTTGAGGCTGGTGGATCACCTGAGGTCAGGAGTTCGAGACCAGCCTGGTCAACATGGTGAAATGCTGTCTATACTAAAAATACAAAACATTAGCCAAGTGAAGTGGTGGGTGCCTGTAATCCTAGATACTTGGGAGGCTGAGGTAGAAGAATTACTTGAACCTGCGAGGCAGAGGTTGCAGTGAGCTGAGATCGAGCACTGCAGCCTGGGCAACAGAGCAAGACTTGTCTCAATAAATAAATAAATAAATTTAAAAATAGAAACATTATATCCAAGTACTGTATCACTTAGTTACAATTTATTGAATGCCCATTATGTACTAATCTTGATCTGGTTCATAATATCTCATTTAATATGCAACTCCAGTATGTAGGTATAGGCCATGTGAGTGCTAAAATAATTTACCAAATAAGACTATAATTTCTAATTACAGTCTCTCTGGTTTCAAACAACATGGGTCGGAATTCTTGTGCTGATAGTGGACTAGAAACAATTGGTATCTGTGGCCTAGGGTACAGATCAGTGAAAAGACTACTTTTATTTTTATTTTTTTTAAAATAGATACAGGCATACTGTATTGGTGATTCGAATATCAGGACATTGTTGTTGTCAGTGATTACATATATATATATACATGAATTTTATAGCACTTTAGGTTCTGGGGTACATGTGCAAAACACGCAGGATTGTTGCATAGGTACATACATGGCAATGTGGTTTGCTGCCTCCATCCCCCCCGTCGCCCACATCTGGCATTTCTCCCCATTTTATCCCTCCTCAACCTCCCTACCCCACGCTGTCCCTCCCCTATTCCCCCCAACAGACCCCAGTGTGTGATGCTCCCCCTCCCTGTGTCCGTGTGTTCTCATTGTTCAATACCCGCCTATGAGTGAGAACATACAGTGTTTGTTTTTCTGTTCTTGTGTCAGTTTGCTGAGAATGATGGTTTCCAGATTCATCCATGTCCCTACAAAGGACACTAACTCATTGTTTTTATGGCTGCATAGTATTCCATGGTGTATATGTGCCACATTTTCCTTGTCCAGTCTATCCTTGATGGGCATTTCAGTTGGTTCCAGGTCATTGCTATTGTAAACAGTGCTGCAATGAACATACGTGTGCATGTGTCTTTATAATAGAACGATTTATAATCCTTTGGATATATACCCAGTAATGGGATTGCTGGGTCAAATGGAATTTCTATTTCTAGGTCCTTGAGGAATCGTCACACTGTCTTCCACAATGGTTGAACTAATTTACACTCCCACCAACAGTGTAAAAGTGTTCCTATTTCTACACATCCTCCCCAGCATCTGTTGTCTCCAGATTTTTTAATGATCGCCATTCTAACTGGCATGAGATGGTATCTCAATGTAGTTTTGATTTGCATTTCTCTAATGACCAGTGATGATGAGCATTTTTTCATATGTTTGTTGGCCTCATAAATGTCTTCTTTTGAAAAGTGTCTGTTCATATACTTCTCCCACTTTTGAATGGGATTGTGTCTAAATCTGAAAATTCACAGAGCCTGGACTGTTAAAATATTCCCTTAAAGGCAGCATACTTCTTTTTTTAATTTCAGGAGAAAGGCTTAGTTCTGTACATAGCTGGATAATTAGTACCAGGAGGGGTTCAGGGACTAATGTGACACACATACTCATAACACATATATACTTACACTATCAGCAATATATAAAAATACTATATGGCTGGAAAATATTTACTAATTTCATAAACATTGAATAAATGTCCATTGCTGCTAGACACTGAGATTTGTACCAGGGATATAAAGACATGATCTTTGTTCTCAGTACACAATACAGTGGCAAAATTGACTTTTTGAACCATCACAAGTAAAAAGAGAAAAAGTGAACTTGAAACATCCAGATCAGAAGCTTGTTTGGCAGATAGTCCCTGCATACTGGACAGCCTATTATAATTGCTTATAGGATTAGATAAAGAAGCCCCATCTTAGAAAATGTTGCGAAACTTCTCCTTTTAAATACTCTCAGTTTATGGTTTATTTCCTATTTCTTTGAGAGAATAGAGATAATCAGAATAAAACGTTCACAATGTCTTTCCACTTCATTTACCATCCTATGTGCTCCTAGGATTAGAATTCACCCCATTGGCTGGATGCAGTGGTTCACGCTGGTAATCCCAGCACTTTGGGAGGCTGAGGCTGGTAGATCATCTGAGGTTAGGAGTTCAAGACCAGCCTGATCAATATGGTGAAACTCCATCTCTATTAAAAATACAACAATTAGCCTGGCATGGTGATGGGCACCTGTAATTCCAGCCACTCGGGAGACTGAGGTAGAATAGCTTGAACCAGGTAGGCAGAGGTTGCAGTGAGCTGAGATGGTGCCACTGCACTACAGTCTGGGTGACAGAGTAAGACTCTATCTGAAAAAACAAAAAACAAAACAAAACAAAAAAATGAATTCGCCCCATCTACCCCAGGACATCACTAAGGAGGTTTATACTCACCATACATCATTAATAATGTTCTTATTAATGCATTATTTCTATTCATATATACACATGCTATCATTTCCTTAAAAGCCCTTTCAGCTATCAATTCTCTGTTCCCCTTTACAAGAAAACTTGTCAAAAGAAGTTTATACTCTGACTTCAGTTAGGCTCCTCCCATTTCCCCTTGGATCCACTTCAATAGGGCTTTTACCTGTTAACACTTAACTGAAATTGTTCTTATCAAATTTACAGAAGTCCTCCATGTTGCTAGATCTAATGATTATTAACTGTCTTCCTTGATATGATATTTGACATGACTCATCACTCCTTCCTCTTGGAAATATAACCTCTGCTTGACTTCCAGGGTTTCTCCCTCTCTTCTGTTCTTATCAGTTTCCTCATCTGTTTCTTCCTCATCTCCTTTCCTTCTAGGTGGTCTATGGCTCAGTTTTTGGAACTACAATCTTTTGTATCTACTCTCATTGTTTAGTGATCTTAAGTGATCTTATCCAGTAACCTGGCTTTAAATAGCATCTATATGTTGATGTCTCCCCAAATTTCTGTGTCAAGATTGGTCCTCTCCTATGAATTCCAGACTCATATATTTAAACCTCTCAACTATTTTATACCCAGAATCTCCATGCAGAAACAGACATTTCAAATTTCCATCTTCCCCAGGACCAAATGTGTGACACTCTCCCCTAAACACGCTCCACTCATGGTCTTCAATTCAGTCAGTGGCAACTGCATGCAGTCAATTGCTTAGAGGAATCTGACAGGAAATATTTTAGCAAAACCTATTGCTTCTGCTACAAAATATATTAAGAATCCTTCATTATCACAATCTCCACTAGAAGGTCTCTGCCTAAGGCGTCATTTCCTCTTCCCTGAATGATTGACATTTTGTCATGGTTTGTCTTTCTATTTCTATCTTTGCCAAATGGGGTCGATTCTAACATGCAACCAGAGTGGCCCTTTTGCAAAGTATGTCTGATCCAGTCATTTCTTGGCTTCAAACCCTCTAATGGCTTCCCATTCTATTCAAAGCAAAATTGAAGACCTTTCAAGAGCCTAGAGGGTCCTATATGATCAGCCTCATCCACTACCTCTCAAATCTCATCTCTTACTACCTCTTATCACCAATTCTGCTGCAGCCATACTTGCCTTCTTGCTGGTTTTTTCTAATGTTTTAAACATACTTAGGACAATTAGATGTGCTGTTTCCACCTTGGAGATCCATCTAAATCTATTTTCTATCTCTCTATCACTAAATTCCATTTATGAAGAGATTTTCACTTGTTCTATTCACTCATTTAGAATGAATATACATTATAGCCACCTATTAATTTTTCTAACTAATGGAAGATGGATCAGAAGTGTAAGTAATGAGACAATTTTAGGTATTTAATAATTAAAATAGACATGATTTATTGAAGATTTAGAACATGCCAGGCTCTAGATGAAGAGTTTTATGTTTACCATCTCCTTTAATCTTCACAACAGTCTACTGAGGTAAAACTCTTGTTCCCAAATTTTACAGTTAGGGAAACTAAAGCAAGAGAAGGTAAATAGCTTCCCCAAAGTCAGACAACATGTTGGCAGAGTTAGTGTTTGAATGCAGGTATTTTGACTCTAGAGCTCACACTCTTAGCCGTAACGTTAACGTTGTCTTTCTATGAGGAACTTCGTGAGTTTTGCAATTTGCCTGCATCACATTCTAGTCCGTGTGATAATACAGATATTTGTCAACAAATGTAATTTATTTCCTCTACAGATTATGAGCTCTCAGAGAGAGAGAAGAGAGAGAGAGAGAGAGAGAGAGAGAGAGAGAGAGAGAGGTGCTATCTTAGTTATGTTTGAATATACCTCAGGTCCAGAGATGGATCTTACACATAGAAGGTGCTCCTTAAATGCTGGATTAAAAAATGTGAAGAATAACGTGGCACACTTTAATAATTGACTTGAATTAAAACAATAGTTTTGCATTTGATTCTAGAAAAGCAGGGAAGCTGTCCAATATCCATCCTGTTCCTTTCAGTTTATCCATACAATCCACTGCATGCTTGGAGTTAGAGACAATGCTTTCTCAGAATGATGCCAGGTTTTTCTTCTTCCAAATGTTGTTTAGTATACAGCTTTCTGCACTATTCTAAAATATAGAAGGTACTGATGTCAACAAAGCTGTAATTATGTAGATTAAAAACTTCATAATTAATTAACTTATGGCAAAGTACTATTCTAGGTTTGTAAAATATAAAAAAGATATTAACTTGTCTTTCATTAACTTGAAAAAAATTCCAGTTGTCAATAATAAGATCTCTATATGCAAACTTTCTTTAAATATTAAGAATCAGGAAAATAAGAATTTCTAAAATGTCTTTGAACTAAAAATATAGAACCATCATCATACTTTTGTTTGTAAGTTTCCCACTATGAGTTATACAATAAGTTTCTCTTTTCTGTCTTGGGTAGCTTTGAATGTATAGCTCTTAAAAACTCCTAAAAGGACACAGCTAAAATTTTAATAGGCATTTCAGCTAAGTCTTTTCGAATTTTGTATTAGACATCCCTTTAGCCTTGGGTAAAACCATAAAAAAACTGTCTGCTTAAAAATGTTATCATCACACAGGAACCTTCCTAAAGTCAGCATCAAATAGAATAAAATATATTTTATTAACAATACAATTCACAAAATTACCAGCCCTGCCACTCTCTGCCCTCCAGGGACACCTCTTCCTCCTACTACATGTACACCAGCCACTGGCGTTTGTTCTGTATAATTTAACCTTCTGTTTGCTTTGAATGCTTAATGAGCTAGATTAAGTGAAATGCTGTTTAGAGGGGTGTTGACTTCTGTTGGGAAAGTGGGCCAATGAAATCCCCGTCATGAGGCAGAGCCTGAAAAAGATCCACTCCTGATGGATAAACTAGAGTTAAGAAAGGACTTGCAAGCCTTGTTTGTTTTCACTTCTAAAGGGATGCTTAGTAAATAAACAGAGTCAGTGTTCAAAGATCCAGTTTGGAGGGAGCATCTGGGCTGCTTTCCAGGTGTAGTAGCCTCGTTTCTCCTTAAATGTCATATTTCTTCCTCAACATGTAACTTTAGGACTCATATTTAGTTATCATTAATCTTTCACCTCCTACCTCAAATTGGTGTTTTATCCTTTTCTTAAAACCAGACAAGGTTCTTTCTCAAATTTATCTTAAAGAAGGAAGCATATCTCCATTATGAACCTGGCACTTCACCCTTACAAAAACTCCCAGCAGGGAGCTGTGCCCTTTCAGAAAGAGATATAGAGAGGCCAGCCATGGTGGCTCAGGCATGTAATACCAGCGCAGTGAAAGGCCAAGGCAGGGGGATAACTTGAGACCAGGAGTTCAAGACCAGCCTGGCCAACATGGTGAAAACCCATCGCTACTAAAAATATAAAAATTAGCCGGGCATTGTGGTGGGTACCTGTAGTCTCAGATACTCGGGAGGCTGAGGCAGGAGAATCACTTGAACCTGGGGAGGTAGAGGTTGCAGTGAGCCAAGATCGTGCTATTGCAGTCTAGTCTGGGCAACAGAATGACTCTGTCTCCAAAAGAAAAAGAAGAAGGAGAGATAGGGGAAAACACTATTGGTGAATGCTCATCATTTTGTGGCAATAAGATTTGATAGCAGTATTTTATTCTGGGATTAAACAATAACTTTTTATTGAGCATTTGTTAGATGTTAAAATTTGATTAGGCTTTTGGGTGAACCCCAACAAAAGCCCCAAATTTTTATAAGCAGTTCACAACTTCATTAAGATCTAGTAAACAATGACTTAGTGTCTAAGAAATACCAAGTAAATATTTAAAGGGCTGATTTTTTGACCTTGACGTTTGAAAAGTTACCTTTGAATAAACTTAGTGTCTAGAGATAAAACAGGACAGACTTCTAATAATAATTTTCAGTATTTAAAAGGAATTTTTCCATAGAAACAGGAAGAAGAGAACAATTCATATGTATTGTTCTGAGAATAAATTTCTACCAGCTAACAAGATTAATCTGAAAAAATAATTTGATATATTAAACTTATTTAATCCTTAGTGAAATTGGTTTTCACTTCAAGGACATAAACCAGAGAGTCTGGTTTTTTAGGTGTCTTACAGGGGAGAAATAAGCTGACCCCTGTGTTAACAGACAGGCACTTGATGAGCACGTGTATGTGGAAGCTTTTAAGGGGCACTCAGTGTGAGAATTGGCTGTTTCTTTCTCTTTCCTTCTCTTGTTTCTCTCATTAGAGAAAAATCATATGGTCATCTCATTAGATTCAGAATAAAAGTTGGCAATATTCAACAGCTATTCCATGAAAAACTCTTAACAAAACTAGGAATAGAAGAAAGCTTTTATACTGGGTATTTAGCCAATGTAATAAGACAAGCTAAGGGAAAAAAGGGCATATTTATTAAAAATGAAAAAAATAAATTGTCCTTATTTTCAGATGACATAATCATCTACATAGAAAATTCCAAAGGGAAATGCATTAATGTTATAAAAATCACCTATATATTTTCATAAGAAGAGTTTGCAAATAGGAGAAAACCAGAACTGGCCATAAGGAGCAAATGGAATGAGAAGAATAGAGCAGAAGAAAGTCAGCAGAATGAAGACATACATCAGCAAGAGAAAAGCTGGATCCTGAAGATAAATTTGACACTTTCAAATTTTCACTTTTTTTTAGACCTATTTTTTTTTTCTTTACCCGTGTTTTTTCCAGTCCTGTCTCACTTAAGGGAAAGTTGATGTCTTTATTCAAAGCATTCTATATTTCCAGTGAAATTATAAATCTCACAAAGGCAGAGGTTAGGACTGTTTTACTCACTTTTCTATGACCCAATAGCAGCCAGAGTAGCTGTGTGGAAGACACTGACCTTATTTCTTCATTGCTTAATACACTTATTCCTCAAATATTGAATGAGTACTCACCATGTGTCAGGCACTGTTGTAGGTATTGCTAGCTTAGTAGTGAGCAAAACAAAGCCTTAGCTTTCACAGAGCTTAAAAAGAGTCAAAAGAGAGAAGAGAAAAAAACAGCTAATAATTAAAATAAAGTGTATATCATTACATATATTTTTTAACTGTTTAAATTTCCATTTTCATTATAGATTCAGTGGGTACAAGTGCAGGTTTGTTACAAGGATATACTGTGTGATGCCAAGATTCAGGCTTTGTTGATTCCATTACCCAGAGAGTGGACATAGCACTCAACAGAAAGTTTTCAGCCCTTGTCCCATTCTTTTTATATTTTTATACATATTATCTCCATAGGGTCTCAGAGTAATTATATAGTATAAGCAGAGTGAAGTGATATCTTGATGTTATTGTTAAGGAAACCGAAGAATGGAAAGACAGTGGATTGCTAAGAGACCTACAATGATGTAGCAAGGTCATGCACCTAGGTCTTCAGAGAGGAAATCTCATTTCCATTCTCCTTCCTTTAAAGTAGGCCAGAGGAAGGATGAAATAGACAAGCCCTGCAATGTAGGATTTATGAAGGTTGCCACCCTCTTTTTTCCAAGCAGAGAAAAAGTGGGTGCTCTGAGCACGCACTCATTGTTCCACGGTAGCAGCTGCGGCTGCTACGGGACAATGCCTTGTTAAAAGGAGAAAGAGGCATGGCTGCTTTGACAGAAGTTTTCTCTTGTGGCTTGTAGAGGATCAGACATCCATCATGCACTGTTATTTATTTATCATATCTTAGTCATTGCCCTCAGTAGAACAAATGTGAAATAGCAGTTTCCCTTTCCCCTGGGAAGGCCAAGCCTGATGAGTCAATAATTAAAAACCGCCTCTACAGCTGACACTTGTGACTCCCTGGAAAGCTGCAAAAGGGCAAGGGAAACAAAGAAAAGGTTCTTCTTATAAAGTCAAAGCTAACTTTGTCAATTGACAGAAGAAGTTATGTGCAAGTGAGAGGGAAAAAGACCAGAGGGCAGGCGTGGTAGACCACGAGCTTGATGTGAGTCAGGGGTGCATTCATTTCCCGAGGTGGTAAGTATGACATGAGAATATATTATCACAGCAGTGCTGCAAGAGGATCCCATCAGAATATTTGGCACTGGGAGAGAATATATAGTTCTAGACTCTACAGTTTGAATTAGGAGTAAAACTCTTAGGGAAGTTTCTGATGATCCACCTGAAAAATCAGAAAGAAGATAAATGGAGCAAAAAGATGTACTATTTAACTTGAAAAAACACAATAAACAACATCAAAGCCCAGGAAAAACTGGTAGGCATTCATTTCTACAGGACATTAGAGGAAGAATGCGGTCCATGCTGAAGCAAAGGAATACCAAGCTAGATCAAAGCTAGCTAAAGATTACATTTGCAGTTTCGTTAAACAGCAGTAGATTACCAGGGGGTGAATGTGCCATTTTCACCCAAAGAAAGATTTGATAATTACCAATGACAGTAATTACCATAATTACTGGACTTGGATAGAGTGGGTGGGCAGTAAATGGGAGGGCATCGGAGGGCTCTTTCAAAGCCTTAGAGTCCACTTACATTTTTTCAGCTCCCAAGGAGGCAAGGCTTCCCTTCCTGGCTGATGCTCACTATAAGGTGTCATCTGTGTTGACTTCATTTCTACAAACTTCCAGAAACTGGAAGGTGGTGTCGCATTAATGTAACAATATCTTCATATGGCTTTTTGTCCTTCTTCTTGTAGTTATTAAGGAAAGTATCCAGAAGAATACTGATAATCTTCTCAAAAAGCATGCTTTCTCTAGTTGTACTTTTCTTATTTTTTCACCTACAACTTCATACTGTCTTGTCAGAAACTTTAAGTATTTTTAGCATTCCTTTAGACAAAGATAAGAAAAATGTCAAATTTATTAAAAGTTTCAATAATGTAACATAAATGAAAAAGGAGACCAGTTGTGGTGGCTCACAATTATAATCCCAGCACTTTGGGAGGCCAAGGACAGCAGATCACTTGAGGTCAGGAGTTCCATACCAGCCTGATCAACATGGCAAAACCCCATCTCTACCAAAAGTACAAAAATTAGCTGGGCATGGTGGTGGGCACCTGTAATCCCAGCTACTCAAAAGGCTGCACTCTAGCCTGGGTGTCAGAGCCAGACCTTGTTTTTTTTAAAAAAGGAATTACAGTGAATCTTAGGTATCTGTGTTTCAAATATGCAGATTCAACCAATCATGGATCAAAAATATTCAAGAAAAAGAACAAAAAAAAATAACAATACAAAAATAAAAAATGAAAATAAAAACAATAGAGTATAACAATTGTATATATAGCATGTATGTAATAGGCTCATTTGCATGATGCACAGCAAGCCAATACATCGAAACATTAGGGATGGCAGTAGAGGTACAGTCTGATGATTGTACAGCAGCCTAATGAGGAGATGGGAGGAAACCTCAAATCTACCTCCCCAAAAAGTTTGGGTCTAGGAATTTTAAGTGGTTTGCAGCAGGCCAAGGTATGGGGATCATTGATTGGTAGAAGAGTGCAAGGTAAAGTCATGGTTGGGGAGATGAGGAAACTGTGTTCTCCTGCTGAGTGAGTTTCTCTGTGGAAGTCTTTAAATTGGTTGACGTCAGCCTTTCCACTGGAATCTAGGATCTAAAGAACATCTTAAGTTGTTTTTCAACAAAATGCCTTATCATTATTACGTCAGTGTTTACATCTATAGAAACAACAAGGATGCAAATCAATTTTTAAACAAAAGTCTTAGGATTCTAACATCAGAAATTCTAGCTGCAGAAGCAATGGGGTGCAATCAGTCAGTATCTAGCACTACCTGACTTTCAGTTACAAGGAAGTGGGCCAGAGTGCAGTCTGATTAATACTTAATTATTACTATAGTTCTGCCCAGAACCCAGCATGTAATTCTTGTTAACCCTATGAGGATGGTTTCATTTACATTCTATTAGGTATTTAAAGTAATCTAGAAATGATTTAAAGTATAAAGAGAATGTGCATGGATTGCAAATGCTACATCATTGTATATCAGAGACCTGATTGTCCCTGGATTTGGGTATCTGCAGGAGGTTCTGGAACCAATCCCCTTCAGATACTGTATTTGAACTTATTAATTTCTTCATAGCACTGGCCTTAAACATCTTCCATCTATAATTCGTAGGGGAGAGGATCACCAAGGAGGATAAAAACCAAACTAAATACAAAGGGAAAATAAATTTTTGCAAATTGACTATTGAACAGTAAAAATAATAAGCTAATTCTTTTTTACAGCTTTATTGAGATATGATTCACAAACTATACAATTCACTCATTTAAAGTATACAGTTCAGTGGCTTTTGGTGTTTTTATAGATTTGTGCAGCCATTACCACAACACATTTTGCAATATTTTCATTATTCCCCAAAGAAACCCCATAGCATATCCTTTGGCATTGCCCCTCATCAACTCAGTCCTGCAGCCATAAGCAGCCCATAATCTAATTTCCATCTCTGTAGATCTACCTATTCTATACATTTGTATATCAAAGGAACTTAAATTGATTCTTAATAATTATTTCATTTTTAAAGAACAAATTTTGCCAAAACATACTGACTTCTTTGTTGATTATATTACAGTAATCAACCTTTAAAATATTATGCAAACAATATATTTAAAAATCTACAAAGATACTGCTTTTCTAGAAAAAATATTTTACTTTATTTTATTTATATATATATATATTTTTTTAATGCACTTTAGGTTCTGGGGTACATGTGCAGAACATACAGGATTATTGCACAGGTACATAAATGGCAATGTGCTTTGCTGCCTCCATCCACCCATCACCTATATCTGTCATTTCTCCCCATTTTATCCCTCCCCAACCTCCCTACCCCTGCCGTCCCTCCCTTAGTCCCCCTCAACAGACCCTGGTGTGTGATGCTACCCTCCATGTGTTCTCATTGTTCAACACTCACCTATGAGTGAGAACATGCAGTGTTTGATTTTCTGTTCTTGTGTCAGTTTGCTGAGAATTATGGTTTCCAGATTCATCCATGTCCCTACAAAGAACACAAACTCATCGTTTTTTATTGCTGCATAGTATTTCATGATATATATGTGCCACATTTTCCTTGTCCAATCTGTCATCAGTGGGCATTTGGGTTGGTTCCTGGTCTTTGTTATTGTTAACAGTGCTGCAATGAACATATATATGCATGTGTCTTTATAACAGAATGATTTATAATCCTTTGGATATATACCCAGTAATGGGATTGCTGGTTCAAATGGAATTTCTATTTCTAGGTCTTTGAGGAATTGCCACACCGTCTTCCACAATGGTTGAACTAATTTACACTCCCACCAACAGTGTAAAAGTGTTCCTATCATCCAACACATCCTCTCCAGCATCTGTTGTCTCCAGATTTTTTTAATGCTCGCCATTCTAACTGGCATGAGATGGTATTTCAATGTGGCTTTGATTTGCATTTCTCTAATGACTAGTGATGATGAGCATTTTTTCATATGTTTGTTGGCCTCATAAATGTCTTCTTTTGAAAAGTGTCTGTTCATATCCTACGCCCACTTTTGAATGGGTCTGTTTGTCTTTTTCTTGTAAATCTGTTTTAGTTCTTTGTAGATTCTGGATATTAGCCCTTTGTTTAATAGGTAGATGGCAAGAGTTTTTTCCTGTTCTGTTGCTTGACAGTTCACTCTAATGATTGTTTCTTTTGCTGTACAGAAGCTCTGGAGTTTAATTAGATCCCATTTGTCTATTTTGGCTTTTGTTGCCAATGCTTTTGGTGTTTTAGTCATGAAGTCCTTGCCTATGCCTATGTCCTGAATGGTTTTGCCTAGGTTTTCTTCTAGGGTTTTTATGATGTTAGGTCGTATGTTTAGGTCTTTCATCCAGCTGGAGTTAATTTTAGTGTAAGGTGCCAGGAAGGGGTGCAGTTTCTGCTTTCTGCAGAGTGCCAGCCAGTTTTCCCTACACCATTTATTAAACAGGGAATCCTTTCCCCGTTGCTTGTTTTTGTCAGGTTTGTCAAAGATCAGATGGTTGTAGATGTGTGGTGTTGCCTCTGAGGCCTCTATTCTGTTCCATTGGTCTATATCTCTGTTTTGGTACCAGTACCATGCTATTTTAATTACTGTAGCCTTGTAGTATAGTTTCAAGCCAGGTAGCATGATGCCTCCAGCTTTGTTCTTTTTGCTTAGAATTGTCTTGGCTATGTGGGCTCTCTTTGGTTCCATATGAAGTTTAAGGTCGCTTTTTCCAGTTCTGTGAAGAGAGTCATAGGTAGCTTGATGGGGATAGTGTTGAATCTATAAATTACTTTGGGCAGTATGGCTATTTTCACAATATTGATTCTTCCTAACCATGAGCATGGAATATTTTTCCATTTGTTTGTGTTTGTGTCTTCTCTTATTTCCTTGAGCAGTGGTTTGCAGTTCTCCTTGAAGAGGTCCTTTATATCCTTTGTTAAATGTATTCCTAGGTATTTTATTCTCTTTGTAGCAATTGTGAATGGGAGTTCGTTCTTGATTTGGCTCTCTTTAAGTTTGTTATTGGTGTATAGGAGTGCTTGTGATTTCTGCATATTGATTTTGTATCCTGAGACTTTGCTGAAGTTGTTTATCAATTTAAGGGGATTTGGGGTTGAGATGATGAGGTCTTCTAAATATATAATCATGTCATCTATGAATAGAGACAATTTGACTTCTTCCTTTCCTAATTGAATACAATTTCTTTCTTTTTCTTGCCTGATTGCTCTGGCTAGAACTTCCAATACCATATTAAATAGGAGTGGTGAGAGAGGGCATCCTTGTCTAGTGCCAGATTTCAATGGGAATGCTTCCAGTTTTTGCCCATTCAGGATGATATTGGCTGTGGGTTTGTCGTAAATAGCTTTTATTATTTTGAGATATGTTCCATTGATACCTAGTTTATTGAGAGTTTTTAGCATAAACGGCTGTTGAATTTAGTTGAAGGCCTTCTCTGCATCTATTAAAATAATCATGTGGTTTTTGTCTTTGGTTCTGTATATGTGGTGGATTACTTTTATAGACTTGCATATATTGAACCAGCCTTGCATCCCTGGGATGAAGCCTACTTGACCGTGATGGATAAGCTTTTTGATGTGCTGTTGCAATCGGTTTTCCAGTATTTTATTGAGAATTTTTGCATCTATGTTCCTCATGGATATTATCCTGAAGCTTTCTTTTTTTGGTTGGGTCTCTGCGGATTTTAGTATCAGGATGTTGTTGGTCTTATAAAATTATTTGGGAAGGATTCTCTCTTTTGGATTGTTTGGAATAGTTTCAGAAGGAGTGGTACCAGCTCCTCTTCTTATATCTGGTAGAATTCGGCTGTGAACCCATCTGGACCTGGGCTTTCTTTGGTTGGTAGGCTATTAATTGCTGCCTCAACTTCACCCCTTGTTATTGGTCTATTCAAGGTTTCAACTTCTTCCTGGTTTAGGCTTGGGAGGGTGCACGGTGTCCTGGAATTTATCCATTTCTTCCAGGTTTACTAGTTTATGTGCATAGAGTTGTTTGTAGTAATCTCTGATGGTGTTTTGTATTTCTGTGGAATCGGTGGTCATATCCCCTTTATTGTTTTTATTGCATCTATTTGATTCTTCTTTCTTTTCCTTTTTATTAATCTGGCTAGTGGTCTATCTTGCTAATCTTTTCAAAAACAGCTCCTGGATTTACTGATTTTTTTGAAGGGATTTTTGTATCTCTATCTCCTTCAGTTCTGCTCTGATCTTAGTTATTTCTTGTCTTCTGCTAGCTTTTGAGTTTTTTGATCTTGCTCCTCTAGCTCTTTCAATTTTTATGATAGCGTGTCAATTTTTAATCTTTCCTTGCTTCTGATGTGGGCATTTATTGCTACAAATTTTCCTCTAGACACTGCTTTAAATGTGTCCCAGAGATTCTGGTATGTTGTGTCTTCATTCTTGCTGGTTTTGAAGAACACTTTTATTTCTGCCTTCATTTCATTGTTTATCCAGTCAACATTCCAGAGCCAGTTGTTCAGTTTCCATGAAGTTGTGCAGTTCTGAGTTAGTTTCTTAATCCTGAGTTCTAATTTGGTTGCACTGTGGTCTGAGAGACTGTTTGTTATGATTTCCATTCTTTTGCATTTGCTGAGGAGTGATTTACTTCCAATTATGTGGTCAATTTTAGAGTAGGTGTGATGTGGTGCTGAGAAGGATGTATATTGTGTGGATTTGGGGTGGGGAGTTCTGTAAATTTCTATTAGGTTTGCTTGGTCCAGGTGTGAGTTCAAGTCCTGGATATCCTTGTTAATTTTCTATCTCATTGATCTGTCTAATATTGACAGCAGAGTGTTAAAGTCTCCCACTATTATTGTGCGGGAGTCTATGTCTCTTTGTAGGTTGTTAAGAACTTGCTTTATGTATCTGGGTGCTCCTGTATTAGGTGCATATATATTTAGGATCATTAGCTCTTCTTGTTGCTTTGATCCTTTTACCATTACGTAATGTCCTTCTTTGTCTCTTGTGATCTTTGTTGGTTTAAAGTCTATTTTATCAGAGACTAGGATTGCAACTCCTGCATTTTTTTTGCTCTCCATTTGCTTGATAAATCTTCCTCCATCCCTTTATTCTGAGCCTATGTGTGTCCTTGCATGTGAGATGGGTTTCCTGGATACAGAACACCGATGGGTTTTGACTTTTTATCCAATTTGCCAGTCTGTGTCTTTTGATTGGGGTATTTAGCCCATTTACATTTAAGGTTAATATTGTTATGTGTGAATTTGATCCTGCCATTTTGATGCTAGCTGGTTGTTTTGCCCATTAGTTGACCCAGTTTCTTCATTGTGTCAATGCTCTTTACCATTTGGTACGTTTTTGGAGTGGCTGGTACTGGTTGTTCCTTTCCATATTTAGTACTTCCTTCAGGAGTTCTTGTAAGGCAGGTCTTATAGCAACAAAATCTCTCAGCAATTTCTTGTCCATAAAGGATTTTATTTCTCCTTCACTTATGAAGCTTAGTTGGCCAGATATGAAATTCTGGGTTGAAAGTTCTTTTCTTTGAGGATGTTGAATATTGGCCCCCACTCCCTTCTAGCTGGTAGAGTTTCTGCCAGGAGATCCACTGAGAGTCTGATGGTCTTTCCTTTGTGGGTGACTTGACCTTTTCTCTCTGGCTGCCCTTAGGATTTTTTTCCTTCATTTCAACCCTGGTGAATCTGACGATTATGTGCCCTGGGGTTGCTCTTCTTGAGGAATATCTTGTGGTGTTCTCTGTATTTCCTGGATTTGAATGTTGGCCTGCCTTGTTAGGTTGGGGAAGTTCTCTGGTATGATATCCTGAAGAGTGTTTTCCAATTTGGATTCATTCTCCCTGTCACATTCAGGTAAGCAGATTAAGTGTAGATTAGGTCTTTTTACATAATCCCATAGTTCTTGGAGGTTTTGTTCATTTCTTTTCACTCTTCCTTCTCTAATCTTGCCTTCTTATTTTATTTCATTGATTTGGTCTTCTATCTCTGATATCCTTTCTTCTGCTTGATCGATTCGGCTATTGAAACTTGTGGATGCCACACGAAGTTCTCGTGCTGTGTTTTTCAGCTCCATTAAGTCGTTTATGTCCTTCTCTAAGCTGGTTATTCTAGTTAACATTTTGTCTAACCTTTTTTCAGTGTTTTTAGTTTCTTTGCATTGGGTTAGAACATGTTTTTTTTTAACTCAGAGAAGTTTGTTATTACCCACCTTGTGAAGCCTGCTTCTGTCAATTCATCACACTCATTTTCTGTCTTGTATTATTCCCTTGATGGTGAGGAGTTGTGATCCCTGGGAGGGGAAGAGGTGTTCTGATCTCTGTAGATTTCATTCTTTTTGCGCTTTTTTACCCCCATTTTCAAGGATTTATCTCCCTTTGATCTTTGAAGTTGGTCATTTTGGGAGAAATTTCTGAGTGATTTTGGGAGAAATCCTTTCTGTTGCAGTTGGAGCTATATCTTTTTTGGCCTGTAGAGGCGCTGCTGGGCTGCCTCGGATTCAGTCAGGTTGCTGGGTAGGTGGTCTTCCCCTGGGTTTGCTTGCAGGTGAAATTAGGCCTGCCTTCCCAATGGCATCTCTCCTTACCTGAGCTTGATCTTCCTGGTTAAGGTCAAACTGGTGTATCCATTGCCAAGCTCTGTAGCACCCAGGCTTCAGTTTGAGTTTTGTCGGGGATGGGGTTTGCCAGGTCTTATGACCTGTTTCCCTGGTTTCAACTCTGCCTCTTTCTGTGGACGGGTTGTTCCCCTCCCGCTAGCGCTAGTCCAAACTTCGGCCTTGGTCTGGCTGACAATTTATGGCGCCAGGCGGGAGCCTGACTCAGATTTGCACAGACAAACCACAGCACCCCTCAGGCTGGCGGGGCTCTCATGGACCGTGGGTTGCAGGAGGGATGAGGTAAGTATAGGATCCAAATCGGAGCACTGAGTGGGTGAAGTCCCCCGACCCTCCGAGCCAGCTGCACTTTCCAGGTGGGGGCGTGAGCCCCGCTCTGTCTTGGTTTGTTGGGCGGCTCTTGCCCTGCTTTGGCTCCCTCCCTGGGCTACTTTAGAATTCCTCCAGTCCCCCCAAAACGAACCCGACACCTCATTTGGAATCGTGAAATCTTCTAGCCCTCTGCGTCTCATTT
This sequence comes from Ateles fusciceps, assembly GCA_036589455.1. NCBI lineage: Eukaryota > Metazoa > Chordata > Mammalia > Primates > Atelidae > Ateles > Ateles fusciceps. The sequence continues at coordinate 882,223 of JAZHEH010000424.1, read as the reverse complement.
GCTGGCAGCTGCATTCCGGTGTTGTCTCCTCTCAGCCATCTTGGCGCTGCCTCCCCGAAAAATATTTTAAAATACTCCAGCCAACTAAAAAATGAATTGACATAAGAAACTCAAAATGAACAAGTTGTGGTATAAAATGACTGAGGTTATGAACAATACCAGTTGCATATAGAATTAATAGTGATTACAATGTTCATAAAATATGGCAAATGTTTAAAACAATTCTTTAAATACATTTGATGAATAATACATGATTATTCATAAAATATGAAACTAAAGTTCCAGTTCATAACAACAAAACTGATAATGGAGGGAGAACAGAAGAGGAAAAACAAAAGTTGATGTTGTATACTAAGGGTTAAGATACGATTACCATCACTGCCATTGATAGTTAAAAAAAAAAAATAGGTTCAACATGTTTTATATAACCTTAAAAATTTCATAGAATGAAAAATTGAATGTACATATATTCCCAATTATGGAGAAATAAAAGCATCAAGGAAAAATGGTATTTTTAGAAACAATTTTAAAATAGAGACTTCCAGGAAGTATAATTGAATGGTCTTCATCTCCTATTTCCAGGTGCAGGTCACATTATTATTTGTTTAAATCTTTTCCTAGATGGGCAGATAATAATTCTATTCTGCTCACAGATGTATCATGTACAACATGAGACACCTTATAAAGGCATGTTAAGTGAATAAATAAATGAATGCATGCTTGATTATAAAACACAATAAGCCAGTAAGATTTTAGAACAAACATATTAATCCATCCATTATATGAAATATACAAGAATCTATTAAAGTCATGTTTTAGTGAACATTTGATGGCATGAACAATGCTCATGAGAAAATATTAAATGAAAATACAATTCAATAATTCAAGTTATAGTAATAATATACATGAAGAAAGAACCAATGAGAGAAAAAGAAAATAAGAGGGTTGGGAGAGAGACCAAGACATTGGAACTAATTCAAGTTAACTATTTCTGGGAAGTTAAAAATATGAGTGTTATATAACTTTCTTTGCACATCAAAACAATTATCTTTAGTGTACTGAAAATGTTATGCCTTATTTGTTCTAATGATTGTCTTTTTATTTTTTCTTTATGGCATCTTTAATTCCCCTTTTTCTTACATTTATTACAGTCACGGATATTTTAGTAATGGGGATACAGTCTGATAAATGTATTGTCAGGCAAGTAAGTTGTGTGAACATCATAGAGTGGACTTATGCAAGCCTAGAGGTTGTGGCCTATTACACACCTAGGCTATATGGTATAGCTTATTGCTCCTAGGCTGAAAACCTGTACACATGTGAGTGTACTGAACACTGTAGGCGATTGGAACACAATGGAAATTATTTGTGAATCTGAACATAGAAAAGATACAGTAAAAACACAGTATTATAATCTTATAGGACCACTGTCATATATGAGAGTTGTTGACTGAAAAGTCATTATGTCATGCATGACTATGGTTTGTCAGCATTAAATAATTCTCTCTTGATTTGCACTCCAACAATCAATAAACTTATTTTTTAATTTTCACTCTTTTTTTATTTTTTTAAGTTGAATTCTTTATTCTTTGTGAAATCACATCTAAACAATATTTTCCCATCATTTTCATCATCTTTGTTTTCATGTTACATTTATAATGACATATATTAAATGTGCACTATCAGTCCTTTTACCCCAAATTTCACATTATCTTTTGGTTGGATAAAGATCATTCTCTGGTAGTTTCCTCTAGAAAGACTCTTGTGAACAGGCTGAGTCCTTTCAGGTGTAAACTCATATCTGTGGCCTTGACATTTGAACAGCAGCTTAGTTAAGTAAAACATCTTTGCATCATTCGTTCCATAGTTCCTACAGGCCAGGGACAGTTGCTCATGCCTGCGGTCTCAGCACTTTGGGAGGCCAAGGCGAGCAGATCACCTGAGATTGGGATTTTGAGGCCAGCCTGACCAACATGGAGAAAGCCCGTCCCTACTAAAAATACAAAATTAGCTGGGCAAGGTGGTACATGCCTGTAATCCCAGCTACTCAGGAGGCTGAGGTAGGAGAATTGCTTGAACCCAGGAGGTGGAGGTTGCAGTGGGCCAAGATCACGCCATTGCACTCCAGCCTGGGCAACAAGAGCAAAACTCTGTCACAAAAAAAAAAAAAAAAAATTGCTGCTACAAATTTGCCTTGTTTGTTGATTTTGACAGATCTGATACCATTTTTCTTTTCTTACTTTGGTCTTTCAATCAGCAAGAACGGAGAACTTTTTTCTTTGTCCCTAAATTATAATAGCTTTACTAGGGTATGTCATAAAGTTCAGGAAATTCCGATTCAATTACTCCAGGGACCCAGTGGACCTTTTAGTATGTAGATGCAAATCTTTTAGTTCAAGAAACTTTGATTACAGGTTTTTTTTCTTCTACCTCAGTTCTACTGAAGAATAATGTATATACATTAAGATTCAACTGTTTAAAATGAGAATTTGATGACTTTTGATAAATATACTTTGAAACCCATGTAAACACTACCACATCAAGACATAGGACTTTTTTTATACCTCAGAGAAATGTCTTTGCACATCATTTCAGTTAACATCTTTTCCCCCAGCATCTATCTTACATCCATTGGCTAGCCCCAAGCAATCACTGATTTGATTTCTATTACTACAGATTAGACTTTTCTGGAATTTCATATAAATTATGAATTTATTGTGTGTGATATCATATAGGGTTCATGTAGTGTGCCAGTTTATGTTTTATCTTGCTTCTCTTTCTTAGCATGGTTTTGGAATTTATCCATACTGTTTTATGTGTCCTTAGTTTATATCTTTTTATTGACATGTAGTATTCCATTGTATGTATATACCACAAACTTAAGAATTTAGCCATTGATAGATGCTCTTTTTTTACAAGCCCTCTGTAAACATTTGTGTTTATGTTTTTGTTTCTCTTGGACAAATAAGAGAAGAATTGCTGGATCATGTGGTAAATTTGCATTTAATTTTATGAGAAACTGCCAAACTGCTTTGCAAAGCTCTGGAACCATTTTTTATTACCACCCATACCATATGAGTGTTTTGTGTACTCTACTTCTTTGCAACACTGTATATTCTTTTTTTTTGTTGTTTGTGTGTTTTTATTTTAGCCATTGTACTAGTTGTGTAGTAGTAGCTAATTGCCACTTTAATTTGGAAATTAGGATTTCCTTGATGATAAATGATGTCAAACACTCTTTTTTCTTTTTTGAGACAGTTTCCCTCTGTTGCCCAGGCTGGAGTGCAGTGGTGTGATCTTGGCTCACTGCAACCTCTGCCTCCCAGGTTCAAGCAATTCTCTGCCTCACCCTCCCAAGTAGCTGGGATTACAGGTGCCCACCACCACGCCTGGCTAATTTATTTTTGTATTTTTAGTAGAGACGGGTTTCACCATCTTGGCCAGACTGATGTTAAACTCCTGATCTCGTGATTCACCTGCCTCAGCCTCCCAAAGTACTGGGATTACAGGTGTGAGCCACCACACCCAGCCTTGAACACTTTTTATGTGATTATTGATTATTCACATAGCTTCTTTGGTAAAGCTGCTGTTTAAATCTGTGGCCAGTTTGGGAAAACCTGTTTGTCTTATTATTATTAATCTGTAAAAGTTTTCAAATAATATTTTCTGAAAACAACTTCTTTATCAGATATACGTATTGCAAATATTTTTATCCTCATCCGTGGTAGGCTGTCAGTTTTCCTACAAGTAACTTTTGAAAGGCAGGCATTTTAAAATTTGATACAATTCACTTTATCAATTTTTTATTTTATTTTTCTTGTTCTGTAGGTTATGTCTAAAGAATGTGAGTCTTACCTAACCTAAGTTCAAAAAGATCGTCTCCTATGTTATGTTCTAAAATTTTTACAGTTTTAATTTTTACAATAGATCTATGCATTATTTTGAATTGATTTTTGTCTATGATGTGAAGTTCATTGAACTTTTTTACAGATGGATGTCTAGTTGTTTAAGCACTACTGGCTGAAAAGTTAATCCTTTCTCTCATGGAATTACCTTGGTGCCTTTATTAAAAATCAATTGCTCATAAATGTGTGGGTCTACTTCTGCACTCTTTTCTGTTTCAGTAATCTAAATATTTTTTCCTTAGGCTAAAATTCACTCTATTACTCTTTCTTTAATATGTCTGAAAATCAAGTAGTCTAAGTCTACCAATTAACTGTTCTTCCCTATCTAGTGAGTTATAATTTTCTGTTATAGGATTTTTCAGCTATATAATAATAGCATTTTGTTAAAAAGCTTTTGGGCCAGGTGCCATGTCTCACACCTGTAATCACAGCACTTTGGGAGGCCGAGACGGGCGAATCACGAGGTCAGGAGTTTGAGATCTTCCTGGACAGCATGGTGAAACCCTGTCTCTAATACAATACAAAAAATTAGCTGGCGTAGTTGCGGGCACCTGTAATCCCAGCTACTTGGGAGGCTAAGCTTCCTGGGCTGCTTAAACACAGGAAGCAGAAGTTGCAATGGGCCGAAATGACGCTACTACACTCCAGTCTGGATGACAGAGTGAGACACCATCTCAAAAAACAAAACAAAACCCTTTTATTTGTCTATCGATAGTCCTTATTTGTTGACTCACTTTTATCATTTTTCCTCTAATTCTTTAAATATTTATCTTTTAATTCTTTGAACATATTTGTAATATAAGCTTCAAAGGCTTCATCTACTGTATCCTACAATGGCTTCTGTTCAGAATGTTTTCATTGACTACTCTTTTTCCTTGGTATGAGTGATACTTACTTTTTTATTTTTATTTTTTTCACATGTCTCATATTTTTCATTGGTAAGTGAATATTGTAGATAATACAACATAGTAATTATGAATTCTATTGTGTTTTTCTGGGGAGTATTGGCTTTTTATTCCAGGAGTTAATTTGCATGGACTCAAACTGAAAAGTTATCTCCCTCGCAAAATGAAGAAGTTGATATCTCAGTTTTGTTTTTAGGATTTCCACCTAATGCTTGTAAGCTAGGTCCACTTAGTGGTCTTGTGTGTGTTTTCGTAACTGGTCGTCAGCCAAGGAATTAGGCAAGCTCTAATCTTTGCCTCCTCAACTCAGTTTAGCTCATAGGACTCTGCTACCCCAAATGGGAGTAATTATAAGCCTTACCTCATGTATTCTCTTTCCCTCATAGGTCACAATGCCTTTGCTACCTGATCTCCAATGTTGAAAACAATTCTTGTTTATATTTTCTTCAGTGTTGTTGAGGCAGGATTGTTAGTCTAGGCCTTGTTTATATCATTGTGCCCAAAAGTAGAACTCTGTGGATTACAGTTAATGTACAGGCTTTGTTACATTGTTTAATAATCTTCTTCAGGGACTCTAGTTACTGTTCAGTTAGATCTTCTTTGCCTGTATACCATTTTAATCCCTTTGTTTCTGACTCTTATTTGTTCTTTATCTTTTTTTTTCATTTTTTATTAACCTGTTCCTATTTAATTCTTCTTATCAGTTTTCATTTAACTCTATTCTTGATTATCTTTCACCTTAATTCTCTTGTATGTCTTTTTCTTTAACTTCTAGTAACTGCCGTCAATTTATTTCCTTTTTTTGCTATTTTATTTATTTTCATTTTTAAATTTTGAATTCATTATATAAGCATGATCTTGAAAAGATTTTTTGTAGGATATTTTATTTAGTTTGAGTGTTGCACTATAATTTTTTTCTACTTTAAGATTGTTTTTTGATGGAGATTTTAATCGGATACATTGTTTATCATTTTCTGCTTTTCTTATATAGTATCTTTACATGGAAATAGGCTAATTTTATTCTGTCCTTTTGATAATTGTATTTGTATTTCAAAAGCACATTTTTTTCTGTTATTTTGATCACATTACTTTTTTAATGAATAACTTTTATGTTGGTAGTGATGGTGGGGGAAAAGAATTCATGCATCTTGTTTTTTCTTTATCTGATGTTTTAATCAATAACTTTTGAGTAAAGGTTTAAAAGGCATTTATTTCAGATTTTTAAATGAGACAACTTAGAAAAGATTCCAATAGTTCGATAATAGCAAAAACATTCAAAAAGAATCTTATGAGGATGGAAAAATGAATTAAAACCCACCAAACTAACTTAGGACAATGCATTTAGATAGCAAAATCAATGGCATGAATTTAAAATGTGATGAACTTGGCTGTGAGAAATTCAAGTGTAAAAGACCAGATGTTTCCAGTTAACCGCGAACACAATAAAAATCAACAATATGATACATCTGCACAAAAAGGCTAATACAGTATTAAGTTTTGCTATTAGGCTATTGTGGGCTGAACACGTATGAAGGACATTTAAGTATGGATTTTGCTAGATACCCAAAGATTTTGAAGCTATGTCATTAAAAAAATCTTTGTGATTTGTTTAGTTTGGTGGTAGATAGCTTATGATATGTGAGAAGGAATAAATTAATTCAGTGGTAGCTCCTGAGTGTGAGTGTAGGATCAACTACTGGAGATGATTATGATAACTGATTTATGCTTAGTATAAGCAAGTGTTGCTAAATTATTAAATTAACTCAATCACAATAAGCACGTTATGTGAATTCCATAAGCTCACATCACTGTAGGTTACTAAACACGGCTGCTTATAGTTAGTAAAGCACATGCCTGCTTAATGTGGGAGGTTGCACATAGTTGGCTTCTAAGATCTTTTTCAATTTTAAAATTATTTAAGTTGATGAGACTACATATTTACATAAAATACAGCATACAATTAAAAATGTGTTTGGAAGTCTATATATAACCCTAGAAATGAAACTGGTAAGAAATTGCTAACTTCCTGCTTCCCTTCTAGTTGCATAGGCAGCTATGGTCAGGCTTCTAGGCATTTAGAAAGTCATTCATAAAAGCAATGGAAGCGCATATTTCAGTTTAGCTTCAAACTGGAAGTTGCTTCACATGCAGAGGCCAATAGGGATAAATTGAATTCCCAACAGGGATAAAACACCAGCTTTTCCCTCCAGAAGAACACATACTGGAACTTTCAGGAGCAATAATGCACGACAGTGTAGACCTAGCTAAAGGAGAGATGCCATGTTTAGAATTGTAATTACTTGTAGAAGGAATTTTCAAAGTGTTTCTTTTTTTCTTTCTTTTGTTTTTTTTTCTTTTCTTTCTTTCTTTTTTTTTTTTTTAAGAAACAGGGTTTTTCTCTGTCACTCAGGCTGGCCAGCAGTGGCACAATCATAGTTCATGTCAACCTTCAACTCCTGGGCTTAAGGCAGCCTCTGCCTCAGCCTTCTGAGTAGCTGGAATTATAGGTACATGCCATAACACCTAGCTAATTCATTTTACTTTATTTTTGTAGATATGGGATCTCACTTTTTGGCCAAGGCTTATCTCAAACTCCTGGCTTTAAGTGATCCCACTGTCTGGGTCTTCCAAAGTTCTGGTAGGTGTGAGTCATCACGCCTGGCCTAGAATGTTTCTTTGAAACAGCAAGAGCTTCTTGGAATTTTAAAGATTACTAACAGAGATAATTACAGTTATAAAATAAAGTTGCCAAGTGCTTTTTGCTTCGCCTGAACCTTTAGAAAGTAGAGAGAAATCGAAATGTTATACAATTGCCTGTCAAAAAGTCAAAAATTTGAGATTTTGCCCCACTTTTAAGCAGGTAAATTACCTTGCCACATATTCATGAATTCTGCCAAAGACACCCGACCTCTGGGTTAGAGACGAAGAACAGTAAATTACTCACAGCCCTAGCAGAAGCTAAAGAATCAGTCTTTTCTTGCACTAGAACCCTAATCCTCAATTCTCACCAGGTGAAGTGAAGAGGCCCAGGTGACACCTGTACATGTGATGGGTTGCATCACAGAAGATAAAACCTTGAACACAGAAAACCTGAATCTTTTACACTGAGTACTAAGAAAACCTACCCTTAGCCCTGGAGGAAGACACTATCTCTATCTTCCAAGGATGTTTTATTACAGAAATATTCTTGAAATATAGCTCAGAACAAAAGCAGTTAGTGCCTCTGTGGTAAGGCATGCAGAATAAGAGACTTACAGAGATTTGTCTCTCAACACTGGAATCTCATAGCTGACTTTTTATTTATTTTACTTTAAATTCTGGGATACATATGCAGAACATGCAGGTTTGTTACATTGGTATACATGTTCCATGGTGGTTTGCCACACCTGTCAACCCGACATCTAGGTTTTAAGCCCGGCATGCATTAGGTATTTGTCCTAATGCTCTCCCTCCTGTTGTCCCCCCCCCCCACCCCCCGACAGGCCCCATTGTGTGATGTTCCCCTCCCCTGTGTCCACGTGTTCTCATTGTTCAACTCCCACTTACGAGTGAGAACATGTGGTGTTTGGTTTTCTGTTCCTGTGTTAGTTTGTCCACAAATGATATTACAAAGCCACTATTCCACTGAAAATCAGAGACAGAAAAAGATAGTGACCCAGGATGACAAAGAAAGAAAAAAGAAAGACCCTGGCCAAACAAAGATATATTCTTAGCCTCATTTGGTAAGTACTGTTGCTAATTTTTAGGAAGAAAGAATTAGGCCTTACAATCAGAATCATGTAGGTATTACTGTACCTCAGATTCCACTCCTTTCTTTTTCTCTTTTCCATACACACATACACTAATAAAGCCATCCTATTATGGATACTAACATATATTTAATTAATCCTTTTGTCTTCGTTTGATTCCAATGTTCAAATATTCCTCACATATTGTAACAATTGCCAACAAGATTCTCATGCCAAGAATTGGCAGAACTAGTAAGAAAAATGTGATTTTTAAAATTTATTAATTGAAATGATCACTTAAGTAGTGATACATATATATATATACACACACACACACACACACACACACACACATACATAGATTAGATAGATGATAGATAGATTGATGATAGATGATAGATAGATAGACACATAGATAGATCTAGATATCTAGGTATCTAGATACCTAGACAGATAAACAGAAATAAAGGAAATTCTGGATACCCTCTTACAATATTCTGTTTGAGTACTTGAGGGGTAGGTCCTATAAACCTACTTTTGAAATAAGCAACCTCAGTGACTTTTATGCAGCTGCATTTAAACAACAGTTTGAGAGCTAGTGCTGTAGGCAGCATCATCTTATCAAGTCTTATTGAGCTGCATATTTCCAAGGCACATTAAAATGGCAAAGTGCATTGTGAAGGAAAGGGCGTTGATGCATTATTATTGGAAACCACTTTTTCAACATCAGGAAACTCTGTCTGAAATGATTACTTTGTGAGTTTTACCCTAACGGCACTGGAAGTGGGGTAACAGAGAAGTAAAATTGGGAAGAGGATCCAGAAGACTTCCAATCGAGCCTTTGTTTAATTATAATAGTGTTCCTATAGTAAAGTTCACCATCATTAGTACAGAGTTATTGACAATAATGTAAGTTATCTGACATAGGTAATGTCTTTATTTCATATCCAAAATCGCCTTTGGTAAGATAGAAGACTTTTTTTTCCCCAATATTTACTTTGCCTAATCACTGACCAGTTTGTACAAATTGCAATCAAATATGTGATACAAGTTCATCCTTCATTTTGCAATCTGAAATCAGACTAATGTGTTGACTGATATTATTCCCTTTCTATCTGAAGAACTCAGAGCTCTCAACTGGAGAATTGTAGTGATGCAAATGATGTTTTGTTAGCAACATTTCCATATAAAATGCCGTGGCTGTAGGTCTAGAGTTCTAACAGTTTGCAAAATCAACAAAAGAATACATTTTAGGCAGTGAGATTAGAGCCTTTTGAACCCTTCTTTAAAATTCTCACTTTTATGTCCCATTAAAGAGAATAATCATCTGGATTTTCTCACAAGTAGTGCTGCAGTCTTTGCTGCAGTTTGCGTCTGCTCTCTGGCAAGAAATGGAATGGAAAAAGGTACATGAAAATTTTATTGCAGTTTTTCCTGGTAGATATTTTATATTTGAATGTAAAATGATTAGGAAAGTGGGTTTCTGATTTTACCCAAAGAGGTCCAATTATGCTGAATGCATAGAGGGAGATACTTATAAAAATAATTTAATTTACATTTTTTTTGTCTTAACATTTTATTTTCAAAAGTTTCAAACATAAAGAAATGTGTGTTCAATGAATACCCATGTATCCACCACATAGGTTCCATAATTAACTTTACCATATTTACTCTCTCACATAACTATTCATCTATGTGTCCCGTTGTTTATCCACAAATCTATCTAAATGAATTAAAGCATCCTCAAGTGGGTTGTACACAGTAAACAAATATTAAATTCTAGTTAATGATATGCATGCTGAAACATTTTAGCTACCTATAAATACTTAAGCATGTGTATCATTAACTAGTGCTCAATATTTATTTTTAGTTGTTCAGGTAAAATTTTTACATAATGAAATGCACAAATTTTTAGCATACCATTCCATGGATGTGACAACTGCATACAACTCTGGAAACCAAATTCCTTTCCAGATAGAGAACATTTCCTTACTCTGAAATGTTTCTTCATGCCTCTTTCTTATCAATACCTAAACAGGTGCAACCACTGATTTGATTTTTTTTCCACCATAGATTAGATTTTTCTCCACCATAGATTAGATTTTCTGTTCTTGAACTTCATATAAATGAAATCACACTTTCTGTGCTCTCTTATGAAAGGCATCTTTCTTTCAGCTTAATATATTGGAGAACATTAATCTGTGTTTTTTAAATCTAGTGATTGTGGGTGAAATTTACATTTAGGTTGGTGAAATTTGAGGAAGCAGATTGCCCTTCATAATGTGGGTAGACCTCATCCAGACAGGTGAAGTTCTGAATTGAGCCAAAGAATGGTCTTCTGAGCAACAGAATTTTCCAACATGCTGTCTTCAGAGTTCATCTTTACCATCAGCTCTTCTGGATTTCCAGCCTGTTAGTCCACACTGCAAATTTGGACTCTGCCACCCCCAATTCCTTAAAATAGAGCTTTATAAATATACAAAAGCTTTTTGTTCTGTTTCTCTGAATAACTCAGATAAATACATCTATAAATGGAATTACTGAATTTCTTTTACGTTTTATATATTATAAATGCATATGATTTTAAGACTCAACAGGTACAAAGTGTGTTCAGTGAAAAAGAAGATCTCTCTATCACCCTAAACCTCATTGGTGCCCTAGGGTACCCTTCATAAACAACTACTTTTTAAAATTTTTATCTGTTTATGTCATTCTGATGAAATGTTATTCTTTCCTCCAAATCTTCCAAGATAACTATACATTTTATATACTTTTTATTCTAATGTTAAAAAATATCTTACTCTAAGTGAGCAGAGTCGAATTATAAATTATTAACAGGAATATATTCAGAAGTCTCTTTTTACTTCATTCATAGGAATGTAGGAAATTGGTGGTAAATATTTCCACAGTTTACATAGATTCATGGCCATTCCTTTCTGCAGTTTTAATTAGAAGACTGATCTCCACTCCTACCCTGAAAATGGGCTCTCCTTAGATCCAAGTGTCATGCGCATAGACAATTACTATTAGCATGATTTTATATCTATAGAGAAAAACTCTATTCATACTTAAACACACACACACACACACACACACACACACAATAATCTGAAAATAAGCCTTGATTTTTACTACCTTATCCTCTCATATGAGGATATAATTTAAAAATATGTACTTATTATTTCCACTTAGACTAGAGAATTTAAAACTTAAAAACTAAAAAGACATAGCAGTTTATCATAATATATTTATAATGTGTGTCCATCACTGCTTCTTGTACACACAAAAAGTGTTTACTGAGGTCACATTAAATGTCAGGTGTTTTACATATGTTAATTCATGAAGTCGACCACAAATTAGCATTTCATTTAATAAATATTTGGTGATTGTGTACTATTTGCCAGACACTATTCTAAGTGCAGCAGTGAAAAAAGAGGTGAAAATTATTATTTTATTTTAGTGGAAGAAAACAGAAAAATGTAAGTAAATAAGTAAATAATATACTATAATAAAAGGTGATAAATCTTAGGAGGGAATATTAAGCAGTGCAAGAAGGAAAAAGAGTGCTTTTTGGAGGTGGGTGTGATATTGTTTTGAAAGATGATATTTGAGTTAATATTTGAAGGAGTTGAAGGAATATGCTCTATATAGATATCTGGGGAAGAGCTTCAGTCAGAGGGAATGTTCAGTGGAAAGGCCATGAGTTAGGAAGATGCCTGGAATTTTTTAAGAAAAGCAAAGAGTCAAATACAGTTGGAATTAATTTTCTTTCTTAGTAGTCTAAATTTGTTATTTATTTCAGGGAGTGAGGGGAAAAGCAGTAGCAGAGGATGTCAAGAAAGAAAAGAATGTCAAGACAAAGAACCTCATTATATAATGAGAGTAAATAAAAGCTTTATCAGAAAAAATCTGAGACAACTTCTTGCCAACAGATGTGTACTGTAAGAAATATTAAAGGAAGATTTTCAGGTAGAAAAAATATAATGGACAAAATTGTTGAACTAGAAAAGAAATAAAGAACTCTGCAAATGGCAAAAAGCAGTAATTTCCTTTTCAGTTAGGCTGTTATTTGTGTAAAGTGCAGCTGACTTTTTTGTGTTGATTTTTGTATCCTGCAACTTTACTAAATGCATGTATTAATTCTAACAGGTTTTTCTTCAAAATCTCTAGGGTTTTTCATATACAGGATCAAGTCATTTGCGAATCGAGATGATTTAATCATTGCATTCTGGTTTGAATGCCTTTTTTTATTTTCTTGTCTGATTGCTCTTGATAGTACTTTCAGTAATATGTTGAATAGAAGTGATGAGGGTAGGCATCCTTGTCTTGTACTGGATCTTAATGGAAAACCTTTCAGTTGTTTCTTGTTGATTATGCTGAGTTTCTCCATAAATGACTTTTATTATGTTGAAAAACTTTTCTTCTATATCTAAACTGTTAAGAGCTTTTATAATGAAAATGATATTAGATTTTGTCAAATGCCTTTTCTGTATCCACTAAGATAACCATGTTGTTTTCATCTTTCATTTTGTTAATGTGATGTGTTACATTGGTGTGCACATGTTAAACCAGGCATTCATGTCACTATTAAATCCTTTTTGCCACGATTTATAATCTTTTTTGATGTGTTTTTAAATTTGGTTTGCTAAACTTTTCTTGATAATTTTTGCATCAATGTTCAGAGAAAATGGCCTGTAGTATGCTTTTCTTGTGTTATCTTTGTCTTAGGTATGAACATGATGCTGGCCTCATAAAATATTTTTGGGAGCATTCCTTGTAACTCTACGTTTAGAGAGATTTTAAGAAGCATTGATATTATTCTTATTTGAATGTTTGGTGGAATTCAGCTGTGAAACCATCTTGTCCTGAGCTTTTTTTTTTGTTAGGAAGTTTTTGAATACTTCTTCAATCTTTTTGTTTATTATTGGTCTGTTCAGGCTTCCTATTTCTTCCTTAGTCAATCTTGGTAGGTTGTATTTTTCTAGGAATTCATCCATTCACTTTAGGTTATCCAATTTTTTAGTATGTATTGGTTCAAAATATTCCCTTATGATTCTTTTATTTTTGATTTTGTTTATTTGGGTCTTCTCTTTTTTGCCTGAAGCCTGAATCATCAACTGAGTAAATAAGATAGTGAAGAAAAAAATAAAGTGTAAGCTACAAGAAAACAAAAGAAACTTCAAGAAATCCCTGCCATTCCAACCCTATATAAGACAGTAAACTTGCCCACACAGCAAGTGTGTGGCAATGGCTTTCACAAGGAATTCACGACTAAGACCTTAAAAGCAAATGCAACAAAAACAAAAACAAATAAATGGGACCTAATTAAACTAAAAAGCATCTGCACAGTAAAAGAAATAATCAGCAGGATAAACAGACAACCCACTGAGTGGGAGAAAATATTTGTAAAACTATACATCCGACAAATATTCAGAATCTGCAAGGAATGCAAACAAATCAGCAAGAAAGAAATAATCCTATCAAAAAGTGGGCAAAGAACATGAATAGACAATTCTCCAAAGAAGATAAACAAACAGCCAAGAAACATATGAAAAAATGTTCAACATCACTAATTATCAGAGAAATGCAAATTAAAACCGCAATGAGATACTACCTTACTCCTGCAAGAATAGCCATAATTAAAAAGTCAAAAAATAATAGATGTTTTTGTGAATACGGTGAAAGGGAACACTTTTACACTGCTTGTGGTAAGGTAAATAAGTACAACCACTATGGAAAACTGCTACTAAAAGTAGAACTACCATTGGTTCCAGAAATCCCACTACTTTGTGTCTACCCAAAGGAAAAGCAGTTATTATATGAAAAAACACATACACACACGTTATTGCAGCACAATTTGCAACTGCAAAGATATGGAACCAACCTTAGTGCCCATCAACCAATAAGTGGATAAAGAACATGTGGAGTATGTACACCATGAAATACTACTTGGCCATAAAGAAGAATGAAGCAATGTATTTTGCAGCAACTTGGATGGAGCTAGAGGCCATTATTCTAAGTGAAGGAATGGAAAAATAAATATCATATGTTCTCATTTATACATGGCAGCTAAGCTATGGGAAATCAAATGCATAAGAATGACATAAAATTTGGGGACCCAGGGGGAAAATGTTGGGGTGGCAGTGAAAAATGAAAACTACATATTGGTTATAGTGTACACTGCTCAGGTGACAGGTACAGCAGTCTCAGAAATCACCATCAAATAACTTATTCATGTAATCAAAAATCACCTGTACCCAAAAAACTATTAAAATGAAACAAAAACACCCCACTAATCCCCCCTACAACTAAGGTGTAAATCTAATAAAACGTGGAAAATTTGTATGCCAAATCTACAAAACATTGCTAAGAGAAGTTAGATGAGGCTTAGATAAATGGAGAGATGTACTATGTTATTTGATTAGAAGATTCAATACCATTATAATATCAACTCTCCGTAGATTCATCTATAGAGTTAACCTCAGCTGCTGTTTTGTATACAGTGACAAATTGATTCTAGAATGTTTCTAGGAAAACAAACAAACTAAAATAGTTGAAACAACATTTAAAAAAAGAAAAAATATAGAGGACATATACACTATGTGATATCAAGTCTTTCTGGTAAGTTTCAATTGACGTAGTATTGGTAAAAACACAGAGACATAGACTGATAAGACAGAATAGATCCAGAAATTAATCCAAACTCATATTATCACTGAGTTTGGCCAAGTGGGAGGCACAATTTTATGAAAATCTCCCAATCATTAAACCCTGTATAATATTCACATCTTGAGTATGATAAAGACCTTCAAGTATTATGAGATATCACTCCCAATGTTATGTAATTTTATATGGCAACATTACTGCTGAAATTATTGAACATCCTTATACAAAGAAATGATTCTTGGCCCAAAGCTCACACCACAATTGAAAAACGATCATAGATTAAAACATAAAATTTAATACTATAAAATTTTTATAAGAAAACATAGGAGAAAATTTTTGTTACCTTGGTTTAGGAAAAAAATCTTAAATAGGAACAGCTTGGATTATAACAGAAAACAAATCAATAAATTAGAATGAGAGAATCATAACTTTATTCTTTTCAAAAGATATACAAAAATAAAAACACAAGTCATAGATTTAGAGAAAATATTTTGTAAAATTCTTATCCATTGTAAGGCTGCTTTCCCACATAAGAAACTCTACAGTCAAATCTTAATAATAATAAACTAACAACCCAATAATAAATGTGCAAATGATTTTAATAGACATTTCAATAAGAAGATATAGGAAAGTAAAATAAGCATAGGAAAGATACCTAAGATTATTATTATTATGGAAATAGATATTTAACCTACAATGTGATACCACTTCTTTTTTCTTCAAATCATTTTAAAGAAACTTGACAATATCAAATGCTGCAAGGGAATGGAGCAAGTGGAACTATCACATGTTCTTGCTGTGTATGCTAAATGGAATAGGGACTGTGAAAAACTATTTGGCAGTTTGCTAGAAAGTTAATCAAATACTTAATTTGTTATTCATCCCATTCTTAATCCCAAGAGAAATGAAAATCTATGTGTCCACAAAATTCTGTATACAAATGTTTATACAGGTGTTATTCATAATTGCCAAACTGGTAACAACCAAAATATCTATCAACTTGTGAATGGATAAGCAATGTGTAGTACATTTATGTAATATAATATTAAAATAGATTATTACTCAGCAGTCTCATATGCATTATTCTAACTGGAAGAAGTATGACATGAAAGTCACATACTGTGTTGTTTTTAGGTATAAAATATTCTGAAAAATGCAAAATTAAAGGGACAGAAAAAAATTATTTTCTGAAACCAGGAGTGTGCAAGAGGACTGACTTAAAACAGCTTGAGGGAAAGATTTGGGATGACAGGGGTACTCACATACCTTGAATGTGATATTCATTACTCAACTATGTATTTTTCAAAATTCATAGATTTATAAAAAGGGTAACATTTTTATGTAAGTAAATTTTACATCAATAAGCCTAACTTTCAGAAAAAAGACAGAATAGAGACAACTATTGCCCTGGAAAAGTCTGTCTGTTGTAACTGGAGTTTACTGAAGATTTACAACTTCCCGGGGAAAAGCTTGCATGGTAACTTGTGGTTAACTGTGGTCAATTTCAGTTCTTAGTTAATCAGCAGCCACCCATCACAATCCTCTAGCCCTGTGGCAGGCAGTTGTGTACACGTTCATGGAGCAGATTGCACACAGCTTTTAGCAGCCGTGGTGGGAAGTAAGAACCTTGTTTTCCAAATATTTGAGATCCATATTTTGATTGCCAATGGCTGCTTCTAATACCAGAGGTGCAGACATAGATGTGAGCAGCCATTGTTACTTTGCCCCTCATTAATGCAAGTTTCCCCCACCTCTAACAAAAACAACTTCTAGAAGATTTAAAGGGCTGATGCTTTTAAAAAATCCCCCTCTTTATTTTTTTCTTTTTCTCCTTTTAGGATCCAGACATTAAAGACTACAACATTCCAATGCAAGTACATACGTAGAGTAAATTAGTAAGTCACTACACTGCCCAGGGAAAGGCACAGGCTCAGAAAACCCCTGAGAAGACTTAAGTATACAACTTAGCAAGATTTCTCAGCATGGAGACAGTCTACAACAAGGAGAAAAAAGGCAAAACAAACTAAAATAAACAAACAAAGCATCCTAGAAAACCCTGAAAGAGGAAGAGAATCTGACTTGCAGAGTTACAACACCATTAGATTCAAATGTCAAGTTTTCCACAAAAAATTACAAGGCATACAAAAAAATAAAAAAGTAAGCAAAAACAAAAATTGGAAAGTGGGATCAAATTAAACTAAAGATGTTTGCACAGCAAAAGAAATTATCAACAGAGTAGACGGAACTAAACCTAACCCTACAGAATGGGAGAAAATATTTGCAAACTATGCATTAAACAAAGGTTTAATATTCAGATCCTTCAAGGAACTGAATTTAACAAAGTAAAAACAAATAACCCTATTAAAAATGGGTAAAAGACATGAAAAGACACTTTGACACTTCTTAAAAGAAAGACATACACACGGCCAACAAGCATATGAAAAAATGTTTATCATCACTAATCACTAGAGAAATGCAAATCAAAACTACAGTGAGATATTTCCTCACATTAGTCAGAATGGCTATTTCTAAAAAGCCAGAAAGTAACAGATGCTGGTGAGGTTGCTGAGAAAGAGAATGCTTATACACTGCTGGTGGGAATGTAAATCAGTTAGCCCACTGTGGAAAGCAGTGTGGAGACTTCTCAAAGAACTTAAAACAGAACTATCATTCAACCCAGCCATCAAATTACTGGGTATACACCCAAAAGTGTAGAAGTTGTTTCACCATAAAGACATGTGTGTGTATGTTCACCATAGTGCTATTCACAATAGCAAAGTTATGGAAGAAACCTAGGTGCCCATTAATGCTGGACTGAATAAAGAAAATGTAACACATATACACAATGGAATACTATGCATAGACACACACACACACACACACACACATACACACACAAATGAAATCATGTTCTTTGCAGCAACATGGATGGAGCCAGAGGCCATTATCCTAAATGAATTAAGGTAGGAACAGAAAACCAAATACTGCATGTTCTCACCTATGAGTAGGAATTAAACATTGAGTACAAATGGACACAAAGAAGGGAACCATAGATACCAGTGCCTACTTGAGGATGGAAGAGGGTGAAGATTGAAACACTACCTCAGATACTATGCTTATTACCTGGGTGAAAAAATAATCTGTACACCAAAACCCTGGGACACACAATATACGCATGTAACAAACCTATGCAAGTGCCCCCTGTACCTAAAATAAAAGTTGGGAAAAATACCAGAAAAGTGTGTTTCTTAAAAACCCAACATATGAGCAAAGTGAAAATATTAACAAAGAGACAGAAAACCAAAATGAAACCCCCAAAATTCTGTAGCAAAAAAGGACAAAGAAAGAAAGAAAAAATTCAATTGTTAAACTGGGTCTTAAGCATAACTGCCATGGTAACCACAAAGAAAATAATTATAGAATATACATGAAAGAAATGAGAAGTCGTTGAAAAAAGTCAGCTGAATACAAAAGAAGGCAGTAATGCAGGAAGTAAGAGACCAAAATGATATAAGACATATAGAAAATAAATAAAAAAATGACAGAATTGAGATTCTCTTTATTGATATTTACTTTAAGTATAAATAGAATTCTCCAATCAAAAGACAAAGAATGACAGAAGGGCTTTTTAAAAAACCATGATCCCCAAGGTGGGCAGATCACTTGAGCTCCTTTTGGGACCACCAATCTGGACACAGTGAAACCTCATATTTACAAAAATACAAAAATTAGTCAGGCACATGCTTGTGGTCCCAGCTACTCAGGAGGCTGAGGTGGGAGAGTTGCTTGAGCCTGGGTGATTGAGGCTGCAGTGAACCTCAGTCAATCGCATCACTGCACTCTAGCCTAGGTGACAGAGCAAGATGTTTTGAGAAAGAGAAAGAGAAAGGAAGGAAGGAAGGAAGGAAGGGAGGGAGGGGAAAGAAATGAAGGAGGGAAAGAAAGAAAGGAGGGAAAGAAAGAAAGAGGGGGAGAAAGTTGAGGAAGCCCCACAACTATACGGTGTCTATAAGTGATCCACTTTAAATCCAAAAACACTAATAGGTTGAAAGTGAAAGTGTGAGAATGGATATTCTATGCAAATAATAAACAAACGACTATATTAATATCAAACAAAATAGAACCTTAATAAAGGCAAGTCACAAGAGGCAAACAACATTATATATTCATAAAATGTTCAATACAGCAAGAAAATATAGCAATTATAAACATTTACACTTCTAATAACAGATGATCAAAATATATAATACTGACATATGCTATAACATGAATATACATTGACATTATTATGCTAAGTGGAAAAAAATTGTCATTAAAAAGACAAGTATTATATGATTCTCTTTATATGAGGTAGTCAAATCACATAAGCTTGCACTGTGTGACTGTAAAAACTGCAGACACGCAACACCAGCCTGTGAAAGCAGCAAGGAGGGAGACTATACCCTGCAAAGTCACAGGGGTGAAACTGCCCAAAGTCATGGGAACCCACCTCTTGCATCAGCATGATCTGGATGTGAGACATGGAGTCAAAGGAGATCATTTTGGAGCTTTAAGATTTGACTGCCTTGCTGGATTTTGGACTTGCATGGGATTTGCAGCCCCTTTGTTTTGGCCAATTTCTTCCACTTGGAACAGCTGTATTACCAGTGCCTGTACCCCTTTTGTATCTAGGAAGTAACTAACTTGTTTTTGATTTTATAGACTCATAGGTGGAGGAGACTTGCCTTGTCTCAGATGAGACTTTGGACTATGGACTTTTGAGTTAATGCTGAAATGCGTTAAGACTTTGGGGTACTGTTGGAAAGGCATGATTGGTTTTGAAATGTGAGGACATGAGATTTGGGAAGGGTCAGGCATGTAATGATATGGTTTGCCTGTGTCAACACCCAAATCTCATCTTGTATTACCATATATTGTAGGAGGGACCCAGTGGGAGGTAATTGAATCATGGTGGCCGGTCTTTCCCATGATGTTCTTGTGATAGCAAATAAGTCTTAGGAGATCTGATGGTATTATAAGGGGGAGTTTCCCTGCGCAAGCTCTCTTCTCTTGTCTGCTGCCATGTGAGATATGCCTCTCACCCTCTGCTATGATTGTGAGGCCTTCCCAGCCATATCGAACTATAAATCCAATAAACCTATTTCTTTTGTAATTGCCCTCTTGGGTACGTCTTACCAGCAGTGTGAAAACTGACCAAACATTAACATACGACAAAGAAGAAGGAATTACTGGAAAAGACCCTTGAGTGGGCAATCGAGGGTAGAATTTATTGCAGTGTGGAAGAATTGACCATAGGAGGCAATAGAAACAATTATTTTCTGGCAAAGCCTAATAAAATAGTGGCATCTATAGCAATATAATAAATAATACTGATGTAGCACTTATTGTAAGTTAAGTTATTGTAAGTTATTCAAAGAATTTCATTTACAATGATACATTTTTCATCTACAACCTTATGAGGTAATCAAGATCCTTATGCTCTATGATACTTTACAAACAAGGAAACTGAGGAACATAGAAGATAAGTATCTTGCATAGTGGTGCAGTCTGGCTCTACAATTTGTGTACTTAGAAGACAGGTCCAATTACAATTTTGATCCAAAAGTTTAGGCTCAGATAGATCCATGAACTTGCCCAAGGTCACATAGCTATTAAGTGTTGAATCTGGGCATGTTGGATCCCAAAGATAAAGCTCTTTTCAGGCCCCTGTGTTGCCTTAACTCAGAAAAACCTAGCAGAAGTCAAACTCTAGGCAACTCTATCTGTCTAGACTGTAGCTTTTTCTTTTTCTTTTCTTTTTCTTTTTTTTTTATTTAACAACAAAACTAGAAAGCCTAACTATGCACCCTTGTCTGCCCACCCAGCTATGTGCGCTTGGATGGGTTGTTTGATTCCTATGTATCTTCAATTTATTATCTGAAAGATAAAAACAATAACAGTTACCATTTTTAGTTACTATAAAGATTAAATTATTTATAATGGTGTTCTGTACATAGTAAGCAATAATATGTCAGTTACCATATTTTTATTTTAAGCTATGCATTTCTAATAATCATAATTAATTATCTCATTTATGCAGTGCATTTTCTGCCAAGACTTATTGAATCTTAGTAGGTACAGTGCATTTTGCTAGGACACATGGGACACAAAAGTGAATTAAACAGTGCCGAATATAAACATATCAAAACAAACACATACACATACATATATGGAGTAATCTAATTTTCAGTTCAGAAAGGACCACTGAAATCATCAACTCTAACTCCTCCCCTTCCCCATTTTAATGAACTCAATGCTTGGTTGCACATGTGAACCAAAAGTGTTACAGATGTCAAGATGGGAGGTTGTACCTCTCACCTTACTTAGTACAAGCCCAGGCCATCACAGGTATTTTAAAAATGCTTGTTTGGTGAAGAGCTTAAGTGACTATCATGAAAGGGAGAATGATCTACGTGCATGGGCGTACACTGCATTCCAGCTGAGCATTACAGGATGGACATTCCTAAATCAATGCCAGGGGCCAAGCCTATTTGGACCTAAGGGATGTTGATGCCAATAAGGAAATGTTAGGCAAGAAGGGAACCACTCATTATTTCCAAAACACTGCATAGATGCAGGGTGTAAAAGATGTATCATAAGCCACTAAAGAGCGTTTTGTTATTGACTGTTCATAGGCAACTGCTTGTAATCTGGCTTCTGACAAGAGAATATAGGTTTCCAAAGTAGAGTCATTTTCCTAGGTAAATGTATCTTGTGCTCTATTCCACTTCGATGGAACTGATATATTCAATGTTGGATGCCTTCCACGTGAAGACTTATCATTTAATTATAACTAAGAACACTGACTAAATCCCAGCTGCTTCAGGAAATTACTTACCCGAAATGCAGGATTCTCAATAAAAGACCAGGAGCTTATTTCTGATCCGCAGACTCAAAATTGCAATTCCCTAAAAGTGACAAACGTTTCAGGCTCCAAGAAAGAGAGAATCCCTAATTACGAAGTACATGATAGATTCCAAATTAGAGAAGGGCAAACATGAGCTGCTCTGAAAGGCATTTTAGTGGTTGGAAAAGAGATTAGATGTGTGAATTTGTTACCCTACACACCTAGCATACACTCCCTCTTTCTCCTACTATCAGTGAAGACTTACAGCATCTTGGAAGATGTGTCTCTCAGTGCCATGTGGGTAAACACACCGCTTAATTATTCTGTTTACTGTGAGAAGAAACTCAGAGAATGTTGCTTCTGGGCTTTACATCTTTTGCTCTCATAACCTCAAAACAGCATTAAAGGGATGGAGCTTTCAGGCAGCCTATTTCATTAAGAAAATTAATTCAGCGCGGAGACACACAGCAACTAATAACGGCCCAGCAACAACAACAAAAAAAGAAAATTAATTCAAAGGTTTGGGGTTTTTACCATTTGTTGCTGTAATGGCTACCTTAGGTCTGGATTTAGGAACTGGAAGCAGTTTTGTGCAAGAAAGCATTCAGTACTGTCTTACAATGTACAATTCCTAACAGTGATTCTCAAACCTGGCCATACGTTAGAATTTTGGGGAAATTTTTAAAAAAATCTAATGCTTTCTTCTTCAATTTAGAGATTCTGATTTAATCAGTTGGGATGTAGTCTGAGCACTGGTATTTTTTTTTTTTTTTTTTTACACGCAGTCTTGCTCTGTTGCCTGAGCTGGAATGCTATGGCACAATCTCGGCTCACTGCAACCTTCACCTCCAGGTTCAAGCAATTCTCTTGCCTCAGCCTTCCGAGTAGCTGGGATTACAGGTGCCTGCCACCGTCCCCAGCTAATTTTTTGTATTTTTAGTAGAGACGGGGTTTCACCATGTTGGCCAGGCTAGTCTCAAACTCCTGACGTTGTGATCTACCCTCCTCAGCCTCCCAAAGTACTGGGATTACAGGCATGAGCCACCATGCCCAGCCTGGTATTTTTTAAAAGCTTCTGAGATGATTCCTATTTACAGATGTTGAAATAACTGAGCGTTGGGTCACTGAGGTGACCCAAGGTGATGCCAAGCTCTGCAGGAAGGTTGTGGATGGTGGACCATCTCTGGTAGAACCTGAGGCTTCTGGGCTCCAGCTCCAAGTCGACATGACTGTTGTAGTTTCAGCTTCTGCAAATGACCCCAAACTTTGAGCTCTAGTGACATCTTCCCTTTCTTTTTCTCTTTAGCCGGAAGGAAGTCATAGCTTGCAGGTGCTAATCTCTGGGCTCCTTCATCGGCTTCTGTTGGTGTTTCAGTTCCTCCATTACCTGGTTAAATTACCTTGGTTTTAAATGGTTGGACAGATTTCTGTTTTAATGGTGACACTCTGATATATCTCCCATCTTTAGGAAACCTCTGCCTCAAATGCTATATTCTTAAGCTACGCCACATTTCCCTGTTTTCTTAACATTTACCAATATTTAGTTCTACTTCTTCTCCTTATATTTTGCCCAATCTTTCCTACAGGCTTTCATCTGTACCAATCCAACCAAGCTGCTCATCTCATGGGATTAACTGTGAATTATGGTAGATAATTCTTAGTCATTATCAAATCGGACTTAGCAGCATTTGGCACAGTTGATTATTCTCTCTTCTTGAAAGGCTTTTCTCACTTGGCTTATGAAACAATGTACTCTCCTGAGGTTCCGCCTTTTCCTGTTTTAATTTTTTGTTTGTTTGAGACAGAGTCTTGCTCTGTTGCCCAGGCTAGAGGCCAGTGACGGAATCTTGGGTCATTGCAACCCCCGACTCCTGGGTTCAAGCGATTCTCCTGCCTCAGCCTCCCAAGTAGCTGGGATTATAGGCATGTGCCACCATGCCGGGTTAATTTTTGTATTTTGGGTAGAGATGGGGTTTCACCATGTTGACAAGGCTGGTCTTGAACTCCTGACCTCAAGTGATTCACCTGGCTAAGTCTCCCCAAATGCTGGAATTATAAGTGTGAGCCACCACGCCAGGCCGATTCCTCCTTTGCTATTGGTCACTCCATCTTAGTGCCTTCTTGAGACTCACATGCTTTTCCTCAACTAAATGGAGTCTGCGGGCCAAAGGGCTCAGTCTTGGTTCTGCTAGAGATGCCACCGGTGGCAGAGGGCCCAAAAGGAATATTTTATCTTTTCATTGCTCTTTTTCTCCAACCTCCCCCAATTTTCTTCTATTTTCCAGATCTAACAAAAACCTCAGCATGAGAATTGCAACCTGCAGGGGCCAGACTCTGCAGAGACAGACAGGTCCAGAGAGAAGCCATGACAGCAGTAAATATGACATGGGCAATATTGTTGTACCTTTGTTTACCTATAGGAATAATCATTAGTGAGGGAGAAATTGATGATGCAGAAGAAAGACAGCAAGAAGGAAAGGTGGTTTGGTAGCAACTGAAGGTGTCTCCATTGCTCTCAAACCTATTCTTCTCCATCTCAGTAAAGGGCACCACTGTATGCCCAGTTGACCAGACTTCTAAACAGGAGTCTTGTTTCACTCACACTTGACATCTAATTCATCAGCAAGTCCTATGTCCTATTGGCTCCACATGATAGTATAGTTTCAATCCAACCACATTTCACTATCTCCTTGTTAGGCTTAGCCCCATCATCTCCTGCCATCTTTTAGTGGCTTCTTCCACCATCTCTCTGCCTGCATTGCATTGCTCTGCAATTACTTGACTACATAGAAACCAGAGTCTTCTTTTTAAAACATAAACTGATATTGTCCGAAACCTTTAGTCTCAAGCCCACAGCCCATGCCCATGTGGATTATGTATTGCCACGCTGTGTGGATTAGATTATAAAATGAATGGTGCCTTTGTCATTATGCACCAGAGACCCTGCACAACGTGAAAACAAACGAACAATTTTGTTATTGTGGCCACCCGAGCCCTACAGGATGGACCCTGCCTGCCTCTGTGGTCTTGTCTCTTACCATTCTACCCCCCAATCACTATGCAATAGCTGCACTTGCCCTGGACATGCTTAGCTAACTAAATCTCAGGGAGTTTGTATTTGCTGTTCCTTTAATCTTGATGTTCTTCACCCACACCTGTGTATGTCCTGTTCCCACATTTCATTCAGGTTTCTTTTTAGAAATTGTCTCCTCATAGAGGCCTTCCATGCTCACCTTCCATAAAAGACCATCCTAAGCCTACAGTTATTCACTTTTTAATTTGGTTTGCTTTCAGTTTCATAGCATTTATCTACCTGATGAAATCAAAAACCATTTAGCTTGATCTTTGCTATGACCCTGGTAACATAAAATGTACCTGGCACACAGTCGGGAATAATGCATTTTTGAAAAAAATAAAAGAATCTGTAAATGAATGGTGGGAATATGCATTTGTCAGAGCTGAAAATGCTCATTGTATACATTCTTTCTTTTAATTTATTTTTATTTTTATAAAATAAATTAAAATAGGCTAGAGTTCAGTGCTAGAACTCTAGTTCAGGCTTGAGTTCAATGGCGCAATCTTGGCTCTGCCTCCCAGGTTCAAAGGATTCTCCAGCCTCAGGTTCCTGAGCATCTGGGATTACAGGCATGCACCATCATGCTCAGCTAATTTTTGTATTTTTAGTAGAGATGGTGTTTTACCATGTTGACCAGGATGATCTCAAACTCCTGACCTCAAGTGATCTGTCTGCCTCAGTCTCCCAAAGTGCTGGGATTATAGGTGTGAGCCACCATACCTGGCCTCCATTATATAAATTCTTAAGACTCAACCAATAAAGTTATTTACAGATACTATAAGAATCTCAGAGTGTCAGAGTATTGTTGAGTTCCATGCAGAAGTAAGAAAGGTGACTTTCCACTAAGCTTCATGTCACAAAGCAGTTCCAAAGCAGTACGATTGTCCCTCAGATATGTGGAGAATCTGTTCTAGAAACTCTCCCAGATACCAAAATCTTTGGATGCTGAAGTTCCTGAAATAAATTGCATAGTATTTGTATATAACCTATGCATATTCTCCATTTTACTTTAAATAATCTCTAGATTTTTAAATAATACCTAATACAATATAAATGCTATGTAAATAGTCATCATACTATATTTTTAATTGTATTTTTATTGTTGTGGTGTTATTATTTTTGTTTTTTTCCTCAAATATTTTTTCTTTGGCTGGTCGAATCCATGAATGCAGAGCTCATGGGTACAGAAGACTATATTTTAATCAGTGTTTTCAATGTTTCCCCAAATAACTCCTCTAGGCAACATTGCTTATGCTACACTGATTCTGAGTCTTACATGAAAATTGTTCCAACCACTTTCTGCCCTTGCTCAAACCAAGGAGACTCTATGTCTAAGGGGCCAGGCAGAAAACAGGCCCCATGTCATCATCCCATCTCTCTTGTTTCTTCCTGAACTTCCGAATCATAAGCCATTAGGTATATCACTGTCAAAAAAAAAAAGAATTCTGAGCATAGACAAGAGGGTGTTCTGTCTAAGAATGTAGCATCTGATCCCCAGAAGATCCAGCCAACTTATACCAGTTAAATACAGGTTAAAAAATAGGTTATTCTGGATGTGATGGCTCATGCCTGTAATCTCAGCACTTTGAGAGTCTGTGATGGGAGGATTGCTTGTGACCAGGAGTTTGATATCAGCCTGGGCAACCAGAGCCTGTTGCCCAAAAAAATTTCTAAAAATAGCTGGGTGCAGTGACACACACCAGCAATCCCAGCTCCTCAGGAGGCTGAGGTAGGAGAATCATTTGAGCCCAGGAGGCTGAGGCTTCATTGAACTATAATCATGCTGCTGCGCTTCAGCCTGAGCAACAGAATGAGACATTCTCTCAAAAAAAAAAAGAAGATAAAAAAAAGGAAACAAAGTAAATATAGCTTATGCAAAATGACAGAATGATATCATGTCTGAAGTTTGCTTTAAAATAATCCCATGGAGGTAGGGAAAAAAGTAAGAAAAAAGAGATGAAACAAAGTTGGCAAACAATTACCGTCTCAGTGATGGGTACATGAACAGACCCATGTGTACTGTTGTCTACATGTCTTTGTTAAATTTCTCCACAATTAAAAGCCAAAGAAAGAAACAGGCAAAAGAAAAAATGTATAGGTTTAGCATCAGCAGAATACCAAACATCTTCTACACTGTTTGTAATTCAGGGTTGGCTAATGTTATACTTCTCATGAAAACTCCCAGCAAATACATAGACTCCAATTCAAAGAATAAATCTTCTCTACCTTTTGACAAAAAATTCTTCCCTAGGAGACAAGTTTGCATTTCTAAATAAATTGGCACCAGAGAGTATCTGCTATGGTTTGAATGTTTGTCTTTAGCAAATCTCACATTGTAACCTAATCTCTATTGTAGTATTAAGAGGGTGGGAAATCTGACTATAGTAATTGAGAGGTGAGACATTTGAGATGTAATCAGGATTAGATGAGGTCATGAGGGTGGAGTAATAGTGGTTTTATGAGAGAGGGAAAGAGATCTAGGCTAGCACACTCAGCCCCTTCATTATGTGATGTCCTGTGCCACCTTAGGACTCTGAAGAATGTCCCCACCAGCAAGAAGGTCCTTACAAGATGCTCCTACCACCACCTTGGACTTCCCAGACTCCAGAACTGTGAGAAATAAATTGCTTTTCCTTATCTATTATCCTGTTTCAGATATTCAGTTATAGCCACAGAAAAGGGACTAGGACAGTATTCAATCCACCTTTCTTGTTGTCCCCTTCAAAACTGAGCTTCCAAATGTATCTGCACTCTGAGGAGAAGGTTTCTGTCCAGCACTGAAATGGGGACTCCAAGTGAATGTGGCAGACGAGGTCCACACAGGATAGATTTGTCATAGTCCTTGCACAGAAGGTGCCTTTTCTGCCACTACATTCTGATGCTGAATGCTTCAAGCAGAGGGCCAGCAACAGCCACCAGGGCATACTGAAGTACTCATGAGACCTTCCACAAACAGAGCGAACCAAGTTTGTTTTCATTATTTGTGGTCCTAGATTTTCAGTGGCTGATAATTACATAAAGATGAGAGAAAAATGTCTTCTTTGTTAGGGGTAATGTATTTGTCTTCCCGGTCCTGTCTCCTTCATATTCTTTTCTAAGTGGCATGCACTCACATATCTAACCACCTGTCTTAACTCTGCTCTATTAAGGCTTACCTTGTCCAGAATGGTTCTTTTCTACTTTCACTCAGGGTTCACCTAGTTTTCCTAATCAATTAATAGGTAAAAAAATCAGGCACTAGGCTAATCCATTTTTTAGCTGTCTCTTATCAGAAAGCTTGTGCTTTTGCTATAATTTCTTCGAGTTTTGATCATTTTAGAAAGATGCCTTTCTTAAATGTTGTTCTTCCTGTGGATGTTTCTGACCCAAAACAAGGCAAAACAGGGCAATTAATACTTGTAACATTTTGTTCTTTGGGCTCCAGAGTCTACACTCCTGAAGTAACTGTTAATCTTCAGCAAACTTTATGTCATAGGTTATTTCTCACTGAATCCACCTACTCATAGACAGGAGAATGAAGTTTAATAAACCAGAGGGAAATCTTCCCACAGAGAAACTAGCTGCTCAGACTGGAGCAAGCTAATTACTCCATTGTGAAACAGGTCGGGTTGACCTGAGGCAAAGTCATGAAATAGTTGGCATCTGTGCCTCAGTCCTTTGCCTAGATTTTCTTTCTTCCTGCATTTTATTCTAACTTTTAATTGTCTATTTCCCTGTCTTGTGCTCAGTATCTCTATGTTGCACCGTTTCTTCCACCACACTTAAGAATTAGTTTATTCAAAGGAATTACAAGTTTTAATTTTAGTTTCTTACTTCTCATAACAGAATTTGAGAAGAAGAGTTTAACCCAAGGAATGAATGGCTGAATTTCAGTCCCGAAGGTTCTCTGGAAAGGGTAGGCATTTCCTTTTAGAGAATTTCAGCAGGCACTTCTCACTGAGAAAGTACAATGAATGGGAAAGCTTGGAGATCCCAGCTTCTAGTCTTTCCTCTGTCAATCATTAGCTTGGTGACTGGAGAATCAACATACCCATTTGGGCCTCTGTCTTCCCTTGTATGCAATGGAAGTGTTGGGCTGGTGCTATAGGGTCCCAGAGCCCAGCGTCACATCTGCACACAGTTGGCATGCCCTCCAAATGTGTGCCAAATGGACGATGGGAAATTACTTCCATCTTTACCCTTCTGTGATATTAAGTCACATCCTGAAAGCAATTATCTGCTTCTGTGTCAGTGTAGGCCTGGGATCAACCACTTGACCAAGGTGCATGCAAGTTTTATTTGATAGGTCGGAAGTATAAGACATGGGGCCACTTTCTCAGCTGGTTCAAATTCTTATAAAATAAGGAGAAACTTTAAAGGGACCTTGGAACTGAAAAAGGTAAACTCTGCTTTACGTTAGTGTTTTTTTCAGGATTTGTGTGGGAGGACAGGACAGGTTTATGATAGCCAGTACAGGTCAGTTATAGAATATAAAGTACTCATATAAAGTATAAATTAATAAGAAATATACAACATAGTTTAGTATGAATAAAGACTTGAAAATGCAATTTACTATAACATTTTTTGATAAGATTAATCATTTGCTTATAGTGTATTAATTAACTAAAGTCCATGCATCTATTCATATAGCTTGTTTTTTTTGTTTGTTTGTTTGTTTTTTTGAGATGAAGTTTTGTTCTTGTTGCCAGGCTGGAGTACCATGACATGATGTTGGCTCACTGCAACCTTTGCCTCCTGCATTCAAGCGATTCTCCTGCCTCCGCCTCCCGAGTAGCTGGGATTATAGGCATATGCCACCATGCCCAGCTAATTTTGTATTTTTAGTAGAGATGAGGTTTCTCCATGTTGGTCAGACTGGTCTTGAACTCCTGACCTCAGGTGATTCGCCCACCTCGGCCTCCCAAAGTGCTGAGATTACAGCAGTGAGCCACGACGCCTGCCTGTTGATTTTGCTTTAGTCTTTTCCTAAGTCCTTTCTATGCCAGGATTTCATCCAGCAAACCACGTTCCATTTAGTCATCATGTCTCCTTAGGCTCCTTTGGCTGCCAGAGTTCCTCAGACACCTCTTGTTTTCTAGGACCTTGATAGTTTTGACAGATATCTTGGACAGGTAGTTTATAGAATATGCCTGAAATAGGATTTGCCTGATGTTTTTGTCAAGATTGGAGTGGGGTGTGAGTTCTTGAGAAGACTACGGAGTTAAAGTGCCATTGCCATCACATCCTACCAAGGGTTCATACAAACAGTATGACTTACCACTGTTGACGCTAACCTTGGTCAACTGGCTGAGATAGTAAGATTTGTCAGTTTTTCTACCTTAAAGTTACTCTTATCTCCCCCTCTTTCCATACTGTACTCTTGAGAAGAAGTCACTATGTACAGCCCACAATTAAGGAAAGGGGATTATAATCTACCACTTTGAGGGCAGGGTACCTACATAAATTATTTGAAAATCTTCTGCCTCATGTATTCATCCTACCATTCATTTATATAAGTTCACACTCACGGATATTTATTTTATACCTTGGGTGAAAATGTAATACTGCTTTATTTGCTGTTCGAATTGTTCCAGCTCTGGCCATTAGAAACACTTTCTCTTGGCTACTCTGCCACTTCGACTTCTTGTACCCCTTCACTCTTCTGTTTGTGCGTTTTAGCAATTCCTTACTTCTGGACACTCCAAGATGCTCCAGGCTCATCTTGTATATTTCCAAACCTAGGTCTAGATTCAGTCCTTTGTTAAGGTTGACCTCACTCTTTTTATTGAAGAAAAGGATTAGGAACCAAGGTCTGGGCCCTACAAGAACTCCTTATTTGCAGGTGTGTTCTTGCTCTGAGGCCCTCTCAGCTGACAGAGCAAGGGGATAGATGTGTATGAACATATATTTTCTATATATGGACACATGCCTACACATATTGCTATATGCAACCATCTGTATCTATAGTTAAGCTAAAGATGAGTGCATGTTGTTTCCAGTTCTAACCCATTACCACATGAATTCTTCTAATCTCCTTCCCTTGCTTATCTGTAACTTCCAAATCAAATGGCAAGAAACCTGGCTCCTACTACACATCATCTATTTGTTTAATTGTTCAACTATAGTGTAATGTAGAAGCATTGAAATTATTCATCAGTATTTGGCCAGGCATGGAGGCTCACACCTATAATTCCAGCACTTTGGGAGGCCGAGGCGGGTGGATTATCTGAGGTCAGGAATTCGAGACCAGTTTGGCCAACTTGGGGAAACCCTGACTCTACTAAAAATACAAAAATTAGCTGGGCATGGTGGTGAGCACCTGTAACCCCAGCTACTCGGGAGGCTGAGACATGAGAATTGCCTGAACCTGGGAGGCAGAGGTTGCAGTGAGCTGAGATCCTGCCACTGCACTCTCCAGCCTAGGTGACAGAGCAAGACTCTGTCTCAAAAAAAAAAAAAATTATTAATCAGAATTTGTATGGAACAATTTGATCAACTAAAATGCAATTTTTGTGTATAGGTAATTTTGCCCTTAGTTTTACAGATTTCACTAATTTCCAAGTTATTTAGGACGGCAATTTCTCCCCATCCTGTAGAACAAGGTTGTTTCATACATTTGTAATACAGTTAGTTTTCTGGGTCATGTTCTGTATTCCATCCTGGGATTCTCCCATGCTTCTCATGATGCTTATTTAATCTGCATACATTAAGTGCCGTATAGCTCTATAAGTTTTGACAAATGCACAGTGTCATGTATTAGCTGTTACAGTATCTTACAGGATAGTTTCACTACTCTAAAGAATCTCTTTGCTTCCCCTACTCAACCTTCTCTCTTCTTTCACCAAATCGCTGGAACCACTGGTTTATTATTATTACTATTTTCTATTTTTATTGGTTTGCTCTTTTCAGAATCTCATCTCATTGGAATCATACAACATATAGCCTTTTGGACGGCTTAATTCACTTAACAATATGCACTTAAGATACGTCCATGTCTTCTTGTGGTTTGAAAGCTTGTTTCCTTTAAATGCTGAATAATATTCAATTGTATAAAGGTATTACCTCTTGCTTATCTATTCATATATTGGAGCACATTTTGGTTGCTTCCAGTTTGGTGATGATGAGTAAAGCTGCTACACTCATTTGAGTGCAGGTTTTAGTGTGGGCATAAGTGTTTATATCAGTTGGGCAAATATTTTGGAGCATGATTGCTGGATCTTATAAGACAGTGTTTACCTTTTTAAGA
This sequence comes from Ateles fusciceps, assembly GCA_036589455.1. Lineage (NCBI taxonomy): Eukaryota > Metazoa > Chordata > Mammalia > Primates > Atelidae > Ateles > Ateles fusciceps. The sequence continues at coordinate 849,832 of JAZHEH010000424.1, read as the reverse complement.
AACTGTCAAATTGTCTTCCAAAATTACTGTATCATTTTACATTATACCAGTAATGAATGTATTGACAGTTACTATTACTCCACACTGTTGTCAGCAAGGGGTATTATTCATTTACATTCTATGTTGCTGTTGTTGTCATTCTAATAGGTGTTAGTGGAATCTCATTGTTCCTTTAATTTGCAATTCTCTAACAAAAACTGAAGACAAGCATCTTTTCAAATTGTAGTTGCCATCTGTGTATCTTCTTTGGTGATGTGTCTGCTCAGGACTTTTGCCCATTTTTAAATTGGGTTGTTTGTTTTCTTATTGTTGAGTTTTAAGAGGAGATTTTTTTGTATATTTCGAAAACACTTCCTTTGTCAGATATATATTTTGCAAATATTTTCTCCCAGGCTGTGGCTGTGCCTATGTTCTTTCAGCAGTGTCTTTTTTTTTTTTTTTTTTTTTTTTTTGAGGTGGAGTGTCTCTGTCACCAGGCTGGAGTGCAGTGGCATGATCTTGGCTCACTGCAACCTCTGCCTCCTGGGGTCAAGTGATTCTCCTGCTTCAGCCTCCCGAGTAGCTGGGACTACAGGTACGTGCCACCACAGCGAGCTAATATTTGCATTTTTAGTAGAGATGGGGTTTCACCATGTTGGCCACGATGGTCTCAATCTCCTGACCTCGTGATTTGTCTACCACAGCCTCCCAAAGTGCTGGGATTACAGGCATGAGCCACTGAGCCCAGCCAGTAGCTTTTAATAGTTATAAAAGTGGGCATAATTGTTTTTAATAGGTATAAAACTATTCAGTTTTTAATAGTTATAAAAATAGGCATGACAACTCCCAAACACTTTATATGCGTGAGCTGAGACCAGAAGTCATTCTGTGACTTTTGAAATCTCTCATTTGGGAACCCAGACTCTTCAGATCCTGAGCCGTCTGCCATGCATCATCACAATCTCACTTTTGTCTTGAAAGCTTCAGGTAGTCTTGTAAGCAGAAAAGCATTCACCTCAGGAACAAAAAAGATGGCATTCAGTTGAATTGAGAATATGCTAAATGAAAGCAGAACAGATTATGCAAATAAATTATGAACACTTTTCCTGTGCAAAACTCTTTTATGAAAAAAAATGTTATAAGGTAACATTGTCTGGATGGAGCAGTTGGGAGCATGGCATCATCTATTCCAGCTACTCATTGAGTACTCATTTTACGCCAAACTATGTCAGAGGTGTTGGGAACATGAGGACTGGTAAGATAAATACACTCACAGTGCATATAGAATTTAAGTTTAGGGAAGATGCGTAATACAGTGTGCTTAATAGTATGATTTGGAGGAGAATCTTCCAGGCAAGAGAAAAAGCCTAAGCAATTCCTAGAGATAAGAGAGAGCAAGAACAAAAAAATACGGAATTCCAGGATGGATAAAGGATGAAATTTGTCCTAGTCTGAATCACAGCAGGAAATAAATGGCACATTCAAAAGGTATAATTGAAGATAATTTAAGGAAGGAACTGTTTGCAAAGGTGTTGACAGGGTTAATGGAAGCCCTCAGGCATTGATAACATAGTTGGCATTGATAAAGTAGTTATCTCCCAACCTGAAGGAGGATGTAATGTGTGTGGTTATCAAAACTAGAGGAGAGTTATAGCTGCAGAATAGGGATGCTGGGAGGTGGAGATGTGGGTCCTGGGCTGGGGAATGCAGCTTCTGCAATTCTTGGCCAGACAGGAAAAGATCCAGAGGCATAAATCTTCTGTCCTAGGATATCCTGTGGTTGTTTGTGATTGGCTGAACCTAATCAGAGGCAAGAGGTTTCAGGCAGTCCATAGAGTTTAGCCTGCTTTCCAGCAAGGTAGAAAGAATGAAGAATGAAATTGGCAGAGATGAATGGGGTGGCCAATTGAGATCATATGGCTTATTTCTCTTACAGAAGGGACTGCGTCCCATCAGCGATTATATGTTAAAACAATGAATTGGGAAACCATTAGACCAAGGAGGCTTCAGTTCCCTGGGTTCCTATGTAAACAAACTGAAAACTAACACAGGGTAAATTGTAAAAGAAAACTTAACTTAACCAGAAACTGTCAACTAACTTCCAACCAGAATGTAATAACCAATGTGGTCTCCTGTGAGATATCCAGTTTTTTGTTTTGTTTTGGTTTGGTTTGGTTTGGTTTGTTTTGAGATGGGGTCTTGCTCTATCACCCAGGCTGGATTGCAGTGCTGTGATCATAGCTCACTGTAGCCTAGAACTCCAAGTGATCCTCCTACTCTTAGCCTCCCAAGTAGCTGGGACTCTAAGTGTGTGCCACCATGCTCAGTTAATTTTAAAATTATTTTTGGTAGAGATGGGGTCTTGCTATGTTACCCAGGCTGGTGTGGGTAACATGGTCTTTCATCATCATGATGATCCTGTGCTGCTTCCCCTAGACAAGTAAATCTGGGTAAAATTGTTTCACCAGAACTTGTCTATAAGTGATGTTCTCTGAAAGTCTATAATAAGGTTAACTCAGATTACAAATTTTATCCCTTTATTTTTAAACTTTACTTATCACTTTATTTTATCCCTTTACTTTTATTCCTTTATTTCCTGGCCTCAAGTGATCCTCCTGCCTTGGCATCCCAAAGTGTTGAGATTATAGGTGTGGGCCACCATGCCCATCCCAATATCCAGTTTTGAATGTTTTCCAAGTTGCAAAGAGTATGTGACTTCAGCCTCACAAATCTCTGAGCTTACAGAGTGAAGGTAAATTGCTATCTCTGCTTCCTGAAAGCAAATTGCCTTACATTATGTTTGCTGATGTGGACTGAAAACAAAGTGTGTGTTCAGCCAATATCTGCATATCAAGTACCAGGAGCTGTGCTGATTTGTGCCAGTGGGTCCCACCTCTAGAACCTTAGCCACAATAGGCCCCACCACCTGATGAAATTTACAGCAATCTACCCTCCCTCTCTAAGCAGCATGGATCTTGTGCCAGGCAAACAGGTGAGTTAAATGAGGCTGAAGTCACATACTCTTGCACCTTGCAGCTTTTGATGGTGGCACTAATCTCTGCAACACTCCCCAGAGAAAGGATAATGCTTTTGGTTTACTGAACTGGAGAGTGGAAATATGGGATTTTTAAATTTCTTTGGCTTCTGAGTTCTGATTTTATTCTTTAAAAGTTATAGATGTCCAGGACTGCCTATAACATGACCCACCATGCCTGTTAGATCCTATTTTAAACCTTTCTTTGTGTTATTTGCCTACCTTGCAGGAAAAGTTAAAAAAAAAAAAGAAAAGATTTTTCTGAGGCCAAAGTCCAAAGAATGATATATAACCATTGGGGTGCTGTTAGACAAATAGGCTAGGTTGTTTGGAGAAATTTCTTAATGTTTGAGTTGAGGGGGAAAAAAATGAAGCATGAAACACAAATAAAATCCATTTACCAGCAATGGAGGTTTCCAAGGGTGACTTTCAGCTTGTTTAGATTTTCAACCTAGCCAGGAGTATTGTTATTTTCTCAGATACAGCCTTTTCTGAAATTAGTAATGGAATAGTATTGTCTTTTTCTTTGGTATGGAATAAGATCATTTATCTCAAAGTAGAAAATAAAGAATCTTGTCTTAAAGCATTGCTATGTGTGCTTGTTTGATAAGTCATTAAAAAGAGGCAGGTATACACATGGAGGGTAATTTGGAGGGCCTGGTGATTCTGTACTTCTACCCCTAGACAAATAAATCTAGGTAAAATTGTTTAATCAGAACTTGTCTATATATAATGTTCTCTGAAATTCTATAATCAGGTCAATTCAGATTACAAATTTTATCCTTTTATTTTTAAACCTAATTTGATTTTATAAACATACATAGTTTCTTCTAAATAACATATGGGTCAATTCTTAAAGTATATGAAGCTACATTTTAAAAATAATTTTCCCCTCTACCTAGTATGAGCTGAGCTCTTGATCAGTTAAGAAGTTACTGTTTTCTTATAAAACAAAGATATGATAGGTGTTTGCAAACATCCTCTCCAATCCTTGAAACACTAAGTTGGTTGATTTTCAAAAGTATTCAGGTAAACCACTGCAAATTATAAGTCTTTGGGAGGGATCCCATCATTTTCCCAGTTTAATGCAATAAAGAAATAGCTCATAGATGTCCATGAAGCCACTATTTTTGCTCACAATGACCTCGAAAATATAATGACCTCTCCCTCATCCTGCCTTTTAGACAACATGCAAGTTACTTTTGTGGTAAACTTAAACCCAGAACCATGCAGGAAAGGAATATCCTGAAAATATAACTCGTAGCTTCCACACTGCATTACAGAGGAGATCTCAAAATGAGGATGTATTAGCACAGGTCCTCTAAGAAGTGGACTCCATGTTGGAGTTAAAAATAGCTTTTATTAGGGGAAATGCCTGTAAGAGAAAATAGAGAGGGTTCTATGGCAGGCTGAAAGAGCTGTCAGACCAGGATGCTCTTCTTCTGATCAATGCTAAAGCAAGGAGAGGTTAGATGGAGATGATAACATTGCAATCTAATGGTTTGCCAAGGTGTCAGAGTCTTCAAGCCAGATTTGATCATTGGAAGAATCCCAGGTCTCCCAGAAAGATATCTGCCTTATATTCCTGCCACACTTCATAATTGGCTGGAAGCAGCTCATGGGAAGTATGGTCTCAGTGCAAATTTGGCAGCGGATTTTCAGAGGCCCTTGTTCAAGTAAGTTTCCGGTAGTTGCAGGTTTGTGAAATATATTCACGTGGCCATTGCCTGGAAGAGCTAGTGAAAGACTGTACTCTGACAATCTACCTCAGCCCACTCTATTCTCAACTTAGCATCTTCACCACCCCTTTAACCCATACTATTTAGCTTCTGGTAAAGACCAGAAAAATATCTTACAAGATACAGCTCTCCTAACCGAAACCAAAACCATCCTCACCTTCCCACAAAGTGAAGACACTAAGTTGTTCATGCTGCTTTAGCCCTAGTGTGTGATATTTTTCACTCTTCTAGTGAAGTCACAACCCTTTTGTTAACCTTCAATTTAAATACTAAGTTATGCAGTTAACTGCTAGTAACACATCTTACATCAGATAGAAAGTGAGTTGGAGAATGGAAAAAGAATTGCCTATATATATATATATATAAATTATACACATTCAAACAATTTAAAATGTGCATAATCAATTTAGTTCTCATTTTTGCAATTGGTCATGGGGCTGTTACTGCAATTTGTAACTTTCTTTGTCCACTGTTCATTTCATTTTCCCTTTGTTCTTAGCCAGCACCCTAGATGGTTATGGGTCTAATTCTGGTAAGTCTGTGCTTTTCATGGTACTGCTTGTGTTATGTTATTGTAGTTGCTTACTACCTTTTACTCTAGGATATGGGGCACTAAGAGGTTCCCCAGAAAATCCTTGGGTCCCAATCATGTTCCTTTATGCCCCATTGTGTAATAGTAGCTCTGTTTCCCCTTGATACTCAAGATTAGTTATGCAGTCAATACATAAACTCTTTCTTTGGCTGGTGGGTCACTACACAAGGACTGCATAGTGGTCGGATGTCAGCCTCAACTTTCAGGTCAATGAAACCCTTGTTGTAACACCTTTGTTGTTTTAGAAAAGCAGAACTCAAAGTTTTGACGATGAAAAGTCAAACATTTCTAGTGGTTTATTAGGTTAGTGAAAGGAGCCATTCTTGTTTCCAGTCTTGGCTTCTTAGACTTGCATACCCCACCCTTGTGCTGGCTCAAATCACGTGTTATACCTGAAGGACATTATCAGGCCCTGTAAAAGTATTAGAACCCAAGTAGTGCTATGCCTGGCTGAGCACTTGAAAGTACATTTCACTCCTCTACCTGACCACCTCTGAAATGGTCTCCTATGCTCATTCTCTCAGTTAATAGTTCCTTAGTATACCCTCATTCAAGACCATTAGAAGCTGCAGAAACTATATTTTAGCCATCATGGAGATGTCTAAGGTGTGACTGCCTCCTCTTAAGTTTTCAAGGATAATATAGTCACATCAATTGTTAATTTTTAATTAACAAATTAAAAGTGATTTAATATAGGCACAAAGAATATTCTATAGTGATTAAGAAGGGGGCAAAGTCCTTCCTAATTTGGAGGTCAGAAAAGGCTTAACGGAGGAGATGTGTCATGGTGGAGGAGATATTCTAGCCAGTGGAACCAAGAGCAAGAGTAAAACGTGGCAATTTCAGTGAATCTGCAAGAGCATCTGACTTGGTCGGAGATACAAGTATAAGAAACAAGTAGGAAAGGAAGTTTGAAAGGTGGAGGGCATGAGATCTTTGCAGGAATTGAAATGTCCGTCTTATCACTTCTTACTTCAATGAGAAGCCGTAGGAGAGTTTTCCTTTTGTTTGTTGTCTTCCAAACAAATGTTGCAAAATATTAAGATAAAGAAAGGTCAGAGCTTAAACCCTGTTTTTACTATCAGTTGTATGATCTTAGAAAAGCACACCTCTCTCCGAACTTCAGTTCTATTGTCAGTACATGTGAATAATAATACAATCTTCAAAAGATTAAGAGGATTAAATTCTGGCTCTAGTAGCTAATATTTTATGAAATAAATACGCCCAAGCCTCTCAACACGCATTATTCACTGACTAGGCAGTGGGTCATGACGATGATGAATACAAGACTGTTAGCTGTACATGGGATGCATCATATGGTTCAAACCTATGACTCACCCTGCACTGGGTCCACAAATGCTTTTGTGAGCAGTTTTGAGGTCAGGAGTCCCAGCACCCTGAGGTCACTGGGTATGAATGGGTAGAGGGATGGGACTATTCTTCAAATCACATTTTATTGGATTATGACCTATTCTTTTACTTCTCTTTCATCTCCTCATCCCTTAGGCTAAAAAATTACTTTATTACATTTTGTTGAAATCCTAAGAAAAACCTGTATACAGGTATAAAATTTCATAACTGTAAATGTGGAATAAAAATGTTCATTTGGTGAACCAGTTTAGAATTTCAACAGGCTTTTCTACCAGATCCCCCATCCTCCAACCCTATCCCTTGACCCCAGCATCTTCTGCCTTATAAAAACACACTTCAATTCCAGCTAATATAATCATAACCATAATCATAATGAATAATCATCATTATAATAATAGCTTGTTCTTGTGATATACAAGTATTGTTCTAAGCACTGCACATGTTTTACATTATTTAATACTCAAAATAAAGCTATGAGGTACATGTTATTTTTATCCTCATTTTACAGATGAAAACACTGGAATTGAAAGGGATCAAATGCTTGTCTGCTGAGAAGAACTGAGTAGAACAGAGAAGCCAAGCTTAAGGGCTCAGTCACACCCCTTGTTGCCTCTCTTTCACCCTCCCTCTAAGCCCAGTGGTCCTCCAAATTATCCCCCACCAGGTTTCTCCACTCTAGGCTTTACATATCTACCAAATGAAATAATATGGAAAAAAAGTCTAGATTTTCTTAGCAGCAAAATCCTTCCTCTTCCTATTCACTTCTTTTCCTCTTTCTGCACCACCCACAAGGCTATGCCCGTTTACTTCTATGGAGACTTAGCCCCATAGAGTGGTGTGTCAGTTTGCCTCAATGCTGAGCTTTTTCTTAACACCCTCAGTAGAGTGCACACTTAGGTTGAATTGCCAAAGACAGTAGAAGGGGTTTCAAAGCCTGTGTGGGGAAAAAGAAGAAACCCACAGCAATAGAGGAATTTGAGGAAATATCAGATGTGCCTAGTAAGGATTTTATTACATTTTATTGATATAAATGTAATCCTTTATATATGTATGTATATAGTCCTTTATATTTGCAAATCTTTCTTTGTCTTCCTATGTAAGCTTAACAGCTATATATCTATCTATTATCTACCTATCACCTATTTATTTATCGTGCTAATATATTGTAGAATTTGGAATCTTGGGAGGGGCATCGAACATGTGAACTTAGTGTGATCTTTGCCCTACAGTTGGCCAAGGGTCAAGAGCTAAGGCAACCCCCAGGCAGCCAGCCCCATCTTGGTCACATCTTCAACATTTTAATACTAGCAAACACTTATCTAGCATTTGCTATGAGCCAGATGCTATCTAAATACTTTAAATATATTCACTTATTTAATCCTCACAGCAACCATATAAGTGATATATTCTTATTGGCTTCCCTTTGTAGATGGAGAAACTGAGCACAGAGAGGTCAAGTGACTTGCTTAAGGTCACATACTTCATGTGTGGCAGAGCTAGAATTTGAACCCAGGTAAACTTGTTTCAGAGAATATAATCTTCAACACTATATATTGTACTCTTGTGATTTTTGAATGCCTATTTCTCCCCCATATTGCATTTATGTTTTTCTCTATCTCAGAATCATACTTCCAGATATCTATTGGACTGTCTGCTTACACTTTAATCACTGAGAACTACTCTCTCTGCCAGTACTTTATGAGCCTCCATAGCTACCTTTATACCAAGGGATTCAGACCTCTTGGGACACAGCTGATTTCACCAAGGATTAGAACCTGACTTAGGAAGGGCCAACAAGATTCTCAGAGCTGGGAACGGAAGGCTGAACTGTGTGAACAGCACAACTCCAGGAAAGTGTTGAACTCCTGCTGTCAAGAGCCTTAGGCTGCTCTGCTCCTGTCTTCCTGAGTCACGGTTATTAATAAGAGTCTTGGATGCTGCATGACACCTGAGAATCTTTCTGATAAATTTCCTTTATGGTGAAGCCAGTTTGAGATGGCCCCTGCTACTTGTAAGCAAAGGTCTTCTCTAAGCCACCATGCCCCCTCGTTAGGACTGTTGTGCACACACACTACCTGTCAAACAGTTCTCAAAAAAAGCTTATTTTGCTAAATCACACACATACTATTATTCTGTCTCCGTAAAGGCCGGACATACTCAAATACACATACAGAAAAGGAGCATTAGCTATATCTCAGCTTTTAATACTGTTTTCTTCTTATTTTATAGCTAGAAATGTCCTTTAGGTATTTCAACCAACATTTACTTTTATGAAATATAAATATACTATTGAATCTAAATCTTCTAAGTAATATTAAATCCAGAAGCCACCATTGCGCCAAACTAAAATATCACTGAAGCAAACCTTTCCAAAACATGGTGCACTCACTCTCAGTGACAGTAGAGATGGTGCCAAAGTGAAGCTGGGCAGCATAGATCTTCGTTTCACTCTTGTGCTATTTTGTTTTTAAGTGTTTTGATGTCAGAAAAGCACATTTATTTCACAGAGTGAACATTTTATTTTACTTTTTTTTAATTTTAAATTTTTGTGGGTACATGATAGGTGTATATATTTGTGGGGCACATGGGGTATTTTCATATAGGCATTTGATGCACAATAATCAGAACAGTGCAAAGGAGGTATCCATCACATCAAGCACTGATCCTTTTTTTGTGTCACAAAATGCAGATTTAAAAAAAAATAGAGATGAAAGGCCGGGCGCAGTGGCTCATGCCTGTAATCCCGTACTTTGGAAGGCCGAGGTGGGTGGATCACCTGAGGTTAGGAGTTCAAGACCAGCCTGGCCAACATGGTGAAACCCCATCTCTACTAACAATGTAAAAAATTAGCTACTCGGGAGGGTGAGGTAGGAGGATCGCTTGAACCCAGGAGGTGAAGGCTGCAGTGAGCCGAGATCGCACCACTGCACTCCAGCTGGACAACAAGTGCAAATCTCAGTCTCAAAAAAAAAAGATGTTGCTCAATGTGGTCTCGAACTGCTAGGCTCAAGCAATCTTCCCCACCACAGCCTCAGCCTCCCAAAGTGCAGGGATTACAGGCATGAGCCAATATTCTCCACCAATACAGTTAAAATTTTAAATGTCTGCTTTAATTCTATCAAAAAATAAAACCAGCCAGTTTTAAAATTAGTACATATGTTTTAACAACCAATTCGATGCCTAGTATATTGTTAGTCTACTTTAGTATTTCTAGCTTTTTTGCTTCTCTTAATTTTCCAAGTCATCTTTGCCTATACCTAACACTGAAATCAACCAAGATCAGTACTGTGCATGCCTTTGCTTTAAATTATATCATGATTGCTGGAGAAAAGGAAATTCATGATGACAACGGACTAGCAATCACTACTTCCCATCTCGTTCTCTTTTTCCCAAGGTTCATTCTTTGTCTATATACCTCATTTTTCTACTGTGCCTAGATTTATTTCTTTAAAAAAAACTTTATATACAAAAATTTATAAGTTCAAAATGTTACTTTTCTTTTGGTCCTCTGAGTCTTCTAAGTTGGTTGGCCAAGAAGGAAGAAACGAGCCTTCATTTCTTCTTAGTTCAGTGGTTCCCAGCCAAGGGCCACTTTGTACCCTGTGGAAAATTTAGATATATCTGGAGAAATTTTTGCTTATCAAAAATGGGTGGGGATAGAGTGCTACGGGAATGCAGTGGATGGAGGCCAAGGAAGCTGCTAAATATTCTACAGTGCATAGGACGTCTCCACTCCACACATCCACCTCTCCACCTCCTGTTCAAATGTCAGTAATGTAGAGGTGGTGAGACTTCATGGTAGAGTTACAGTGAAGGCACTCAGTAAGATGGTTATGAGAACAGATTGTAGAGCTAGAGAGGCCTGGGTTTAAATTCTGCCTCTGCCATTTCCTAACTCTGATGCTTTCTGTAAGTTATGTTTTCTATCTGTGCCTTAATATCCCCGTCTATTAAATGAAACCATAATAATTATTATTGTTTAAGTTTGTTGGGAAGATTGAGTAAATTAATATATGTAAAACACTTAGCAATGTTCAAGGTACATAGTGTTTAATAATAAGTTATAGATTTCCTGGCTGTTCAACTGAGATGTACAGTTCTTTCCAAGGAGACTTTTCTTTTCTTTCTTCCTTTATTTATACTTTAAATTCTGGGGTATATGTACAGATCATGCAGGTTTGTTACAGAGGGATACATGTGCCATAGTGGTTTGCTGCATCCATCCCCCTGTCATCTACATTAGGTAAAACGTTATCCCTCCCCAATCCCCCCCACTCTCTGCTATCCTTCCCTACCTTCCCCCCACACCCTGAGAGGCCCCAGTGTGTGATGTTCCCCTCCCCTGCGTCCATTTGTTCTCATTGTTCAACACCCACTTATGAGTGAGAACATTTGGTGTTTGGTTTTCTGTTCTTGTGTCAGTTTGCTGAGAATGATGGTTTCCAGCTTCATCCATGTCCCTGTAAAAGACAAGAATTCATCCATTTTTATGGCTACATAGTATTCCATGTATATGTGCCACATTTTCTTTATCCAGTCTATCTTTGATGGGCATTTGGGTTGGTTCCAAGTCTTTGCTATTGTAAACAGTGCTGCAATAAACATACATGTGCTTGTGTCTTTATAAAATAATGTTTTGTAATCCTTTGGGCATATACCCAGCAATGGTATTTCTGGGTCACCAAGGAGACTTTTCTACAAAATGAAGGGAAACAATAACAAGTAAGAAGTGATTGCAAAAGCAAAGAAGAAGAAACAGGAATTCAGTCAACGTTTCTTACCCTAAGGCCACTGAAGTCCAGTCAACAAGAAGCCTGCTGGCCTGGCTTACCATTTGCTCTTGTCTTGCTCAGAGTACAGCGTGGTAAACACAAGTGATTACAGGTGCCAGACAGGTCTTATATATGAAACAGGAGGCCCAATACTGGCATTTTAAACATATAGAAATGTCCTTACTTCTACAAATAAATTTACTTCCATTTTTCTTGAATCATGTTGCTCTCTTTGTCTTTTCCTGCCATTGATAGGGACAAGAATGCAGAGAAATATTATTCTGCCTTAAGCTACACAACAGTGCAATAACAATCATAAGTGGCAACGGACACCTGGCCTTGATGTTGAGGAGAGCAGAGCAGGTGTGTGCCAGCTGGAGGAGGCAGGCCTGGCCATAGCAGGGCAGCTGCTACTCAAGTTCAGACAATTTCTGAAAAGGGGATATGGGTCCAGTGGCTGCCAGATCTTTTCCTTTTTTTGAAAATAATTTTCTGGATTTTTATGTGCACTTTCAATATTTAAATGTTAATTTATATTGGTGAAATATTGCTGTGCAGGTAAAAGAAAAAAAAAACATGGCTGAGGACTGAGTTAAGCCTCAGGGCAGTTATTCAGGTTTCTGAGACTATTACGATAAGGCTTTTTCTACCTTATATCCCATTTCCCATTATTCAAAAGTCCCAGTAGTGTCTGATGCATTTACTCATTCAGTAACTAGTATGGAATGTCTATTGTGCACCTGGTTTTATGCTAAGTGCTTTACATACAGCAAGGATAGGTGCTAAGTGTCTGTCACTCTGAAGCTTGCATTCTAGTGGGAAGAGATAGTGAAAATAAATAAATATATAATATTCCAGATGGTATACTATGCAGTCATAAAAAAGAACAAAATCATGTCCTTTGCAGCAATATAGATGCAGCTGGAGAACATTATCCTAAGCAAATTAGTGCAGGAACCAAAAAACCCAACGTTTCCACTTATTAGTGGGAGCTAAACATTGGGTACCACTGCACATAAAGACGGAAACAATAGACACTGGGAACTACTAGAGGGAGGAGGAAGAGAACGGGGGTCCAGAGTTGAAAAACTATTGGATACTATGCTCACTGCCTGGATGACAGGATCAGTCATACTCCAAACCTCAATGTCAAGTGATACACTCATGTAACAAACCTGCACATATACCCCCAAATCTAAAATAAAGTTGAAGTTTTATAAAAAGATAATATTCTAGCTGTTGATATGGCTTCTGAACAACAGAGAGTATGAAGTAGAGGTCCAAAGTGCCTTGTGAAAGAAGCCTCAAAATAAGGGGCCATTGGAAGAAAACCCATAAAGAAGAGAGAGAGTGAGTGTTGCTGATATTTCAGGAAACAGAATTCAAGGGAAGTGGAACAGAAGGTGCAAAGGCCCTGAGGCAGATGGTTCACATAATAGACTTGCAGAGCACCAGGGAGGCCAATGCATTTGAAGCACAGTGAATGAGGATCACAGTGGAAGGGCTTGTGGGCTCTGGTGAAAGTTTGAGTTCTGAGTTCTGTTCCTTCAGACGGGCAGTCACTTTAGGAGCTGGAACAGAGACAGTACATGTCCTGTTTTACATTTGACAAGGCTGACTCTGACTACTGTTGAGAATAGATGGTGGAGAAGCTTCCCATTTTGAGTGCTCTGGGACTAGTTAAGGCTCCCTCTGTAACGTGGACAGTCATGAACACAGCTAAAATGGGCTCTTCCACCTAACAAAGCCTTTCCCCCAACCTCTCCGGTTAAAGTGCCCTATGGAAGAGGCCCTTCTTCTCAGTTATTGGTGCCTTTTGAACAACCCCTAGCATCATATTCTTTTTCTCTAGAATCTTCTGTATCCATAGCCTTGGATTTCTTCTTGGACTGCTCTGCTAGGCTGTCTATGGATTGACTCTGGACCTGAATGGGCTCTTGTCTCCCCAAGCGCATCTTCACCATCAGGAAACTACCCTGCTTTACTGACTTCTCCATCTCTTTATTTATCCCTGGACTTTGGAATTCCCAACGCTTTCCCTCACCATCATGCTCCACTTGGTCTGGAAGAGATTTGAGGGACATGCCTGTGTCCTGGATGGTGTTTATCTCCCGCCATCTCTTCCCCAGTAATCAAACAGTGGGCATGTGTATATCTCTTAATCTTTCAATAACTGCCCCACCTGCTGCAGATATTTCTTCTTTTCTCTTTCGAAGATGTCTTCATTTCTTCCTTTCCTCATTTCAGTAAGAACACAGATTTCGGAGACTGCTACCGGAGTTCCAGTGCTGACTTTGCCACTTCCAGTTTGTGGATCCCTGCGTAAGTCAACCTGTTTCAGCTTCTTCCTGTGTTAAATGGGGGATAAGAGGACTCATCTTATAGGATTGTAGTGTGCAGTATTAAATGAGTTAGATAAACTCAGAAGTGTCCAGCATTCTTTAAATAAATGTGAACTCTCATTATCACTATAACTGTTAATTTTCCTTTACATTATTTAGATGCTTCAAAATGTATTAAAACTTTTAATGTATATAAAATGTGTGCACATACTGCTTGAGAAATCAGTGCTTAAAACTAAAAAGAATAGTTTCAGTAGCTTACAAACGTTTAAGTATTCACTGAATGACATGATCACTATTAGCAAAATGTCACATGAATTGAGTGACTTTTTTTTCTCTTTTTACAGGAAGAAAGAGAGTCTAATTTAAATCAATTGAAGCTGTTCTATTTCACAAGACTCTGCCAGAAGATGTGTGTACCTGAAGAATTTTAAGTGGAAAGAGGCAACTTCCCATAAATCTTCCTTTAGTATATTCATATCCGACCCATGTTAGACAATTAGGTCCCTTATGGGGTATGAACAGAAAGGAGGTGGGAAACAGGGTGGGAAGGAGGCTGGATGCTGCTGTCTTTTTCTTTTGTCTTCAGAAAAATAATGGCCCCAAGGGATCAGATTTAATCTCCTTTCATGGAGAAAGTGTAGAGAAAAAGGGCAAAAGAATGAAAGAAAGAAAGCTAGAAGGGAAAGAAATAGCTTGGATCATTTAAACACTTCATAGTGGGTTTTATAATTTTTAATTATTTATTATTTCCTTGCTTCAGGAAATTCAATGGGCAGAAATCGCACATACAAAATAGACACAAGGCTATCCTTGCTCTTTAAGGGATTCAAGACAGGACTGCCTTAAAGACAGAAGCTGTATTAATGTATTGAAAAGAGATCAGTTTGCAATCTACTTCTGAAGATTCTTCCTTTATTTATGTATTAATTTATTTGCATGTTTCTGTTTTTCTTTTCTTTCTTTCTTTTTTTTTTTTTTTTTTTTTTGAGATGGAGTATTGTTCTGTTGCCCAGAGTGGAGTGCAATGGCATGATCTCGGCTCACTGCAACCTCTGCCTCCCAGGTTCCAGCGATTCTCCTGCCTCAGCCTCCTGAGTAGCTGGGATTACAGGTGCCTGCCATAACACCAGGCTAATTTTTGTATTTTTAGTAGAGAGGGGGTTTCACCATGTTGGCCAGTCTGGTCTCGAATTTCTGACCTCAAGTGGTCTGCCCGCCTCAGCCTCCTAAAGTGCTGGGATTACAGGCATGAGCCACCATGACCAGCTTCTCTTTTTCTTAATGATAACTAGAGCCTCTGGAATCTCTGTGAAATCCTATATCCTTATCTTCTTCAAATTTCTAAATGAGCAATGGTGGTGAGATTGAGGAAAACATGATACCAGCATTGGAAAAGGTTTTGAAAAAGAATGGAAGACTCACCAATAACATGTTAGTACCTGATGAAGGGTTTATTCTACCTGATTTATAGAGTAGACTTTCTAGACAATCATTTCAGAGACTTTCACCTATGTCAGGGTATGACAGCCACAGACCTTGTTTTAAAGCTCACCTTTGTCTAGTCCCCATTACCTGGACTTACAAATTTCCCCCTTTAATGTTTTACAGGTTTACCTATGTATAAATGTGAGCTATGTTTAAATAAAATGTTTATACATGTTTAAATGAAAATACCTGCTTCAATGAAAATGCACTTTATACATGTTTAAATGAAAATAATTTAAGCCTGCAGATGGATTAATATTTTTCCGACTCAATGCTGTTTACAAGGTGGTTCAATTTTTCCATCAGTTCCTTTATAACTCTGTTGCTTTCAATTGCAAAATGTAGTCATTTGGCTTAACTATTGGCCTGGTGTGCTACATCTTCCTCTGAGTTGAATACCTTCCATCTCTGCATGGCTTCCTGTTAAATATTTATTATTGAACAATGCTGGGAATTAGGGGAAATTTTGCATCCAACTAAGACACAAATATTCCATGCTGAGACACTCCCTTCAATTAAACCTCCAGATTCTGTCCTTGCAATGCCTGAGTAGAGAACATGAAAGAACAAAAAAGATCTCCTGATTAGGCCAGACAGTGTTTCCAATGTCATTACATTTAAAAAAATAAATAAATAAAAATAAAACCAGTGAGAAACAAACAGTATTATGAGACTTTTCTTTCCTTTTTCTATTCTTAGGTAATATGTCAGTTACTGTTGCTTCAAAACATGGTGTAAACAATATGTTGTATTCATTAGAACTAATTTATTTACTTGATTAGTTCTTTACTTTTATTTGTGCTTTCTGAAATTCGTCTCAGGTGACAAAAATATATGTGACATATGAAAGTGTTTAATCAAGTAGTCTTTTTTTCTTAATTATCCTAGAAAAAATTACTTATGCCCTTTCAACAGTGGCTTTCTTTATAACATTGTTAAGGTTTGAATGTGTGCCATAAAGTTCATGGGTTGGAAACTTTTAAGGATAACCATCATAATATTTCTGTCAACAGGGCTGAATTTAGATAAATAAGAAATTGTCAACATTCCTTATAGATATTGGATACTAGACCTTTGTTGGATGCATATTTTGCAAAAATTCTCTCTCATTCTGTGGGTTGTCTGTTTACTTGGTGGATAGTTTTGTTGTTTGTTTTTTGTTTTCTGTGCGGAAGCTCTTTAGTTTAATTAGATCCCATTTGTCAATGTTTGCTTCTGTTACAATTGCTTTTGGCATCTTCACCATTGAATACTATGCAGCTATAAAAAAGAATGAGATCATGTCTTTTGCAGGAACATGGATTGAGCTAGAGGCCACTATCCTTAGCAAACTAACACTGGAACAGAAAACTAAACATTGCATGTTCTCACTTATAAGTGGGAGCTACATGATGAGAACACATGGATGCATAGAGGGGAAACACTACACACTGGGGTCTCTTGGAGGGTGGAGGGTGGGAGGAGGGAGAAGATCAGGAAAAATAACTAATGAGTACCAGACTTAATACCTGGGTAATGAAATAATCTATACAATGAGCTCCATGACACAAGTTTACCTATGTAACATACCTGCATACATATCCCCTGAATTTAAAATAAAAGAGAAAGAAATTAACAAAATTGATCAATGAGAACTATTTAGCCAACTTTACCTTCTGTAAAGAGAAGGAAGATGGTATCTATAGTGACTCTGCAACCAAATGATGACTGCAGACATTATCTTAGTTGAAGCAAGACCTGGGCCAGTATTTCTTTCGGAAGGTTCTCGGCTTCTCTTCTATAATGCTTCAATTACAGCAAGCAGCCATATCAACGTAAGCATTTGTTGTTATTAGCATTCTCTGTGCCTAGGATAGTGCCTGGCACAGGACAGTCACTTTGGTCTTATTTGTTAAATGAAACACGAATGGATGGATGGTCATGCTGCTCCAAATGGGAATGAAGATGCTAGAAAGAAGCTGTGAGGTTCGCTTTTTAAAACAGAAGAAAAGAGACAGAAAGGGAACGGAAGTTCAGCAGCAGAGAATACACATGAATGCACCACACACACATGAATGTTAATTCATATCTTCCTTGTTATTCTTAGAAAGTTTGACTCTCTCTTTATTAAAAAAAATTGTGTAAGTGTTCCTCTATTACCTATACTGTCTTGCTATCTTTATTTTGTTTCCCTTGTTACCTTTCCTCTTTCAACCACTCAAGAACAATGAAAATCAAGTCAGCATATTAACAAGCTTCAAAACTGCAGGATGCAGAGGCTGGAGAGTCAATGATTGTCCTTGCCTATCCTTCCAGATCCTTACCACCATCAAACATCTTGATTCGTCAATGAATGATGTTCTCTCAAACCCAAAGGGACATCCAAATCTGTGTTAATCCTTGGTTATAAAATGCACTTTTAAATGATCAGCAGAAAGCCCATTCTCTTTTTTTTTATAGCAAGGTCTGGAAAAGCCTAGACGAAGGGGTAACTCTAATGACAGCACAGGAAGCAATGATTCTCCTTTTTCTCGCCTTGGTATTTACAGAATACGATGGCCTGTGAGTCTGGAACCACCCCCTTGCAGGCAGAAAGGTGATTTTGTGGCTCATAGCATTCTGCAAACCTTCTCCATCAGTTCACTGCTCAGAGAGTACCTGTACTAAATATTTTATGCCAAGGCCATGAAAATCCAGGGAGTGCAGCTGTCCTCAAAATTTCTCATTTCTTACCTGCAGTGGCAAGGTCACTAGGTGGCTGCACAAATGGCTATGGGATAGATTGCATGCAGCAGGGCAAGTAGAAAACAGGAAAGGGGTTATATTAAAATTGAACAGACGCCCTTCTAGAGATTTCCTTCTTGCTAAAACAATTCACAGAGGTCTTTCAGCACTGTTGAGTTCATGAGCTTCGTTGCAAAAATTCTAAAAGTCTTCCTCTTCTCCATTCTGTGTTCTGCCTCCTGTTTTATGAATGTTTACATGTGGCTTTCTCTCCCCTCAGCTTCAGAAGAAGTAGTCTCATCTTTAGCACTCTTTCTTCATAGTATATAATCTGACTTCACGCTTGTCAGCTCTGTAAACCTCTAAGCTCTAAAAACTTGTTTCCTCTTGAAGATGCAAACTATTTCTGCCAAACTTATCAATAAAAGTCAAAGGAAGATAATATATGAAAAAGTGCTTTACAAATAATAGATAAATGTATGTGATTGGTATTGAGTCTCTATATCACACGTTTTATTTTATTTTATTTTTCTCCTACAGTCTTCTAGAGGCAAAAATTGGTGGTGTTTATGTCAACCTGAAGCTCAGCCCCGTTGTTAATATACAAAAATGGAACCCAGAGCTTCCATGAAAGATACCTTACTGAAAGGCTTTCTAGATGTGAGGCTCAGGAAGTCAAGTTCTGCTTCAAAGGACAAGTTGTGCTGGAGGAAGAGGAATGCCACCAGGACTTACAGAGCCCTAAGAAATGTGCTACAGGCAATTCTTGCTCCTAGTCAACTGCTGAAGAATTTTCCTATGTTTTTAAGGCTATTTGTTTCTCCAATATTCAGGCATTTCATTTTTATTTTTATTTAAAAACGCTTTTCTCCTAATGCTTTTTACTTATCAGTTTAACATTTTTCAACTTAACATTTAAAGTTCCTTATTCTATTTTTAAACTTTAATCCATTCTTCTTTTACATATTTAAATTTTTATCTCATAGGTTTTAACCTTTTATCCTAATTTTTTTATTTTTTCTTTTTTTTATGTGTTTAACCTTTTATCTCATTGGCTTCTTGCTCTTTATCTTTCATTATAAATCTCATCTCCTTTATCTTTTTATTTTCAACTTTTAACCTTCTTTTGGAGTTTTAAACTTTTTTATTCTTAGCTTTTACATTTTATTTTCTCTTCTACCTTACACTCAGTGTTTCAATTTTCCATTTAACTGTCTGCCATAGAGTAATTACTTTTGAAAATTAAAATATAACAGTATTTTTCTTCTAATATTTATCCTTATTTTTAGATTGGTTTTTATAATGATTGGCAAGGAGGAAGCTGTAGGTGAGGTGGCGTAAGTGAGAATCTGAACCATAAATCTCAGATGCCTTTTCCATATTGTAAGTTCCCTTAGGAAGCTATAAATGTAAATCCTATGTTTGAATGAGACACCTGGGCTGGAGAAATAATTTGGGGTTCAATAATATGTTTATGGTATTTAAGCCAAGAGACCAAATGAGATCATTTAATACAAAGGTAAAGAAGAAGAGAGATGCAGTCAGAACTGAGCAGGAGAGCATCCCCAATGTATGGGATTGCAGTGATAAGAAGGGCCAAGTAATGAGATAGGGAGGAAGAACCAGTGAGGACTGGAGAAAAACCAAAAGAATTAGAATTGTAGTGGAGGGAAAAATTGTTTTTTCATCTTAGCCTTATTGGCTGGAGCCCTGCCAATTAGACTGATGAAAGGCAGATTAGCAAGAGAAAAAACACAGATTTTTATTAACATGGGCACCACTCATCTACATGAAAGCACTCAGTAATGGGTAATTCAAAGAAGGGGTTAGAACGTAAGCTTATATAGCATTTTAGCAAATAATAATAATGATTGCAAAAATGATAAGAAAAAGGAAGAGGACTTTGAGCTTCTAGAGGTGGCAAATTGTGGAAAGACAAATATATGGTGAAACTATTGGTAAAGAAAGGCTAGTTAGTGAGGTATATTATGTACATTTGTCTGGAGTTACCTCTGTTGATTAAGAATCTTCTCACCATTCCTAATAAAGATAGGATGGGCAAAGAGTTTTTTTGTCTGCTTCTTGATAGTTATCTTCAGCTCAAAATAACCAATAGGCCAAAGTGGCATATTTTGGGGTGGCCTATTCTCCTACTCTTCATGTTCTGAAAGCCAAGTCAATAAATGGTTTCAAAGGGTGAACAACTATGCCAAAAGCTTCTAGTCATTTTAATTAGCTGATGATTGAAAATTAACCTTTATGTTTCACATCTGGGAGGTTTTCATTAGCCTTGGCGAGGCTGGTTTGGTGCAATGGTGGAAATAAAAAGCCTGATTATAGTTGATTCAAGAGAAATTTGGAAAAGAACAGAAGAAAATATGGAAAATTGCTTTAAAAAGAAAGAGATAAATTGGTTTGTGACTAGAAGTATTGTGTCAGTAGGGATTTAAAAAGAAGTTAGATATTTCATTATGTTTTTGTTATGATAGAATTGATTCAGGAGAGAAGGAAAACTTGAATTGCAAGAGAGAGAGAGAGAGAGAGAGAGGCAACAGTTGTTAGGAAGATTAAGTTGTGAATTGGAATCCAATGTGTACAATAGTTAACACAGCTTAATCATAGAGCAGCTATGGAGGCAACACTGCTGACAGCAAATACCACTCCATTTGAGTGACGCATAGCCATGAGCATTGTGCTACCCTGCAGGTATGTTAGGGGTCAGCACATCTAAGCTGGGTTAGACAAGCTATGCAGCTCTTTTTCAAGCCCTGCAGCTGGGCCAGCTTGTTTCCAGGGATTAGGATCAGGTCTAATCTACATGTCTCCTATTCTGAGGCCCAGGCTCATGGAATGGCTAAAACGTATGAATGCCAGGGAAGAACTTAAGGCCACTTGATAACATTTTATTTTATTTTTTTATTTTTGAGACAATGTCGCTCTGTCACCCAGGCTGGAGGGCAGTCATGCGATCATGGCGCACTGCAACCCCTACCTCCTAGAATCAAGCAGTCCTCCCACCTCAGCCTCCTGAGTAGCTGGGGCCACAGGTGCATACCATTATGCCTGGCTAATATTTTTATATTTTTTTTGTAGAGATGGGGTTTCACCATGTTGTCCGGGCTGGTCTTAAACTCCTGGGCTCAAGTGATCCTCCCACCTTGGCCTCCCAAAGTGCTGGAACACCTGAGTGTGACACACCATGTCCAGCCTCACTTGAGACCTAAAGTTGGAACTGGCATTGTCACTTTTGCTCAATTCTAGTGGCAAAGCAAGTCACAATGGCAAATCTAAAATCAAAAGGTAGGGAAGTATACTCAACAAGAGGCAAGGCCTTGTGAACAGATATAGATCAAGAGAAGTGGATAGAGGTAGATGCTATTTTCTTATATGTCCTATTTATTTAGAAAAATAAGTCAAAGTCATGAGCTAAAATTGAGGACGTTTTAAATGCTTGTAGAAAGAGGGAAGTCCTAGGAAAGGGGTGAATCTGTGGATTAGAAATATAGTCGAATGGCTGGGAAAAACAAAGAGTCTGTGAATTTGAAGTGAAACCAGTCAGCATGGTTGTATGCTTCCCTCTAGGTTCATTCAGCCATGTGGTTGCTGCCATTGATTAAGGTTGGTGATTGCATTTAATCACATTTACAAGTTGAGCACCTTCAATCCCCAAAATCCAGCATCTGAAATGCTTACATGTGTAATCCTGTGTAATCCTAGCACTCTGAGAGGCTGAGCCAGGAGGATCACTTGAGGTTAGGTGCCGGAGGCCGTAGTGAGTTATGATCCTGCCACTGCACTCCAGCCTGGGTGATAGAGTAGGCAGGACCCTGTCACTAAATAAAATCAAATAAAATAAATCTCTTGGCCACCTGTGGTTATCTAGGACCTGTAACTCTGTCTTGAAAAAGAATATGAGCAGACAGTTTACTAAGAAAAAAATATCAGGAGCCCATAAAGAAAAATGTAATGCTAACCTTTTTACTCAAATACATGCAAATTGAGAATATAAGGAGATAACAATATTCAACCGTCAAATAAGCAATCACAAAAATAATTATAACATTTACAACCCATGGAGTAGGGTCAGAAGAGTTACAAGTGCTAATATAAACTATTAAGGCTTTTCTGGAAAATAATTTAGCAACATGCTTTAAAGACAAAAAATGCAGTTTTTCTTGATTGGATAATATTACTTTTAGAAATCTAGAAAAAAATTTCTCATAAGTGAGGAAAAGTTTATATATAGAACTATTTAGTGATACATAGTTTGTAATAGTGAAATTAAAATAAACTCATGTATTAAAATATTTAAATATATATAGTAATATATAAAAATATTAAAAAACTTTATGATCTATTCCTATAATGGGAAACTGAGACCATTGAAAATCATACTTTCAAAGAGTTTTTAATGATTTAAGAATACACTTATAAAATCTTTTGTTAAAATTTGTTAATATAACAAGAAAGCATATGCAGTTCAAAATTCATTCTCAAAATTGGTGTACCTCAGAATCACCTGGAGAATTTATCAAAATCACAAATGTCTTGGTCCCACCTCAGATCTATTGATTCAGAATCTCAAGTAACTGTGAAGTAGGAATATGGACAATTACAGTAAAACAAAAATTATATTGGTTTTTGAAAGAAAAGTTACTACTTTTATTATTAGAAAAAATGCAGTGAATATTATTAAAATGAAAATTTCCTTGTAGTCTTTGAGAATTTCTCCA
Organism: Ateles fusciceps; assembly: GCA_036589455.1. Classification (NCBI taxonomy): domain Eukaryota; kingdom Metazoa; phylum Chordata; class Mammalia; order Primates; family Atelidae; genus Ateles; species Ateles fusciceps. The sequence continues at coordinate 827,079 of JAZHEH010000424.1, read as the reverse complement.
CCCACTCATTAGCAGCTGACGACGGGGGCTCTAAAATCAGTTTTATCCTTGGAGCACATCAATGAACAGGTGACTCACTATAGACAAAGAGACAAGTTTAACAAGATCAGCAGGTAACAGAAATAAAACCAAATATATCAACACTGCAATGCACTAAGCATTCCTTTAGGATTTTTATTCTACTTAAATTTTATTATAGATTTCAAAAACAAAAAAAAAAACTCATGCTTAATAATGGTATGTGGGAAAAGCTGATGAGCTTGGTTGGCCAACACATCTGGAATAGGAGAGACATAAATGTACAGACCCCAGTGGGCACTGGGGAGCTGGCTTCCCTAGGTTCATAAAGCAGATCAACTGCCCTGGACTTTGTAAGAGCAAAGCTCCTTTCTGTCTAAGTGCTGACAATACTCATTTATTTGCATAACTGAAGGGAAATTTTACAAACTTATAAAGTGGGGTTGATTTCCTGCCTTTAGACCTGTCTGAATAGCACTCTTCATGGTTGACTGACATTGTCCATGACAATTTATTTACCTTTATCAACTCTGTGTACGTGGTCTGCTTTGACAGACTCCATTGTGGAATTTATCAGGGTTTTAATAAAGAGAGCAATTCTTTATTTTCCCTAATTAGCAGCTATTAGCTCATGAAACATTCTATATAAAACATTTGCCAATTCTCATATTGATTATTACATTGTTTATTCTAAGATGGATATTCTACACAAGGAAAACAAGCTCTATATATAGTTGTGTTGCTGTTGACCCCAATTAATGATACTATCACCATGGATAGAAATCAGCTGGAAGAATACAAGGTTATAACTGTGTTAAAATACAAACTTTAGATAAATGAAATTTAACAGGGTGTAATTGAGCAAAGAATGATTCACGAATTGAACCAACAGAGGTTCAGATAGCTCTGCTCTACAATGTGGACAGGCAGCATTTATGGGCAAAAAACAAAAATGAGGTACAGGAGCAGCTGGATGGGCTACAGCTTGGTGTTTGCCTCCTATGAACGTGGTCTGATCAATTGGGACTGTGACTGACTAAAGTATGGCTGTTGTAATTGGCTGATTCAGATATTTGTTACAAAGGTGTATCCTTACATTAGGTTTTCAGTTTAAATACTAAGTTAGGTTGCAGTTTGTTACATAAGGACTCGAAGTATGAAGGCATTTTAAGGCCAATTTACTTTAACAGTCATTTTTTTACCTTTCCACTTACTTTGACTCTGTGGACATGGATTAGTTGGCAGGTAAACTGTTGGAGCTCAAGATAATCCCTAGTTACTGAGTTATTATTGTTCACAGAAAGCCATGACAATAATAAAGAAGTTATTCTGGCTAAGCACAATTTTCGCATTTCAAAATGGATGTTATGCATTATCTGCCGATGGCAAAGTAACTCAGGTATAAGTATATATATACCTACTATGTACCCACAGAAATTAAAAATAAAGTTTCAAAAAATGGAGATGTGTTCTGCACTTTTATTCTTCAACTTATTCCTTAATATCTTGAAATCATTCTTGTATAAAAATGCATATGTGCCCTTTGCCATAGAGAATTAAAAGATGATGCCTTCTCTTTTATGCATATTACATAGATTTTCGTAAGGAACAAGGATTGACCTTAACAGACAACAGGCTCATTTGTCAACTGACAATATGAATGGCTACAAAACAACTATTGCAGAGCCAATTTAATGACTGGTATATAACTCCTGATATTTAAATAACTGGAAATCAGTCATCATATTTAGTTAGTTGGGTTTATATGGGGTTTTCAACCAATCTATCTTGAGGAATACATCAGGAAGTTATATGGCCCAAGGTAAAAAGTTATGCAGAGGATTCTTATAGAATTTGGGGAGACCTTCTTTATAAAACAGAATTAAAAATCAAGTGTAAATGTGAATGTTTATATAGATGAGAAAAAAATTAACAAATTACAACTCAAAAAACTAACATACCATATTTCGCAAGTTTCTAGAATCCTTCTAAGAGCCTCAGAAGGAGCCCAGAAATCGGGGGTCCTGAAACATAAACCTCATTAGCTTCACAGTAAATCTACTTCTGAGTTCTTGGGAGCATTACTGCAAAAGATAATGATATATACAGTCTAGGTTTGTCTGCCTTAAATATTTTCAGACGTAAATGATAGTACTTAAAAGATTTGAAGGCAATGTGCATTTTGTTGATACTTGATTGTAGCAAATGAGAGCTGTTTTGTCAAAAGAATTTTGGCCATTTTGCCAGGTGTATTTAGGCAATCTCTGGAGAGAGAGAGAGAGGGCTTAAGTGCATAGATGCGTCTTTTCCAGATTCTCAACTTTTGTAAAAGAATATGTGCCCAAAGCTTACCTTAGCTAGCAGGTAAGAGATAAAGCTCCACACTTAACTGCTCTCCAGACCCTTGTCAGGAAGTGCATGGCCTTAAACTCACTGCCCTTAAAGCTTTTCCAAAGCTTTCTTGGTGGAAATAATGTTTATTGTTCACTTTCTAGGGGGAGAGGCATTCAATTCACCCCCTCTGAAAACAAGTATCCTCATTTTTAGTGCAGGGAATGGGTTCCCAGATGGGAATGCTAATTGAATTGGTGCTACCTGGGGTCATTATTTATTAGCATGTAGGATCATACACATTAGTAAGACTCTTAGACTCTCTTTTCAAATTTCAGTGCTTTCAACCAGAGATTTTTTTATTCCAGATATTTTTATTCTTATTTCTATTAGACTCGACATACTTCCCCTGGAGCCTAAAGTCCATTAAGTTCTACTTTCTGCAGGCTGGGGCCAGAATAACCTTCATAGTTTGCAAAACAATTACACTTTCATCTTTAGAAAACTTCACATACCTGCTTTATATACAAAATACAATCTGAATTTCCTAACTCGTATTTTGAAGTCTACTTTAACACCTAGGTGCTCTTGAATCCTGCTAAATCATAAACCTCCAAGACCTTGCCTTACACTTTCACTCAAAGCTTATCTCCACTCTTCCATTTTAGATGAAATGTTCTCATTTCCTGTATCTGTGTAGTTATCCCTCAAAGTATAACTACACTTCCATCTTTTTCATGAGTGTCTTTAATCATCCAAAGCAGAGTTAATCTATTTCTTTCCTGTTTTCCATTGTCCTTTTGTGTGCATGTATGTATTTACTATGTACTCATTACAATGCCTTTGTACTTGTGTCTGTTTTTCTCTCCTTCACAATATTGTGTTTGTATGGATGGTTTTCTATACCCCCATATCACTCAGCAGACTTTCTCATTTCAAGTGAGGACACAAGTATTGGATTAAAGCAATTGACAAGTGATTTTGGATGAAAAGAGCTCTCCTCTCTTAAGCTTGACCCTTGAGAGGCTTGGTGAAGGCATGGCAAAGGTTGAGCATCAATTAGACCAGTGACCCAATTCTGACTGTCATTATCCACAAGCTAGGTGACCCTGATGAAATAAATTAACCTCTCTAAGCCTCAGTTTAATCATTTGCAAAATGGGTAGCATATTTCCCTACAGAAAATCTTACATGAACTAAAGATAGTACAAGTAGAACAAACAGTACATGTTTGATTAATGTGGTTGGGTTGTTTCACTCTAATATTTTCGCCCTGTTATGAGGATTGTGAGCTTCTCCCAAGTTGAGAGTATCGTATCTGTGTCTGCTTGAGTCCTGAGCCCCAGGGAAATGTATGGAATATTGTTGTCCTCATTGTCCAAGTCTGAGTCAAGACTTACCTCTTCAATACTGATCCCTTCAACGGAGCTTAAACTTGTCTCCAGATGTTGGAAAGACAATGCTATGCTGACAGGCAATGCATTGAATCCTAACCGGCAAATCGAAGAAAATTTAGCAAAGGCAGAGTTTAGAAGCTCAGAAGCATTTTATTTTGCCACCACAAAGAGCCTTAGCTTCTTGGATTCCTTAGCTTCCTGGAAAGGGGCTGGATATTGTTAGCTACTGTTGTTCCCTTTCCTGACTTTTAAAAATTTTATTCCCTGCCAGTTAGTATTTACCAATGTGGCTGAGGACTGACTGAGGAGTGAGTGATTAGTAAGTGAGGGTTGCAGTGCTGCTTCTCATTCCACGTAAAGGCCAGTGACTACATTCTTTTTTGCAAAGACAAATTTCATTCATGTAAGTGGAAATAAACAGATGAGCCAAACCCACTGGGGGATGATTTGCCTGCTGAAAAGGAATTCTACAAAACAATTCTCTCTCTCTCTCTCTCTCTCTGTGTGTGTGTGTGTGTGTGTGTGTGTGTGTGTGTGTGTTTGCATACAGATTTAAGATATCTTAAAGTGCCTCATAATGATGAATTTGTTATTGCCAGCCCAGGAACTGCATGAGAATATAGCAAACTGTATTTGGTCCCACCTCTTCCTCACTCAGAGGGATGAAACATTTTTTTATTTCTTATTTTTATTTTGTATCTTTACAAAACTGAGAGACTATGTAAGACCCTAAAATATATCATATGATCTTTTCCTGGTTGTTTTTTTTATTTGATACTAGTAATCTGCTCTTACTATCTCACCTAGGGAATCACTGCTGCAAAGTGATTTATCTGGAAATGGTATGCTTCTGGTGCATATATCAGCAAGTGTCATTCCTGTAAACCAGCTGCAATTCTCTGAGGAGCATTTCTCATCTAACTCTAGACATCCCATGGTCTAGTAATCTGGCCATTTATACTCTTAATAGCTAGCCATACCATCATTCAGTCTCTCTGATCTCTCTCTCTTTCTCCTCTCACATACATGTACATACAACATACATACACATACACACATGCAGTCATTCTTCCTTCCATGCTATGATCCTTACCATTTCTACCTTTACATGTAATAAAGAAAATTATAAAGAAAAACAAAGTTAAAACTCAATGCATCAGGTTATACTCAGGTATTTCCTTAAACTCAGAAAGTTGTTTTATGCATTAAGAACAAATATCCATCTGTGTGATATGTTTTGGCCTAAAGTGTATTTATTTCACATAATAAGTTCAATGGCTAAATGGCTGTATATTTGAGTAGGAGTAACTCTTCTGAATACATACCTTGATTATTTTGATGCTTAACTATGGCCACCACAAAAAAATCTATTAAATTATTAGGGTCTGCAAGTACATTGGTGATGTCCCCCATAAAAATGTTTAGCTGATTCAACAAATAATTAATCCTTATAAAGTCTAGAGAGTCTCCCTTAGTAAATCTAAACATCAAGAATCTATACGTTTTTCTATGTAAATGCAATTACCTCCCCCTTCAGCCTGCTGAGACAGTTCTCCAGGGTGTGAGGGAATCACAGCTCACATCAGGTTTGTGAGGATAACCAGGTAAACCCAAAGAAAGGACAAAGACTTTTCTTTATTTCTAGCCCTAGATATAAAATAACACCTTTATGTCGCTTAGCTAATCCCAGCACTGTCTCAACAAAAAGATATGTTTTTGTCACTTTCACACACAGATAAGACTTGTATCAAGGTTGTTGGGGAAAGCATTGCAATTTTTCAATTTAAACAACTGCTCATATCAGTGAAGTCTTGGTTAAATAAATTCCCAGGGAAACACAAGATAAGGCAAATCTATTGAAGTATTAAATGGAAAATTTGTTGCTATATTATGTGTACCAGTGGGGAAAAGAAAGGAAGAAGAGAACATCTGGGTGTGATCTGATTACTCATTAACCAGTGCAATTAATAAATTCTCCAGACAATTACCTTGACACAATATTTGCTCAAGCCTAGAATTATTCTGTTGATGGTAGGTGACAAAGAGATCTCAGATATAATCTTTTCCTACTTTGCCCCTGCCGGCCTGTGTGAGACAGTGGTCACAGGGACTTGCTGACACTCAGGGTGTTGCATTTGCTTGTGTTTGATTGTAGAGATTGGATTTAAAAAATAAGAAAAGACAAAGAAGTGGAAACCAACTATGGGTAGGGAGGGTGACTTGTTTCCCCTTCCCAGCTACAATTTAAATTAAAGTAATATTACCCTCAAATAATTCTCTGATCACATTTAAGGGATAAGGTATATGTTTTAATAAGAAATGAAAACAACATTGAAAAAAATTTAAAACCAACTGATTTAGAATCAGAAAAATTGAATTCGTGTTTTAATAATGACCTAATTTGTTCTGTACCCTTGATCAAGTCATAAAAGATGAAAGGGTTATGATGAGGTAGGATTGCAGGATATCTAAAATTGCTTTTGGCTGGAAAGTTGCATGTCTAAAGAACAGATCTGCTGTTGCCTTCATGCCAAGGTATCTAAAGGTGTTTAATAATAAGTATGAAATGAACCTCTCCGTGAGGCAATTTCACTCATAACACTATCACAACATGCTAAGGACATCGTTCTCTAAACAAAAATATTAAGAAGCCATTTCCTGAGGCTGAAAGAAACAACTAGTAGAAGATATAGATGTTTTCATGCTGTTTCTGTCCAAAAGTAATGAAAACTCACTGATTTCCAAATGAACACTTTGATATCAATCTTAAAAAGTCCAGTTAAATGGAAACCAGACTCCTTGCTGGATGCAGAGACAAAATGTGACGATGTCAAAAGGCAGGTGAGATGGGAACCGAAGTTCTCCCAGGGAAGCCTCTCTTCTTATGCTTCTTTGACCGGTAGCTAAGCTGACTTCAACCCAGTCATTTTCTCTTTCCAGGAATCACTACTGTTTTATTGCTTTTCTTGAAGTAGTTTAACCAGAATTATACACACTACTCCCAGTGTGATCTAACTAACATTTTGTGTAAACACTTTTGCCTGTTTGATGCCCCATACTCTTGGCTGATCTAAAAAACTGTGTTAGTCTTTTGGCCACAGAGGTCTATTCCATCAGTCATTAGGAAACAGTGCAAAGTGATGCCAAGGTCTATTTTCTTTATTATATAATCAGTTTCAGCCATAAAATGGATATTCAGGAATAGTATTTGCTAATGTAAATATCATTTACATTGTGAATAATATTTGCTAATGTGGCAAAAGGCAGTGTTTCTCTAACTGAGAAGTGTTACCTGTTAGTTGGTCCTGCCACACATTAAAAAAAAAAAAAAAAAAAAAAGAATGAAAAGAAAGAAAGAAAGAAAAAGAGAAAGAGAACAAAAAAAGGAGAAGGAATAGAAAAGAAAATTGAAAGTATCTCACTATATGGCAAAGTATTGTTTTGTAAAATATTTGTCAGAGTTATATATGTATAAGTGGAGAAAATTCATTGTTTATTTATGGGATTGCAATGTAAACTTTATTTCCCACCGTGGGCTATATTCAAAAAGTTTTATTGCTACTGTAAAAGGACTAAGAAATACTACTAAAGTAAGAAAGAATGTTAACTTTAGAAGTTAGCAGGGTTTACTCTTTAGATGTCAGACATGTGCAGGTAGAAAACAAATGGCAAAAAATAGCTAAACCCAGCCTAAAAAAGAAAAGAAAAAACAAAATTACTGTGTCATCACAGTGAGAGCATCGTGGAGTGGATCACACCAGAGTCTTGTCCTTTCTGTTCTGGACAGGTGGCACTGTGCAGCCAGCAGGGTGAAACTGCTGATGGCCTCTGAGGATGGCAGAGTGAATGCATTCAATTTCACACTTGTAAAATCAAGCACAGAAGAAGGCTAGCCCAGAGATGTTATCTAGTAACAGAAATTATAGTTAAATGTTTCCAATGGGTGTTTCTTTCCTTTTATATTTCTCCTGACCTTTCCTTTTTTTCTCTCTCTAAGAAGTAATTGAATTAAAAGCAAGCAAACAAACAAAAGAACACAAACTCTGAAATGACAGTGATACCTTGGCTGTGCATTTGCATGTCTTTTGAAAATGAGTTGGCTGTAAAGGATGTAAAGTTCACTGATCATTTCCTAGGAGCAGTCAGCAATGGTGGAGGAAGAGGCTGATCTCAACAATAGCTTTCCCTGGCTCTCTTGTCAGCAATGATTGACAGTTTGCTTTAGCCACAATCATGAGGAGAACATTTTCTCCTTCCCATCTCTGCAGAGGCAACTGAGACTTCCTGCATTCATATCTTTAAAATTACTTATCCTAAGGGGATTTTGATTTTGCTGGGGAGGAGGGTTTCTGCAAAGATAGTCCCTAAGAGGATGAAGTTGAACCTTTAACCTTCCCTGAAGTAGAGAGATAGATCCTGTTTGAACCTTGGAGAGAATCCCAGAGGTGAAAATGAGAAATATGTCTGTTTTGGCATGTGACTTTAAATGAATAATTTAATCCCAGTTAACTTTTTCTGTAACACTTGATAGAACTGGAATTCTAATAACATAATTTCAGTTTAATAAACATTACCTTAGAGTAATTTACATGAACGGCACTGAGCAAAATACTAGGGGTATAAAAAAGAATACTAGGCCAAATGCAGTGGCTCATGCCTGTAATCCTAGCACTTTGAGAGGCCGAAGCAGGAGGATCACTTGAGGTCAGAAGTTCGAGATCAGCCTGGCCAACATGGTGAAACCCCGTCTCTACTAAAAGTACAAAATTTAGCTGGGCATGGTTGCAGAGCTCCTATAATCCCAGCTACTCGGGAGGCTGAGGTAGGATAATCGCTTGAACCAGGGAGGCAGAGGTTGCAGTGAGCAGAGATCCTGCCACTGCACTCCAGTCTGGGTGACAGAGTGAGACTCAGTCTCAAATAAATAAAAGAGTACTAACCTCAGCATCTTGTGAACTCAACATGAAAATAACAAGCCGTGATACAGGCCTTGTAGGAACATTGCATACATCAAAGAGAATGGGGGGGACTAAGACATACAGAACCAGACTTCGAGGATCCAGACAACCCCAAGGGTTTTCCCTGGCCCCTGTGTTACCCACTGCATCATAACAATGCCCACATGTCATTATTGCTTCTACAGACGAATGTCTTTTTATTCTCACAGTCACCAAACCCATCTAGGCCACCACTCCCTCTTTTGTGCTTCCAGCGACAGCATCCAGTTGTTCTTCCATGTAATTCTGTGAACAGATCACATAATTTGGCTGCAGGGCTTTCACATATGTTTTTCTTCTTTGCTGCACTCTCTTGTCTTGACTAACTTCTACTGATCCTTTAGGGCTCAGCTTAAATATCTTTTTCTGGGCCAGACATTCTATGACCTGAGAGCTAACTAGACCTTACAAGCTACGTGTTCTCAGTGCACCTGCACTTCACACCCACATCACATCACACATGGCACTTGAATTGTAGTTTCTAGTTTAATGTCTTTCTCCCCTACTACATTACAAATCATGTTCAATACTATAGACTCCTAAATTAGCAAAGTGCCCAGCACATGCTAAGCACTAAATATATATATCTACCCATGTTTGAAGGAGCCTCAGCAAGTGGAAGTGGGCAGGGAAAGGATAGTTGAGTGGGGTGGTTTGGGCAGAGGGGAGAACATAGCAAATACTTAACTCATGAACAGAATAGTCTAACATACTGTCATTGAGAGGGCGCTGTGGTTGCAAGGCCTGAGGCCTGCTTTAGATCCACAGCTTATCAATTATTAAATATGAGAAAGAACTTTCCATTGACTCTGCATACTCCTATTGCTCCTAAGGTTACACCCACTCTCCTATGTGCTGCATGAAGAAGGAAAATATACCACCATGGCACGGGTATACCTACGTAACAAACCTGCACGTTCTACACATGTATTCCAGAATTTAAAGTAAATTTATTTTAAAAAAGAATGAAAAGTATGAAGGAGAAGGCAACACACAAACAAAAAAAGACTTATCACCCACAATTCTCAATTTCCTAATTTCGATATGATGGAACCATAGGAAAGCACATCTAGGTTCATCCAGCAATGCCATTATATAATTCCATGACTGGAAATTATTCTCTGGTCTTCTTTGTTACGTTTTGTTAATTTCCCGTTTCTGAAAAAAACTTACGTCCATTACAGAAGAGGCCTAGTTCACACAGGAAACTTTGGAAGATGTCTTCAGTGGTTTTCTAAGATTCTCTCACTTCCTCATTTTTTGTTTGTTTGTTTTTGTTTTTCAAGACAGGGTCTCATTCTGTCACCCCAGCTAGTGTACAGTGGTGCAATCATAGCTCACTACAGCCTTCATCTCCCAGGCTCAAGTGATCCTCCTGCCTCAGCCTCCTGAGTAGCTTGGACTATTGGTGTACCTTGCCTGGTTACCTTATTTTTGTAGAGACGGAGTTGTGCTATGTTGCCCAGGCTGGTCTAGAACTCTTGGGCACCAGTGATCCCCCTCACCTTGGCCTCCCAAAGCACTGGGATTACAGTTGTGAGCCACTGTGCCTGGCCTACTTCATTTTTAAAAACCAAAGTCTTCCCACTTTAGAGGGTGCAAGCCTGGGATCCAGAAGAAATGCCCAGAACCCACATTTCAGCATGTATTAAGTTCAAAAATGGATGTTTTCTATTGCCACTGTGAAAGAAGGTTTTTCAATTTTTAGGAATGCAGAGTTCAGAGCAGTGGATTTCTGAGAAACTTCCTCCTTCCTACCTCTTAATAACTTGGTAGAGATAGAGGTTCTTTAAGAGTTATGTTTTCAGAGAATAGAATCATGCCAGATTCCTCAAAGCAGAATCTGGTATCTGCATTATTTGGGTTAACTCAGATATACTGAAAATAGATTTTTGCCTACATGAAGACACCCTATTTGAAACATTTCTAGTATAAATCATTTTTTAGAAAGTCAGTTGAAATTAGATGGCATGGTGCTGTAAATTGAGATTGCGTGTTTGAGTCAGGAGCTCCAGGCAGTGCCATATCAATGGGAAGTAATGGGGACTTGGGAGGCCCAGTCTGTCTATTGGGAAGAAGTATTTTATCATGGAAATTGCCACTGCGTGGTGCTAATAAAAAGCAGACTGACTTTTAATTGGTTTTATAATTGTTTTTAATTTCTCTTTAGACAATGCTCTACTTCCTTGCTGTCTGCACTTGGGACAAAAAACCCTTTTCCTATCTCCCCCTGTTCCTAGGCCATCGGCTTGGGATCTTGTTTTTGCTGTGCGGTAACCAGTTAAATAACCTGGGGCATGCCAATGCCCATCTGAGTCTGTGTTCACACTTACAAATTTAGAAACTTGTAGGGTTAGTACTCTGGTTTGGAAAGCTAAGTACATTTAAGGTCAGCTAGAAAACTTGGCATCACCTGAATTTCTATAATAAGGGCAACTCTTTTCTCTAAACTTACTATTATTCTCTTTCATCTCTGACCTCCATACATTATAACATTTTAGTGTTAAACATTTATTGAAAATACTAGATAAGAAAGAAACCCACACTGTTTTTTTTTTTTCAAATCACCTACCAATTCCTCACATTCCCAGGATTTGAAAAAGGGTTAAAGGGGACTATTTTCAAATCAGATTGTTCTACTAAGCAAGACATTTTTTCCTTGGCTCGAAGTAAATTGTGAACTCCTGAAGCTTCCAATAGTCATGGCATGCTAAAGAGGTGAAAAATACCTCAACAAAATTGGATTAAATGAAGTAGTATGTGGATAAATATGTATATAATATTTTAATAAGGGGAGTAGACTCTGTTTTCCTTCATTATGTCTCCCATTCATGTTTCCCTGAATTTAAAGTACAGAGGAAGTTGTTAAATTACATTTAATAATAGAGCAGAGCATTTAATGTATATTAATTAACTATCAGCAGATGGTAAAGGGAGTCCTTGCTGAGTATGAATAAGGAGAGAGAGAGAGTTCTAACTGCCATGTAATTAAGCTGAAACTGCAGAAACAATGGAGGTGCGATTACTTTTTTATTAACACATTATACTTACATGTGATGTGGAAGAATTTAATTACTCTGTGACTTCTATTACGTTCATTCAAGTTGCTCTCATGTCGAGTGGGTCTCTGTTCCCAGTAAACACTACAGAGCAGCCTGAGTCACTTTGTTTCTGAGCATTTTCATCATCATGCTGTGCAAGTTGAGAGACAGTTGCCATGTACCTCTGTGTCTGGATGTGACCCAATGCCAGAGGGTGGCCAGTGTATCTTTTCTGTTTCCTGCCAAATGTTTGGAATGGGTAACTCTCAAACTTCAGAGAAGAGCAGAAATAAGGGGAAGATAAATTAGTTTTTTTCTTTGCTGTGTCACGTCTTGGACATATTACATCTGACAATCAGGACTTAGTCAGGTTAGAGAAGTTAGTACAAGAGAAAACTAATCTTTTTCTGCCTTGACGTTGGTAAGCAAGTTAGCTGCCTTGAGTGGTGTGTGAACCCATTCTCTGATGGTGTATTTGCCTTTCAATATCACTAATCTGCGCAAATGCAGATTTGTTTGTTAAACTGCAATTGTTACTCGAGATATATTTTCATATTTCATGATAAGATAATTTAGCTTTTTCTTTTCTGGTGGTGCTGTCCTATCTTCTACCAATGTTTATATGAAATTCTCAGCAAGTTGTAGATCCTAATCAAACTAAAGAATAAAAGATTGTTGTGATATTACTATGAGCAGAGCGCTTGATTAATGCAGTATTCTATTATATTCCCTAATCTGATTATAGGCATAGAAAAACAATGCCAATTTTGATGATTACTTGTTTCCAGAGAGAAAGGCAGGTAGTTCTTTACCAACTCCGGTTTCCTAGCTGGGAAGGTAAAAGTATTAGCAAACAGGTAAATGACCCATAAACATAAGTGTTAACCTTACCATTTAAAAGCCAACTTCACCACTTTTCCTCTTTGTTATGGCAGGGCTTGATATGTAACTAGTGCTCTGTCCTCTCTCCCTCTCCTCAAAATTGGGACCTGAAATTCTCACACCATGTGTCACTCACTGTGACCCCCTAGATTCAAATGTGCCCAAAGTCAGGAATGGTTTTAGGAAGGCTTGGTGAGAAATTGAGGTGACTCAGCTGAGCATCAAGCCAACTTTAGCTCTTATCTACTCTTTCTTTTTCCTGATCCCAAAAGGCCAGGTCTTTGCAAAAGGACTTTAGACAAAATCCTCACGTTATCCTTTGATTCCTGTAATTGGGTCTCCATATTCTGGGTTCCAGAATTACTAACCTGCCCAGTACTCAAGTATCTGTAGAATTCAGAGAGTGAAAGGAATTCAGTGTAGATTCCATACTCATAAGTGATGGAGCCAAGCTCGTAGCCACAGCTTTGACTTTTGGATCTAACCTGTATTTTATTTTTGGATTTAGAGATATGGTCTCCCTCTGTTGCCAAGGCTGGAGTGCAGTAGTGAGATCATAGCTCGTTGTAATCTGTAACACCTGGACTGAAGCTATTCTTCCATTTCAGCTTCCTGAGTAGCTGGGACTATAGGACATGCCACCAAACCTGGCTAATTTTCAATTTTTTGTAGAGATGGTGTCTCACTGTATTGTCCAGGCTGTTCTCAAAGTCCTGATCTCAGATGATCCTCCTGCCTTGACCTCCTAAAGCATTGGGTTTACAGGTGTGAGCCAGGGTGCTTGGCCTTGGACTAGTAGTGTAAGTGCTATGATGACCTTAAGATTTTTCTGGTTTTGGCCATGTCTTTTAGGCTTAGAACTTTTTTCACTTACCCCCCCTCTTTGAAATTCTGTCTAGAAACATATACTCTGAAATTACAGCCATCAAGTTTCAGGGACCAAAACAAATTCAAAAGCAAACACATATGACTTTTTCAATGCCATAGTTAAAAAAAATCAAGCACTTCAGACATTGCTAAATCACTGACTATATATGTAGCCTCATCCAAGTTACTTAACCTGTCTGCTTCTATGTTTCTTTCTATTAAAATGAGAACAGTCATTCCTGCCAAATGACATGCTATAAGGATTGAAAAACTAATGTTTATGCTCTTTGCATAGTAAAGGGCAGGGACTTCAGTACTAGCTGCTGGTTTTAAAACTTAGCTCAGTCACTCATTCATTGTGTGACCATGGGAAAGTTATTTTGTGTCTCAGTCTTCTCACTTGTAAATGGTGATAATAATTGTGTCTTCCTTACAGGGTTGTTGTGAGGATTAAAATGATTATTATATGTAAAGGACTTATACTTGCACATAGAAAGTACCACATGTGTGTTTACTATTATTATCACAGTGCCTGGCACATAGTCATAACTGGAATAATTACATGGAAGAACCAGGGCAATGCCTACTGTGTGGTTAGGTGCTAAATAACGTAGATAGCACCTTGCCTTTCTTGGCATCGATAGGTGAACTCCAGGGATAACTGGGATTAGTTGAAGGTAGGGGTCCCAAATGATTATGAAATTATTACAAACCCCACAAAGTCTCAGGAATAAAATTACAAAAGACATCGTTTAGGATCAAAAGGGCTCCTATGTCTGGAATTTCTGTTCCTAAATGATGTGATTTGAGGTAAACATTTTTTTCATTATTTTCTTCTTCCTATAAGAAGATTCAGAGATATTCTAACTACCCATTTTTGTGCTATTCCAAGACATTTTCAATTCAGAGCATGTTTTAAATTATTAGAGCCTAAAGTCTGCTCCTGGGTCAAATATAAATCCAATTGATTTATCAAATTTAAGCAACCTTTTGCTGTAAGTACAGGAGAGCTGGATCCCTGGCAACAATTAACCATATCCTAGGTAAGGTGTGGTAGGTAGCTAGAGGACTAACATTGGTCCTGAACACATTTGGACACATTCCAATATCTTCCTCATTTGACATTAAAGGAAGAACATGGCCACAGTTGTATGTATTATTATTTGTCTATGAATAATCTTTTTGTTTTTTTGAGACAGAGTTTTGTGTTTGTTGCCCAGGCTGGAGTACAATGGTGCGATCTCGGCTCACTGCAACTTCCACCTCCTGGGTCCAAGTGATTCTCCTGTCTCGGCCTCTTGAATAGCTGGAATTATAGGCACCCACCACCATGCCTGGCTAATTTTTGGTATTTTTACTAGAGACGGGTGTCACCATGTTGGCCAGGTTAGTCTCTAACTCCTGACCTCAGTTGATCATCCCTCCTCGACCTCCCAAAGTGCTAGGATTACAGGTGTGAGCCACCACACTTGGTTGAATAACCATTTTTTTCACTATCAAAAAAGTCATTTAACAACCTATAGGATGGGAGAAAATATTTTCAAACTATTCATCTGAAAAGGGTTTAATATCCAGAATCTACAAGGAACTTAAACAAATCAACAGCAAAAACCAAATAACTTCATAAACAAATAGGCAAAGGACATGAACAGATAGTTATCAAAAGAAGACATACAAGCAGCCAACAAATATATGAAAAGAAATGCTCACCATCACTAATCATCAGAGAAATGCAAATCAAAACCACAATGAGATACCATCTTACACCAAACAATGGATGCTGGTGAGGCTATGCAGAAAAGGGAATATTTATCTACTGTTGGAGGGAAAGCAGTTTGGAGATTTCTCAAAGAACTTAAAAGAGACCTACCATTTGACCCAGCAACCCCAATACTGGATATATACCCAAAGGAAAATAGATCACTATATGGAAAATGCATAATATAAAGATACATGCGCTTGTATGTTCATGGCCACGCTATTCACAATAGCAAAGACATGGAATCAACCTACGTGCCCATCAATGCTGGATTGGCTAAAGAAAATGTGATACATATACACCATGGAATACTATACATACTATACATCCAGAAAAAGGAATGAATAATGTTCTTTGCAGTAACATGGACACAGCTTGAGGCCATCATCCTAAGCAAATTAATGCAGGAACAGAAAACCAAATACCACATGTTTTTGCTTACAAGTGGGAGCTAAAACTTGAGCACACGTGGACATAAACACAGGTAAAATAGATGCTGGGGACCACTGGGAGAGAATGAGGGATGGGGACATGGAGGGGAAAAACTACCTATTGGGTACTATGCTCACTACCTGGGTGCAAGATACCCAGATAATAAACCTGCACAGGTACCCACTGTATCTAAAATAAAAGTTGAAAAAAGTATAAAAAGTCATTAAAAATATTGGTGACCTCCTGAAGGACAATAATATTTAAAAAATCATTTTAAATTTGAAAGTTGCTTCAAAACTTGCCTATTTGAATCCCCCTTATTATTATTTTTTGTTTTCAGATAAGAACACTGAGTCTCAGAAACCTGAGTGTGCTTGTCACATGTCATACCATTTAGTTTATATTTCCACATCCCAACCCTCATGCTCTTTCCAGCTTGCCTGGCCCACTGTATTATACTGTGTTGAGCTTGCTAAATCATGCCTGGGAAGCAGTAGTGGACATGGCCTTTAGTGAATATAGCCCCCAAGCCCCATGGGAGCACTACTTACCTGCCATTACTAGCCAGCTCTTAATGAACAAATAGAGCCCATGTGCAAAGAGGCAGCAGATTCTGACAAGCTCATTGGGTTTACAACAGCTGTGTGCATTGCCAGAACCCCCAGGAATAAGGGTTAGGGTTGCTCTCTGCTTCTGGTATCAAAGCCCAAGTGTCTCAATAGATACCTGCTCTACTTCTCCTTTGAATCTATTGCTTCCTTCTTGGCTTCTGCAGTACAATTTGCAACTGGCGCTGCTTCCCCTCAAAATAGGATTTGAAACAAAGATTAGCGTATCTAAATGCATCCATTGTAGTTCTAAATGGAAACTTTTTCTAAAAATAAACTTAAGAAATCAGCTCTCAACTATTAAATTATAAGACACAATTAATAATTAATTTTTATTAATACATATAATTCCTCTGGGTTATTTAAAATGCATATGGTAGTGCGAGAGGGGCCTGCCCAACACAAATTTGCTTCCCCAAGTCAGTCTTAATATTTTTCTAT
Source organism: Ateles fusciceps (assembly GCA_036589455.1). Classification (NCBI taxonomy): domain Eukaryota; kingdom Metazoa; phylum Chordata; class Mammalia; order Primates; family Atelidae; genus Ateles; species Ateles fusciceps. The sequence goes on along the minus strand of JAZHEH010000424.1, from coordinate 810,306 downwards.
GAAACTAGATAGATGAAGGCAACCTGGCACATTATGGAGGGGAAAGGAAAAACACAATGTTTTAGGATAAAAAAAAAATAGACAAATCCTAACAAGTAAATCCACCATGGCCCTCAAAAATTGAAAGAGTACAGAAAAACTTCACATCTATAAATAAGACAAAACATTATATGCCTGGTAGCAAAGGAACATTTGATTTTTCTAAACTCCTAGAGGATCATCTGGGCAGCAAAATGTCCTATCCTGCTCTGTAATTAGGAACATACTCTAACCTTAACAATAGTGGACCCAAGCTCAATTTCTAGCAAAGGCCCTGTAATTTCAAGCATAGTGGGTTTTTAAGATGCCAATAAATCCCAAGTTGTGTAGTCCAATAAAGTAAAATTCCTAAAGTGGTATCGGATAAAACATATTTCTGACCTTGCAGAAGGCACAGGAGGTGGGTCAGATTACAGCATGTGGACATGAACCACGCTGACTCAGGTTAGTGTTGGACTTTACAGGACTGGACTAGCCTCAGCTTTTTTCCCATTGCTGAAGATCAGAAAATGTCCCTGCAGCTCTGGATGCCTCTATTACATGCAAGTGAGTAAGACCACAAATTCCACCTTCTCCCTAGCATGGTTATCCCAAAGCAGTGCAGGTGTTGGGCAGCCAACCCTTTGAAACATCATGCATTTCTCTATGTTTTAATTTTAGATTAATTCTGTTACTTACCTTAGGAAATGGAATACAGCTTTCTCACAGGAATGAGAGCATGATCTTCATACTGGGACCCTTAAGAGATAGTAAATAATTCAAGTTCGATTTTTATGGAAACTGAGGTTTAAATGTTGGGTTTACTCTTAACTCCTTTCTTTTTTGCATATCCCATACAATGTTTTCTGTAGGCTCTACAATCAAAATACTTCAAGAAAACCACCACGGCAACACTTCATTGCTTCCTTCCTCATCCAAGAATCCATTATGTATTGCCTGCTGTTTTTTTCCCCCTGATTTTCTTGCTTTCACCCACATGCCCTTCTAGCCTATTCTCAGCACAGTGGTCGAAAGAGATCCTTCTAAGCTATGAACCAGGCATCCAATTCATTGCTCAAAACCCTCCAATAGCTTCACAGGTAGGACACTGGCTTTTATGACCTGGAGAGATGAAAGATTGCATTTGTGAAACTCAGTTTTCACATGGCTTCCCACCAACTCAAATAACTTCTAGGAGCTGACTAGACTGTGATTCTTGAATAAAGGGATTTCTCTTTTTGTTGTTTTCCTTACAGAACCTAACATATGCCTTACCCCTATTAGGCTTTTAATAAACGTTAATACATTGGACTTTTGCCAGGACAGGTTTGTGAAACCAATTCTGATTAGTTTGTACAAAATCCACCAACTTTAAATTTGTAATTAAATATTAGAGCCTATTCAAATTGCTCCTAAAGTATACTTGTAACCAATTAACAAACTACAATTTTTACCATTAACTTGTCAGAAACAAAAGTTATGCTAGCCATAAAGATGTGTCTTTTACAAATTCACTTGTTACAAATCACATATGAAGTAGGTGCAGAGGATACTCTATGAATCTTGTAGCAAAAGTGAAAGAGATTAAGATTAGTACAAACAGAATATTTGAACTTTTAAATACACCCATACCTCAGAGATATTACTGGTCATTTATAGACAACCACAATATCACAATAAAGCAAGTCACACTAAATTTTTGGTTTCCTAGTGCACATAAAAGTTTTGTTTATACTGTAATGTAGTCAATTACTATGCAACAGCACTATATGTAAAAAAAAAAAAACTACATATGGTAATTTAAAAATAGCTTCTTGCTAAAAAATGCAAAAATCCAAGCCTTCAGTATGTCATAACCTTTTTGCTGGTGAAGGGTCTTGTCTCAATGTTGATAGCTGCTGACTGGTGAGGATGGTGGTTGCTGAAGTCAATTTATTAAAATTCGGGGGTGGGATATGGCTCAGCTGTGTCCCCACCCAAATACCATCTTGAATTGTAGCTTCCATAATTCCCATGTGTTGTGGGAGTGACCAAGTGGAAGATAATCAAATTATTGGCATGGGTTTCTCCCATACTGTTCTCCTGGTAGTGAATAAGTCTCACAAGATCTGATGGTTTTATAAGGAGTTTCCACTTTCGCTTGGCAAAATTATTCTTTCCTGACTGCAGCCATGTAAGACATGCCTTTCGTCCTCTGCCATGATTTGAGGCTTCCCCAGCCATGTGGAACTATGAGTCCATTAAACCTCTGTTTCTTTACAAATTACTCAGTCTTGGGTGTTTCTTTATCAGCAGCATGAAAACAGACTAATACAGGGTAGCTATGGCAATTTCTTAAAATAAGATAACAATAAAGTTTGATATGTTAATTGACTCTTTCTTTTATGAAAGATTTCTCTGTAGCCTGTGATGTTGTGTGATAGCATTTTATCCATAGAACTTCTTTTAAAATGAGTAAATCCTCTCAAACACTACCACTGCTTTATCAACAAAATTCATGTAATAGTCTAAATCCTTTGTTGTCATGTCAACAATATTCACAACATCTTCACCAGAAGTAGATTCCACCTCAAACCACTTTCTTTGCTCTTTCATAAAAGAAACAATTACACTTTTGTGAATTTTTTCATGAGATTACAGAAATTCGATCACATCTTCAGTTTCCACTTCTAATTCTAGTTCTCTTGCTATTTCCATCACATCTGCAGTTGCTTTCGCCATTGAAGTCTTCAGTCAGTCAAATTCATCCATGAGTGTTGGAATCAACTTCTTTCAAACTCTGTTAATGTTGATATTTTGACCTCCTTCCATGAATCATGAATGGATTTAATGACATCTAGAATGGTGAATCCTTTCCAGAAGGTTTTCAAAGACTTTGCCAAGCTACATCAGAGGGCTCACTATCTATGGCAGCTATAGTCTTACAAAATGTATTTCTCAAATAATAAGACTTGAAAGTTGCTCCTTTATCCATGTGCTGCATCTATTTGTACATCTCCAACAAAGCTCTTGGATGACAAGGTGCATCGTTAATGTGCAGTAATATTTTGAAAGGAATCTTTTCTTCTGAGCAGTAGGTCTCAACAGTGGGCTTGAAATATTTAGTAAATCATGCTGTAAACAGATGCGCTGTCATTCAAACTTTGCTATTCCATTTATAGAGCACAGACAGAGTAAATTTAGCATAATTCTTGAGGGCCTTAGGATTTTCAGAATGGTAAATTAGCATTGGTTTTCATCTTAAGGTTACCAGCTGCATTAGCCCCTAACAAGAGAGTCAGCCTGTCCTTTGAAGCTTTGAAACTAGGCATTAATCTCTTCTCTTTTACTATAAAAGTCTTAGATGGCATCTTCCAAAATAAGGCTCTTTCAACAACCTTGAAAATGTTATTTAGTGTAGCCACCTTTATCAAATTTCTCAGTTCCATCTTTTGGATAACTCACTGCAGCATCTACATCAGCCCTTGCTGCTTCACCTTGCACTTTACGTTATGGAGATGGCCTCTTTCCTTAAACCTCATGAAGCAGGTTTATGAAACCTCTGCTAACTTCAAACAGTTTTTCCTGCAGCTTTCTTACTTTTCTCAGCCTTCATGAAAATGAGGAGAGTTAGGGCCTTGCTCTGGATTAGGCTTTGGGTTAAAAAACTATTGTGGCTGGTTTGATCTTTCATCTAGACCACTAAAACTTCCTCCATATCAGTGATTAAGGCAGTTTCTTTTTCTTGTGTGTTAAATGGGTTAGCAATTTTAATTTTCTTCAAAAACCGTTTCTTTGCATTCACAATACCGCTAATTGTTTTGTACAAGAGGATTATCTTTTGGCCTGTCTTGGCTTTTGACTTGCCTTCCTCACTAAGCTTAATCATTTCTAGCTTTTGATTTTAAGTGAGGGATGTGCGGCTCTTCCTTTCACTTGAACATTTAGAGGCCATTGTGTGGTTATTAATTGGCCTAATTTTAATATTGCCATATGTCAGGGAATGGAGAGTCCTGAAAGAGGAAAGGAGAGGGAAATGGCTCATCAGCTCAGCAGTCAGAACACACACAACATTTATTAATTAAGTTAGCTGTCTTACATGGGCAGAGTTTGTAGCATCCTAAAACAATTACAATAGTGATATCAAAGAACACAGTTCACAGATCACTAAAACAGATATAATAATAGTAAAATTTAACATATTTCAAAAATTACTAAAATGTGACACAGAGAAATTAACTGAGCATGTGCTGTCAGAAAAATCGAAGCAATAGGCTTGCTGGATGCAGGTTTGCCACAAACCTTCAATTTGTAAAAAAAAAAAACCGCACAACACACACACACACACACACATACACACACACACATGCACGAAAGAGAAGTGCAATAAAATAAGATGTACTGATAATGTACAGTTAATTGCAACTTCAGTGAGGCAGAGTTTAGGATTTTCTTTTAAATTAATAGTACTATCAGTTTCATCTTTTATTTAATTATCTGGGAGAAAATTATCTATGAGCAATAAAAGTTACTGAGTGGTCTTCACTACTTTAAGAGATAAATTAGGACAGAAAAAAAATTAGCCATAGTCAATTAGCTAATTACAAAGTCATAGTTACTGTTCTAATACACTTAATATTACTAGTACTTCCAAGATTTTTGAGCACTTAACCAAATGTCAAGTACTATGTTAAGAGTTTTACATGTAATGCTTGTATAATCCTTAAGCAAAATTATAATAAAGATATTAACTATATTTCCATTTTTATAGATAAAGAACCTAAGATTTAGAAATATTAGTTTTCTCAAGATCATACAATTGATACTTGTTTGAACCTAGGTTCAAACTCATATACTTCTGGCCCCAAAGTTCATGCAATAAGTCTCCAACTTAATTAGCTATAGTCAGTTACCTGAGTGGGGGAAGTATACTATTTTCTCATCAAAATATTTGCAAATTAAGCACAAAAGTCTATCTAGAGTCAACTGCTGTTTATATAAGAAAGAAAGTGATCTGAGAAAATACGTGAGTTTCTGCTCATTTGTATAGATACTTGGAAATGGAGGCAAGAATAAACCAGCAACTAATGAGAGGCATTACCTAACAGCAGTGGGTGGGAAAGAATGGAGGAACAATAACGGGTAGAAGGGAGGAAGAGGGGACAACAATTCTTTAACAAAACCTTCGTGTTTAGCTTTGGTAAAGTTTTACATGATTGTCAAATAAGTAAATAATTAAAATCAACCAGTATCTTGCAGGAATTCTAAGTTGAATTCAAACTCTAACAAATGACCTTGACTTCATTATGCTTGAGTAACTTGGATAAAATAATCACATTGAAGGAAGTGAATAAAAAAAATGACCTAAATGACTTTAGAAAACCATGGCTTTGATTATATCTTGTAAAAACAATGATACAAAATGCTGTACACTGATAAGGCATTCTAGTTAACAATTTTGGTTTCTACAGGGGTTTGGCTATTAATTCTGAAACAACTTTTATATATGATATAAAAATTATATATATATAAATATAATTAAAATTATATATAATTTTAATACTAATAAGGATTAAGAAAATAAGTAAATATATAGTAATGACAGCCAGACACTATGATCTAAATGTTTATATCTCCCCAAAATTCATATGTCGAACTTCCAGCACTGAAGGAGAAGGTATTAAGAGATGGGACCTTTTGGGAGGTGATTAGGCTCCTCCTCATGAATGGAATTAGTGCCATTATAGTAATAAAAGAGGTCCCAGAGGGCTGCCTTGTCTCTTCCACCATGTGAGGAGAGAGTGACAAGGCACCGTCTATGAGAAAGTGGGCCCTCACCAGACACCAAATCTGCCAGCTCCTTGACCTTGGACTTTCCAGTCTCTAGTACTGGGCAATATATTTATGTTGTTTATAAGCTTTCCAGTTTATGATATTTTATTGTAGTTGTGGACTGAGGCTCAGATTTCTGAGTGTTGGAAAAAGAAGCTGCATGTAAGAAAACAGAGAAGGCTATATATCTATGTGTATGTTAACTAAGCATACATTTCCTTTAGTTCCTTTATTTAATAATGTATGAAAAAGCATACATTTCCTTTAGTTCATTTGGTTACATACACATATGTGTATGTAACTAGGCATACATTTCCTTATCTCTGCCTAAAGAGAGGGCCAAAAGCAAGGATATCCCTAGTAGCAACGAACACATCTAGTGGCCAGATCTTGGTTTCTAAATTCCATTCTTCAATAAAAAGGAAGTAGGGCTTCTTAGAGAAGTGATTGATTATAGGACTGAGGCAGGACAAATACAAAGTGATCCTGGAATATCTTATAGGAACCAAAACATAATGGAAGTATGCTGAATGAACAACAAACACAGGCACCCATTGAAAGAGCTCTTAATGGCCAAGGCTGTCACAATTTGAGCATCAAAATAAATAATGAGACTAATAGAGCATAACCCAGAGGATAAAATAATATCCACAGAACTATACTAATATAAATAAATAAATGGAAAGAAGAAACAGCTCATTTTTACAGATTTCCAATTAGAATTTTAATGTAGAAGGGATAATGGAAATGGAAAATTATCACTAAGCCAACGCTACGTTAATAACAGTTGTAAATAGATTTGCTGATCGATGCTAAAAGTAGTAGATAAATACATAATTAAAAACAAACATTCATGTAATCATAAAGAATCTTCTCAAAATGTACTTATTTGTTTCATAGGGAAAATAGCAACCTATAAAGTGGAGATACTTACCAGACATCACCTTATCGAAGTGATTACAGTTAATGTTGCCAATACTAAGACATATAAGACCATGTGTTCCCTATTGTGATGCACTGAGAGTGGCACCACATCACTTCTGTGGGATTCTTACCAAAAATGCAAAACTTCTATCTAATCCTGAGAATCAGACAAACTGAAATTGACAAACACTATACAAAATAGCTGACCAGTATTCTTCAAACACGTCAAGTACATGAGAGAGAAATAAGGAAATGAACTGTCAGAAAATGAAGAAAAAGACACCAAACATTTAAATACAATATGAGATCTTTCATCAGATACAAGATTTTCAACTTAATATTATTGGCAAAATTTGTGACACTACAATAAAAAGCCTACAGATTATTTAAACTATTAATCAATATCAATGTTAATTTTCTGGTTTCCATCATTTTACTGAGGGTTTATCTGATGTTACATGTTACGGGAGGTTGGATAAAGAAAATATGAGAATTCCAGGTCTAATTTTTGCAATTTTTCTGTAAGTCTAGTGTTGAAAATAAAGTTTAAAAAATATAAAAACATTTGAAAATATTTCTAAAAGGGCATGATGAGAAAGTACAATCTACATAAAATATATCCATCTCCAGAGAGAGAGAGACAATTTAGAACACACATTTGGTTGAGCACTATATTAGTCTGCTTGGGCTTCCATAACAGAATACCATAAACTAAGTGGCCTAAACCACAGAATCTTTTTTTGTTGTTGTTGTTGTAGAGGCAGGGTTTTACTATGTTGGTTGTGCTGATCTCAAACTGATCACAAATGATTTTCCTGCCTTAGTTTTCCAAAGCTCTGGGATTATAGACATGGGCAACAGCACCTGGCCATAAACACCAGACTTTTATTTTCTCATAGTTCTGGAGGCTTAAAGTCCATGGTCAAGGGGCCAGAAGGAATGGTTTCTGATGAGACTTCTCTTCCTGGCTTGTAGATGACTACCTTCTCCCTGCATTCTCATGTGGCCTTTCCTCTGCATGCATGGAGAGACAGAGAGATCTCTAGTGTCTCTTTCTCTTCTGCTGACATCAGTCCTATCAGATTAGGACCCCAACCACATGACATCACTCAACCTTAATTATCTTCCAAAAGTCCCTATCTTTCAATAGGGTTACATGTGGGAGTGGTGTTTAGGGCTTCAACATATGCCGTTTTGGAGAACAAAATCCAGCTTGTAACGAATACAAACTGGATTCGTTATCTTCACCTGCAAAATAAGACTGTGTATAGTGGTCAAGATTTTCATAAAGAAAGGAAGAGAGCAAGGAGGAATAAGAGAAAACAGAAGAGGCAGAGACTAATTGTATAAGATAATATGGTGAAAGAGTGCATGTCCTCTGGATAAAGACCTATAGAGTAAGATTGGTGGGACAGTACCTTCAATTTCATTTCCAAAAACATCACAGAGTTAGTGACATAAGAGGCTACATGGTGTGTGTGTATGTGTATGTGTGTTTGTATGTGTGTAATGCATAAAAATACATTGATTTTTAATCAGACTGCTCAGTTTTTCACAATACTTCTGGAAACAAGAAAAAATATTAGCAGCAAAAGTAGCTATATTAACTCATACTAGCCAAATCTCAGTTATAGTCAACCTGACATAAAACTCCATGAAACAGACAAGAATGACATTTAAATGCATAGAAGTGACAGAACTACCTTCTCCCTCCCCCTCTAAATAATAATGTACAGCCCCATTCTCTAGCCAATTCCACTTCTTAAGTACCTTGTTTGACATTTCCTTGCAATGAATGGAACCCTTACCAGTATCATTAGCTTTGCAGGGTTTTCTCCTGAGAATAGGCAAAGCAGCTCCCAATTCTAACAGGCCAGGATAGAGGGAATAAATAAGGAAACAAAAGGTGGGACAAAATAAAGTAAACTCCTGTGGTAAATTGTAGAAGTTTTATTAGCAAAAGTAAAGGGTGAAGCAAATATTACGGCTCTTGGATACAATAGTGAAAGTAACCCAGACCCTTGTATATGCATGATTGCCATCCAGCCAAATTGAGACCACAGTGGGTCAAAGGGAGAAAAAAAGGATAAAAATATTGCCAACTTCTGTGGCATATGGATTCACAGCATAGGAAATATCCATGTAGATACATAGAGTTTCAAATGTATGTTTGCTCAACTCGTCCTCATCTTGAGAAGGCTTATTTGGCTGTAAATCTTCCCAGGGTTTTGCTCATTACACTTGCTCTTGTAGATGCCTTTCAAGTCCTGCTTATGACTGCCCACACCGCCATCAGAAGGCAGGCCAGAGGGACTTTTCCATGAATCCAGTCTATATGATTTATTTACTTAGTTATTATTTAGTGACAGGGTCTCCCTATGTCGCCCAGGCTGGAGGGGGAGTGGTGCAGTCATAACTCACCACAGCCTTAAATTCTTGGGCTCACCCTCCTGGGTAGCTGGGACTATAGGCACACCCCATGATACCTGGCTACTTTTTAAAATTATTTTTATAGAGATAAGGTCTCACTAGGTGGCCCAGGCTGGTCTTGACCTCCTGACCTCAATCTGTCCTCCAGCCTCATCCTTCCAAAGCGCTGAGATTACAAATTTGAGCCACTGAGCCTGTTGAGATCACAGGATTTATACTTGCTTGTCCCTCTGGCCAAGCAAAATCAATGTCTGCCTAGTATACTTTGGACTGAGGCAAATACCTGAAGTCATTCATAGTTGAAGCCATGGCGCACATAGACTGGGAGATTTCACCATGCTGTCTCTGAATCATCAGCAAGGGTTTCAGAGCTCCAGCGTGTCCCATCAGTGGGAGGATTCATTGACATAGGCTTTCCATAGTAATTGCTGTAAATTTCAGTAGATGTTTGCAATTTGCCTTATGGGCTGTGGTATTCAGTGTGTTAACTGGTTTGGACTGGTTAAGGGTCATCAGGCTAGCAGCTGGTAGAGAAAATGGAAACAGATAGTTAAGGGAGCCCTACCTTGAAAAAGAAACGACAGCCAGAAACTTATCAAATGGTGATGGCAATTGCCACAGAACACTTGATTAACATGGAGATGAAAATTTGGTCAGCACCATTATGATTTCCTGAATCTCTCAGAATGTGTGCGGCAATGTAATAATAGTATTTCTTTGTGCAATGTAATCTTGTTAAATTGATATAGTTTTATGCAAAACAGCATGAATTTGAGGTAGCTATTTCTCTCTAGTTGACTTAAATGTCTTATTGCTCTTAAATAAAATATCAGATAATATATACTTAAGGTCCTTTTTTTTTCATAGCTCTCTTAATATAGAATTAACAAGGTGTTACTCAATAATTTAGAGTTTTCTGGTAAAGTGCCCATAAAGCTTTCACAAAAATAATGGGGACTATGTCCATTTTTCTCACCTGACGTGGTAAAATTCAAATTCTGGAAGTCTGAGTAATCTTTTCAGGCAGCAGAGACAGTCTTCTGTATTGTGGATTTAACCACTTCAGATAGAGCTGAGACCTGAACTTGGCCACTACCAATTTGGGCCTGAGTGGAGATCATTGCAGAAGGACAGCAGTCCAACCAGAAGTGCACATTGAAAGTGTATGACATCAAATACAACTGATTTGGAAAAGTTCATTGCTTCAGAGGGGAACAGTATGAGATGTCCTGAAAGTCAGAAGAAAGGCAGCTGCAGCGAACACAGACTGGAGCTGCAAAGAGGGAGATTGTACAGCGGCATGTTACGTCTGTGGTTTTGGAGTTAGGGCTGCAGTCGTTTCTGCTGCCTGCCACTTTCAAACTGTGGGACTTTATGAAGGTGTTTCTGAGTGTTGGCTGCTTCCTTTCTTTGTACGATAGAACGCTAATCTAAAATTTATGCCAGGGAGCTGAAGTGAATGCAACAGAAAAACAAATACAAAGATAGTTGTGAGGGAATGGATATGTTAATTAACTTGATTTAGTTTTTCTGCAATATATACATATATCAAAAATTATGTTGCATTCCATAAATCTATACAATTTTATGTCAATTAAAAAAAACAAAGAACAAAGACACTAGTACTTTATCTCATAAGATTTTTTTGAGTATTAAGTGAGCAAAATTATGTGAAAGTACTCTATAAACTCTAAGGCAGGGGTGTCCAATCTTTTGACTTCTCTGGTCACATTGGAAGAATTGTCTTGGGCCACACATAAAATACACTAACTGTAGCTGATGAGCTAAAAAAATAAAAAAATGCAGAGAGTTGCATAATGTTTTAAGAAAGTTTATAAATTTGTGTTGGGCCACATTTAGAGCTGTCCTAGGTCGCATGGGGCCTGTGGGTAAGCTTGCTCTAAGGCATTGTACAAATAATACTCACTGTTTTACACATGCCATATAAAATGGAAAGAAAAAGTACATCTTTTTCAAATTATAAAAGAAATAAAAGTTATAGAAATTAAAAAATTATATGTGTTATGCTAAATTTGGCCTAAGGATATCTCAGTACCTACATACTATACATAAATGAACTGCAACTTAACTTACTGTGTAAACAGACTGAAAGCCTAACCTAAAAATTCTTTTTTTTTTTTTTTGAGATGGAGTCTCACTCTGTCACCCAGGCTGGAGTGCAATGGCGCAATTCCGGTTCACTGTGACCTCCACCTCCTGGTCTCAAGCTATTCTTCTGCCTCAGCCTCCAGAGAATAGCTGGGATCAAAGGTGCCCACCATTATGCCCAGTTAATTTTTGTATTTTTAGTAGAGATGGGGTTTCATCATGTTGGCCACACTGGTCTCAAACTCCTGATCTCAGGTGATCCTGCCGTGTCAGCCTCCCAAAGTGTTAGGATTACAGGCGCTGGGCCCTAAAATTGTATTCTGTAACACATAGCTTGGTGTCAGTCAATTGCAGTAGCTGAGCTTCAGCTAATCACAGGCTGGGAACTGATCAGATCATGTCAAAATAAGGCAATCGCTAAACTGTGACCAGACATGCTTTCTCTGTTCTTCACTTCCATTTTCTGTCTATAAAATCACTGCCAGCCCACTTTGTCACCAGGAATTCTCTGAACCTCTGAACCAGAGTTCTGAGGCCACCCCAATTTGTGTCTTTTTCTTAGGTCAAATAAGCTGTTAAATTTAAGGTGCTGAAAGTTTTGTTTTTAATATGTATATTGAAAGAAAATTAAATGTTACAATTAATCTTACTATTTAAAATACTAAAGGATAATGTTGAAAAAAAATTTTCTCTAGATATTCGTATGTGTGTCTGTATTTCAGATAAGATCATATGGTATATTCCAGACAGTATTAAAACATTTTTTTCCCATTTCACTTAGCATTTTCCCACATCTTGAATATTAGATTGCTAAATGAGGAAAAGGAAGTATTATTGATTTACTCCCAATAAAATGAATCACTGGCAACTTTTATAAGAAAATATTTTTAAAATCGTTTGTTGGCAAGTACATACTCCTAGCTGCTGGGATTTTTGCTACCTCAGCCAAGGCCTGTGAACAAAGTGTTGAAAATATATATTCAAAGCAAAAGCCAATATAGTAATTTAAAAAATGTGTAGAGAGAAATAAAACAAAACTCTTTACTACATAGCAAAGATTATAGAAAAAATGATTTGATATGTCTTATCACTCATTGAGGTTTAGAATATTTGCTTATTGTAAAATAAATAAATAAATTTAAACAAATTCTTATTTAAAAAGTTCCAGGTGTGGTGGCTCACACCTGTAATCCTAGTATTTTGGGAGGCCGAGGCAGGTGGATCACTTGAGGTCAAGGATTCACGACCAGCCTAGCCAACATGGTGAAACCCTGTTATCTACTAAAAATACAAAAAAGTTAGTTGGGTATGGTGGCAGGCACTTGTAATCCCAGCTACCTGGGAGGCTGAGATAGGACAATAGTTAGAACCAGGAAGGCAGAGGTTGCAGTGAGCCAAGATTCTGCCACTGCAGTCCAGCCTCGGTGACAGAGTGAGAGTCTCTTTCAAAAAAAAAAAAAAGAAAAAAAAAAGAAAATTATATTACTCAATAAGTAGTTGAAGAATGTTGACACTAAACTTTTCCAGCACTTTAGAGACTAGCCTTGCTATGAGATGCATCGCCAGCCTCTGGTAGAATAACTGTAGATTATCTCCTGAAATATATATCTAGCATGAAGCTGGAAAAAATACAATCCAAACTACTTGGGAAGCCCTTGTTATTTTGGAGTCTGCTCCAAATAAAGAATTTCCTTATAAATGAGTGTTCGACCTAACCTGGAATGTCCCTATCACCTTAGGGTTGCAAAATTACTGTCCTTTATACTTCTCACGTCATTGGCACTAGAGTACATTCCACACCCCAAGTGTGTCCATGATTCTTGGCTAACAGATTGTACACATATTAATTATGCTCTGGTTATCCATTGTTATAGAACAAGCAGTTCCAAAGCTTAGTGGGTTAATAGAACAACAGTCATTTATTTTTCTTTCAAATTTAAATTGTGCTCATTATGTGTGTTGCAGCCTCATTTCGTGAGACCTTAGGTTCATTGTCCATGGCTGGAGACCAGAGGAACTGATTACTGGACAGGCATCTCTCTCTTTCTCTTTTCTCTCTCTCTCTCTTCTCTCTCTCTGTGTGTAACTGTTGTGTCTTTCCATGTCGTGTCTTTAGCATGATGGCAAAGGGTTAGACTTCTTACATGGTAGCTCACAAGTCAAAAGAGAGTATTCCTAGAGGCCTGGGTGGAAGCTGCAAGGCTTCCTTTGACGTAATTTCAGAAGGCCTGGAATTGCCTTTTATTGGTTAGGCAAGTCACCAAGGCAGCCCAGATTCAAAGGGAAAGTAGGAAGTCTTTGTCTCTCTCTATGGTACAGCTGACAAAGTAGATGAGGCCATCTTTTGTCTACCACAAATTCTCATATTTAAAAAAAAGAGATTTTCTTACCCCATGTTCTCACTCATAAGTGGGAGCTAAACAGTTGGTGCTCATGTATATGAAGATGGAGATAATTGACACTGGAGACTCCAAAAAGTGGGAGGGTTGAGAAATTGCGTGTTAGATACAATGTTCAATATTTGGGTGATGGGAATTCAATCTATGCCATGATGCAATATACCCATGTAACATAGAAGCACATGTACTCCCTGAGTCTATAGTAAAAATAATGTGATAAATTTAGTTAATCAATCAACAAAATGCTTTTCTTTGAAGGAACTGTTTGAAGAATGACTGAAGAGGATTGTGAGACTGAATGCGAAGATTCATTCTAATTTGCTGATTTATTTTTTTACAAAAAAATACAGAAAATATGGTGCACAGTAGCATTTTTTTTCCAGCTTGACTTTTGAATGGTTTGATTCTAATAGAGCTAACTCTCAGGAGCTACAAATACTGGTGTCTGTGTCCCATTGCTTTATGCATTCAAAGAATTTATCCCCCTATTGTATAGTATTTTTAGTTAAAAAAAATCAAGTTAACATAATTTATACGAATGTTAGAATTACTAGATGTTTTAGTTTTTAAGAGATCAATGCCTTTTACTTTTTTTCTTTCTGGTAGGCCATAACAAATAGTGTGCTATAGGCTTAAACTGAAAAAAAAAAATGTTATTGATTTAATATTATCAGGTGAAATTTGCACAGGAAATTATTTGACATGTGTTTAAATTACCATTGAATATCAGTGATATTGTGGCAGGTGATGAGTGAAAGAAACTGAATGAAAGGATGACAAATTTAATGAAAGCCAGAAATTGAGAAATGTGTTGCTCACAGGCTACAGAACAAGCAATGGAGAAATAAAAAATTAGGACAGATATGAATGATCCTCAGTAATTGCTCCATGGTTTAGAGAAGCAATACTTGAACTGAAAGAGGCAGACACGATTTACCATTTTACATGATGGTGATTTCACCATTTTGAGATATAACTTCCTTCTACTCCCTCAACACCCCCAGCCTGGCTTACAGGGGTAAGAGTATTGAAGAGATTTGTTTTATTAGTTAGGACTAGGTCATAAAATAGAAAAATACCCTCATTTACTATTTTGGACAGCCATGATAATTCCCTTTATTCTTGTCTTTCTGAAGATTGTCTACAACCCATATTGGCCAAAGGACTCCAGATCCTCTATTAATGATGCCTTCCTAGTCTGTCCTTTTCTGATACCTGACATAATTCAGAGCACTTTTACTTCTTTGTTTCTCAGAAGATAATTATTTAAAGTTTTGGAACTACAGTAAAAAAGAAAAATAAAAACCAGGTTGTGAAATACTACCTGTAGGAGAGCTACAACTTATGTGGCACTCACTATAACATATGCACTTTTCTAAGCACTTTTAATAATACCTTTTATCCTTACAACAATCTTATCAAGTATTAATTATGTCCATGTTACAAATGATAATGGGGAACACTATATGATTAAGTTAATTACTCCAGACATTATTTAAATAGCAAGTGGTAAAGCTGGGATTCAAACCTAGGCAGCTGAATCCTGAGTTGTTACACTGCCTCTTAAAAGGCTCTGGAGCACATTGCTACAGAAAATTCTAAGTGCCCACAAAGAAGAAATTCTATTTACCCAAGTTCAAAGTTCATAATAAAAATTGTGGCTCTTCAGAGATTTTTCAAATCTCAAGCAATCTTCACCTTGAGGTTTGTCCATTGTAGTGAGATGGAGAAGTCTGGGAGGTTGGAAAATCTAGAGCTTTCTTTAACTTTTGCTGTTGGAGATGTGCTGAGAGACAGTCTCAGTTCGAACAGCTGCTCCAGCAAGAGGAATATGGTTTCTGGATAGTCTGTGTGCTGACTCTGAGCAAATGTAGGTGCATGACATGATCAGCATTTGGAAGCATTTGTAAGGTCCTGGGCATGACAACTCAGAAGCTAGTGACAGATATATGGAAACCACAGGGACAAGCAGTTGTTATTGGAGAAGTCAACTGTTGAGGGTGCAAGACATAGCTCAATTATGAAAACAGGTGATCAGGAATACAATTGTTACAGAGACAAGTAAATTTTATTTTGTATTATAAAATGTTAGACTAGAACCTTCTAAATCCTTCTTTTTGAAAGAAGAGAATAAGCCAGGCGTGGTGGCTCATGCCTGTAATCCCAACACTTTGGAAGGTCGAGGTGGGCAGACCATTTGGGGTCAGGAGTCTAAGACCAGCCTGGGCAACATAGTGAAGCCCTGTCTCTAACAAAAATACAAAAATTAGTGGGGTGTGGTGGCGCACACCTGTGGTCTCAGCTATTCAGAAGGCTGAGGTGGGAGGATTGCTTGGGCTGGGGAGTTGGATGTTGCAGTGAGCCCAGATTATGCTACTGCACTCCACCTGGGCAACAGAGTAAGCTCCCATCCCGAAAATAAGTAAATAAATAAATAAATAAAATAAATACAGGCCAAAACAGAAACAGATCAGTGCATCAGGAACAAAGGGTGTGATGGGACAGACGTGAAATCGAAAACAGTGAAGTCAGTTTATTGAGATAAGGTATTTAAAAGAGAGAACAAAATAAAATGCGTCATTTCATAAATTTTTAGTATGTACACGTTGTTGAAAATACAGAACACAGAATATAAGAAAGTGGAGAGTAATAGCCGACTTCAATATCCTTATTAATAAACTGTCGCTGCTTAATGTTAGATGTATTTTTTCTCATAATTTTTAAGTATGTATCTGTGTATATCTAAGTAAGAAACTGTTATATATCCAGGATTGTATCTGCTGAACATTATATTGTAAACATTATTCCATTAATCATTATATTGTGAAAAACATTATTTGATAACATGTTTTAATCATTGCATAATATTCCACTACATGGAATTGATTATTTTCATCATTTCAATATTTAAATTATCTTCCAATTTATTACTATTATTAAGAACACAGAAATGAATATTCTTGTATATAAATAGTTATGCACATCTTTGGGTTTTTTTTTTTTTCTTTTTTTTTTTTTTGAGACAGAGTCTCCCTCTGTAGCCAGAGTAGAGTGCAGTGGCATAATCTCTGCTCATTGCAACTTCTGCCTCCTGGTTTCAAGCGATTCTCCTGCCTCAGCCTCCCAAGTAGCTGGGACTACAGGCACACGCCACCAGGCAGAGCTATTTTTTGTATTTTTAGTAGAGACGGGTTTCATATGTTGGCCAGGATGGTCTCGATCTCCTGACCTTGCGATCTGCCCGCCTTGGTCTCCCAAAGTGCTGGAACTACAGGCGTGAGCCACTGTGCCCAGCCATCTTTGGGTTTTTAAAGCACTAATTTTATAGATAAACTAGTCAGGTGAATAATTTTAACTTTTTTTTTTTTTTTTTTTCCCGAAACGGAGTTTCGCTCTTGTTGCCCAGTCTGGAGTGCAATGGCCTGATCTCGGCTCACCGCAACCTCTGCCTCCCAGGTTCAAGCGATTCTCCTGCCTCAGCCTCCTGAGTAACTAGGATTACAAGCATGCACCACCACGCCCGGCTAATTTTTTGTATTTTTAGTAGAGATGGGGTTTCATCATGTTGGTCAGGCTGGTCTTGAACTCCTGACCTTGTGATCCGCCCGCCTCAGCCTCCCAGTGTGCTAGGATTACCAGCGTAAGCCACTGCGCCCGGCCTTATTTTAACTTCTTAAACCTTTTTACCAAATTTTGCCAATTGTTTTCCAGAAAGGTCGTACTTATTTCCCCCTCACCACATGCTTGAAATATTATCTTTTATAATTTATTTAATTACTGCCGTTTTTATGGCTGAGAAAGGAATTGCATCATTCTTTTATTTAATAAAGAGAATATCCAATACATAGAAGGATTATTATATAAGTATTGTATGCCCATATTTGAACTAGATTCCTAGGAATCTGACAGTGTCTCGTATTTATTTTTTAAGAGCAACTAGCAAGGTTAACAGATTTTCATGTGTATGTTGGTATATTTGTATTTCTTCTTTTATAAACTTTACATTTATGTTTTTTGATCATTTGCATTGAGATGTTAGTCTCTTTTCAATTGATTTCTAAGGCCAAATCAAATATTTATTCAAGTATAAGAATATTCTGAGAGCTTTAAAAAATTATACAAGTGTTGGTTCTGATTTGAATTGATTCACTAATTATTTCAATTCATCCATCCACTTAACCATTCATCAGGCTTCTATTACATGTTCAAACCCAAACGTTCTTATAGGCACTGGGAGATATAACAGTAAGACACTGTTTCTAGTTAATCACAGACCTGTAGCAGAGAAAATAATGAGACAAGCAATTGTAGACAGGATCATTTTGCCATTAAACAGATGCAGGTTTTTTTCTACTTGGCATTCATTCACTTGCCTTTCCTAGAGGGGGAATGCTTTCCCTTTTTTCTTCTGTGGCAAGCCGTGCTGTCCTCCCAGCATGAATGCATGAGGAGCAGAGTATTCTCTTTCTTTTCACTCCAACCAAGAGTTGGATATTTGATGTTGATAAGATGCTTTTATCTAGGACTTTAAATCTTAAGCAAATGATGCAAACCTTAATGGCTGTGCTACTAGCAGTATATAGTAATGATGGCACCGGTGTCCTTTAATGGCAGAGTACTCAACTTTAGTGGCTGTGTCCTCTCAAGGCAGTGGAAGTGTCCTGATCAAGGTATGCTTATTGAAGTATTAGGATTATACTTTCTAAGATCATGTAGCTGTCTTTGTTTTTGTTGATTTTCCAGACCAGTACTTACTTAGGCTTGAGAACCACTTAGATTCTCCCAGAAATTTCTCCTAGAAATTTTCTTTTCTTTCTCTTAAATTTTTCTTTTCTTTCTCTTAAAGTTGATTTCTCCTGTAGCCAAAGGCATAATAACTGAATCAAGAAGTTCAGGGCAAAAATACAAAAAAAAAAAAAGCCACACAACCACACAACTTGGGCTCAGTTAGGCAATGAACAATTTAAGTTGGTTTAATTTTTAATTTTTATAGAATATCGGTTTTTGCTCGCTTGGTTTATTTTGCTTTTTTATGTTTTTTATTTTTTGAGATAGAGTCTTGCTCTCGTCGCCCAGGCTGGAGTGCAGTGGCACAAACTCAGCTCATTGTAACCTCCGCCTCCTGGGTTCAAGAGATTCTCTTGCCTCAGCCTCCCAAGTAGCTGGGATTACAGGTGCCTGCCACCACGGCAAGCTAATTTTTGTACTTTTAGTAGAGACGGGTTTCACCAAGTTAGCCAGGCTGGTCTTGAACTCCCAACCTCGTGATCTGCCTGCCTTGGCCTCCCAAAGTGCTGGGATTATAGGTATGAGCCGTTGTTTGGATTAAGGACCCTATTTTAAAATAATTACTAGTTCCAAACACATTTGAACATAATCAAATGATGTAAAATATCTCTATAGAATACTGAAGAAGAGTTCAGTTTGTGGCAAACCTTGTTCTTTTTACCTTAGCCATGTTTTATCTGCTAAAGTAAAAAAGCTGGGCATCCTGTCTTTAAAACTTGTGATTTTTCTCTTCTCTATATAACTTCTTCATGTACTGCTTGTGAACTCTTTCTTAAGTTAATATTTAAATCATGTTCGTATTATTCTTTTAGCTCATGTACAAAACTCTGGGAAAAACTATAATGTTATATAATTCTTTGTGTTATCACTGTGATAAGAATAAATTGTTAGATAAATTAATTAATGGGAATAAAAAGAGAGATAGAAGCCTTATAGTATTGACCAAAATAAGAGACCTCAGGCATCATTTTGCTTCATTAGATCAAAGCATTCAAAGACTATGTGATGTGGTAAGTCATGTATCTGGTGGATGACAGAGCCAGGGAGGTTTGTTATAGGACAAAGAGCTCTAATGAAAGAAGACCAATGAAGTTCATTGTTATCCATATAAAAGAAAAATGGTCAGAAAGTCGACATAATAGCAAATTTCTCTCCTGAAAGTTTTTAAACCAAATGCATTGTTTAAAATGTTATTAAATTGGTTATTGACATTTACCAAATTACAAAGAGCAAAACCATATTTACATTTTATTTCTTTTTTTATTTTGACGACTTTCTCATATAGACACAGAAGTAAATTATCCAAAGATTGTGAACCAATGAATATTTAAAAAGGCACCTATTCATTTGTAAGTTATCAGTAGAGCCATATTTAAATAAGAATAGAATATTTCTCTATGGTTGTCCATATATCTATTTAGAAATATATTTATTTGTTTTATTTTTGAATCTACATTTTGGTTACTTGGATACAAATTTATGATTTATGAAAAATCATTAAACTGTATATTATAGTTTGTTCAATTTTGTGTTTTACATTAATAAAACTTGAATTGAAATATTATACAAAACAAGGTTGTTTTATATTGTTTGACAGTTAGTAAAACAATGAGAATGTGAAATAAGCTTTTTAAATTTTTTTCTCTAGGAAAAAATTAAAATGTGAAACAAGTTTGTTTGGTTTTAGTACATTTCCATTGAGTGCAATATCTAACAGGATAGCATATAAGCCATAAGTGTTGAGTTCAATTAATTTTTCTGAACTAAACACACCCATATATGTCTAGATCAAGAGAGAAAATGTTTCCAGCACCTCACAACTTTGAATGGCTTCTTGCTTCCCTATCCATTATTATCTACTGTCTTGACTTCTAGCCTCAAAATTGCCTGGTTTTGAATAATATATGTATAATCATGAATATGTATCTATGTACTATTTTGTATCTGTTTCCTTTGTCAACATTATGTTGGTGATATTTATCCATCTTGTTGGTAGTCATAGTTGTTTCTTTCTGTTGCTGTATAGTATTCTTTTATATCACTATCCCTTATAGTATTGTCTTATACCACAATTTACTTACCTATTCTGCTGGTAGGTTATGTGGACTGTTTCCAAATGGTGCTGCTGAAACATTCTTAGACACACTGGTGAACACACACACACACAGGCACACACACACACACACACACACATAATAAATACTTGGGAATGGAATTGCTCAGTCATAAGATCCAAAACTATAAAAATGTTAAAATAACAAAATCCTCAGTTTTTAAAATATATTCCCCATATTTAGGAATGGGGAAGAATTATTAGGCAATTGCAAGATTCAAAATGATCTCCCCAGAGAACACGCTTCCTCAAGTGTGTAGCTTAAACCAGTTGGCAAATAGCTCCAACAGCTTATTTTAGCATCTTCACTTAGCCTTGCAGGGATATTTACATTTCTACCTGTGCAAGACTGTCTCTATTTAAATAGGCTCTGAAGTATCTTCTATGCTCCCGAGGCAAATTAAAAATGAAATCCAGGAAGAATTGACAGGCTGTTCCCTAGAACTCTGAACAACTGTAATTATGTTACAATACATTTAGATGGTTTAGCATGGAATAGCCTGCCTGCCTTTTGAGAACTGAAGCCCTGGTCGAGTTTCCGAAATGTGCTTCTCTTGATGTGCTTAGGGAAGCTTCGACATTACACGTTAATGCAGGAAACAACTGTAGGTTTTTGTACTACTTAATTCATTGTTGTGTTTGATTTGTGTTTTTCACGTTCAGTAATATAGACAGTTTCACGATGCTGAGTCCAAACCTGAGTCTCCAAGTGTTACCATTTAAATCATCACCACCATGAATGCCTTCATTTTTGCAGTCACTCGGCATACAGAGTTAGGTTCTGATTCATCAGCCACAAGCTGGGCAAAACCCATGCCCTAGAGAGGCACAGAGGTAAGGGAAGGGGAGCACCCAAGCAGGAGAGTAATTTACTCAGCTTCAACAACTCCAGCTAACAGGAACTTCTCAGGGTGCTGTGACAAGCTTCCGCATCAGTTGCTCCCAGCCTACTTGCAGGAAGTCCACCAGAGTGCCTGTTTCGTGTTAGTGTGTTAACAGCAGGAGCTGAAAAGTTCTCCAGACTGTCTTGTCCTGCTTTTTAAATATAAGAATCCTGTGTGACATATCCTGGAAGGAGAGGAATACAAATAAGATAGAAAGAAATGAGCAGAGCTGTCTCAGGTGGTAATGTATTTCCAAAGGTGTCTGTGGGGGAGTCGGTGGGGATGGCATAGTTACTGCCTAATTTGCTTGACTTTCTATAATCATTTCCATTTATCTGCAATCTAGTTAAAAGCTACTAGCTAGTTTATCCATTTCTACATGGGAATCCATTATAAAAAAGCACTTCTTTTTGCAAAGTAAGATCTATTCTTTCCTATTCCCCCAGAGTGAACTATCAAAGGATAAATTATTTTCTAGACAGGCGCTCCACACCACTGAACAGCTCAATCTCTGTTCTTTCATCTTCACAGCTCTCTCGCTCTGTGCAGTTCCTGTGCTTGTTCATTAGCTGTTTCCAGTCAGGGCTTCCCTTTTCTAGCAAGCTCCACAATCCCAGAGTTAGGGCCTCATTCTCGTCATGATTTGCTTTTCTGTTTGCACTGTAAACAATCAGTGGAAAAATAAGTAGAGACCTCATTTTTATTTGCAAACTAAACTGCATTTTGCAACTATTATTTTTGGAGGCTGGAGGAGAATTAATGATAGGCTTTAGCGGCCAATACATGAGAGTTATTTAATTTCACATTTATCAAAAGTCAACAAAGTAAGGCGTTTTGTTTCTCAGTCACACTGGCCACATTTCAAGCGCTCAATAATAACCCCATATATCTAGTGGCTCTCTTATTGGACAGTGCATCAGAAAGTGCTATTGGATGGTTCTGCTCTACTAGAGAGCCAAATCTCTGTGAACAGGGGCCTTTTCTTGGGCATCCTTGCTGCCTAGGATGCTAGGTAGTGGCTAATAGGGTAGGTACTTTGTAAAAAACATAACCCTACTTTAGCAAGGTTCATCTGATTTGTGAATGGTCAGGGGAATCTAATTGATGTCCTGTCAATGCTATATTTCAAGTCATGAGATTTTCTAGTTGAGAAACATTCCTCCTATAGAGGTCCTTGAAAATTACATATAATTGATTCACAAAACAGAAAGAGGAAGGAAATAAATAAATGTATGATCTTGTTACTGAGAAATTAGAGATTAAAAATGTACAGATACATGTTAATAATGAAATAATACTGCAGGAAAATAAACTAAGAAATGCTATCAGGAAATCCACGATTAATTGCTGGGGGAAGCACAACTGTTATACAAGAGGTCTAAAGAATAAAAGAGTGGGTGGATGTTTGCTCTTTGGAAGGCTTTACAGAGGAACCAAAGCCCTGTCCATCCTTTTGGAGAGGCTAGTGTCATTAACACCTCCGACTGTGGTGAGACCTATGACAGCAATCTGGCTGCAACATCAGTATCCCTTTTATCACTCAGCATAGTTTCAGAGATCTGTGGCCTAGTCAGGGGCCATTTCCTGCTTCCTATGTCATTCCCAGAATTGAATGTTCTGTCAGAAAGGACCCTCTTCCTTGAGGAAGAAATTCCATCTTCTTGAAAAGATGATGATAGCTCTACACTCCTGTTGGTATCCGTGAACCAGTCTTCACTAGCTTTTGCAGTGAGTTCTCTGATCATCTCTACCCCAGGAGCCCAGACATCCCAAGGGTCCCATTCTGCAGACCTCCTGGAGTCTGCCCATTCACACATACGATTTAATTACCTCTGGCAAAGGAAGGAGAGAGGATTAAGGGCCGATTAAAGAGCTTATAGAAAATAGATGAGATTAGAAGAATAATCCTCTGGAAACCCAAGGCTGCATGAGACAGGTCCTTCGGGACAGGCTGTGCTCTGACAGTCCTTGCTGCTCCTGTGTCACTTACAGGAAGGAGGCATAATGGAAAGTTGGGTCCAGAAGAGATGCTTTACATGGAGGGCGCAACAAGGGATAGAGAAAAATATCCAATATAAAAAATATATCTTTTTCCAAAAGATAAAACTGAAGCGATTGCTCACCACCATTTTATGAAAAGCAAAGAAGGAAGTGTTTATAAAACATGATGCACACCACACTTTTTTTTCTGGGTGATATTTTATTAATTAGCATTTATTTACCAATACAGTAAGCAACTACTCTGATAGGCATCTGATTCAAATTTTAATTTTAGAGTTGGCAGAAACTACATAAAGAGACGGTGTGGTCTCATCCTCATCTTTAACGTTTCTGTAAATAGAGAGCAGATGTGGTGGCTTACATCAGTAACCCCAGCATATTAAGGAGGTTGAGGCAGGAGGATTCCTTGCACCCATGAGTTCAAAGCTGTAGTGAGCTATGATCTCACCATTGCATTCCCGCCTGGGAGATAGAGCAAGACCCTGCCTCAACAAAAAAAAAATTTTTTTAATAAATATTTGAGATGTCTCTATGGGGATGTGAGCATGCTAATTCCTACAAAAGAGAGAAGCTTGCCACCTAAGAAATTTCTCTCTTTCCTTGACTTCATCATAACCCCAAAAGCATTAGGTGCCCAGAAACTTTCCTCATCACCTTGAGTTGTCAAAAGTACAAAGGAGCAGAGGGCAAAGGAAGGCAGAACTCCAATCAGCTTTGTGAGGTCGCTGGAAGCCTAGTTTTTCCTTCAAAATATCACTGTTTAAACCCAATCAGCTTCTATTACACAGGACAGGAGCTTGATGGGCTCGTAACCTTATAAACAGTTCTCTGGAGAGATGTGGCGAGGTTATTTGAATATAATTCATCCAGGCAACAAATGGGCTCATCACTCAGCTCACGAATTTTCTGTGGACCAGGCTGCCAAAACAGGAAGAATGTTCCCCCTCTGTAGAAATCTTCCTCTAAATGTTGTTAATTTTATGGAAAATCCAGAGCCCTCTGAGAGTAAAATAATAATAAAGATAGTAAATATTTATAGGATTTTCTGAGGACCAGGCATTTTTCATAATTCTGTATCTTCCAACAAATTTTCTAGTTAGAAGGAGTTATTCCCATTGTATATATGAAAGAAATTGAAATTCTTGGGCATAAGTATAATACACATTCCAAGTTGTCTGATAAATTTAAAAAGCTGCGTTCAAAGTTAGGTCTTTTCTGTTTGAAAGAGAAGGTTCCTTCTAGTAAATTATATGGTTAGCTCATCTACTATGAAAGCAAAATTGTATTAGGTTGGTGCAAATGTAATTGCCAATTTTGCTATTAAAGGTAATGGCACCAGGTGCGGTGGCTCATGCTTGTAATCCCAGCACTTTGGGAGGCAGAAGTGGGTGGACCACCTGAGTTCAGGAGTTCAAGACCAGCCTGGCCAACATGGTGAAACCCTGTCTCTTCTAAATATACAAAAAATTAACCAGGTGTGGTGGCAGGCCCCTGTAATCCCAGCTACTCGAGAGGCTGAGGCAGGAGAATTGCTTGAAACTTGGAGGCAGAGGTTGCAGTGAGCGGAGATCTTGCTACTGCACTCCAGCCTGGGTGACAGAGCTAGACTCTATCTCAAAAAAAAGCAATGGCAACACCACAATTGCACCAATCTAATAAAATGATATGAAGTCCATGAAAAAAAACTTTTTTACTGGTTATGATTGGATGAAGTTGATTTAATGGTTTGATTTACTTTGAACATGAGTTAGTTAATCCTCTACTAGTAGTTACTTGTCACAATGTGTCTTACGGAGAAAGTCTTTTAATTTCTGACCTCAAAGAAACAGCAAATTTCTCTCCTCCACAAGTTTTAACTTAGGATTCTTCAACTATTGTAACATCTTGAAAGCTTGACATAGGAAGAAGTGGGAAAAGGATGTAACTGCCAGTTTATAGAGAAATATAAGACAGTGCTTAGGAGCAACAGCAAAATCAAAAGCCAGGCATGAAGTCCAGTTGTATCTACCTGAGAGGTAGTGGAGAAAGATAATTCAGTATTAGGAAACACTGAGGGCTTTCTTGTAAAAATCCTAGGAATGACTGTAATACAGCTCTCAGATTTCCCTAAATAATTCTTCTTTGATGCTTGGATATAGACAAGGTGAGAGCGTGTAGTGAAGTGAGTCTACCTTAGGATTTAAATTGGTACAGAAGAATCTAGAAGGCTAGTAAGCCTAGTCACAGGAGAGGAAATTTCCTTTTTAGTTGAACACTGACATTACCAAAGGCATTTCCTGAGTATAGAGTTAAGAGATAAAATTAGTGTAAGGAATATAATTATAAGGAGTAGTAATGAACATTATAATTATTATTTTTCAGAATTTTGACAGCACTAATTTATTGTAAGCAAGCATCTTATGGTTTAGAATTCTGAAGCCAGTTTATACCTTCCTGATTAATTAAAGTAAAAGGTTATTTATCAAGCACTTTGAATACATTTCTCACTTTGTCCTCTCTGTTTTCTACTCTAAGATTTCCACTAAAGCCATGTTGATTATCAGCTATTATCAGTAGGGTGTACAAGATAGCATCTGTTCTGATTGGCCTGGTATTAGTAATGATTTTCCGGTACTAGGTTATAGAGTTCGACAAATATTTGCAGCTGTCTTCCCTGTTGAGTGGGATATTAACTGTCCAACAAAAGTACTCCTTAAATCACTTTTTAAATCTCAGAATTTGTGTATCTTTTACTCCTAACTTGGTAATCTGAAAGAATACTTTGTCATGATCTTTCTGTATACTATGTTTAATTTACATATTTAAATATATGTGGTCTGTAAACATTCTGCTCTATTGTCCTTTTATTTATTTTATTGTTATGACCATCATTTCTGTAATTTAATTTCTAATATCTTTGATCACTATACTTTCATTGTATTTTCATTCTTTCTTTCTCCTCTTCTCTTCGCCTTCCTCCCTGCCTCCCTCTCTTTCTCTCTCTCATTTTCCTACCCATTACATCATCTCATATTTAAAAATTAAAACTGTGTTTAGTTTCTATTTATTTTAGGTTTGTGGTCATTCTGTTTTCTCACCAACTAATTTTTGTGTCTTGGTTCCTAAGAGTCATTTTCATAATATTTTTTTTTCTCTCAACCTTCTTGCAAGTGAGGTTTTGTAATTTGGCCACTTTTTGTAGCTACAGAGTATTTCCTAAGCTTTGGAGAAAGCCATTGTTTTTCTTGCAGTTAATAAGGATTCCAATCATGTGGCCTTGGCCTGTGGCATAGTGGAGGGCATAGTAAGGGAATTTGTGGCCAGGCAGGCTGTCCTCCCAGAACGTGAGAAACTGTAATACATTGCCTTTAGAAGCCACATAGGTAAAGCAAATTTCTGCAGCTGAGGGAGTTTTAAAACAATATAGGTGTTGCCTACTATGGGAAACTGGACAGTGTACCATGTTTACATTACTTTGATATATTTTTTAATTTAAACACTTTTTTTTTGCCAAATAAAACAAATCTTCTGTTTTCTTAAGGACCAATCCCCCCTTAACTTCAGACAATGAATTCTATTTTGTGTTATACATGGAGCTTGTCTTCTGGGTGTAGGAATTTCTTGTCCCTTTTGGCAAAAACAATTTATGTAGGACACTGCCCTACTTCTATAGCACCAGTTCCTTCTTTGAATGTCTCTAGTGTCAGAATTCCTAATTATTTTGTGAGAAGTAAACTTGACTTGCAATTTTACCCTGAGGGCAAATACTGGTGCCTGCTGATATGAAAATGCATACTTGACAGAATTTTTCTACAGTAGTTATTAATTATTGCCAAGATATGGCAAATTGCATTATTACTTAGCACACATTCACTTCTGTTTTACCTCTATCTGTGGGAGGGTTATACTTCCTGCCCCACTAATGCTGGGGTTGGCCATATGTCTTACCTTAACCACTGCAGGATCATATACACCATTTACACAAAGGCCTTTTAAATGTATCTGCGTCATTTGCTTATCCTCATTTACTCCTGCCTTCAAGCATCAGAACGTGCTCCGAGGTAACTATGGCTTCTGTAGTCTGAATCATGAAAAATAGAACTATATAATGGACATAGAACAGAACCACTGCAGATCTGTAAGCATGACATACATGTTTGACATGCTGAATCACTGAAATCTAAGGACTGTTTGTTACTATAGTCGTTAACTAGTACAGAATTTGATACCAGAAACAGAGTAATGTCATTAAAGAAATAAAACAAAAGAAATCCCTAAAAACATAAACTAAAATATATACTATTGCCTTTAGGGAAGGACAGTGAATTGCAAGAAACTGTTACAGAAAGCTGGAAAAGGACAATCCATGTGACTACAAGGCCAAAACCGTTGAGTAAACTGTGTCCTGCAATATCTTGGAGGCAGTCAAAATATCTGATAAATTCCTGCCCTTGGTTGATGCAGGAGAAAGAATGTTGCTAGCTGAGTTAATAGTTATTGGTTGTGTTTGAGAATGTTATTTAAGAAAAAGAGATTAGTTCGAGGAAAAACAAACAAAAAAAAAATCAGGAATGAAAGAAAAAAGAAATAACCCATAAATACTGGCAACTTCAGGATTGAAGGATGCATCTATGTCTCCTTGACAAATACTCAAAGATCAAATGCGAGCAGCTTTGAGTAAGGACACCCTAGTGATATGGAGTTCAAGACTGGAACTCAGAGCAAAGGCACTGAGGCCCTAATGAGGGCACAACCATGACACCCTTTTACAATCCACCAATTGGATTAACCTGACCCCAGATTAATTTTTAACTGGTCAGAATGACCCTTATAATAGACATAACAGGAAAGGACATTTTCTGCTGAAGTCCAAGAAGCTCAGAATTACGAATTCAGAGTTATATCTTGCAACGAATTGTGGATGGAGACATTGGCATATGAAGCTGATGGAATAAAATAGATAAAAATAGATCAAACAAAAACAAAAACACTATGTTTTTGACAAGTGCATTTCTAAGCTGGACTAAAATGTACTGTACTCTGAGTTGTAAAATGACCCTTAGGCACCCCACATGTAAACAGGCAGAAAATGGTAAAAGTGCTTCTCAGCCACTCCAAAAGGAATATTTTCTTTGCCCTTTTCAGATGTGTCCAAAGAGAAAGTGAAGTGGGAAGAAAGTCTCTAAGGCAGAGTCAAAAGCCAGTGGGACAGGGTGGACTGTGGAGTTACTCCCAGGAAGTAAAACTTGTGCTGAATGAGCTCTCTACCGTCTCAGGGAGGGTGCCTTGCAGTTTGTCCAGCTGGGTTTCAGAATTGCTATGTCTTCCACCCTCACCCTTTCTGGATATGAGTGTTTGCTGTAGTTATCCTGTTTCCACTCCAACATTATATGCTGGATGTTTTGGGAGCACACAACTTGTCATTTTAGGTCAGAGGTCTCTGCATCAGGAGGACCTATATCTAGACCTGATAAAGCGACTATCCTGAGGTCCTGGATTTCAAGCAAGATACCCTATTGGAGGAAAGCTTCAGGGTTTCTTCACTGTAGAAAGGGTGAATGTAATTCATATTTTGAATTATGTGGATATTTATGACTAAAAAGAAGGACTGTGGTAGATTTTGTTATTCAAATAATTACACTGTTCTCCCTATATCCTCTGTGGACTAGAGATACATCCTGTCACACTGATTTGGGGCTTGATTATGCGACTTGCTTTGACAAATACATTGTATCCCAGTTCCAAGACTAAGAAGTGGAGACATCTCATGATTCCACTCACCATATGTGTTCCAGCCTTTGATGGTGAAAACAGAACACCCCAGGTAGGAGGTGCCTCTTTAGCCTGGATCCTGGGGTAAAAACATGTTTGGAGAGGATCTGAACCCAAACCACTTTTGAAGTGAAGCTTTTATAGCTGATTTTCAGACACAAGAGTAGCAAATTAATGTTCTTTGTTGCACGCCAACAAGATATTGAGTGTGTTGTAGTCATAACAAAAGCTAATTCCTACACCAGCCTACTTATGTGTAGCCCATTCTTTGATTTTGATTTCATTGAATTATTGTAACTTTCTGCCAAGAAGACTCACCTTATTTATGGTGGAGAATCTTCTATTCAATTGCATATGTAAGTTCAGAAATCACTGTCCAGTCTAGAGATAGTATTCTTTCATTTTTCCATGATCACCATAAGTTTATTCATATGTTTTTATTTATTCTGCCTTTCGAATGGAATTTTAAGAGAGCGAAAACTCACTTACACATTTAGTTGTTTACCTTGACTGGGGTCATCTCTTTAATCTCATTGTTGTTAGAAATGTGTATCCATAGGGAGACTTGCTAGATAAAGAGGACATCTCTTGTTTGTGTGAAGGTTTTCAGTCCTTGATACAATGATATTTCCAATGGGGGAGGGGTGGTGGTATATAAAATACCTGGGAGAATGCAGACATCTTATAGGCACTGCATGGGCCTACTCTACCTTTCTAATAACCCGTAATAGTCCACTGAAAACAAGCAAAGATTCTCTGATCTAGACACTGAGAATCCAAGTGATTTGGTACCACTGATGAAACTAAAAGATTCTAGACAAACCTAATGGCTATTATTCATCAATTAAGGCAGAGGGGTTCTTCTGTTTTTGTCGTGAGCTATTGAAACAATTTGAGATATAAAATAAAGATCCTTTGGAAATTGATTCTGAATAAATTGAGACAAAAATATAATGACAGGAAGTGTAGAGGCCAGAGAGGAGTTCTCAAGGGAGCCAAATGGCTTGGAAAGCAGAATTGCCTTTTAGCTTAAAACTCCATGCCATTAAGATTCCTATAAATACACTGCTATCTTCAGTAGCTGGTGCTACTGGGATCTTTTACTCCAAATTATAGATAGTCATATTATTCTGACAGTTTCTTTTCAAATCAGAAAACTGGCCACCAGAATTTTTCTGTAGAAAAAGTATATGTTATATTGTTTGTAGCTAGTAATATCACAAGCTAGAAATGGACTTTCTGCAATTCATCTACCATCTTCTTTGCAAATAGTTCTAGTGCTCCCCCATTGCCTTCTCCATACTCCTAGCCTAAAAGCGTTCTGTAAGCATGCTTTCAGCTTAGCATGTTGTGGGAAGCATTACTTAACCTCTCCCTAACTTACAGGTACATAGACACCTACATGATTTAAATTATCATATCATTTTTCCAGAAAACATCTGCTGGATGTTCTCTGATTATTATAAACCCTTTTGCCACGAAAACAAAAGTAGAAGCAAAAGTAAGCCAGATTATTCTAAATCTTTCAGCCTTCTAAAATATCATCTTTAAAATATCTAAATGAAAGGATACATATATGTGTGTATTTCTGTGATCATGGCACTGAAATCAGCTTCTTACAAACCCACTTCATCTTTATTATTTGATCCTAACCATGTATTTTTTCTGGTTTATCTTCATAGCACATCTTGGCTCTTACTGGGCACCACTTCTAGTTTTTCATTTTTCGTAAGCACCTCCAAGGCATGTGAGGTTCACAGGCCTAAAACCTACTAATCCTCCCTCCTCATGGGGCACAGAGAACTGACCATGATTATACCTTCACCTTGGTGCCAGCATGCTCCTATTTCCATCAGCTCCTCTCTCCCTAGAGAACCTTCTGTTCACTTCACCTGCTATCTCCCATGTCCCAAGCTCACAGTACTCTCTTAAAGCAACTTAGTTCTGTCTTTCTTTTGATGACTCAGCACTCCGAAGAGGTTTTTGACGTCTCATAAAGGGGTCTAAACTCCAAGAAGAGATATAAAATTTTGAATGATTGCTGTCTATTAATGGAGAGAGCAAAAGAAGAGCAGTCATTTAGTTTCTCAATTTTCTTTTCATCCTGAATCTTAGAGTAGGATTGGTAGCACTAGCTTCAATTGTGCTCCTACTTTCGGGGCAGTAACCATGGTAACCGTTCTCCAAGATAGTCCCAGAGGATCCTGCCTCTTGGTAGTGACCTATGTTTACAGCCCCTCCCACATTCTACCAGTTTTGATCTGTGTGACCCATAAAACATGGAAAGAGCAGTGGTATGTCACTTCTGAGGTTATAAAGAGCATTACTTCAGTTTTTGTTTTGGTTTCTCTCTCCGGTCTCTCATCGTTTGCTCTGGGGGAGCAAGCCTACAGAGAGGCCAATGTGGAGAGGAGCTGATGCCCTTTGCTAACAGCCATGTAGCCTTTTGCGTGAGCTTGGAAGTGAATTTACTCCCAGTCAAGTCTTCAGGGATCGCAGCCGTGACCAACAGCTTGGCTACAATGTCACAAGCAGTTCTGAACCAGAAGCAGGTAGCTAGGCCACTCCCAGTTCCCTGACCCTCAGAAGTCCTGTGAGATGATAAATGTTTGTTGTTTTAAGCTGGTCCATTTGGGACAATTTGTTACATTAACAGATAGCCAATATAAGAATAAAGCCATGAAGCTTCTCTGTGTTTACTTTCCCACCTATAAAATAATATGATATATTCTTACTCCTTAGAAATAGTTTCTAAATAAAATACAATGACATTAGGCATTGGAAGTACCTCACCATTTAGGAAGAAAAATATTGCTGAAATCCAAATTTTTATCATCACTTTCTCATTTACCATACAAATAAAATATTTAGTAAAATATTTAGTAAAGACTCTAAGTTTAACATTTTATTTGGGATACAAGAATTGTGATTTGGGGCATACACACAGACTTGGTGGTCTTTAGTATGTCTGGAGAATAAAGAGGGGCTGGGCATGGTGGCTCACACCTGTAATCCCTGCACTTTGGGAGGCCGAGGCAGTTGGATCACCTGAGATCAGGAGTTCAAGACCAGTCTGACTAACATGGTGAAACCCCATCTCTACTAAAAAAAAAAATTACAAATATTAGCTGGGCAGGGTGGTGAGTGCCTGTAATCCCAGCTATTTGGGAGGCTGAGGCAGGAGAATCACTTGAACCCAGGAGGTGGAGGTTGCAGTGAGTCGAGATCACATCATTCCACTTAAGCCTGGGTGACAGAGCAAGACTCTGTCTCAAAAATAAATAAATAAATAGGAGTTTTGAGGTTTTATAAAAGGCTTAAATGTCATTTATTGATTTTTTAGAAAATTCATTGGCACTAGTAATGTTTTGGGGGAGCTGGAAAGCCCTTACTTGTGAGTGATGGTGGTGCGTAAAACTAGTCTTAGAGTTGAAGAAGCTTGTTTCAGTACCTATTAGATAAAACTGGTTTCAAGTTGTAACAGACAATTTCCACAGCCAGGCTTGAAGAGAATTATATTCTTAGAGCAATGTTACGTGCCTTGAGTATTTTTACCCCTGCCCTCTTGACTCTGTTCTAGTTGAGTATGACAAGATGCCCTAATTTGTGTGATAAACTTTCACAATTTTTTATATAAATAATTTATTAATGTTATTTTTGATAAATTTTGGGGAGGTAGGGAAGAAATATTGGATTTTTTTTTTTTTAGTCAGCCAACAAAAATAGTGGTCATTTATCAATGCAATTATACTTTATCAGAAGAACACAACACATTTTTTTTGTCCAAGATGTCTTTATAGTCAGAGTTCAATTTTTAGTCACTGCAAAGAAGTGCAGTATCACTAAGATATTTGCTTTGCTTATCATATTCCTTGACCTCCAGGCAAACATTAGTCCTTACAGGACACTTTAAGACTTATTGTCAAATGGTTAGTTTTTGTATTGATTAAATTAAATATCTATGGAATGTAAACAGACCCTCTTCAAAGTCAATTGGAAAGTGTCTGGTAGATAGACACTCAGCAATAAGACATTGAGTGATAATTTTTCACTAATCATGACCTGTCCATGACCTCAAAATTATGACCTCTCTGGACTTTGAAAATTATATGATGTATTTCAATATATTTGGTGATTTCTACAGTTCTAATTTATTTTCTGGCACCTGTCAGACAATCATTTTGCATGTGTCTCAATGAGGAAGATACATAACTGTCCTTCCTGTGGGTATCTTCTCTTTTTATGTCCTGTCAAATACATTCAGTATCATGAATGTATACCATTAAGATCTGTTCCTTTGTTCTTCTGCATATACAATGACTTTCATTTAAACTAAACTTAGAAATCTATGTAAAACTCAATGATCGTGTGTACTGTTATTCAAATATTATGATACAGTGATAATGATGTAAGTAGATACTTTCTACTCTTGTCTAAGTTTATAAATACAAGCAACAACAATTTTATCAAAATGTATACTTGTTATTGGTGGGTTATCAATGTGTTTACATAATTTTAAGAGATCCTGATCTTAAAAAAGTTAAAATTTGAATGAAGTATTTTATAAATTGAGGAAGTAACACACCAATGGCCTCTTCTGTAGGGAGTATTTTTATATGTTGCTTTATCTAAAGTTACCATTGGCCCTTTGATGTTTCAGATAGAGAGAGTGATGCTTACAACGATTAAATAATTTGCTTAGGTACCTAGAATGTAAGAGACCAAGTCAAAATTTAATTCCCATTTTTTTCTCCAAATATTGTGCTTGTCCTAACATACATGATATAGTTTGGATATTTGTCCCCTCCAACTTTTATGTTGAACTGTAATCCCCAGTGTCAGAGGTGGGGACTAGTAGGATGTGTCTGGGTCATGGGAATGGATTGCTCAGGAATGGCTTTCTGTATCTATTCTGAATGCAGAGCTGATAGTATTCATTGATGAGAGAGTTCAAATCATCAAGGATGATGCTAAATTTTTTGGCCCAGAAAACTAGAACAATCAATTGCCACTTACTGAAAGAGGAAAGACTGAGACCGAGGCTTTGGTGGAAAGTTCAGGATCTCTATTTTAGATGTAATCAATTTGACATGCCTAGTGTATATCAAGAAGAAGTTGCCTGGTAGGCAAGAGGAAAAACAAGTCTAAAGTTCAGGGAGGAGATAACAGGCCAAAAATATGAACTTGCATGCCAATAGCATGCATATGATAATTTAAGCCATGAATCTTGATGAAATCACCAGAACAGATTTGGTGATTTCATGAATGGCTTGGTGCCCTCCCTGCTATAAAGAGTTCTGATTGTTAAGGAGACTGGTACTTCCTTTTTCCTTCTCTCTCTCTCACTATTTGACACACCTGGTTCCCCTTTGCCTTTGCCATGATTGTAAGCTCCCTGAAGCAGATACTGGCACTATGCTCCTTGTACAAGAAGCAGATGCTGGCACTATGCTCCTTTTCAGTCAGTCAAGCTATGAGCCAAAATAAATCTCTTTTGTTAAATATTTCTTTATAGCAACACAAAATGGACTAACACAATACACTACCACTTTTCAAAGGATTTATTGATTTCACTGTAGTCTTTTGTCTGATCCTACTAAAACAGTATCGGTTTGAGAGAAAATTCGATCTATGTTTAATCTGGGAAATGGAAAAGGATCTAGTACTTGTGCTTGATAATCAGGCTGTTACTGAGCTCAGGTTACATGTGCAACCCTTTCCTCAATAAAACTTCACAACTTCTCATTTAAAAGCCATTTCATCCTTGGTTTCAGAAGGCAAAACAAAAAGAAATGAAACACAATGATTACCAGCAAGGAAATCTAAGATTCTTCTAGAAAATAATAAATTGTATCCATGATGAGTCAAAAAAGGCAAATGTCCAAAATGCTGGTTGTTGATGACAAATATCTTCTTTTACCATCTTAGAGATGGGCTACTGTCATGCCTAAAATGTCTGCATATGTTAATGAGGAAATGCTGGATATACATATATTTATTTTTGTATAGAAATCCACAAGTAATAAAAGAAGAATTTTAATTTTATTGCCTTTATTCCCAGGATCTCTCTCCAGTTACTTAAATAAAATGGTTTTTAATTAAGAAGACTCTGTACAGAGGGACTGTATAATTCAAATAATGACACAACTCCATAGAGACACCTTAGCAATTCAGGGTGGTATGTAGGCTGTAGTTATAGAAACCATTTTTCTAACCTTCCAGATGCAACAAAGGCCTTTTGTAATTTTGGTGTTCCATCTGAAATTTTATAATAATTTGTCTTTCTTTTAGATTAAAATCATGTATCTTTGCCTACATACAAAAGTTTATTATTGTATAATTCTCCTCAAATGACAAAAATGCCATCAAAACAAAATAATTTTATATCTAAATTATTTTAACAGTAAATTACCAATTATTAAAATGTAGATCAGACCATAACATGCTAGAATTTGCAGAAATCATCTTGACTAGCTTCTTTTCCATTTGAGAAATCTAAGACTCAGAAAGCTGAGTAATTTGTTACTTAACCATATATATATATATGTTAAGGCTGAACTTGATTTTTCTTGACACTCACTGTTCTGGTGATTTCATCAAGATTCATGCCTGCACCCAAGTTCATACTTCAGCCTGTTAACGCTTCCCTGAACTCTAGACTTGTTTGTCCTTTTGCCTATCTGGCAACTTCCTGGTATACACTAGGCATGTCAAATTGATTACATCTAAAATGGAGACCCTGACCTTTCCACCAAAGCCTCTGTCTCAGTCTTTCCTCTTTCAGTAAGTGGCAATTGATTCTTCTAGTTTCTTGGGGCAAAACACTAACATCATCCTTGATGACTTGAACTCTTTCATCAGTGAATATTATCAGCTCTACGTTTAGAATAGATACAGAAAGTTAGAGCCATACTTCTTACCATTTCCCCTTTCCTTTGTCCATATCAACACCATCTATCATATGCAGAATTTCAGTAGCCTCTAACACATCTCCCTATTTCTACCTATGTCTTTTGAAAGTCTATTTGTGACACAATAGCCTGAGTGAAGTGATTGTATTAAAGTCTAAGTCAGTGTATATTTCATCACTAATCAAAGCCCTCTAAGAGGCTTCTTTTCCCGCTCAGAGTAAAAGCAAAAGCCCTACACAGGCTACATGATGTGTACCTAGCCTTTCCCTCTATAGTCCTCCCCTCCTTCTCACACCACTCCCTTTGCTAACTTCCTCTACTAACTCCTGCTACTTACAGGAGTTTACTTACTGTTTACTCACTGTGCTCTGGTCTCCCTGGTTCCCTTGCAGTGAATTCTTTACGTGTGCCAGGCAGCTTCCCCTATCATGCACAATTGCTTCATCGTGGAGGTTGTTGTCTCAAATGTTCATATGCCTAACTCTCTTACTGTCTTCAAACGAATGCTTCAGTGTCACTTTGTCAAGGAGGCCATCTCTGACCACTCTCTTTAAAATTGCAACCCTAGCTCCAGCATTCCTTATCTCCCTTTTTAAATTAGAGTGCAAACTCCATGAAGGCAAAGATTGTGGGCTTGTTCAATAATTTATACATCATATAGAGGACACTACATTGCACATAGTCTGTGTTCAATGAGAAATTTAATGAATGAGTGACTGAATGAGTGAATGAATGAAGATGAATGAATGCTTTTGGTAATGTATAATAATCAATGAACACATTAAAACTTTAGGAAAATACCTGAGTAAAGAGCCCTCACTTTCCATATATATACGTATATATATACACACACACATATATACGTATATATATATATATATATTTATATATATATGTATATCTGTAGAATCATATTCTTAAAGAAAATGTTCTTTTTTGCACATGAATCATCATTGGTGACTTTTTGGCTATCTAAAGACTATGGTGCCATGTAGTAGTTTTTCCATTCCAAAAATGACAAAGTCACTGGGAGCTGATGTTACTCTGGATCATTTGAATTTGTACTTTCTATCTTTGAAGGAAAATGATCAGTAATTACCTTATTTGATGGTCATAGCTTAAAATAGTGTTGTAGATAGTGAGTGGAAGTGAAATGGTGAGTATCTGATTGACATTCTCAGTTACAAATTATAGGAAGCATAATTTGTATTTTTTAAGCCATATGTTTAGCTTTGTGGATATGAAGTGTGGAATGACAAACACTGATGACTGAGAAGGATGGAAGGGTGGGAGGAGGTGTGAGAGATGAGAAATAGGGTACAATGTACATTATTTCAATAATGGTTACACTAAAAGCCCAGACTTTACCACTGCACAATATATCCATGTAACAAAATTGCACTTGTGCCCCTTATATTTATACAAATCTTAAAAATTAAAAATAAATAAATATATGTAACTTTAATTAAGGATAATTGTAGAAATCTGCTCAACATTTACCTAAGACCACTCCAGTCCTAACCCCACTTAGCCCATTTATTTATTTGTCTTTGCTGCACTTACACAAGCAGTTACCTTATTTGTAAAACTTGGAATTTAAGTAACTACGAATAAGTTGTGAGGTCTTTTATGTAAACAGCATACTCTACATTTATCTGAACTTGCCATGGGACTGGTTACTCAGTATTCAATAAATAATAGCCAATTTGAATGAAAATCAACCAAAATAAAGAGTGTGAATATTTACTTAAGGCCACTATGTACATTCTTTATGTCTTTGAACACAATGTAAAAGGGTTCATTAATTTTATCAGTTTAGTGCAAGGATATATCAGTGCTGTTAATTTCTTAGCATGAACTCCTAGCAGGCAGGACTTTGTTGGACTTTTCTCTGAACAGTAGTGTGTGCAAAGGGATGCTTAATAAATGCCATTAGACAAGGATCGCTGGTGTTTAATATTTATTGAGCACCTATAGGGACCTTGAGACCTTGGTCCAGGATGAAAAGCTTAAAAAAGCCTGTACCTAATTAAGAAAAACATGGTCCCTGCTCCCAAGGAGCTTATCTGCTAAAGCACACAACACTGATGTGGGTGCACAAAGAAAATTAATTTTTTTAGCTAAGTGCAGAAAACAACCACCTTTATGAAATTGCAGGATTTATCTTGTTCTCCCTTAAACTTGTTTTCTTTGTGAGGGCCTCCTGTTAAATGTCTGGCAGAAAAAAAAAGAAAAAAAGCCAAGGTAGGGGATTCTGAGAACAGGACAAGAGGATGAGGCAATGAAGAAAATAGTATGGCAGTAGATGGTGTGCTGGTTGGCTGTATGGCTGGGGAGATAAAGCAGTTGGGGGAGAAATAGAATTTCTTTATGTGCTTGTTATGTTTTCTAGGTTTTTCAGTGATTATAATATTCCATCATCATCATGATCATTAATATTTAAGTTCATATTGCAAAGGAAACCAAATAGGTATGAATCAGATGTGATTTTTTTTTTTTTTTTTTTTAGGTGAGCTAAAAACACAGCAGTGACAGAGAGCAGGACTGGCATGGATCTAAAGCATGTAACAGTGTATTGTGAATGTGCCTGAATTTGGATGTTTGTCTCTCCAGACCTCATGTTGAAATATGATCCCTAATGTTTCAGGTGGGACATAATGAGGGATGCTTGGGTCACGGGGGCAGATCCCTTCATGAATTCCTTGGTGGTGTCCCCCAAGGTAATGAGTGAGTTCTCACTAGTGGTTCCCACAAGAGCTGGTTGTTACAAAGAACCTGGCCCTTCCCCCTCTCTCCTTTGCTTTCTCTTTCCATGGGATCTCCGCACACGCTGGCTTGCCTTTACTTTCCACCATGGGTGGAAGCAGCTTGAACCCCCCCACTAGAAGCAGATGCTGGCACCATACTTCTTGTACAGCCTGAAGATTTGTGATCCAAATAAGCATATTTTCTTTACAAATTACCTAGACTTGGGTATTCCTTTATAGCAACACAAAACAGACTAAGACAGTATTTTTTCCTAATTCATTCATTTTTAGACTACCAGAGATTAGAGAAAAGGAATAAACTGGGAAAGAATTATAAATTGTAGCTCTATTTTTACTTTTATTGAAAAAAATAACCTTTTTATTCATTTTCATTTCATATCTTTTATATAAGGTCAATCAGCATAAGAAAGTCTTAGTTATATGTGAAAGTAACATCCATTTGTATAATTAAAATGTTGGTTTTATGCAAAAAAATTTATTGAAGAAAGTATCATTTCCAATGTACACCAAGTTATCATTTGTGAAGTATTTTTTGTTTGATGTTTAACTATGTAATAATTTCATTCCAGGTTTTCCAGTTTAGAATGATAGTGTATTAGGGACATAGGATTAATAGTCAAAACCCAAAGGAAGTGAAGTTTGGGAGCAAGCCAAATAGATGTTAATCACTAAAGTCATAGAGAAACTAAGAGCAGAGAC
This sequence comes from Ateles fusciceps, assembly GCA_036589455.1. NCBI lineage: Eukaryota > Metazoa > Chordata > Mammalia > Primates > Atelidae > Ateles > Ateles fusciceps. Next base: position 770,700 of record JAZHEH010000424.1, on the reverse strand, counting down.
AACAATGATGGTTTCAAGCAAAGGAAAATATCACATTAGAGCTGTGAGAACCAGCCAAGAAGTCGAAAACCCATTACTTATTCTTGAAGCCAATAATTCCTAGAAAGTCTTGGACTAAAGCCATAAAAGGCTTTGCAATGCAACTAATACATAGTTACATGCACACACAAACACACACACACTCACACGCAAACATCATACATCACACACAGACTGAGTAAATCAAAGAACATCATATCTGAATAAAGTTAAGGAAAAACCACAGGTACAAGAAAATTAAACAAGATGACAAGATTCTTGTGTCACAAAAACTCTATGGAAAGATGAAAATCCTTTCACTATGTGCCTGGCTTCTTTGTTGCTGGTCCTATTGTTAATGATTTCCTACTTCTAATCATGTCATGTTGCAGTTAAATCTGACTCTATCTCAAGGTCTTTCTCAAAAGCCATCTAACAGGATTTCTTATCTGGTTCATTCAAACAGATGTGATCTTTTCATTCTCTGAACTCTCCTAACAATTTTTAGATAGTTCATTTGAAAGCTATTATATTGTGTTGTGTGTTGTTATTTTTGTATTTGCCTCATTCTTCTTAAGTAAAATAGATGCTACTTTTGGATGTGACTTACTCATCATTGCAGATCCTGAAAGGCTTAGCACAGGTACCTGCGCCTAGTGAAGAAAGAATAAGTAAACTTTAGTTGTGATGTTTGTAAGCGTGGAGGAAAAGGCCTTGCTTTAAACATATACTTGGAAGGTCATGTGTACCTACATCCTCTCATAACTGTGCCTAAGGTACCTACTGTACCTAAGACCCTTAACTGTTACTAAAAATTTAGTAGGATTACTGCTAATAAACTAGTAGGATGTTTTGGATGAATTATGTACAAGAAGACCAAAATAAACAATTCTGTATACATTTTGAGACTTGAGACAATATTTTGCTATAGAAATTTGTAACTTTGCTTTTTAGGAAATAATGTGTTCACATAATGAAGGTGGACATGCAATTCCATTTGAATTTCATGTACATCCTAGAATTTTTCTTCAAATTTACCTTTTATCCTGTGATAAACCAACATTTGAATCTGATGTGTTCAGTCTCATTTCAGGCAGTATTGCTGGCAGGACCTGAGTCATCTCAAACTATTTATTAAGATTTTAACTTGTGCTAATCACTGTGAAGTATACAGAAACAAACTGGACACAAATCTTATTCCTGCAAGCTTCCTCCTGTACTGGGGAAGCTCAAATCTACTTTAGAACAGGGTTAAGGACCATGACAGTTGCAGGAGGTGTGGGGGAAGAGGGTGGAGGAGTCATCTCCCTTGAGACCTGAAGGATGGGTAAAATTTTAATTAGAGGCCAAGGGAAAGAACAGTGCATTGAGGAAATTGCAAATGTCATAGGAAATGGACCATCATGTTTGTCTCCAAGACAGAAAGACACCTAAAAGTGTCCAGAAGGATGACTGCTTTCCAAAAGTGTATCCAGTGTCTTTTCTGTATGGAAAATAGATTGTTAGCCATTTCTTCATAGTCATTTCATTCTCCCGTCAAGTGGGGACACTTTAAGTGTTAACTAAACCCTTGACTTCAGAATAAGTGCAACTTGGAGGAAAAAAAAATAGATAGTGCAAGATAAATCCAGAAAGATGGGTGATCTTTCTATCTCTAATCTTCCTGGCTTTTTCAGCCTTGAGAAGTAAAGGTGCAGATATGGTTTTCTGGTCTGTGTCTTGGGGAAGGGGTGGGGTTGTGGAGAGAATTAAGCAGTAAGAAGCCATTCTGTGTTGCCCTGGGAGGTCCCTGCTCAGTACTTAGTAGCTCGTGGCTGGCACTAGAGATGGGGAAGTTGGGGAGTTAACCAGTGTGCACTAAAGCTTGCAGGAAAGGTTCTCTGGGGGAATTACACATTTTAGTGGAACAATGAAATTTCATCGACTAAGAAGAGCTAAACAAAACTTTTACCAAAGGTCCTGGAAAGCAGAAAAAGCACTAGGAGAACTGTGCGAGGAAATTATTTTATAAAGCACCACATACTCTAGTTTGCCCATGAGGCTTTCTCTCTCTGAACTGGTCTGCTCAAAGCCCATAGCAAGAACCTGCATGCAGCACCTGGTCTGAAGGACCTTACTCTCCCTGTTTGGTATCCCAGCCATTGTCATCCACTGTTGGGACTCTGGACTGGGTCCTCTGTTGTCACACCTACTCAAGGATAGAGCTGCCGGTGAATCTCCCCTGGTGAAATAGTCCCTTTCTCCTAGAGACAGGCCCTCTCTGTATTCTAATTTGAGAATTAGATAAAGTGGTGAACAATACCAGGACCATGAATTAATTGAAGAGATCTAGATGCTGTCCATAGGAACTTCTCTCTTTTCCCACAAAACAAAGTTGTTTGATGGGCATCTCTAATAGAGTGATATTCATGCTGGGTAATGGTAGTCATAACACTGATGATGGTGATGATAATGTTAATAATAAAAATAATCACAGGAATAATAGAAAACTCTTATAGCATTTCCTTTTTTTTTTTTAGAGACAGGGTCTCATTCTGTGGTCAAGGCCAGAGTGCAGTGGCATGATCATAGCTCACAGGAGCTTCAAACTTCTGGAATCCAGCCATCCTCCCATCTCACTGGAGTGGCTAGAACTACAGGTGCACAATACCATGCCTGGCTAGTTTTTAAACTATATTTTGTAGAGACAGGGTCTTCCTATGTTGCTCAGTCTGGCCTCAAACTCCTGGGCTCAAGTAATTCTCCAGCCTTGACCACCCGAAGTGTTGCGATTATAGGTGTGAGCCGCGCTGTGCCTGGCCAGGCATTATTTTAAGTGCATGAGGAAGAAATTATGTGTAAGCTAAAGCCTTCCAATGCTACCTATACATAGCTCCTATGGCAAAGACTGGTTGGATGCTCAAAAACTACTGTTTCTTCCTAGACACATAAAAAGATTACATCTTCCAGTCTTCCTATGATTAGGGATGAAATTTCTCCTCATGGAAGGTGGTGAAATAGTTTCACATCACTGCCTGGCTGGGCCTTCACATGTCACAGGTAATCCTTAACATTCTTCTCTCTTGGATGGTAGGATGCAGAAGATCTAGTGGAGGACTCCAAGGAAACCCTAATGCAGTCTTTCACAGCTGAGGTTCTGTGAGCAAGTCGAGACCCATCAAAAATTATTTCTGTATTTTTTCAGTCCTTCCCAGGATGGTACATAGTGGATGCATATGAGTTACTTTAATTCCTTATTTTCTCAGATGCCTTAGGTCAGTAGATCTCAAGTTTTCTCTGGACTCTGAGAAAGTCTGCTTTGGGGATAAAGATCCCATAGGTAGAAAGAGCCTAGATCCAAATCCCTGAGTCACCCTTTGGCTGAGAATTTTAAACTTGGCTTTGCAGAAGGGAAAATGAATTATTTTTGTGTACACTCACTAATATTCAGGATCTTACTTGTTAACACCTTATAGCTTAGCTTGCCCTGGATAATTCCTCTTTCACTAGCTCTTTCAGGAGCTACTTCTCTCCTGTCTTCTTAAAGTGTAGCCACATAAAAGTTTGTCTGTTGCAAGATAAAACATTCATGTAACTTTCCTGTTATGTTCAATCATCACAGTACAATAGGCTTTTTTTTTTTTTTTTTTGTCCCAGCTCTTCTTCAGGGATATCATCATATCAGGAACAGTCTGATCCAATCTGGTTTTTAGGAAGGGATGTCTACACACAAAATAATAGAAAATTTGTTGCCAGTGGTGGAAGACAGGCTGAAGAGACCAAGAGCAATACTTGAGAATAAACCTTGTGAAGAGTGCATTCCTTGAAGAGAAGAGAAGGTTCTGAAACGTGCCCATTATTCTAAGAGCCCATGAATTTTTTCAGCTGTCTAAATGGGTAGGAGGTAAATGATGAGACTTTTATAACTCTGATACATATACTAAGTTAAAGCCTCTGTTTGAATGGAGGTGAATTATATGGTTTGAATTTACTGTGGATAGGGAGTGTTTCATGGATCCATAGCATCCTAAACGCTTTTAGTCACCTTAAATTAGCAGGTGAAAGATGGCCTTCCTAGTCATTGATCTACCAATTAAGTACCCAAGCCCAGTATGTAAGTAGCTCATTCCAACTGCTTCTATGGTCTTCATTTCCTTATAAAGGCTCCCATGGCATGTAAAACTAGTATTGAATTTGTGTGTATTTCATATGTTAATCTGTGTTATCTCAGTTTACTTATTAGGCTCAACAGATGGAGGATGGAGAAAGCAAGTAAGACAGAGAAGATGGGTCAATATATATCACCTCCAGAAGCTAATTCCTGGGATCTCTCTTCTAGGAGGGAAGTGAGGCTGAAGATCTCTAAAGTGTCTGATAAGTTTTAAAATCTGATAGTACGAAATAGAAAAGATACTGGCAATGATTATGCAGCTCTCACCTATGCTCTGAGTGGACTGAATAATGGGATGTTTAGTGAAATCCTAGGCATTCTTTCATCATCGGCTTTCACTAGGCTTGCAGGTGGGTGGTTGTAGGGGTGTGGAAGTTTGAGCAGAACCCTGCTATGCAAAGGGAAGATGCATTCTTGCCTCATTGCTTTACATGTTCCCAACTAAACTATATGCTACTTGAGCAGAACACAGTTTTATAGTCTTTTGTAAAACCTCCTCCCCATCCCTAACCAGTACTACTCAGTAAAGTTCTCAGCATTAAATAGATGATGAAATTGATTTATTGATCTCCGTATGTGACAAACTACATGCTGTCATTATGCATGACTCATATTTATGAATTGTTAGGAAAATAATGACTAACTGTATTTTTTAGGAATAACATGAAGCTTAGCACTCTTGATTTAAAGACATTTATACAAAACTTTATTATGAAGACAGTCTTTATTGTGTGAGCAATCATGCACTACTTAAAGCCTCCAAGTTATAATAATAAGAACATTAAGTTTACAGCATAGATATTAAAATATTTGAATATTTTAATAAAGCAAAGTGGTAAACACTTTCGAGTTTAACTCTTTCCTTCTTAATCTCTCCTACTTCACTTGAATAAGCTATTACTTTGGATGCTGTCTATATAAGAGCCCCAAAACTTTAACTCAGTCTTCCATCCATTGAGTCTGATAAGTAAATTGACATAACACAGATTAGCAAAATAAATGCGTACAAACTCAATACAAGTTTTACGTGGCATGGGAGCCCTTATAAGGAAATGAAGACCTTAAGAAGCAGTTAGAATGAGTTATTTATATACTGGGCTTGGGTGCTTAATTGGTAGATCAATGGCTAGGAAGGTAAAGATTCGTTTAACACGGTTTCTTTGTACAGAATTCCTTTGGCCCCAAGTTTGTCATTCTTGAGAATAAAAATGTTGCATCTTCACATGGGCATTTAATCTTCTGTTTTTCAGTAACAGCCCAAAGATCACGGTGATCTTTTTGTAATTTCTGTTTTATTTAAGTGCCTTTATCTTAAATAGTCAATATGCCAGAGTCTGTATCTCTAACTCCTTCATGTATAACATTGTTTTTTCCTTAGGACTAACCTCTTGATAGGGAGCATAGTGTCATTTGAGACTTGTGTGGTAACCACATGGTGTTATTCATTCCTGGAAATTCAATACCAATAGTATTTGTTGAAATAAATGGGAATTTTTAATAATAAACATCTATTGGATACCTACTATTTTTCAGGCAGTGTGCCAAGCACTTTAGGTCATAAGAAAAACAAGAGGAAAAAGGAAAGTCATGCTAAGATCAAAGAGAAATGAATTACCATGATTCGATCACTGTATATTATATGTATCAAAATATCAGCTGGGTGCGGTTGCTTGCGCCTGTAATTCCAGCACTTTGGGAGGCCGAAATGGGCGGATCACTTGAGGTCAGGAGTGCAAGACCAGCTTGGCTAACGTGGCAAAACCTCATCCCTACTAAAAATACAAAACAGCCGCGCGTGTGATACCCGCCTGTAATCCCAGCTACTCAGGAGGCTGAGGCACCAGAATTGCTTGAACCGGGTGAGCCAAGATCGTGCCGCTGCACTCCAGCCTGGGTGACAGAGTGAGACCCTGTCTCAAAAAAACATAAACAAAACCAAAAACTATCACTAAGTATCCCATAAAAATGTACAATTATGTATCAATTTAAAAATTTATTTACTTTTTTTGTTTTTTTTATTATATATATATTTTTTATCACATTTTACGTTTTGGGGTACATGTGAAGAACATGCAAGATTGTTGCATAGGTACACACATGGCAGTGTGATTTGCTGCCCTCCTCCCCATCACCTATATCTGGCATCCCTCCCCATGCCATCCCTCCCCGACTCCCCACCCCCTGCTGTCCCTCCCCTTTTCCCCACCGACAGACCCCAGTGTGTGATGCTCCCCTCCCTGTGTCCATGTGTTCTCATTGTTCAACACCCGCCTATGAGTGAGAATATGCGGTGTTTGATTTTCTGTTCTTATGTCAGTTTGCTAAGAATGATGGTTTCCGAGTTCATCCATGTTCCTACAAAGGACACGAACTCATCGTTTTTGATGGCTGCATAATATTCCATGGTGTGAGCCAACAAACATATGAAAAAATGCTCATCATCACTGGTCATTAGAGAAATGCAAATCAAAACTACATTGAGATACCATCTCACACCAGTTAGAATGGCGATCATTAAAATATCTGGAGACAACAGATGCTGGAGAGGATGTGGAGAAATAGGAACACTTTTACACTGTTGGTGGGAGTGTAAATTAGTTCAACCATTGTGGAAGACAGTGTGGCGATTCCTCAAGGACCTAGAAATAGAAATTCCATTTGACCCTGCAATCCCATTACTGGGTATATATCCAAAGGATTATAAATCTTTCTACCATAAGGACACATGCACATGAATGTTCATTGCAGCCCAGTTTACAATAGCAAAGACCTGGAACCAACCCAAATGCCCATCGATGATAGACTGGACAGGGAAAATGTGGCACATATACACCATGGAATATTATGCAGCCATCAAAAAATTTATTTTTAAATAGAGAGCAACTGGAGGAAAGAAGGTTGTGATTTCTTAAAGAAAAAACATTGTGCAAATTTGGTGTTATAAATTAATGCACTGGAATATTCAGTTCCTTTCAGAATGGCATGGAATAAATCCTGATTTCAGTTCCTAAGGGTTCCTCTAACTGTTGAAATTCTCAGTCAGGGTAGATGAGTGGTTACCTCAGTATATTAGAAAACACAGGCCTGGGGGGTGGTGGCACCAGGGTTGACCTTGTTGTAGTGCAGCCGTTCCTCTGGTTTCATTGACACAAAATGTGCCCCGCCTAGTAATCCTAGAACAGTGCTTATCAAAGTGTGGCTGAGAAAACCCTGCTGCATCATAGGACACAAAGATAGTGAGAGTAAGCAATGAGAAAGCATTTAGAAACTTTCATAACAATTTATGGACTCATTTTATGCATGTTGAACCTAATAATGATTTTTAAATTAGAGTTGGTATTTTGGATATCTTTTAACTTTTTTTTCTGTTAAATGACTTCTAGTATATTTTACAAAAGTATTGGCTCACAATATATTATAAATCAAAACACAACTTTCACCACAGATAATTTGAAAAGAATTGGTAGAGAATATACTGTCTTGGATGCATGTCTTGGGTACATACACTGGTGCCAGGCTGCATGTGTTGAAATGCCAGCACCATCATTTTCTAGCTGCATGATGCTAGGCAAATTGCTTAACTTCTCTGTGCTTCACTGTCGTCATTTTAGTGTGGGACAACACTTGCATTACCTCCTTAGACTGTTGTGAGGATGTGAAACACTTAGAATGGTGATGACACATGGTAAGGGCTCTTTGTATCCTTGGATAGAAGGAGTGAGGCAGCAGTATGGCAGCATAGCTGTGGTGACAGAGTAGGGAGTTAGAATCCAGGAAGCAGGTTCCACTGGCCCACTGGGTCCTACAGCAATCCTCTCCAGAAATAACCATTTTGATATGCTGAAAGAATTTAACCCTTCGGAAAGTGTACAAGTTTTGTAATTTTATTATAGCCTGTCCTATATCATGACAATGAATGATAAGAGACTGTTTACAAGGTATCTAGGTCTAAGGCACAGATACAAATAGTTATTTACAAATTTCTAACCCTTTTCTGTCTAACATACCTCCTTCCTCCCGCTGATTGAGATAGATTAACTTCATATCATACCTATATCCACCTCCATTGGCAGATGTGCTCCATTCTTCCTTATACTTTTTTCCTTATACTAACAGATGTGTCTCTATTCATTTATCTTAACCTTGCTCTATAATTTATGGGAATGTAGCGTGTATTTGATTCCTATACCCTCTCCCCACCCCAGATTTTCCTTCTCTTGCTATTACTCAAGATCAATTACATCTTTATTCTCTAATGTGCCTCTCAAATAGTAAGCACATTAAAACAAGGACAAAAACCAATGCAATTTAGAAAAAAAAGTCAAGGTGAGGCACTGAAAACTTCTTTCAATATTTGGTGATTTGTCCAGTTTCTAAGTCTCTGGAAAGACAGATTTAATTGTTTTTATGTTTGAATGATATGTTTGGATCTTGGCTCTCTTAAAGCTCTGTGAGCTTGGGCAAATCTATGCAATTTGAGCCTGCATTTTCTTATCACTAAAATGATGATAATTAATTTATATGACTATGGTGATAAGCAGTAATAGCCACCATTTAATGCATGATACTATATATTCTATGGAATGTGTAAATTTTATCAAACATTTAAGTTATATATACATTATAAGCTAAACAATGACTTAGGAAAGCAGGCATGGTTATCTCCCTAGCCATAGATAAAGAAACTTGAGTTTAAAGACTGTTAATAATTTTTTATGAGTAACACAACTGGTAAAATTAGAGCTAGGGTTTGAATTGAGGTCTTTGACTGAAAGCCTATATTTTCGCCTTTGTATCTTCAAAGGAATTAATATAAGTGAGTGTGGCTTTTAAACCAAGTTTTTAATATCAGACATTCTCATCATCTATTCCACATCAAGAAAACTCCACACCTATCCATAGGAGGTCAGTAGTGTGATCTTCAAAGCCCACCAGCAATCAGTCCCATTTACTTTCCCAAGCAAGAGGAGACAACATTAAGCTGTTGTATTTTAAGGCAGCCAAAAGAGTTGGCCATTTTTAGTTTTTGCTACAGGCATCTTCACTGGTGAACCTGTTGCCAAAGCAGGTCTGTCTTTTTGAGGCTTGCCTTTGCTCAGACTCTGTGGGTTCACTTGATAAAGAAGCTGACTCCAAGCCATGCTTAGTCTTTTGCTCCATGGGCTATGTTTGGGAGTTGGCTCACAAGCTGCCCCTCTAGGGGAGGAGGGAAAGTGACAAAAGAGACCTATGGACTGTGAAACCTTGTCCAACAGGCTGTCTTTCCTGGCATTAGCTAGAAAAGCAAAAACGAATGTTATTAGAGGGCAAGTGTCTGGCATTGTAGCTCTCACTGGGCTATGCCATTGGTAAGACTCCTTAATGGATGAGCTTGGAAGGTCTACACAGCAGCTGTGCCTGGAGATAACACACATTGAGCACGATTAGGGTAATGTTTTCCTCATTGCCTGAGCAATGGAAGAGCAAAGCAAATGTATCAGGCTTTCATTTCAGGCACAGGGAGACCAGGAGATGCTACAGAATGGCAGTCCCCCTACCCAGATATAATTGAGTTGTTTAATCCATGAAAAATAGGAAAGGGGAAAATATGTATCATCTCACCTTACAAGACAATTAAACCTTTGAATGATCTATAGAGCAATCATGAGAAAACAGTGGAAGGTATTTATGGCATTGTGCTATAAAAGGAAGTCTTATCTCTTCCCAGGTCTGCCACTTTTTTTTCTGGGATGTCAGGAAAGTCATCATCCTGAATTGTGCCTCAGTTTTTCTATCTGTAAATTGGCAATAAGGCACTAATTCATATAAACATCAGGGACATTTTATAAGAATCAAATATGGTGATAGATCTGATAGTGTTTTGAAATGTAACTATATATGGTTATATGAATAGTAGGAATTTAATGGTGAAGGATATTCAGTATCTGATTGCGTGCAATGAAAAATAAGGGAAAGCCATCAGAGAGCTTCTATGTTTATTATGTCAGTTTAAAAATAAGCTCTTAAAAATCACACTTAACTAACCACTTCTCTTACATTTTTGTTTGTTTTGATTTTTACCTGCTCAGCTTCTCTTAAAAAGTGCTAATTACAGACAATGCTTTACACAAATTCAGACACATTCTCTTTCTGTCTTTGTATTCAGCACTTTTCTGAAGAAAATGGTAATTGACAAAATTATCTTAAAGGTAGAGAAATCCTAGATTCCACTTTATGAGTGTCTCTCTACCAGTGGGGGAAAGAATCAAGAAAAGAATTCAAGAGGCAATTTTAACACACACACATATCTCTATGGCAACATGAAACCTCCCATAGATATGACTAGAGTCAAACCAAGGGTAAAGGACTTATTTATTCTATGTTTCTTCTCTACTCTTCATTCAGGCTCTGGAGTACATACCTACTTGATCTTTCATGTAAACTAAACTTTGGTTTGGATTTCTTTTCTTGAATACCCTCATCCTTTGCAAAGACACCAGACTAAGGGGCCTCATATAAATATTTTCACTGCCTTATTGTAATGAGCATGTTTTTCCAAAAGTAAATGACCTTGAAGGGCCACATTCGCTTGGTTTTCTAAATTCTTATGTATTTGTTATAATATTGGTTTCTTTCTTCTACTACCTATGATAATTTTATGTGTCAATTTAACTGAGTCACAGAGTGCCCAGATATTTGTTCAAATATTATTATGAGTGTGTCTGTGAGGGTTTTTTTTGGATGAGATTAACATGTAAATCGACAGAATGAATAAAGCAGATGGCCCTCCCTAATGTGGGCAGACCTCATCAAATTAGTTAAGGTCTGAATAGAACAAAAAGGCTGACCCTTCTCTCAGTAAGAGAATTCATCTTGCATTATGACCTTCAAACCGGGGCATTAGCTTTTTTCCTGCCTTGGACTCAAACTGAAAAATCATCTTTTCCTGGGTCTTGAGTCTGCCCCGCATTTGGACTAGAACTTTACCATCAATGATCCGGGTTCTCAGGCATTTGGACTCACACTGGCAGTACACCACTGACTCTCCAGCTTGCACACTCACCCTGCAGATTTTGGAATTTGTCAGCCTCTATAATCGCAGGAGCCAACTCCTTATAATAAATCTCTTGGTTCTGTTTCTCTGGAGGACATTGACTAATGTAGTCACAATTGGTATTTTTAGGTTTCCTATAAGAAGAGGTTGAGTATTCCTTAATATTTTATCTTTTCCTACGCTGGTTTTTCAGATAAATTTTAACACATCGAGAAAGAAAGAAGGAGAGAAGGAGAGAAGGAGAGAAGGAGAGAAGAGAGAAAGAGAAAGAAAGAAGAAAGAAAGAGAGGAAGAAAGAAAGAAAAAGGGAAAAGAAAGAAAGAAATTTCCATGTTTGAGTGTGAATGTATACATAAGCAACTCGTATATGGATAATTTTTCCAACATAAAGGATCTTTATTTAAACTCATCCTCCTTTTTAAATGTGTACTTAAAGTACTCTTTCTTGTTTATTGTTTAGCAATTTGGCTATTAATCCTTTTTAAAAAATAGTTTGCTAGTGTTTTCCATCTAAAATATGTTACAAGATATGGCTTCAAACCTTCAGCTTCAGCTTTTCTTCCTTTTCATGTTTGGATTGGGTTTGGGTCAACTCTGGGTCAAAAAGATATTAGGTTAGTCTTTTCAGATTGTGTTCATATCCATGTATCAAAAACACACTAAAATTGAAATGGCTTCTGTTGGCTGCCCTCTCAAATCAGTTGACCTTTTGAGTTTTTTTTTTCAGTTGTGGTTTACTCTTTGCACTGTGTCTATACAGTTTATGCTAAAAGCAGTACAGCAAATCATTTCTTAAAACCTCAAAGCCCTATGCATACTTCAGTTTCTTTCCTTTCTTCCTTAGACCAGATAACTAAACATTCCAAAGATTTTTGGAGTAATATAGTAGTATTGTGTTAGAAAGGACAACATGCTGGGAATCAATCCGCTCTATAAGTACTGGATCTCTGACTCGGAGTTGTGAAATTTTGGGTAAATCACTGAATCTCTCTAATGAAGATAGTACTGCGTACATCACAGTACCTGGAGAACTATTGATATAGGACTTGGAAGACTAATTTGCAAGCTGCTAATTAATATAAGCATGTATTACATTTTTCTTTATTTTCTTATTATATGGCACCTGATTTGTGATCCAATACCTCTCAATTCTCATTCTTACAATAAATCAAAATAATCTTCTCTTACATCCTTGGTATTAGAGAATGAATACACATTCTGAAACCTCTAAGCATATCTAGCTTAGTTATTCTCCAATGTTTTATTGTATGTGGGAATGCATGAGGTAATTCCTTTGGAATTTTTTATTGAAATATGACCCAGAAGTTTTGTGCCAGAGCTTCTCAAGGTCTCTGCGTTTCATATAGGCAGTCACCATTCTGATGGGATTGATTTAGCCGTCTCATCTCACGGCCTTTTTTGGTGATAAACAGATTCCCAAGAGTGGTCTTATGTCTTCAAAGGATAGATAATATATACACAGTTTTGAAGGGTAAGACATAAAAAGTAAAGCTGCAAGACTTAAATAATTTAGCAGCACTAAGCTTAGGAAGCAACTTAATAACAGATAAAAATTATAAAAATAGAAGAATTGTTTAGTTAAAAGAATGATAGAGAACGTGGAGATCTAGGTTCTAACCTTGTCTCTACCTGAAATAACAGTCGTATTTGGGGTTCAACTTTCAGCTCAAGTTTAGAGTTTCTACTTATTGTTTAAAAAATATGTTTGTACTATAGATCTTTACAAATCTTTTCAGCTCTAATCTGTCTGGGTCCTCTCCTCAGTACATAGTCTCTGTTTGTAGGAGATAACAGTAACCCAGGCAGTGGGAGGAATAAAAAACACCTTCTTCTTTGTCTCTTATATTCCATCTTCCAGCTAAGAAAATATGGGAACTGAATTGTCTCCAGCAGCATGTAATAATAGATTCAATCATTCAAAACAAAACCAATATAAGCTCGCAATGCTTATTCTATCGTCACCTTTTAAAGATGTTGGATTAGTTGTGGTTCAGAAGCCTATATATTTCAGCATAAATCAGATTCTTGTCAATAATAAAAATACAATTATGAAGATTGAATAACAGCTTCCATTTATTAAGTATTTACTATAGTAAGCACTTTCTATACTCATCTCACAAAACTTCACAACAGTACTATGAAACAGGTACTATCTCTACGTCATAGAGGAGGATCCTGACATTGAACAACATGGCCAAATCTCACAACTGGTAAGCAGCAAATTGGGAGAGAGATGCAGTTCTGTGTGGCTGACTTACTGGATTTTCTTGTGATCTATAAGTCATCAAGTGACTTGCACAGGAAAACTAATGCATATGTCGTTTTCTCGATCCAGTGTGCATCTTTAGGGGTGTCACTAAAATTCATGTACACTGCACATAGATGTATGGTAATGCATAACATAACAATCAGACTTCTGGCCGGGCGCAGTGGCACTTTGGGAGGCCAAGGTGGGGCAGATCATGAGGTCAAGAGATTGAGACCATCCTGGTCAACATGGTGATGCCCTGTTCCTACTAAAAATACAAAAATTAGCTGGGCGTGATGGTGCACGCCTATAGTCCCAGCTACTCAAGAGGCTGAGGCAGGAGAATTGCTTGAACCTGGGGACGCAGAGGTTGCAGTGAGCTGAGTCAGTACCACTGCACTCCAGCCTGGTGACAGAGAGAGACTCAATCTCAAAAAAATAAAAAATAAAAATAAAAAATTTAGACTTCCAACATAGATATTGCCAAGTTTTCTCTTCCCTCCCTCCCCCTCCCTCCCTGTCTCCCCTCCCTCTCTCCCTTCCTTCCTTCTTTCTCTTGCTTTCTTTCTCTTCTTCCTTCCTTCCTTCTTTTCTCTTCTTTCTTTCTTTTCTTTTCTTTTCTTTCTTTCTCTTTCTTCTCTCTCTCTCTCTCTCTCTCTCCCTCCCTCCCCTCCTCCCTCCCTCCCTCCCTCCCTCCTTCCTTCCTTCCCTCCTTCCTTCCATCTCTTTTATTTTTTGACAGGATCTTGCCTGTCTCCCAGGCAGGAGTGCAATAGCACGATCTTGACTCACTGCAGCCTCAACCTCGGAGGCTCAAGCAATCCTTTCACCTCAGCATCCTGAATAGCTGGGACTACAGGCATGTGCTACCATACCTGACTAATGCTTTTTGTATAGCCAAGTTTTTCTTTATAGTAGCAGTGTCCATCCTTAGCTTGATTCTGAAGGAATTCACAATCTTACTTTACAAGTTATTTTTAATATCTTTAAAGGCAAAATGACAGAAAAGAAACTGAAGATTTTGACTGTACTTAGAATAATCCTGTGTGCAAGAGATACTTACTAATTTTCAGTTATTGATAATGATAAAATAAATTGATGCAAGAATGAACACAAATGATCAATTTGATCATGGGGAGGGGTCCCATGACTTACTATACTTGCTCATGGTTTTACTCTTTGTTTCACCTTCTAGGCAAGGCATTTCCTTAAGAGATAACAGGTCCTAAATAAATATTAAAAATAATCACTCTGGAAAAAGATATTTCAAGAAAAAAAAAAGAAATTACAGACACACTATCCAACATTCCCTTTATTCAAATCTTCTTTGTCAGACTTCTGTGCCATATGTCTGGGAATGTTCTCTTCTCTACTTACAGACTCCCACTTGCCTATAAAAACTCTCTTGAAATCCTTCTTGACAATGAAAGTGTTTTAGCTTCATTGGAAGGAAATCAGCAATTTGTTGATCAATTTGATCAGAATGTATCAATGTCATTTTTATTTTTAAAAATGTGCCCTAAGATTTCTTTTAGAGTATAGGACAAAGCATGATTTGACTTCAGCCTATATGCTGGCTAGAGATAAATTATGTGTATTGTTCATCTTTTATGTGTGAATTACATCTCCTCAAGCCACAGCAATGAGAAGAGTCCCTCAGGAGGGTGAGTTGTGGGACAACACAGCCTTAATCTATAGCTCCAGTTCCGGTTGTCTTAACTGCTTGAACCAGCCTATCCAATCCTTCCATTTCTTTAGGGCAATGGTTCTGAGCTCCAGCTTCACATTAAAATCCAAGAGGATTCTAATGACCTATGCCAGGAATTCATGCTAGACCAGTTGAATTTGGGTTCCTCAGGGTAGGGATGGTTTTAAGATCCCCTCTAGGTAGTAATAATGTGTAGCCAGGGTTGAGTCTCTCTCCTTTGCAGCAAGAGAGTTGAGATAAGTTGCTGTGGTCAGTTACCTTCTCTTTTGCAGCCTTCTGTGCCCAGCGGTTTCCATTCTGCTTAACTCTACAATTTCACTCCTGCTACCTGCTATCGGGCCTGTTACTGTCAGCTGAACCTGAAGCTGACTTTGAAGGTTGTTGGTATCATTACCTGGGGTATGTTCCATGCTGTTCTAGTCTCATTTCAACAATCACCGTGCTGGAATGGAGAAGAGCTTTGTCCTCTCAGTGTTAGAAATTACTTATTAAGCCCCAAACAGTGAATGCTTAGGCTTCCTTTTTAAAAAATCACTCATGGTATAACCACCCTGTTATTTAGTGCTGCTGTTCAGTCTGTTCAGATCGCAGTTGTATATATCTTCCCTTAAAGAGCAGGTCACAAAATGTTCTGATTAGTTCCATGCAATATTTCTCTCAAATCACTCCCTGTATTGATAGTCAATGAGTGTCTTTATAACAAGATGCACTCATTTGTTTTCATTTTAAATGAGTGGTGGTTTTCTCAACTGATATACTTCCCAAGTGTTTAGAGGACTATTACAAACTATGTCCCTTCTTTTCCATTGTTTCAATTCTATCATTGGTCATTTACTACAACATACCTTAACACTGCTTTTCCCATTGTATTTATTTGGTTCTCATGGAATGGAAACATCCAACAATTTACCCTGACAATATCCAATTCCAGCAGAATAACCCCTGTCCCCTTACTGATCCTGTGTATGTATGTATGTGTGTGTGTGTGTGGAATAAATAAATACACATATATTTATAAGTGTATAAGTGTAATATTTATATGCATATACGCATATATATTTGTACACACAAACACACACATAAATATACACATATTAATATAAATATGTGCAGTTTACATGTTCAAAAGAATTAAGGCCTTATAAGGCAGTTGCTAGAACTTTGTTAAAAAAAAAAAATAAACTCAGTAAATGTTTCCCAATATAAGGCAATCTACAATGAAAGCCTCAAAACTTATTCATTATGATGCTCATAGTGGTTGTGTTGGGATTTCTGAAGAATAGAAACAGAAGTTCACATTCCCTTTGCTTTCTTTCCAAGTTTACCACATACCACAATCCTACTGCATAAGTCAGGAAGATGCTAGTCCAGGATCTCACAGGGATAAGCCATCCCTGATGGCCAAATCAGGTGGGACAGGATCACACACTTGCTCTGAACCCCTGCCTCCCATGCAAGCTGGTTACAATCATCACTGCTGCTGTAACATGTAAGAAACAAATTAGGCATAAATAGTGTGGCTCAGTGAACAGAAGCAGATACTCACCCTCCAATATGTAAATCCATTTAGCTGTAATTTCTGGCTGTCTCAGCTAGAGTTAAGTCCCTGACAAGTTAAAAGGATGCCTGACAGGTAAGCCCATTTCTCCCTGGGGGAGATGATAAGATGGGGGACAGTGTGAGAGATAAGAACTACAGGAGGGGAAATAGAGTCCTTTGGGGTTTCATTTACAAGCTGTTTACTTCAAAAAACTAACATCTGAACCTGCCGCACTGAGTGGCATTATCTTCTGCTTGTGTTCAGCAGCGGGTCATTCTTCTCTCCCTTTGCTCTTCAGCCCACAGCTTCATTGCTGTCTTACTTAACAGGAAATAACCATCTTCCTTCCCAAAGACCCATCAAAAATTGGTAATGCAAGGGAGCGGTCAGGCTAGCCTGCTGGCCACACATTTCTTATGAATCATCTGGCAATTTTTTAGTTTGACAATTGCACCTCATATATTTTAATATTGGTTTTGAAAGAAGAAAGCGGGGAACTTCCATTTCTTTACAGCTCCTTGTAATTTCAACTTGCTCTTTACTTATGTATGAAGTCGACTTGGGTGGAAAGGTTAGAGGCAGATGAATTTCTAGTTTCAGGGCCTAGGAAAGGCCAATAAAATGTGCAATAATCTTAATGCTAAGGTTTCACGGAGCTGGAAGTATGTTTTATATTCATGGATGACACTCCTTGAAAATGATGACAGGGGCGTCATATTTTTAAAGACTTTTTTTCTTTGAACTTTCTTACATCCTAACACCCATTTAATTTTTTTTAGACAAACGTAGAAAACAAAACAAAGCAAAACCAAAAGAAAAATGAGATCTCATCATAACTGAAAAGGCTTCCTAATGCATTCAAGTCCAGTGAGCAAAAAAACTCAATTTGACGTTGTTTTTATTTTAATCTTTTTTGGACAAACCTAAAAAATCAACAACAAATATTTATTCATCTTTCCACCTATAAACTCTGCTTTTCTTAATTTTTATTCAAGAATCAGTTGGCTTTATATTGACTGTTATGTACAATTAAAGAAATTTGGTTAGAAACTCCAGAAGTCACAATAGAGGACTTAATATTTCTGTTGCTATAGGTGTAAACAAAACATCGTATGACAATACTTATTTAAATACTTAATGATCTTATGACAATACTTATTTAAATACTTAAGTTTATGGTGATGAAATGAAGCTGCAATTACCCCGACTTTTCTTCCCATGGTGCAAGGATGAAACAGAGAGAATCAGGGGGCTGATGACTTTTGCCTGTAATCTCAGCATTTGGGAGGCTGAGACGGGAGGATGTCTTGAGCACAGGAATTTGGGACTAGCCTGGGCAACATAGCTACTACTACTACTACTACTAATAATAATAATAATAATAATAAAATTAACAAGCATCATGCCATACTCCTGTAGTCCCAGCTACTCGGGAGGCTGAGGTGAGAGGATTACTTCAGTCCAGTAGTTTGAGGCTGAAGTGAGCTATGATCACATCACTGCATTCCAGCCTGGGTAACAGAATGAGACCCTTTCTCAAAAAAAAAAAGAAAAAAAAGTGACTCAGGGAAGAAGGGAAGGAAAGGAAAATAATGGAGAAGAGATAAGATGTCTTTATCAAACATGAGTTTGAGATGAGTTTGGAGATTTGAGCCACTGTGCATTTCATCATATGTCTACCCTTAAACTTCTATTCCATCCTTTTCTAGAAGTTTATATTCTATTCGGTACCAGCAATTGTACTTATCACTCACTGCGCCACAAAACCTCAAAATAATAGCACACTTTTATGGAGATCTGTACTTTTCAAAGTACTCTCATTTTCATTATGTCATTTTATCTTAACAACAACCCTCGAATCATAAAATTCTATAGTTAGAAGAGCTGTCCTATGCCATTACCTTTAAAATAGTCCCCCAAATTATGATCCAGTCTCTATTTTTGGAGAGTTTACCAGTATGTTAGACAAACAATTCCATTTTCAAAAACTTGTTTTCCTTATAATGAAAAAGTAACACTGTTCACTTTCGAAATTACAGAATAAATAATAAAATTTAAATCACTTTTAAACTCACTGTCAAGAATTAATTGCTATCAATATTTTGATATGTTCCTATGCTGCTTTTCCTTTTTACATATTTAAGTAATTAGTTGGGAATGAATTATGACTCCGACAGCCAACACACATATGTTTGTATTTGTTGGTCCTTAAGGTAGGAGTTGATCCCTAGGTAGAGCTTGGTTATCAAAGGGCACCTAGGCACCAGGACAAAGGGGTGAGGACCAAGAATAAGAAGAGGTGGCAGAGGAGGGGATGGAGGAGTGGGGGGGAGTAGAAGCCAAAGAATGTGAAGGAAATTGAAGAGCATAACTCCTCCCTGTAATCCTCCTTATCTTCAGTAACTCCAATGAAAACTTATATATTGCTTTGTGTGAGTGGCCTTATTTTTATAGAAATGGATAAAAGGATGGAGCATTTTTACCTGGAGTGATGAAGCCTTAAAACATCACCTGTAAATGTAGGTGCTCAGGAGTGCTTTAGCCCTTGGGAATGAGAAGAAACTCTGGGGATGGTTTCGTATAATATTTTCACAAATTCTGACTTCAGGGTAGAAATCAAGCTTTAACTAGCTCTCTGAGAGCCAGTGTACTCCCCGATGACTTCTGAGTTGTATGGGCAAATATAAAGTATCTTTATACAACATTGCCCAGATGATCTAACATTTTCCTTTTTGTTTTACAGTTTTGTACAATATCATTTATCTTGGAATTACATATGCTCCGAAATATAGTTTATAACATGTATCATATTTGACATACATTATGTATGTGTATATATGTACATATTACTGGCATGGGGCCAAATCCTCATTGTCACCATTTTACAAATACAATAAACATTCATGTATATAAGACTTAAATGACTCGTCAAACTACTTCTTAGCTAGTATCTCCAGATGTGAAATGTTTGGTTCTTAGGTTATGCATTCATTTTATATTTTTGACATATATTTCCAAGTTTCAAAAAAACCTGTGTCACCAATATACAATTCCATCAACAATGTGTAAGTACTCAGTGCCCCTTCTACTAAACTTGGTCCTTCTGTCCAGCTGTTGAAACATTTTTGGAATTTTCATTTTGTCGTCAACTGCATTAGCATTCCTGCTGGGTTTAATCAAAATACTTATGTCACCTATCTCATTTAAGGCATCAATCCCCAAAAAAAGGTAAGTGAGATAAAGCATGAACAGAGCCTTTGGAAAAACCATATAAAAATTATATCCAGGAAAACACTTATTGAACATTGCTTTTTTAATACAATTCATCAATCACTGCTCTATCTGTATTTGTTCTGCTTGTTTACAATCATAATCTATAATGATTATTGATTACCATATGTGGTATCATAATGTGATTTACTTATTCACTTGTGTATTTACCCCCTTCCTGACACCAGCACCACCAAGCAGTGAAATAATACTGATTTGTACAACATTCTGAGGAGAAATGATTTAACTCACTAATAGCAACAGAACAGATGCCGTAGAAATTGCTTCAGAGAGGAGGTGACTTATAACATTAGCTTTCACAAACCAAAAGATGCTCCCTGTGTAGAAACAGCGCTAAAGGGAATTTCAGGAATAGAGAACATTATTTTTAAAAAGCACAGAAATATGAAATAGTATGGTAGTGGTGCATAGGAAACACATGAGAAATAATTAGCTGTAACTAAAGCAGAGTATTGGGGCTAGAGAGGAAGGATCTGGAAAAGAAAAACAATACAATATTCTTGGTATCCTCAAAATAGAAGTTGACTTACTTCATGCTAGGCTTACTAGGCTACTCAAGTTTACTTTAGTTTAAACTGAATCAGACTTAAAGGCAAGAGCTTCAATCCTAT
The DNA here is from genome assembly GCA_036589455.1 of Ateles fusciceps. Classification (NCBI taxonomy): domain Eukaryota; kingdom Metazoa; phylum Chordata; class Mammalia; order Primates; family Atelidae; genus Ateles; species Ateles fusciceps. The sequence goes on along the minus strand of JAZHEH010000424.1, from coordinate 750,080 downwards.
CTTCTAATATGTAGCCAACTAAACAGGAATGAGGAATGCTGAAAAGAAAATTGAGGTCTCCATGTCTGAGGGGCTTCATATCTAGGTTTTGTTCTCATCACTTTGTTGGTTTACTCATTTGCTTTCTTTCTCTTTCTTTTCTTTCCTTCTCTCTTTCTTTCTTTTCCTTTTCTCTCTCTTTTTTTTTTTTCTTTTGAGACAGGGTCTTGCTCTGTTGCCCAGGCTGGAGAGAAATGGCACAATCTTGGCTCACTGCAACCTCTGCCTCTGGGTTCAAGCAATTCTCCTGCATCAGCCTCTTGAGTAGCTGGGATTACAGGCACACACCACCATATCTGGCTAATTTTTGTATTTTTAGTAGAGATGGGTTTCACCATGTTGGCCAGGCTGGTCTTGAACTCCTGAATCTCAGGTGATCCACCCTCCTCGGCCTCTCAAAGTGCTGGGATTACAGGTGTGAGCCACTGAACCCCGCCTCTTTCTTCTCTCCTTCCCTTCCTTCCTTCTTCTTTCTTTTTCTTTTCTTTCTTTCTTTTCCTTTTTTCCTTTCTTTTCTCTCTTTCTTTATTTCCTTGTTTCTCTCTCTCTTCTTTCTTTCCAGTATTATTCAGGCTTTTCCAGGTAATAGGATGAAATAAATAAATTAGAATTATTCCCCTATTTCAGCTCCCCCACTTGCTTGAGATATGTCGGCCTTCATTCTCTATAGTCCTTTTTCTCTCCTAAAAATGAGTTTCTATCTTTTCCTTCCAACTGCCTGGACATACAAATAAGGTATGTTCTTGGAAGTAATATTTGGGGCATGCCGAATTAAGGGTACTTACCTGTCTCGTGAAGAAGTTCCAGTAATCCAAATCAGCAGTATAAGGGCAGGCAGAGTCATCCGAGCCTACCTCTGTAGGTGTTGTTTGAAGATGTGAGGCTGAGGACTAGGAGATGGAAATCAAGACTGACTCAAAGAGGGAGATATATAGCATCAAGAGTGTCAAGGTAGTCTTAAGGATGAGCATCAGAATTTTGGGGGAGATACGGGGAAGTTCAGACAGGGCTTCATTCAGCATCTGAGACCATGGGGCTCAGATCCAGATATGGGGCACTGGAAACTGACAAGAATGAGGTGAAAAGGAATGAGCAGGAAGTTCAGTTATTTAGCCAACTGATCTACAATGTACTACAAGGTTCTAGTCCCAGGAGGGAACTGAATTTTCCACTGAAACCTACTGAGGTCCTCACGTGGGTGCCCTGAGACAGAGGTTTAAAGCAATAGACTCAGCCACTGATCAGAAAGATTGCCCTGATAGCTGTACTGGTTTACACATCATTTGTTTGGGAGATCGTGTAGAACCAAGTTCATCGCGGCGTAAGTTGGGATACCTGAGGGCTGACATCTGTCACACCTGGGGCAAGTGCAGGTTGGATTCCTTGGTAAGGCTCTGCTCTCTACTGCTGTGAATTCTTCTGTGACAGTATCTGAGGTGAAACATTGCCAGACATTGCGCCAAGAGGATTTTCCATGGGTCATAAAAATGCTATAAAAACATGAAAATTGCTGCCATAAAACAAAGACTTATAACAAAATAGGGAACCTCCTAAATTCAGAAGCTAAGAAAAACCGAGACATGAAAACCATTCTATATATCCAAGGTGTTTGTGGGTACAGCACCCCCATAGGCATTTGTATAGGCAAGTGGCGTTTGCATGTATAATCTACGTTAGAAAATATCTGGGCATTTTGCTGTTAAGTAAATGATCACTTGGCTTTCTCTTGAATTCATCTCCCACTTAAGTCTCTTTTTAGTTATGTTGGGAAAACTAAAGAGTATGAATTTCCTCTGTTCTCTTTTTTGAAAGAGCCTATGCTGGCCTGGGCAACATAGTTAGATCTGATCTCTACAAAAGAAATTTTTAAAAAATTAGCCAAGCTGGTGGAGTGTGCCACTATTCCTAGCTACTAGGGGGGCTGTGGCAGGAGATTCGCTTTGGCCCAAGAGTTTGAGACCAGCCTGGGCAACATAGTGAGACCCTGTGCTTACAAAAATTTTGAAAAAGTAGCTGAGCAGGATGGCATGCACTTGTAACCCCAGCTACTTTGGAGGATGAAGTGAGAGAATCACTTGAACTCAGGAGTTTGAGGTTGCAGTGAGTTATGACAGCAGCACTACACTCCAGTCTGGATGTCAGAGCAAGACCCCAACTCTTAAAAAAAAGGAAGAAGAAAGTGTCCACAAAAACTCATTTCCTTGGAGAGGGTGCTTGTATCACTTTGATGCCTGGGAATGATGGGCCATGTTAAAAGCATAGTTCATAATAAGGTTATCAACTGGCAAAACTATCAAAACTCATTTGAAATATTCCTTACTGATTAATCTGAGGACAAAGCTTTCTTTCTAACAACTGCACCTTTGCTTTCATTTCCAGTATTTGTTTTTCCAATAAAATGTCTGGATATTCATTAACACTGGTAATTTGGGGTAAAGTGTTTGGGGGGAATACATTTTCCATATGCCTTTTATGCAGATGTGGCCGTATTGAGATACAGTAAGTACTATTCATATTTCTGTTATAAAATTCCAAACATGCTTAAGCAATAGTCATAGACACATTAAATAACACCATCCCAAGCACTAGAAACCTCTGTCTTCCAGCTGGGTGAGCTTCTACTATATGTCATTCTGATGTAATGCACTCCCATTTCTGCTGTTATTAGATGCAAAGTATTTGGAAAGATGCTAGATTGAATTGAAATCTGATTACATTTGAGTTTGGGTTTTTGAGATATTGCCTATTTTCCTAAGATACACTGTTCTGCTTTCTTTTTAAACTCACAAATATGTACATACATTCCAACCCCTTCATTTCTCTCTTTTCTTCTCTACATTCATGGGTCATATGGGATTCCTGATTCTTATTTTAAACTGTAATCAAGACATAGGAATGAAAAAACAGTATTTTGTAGGTTCCAGTAGAGAGAAAGTAAAATAAAGGAATGAAGAAAAAGGAAAGAAAGGGAAAAAGGGGAAAAGAAAAATTTTTAAAAAACATCAATTTTTAGCCTTTGATGTAATCATAGATTAATGATCTGCTACACATTAAATAAAAATTCATAGCATATTCATTTGTGCTTCTTCAATTTCTACACCTGTAGGTCATTTAAATACACCTCTACAATCACAGACTGCTTCTTATAATATTTGCCTTATTCAAGCATCTTCCTTGGGGGAAACTTGCATCTGTAGGAATACATTTAATTAGTTCTCACAATTGTCTTACACACTGGAAGACAAAGAAAATGCTATGGTTCAGTATAGGTCACATGGATCTGTGTGACCTGAAGTGGTAGAACATTTTTATGGTTATTTTCTTGAACCTTCACTTTGAAAAGTCACATCTATTCATGAGTACAGTTTCACAATCAAAATGTGAGCATATATCAGGATAATATTTTCTACCATACACCCCAAAATGTTCAAATCATATCAACTTGTTTATTTGATGTCTCAATTTCTCCACTTCAAGGATGAAATAGAAAAGTTATATCTTAGAGCAGGGGACCCCAATCTCCGGGCTGCCAACTGGCACTGGTCTGTGGCTTGTTAGGAACCAGGCCACATAGCAGGAGGTAAGCTGCAGGTGAGCGAGCATTACTGCCTGAGCTCTGACTCCTGTCAGATCAGTGGATGCATTAAATTCTCGAAGGAGCATGAACCCTATTGTAAACTGTGCATGCAAGGGGTCTAGGTTGCATGTTCCTTGTGAAATTCTTTTTTTTTTTATTGCATTTTAGGTTTGGGGGTACATGTGAAGAACATGGAAGATTGTTGCATAGGTACACACATGGCAGTGTGATTTGCTGCCTTCCTCCCCCATCACCTATATCTGGCATTTCTCCCCATGCTATCCCCTCCCGATCTGAGGAAGAACAGCTACATCCCCAAACCATCCCCCACCCTGCTTCTTCAGTGGAAAAATTGCCTTCCATGAAATCGGTCCCTGGTGCCAAAATGTTAGGGACGGCTGCCTTAGAGAGTAAAGTAATGGTGTCCTGTCTGCAGAGGATTGCAGTGCAAAGGTAACAATGCTATTAAATGTATATCATGCAAGGAGACTGCATAGTTATTCTAACTAGCACAAAGACAGAGCCTAACAAGAAGCACTGGCTAATTGGGCACAGTGCAGAGCTGGTCTCAGAACTTCTATCTTGTCCAAGCTCTAGAGTTAATTGAACACAGTGAACTCATATTTAAAGAGGACATATGTATAAACAAGAATGCCAAGGAATTATTTGTAATAGCAATAGCACTTGTTAGAATCGATAGTATTCATAATATCCAGCCAGTACTTTCCTGATGTCATCTGTATGGGAAATCAAATAAACAATCAGAAATTTTATAGTGAGCCTAAATGCAGAGGAAAGGGAAGTGAATACAAGTTTTGAGGGCTAGATGTCCCAAACCACAGGGGTTACACATTTACAGACAGACTTGGTATTTGTCCATACAGAGTCAGCCGCTCCCATGAACTTTGAAATTCATCACATTACATCTCAGGATGTAACTTTTTTTTCTCTACTATCCTCCATCCCCCCACTCTGTCTCTCCGTCCCTCCCTCCCTCCCCTTCCTTTCCCTTCCTCTTCCCTTTCTCCTTCCCTTTCCCTTTCCCCTTCCGCTTCCCCCTTCCCCCTTCCCTTCCCTTCCCTTCCCTTCTCCCTTCTTTCCCTTCTCTCTCCTTCCTTCCTTCCTCCTTTCCTTCCTTCCTTCTTTCCTTTTTTTCCTGGTATATGGAAGACATCTCTCTACTGTACTATATCCTGCCTACAGTGTCTGCCTCGTAATTGTATTCCCCTTTCTTCCTCACACAACCAGTTTGATTGCGATGTCATCAAGTTGTTTCTTCTTTATAAAATGAGACTTTCAGTACTTCTCCTCACCTTCCTTTGGTGTCTCAATATCTCCTGCTGAACATTTTTAATAATATCCTATAGTTATTTATTTGAACTCAATCTCTCTTCTGAACATCTTTTTTGCAAATAACTCTGCATATTGACAATCTCCCTAAAACAGTCAACTGCTGATCTCTTTCAAATTTTGATGATTTTCCATTTTCTGAAGTCCAGATTTCTCGACTTGGACTCTAACATTTATACCTGACTGTGATGGTTAATACTGTCAACTTAATTGGATTAAAGAATGCAAAGTATTGTTCCTAGGTGTGTCTGTGAGGGTGTTGCCAAAGTAGATTAACATTTGAGTCAGTGGACTGGGAAAGGCAAACTCACCCTTAATCTGAGTGGGCACCATCTAATCAGCTGTCAGTGTGGCTAGAATGAAAAGCAGGCAGAAGAACATGAAAAGATTAGACCAGCTTAGCCTCCCAGCCTACGTTGTTCTCCGGTGCTGGATGCTTCCTGCTCTCAAATATCAGACTCCAAGTTCTTCACTTTTGGGACCTGGACTGGCTTTCTTCCTCCTCAGTTTGCAGACGGCCTATTGTGGAACCTTGTGATCCTGTGAGTTAATACTCCTTCAACTCTCCTTCTTATATGCTTCTATCCTATTAGTTCTGTCCCTCTAGAGAACCCTGACTAATACACTGACCTACCCATCAAAAATCCTCTACTATAGTTCTCCAAAAAAAATAAATCTCTGTTCTTTAGTCCCCCTCTTCCTACTATTCTGTTTTTCACTTTACCTTTTTCTTTATAATATGTCTCACTTTGCACCGCTTCTCCTTTTGAATCACCATCTGTCTAGCTGTGTCCATTAGGTAAAGTCTAGATTCAGTTTTGTCTTTGGTTTTATTCTACTTGTTTGACTTCTGAGGTCATGTTCTGGGAACTCGTGCTTGTTCTAAACTTATATTTATAAATGCTTTCCCCTAAGCTAGGATGCCATTTCTGGGTGATTTACAATCTAGTTAATTTATACCAAATATGTATAGCCATAGCAACAAATGTACTTTACTAATAACTCATTATGAATATCCTTTTCTAATATTTTCCAATTTGCCATAACCAGTACTAGCTATACCATGTGATGAAATCCCAGAGAAAAAGAAGTGACCTAGTCATCAGGCATGCCACATATGCTTAATAGTTTATGAGGTGATTTGTGGTGATAAGCATAATGAAAAGACCCTCTCTATAACAAACAAAGCGATTTTGAAAATAAAGGTGGAGAGAATTTATTTTCTTCACTATTTTCTGACAGTGAGTTAAATAAAGGTCACTTAACATTTACGAAACTACACCTGCCTGAAGCTGTAGCCTGTATTGACTCCTCCCTCTTGACCTAGTGTTGGTTTTTCTATTACGTCTCCTGAGAGTGCCTCTCCAGTTTTCCTGCTATGATCTGTCAAGGCCACTGCTCAGCTGGGCACAGATCAAGTCCATTAGAATTGTCTCCCAATCCTCCTTTCCAGCTACAGTCTGAGGAATGGCTACTAGACAAGAAAAGGGCTCATTACTTCCAAATTTCAATAAACTAAAAACATGAGCACATCTTATCTTCCCCCAAATTTGGAGATTTCTTGATGAGTACACAACATAGTAACTTGACTGAATTAGTGACAGTTTGGTGCAGGAAAAAAAAAAAAAAGTGTTTGGGTTTTGAAAGCACTCAGAAGAGCACCAAATCTCAGCTCTATCACAAACCTCGAACAAGTTATTTAATTATCTGAGCGTGTCTATTTCTATAGTTAATGGAGAAGCAACAGAGCTGATTTACTAATGTTGTTATAGGGCAGGCATACTGTAGGGGTTAATGTTGCTGCTCTGAAAACAAACAACCTTGTATGAATGATGGCTCTATTACTAATTAGACTTCCTCCTAATCATAAAATGGGAAGAATAACAGTACTTATCTCATAGGGTTGTCGAGAGGTTTGAATGAGTTCATGGATGTAAAATACTTTGAATAGTACCTGTCAGATGGTAAGTGGATGAGTACTAAATAATGGTCAGATTGTATTTTTATGGAGAGGACTAAGTGAATTTGTCTACCACAGTGTCTGGGAAGTTCTAATGCTCTGTAAACATAGCCATCGCCACCTCTCACTGCCATACACACACTCTTTCCTCCCCCGCTACTTCTATTCTCAGAGTATGGAAATGTATGAATCAGGGTTCCATTTCCTGTAATGAACTGCTAGGCTCTCTGTCTCTCATCCCTTCTGTTCTCAAATTTGAGGTCTCCCGACTCCTACCAGGAGCTGACTATGCAATAGTCAATCCAGGTTCTGTGAGACCTGTAACTTACACAGTGTGGGGAACCCTATTTGAGAAAAAGAGTATAAAATTGCTAATAAAAAGTTGAGTGCCAAAATGAATATTTATAAAGAGAAAGTTATTGCCATAAATTACATACAAAATGTGCTAAATAGAAAAATCATCAGAAATTTCAGAAAAATTACATAATTTTTATGAATTAATTGACATTTCTAAGCTACTTTTACCTTACAAGATTTTGCTACATACTCTCTAGAAGCCCCTTCTTAAAATGATTTTTAAATGTAATTTTCTCTAGAGAAGATAACTGAGCTATGTCCAAATAAACTTGCTTCAATTATTGTTTTGAAAAGTTTCTTTCAACTTTACAACTCATTGATAAAGTCATATAAAATTTTAGAAGCTTGTCAACTTTGGGGCTTTGTAAAGTTTTATTTCACATATAAGCAAAGTCTGGAAGATTTCCTCCAAGACTGGCTTATGTCTTCATGCATTTTACATCTTGTTTCCCTTCCATCACCCATATAATTTTGTACCAGAAACACTGGTAACTTCATACCTGAACAGCCTGTGACCCTACGTCTTTATACTATTGCCCCTATTAAGGTGTTCCATACTTGCAAGTTAGTCTCACACTTCATACCTGAATAGCCTGTGGCCTTAATTCTCTATACCATTGCTTCAGGTCACTAGACAAGTCAGTGGGAGGGGTATTGAACCCCTACACCAAGATATTCCACACCTGCAAGATAGTCACACACCTAAATCATGGTCAATCATTTATTCAGAATGAAAGTAACTACAAACCACATACATAGTCCACAAAATCCAAACTAAATATATTCCCAAGTTGAATTCCACTTAGATTGGTCTCCCAAATTCTTTTAGCCATTTTCATACCACCTGACACAAAGAGAAGTGTGATGGATATGAATATGCAGGAGAAATATGTAGTGGTGGTTACCAATTGCTTATTAAATACCCCTCGAAAGGCCTTGAAACAGCAGGCTCCTGAAGGTAAGCATCTTTTTTTTTTTTTGATGGCGTCTCACTCTGTTGCCTAGGCTGGAGTATAATGGTGTGATCTCAGCTCACTGCGACCTCCACCTCCCAGGTTCAAGCAATTCTCCTGCCTCAGCCTCCCGAGTAGCTGGGACTACAGGCAGGAGCTACCACACCTGGCTAATTTTTGTATTTTTAGTAGAGACAGAGTTTCACCATGTTGACCAGACTGGTCTTGAACTCCTGGCCTCAAGAGATCTGCCTGCCTTGGCCTCCCAAAGTGCTGGGATTACAGCTGTGAGCCACGACACCCAGCCAGCTTTTCTTTTAGTATCCTCTGTGTGAAGGCAACCATGTCCTTGGTGACTTATCATCCAGGAAGACAAAGTCCTGCCATCAGCATTTTAGGTAACCAGGCCCTTCTCTTCACATGACCTAATTTTTTCCTCATCTCCCCCAGTACTATTCACACCTCTTCTCTCTTAGTTCTTCAAATTTTCTTTCTTTACTGACTCTTTTTCTCAAAACTAAAAATAGGATTAAGAATTCCCTTATTACAAAAACAGTATTAAAATGCCTCCCCATTATTCCCTTATCTCATAATCAAACTATAGTCTTATCTCCTATTTCCTTCATCACTACAATGACCACAAGAGAAGTTACAACTTCTGCCTACACTTTTCACTTTCATTTTAACCTCAGTCTACTAAAATCAGACTTCTTCCTCTGCAATCTTTTGAAAATACATGTGTCATAATCACCTATGACCCACTCTTTAAATTTAAATGCCCTTTTGATTTCTCAGTCTATGAGACTTTCACATAGCACTTTGATTGCTTGTGACATTTGGATTTTTGAATTGTTGTCATTATAATATATTAATCCTATCTGGCTGGGTAGATACATATTGCTAAGAGCAAGGTTCATATCTGAGCATATGATTCATTGGGATTGCATATATTCAGTTCCTGGATCCCAGCTCATCCCCGTCCAGCTTATCCTGCTGAGATCTAAGCTCTTGTGGTGACATTTCCCTCATCGAGAGGCTGTAAATAACATTTTCAGACCACATATGGGGCACTGTGAGAACTGATGCTCATTAAGTGTGTTAAGTGAAAGTCATGAGTGGAGTACCAAACATTAGCTATAAATCAAAATTAACAAATGTGACTTGAGTTCTCAGGAGGCAAAACACTTAGAATCTTAAGTATTATGTCTGTCAAGAATCACACTGAAAGATGCATTTCTACCCAAATATGTGCAGAGATGAAATGCAAAGAAGAAAGCTGTCAAGATAGACAAGGAAGAGGAAATCTGTTGCTTGGTCCTTGAAATAAGCTAATTTAGCATTATAAGCCATTGGAGTTTCTTTCTCAAATGGATTCCTGTGGAAAATCCAGATGGCTGAACACCCCAACTCATAAATGTGAAAAACAAATACATTAGCTCCAAGGCCTGGGTATAGTCAAGGCATTTAACTTACTGCTGAACATTTTTTTAATTATTTGTATTTATGAAATAAATATTTAGATGATTCCTTAAAAAATATTAGATCATGCTGACTTTTCTATTGGCAATCAATATGCAGGGTTAGTAGGGTAGGGAAAGTACTAGGGAAATTAGGATAATTTAGAAAAAAAAAAAATCTAGCAGGCATCATCTATCTACCAGACACTCTGTTGCTAGACGTTGAGACTACAAAAACATAGCTCTTTTATGGACTTCACTAACTCAGTGTATTACTAATGCCAAGAAAGGGGAAATCATCCTGGACTCTTCCATCTCTCTATCATTTAATAATTTAACAAGTAATATTGGTTTTACCTTTATCTCTTCAACTCATCCTTATCCACATCCACATCCACATTGCCACTGTCTGCTACAGGCTTTCCTAATCTCTTAGCTAGATTATTACAATTGCCACCTACTCCCAATATAGCCTTCTCACTACCTTCCAAGAGCACTTTCTTACTAGAAAATCAGTTTATGTTGGTCTCTTGCTTAAATTTTATTAATGGCTATCTAGATCCCTTATGTTTATGTTTCTTTGCATAACCTAGAACTCTTCCTTCTTGTGTTATCTCAGTTCTCACCTTAATCTTCCACATAGTCCAGTCTTTCTGAGTTACTGGCAATTTCTCCAAATGTGACATGTTCTAGTATGCCTTTACGCCTTTGTACCCCTACTCACTCTGCCTGGAAGGACTTCATTTTGTCTGCTTGAAAACCTGCTAGTCATTCTTACATTTCACCTGCTGTTTGACTTTACCTTTAAATATTCACCTGCTATCAGGAAAACTTAGATGTTTCCTACTTTGTATCTCCTCTATGCCTTGAACTTACTTCCATTGGCCTTCTGTCATTCTTTTTTCCACACTAAATTGTAAGTCCTTTAAAGCAAGGATCATGTCTGTATGTATTTATAGTCTAATCTCCAAACTCATCAGAGTTGCTTCTCTCAAATAAAAGTCTGATCATGTCACTCATCTTCTGAAAATCCTTCAGAGGTTCCCATCACCTAAAGGATAAAGAGAAAAATCCTTAATCAAGCAGAAAAATCCCTGTTGGAACTGGTACCTTACCTACATTCTCTATTGATGCACTGGCATGAAGAGCCCAAAGCAGCCACATGGTCATAGCAGACTCTAGTTCATTGTAATACTTATTCTACCCTACTCAAAATTGTTTCTCTTTTTTTTTGGAATGAGAAACTCTAACTCAGCTGACGCCAATTTTATAGGGATAGCAAGCAAAGTTCTGAAAGTAAGCTACTGGAATGATAGTCAAAGTCCAATACCCTGCTTATGCTCCCGGATCCATGAGGAGTCAGCTGGTTGCCAGAATGCAAAAGGCTGAAAAATATCTCAGAAGACCAATGTTGGGTTCTACAATAGTGATGTTACCTATAGGAGCATTTGGGGAAATTACAAGTCTTGTGACCTCCAGGACAATGGCTGGCTGATACTTAATTACACCTATGACTCTTACTAGCTGTAGGAATTTCCCTTAACTACTCAGCCTCAGTTTCTCATTTTTAGAATGAGGATGTTTATAACGAATCTGCAGTAGTGCAGTGTACACACACACACACACACACATACACACACACACATGCACACACGGGATAAAGAGAATTATAATAATTGCTATGGATAAATGAGCCAGCACATGTTCAGTGGCCTGATATGATGGAGAATTGTGAATCTGGAGAACTAAAGAAGTTTGATATGACTAATACTCAAGTGTGTACAAGATGAAGAGCAGCAAGAAATAAAATAGAAAAGGTCATCTAGTACCAGTTCCAACAGGGATTTTTCTGCTTGATTAAGGATTTTTCTCTTTATCCTTTAGGTGATGGGAACCTCTGAAGGATTTTCAGAAGATGAGTGACATGATCAGACTTTTATTTGAGAGAAGCAACTCTGATGAGTTTGGAGATTAGATGGGGTGGGAGCCTGCAGCTTTGAGGTGGGAAGACGGGACACTAATTAAATGACTGATTCAGTATTACAAGTAAGAAATGATATTGAATTAAGATACACGTGAGTATGAAATTTTCTCATTTTGCCCTTTATCATCATTCAAAACTGTTGTTTTTCTCAAAATCCAATTTTTCTAACATGTCTTAGTAATTCTCCATTTAAGCAGATTGAAAAACACATCCTCATGGAATGAGCACTAGCCACACAGCAGTCTGCAAGTATGCCTTGCACACTTGTACAAATGCAGCCAGAGTGCCATCCCTGCTGGGTTAGGCTGAATAGCAGCTCATTTCTCACTTATACAATCAATGATTCCTTCTCTTCTTCCCTTCTTCATGGGCACTTTGCTGAACATAGCTTTGTTTTTGCTAGCCTGACTAGAAAATAAAACTTGTTCAGGTAAGATGCTTCATTAACAAATAGTGCTCTCTTGTTCCTTTCAAGCTGTCTCCTACATTTTGAATTTACTGGACAATGCTAATGAACTCAAATGGGAATTAATGGTTTTCCTTGGGGGATAGAGAAAGTTAGAAAACTGCTAAGTAAACATGGGATAGTAAAGACAAAGCAATGCAAAAGTCAAATCTTAATGATATCACACATTACACAGGTAGTAAAGGAAAGGATGTCATCAAAGTTTGCTTTTTCATACTCATTAGCATTTTTAAGGGCTAACTCTTCCAGGAACAACCAGGCCAAATTCTTTTATGCACAAAATGATTGAAAAATGAAACATAAAAGTATTTTCTTATTTATATTAGAGATTCCAACCTCCCAGGCACATAATCTCAATTTTTTTTAGTTTTTTTTTTTTATCAGAATTTTCTTCTTGAATCCAGAAGTCAATCCTCCATTCATAATTGTAAAACTTTTGGAATTATATTCATTTCATAGGATGGAGAAGAAACCTATTATAAGTGGGCATTGTGATTTCATAATCTAAGGATACATTATTTTCTCCAAGTATGTCCACCTGCCTTTAACCAGTGCATTTGTTTCATTCTTATTGACTCTTCATTATTAGTTCTGTCTTTGGATGAGAGTCTGTTCTTTTCCAGAGAACATGTCCTCATGTTTTTTCTTTGTTAAGGCATTTTCTTTTGTAGTAGCTGGCAATTTGTGATTTCACCACACACTTGGCAGATATCCTTATTCCTCGTAATGATAACATCAACATCAGCAGTGAATATCCATGATAATGATGTCTCTCTTCAGGCTCTTTCCTAAGCTGATGCATCTGGCCTCCTTGAATGGCATTCATTAGAACCGAGCACCAAGATAATAATACACCGAAGCCAATGATGCCAGCCTTTCTCTCTTTGACCAATTACCCCCTGGACCTTGTTCAAATGGAAACCAAACAACCCTGAATAAGTTTACTCATCTTTAGAAGTTAGGAAAATACATGAAAAGCTACAAATAAAACCTCAGAGCTCTTTTTTTGTGGAGGATGTAAAGGGATACTCATTCTAACAATGTATTATTAGCATTTTCTTATGCCATTGTTTGTCAGTATCGCAGAGCAGAGAAAGAGTTTTATAAAGATATTCAACGTGATAGTTTATAAATCATTAAAAGTTTAGGGCACATATTTATATCCACAACTGTAGGATAACCTGATGGCCATTAAATTAAAGTCCAGGGCTATAGTAATATTGGATTAAGAGAGATTTCCAACTGTTATATCAATCAATGTTATATGAATTTGATGATTAGTGGCTATATCACTCAGATACTTACCACAATATAATTCTGTAATGAATAAGAAAAATAGAGGGTAGTATCATGATACTCACGTAGTATACCCAATTATTATTTTTTTAGTACAACATGGTAACTGGAAAATAAACACAGTAAAGAAATAGAGTTATTAGCAACACTACAGAACCAGATTGAGAATGAGTCAAAGTGTCAGAGTGATGATAAGTTTTTGTGGAAAGCAGCTGGAACTCCTAATTAAATCACAGTCTGCACACTTTGAAAACACAGATTTCTGACGTTGACATGTATACAAAATATACCATATGGTTGCCACTTTATAGGCATATTTGCGTGTATGTTGGTGTGCATATGTAGATACACATATAAGCATAGTGATAGACCAAAACTTCTCATAAAAGGCTTAGAACAACTTTAAATAATTTTAAACCAACCATATAGTCTTCATTAACTGATATTCTGCTAATCATAACTTCATTTTAGTTGGCCTTTCAGAACATGTACAGTACCATTATGTTTAATGATGCTGTAGTATAGCTTAATAATTTTAAAAATTGGTTTTGGAGTTATTGCTTAGAAACAGTGAAAAGAAATTGTTTGAAAAAGTACAATAGTGTTTCACCAGAACATTCCATTTTTAACAACACTAGGTAACAAGGGGTTAGTATTTTTATGTTAGTCATACATTTACTTATATTCACTGATATCTGCCTTTTATCTCCATTACCTTATAAGCGCGTCGAGGGCAGGGCATTTTAATCTTTATTTCTATGTCTGGTGATGGTCTTTCAATATAGACTGAAGGCTCATCTCAAATGATCAATGTAACAGGAAATCACCTCATAGATTGTGCTAATTTAGATACTATTCTGTGTTAGCTGTGATGGCTCAATTAAGCTGTACACCCAGTGCCATAGGGCAACAGATATCCGAGTATTAGGTTTCCAGAAGTAAAAGGATCAGGAACTACTCACATATCAGATAAGAATCTCATCAACCATGAGCTTGGCACACCTGAATAAGTAAGTCACTGTAAAACTTTGTTTAAAACATTTTGAGTTTTGTTCAAATGTTTTAAGTGTTTAGGGAAAAAAGTGTGGTTCCTAAAAGAGAAAGACAACAAAACAAAAAATAAAGAATTTTATAAAGTACAGTTAATCCTTGAACATCATGGGGGTTAGGGATGCCACCACCCCCTAAACCTGTGCAGTTAAAAATTCACATATAACATTTGACTTTCCAAAACTGTAACTACAAAGAGCTTTCTGTTGCTCAGAAGGCTTATCCATAACATAACTAGTCTATTAACACGTATTTTGTATGTTGTATGCATTATGTACTATATTCTTATAATAAAGTAAACTAGAGAGAAGAAAATGTTATTAAGAAGATGATAAGGAAGAGAAAATGCATTTGCTATTCATTAAGTGGAAGTGGGTCATCATAAAGGTCTTCATCCTCATTGTCTTTACATTGATTTGTTGTTGTTGCTATTATTGTTGTTGAGATAGTTTCTCTCTATCACCCAGGCTGGAGTGCGGTGGCTTGATCTGGGCTCACTGCAATCTCTGTCTCCTGGATTCAAGAGATTCTCCTGCATCAGCCTCCAGAATAGCTGGGATTATAGGTGTGAGCCACTACATCTGGCTAATTTTTGTATATTTGGTAGAGAGGGGATTTCGCCATGTTGGCCAGGCTGGTCTCAAACTCCTGGCCTCAAGTGATCAGCACACCTTAGTCTTCCAAAGTGCTGGGATTAAAGGCATTAGCCACCACACCCAGCTATCATCTTCACATTGAACAGGCTGAGAAGGATGAGGAAAAGGAGGAATAGGTCTTGCTGTCTCAGGGGTGTTAGTGGCAGAAGAAATCCACATATAAGCAGATCCACAAAGTTCAAATCCATGTTGTTCACAGGTCCAGTGTATATTGAAGAAAATTCTGCCATGTCTTTCTAGACTAGCAGGAGGAGTGGAGTACTTTCTTGAATATCTATTTCCCAACTAGGTAAAATGTTAGGGAGATGAGAATTACTGTTTATATTAGTATTTGGAGTACTATTTCCATCTAGCCACCAAAATACATGGGCTTGGTGATTTTAAAAAAAGGATTTAAAAATGAAACAAAAGAACACCTTTTTTATTGTTTGAAAAGAAAGACAGAAAAGGCAAAGAAATGAATATTTGAAGAAAATTTGGAAAAAATAAAAAAAGCATCATGGTTTTATAACAGATAAAGTCTTTGGCAATCTGCTTATCTGTAAATCTACTCTATGACCTGGAATCTACTAGAAAAGCTAAAGCAGTTGGAGAAAGTTGTCATTTGGAAGCTAAGAATGGACAGTTAAAGGCAATCCTCAAATATGAAAAGAAGAACTTGCATGTAAAAAGCATTCCACAAGAGTTAACTGTGGGAATGCTAATTAATAGATAAATCCCGAAATTTTTAGGATATCGAATATTCAACTATGCTTCATAAATCTTACTATAGTATTCTTTTATTTTTATTTTTATTTTTTTGAGACAGAATCTTGCTTTGTCACTCAGGCTGGAGTGCAGTGGTACCATCTTGCCTCACTGCAACATCCATCTCCTGGGTTGAAGCAATTCGCCTGCCTTAGTATCCTGAGTAGCTGGAATTACAGGCATGTGCCACCAGGCCTGGCTAATTTTTGGAGTTTTAGCAGAGACAGTGTTTCACTATGTTGTCCAGGCTGGTCTTGAACTCCAGACCTCAGGTGATCTGTCCTTCTCAGCTTCCCAAAGTGCTGGGATTACAGGCATGAGTCACTGTGTCCAGCCATATTTTATTCTTGACCTCTATGTTGACTGCTACCAATAAATTTATGGCTGAGCCCTTAGATTCTTTGACCAAATCAGAGTTAGAGCATTGCCCCATGATTTCATAGATGAAAAAAATAGTGTGTATCTGGGTGGAACATCCTAGGGGTATTTTTCTCAGTTATTCCACAGTGTGTGGAGTAGAGGCCATCTACAGCATGTGACAAGAGTTGTGCAGGGAATAAACACTCTGAAATACTCTTCCTGTATGGCTCCCAGTTGCCTTAAATTTTACCATCATGTCCTTTAGGTTTCCTCAAGGTAACTCTTTTCTGAGTGTATACCACCCTGTTACAACACTTAGTTATTTGTTATAACAGGTACCTGGATTTACATTGTTTTATCAACTTGAGTCTCTTGTGCATAGTTAGCTGTGAGTAAGGAAGCGAGGTATGGAAGACAGAGAAAGGAGAATTTTGTATATGAGAAACTACCTGGGCTTTTGGTCTAGGTTAGGACACACAGCGGGGTTCCTAAGTAGCTGAAGTTTTCTCAGAGACAATGCTATTTAAATGGATCTTGAACATTCACAATTCACTTTCCTTTAGTTCATTTTTTTTCTAATGATCCTCTGATGCAGATAATAATAATTTCTGCTTCTATTTATGAAGAAGTTGAAATTCAGGGAGAATTTACATAGCTTATTCAAATTTATGCAGCTAAATAGTGACATAGCTGAGACTTACCCAGAGTCCATTTTCATGCTGTTGATAAAGACATACCTGAGACTGGGACAAAAAAAGAGGTTTAATGGACTTACAGTTGTTCCACACGGCTAGGGAGGCCTCACAATCATGGCAGAAGGCAAGGAGGAGCAGGTCATACCTTACATGGATGGCAGCGGGCAAAGAGAAGAGAGCTTATGCAGGGAAATTTCCACTTTTAAAACCATCAGATTGAATGAGACCCATTCACTATCAAGAGAACAGTATGGGAAAGACCTGCCCCGATAATTCAATCATCTCCCTTTGGGTCCCTCTCACAACAAATGGGAATTGTTGAAGCTACAAGGTGAGATTTGGGTGGAGACACAGAGCCAAATCATATCACTTCTGACTTCAGATTCCCTGCTCTTTTCACTAGAGTATGAAAGGCTTCAATTCTAAAATGACGATATTTCTAAGTTCCACAATTCTGCCAAAGATTGGTTTTAAAATACATGTTAAAGGTGATACAAAGGATTAGTAAGAGTAATTACATTTCTACATGAGGGGAAGAGTATGTTGATGGTTCAAAGGACTAGCATGAGGTTGCATCATATACATGTGTATTGTATTAAAAATCCAACATGCATTTGATCAGAAAAAAAAAAACAGAAATTTTATCTAAGATCACAGGTGTATTATCCCATTGTTCCCTCAGTGATCACATGTCTACCAACAAGCAAGTAAGCAGACATACAGATCTGTTTGTCAGTCAATCTCATTTTCTTTCTGCCACCTCTAATGTGAGTATCTCACCAAGTGAGTATGATTAGATTGTTTAAAATATTTTGTCATATGAGACTTTTACCTTAGGCACTGTCTTTAGAAACTAAGCTCTTGGGACTCAACTCTACAATGTACTTTTGTTTTTCTTGTAACAATGTTTTTGAAAATGCCTGCATAATATTAGTTCTATATGATGTTATACAAATGAATGAACAAATTCTGAGTTGTATTAATAAATTAACAAGATTGACTGGAGGATTTTTCAGTTCCCTTGACATGCAAATGTGAGTATGAATCTAAGCTGGGGGAAGAGATGAATTGGGCAAAATTTTCTAGTGTGTGTCATGGGCCTAGTGTACTTGGGATCACATTTTTGGTTGTACATACAAATATACACATGTACACACAATCATATATGTACACACACATATATGTGTATAATTTTTGTATATGAAATGTAGAGCTGATAGCTTTTTGTGATGAGAATTATACACTTTCTAATGTTAGAAAGAGGAAATAGGTAATTTTGAGATGGTTGAAAAGGAAAGAAAAGGAAAAGGCGAGACATGCCTGGAAGTTTCCATGGTATCTACTGACTCAGGACTAAATATCCAACTGCAAAAAGACTTGAAGGTTGGAAAGTATTTTCTAGATGCTTGTCACACTAGGTCAAAAGACACCACATGGAAAGACTGAAGGGGACACTGAGCATGTGCAGAAGAGAACTGTGTCCACTGCCATCCCACTGTCCACCCAACTCGAACTAGAAAGTATTCCCATAGCCCTCCCAATGGGTAGACTAACTAAACATCTAGTCATTCTGCAGCATCACCTGAAAATCTCAGGGTGGACAAAATGGGAAGGGTATGATACCTATAAAGGATAATTCATGAAGGAAATAATGTTTATGCTAGAAAAAGGAAGCCGAGTCCCGTCCCGACACTCTCTTTTGAAATCATTTTCTTCACTCACCTTCAGGTCCTCATGAAGGAGACTATTATAAGTAATACAGCCTTACAGGAATGGGCATTCTGGCCTTTTTCTGTGGGGGAGTTTGTGGGAAGACTTAGCATATGCCATTGACCATCCCCAGTTGTTCTGAGAGTCATTACACCCATTTTGGCTACAAGCCAGCCTGCCGTACTATTGTGGTAGATACAAACTACACATGAATCATCAGAGGAATTTATTTCAAGGAATTTTACCATAGTAACATTGACCCCTATCATTCTTGAGAAAACGAGTGTTAATGTGAGATATTCCCAACACACTTTTAGGCAATTACAGTAGATAGGATAGAATCCAAAGGGACAATTCCAGGCATCCCTGGGAACTAACTAATTTAAGACTAGCCTTTAGGCTCACCACCATCCCATCTTCACTCAAAGTCTGCGTTCTTTCAATGTGGAAGAGATAATAATAACTATAGGCCAATGAGACCAGTGTGACAGGGCAGAGAGCCTGCAAAAATTAATGTCCGAGATCAGCCATGAGTCACCACCTTCAATGAAAATTCATTCATCTCCATGCAAAGGAAATAATGAAATAGTTTTTTACACCTGTAATCCCAGCACTTTGGGGGGCCGAGGAGGGCAGATCATGATGTCAGGAGTTCAACACCAACCTGGTCAGCAAGGCAAAAACCCGTCTCTCTACTAAAAGTACAAAAAAAAAAAAAAAAAAAATTAGTCGGGCATGGTGGCAGTTGGCTGTAATCCCGGCTACCAGGGAGTCTGAGGCAGGAGAATCACTGTAACCCGGGAGGCGGAGGTTGCAGTGAGCCAAGATTGTGCCATTGTACTCCATCCTAGGTGACAAGAGCATGACTCCATTTCAAAAAAAAAAAAAAGTTTTAAGATTGTGAAGTTCATGCAGGCACAATCCAAAGTCATACAATAATTTCTTGTTTAATGTGACCATATCTCTTCCTTTAATTGGATCATAATCAAAAGGATAGTTTGATACTGTGTCTGCAACTATGTTCAGAATCAGGAACCTAATTAAGCCTTATATTTTTGAAGATAAGAAGGAATAATTCAAACATGGAATTCCAGGGGAAAAAAACTTCAGAAGGAAAGGTAGAGAGAAACATATCTGGATAAAGACAAGATAATTTTCACCTCTTCTTAATATGGCATGCTCACACAAGCACACACCCACCAAACACCCAGCTGCACATAATTTTTCTTTTCACTGGACTTCACGCTTTTCCCTTCATCTTAAAGTAAGGCACATTTTAGATTGTGGGCAACAATAAATAATTGATGATACCTTATATATTTGCTCACAAACATCTAAATATCAGAGAAATACTCTGTACACTACTGGAAACTATCTAGATGTTCATCTAGAAACATCTAAAGCATGCTTATTCATTAGTGTTGTTCTCTTTTCCTTACGTTGCCAAGGTTGGTTATACGTGTGGCTAAAAGGGAGAAAGCTTACCTGTAGCCTGTGATGTAGCACTCTAATAAGGGCTGATGAGCAGAGCCATTCACCAAAATATAGTCATTGTATTACATCTGTCACAGTGATCAAAATACAAAATAATACTCCATTGGGGTCACTCATTAAAAATATATGACGTAAAGAATCATATATTTTAAACCAGAAATAGGACTTACTGCCATTTTGTTAATTATTTTTCTTTTCTTTCTTTTTCTTTTTTTATTGTACTTTAGATTCTGGGATACATGTGCAGATCATGCAAGACTGTTGTATAGGTACATTCATGGCAAGGTGGTTTGTTGCCACCATCTCCCCATCACTTATACCTGACATTCCTCCCCACGCTATGCCTCCCCCACCCTCCTTCCCACTATCCCTCCCATAGCCACACCCAATGGACCTCAGTGTGTGATGCTCCCCTCTTTTGTGTCCAAGGGTTCTCATTGTTCAACACCCATCTATGAGGGAGAACATGTGGTGTTTGATTTTCTGTTCTTGTGTGAGTTTGCTGAGAATGATGATTTCCAGGTTTATCTATGTCCCCACAAAGGACACAAACTCATCATTTTTTATGGCTGCATAGTATTCCATGGTGTATATGTGTGACATTTTCTTTGTCCAGTCTATCATTGATGGGCATTTAGGGTTGGTTTGAAGTCTTTGCTATTGTAAACAGTAGCCGCAATGAACATGCATGTGCATGTGTCTTTATAATAGAACAATTTATAATCCTTTGGCTATATATTCAGGAATGGGATTGCTGGGACAAACGGAATTTCTATTTTCTAGATCCTTGAGGAATGGGACATACTGTCTTCCACAATGGTTGAACTAATTTACACTCCTACCAACAGTGTTAAAGTAATCCTATTTCTCCACATCCTCTCCAGCATCTGTTGTATCCAGATTTTTTTAATGATCGCCATTCTAACTGGTGTGAGGTGGTATCTCAAATGTAGTTTTGATTTGCATTTCTCTAATGTCCAGTGATGATGAGCATTTTTTCGTATGTTTATTGGCCTTATATATGACTTCTTTTGAAAATTGTCTGTTGATATCCTTTGCCCACTTTTGAATGGGTTTGTTTGTTTTTTTCTTTGTAAATCTGTTTTTAGTTCTTTGTAGATATTCTGGATACTTTGTCAGTTGGGTAGATTACAAAAATTTTTTCTCATTCTGTTGGTTGCTGGTTTGCTCTAATGTTTGTTTTCTTTTTGCTGTACAGAAGCTCTGAAGTTTAATTAGATCCCAATTGTCTATTTTGTTTTTTGTTGCCAATGCTTTTGGTGTTTTAGTCATGAAGTCCTTGTCTATGCCTATGTCCTGAATGTTTTTCCTAGGTTTTCTTCTAGGGTTTTATAGTGTTAGGTCTTATATTTAAGTCCTTAATCCATCTGGAATTAATTTTAGTGTAAAGTGTCAGGAAGGGGTCCAGTTCCTGCTTTCTGCACATTGCTAGACAATTTTCCCAACACCATTTATTGAACACGAAATACTTTCCCCATTGCTTGTTTTTGTCAGGTTTGTCAAAGATCAGATGGTTGTATATGTGTGGTATTGCTCCAGAGGCCTCTGTTCTGCTCCACTGGTCTATGTCTTTGTTTTGATACCAGTACCATGCTGTTTTGATTACTGTTGCCTTGTAGTATAGCTTGAAGTCCAGCAGCGTGATGCCTCCAGCTTTGTTCTTTTTGCTTAGGATTGTCTTGGCTATGCAGGCTCTTTTTTGGTTCCATATGAACTTTAAAATGGTTTTTTTCCAGTTCTGTAAAGGTCATTGGTAGTTTGATGGGGATAGCATTAAATCTATAAATTACTTTGGGCAATATGGCCATTTTGACAATATTGATTCTTCTTAACCATGAGCATGGAATATTTTTCCATCTGTTTGTGTCTTCTCTTATTTACTTGAGCAGTGGTTTATAGTTCTCCTTGAAGAGGTCCTTTACCTCCTTCGTTAGTTATATTCCTAGGTACTTTATTCTTCTTGTAGCAATTGTGAATGGGAGTTCACTCTTGATTTGGCTTTCTGTTTGTCATTTGTGTATAGGAATGCCTGTGATTACTGCACACTGATTTTGTATCCTGAGACATTGCTGAAGTTGCTTATCAGTTTAAGGAGAGTTTGGGCTGAAGCTATGGGGTCTTCTAAATATACAATCATGTCATCTGCAAATAGAGACAATTTGACTTCCTCCTTTCCTAATCAAATACACTTTATTTCTTTTTCTAGCATGATTCCTCTGGCTACAACTTCCAATACTATATTGAATAAGAGTGGAGAAAGACAGCATCCTTGTCTAGTGCCAGATTTCAAAAGGAATGCTTCCAGTTTTTCCCCCATTCAGTGTGATATTGGCAGTGGATTTGTTGTAAATTGCTTCTATTATTTTGTGATAGGTTCCATCGATACCTTGTTTATTGAGAGGTTTTAGTGTAAAGGGCTGTTGAATTTTGTTGAAGGCCTTCTCTGCATCTATTGAGATAATCATGTGGTTTTTGTCTTTGGTTCTATTTATGTGGTGGATTATGTTTATGGACTTGAGTATGTTAAATCAGCCTTGCATCCCCTGGGATAAAGCTTACTTGATCATGATGGATAAGCTTTTTGATGTGCTGTTGCAATCGGTTTGCCAGTATTTTACTGAAGATTTTTGCATCTATGTTGATCATGGAGATTGGCCTGAAGTTTTCTTTTTTGTTGAGTCTCTGCCAGGTTTTGGTATCAGGATGATGTTGGTCTCATAAAATGAGTTGGGGAGGACTCCCTCTTTCTGTATTGTGTGGAATAGTTTCAGAATGATTGGTACCAGCTCCTCTTTGTATGTCTGGTAGAATTCAGCTGTGAACCCATCTGGTCCTGGGCTTTTTTTGGTGGGTAGGCTGTTAATTGTTGCCTCCACTTCAGCCCTTGTTATTGGTCTATTCAGGGATTCAACTTCTTCCTGGTTTAGTCTTGGGAGGGTGCAAGTGTCCAAGAATGTATCCATTTCTTCGAGGTTTACTGGTTCATGTGCATGGAGTTGTTTGTAGTAATCTCTGATGGTAGTTTGTATTTCTGTGGGATTGGTGGTGATATCCCCTTTATCATTTTTTATTGCATCTATTTGATTATTCTCTCTTTTCTTTTTTTATTAATCTGGCTAGTGGTCTATTTTGTTGATGTTTCTGAGAAATGAGCTCCTGGATTTATTGATTTTTTGAAGGTTTTTTTGTGTCTCTATCTCCTTCATTTCTGCTCTGATCTTAGTTATTTCCTGTCTTCTGCTAGCTTTTGAGTGTTTTTGATCTTGCTCCTCTAGCTCTTTCACCTTTGATGATAGGGTGTCAATTTTAGATCTTTCTTTCATTTCTCATGTGGGCATTTATTGCTGTAAATTTCCCTCTAGACACTGCTTTAAATGTGTCCCAGAGATTCTGGTATGTTTTGTCCTCATTCTCGTTGGTTTCAAAGAACATCTTTATTTCTGCCTTCATTTCATTGTTTATCCAGTCAACATTCAGGAGCCAGTTGTTCATTTTTCATGAAGTTGTGTGGTTTTGAGTTAGTTTCTTAATCCTGAGATCTAATTTGATTGCACTGTGGTCTGAGAGACTGTTATGATTTCTGTTTTTTTTTGAATTTGCTGAGGAGTGATTTACCTCCAATTATGTGGTCAATTTTAGAGTAAGTATGATGTGATGCTGAGAAAAATGTATATTCTGTGGCTGTGGGGTGGAGAGTTCTGTAGATGTCTATTAGGTCCACTTGTTCCAGTTCTGCATTCAAGTCCTGTATACCCTTGCTGATTTTCTGTCCCATTGATCTAATATTGACAGTGGAGTGTTAAAATCTCCCACTATTATCGTGCAGGAGTCTAAGTCTCTGTAGTCCATTAAGAACTTGCTTTATGTATCTGGAGGCTCCTGTATTGGGTGCATATATATTTAGGATAGTTAGCTCTTCTTGTTGTGTTGATGTTTTCACCATTATATAGTGTCTTTCTTTGTCTCTTCTGATCTTTGTTGGGTTAAAGTTGATTTTATCAGAGACTAAAATTGCAACTCCTGCCTTTTTTTGCTCTCCATTTGCTTGGTAGATCTTCTTCCATCCCCTCCATTTTGAGTCTAAATGTGTGTTTGCGTGTTAGATGGGTCTCCTGAATACAGTACATTGATGGGTTTTGACTTTTTACCCAGTTTGCCAGTGTATGTCTTTTGATTGGGGCATTTAGGCCATTTACATTTAACATTAATATTGTTATGTGTGAATTTTATCCTGTCATTTTGTTACTGGTTGTTTGTTTTGCCCATTTGTTGACATGGTTTCCTCATTGCTTCGTTGGTCTTTACCATTTGGTTCGTTTTTGCAGTGGCTGGCACTCAATGTTTTTTTTCTGTGTTTAGTGCTTCCTTCGGGAGCTCTTGTAGGGCAGGTCTGGTGGCGATGAAATCTCTCAGTAATTGCTTGTCTGTAAAGGATTTTATTTCTTCTTCACTTATGAAGCTTAGTTTGGCTAGATATGAGATTCTGGGTTGAAAGTTCTTTTCTTTACGGTTGTTGAATATTGGTCCCCATTCTCTTCTGGCTTGTAGCGTTTCTGCTGAGAGATCCACTGGGAGTCTGATGGACTTTTCTTTGTGGGTGACCCAAACTTTCTCTCTGGCTGCCCTTAGCATTTTTTCCTTCATTTCAACCCTGGTGAATCTGAGGATTATGTGCCTTGGGGGTTGCTCTTGTTGAGGAGTATTTCTGTGTTGTTCTTTGTATTTCCTGTATTTGAATGTTGGCCTGCTTTGCCAGGTTGGGGAAGTTCTCCTGGATAATATTTTGAAGAGTGTTTTCCAGCTTGGATTCATTTTCCCCGTCCTCTTCACGTACATTGATCAAGTGTAGATTAGGTCTTTTCAAATAATCCCATATTTCTTGGAGGCTTCATTCATTTTTTTTCACTCTTTTTTCTTTTCTTGCCTTCTCTTTTTATTTCGTTGAGTGGATCTTCAGTCTCTGATATCCTTTCTTCTACTTGATTGATTTGGCTATTGAAACTTGCGTATGCTTCACAAAGTTCTCATGCTGTGTTTTTCAGCTCCATCAAGCCGTTTATGTTGTTTTCTAGGCTGGTTATTCTAGTTAGCATTTCATCTAATCATTTTTCAAAGTTCTTAGTTTCTTTGCATTGGGTTAAAACATGTTATTGTAGCTCAGAGAAGTTTGTTGTTACCCATCTTCTGAAGCCCGTTTCTGTCAGCTCGTCAAAATCGTTTTCTGACCTGTTTGTTGCCATGCTGACAAGTCACTGTGATCTCTCTGGGGAGGAGAGGCATTCTGGACTTTGATGTTTTCGTCCTTTTTGCGCTGGTTTCTTCCCATCTTCTCTGAGTGGACGTCCTTTCTGTTAAAGTTGGGGTTATTTCTCCTGTGTGAGGCTTTTTTTTTTTAAACACAGGTGTCAGTGTGCCACTTGAGACAGTCTGTCCATTGTCTGCCTGTGGAGGCACTGCTGGGCTGCCTCGGTCTCACCCAGGCTACTGTATATTCTTCACCTCGTTTCCATACTGGTGGGATTAGCCCTGCCTTCCCAATGGTGGGCTCTTTCCCCCCCTGCCGAGCCTGCTGTTCCCAGGTGGAGGATGTGTTAACTGTGAAACTCTCCCGGAAGAGGGACTCCAATTGCTGGATCTTATGGGGGAGAGGCCTGCCTGGTCGTGTCCCCCTCTCCACTTTCAACTCTCTTTTCTGTGGGACGGGCAGTTCCTTTTCACAACCTTTCTCAGTATTAGTCCAAATCTCTGCCCTGGTCTGCACTAACAAGGCACCGGTCTGGCTGGGGCTGCCAGCTGGGCTGTTCTCAGCAAGGTGGTGTTTTCAGCAAGGTGGCATTTTCCTGGTCCGTGTGCTGATGAAGTTCTCAGCAAGGCAGTGTTTTCCTGGTCTGTGTGCTGCTAAAGTCTTGAAGTGAATTGCTATATCTGATTCAGAGAACCAAGGAGGTGATGTCCCCCTGATCCTCCATGCCTGATACACTTTCCAGGTTGGGCAATGCCCCACCTTGCCTCAGCTAGATGCCTTTGGGCTGCTTTTGTTGCCTTTTTGGGGGTTAATCCCACTGTTCAACCAGTTCCTTTAAAACAGAACTGGTACCTCGCTTGGAGACGCAGATATTGCTCTGGTTCTGTCTCACTCAGTGGTAGCTGCACTCCAGAGAAGCTTCCTTTGTCCATCTTCCCCTGCTTACTCCCTGTTAATTATTTTTCAACTATTTTCCACTTTAATCTTTCTGTCTTCCTTTATAGTAATTTTTTGTGGCAGTTTACTTTCATTCTTGTTTTATTCCTTTGTGTACTTACTACAGGTTTTTAAATTTATGTTTACCATGGGATGTATATAAAATATTTTACAACCATCAATTTTAAACTGATAACAATTGATAAAAACTCTACCTTTTAACTTCTCCTCCCATTCTCATTTTATGTTATTGATGCCAGTTTACATCTTTTATATATTATGTATAATTAATAAGTTATTTTAACTATATTTATTTTAATATTCACCTTTCTTGTACAACCTGCAGCTCTGTTAATCCAATAACCTCTTTTCTTTATAATTACCCAGTCTTAGGTCTTTCATTATAGCAATGCAAAATGAATTAACACAGGGTTCATGAACATGGATGTTTATTTCCCTCTCCAAATTTGGGAAGTTTTCTGTCACTTCTTTCCTTCTTTCTTTCTTTTTCTTCTTTTTTTTTAACCTCGGCTTACTGTAACCTCTGCCTCCTGGGTTCAAGTGATTCTCCTGGCTCAGCCTCGTAGTATCTGGGACTACAGGCACGTGTTGCCGTACTCAGCTAATTTTTATATTTTTAGTAGAGACAGGTTTCACCATGTTGCCCAGGTTGGTCTCAATCTCTTGACCTCGTGATCCACCCGCCTTGGCCTCTCAAAATGCTAGGATTACAAGCATGAGCCACTATGCCCAGCGCATTTATTTTAAATTAACTTCCTGCCTCTTTTTCTTTCTCTGCTTCTTCTCACATCCCTAGAATATGTATATTGTTTCACTTGATGGCATCTCATAAGTTCACCGGGCTTTTTCTTTGCTTTTTACATCTTTTCTTTATTTTTTTTCCTCTCACTCGTTAATTTCAAATGTCTTTAAGCTCACTGAGTCTTCAATCTACTTGACTGAGTCTGTTGTCAAAGTTCTCTATGAAATTATTTCAGTTTAGCCATTGTGTTCTTTAACAGAATTTCTGTATTTTTTATGGTTTTTATCTTTGTTGATGTTCTCATTTTGTTTATATATTATTTTCCTGATATTGTTTAGCATTCTGTGTTCTTTTGTAGCTCATTGAGCTTCTTTAACATAATTGAGTTTCTTCAAGACAATTATGAACTTTCTCAGGCAGTTTATAGATATCCGTTTCTTTAGTATCTGTAACTAGTGCTTTAATCTGTTCCTTTGTTGAAGTCATGTTTTCCTGATTATTTGTGATCTTTATTGCCTAATACTGATTTTTGTGCATTTGAAGAAGTAGGCACCCATTTCAGTTCTTACAAAAGGGCTTCATCAGGAAAAGCCCTTCACCAATCAGTTCATCCATATATTCCTGGCAGGCTGTCTGATAGTGTCTGCAGTTAGGCTTGCTGTTGGAGTCCTTGGGTGCCTGGGTCAGCATGTAGGCAAGAATGACACTGGGTTTACAGGTCATAGTCTGGTTTCTGTGTCTCTGTGATAGAACCTGGAACTTGGTTCTGCTGGTGTGGGTCTGGATTCTGGGTCCATGAGGGATGACCTGGTGCTGGAGTTCACTGAAATAGACCTGTTTACTGCATCTGTGGGAGTGGGCCTAAATCCTCTGTGGGAGCCAGCCTCAAGCCTGTATCTATGGGGACCAACCTTGTACTGGGCTGAACCTTGAGCCTGAGTCCACAGGGGCTGACCTGGTACTCAGATGGTCCTGGAGCCTGAGTCCATGAGACGGGGCCTGTGTCTTGGATATGCTGGAGCAAGTATGGATCCTGGGTTAACTGGAGCTTTGGCCTTCAGAGATCAACCTGGAGCCTGGGGCCAGCCTGGTAGTAGGAAAGTCCTGAAGCTTGAGTCAGCAGAAGCTGTTTTGTAGTCTGGGTTCATAGCATTGGTCCTGGAGCTTGGGTTTGTGGAGGCCAGCCAAAGCCAGGCTCTAATAAGGTGAGTCTGAACCCTGAGTCCATTGGAGCATGGGGTTATTGGCGGTGGCCTACAGCCTAGGACAATGAATCTGGCTTGATGCCTGGCACCACAGGGGATGGCCTGAATCCTGGATCTGCAATAGCCAACAGAAGGCTAGGTTCATGGGGGCTGATGTATAGCCTGGAGCCACAGGGGCTGGTCTGACACTGGAGAGAACCTGAAGGCTGCTACCTTATGGGGCAGGCTTGAACCTGGGACTGCTGGAGTGAGCCTGAACTCAGGGTCTGCTGGAATGTTTGTCTGCAGCTGCTGGCCTAGAGCTGAGGCCATGGGGTAACTGTGATACTAGGATAGGCCTGATGCTAGAGTCTGCAGTAAAGTAATGTTCATTTCACTTTCATTACCCACACGAAGGGTATCTCTCTTTGCACTATGTTACCCAGACTTGGAGGAATGATGACAAAGGTAATGTAAAACAGCGTTTCTACCATCTTCAATGTATGTTTTCTTATTTCTTTGTTAGACTCAGAGGTTGTAATTTGTCACCTGAATTTTTTTGCTCTTGCAAAGATATTTTTGTGCATCAATAAGTTGTTCAAAGCAATCTTTCTGCAAGGGACCAGCACTGGAAAATCCTATTCTGCCATCTTGCTGACACCATCCTCCAGAGTCTCCAGTTACTTAGAATCATTCTATTCCTCCTGGTAAGGAGAGGAATCTTCATTCCTCACAAATGAAGATTTCCTTTAGTAGTGTAAATTTCCCTTACAAAAGGATAACTTTCTACTCAGTTTCTCCTGGGTGTACAGTTTCTCAAAATAATCAACTCAAAATACTATTTGTGCCAAAGAGGCATATTCTGGGGTGGCATATTCTGTTTTCCTATAATTTATTTATCCAGTACTATTAAGTAACTCTTAGATTGTATCCTACTTTTTGTTTTACTTCTGCATAGGAAATTGGTAAATTTCTAGCAAGTAATACCTTTACACACTTCTTTAGTTATCCTCTAGTACTACAGCTTTGTATATGGAATCTCCTAAGTCGAAAGCTTCCCAATATTTTTAAGAGTCTGATATGATATTGTCAGATGCATTGCAACCCCATCTTGAATAGGGGCTGGATAAAATAATGCAGAGAGTACTGGGTTGCTTTCCCAGAGGGTATGCATTCTAAGTTACAGGATGAGATAAGAGGTCAGCACAAGATACAGGTCATAAAGACCTTGCTGTTAAAACAGATTGCAGTAAATAAGCCAGCTAAAACCCACCAAAACCAAGATGGTGACGAAAGTGACCTCTAGTCATCCTCACTGCTGCACTCCAACCAGCACCATGACAGTATACAAAGCCATGGCGACATCATTTAAATGCTATATGGTCTAAAAAGGGGAGGCATGAATAATCCACCATTTGTTTTGCATATAATCGAAAAATAACTATAAAAATGGGCAACTAGCAGCCCTTGAGGCTGCGCTGTCTATGAGGTAGCCATTCTTTTATTCCTCTACTTTCTTAATAAACTTGCTTTCACTTTACTCTATGAATTTGCCCTGAATTATTTTTGCACAAGATCCAAGAACCTTCTCTTGAGATCTGGATCAGGACCTTTTATTGGTAATATATAATAGCATCTCTTTCTGAAAATACAAATATATCTACTACCAGCTGTTCTCAGGAAAAGCTGTCCTCAATGGTATATCACTACTTCAATGCATTAATAAGCTGGCATGCTCAAGACTCTATTTTGTGCCAGTGTGTTCTGTTTGCATGGTTTCTTTTTAAGCTTCTTGTTTTGAAAAGCCTTGGGATCATTTGAAGTGGCTAGGGATCACACAGGAGAGAGGAGAGAGAAAAGATGCAAAATATAAGAGAGACCCAGTGACCAAGAAAATGACCCTTTGTTCTATCAGTTCTAGAATCAAAACAACACCAATATCTAAAAGCAAAAGCAGGAAATACAGTGGGGCATGAAATTTTATTGAAATACTGGCCAGTCAAAGCAACTGCAATAATATTTGCCATTATTACCAGAAAGATATAATTTTCACTGAAAAGGGAAAATCAGAAGGAGAGAGATGTAATGATGGTTCAAGAATTTTCTATTGCCGTGTGTGTGTGTGTTACTTGTAGCCTCTTCCCTTTGAGCAGGCTAAGCCCTCTTTAAAGCTCTCCTAAGCCATGGCTCCAGGGTAACATTTAAAAAGCTTACACTCTGCCTTGAGTCACAAGCAAAGGTGAAGTTATCAATTTTTGCAGTCATGCCATTCTGGAGAAGCATTTGCTTTTTTAATTGCTCAGCTAGGGTTCATTGGACATAATTGAGCAGCTACCTGATTAGAGAGCACAGGCTGAGAACGGCAGGAACCAGCTGTCATGAGTCTCCTGCGCTTTGAGTGGGTTCCTCCTGCCGGCTCTCCCCCTGCTGGGGTGAATGAAACTGAACCATTCACTCATGCTACCTTAACTGAGGAAGTGAACAGGAAGTTCCTTTAACCCAGCCAGCTAGCCAGCAGCAGAAAAATAGCCGGCCAAGTGTTTC
Organism: Ateles fusciceps; assembly: GCA_036589455.1. NCBI lineage: Eukaryota > Metazoa > Chordata > Mammalia > Primates > Atelidae > Ateles > Ateles fusciceps. The sequence goes on along the minus strand of JAZHEH010000424.1, from coordinate 719,236 downwards.
TCTTTCACAACCAGATGTTAACTGAAAGCTTCAAATTTCAGGGATTTCATTAAATGTGAGAATTACACCTCCTTCCCATCACCTGCAAAGAGCAGTGGCCTCCCTGAAGGAGAAAGGCAGCTCCACTTGCAGAGTGCCTCTTTCCTGACTCCCTGCTGACATCTTTGAATAGGGCTGATGCCATGAAAAGGGATCTAGTTTCTAATCCTGAGAGGCCTTAGGACAGAAAGCATTTACATGGAAGGAAAGAAAACATTTTCTGTGAGCATTTGTCTTTGCCATTGCCATAATTATACTAACTAAAGTTCATCAGCTTTTGAAATACAATCATCTAGTAATGCAAACAGCTGCTCCAGCTTGATCTTGTTGACAGCGTTCTCAACATTATAGGCAGAATCTTCTTCTTAGCCCACTCACTTCTTCTTAGCCCACTTAATTTGAGTAAGCAAATCTCTCATAATTATCCATAATCTCTCCTAATCTTTATATCATAAAATGATAGAATTTTACAGTGGATAGAAGCAAAGTTTTGGAATTGCCTTATTTTCATAAAATGTACTTATTTATAATAGTAATAATAAAAGTGTAACCTTATATGACCTAAGATGCCAAAAAATAAAGCCAATTATGCATATGCTGTATTTGACCTAGTATGTTACTTCTTTTAATCTCTATCCTGTTTAGGGAGAAAAGGGATAAACTTTCCCTTTGCCCACTGAAGTTTCACTGAAAAATTAACTTACAATGGTAGGTTAACTTTGAAACCATCTTTGCAAAAATTATAACAGTGAGGAAATAATAACAGTGAAAGAAATCTGATCCAACCAACCCTCATCTTGTTTTTTAATTTCCAAACTGCCCTAGTTGATTCCCAGGCTTGGGCCAAGCTAACTTTGGGAGAAATTTAGTTTATAGTTTAAATGATTACAGCTCTTTCCCAATTCTAAACCACTTTTATAAAACTAATAAAAGGCCACCAGTTTGGGAGGAGGGGCCTGAGTTCTGTTAATTTCCAGCTGTTATTCTGGAGGTTATAAGATTTGCAACTTCCCAAATTCACTATTGTGAAACCTAAGATTGGTATTTTCAAATGTCTTTTCAGGATTTTGTATTTCTGAATGAATGGCTCCATCCAGATGACTCTTGGCTCAATAAGTCCTGTGGCCCCAACAGGATTCAGTGCATGGGGACCATTTTCCACACTTTTATGATTGCATTCCCAACCAATAAGCAACCCCCCATTACCCTAGCCCCTTGCCCACCAAACTACCCTTGAACCCTGTCTCCAAATTTTGGGGGCTATTGATTTGAGTAATTACTGTCTCCCACATGTTGTGACCCATCTTTGTTAATTAAACTCTTTATTGCAATGCTATAATCTAAGCGAACTGGTTTTGGCTTTGTGCAACTGCCCAATGGGTTCACCTTGCCTGCTTTCTACACAGGGGAATTACAATAGAGAAAGAGTAAGTCACAAAGAACCAGCTGTGTGGGAGACTGGATTTTTATCATTACTCAAATCAGTGTCCCTGAGCATTCAGGGATCAGAGTTTTAAGGACAGCTTGGTGGGTGAGGGGGAAGCCAGTGAGCCAGGAGTGCTGATTGGTTAGGTAGGAGATGAAATCATAAGGAATTAAAGCTGTCCTCTTGCGCTGAGTCAGTTTCTGGGTGGGGGGCACAAGATCAGATGAGCCAGTTAATCAATCTGTGTAGTGCCAGTTGATTCATGAAGTGCAAGTTCGGCAAAATATCTCAAGCACTGATCTTAGGAGCACTTTAGGGAGGGTCAGAATCTTGTAACCTCCAGCTGCATGACTCCTAAACCATAATATCTACTCTTGTAGCTAATTTGTTAGCCATACAAAGGCAGTCTAGTCCCCAGGCAAAAAAGAGGTTTGTTTTGGGAAAGAGCTGGCATCCTCTTTATTTTAAACAATAAACTAAGTTCCTCTGAAAGTTAGTTCAGCCTATGCCCAGGAATGAACAAAGACAGCTTGGAGGTTAGAAGCAAGGTGGAGTTGGTTAGGTCAAATCTCTTTCACTGTCTCAGTTATAATTTTGCAATGGTGGTTTCATCTGCAGTGGGCAGGAAGAACCCATCAGGCAATTACCATTGGAGAAAAGGCATACAAATTTATAAACATGTACAAGGAGAAAATCGCAGAGTTCAGAAGCTTTACTATCACCAGGACAAAACAAGTTATGAGAGGAGCAGAAGAGGAACTCTGTTGTGGGTAATAAATGATTACTAGAGAGAATGAATGGTTCAGGGAACTTGTAAATAGTTCTCTTTGGCATTTGATTGATACTGAGGGACAGACATTACCTTGGGAGGGGGGATATTCTTGGAAAAGAGTTGGATGGAAAGTTGCCCTAGGCTACAGAGAATGGACACAGATATAAGACTTCAGCACTCTGGTCAGATCCCCAGGCAAGGCAAGAATGGCCAAAAGGTAGTTGCGAAACACTAACATGAAGTATCACTTTTCCTACAGGTAAGATCAAATTTTCCCAGATCTTTTAAATGATGTTATTCCATTGGTTGATGAATTATCTCTTCTATTGCATGAGGAAATGGCAAAAAGATTAAAGCAAGCACAAAGTATTTACTTCCATATAACAAATAGCTAATCATGGAATGAGGTTTAACTCAGCTTGAAATAGACAGCATAATTTAAAGCAATTTACCATCTTGGAATTACATTGCTTGGACCACCTTGAAATTATATTGCTAAAGTAAGACAACTAGAAAAAATAAAGAACAGTGAAATCATCAAATCCCCCATTGTTCCTTGCTATGTCAGCCTTTTTTATATCTAAACCTACCATAACAACTCCTGAAATAAAGAGATACACAAGTTTGCTTTTTCCATCTAGGAAGAAACTATATAGCAAGCAATAAAATGATGAAATGTCAAACTGGAAAGGGTAGGAGAGAAACAGGAAACAGTCTGTTGAGAACCTATGCTTGGTGAACAGAAAATCAGGACACATATTAACAATTCCCAGTGGAGGACCCCATGATGTTTTTCATTGCTTATTCTTGCTTTTATGTCTTAATTCACCAGATGGTCATTGAGTACCTATTGTATGCAAACAATTATGCTAGATCTTCTGTGAGATTACATTTAGGCTATGGTCATTTTTCTTCCAATCCTGCCTCCTGTAATATTTGCATGTATTTACAGGGTATTATTTCTATTACAATAGAGCCTCCCTTCATCTCTCCAACTTCTAGCCTCCATACATACCTTTAAAGCTCCTTTATAATTAGCTTGAAAGTGTATGAATGAGGCCCACCCAGGAGCAAGTAATGACTGATCTTACCCAGGCCTGTAAAATATTCAGCAGTGCAGCATTATTTCTCTAGTCATATTAATCTCTAAGTTTGCGGTAAGAAAGGAAGCAGGGAAAATGAAGCTGGACTTTTTAACTGAGAAGCATGTTTCACAAAAACTCAGGCTCTCCAGCTCATAATTTTTTCTTGATATAAGATTTATGATTTGCTTCAGCATTTGAGGTACAAGATAGATGACTTTTACTTTTTTCAGTTAATTACTTGGAAACCCCACTTCCAGTTACTATTAACAGACCATTCAGTGCCTGCCTATTAATAACATCCACTATCACCAAACAATCCAAGAACCTCAACAGGTTTCCTCAGAGTATAGGATACAGGAGAAGACGGGTTCCCCAACCCACTTAGGGTTCCATTTGGGGGGTCCATGACATTTCTTGGCTTTATTTTACTTTCCCAAAGAATCCTCCAGGTTACGAGCACTCTACTCACTTTCATTACCTGTCAGAATTTGCAGGTTAATTGCTCAGAACTAGCGTAATTATCCAGATTTTTACATTTCTCATCCCTTTTAATATCTTCTAAGCTGTAAGAGTTCACCACTTGATTCACAGGAATAAGCTGGGTTAGTCTACAATGAAGGCAGAAAGCTTAAAAACAATTAATGAGAATAGGATTTAATGACAAATATATAATAAGCTTTGGAGTACGATTTCTCTCTCCAGTCCTTAATTTTGGTAAAACAAATTATGATAGGAACATGTTGTTTGTAGAATAAACTTTAGTTTTATACTTGGCCTGATTATTTGCATAAAGTGCAGCAAGTATAATTATTTCTACATAGGCCTTTGGATCAGCTTTAATGGAACTCTGTTCCACAAGGAATCTCACATAAGGCCTCTTAAAGGTGAGCCCATCCATGGGTTTGTATCCTTAAATACCTGTGAGTTGGGTGATCCTTTTCTCTTAAGGACACATGATAAACTTGGAGCACCTAGACCTGTTAGAAAGGGATATTCTTTAAAGCCCACAGGTCAGGAACCCTGCGCAGGGACTGTGTAAGCAAGGATATGATGCCAGTTCTCCCCAGTGGGGGGATTTTATCAGCTCTGTAACTTGAGATAGACACCTTAAAGGGAAACACAACCTTCCAGTCAAAGCCTTGGTAAAATAACTAGTTATTTCCAATTGTGTCCTGTTGCAAAAGAAAAAATGGATTCTTATTGCACTGATGCAAACAACCATATTGCCATAAGTTAAGAGTACTCACAGATAGTTTCCAAATTCTAGAGAAACTAGAGAGAAACAAACTTGCTCCACATTTTGTTCACAGGAGTATACCTTACTCAATCATTAAAGGCCATCAATAGATCATAATAAGTTTCCTTAACTCCGAAAAACAAACAAGGATCAACAATATTCTAATCAACAGTCAAACAGGTTGCTTTAGCTTTCTTAGTGCAGTCCATTTAGTCAACTCTTATTTTGCTTGATATTTGTAAACATTTCAGTTCTTCATGAGTCCTATATTTTTTTTCTCTATTTCAGTGTTACAATCTTCAAAGCTATTAAAAACCTGCATTTGAGAACACCTGTTAAAGTCCTATAGTTTGATTATAAACCATCTTTTGAGAAGGAACAATGCAAGGCAACAATTGTCTGTGAATGACATTTCCAGGGTAGTCACAGTTAAAAACATGACTGACAAAGAAGTTTAGTTATCTCTGTGGTTTACAATGACTTTAACCTTAATTAAGATTGAGAGCGTATACTTAGACATTAGATTTCATAAATCCCATACAATTTTGGAACTTAGGTTAGTATTACTCACCAAAATATAACCTAAAGAAGATTAAACATCATTTTGGCAATCTCTTGTGACTAAACATGTCAGATAATCCTGCTTACCTCTTCTCTGGATGTTTCAGGGGTCATCTGAAAAAAAGATGAAAAAAAGCCAGGCATTAGGAAAGACAATTCTGAAACTTGAAGTTTGAGATACCTTTTAAATGTTGAAAGTTTAAAACATTTGATGTTATGAAATAAAATTCCAATTGCTATAAATTATTTATTTTGCAAAATGATAACTCAAAAGGTAAAAACCTCTCATTAACCTTTACTATTACATGTAAATCTTGTTCAATGCCAAATTTTACACTTGAATAAGTTTATTAATGTTAAACCACCTCTTGATGAAACATCATAGAAAATTTTATCTAATCATAACCAATTTGACCATGAAGTGAAATCTTTACAAATCCTTTATAAACCCTTTTACTAAAAGGCAAATTAGCATCTTAAGACAACCTTGCTGTGCTTTTATTTCAATGCTCAATTTATGAAAAGACCATGTAATACCCTTTTGAATTTAATGTTTACACTTTTTTTGCAAGACTAATTTTTACAGTCTTTCCACAACTTACTTAAACCTTTAGCTTTATCTTATCAAATTTAAGATAATCCTTATCCCTGTGAAAAATTTACATTTCCGTGCTTTCTTATAACCTTTTACTAAAAAACACATTTTACTGTTTTTATACACCTTGCATATAAAACCATTTAGTAATCTCAAATATATGTTGCATGATTAACTTGCACCACTTTTCCTTTTGGTGAAAAACTTGGTTAGTAAGTGATTTTAATACTTTCATTTTGACAACACTTGCATTTTACCAATAATCCTTAAGACTATTTTTATTTCTTAAAGATTTAAGGAACATGAACTAAAAAATATTTAAGTGCTTATTTCTCTTAAGCCAATCAGTAAGAGCTCTTTGTAGATATTATACATATCACATATATATCAACCCAAAGAGACAGAGGATTCAGCACTCATAAGGTTTTTTCATGTGCCAGTTTCTTAATTGGCTTACTGGCTTCAGAGTGAGGTTCTTGGGAAAAAGGCCAGGATCACATACATTTTTAGGGCCTATTAAGCAGACATAGCTGAAGGCAAAGACAGATCCCCAAAATTATGAGTGCCATTTTGTACTGAATCTTAGATCCCTGAAAGAAGGAAGATATTGTGGAATAAGACAGTGCAGTGTTTCTACCATGCATTTTATTACAAGGCAACCCAAAATCAATCGGCTCATTTTGTAATCAGCCCATCCCCCATGGGAGTCACATCTCTCATTTGGGTGGGGGGATGTTTCCATAGCTTTCAGGTGGCCATGAGCATGCTTCTCCGATTCAAATGTGCAGAGTTAAGTATCCTTCCATAACTACTATTAGCCATCCCTTAAGGTATATTTCCTACCTAGTTATTACACACCAAAGCTCTCTCATAATGTGAGATAATTTGTGATACCCACAAAACTTAAAACTGTCAGATAACACAATGCAAAACAAACAAACAAACAAACAAAAACAGAGCCTTTGATTTTGAGAGGAATCTGTCCACTTTTAATTCCTGGGGTTTCATGAGGAAAACAGAGGGTTTTTTTCCTCAAAACAGGGTCTGTGGGGCCTCCTTTGTTTTTCCCAGGAAGTCCCATGCTACCAGAAGTTATCTTAGGGCCTCTCATGCCTGCCATTAAGGGTGGCAAGACAAAAACTGGAGAACAATAACTCAATCGACTGAGAAGAAAAAAACCTTATTCCAGAAAATCAAGATCCAAGAGAGAAAAACATGAAAGTATTTAAATATATCTATAACTTCAATACTCACATTTAAAGAAGCTGAGCACTCTTTAAGAAAATCCTTTAAAATCCCTTGTTATTCTACTTCAGCCATGCCAAGCAGTTAAGGTTTTTGGCTTTTGAACTTCACAAAAAGTAATTTCACAGGTGAAACCAACAAGCCTTAATGAGATTATGGTCTAACTATGAGTGTAAAAGATATTTTTAAAGGCGTGATAAAACACTTTTAAAACCATCATTCCAAAACTATGACTGAGACAGGAAAAGACATCTGACCCAAACAACTTCATTTTGTTTCCAGCCCCCAAGTTGTCCTTGCCCATCTTTGGGCATAGGTCAAACCAACTTTGGGAGGAGCCTAGTTTACAGTTTATAGTCTAAAACAAAGATGATAACAGCACCACAGACCTTTCCTTTTTTTTTGAGACAGAGTCTTGCACTGTCCCCTGGGCTGGAGTGCAGTGGCGTGATCTCAGCTCACTGCAAGCTCCGCCTCCCAGGTTCAAGCTGTTATCCTGCCTCAGTCTCCCAAGTAGCTGGGATTACAGGCACCTGCCATCATGCCTGGCTAATTTTTTGTATTTTTAGTAGAGACAGGGTTTCACTCTGTTGGCCAGGCTGGTTTCAAATGCCTGACCTTGTGATCTACCTGCCTCAACCTCCCAAAGTGCTGGGATTACGGGTATGAGCCACCACGCCCTGCCAAGCCCCTTCTTAAGATATACATCCTTCTTGCCTGGGGACAAGACCAAAAATAATAGCCACAAAGTAGAAACCATGGCCCAGAAGTCACAGGGCTGCAGGGTACAAGATTTTGACCCTCACTAAACTGCTCTCAAGATCAGTGCTTAAGATATTTTGTAAACCCTGCCATTGGTGGATCACCTGACCCGACCCAGATCAATAAATTTGCTTATCTGATTTTGTTTCCCCAACCCAGCAACTGACGCAGCTCAGGAAGATAGCTACCATTGCAAAATAGCAGAGACTATAACAAAGTATTGCTACATGGTTACAGGTCATGTTCCCGGGGACATAAAACAAAATGGAGGACTGCAGCAAAGTTTGTTACTGACCACTTTTTGGGCTGGGATGAACAGCAGGCTTATGGGTCCTGGGCCTCCACTCTAACCCCTTTCTTTTGACATAACTATACAGAAAGACATACAAAGCACACTAGATGGCTACAGCTTAACACGAACCTCACAAGTCCAACCTCACAAATTCAAATTTTACAGAGAATATAAACAATGATGCGTATTATCCATTTTGCCAGTTTAAACAGGGAGAGAGAAACCAAAGGCTCAACTGATGAACTTTTACCCTTTTGCCAGCATGTCAAGCATCTGGGTTTTCTTCTCCTGAGCTCAACTCTAAGCCAAGCATTTTAAGGTTTGGGAAAATTAACTTTTCCCATTTTTGAGAAACATTATAAAAGCAGAGATAGGAGTGTTTTTCAACTGTAAAAGAAGAAAAACACCGTAGAAAAGTCTGAGCGGTTCCAGTTAGGGTTGAAAGAGGTACTGCCTCTCTTCCTATTGGAAATGGTGTTTCCCCTATTTCTTCACCTTCCCTGTTTTCTCTTTTCCATTTTGGCCTGCTATAGGAGACCTATTGCTCATCTCTGAAATCTTCTGCTGCTTTCAGAGCTAGCTGCTTCTCAGCTGTGGGTTAGTGTTTGGCTTAGGAGCAGCATAACATCCTTCAGTGAGAGGTTAAATGTCTGAGTTAAATTTTGGAAGATTTCTATATATCTATCAGGGTAGTCAGAAAATCAGCCAACTCTTTCTCTACTTGCCTAAGGTCCTGTAATGAGAGGGAACTTGAACCTTAGTGGCATTGCCTGCATTGGGCATTTCCTGCAGGGGTAAGAGTGAGGGTGGGGAGTAGGAAATTTTGAAGATGGTGGAGGTGGGAAAAGCTTGTGGTGTGGTTGGAGATGGCCCCAGATAAGGGGGACTGGAAGGGCTGTCACATTCAATGCCTGAGATGGTTCCCCTGGAAGTTGCTTTTCTAGTCTCGGGGGAATCATTCCATTTGGGCCTGCCTCATGTGATTGTTAAAAGGACTGAGTTGACTTTGTAACACCTGCAAAGGTCTAGTAAGAAGGCCATGTCCCTGTGCAAAAGAAAATGAGCAACTTTTTCTACAAAATCTCAGGATCAAAGAAGTCCCTGTGCTTCAGAATGCACTCCAGAGGAGTACAGGCCAAATATGATAAAGAGAAGTGAGAAAAAGGCATCCCTTTAGTCTCCTTCCTTTTGGTGTGACCCAGTGTGGAGAAAAAGACAGTGGGGTTGTCCCCCTGCTGTTTTTCCCTCCATGGTTTTGGGGGTCCCAGCACCTTGTTGAATGTGCTACCCATGGTTGAAGGCATGACCCCCAGCCATGGAACCAGAGGAATTAGGAGATTGGAGTTAGTTATGGTCACCCATGTGGCTCTAATTCTCTGCCAGTGATTTCCCTTTGACTTCTTAGAATTGTGTTATCCACCTGTCTGCTTGAAAAATGGATCTCAGGAGAGACTATGTGACTGTTGCATTGGGCAACTGTTGCACTTCCCTTTTTAATGGAGAAAGTATGCTGGTTTGAGTTCTATATCCTGCTATTATGGTATGTGCTAAAGTATTTACCCTTAGAGAATAGTTTCAGTTAACTTCCTAACTTAAAATCTCCTTACTGATTAACTACCATTCTAATTGGAAGCAACTTAGGTGCCTTGAAACAATGTAAGGACAGAATGGCCATTTTCCTGCTAATGGGACCGTATTGAAACTAAAATTTGTCTTTGGAGGATATTTTACTCCTAATTGTTGGAAGCAGAATTTTCCTATTTACAGAAGCAGCATAAAGCCTTGTCTCTAGTAGAGGGGCCCAAAAAGGGAGAATTTGGAAGTTAGAGTGTTTCACTAAAAGACAAACGATGTGTCTCATGGAGAGGATTCCTATTTTAATAGGTGTCACTGTTGACCTTGAAATGCCATGTGCTCTCCAGACCAAGAGCAGAGCGTGATGCTCACTGTGTGGGAGGACCCTCTGTTCCTATAAAAACCAGAAAGATGGCTTCCCTTGAGCTATATTCCTGGTTACTGCAACATTCCCTGATTTTGCCAAACAAGATTACTTCCCTGAACTGTAAAACTTCCCAAACATTGCATATACAGAAAGAATAAGAGATGACTGTCATGGACAGCAAAGTAGGAAGGTATGATGGAAAAACCAAAAGCCTTTGCATAACACCAGGGAGTAGTCCCAGCCAGAAATCCTGTTGCCCCAGGACTTCTTCCAGCCCTGTGTGATGGCTAAGCCCTCTGTGAAAGGAAGCTGGTTCAAACATGGCCAGCATGCCCAGCAACCCATGGGTGCCAGGGATTCTCCATGTTCTTCCCCTCCAGCTCCTTTATAACACCTTCCTAAAGGCACAAGATAGAACTTTGTAGGCCACTATTGAGTTTCATATCTTACTAATGATGGAACTAAAACTCTAGAAAGGTTAAAAACCCTACTCAAGATAAATGGGATAGTAAGGGTCACGGGCAAGAGGAGAACCCAAATCTCCTGAGTTCCTGTTCAGAACCCATTTTTAGGACTTTCAAAATGTGCTGGAACCATGCATTAAACCTCAGAGAATCTGGTTTCTTCCACCTGGTAGATATGAAAATCTGAGAAACTATGTGAAATAAAATGATTTTAGTGTAAATGTAATAGATTGATTGCACATGGCAAGTCAATACATGGTGACAAGTTGCAGAAGAGAAAGAAATTTAATAATAGGGCTGTTGAATGAGGAGACAGGAGGAAACCTTAAATCAGTCTCTTTGAGGAGCTTGGAGTTAGGGTTCTTAACAGTTTTGGAACGGACTGAAGTGTGGAGATTGTTGATTGGCCAAAGAGTATAGACTGAAGTCATGAGACAGGGAGACAAAGAAATGATATCCTCATGCTGATTTGGTTTCTCTGTAGGGTCTTCAAATTGGTTGGTGTCAGCTATTCTTCTGGAAGTCAGGACCTGCTTAAACAATTCTTAAACCAAAGCCTTGTGATCCTAGCATGAGAAATCCTATGTGTAGAAACAATGGAGATGCAAATGATCAGCATCTAGTGTTACGTGACTTTTGGTTACAAGGAAGTGGGTCGAAGTACTGCTTAATTATAATTATATTTCTGTCCAGAATTCCTATTAACCTTGTGAGGATGGCTTCATTAGTTAGAAAGTAATACAAAATCTACAAGAAATTTTTTGCTCCATGGATATTCAACCCAACCTATCCTTTAACAGTATGAAGGTAAAAACACCAGGCATTACACCTTCAACAGGGATGTGATGGACTTAAATTATTAAGTTGTGTAATTGTTTAGGTCTATGATTGGAGCATAAATAAGGTTCTTAATATGAGTTAATGTGACTTATTGACTCAACACCCTCAGACACCTCCCTGTCCACACTCATGTGTAATCTGTCTCCATCTCCCCCTTGCTCTTCCTCCTCTGTTCTTATTAAAGAAAAATAACGTATTGCATTTGTTTCCTTAATGCTCTGGAGATGCTGCTCAGTGGATTATTTTTGTTTACTTATCTATTTACTTTTTTGTTTTTTAAGAAAATGGAGGTTAATTGAGGAGATTTGCACAGGCTTGTGGGGTGCTTTGGGTACTGGCAAGCTATTAGCTTCCAAGATCCCTTAGTCCTACCACTGAGTCACTTTGCTTTAACACTACCAAATCTGAAGTGAAGTGAAGTGTTTGCAAAGAGTCTCTCTTGTGTTTCTCAAAATATGTATTTTCTCCCTTAACACTGCCCAAGCAAACTCAAACTTGCCAATTAGCAGGTTCTTGCTGCTGAATTCATCCTTGCATTTTTTAAATTGTTATTTTTAACTTAAGAGATGAAACTTCTATGTCGCCACTTCTAAGAAGAGAATACTAAGGGCAAAGGTGAAGAGCTACTGAAATGTTCTCTAACTTTATATCTGTTACAAAACAAAAGTAACAACATAGTTAATAATGATTAAGAAACTTTTTATTTAAAAAAAAAAAAAAAGCAACAACAAATTTCCCTGCACCCAATTGCCTGAATAAATGCAGAGGTTTTGCCAGTTTCTACTGTGATCTTGCTCAGTGGTTGAAAAGAATGCTGAACTTAATAAAACCATGGCACACATGAAACCTGCATTTCTCTTCTCATTTTGTAGTAATGGATGGCCAGATTAAGTAGGATAAAAGAAGAGATATAGGAAGTTCTTAGGCAGGTGTAGTATGCTTCTAAGCAAGAAGAACTGAATATTATAACCCAAAATATGGAAGATAGTACTTGGAAATTATTATGATACCTTCATATCCTTTCTTCTCATTTGGCATTTCTGAAATATTAGAGACAGCAGATAGGGGAGTTTTACTTATTCTTGATGAAATGGTCTGTGCAGGGTCTTTCAGCATTGGTAGTAAAGATAAGGAATTGAAATCAGAGGGGGATTCACAAGGTGAATCTTTGTGATGCTCTTCAGCATTTCTGAATAATCTATTTTTTTTTATGCAACCAACTTTTATGTTAATCCACACTCACACCCCCAATCCTGAGATCCTGAGATGTCTCTTGGTAATCCTTTCATAGAGAAGTCTTAAATTTTAAAGTTTCTCACGAAAATAACAATAATAACAACAAAGGTCGAATAGGTATGTTTGCATTTCATAGAAAAATTAAATATTTATTCCCGAGGCCATGAATTTTATACTGTTTAGTCCTAAAATCAATTTTGGAGACAAATGGCAAGAACTGCTAAGGCAAATTGCTAAAATGGAACTCTTTAAAAAGTGTCTGTATCCAAGTGTCCACATGAAGGGCAAGCCAGTCTGAAAGCACAATTTTCCTTCCTCTCACATCTTTGCTCAGAGTTAGAATTTTTCTTCGTCACATTAACAGGGACAGATTTTGAACCTTCTGTTGAAAAGAGACCTCATGGCTGACATAAACTCAGGATCTATCAAAAGCAAGGACATGAAAGCATGGAGGTTTTTTATTTGTTTTTTACTTTATTTTGTTAGTTTGCAATTTTTTAAAAAAAATCCCATTTTATTATGAAAATTTTCAAGCAGAAGAGAAATTAAAAAGTTGGTAGTGTGAATACCACATACTTCCTACTTAGGTTATAAAAATAACTTTTTATTCTAATTGTTTTATTTATTGCTACCCACCAGTCTATTCTTCTAACTATCCATCTATCCATCTAATTTCTTTGATACACTTCATACTATAGAATTGAGTACTTTTTATCACAAACCACTTCAGCACACATGTTATCAGTTGCTTGGTTTGTTAACTTACTATTCTAGTTGCAAAAAAAGTTTTGTGAAGAACCCATGCGTGTAAGATAGATCCACAGAAGGTGTCTCCATTTCAAACTTTGACAATTATCCATCTGTTATCCCCTATTACACTTAATGTTACAATAATTTATATGAAATGTTATTTCATATTAATTAAATATTTAAATATTAAAATGCTTAATTTTATAACATTAAATATTGTCATTAAATATTCATATAATAAGTATAGTTCATATAATAATGTGTAGTAGTTTCAGATTAGACCACACCATTTCATAAAACCTAACTATTATACCATACATCATATTGGAAAAGTATAAACTTTTTATTTTAAAGCAAGCAGTATAGAAAACAATTAATAACGCAAGTTTCTTGCCCTGCTCCCATTACTAGCCCTACTGATTTCCGCTGTTCCTGTTTTCACTTCTACAGTTAATGATCATCTTAACTCTAAATAAGCTAAATAACAATAATAACTTCATTTCTGGATGTACCAATGTTAGACCACACAGCTCTGTTGTGACAGACAGGAACTCTTACCTATCCTTTTTTTTTTTTTGCTCCACCCTATTTGTGGTGGTGCAGCACATGTAGTCCCAGCTACTCTGGAGGCTGAGGCAGGAGAATGGCTTTCCCTTTCTTGTTTTCTTTCTTCCTTTCTTCTGTGGAAATACATGAAGATCAACCAAATGAGAACAAGCAAAGGCTATGTATTCTGAGCTTGCTGTAGCTAAGGAAGTCAGTCATGATCACTTGCATTTTGGCAGGTACTCAAAGGCAGGCAGAGAAGTAGGGAAGCTTCATAGTGGAAAGGAGGGGAAGGCTTCAGGTGTGCATAGATTGGAGGCTATTGGCGTGAGGAGCCTGTGGGTGGACTGACTAGAAACAAGAAATCCTATGGGATTAGTTAGGGGAGCATATTTGGCTTTTCTGGTTGACCCTGAATTTGAAGTTAGGATAAAAATTAGGGGGTGGTCAGGTATTAATCAAGTCCTGGCCATTTTGGGTCTGTTGTTCTGAAAGTTATTGTTTAGCTTTCTGGACTGTTATTAGAGAGAGCACTTTGGCTTCCGATAAGTCTGACCTGTAGCAGGCTGGCTTCTTGGGCTGGTTATTGTAGGTATGGGGGTCAGTTTTCTTAGCAGATTTCTCACTTCTGTAGGTTGTGGGTGAAAATTCTATTTTCATATATGGTCTGGCCATTGTCTATCTATTTGGCCTCTCATTTCCTTTCTCCTTCATGCTCAGTAGATTTCCTTTCCTTCTTTCATTCCTTACTTTTTTCTTTCTTTCTTTCTCTCTTTCCTTCCTCCCTCCCTCCCTCTCCCCTTCCCTCCCTTCCTCCCTCTCTCTTTCTTTCTCTCTTTCTTTCTTTCTCGCTTTCTTTCTCTTTCTTCTTTCTTTCTATATCTCCCTCAGCCTTTTTTCTTCTCTTCTTCCCTCCATCCTCTTCCTTCTTCCCGCCAACTCTTCCTTTTTCTCTTCCTCCCCTCCCTCCCTTCCTCCCTCCCTTCCTCCCTCCCTCCCTTCCTTCCTTTCTTCTTCTTTTGTTTGCTTCAGCATTTTGCCACTGAGAGAGAAAGGAAAAGGCAAAAGAAGAGAGGGAAGAGAAGAGAATGAGAAGAGAAGAATGTTGAGATGGGGTGAGTCTGGGATTTACATGCCATCAAAATGCTCCAAGGGGGAGATAAATGAAGGACATTTGAAAGTAAATGTTAAGAAGGAGGAGGCTAAATGTCTGCAAGGAAGCTGTACACATGCTGCATCATAAACCCCATATGTGTTCCTCTCTACCCTCCTCACCTGTGCTGAAGTTCCCAACTACCACACCCAGAAGACTGAAGTAAAAAGCACGTCTGTTAACACTCTCTGTGTGTATATATGTGTGTGTATTTGTGTATATGTTTGTGTGTTTTGTTTTGTCAAAAATGAGCAAGTAGTTAACAAGACCACACTTAGATGTGTCAGTAATTTATATAGATTAATCTTGAGTTAACATTCTCCTCCATGCCTGACATATAGGAAACAAAGTTTGTTGTTGACCAAAGAGAAATATAAAGGGAAAGACAAGATCGTTTAATTTGAAAACCTCAGCATTTCCCACTGTAGCTAAAATGAGTAAGCAGGTAACTGTAGCAGATGACCTGGGCCTCACCTCCCTCATTCTCATTTCCAGCGAGTCATCGTTTTCAGAAGTGCCCCTTTGAGTGATGAAAGCACTTTCTGTGAACATGTGAATTTGCCCTTTAATGCAGCTACGACTGAACAGTTACAGGTCACATTCTCTTGTCTGTAATTTGCTCTGTTTTATAGTTCTCAATCTTGTGTGGCTCATTCTTTCCCTGCCCCTAGCATGAGAGATCAATTTCAGATTTACCATAAAAGGCAACAACACTTTTTATAAAAACAAAAACAAAATCAAACCAAAAATAAAAATAAAAAAAGAAAGAAAAAAGAAAAACAGTGAAGGCCTAGAAAGTTTGATCAAGTCTCGCCACAAATTTAGTTACAACTTTTGGAAAGGAAAAAGCAGAAAAATGTTTACTCAAACCCAACTGGAAGTTTGTGACCCACAGATCATAGGCATGAGACACTCTCCCTTGCCCTATCTCATGCCTGCAATCCAAGCACTTTGTGAGGCCAAGGTGGGAGGATAACTTGAACCCAGGAATTCAAAACCTTCCTGGACAACATGATGGGACCCTATTTCTACAAAAATTTTTAAATTAGCTGGGCATGATGGTGTGTGCCTGTGGTCCCAGCTACTCAGGAAGCTGAAGTAGGAGGATTGCTTAAGCCCAGAAGTTAGAGGCTGCAGTGAGCCATAATTGCACCACTGCACTCCAGCCTGGGTGTCAGTGAGACCTTGTCCCAAAATAAAATAAAATAAAATAAAATAAAATAAATCACAGATGGTCAGTTTTGATCTTATCTAAATGCCTCTGCTATTTTCACTGTGAGGCAAGAAGGTGATGATTTCTCCAATATTTTGGAGTTGTGAATTGATCATTGTTTGACTTCTAAATTACACATCATCCTTCTAAAATTGGTGCCTGTTTCACTTGTGTGAATTTGAATTCTTTTATTAGAAGATTTTATTGGAAGAGATCACAGTCAGTTTTTCCTATTCATGAGTCTGCATCCATGGATTCAACCAACCATGGATTGAAAAAAGAAAAAAATAGATAGCTGTATTTGTACTTAATATGTACAGATATTTTTCTTATCATACAACATCTATTTAGATAGCATTTCCATTGAATTAGGTATTACAAGTAATCTAGAGATGATTTAAAGTATCTGAGAGGATGTACATAAGTTATATGTGAATATTACATTAATTCATATTAGGAACTTGTGCATTCATGCATTTTGGTATCCAAGGGGAGTCCTAGGAATCAATCCTCTACAAATACCGAGGGACAATGGTATACCCACATAGTCAGGTAAGAGCACTTGGGTCACATAATATGGCTTTAAATCCTTGCTCTACCACTTACTAACTGTGTGATCTTGAAAAAGGTATTTAATTTATCTGCACCACAGTTTCCTTCATCAGTGAAATGGGATAACAACTGTGCCTAGCTTGTAAGTTTCCTATAGGGTTAAATGAAATTGTCTGTAGAAAGTTTTTAGCCCAATGCCTTTCTAGCTCATAGCAAATCATCAAATAATATTCAAAGCAATAATAGACGCCAACTGGGGAATGGGGAATCACTCTTTCAAGGAATGTGGTGTTCAAGAAGCGGTTGTCAGGAGAGAGAGTCTCAGTCAATAGGTATTGTATTTATTTTGAATTTCCTGATATCAATATTTTTAAAACCATTCATTTCTTAATTTATTACTCTTGCCAAAATGTAATATGCTTAAATGTATTAAATTTTAAACAATACCCATGCATAGAATATTGTGGATATTATCTATATCTTCTGTATTTTCCCCTAGGGTTCATTATAATAATAATGATATTCATTATTATTTTATTTCATTTTGTGACTCTGATATAGTCTTTAAGCTAAAGATTATTATGAAGAGTGAATGACAATTAAAAAATTCATTAAAGTCATGTTTATCTTCCTCTAGTCATATATTATCATTTTGTCTCCTTTGGCTGAGTGTTCTCTAATTTATTAAAATCATTGTGAGTGTAGATTGTCCTATTAAGGGACCACTCTTGGTCAATATTATTCAGTTATTCAGTAAAGTGTTTTGAAAGGCCTGGAAACTCAACCAACAAATAATTAAATGTTACAATAAAATTATTAGACTACAAGCTTTTCTGTTAGCAACTTCATATCAGCAGGGTAAATATCTGTCCTGTTCATTTTCGTTTTCTCACAATCAAACCACTGTGACAAATAGATGTGTGATAAACATGTACTAAAGTGAATTAAAACTGATTATCTCAAATCCCTTTTTAACAGTATGATTATTATTGAATACCAAACATTTGAGTAAAAGGATGTTATTTTCATTAGGCCAAATAATATTTCTTGCCTGTTGCAGAATATTATGAGAATTTTGAATTGCAAAGTGGGTGGTTTGGGAGATGGGAGGTTATTCTACAATAATGAATTTAATATAGAAAGCCTAGGACTCTCATTTAAAAAAAGTTAAAGAATTCAATTTTTTTCTTAATAAGAAAAAATTAAGAGATTAAAAGTTCAGTAATAGATTTTGCTTGATTAAATTACAATAAATATGAAAAATAAAGAAAATAGATAGATATTATATCTGTTTATTGCTCACATTTTGAACATGTCATGCACTTTATATTTTCTTGTCCATCCATATTTTCATCTGTCTATTCAACCAGAAATATTTATTGAATTCTTATAAAGGACAAGTACTAAATATACTCTCCCCAAGTCTCATGGAACATTCAGTCATGTGAGATAGGAACAGACCAAATTAAGTAAAGCTACTGTGTATATGTAGAAATGAGATTAGGGTTTGGGAGAAAAGGAATATGCTGGGCCAAGAAAAGTTCATCATAGGAAGTGACATGAGCAGAGATCAGGGTGATTATGAGTTTATTCAACAACAAAGAGAGGATGGATATGTAGACACAGGGAACTGATCTGTCCAGTTCTTGTTGCAGAAGGAAACATGGTACATTTGAGGAACTGCAGCAGAGTGAGTGTGATAGGATTCCAGAGAGTGAGGCAAAGAAGATACCAAGTGAGGCTTCCAAGGCAGGCAGGAGCTTGACCAAACCATCTCTTGAGTACTGATATGGTTTAGCTGTATCCCCACCCAAATCTCATTTTGAATTCTTGTGTGTTGTGGGAGAGACCCAGTGGGAGGTAACTGAATCATGGGGGGAGATCTTCCCATGCTGTTCTTGTGATAGTGAATAACTCTCACGGGATCTGACAGTTTTAGAAACGGGAGTTTTTCTGAATAACCTCTCTTTTGCCTGCCATCATCCACCTAAGATGTGACTTTCTCCTCTGTGCCTTCCGCCATGATTGTGAGGCTTCCCCAGCCATGCAGAATTATAAATCCAATTAAATCTGTTTCTTTTGTAAATTCCCCAGTCTCAGGTATGTCTTTATCAGCAGCATGAAAATGAACTAATGCAAGTACTTTCTGTTTTCTTATTTTAGAGCAATGGAGAACATGAAAGAATTTTAGACAGGGGTGAGGTAGGGAGGGCATAATCATATTTGTATTTTGAAATAATCAACTTATCATCATTTTGGAAATGAATCATAGTAGATTTGGGACGACCTCTTAATGAACTACTATAGTTCTTAAGGTAAGACAGGTTAATAGCCTGGGCGAGGTTAGCAAACCTGAAGATGGAAAGAAGGGATGAAATTCAACAGATACTCAAGTAAAAAGGCTTTGATGGGTCTTGAGAGTGAATGAGAAACGTAGGCTGAGGAAGAGAGTTTCTGGTTATGTAACTGGGTGAATGATGATGCTATTCTGCTAGACAAAAGGCACCGGAAGAGAACGAAGCTGTTTTCTCCTGAGCATGAATGCTGAATCTGACCTGCAGACTCTGGCCAAGTGATGGATGAAAGGAGTTCACAGACACAGATGTTTTTCCTGTGAGAGTGTGGCTAGGGGGACCCCATGGCTTACAGACCATGAAGGGAGTCCAGCTGTGCAGTCCCTATATGCCAGAGAAGCTCATATTTATTTTAGAACAGATTTAATGACAAAGGTCTTGAGTAAACACCATTTGTGGGTAATTAACATTGCTGATCCCCGAGTAGAGAACAGTCATGCACACAGATGATCAAAGGTTGGTTTCAGGATGTTAGTAAGCAAGCAATTTAGATAAACTCCTTTACATTCCCTTGTTGTCTGCTTTTTGCTATTAGCTCAAGGTAAGAGGATTAGGCTGCCTTCAGCCATAACTCTTTCCTGGGGCTTTTGCAAAACCTTCTGACCTTCCAAGAAAGTTTGCATTTTCCTATAATTTTTCCTACCCTTCTGATGGATCTCCTATGCATGAATAGAGAATCATGCAGTTGATTTTGGTTTTGTTGTATTTAGAGATATTTGAAGTAGTAGATAGGAGTACTGGTGAACAGTTATATACATAGATCTGGAACTCAAGAACGGAGGCCTGTGCTAAATCATTGGCATCACAATAATACTTAAAAGCATGGAGTGGAATAAAATCCCTAACCAATATTGTAGAGGGAAAGGAGGGTGAGACGCTGAACTTTAAGAAAATAAAATATTTAATGCTGTGTAGAGAAGGAATTTTCAAAGAAGCATAGAAAGACTGACAAGGGTGGCAGGAAGAAAACTAGGATGATAGAGTTCCAGAGGCCAATGGAAGAACATATCAAGTAAAAGAAAGGTGTTAACTCTATCAAATGCTGCTGAGAGTTCAGTCAACATGATTCCATTGAATACTCTAATAATAGCTTTTTCCTTGCAATGATTAGGGAAGACACTAGATTTTTGCCTGAGTAAAAGTTTAAGGATGGAGACATTGAGATTAAAAATCTGGCTTTGAAAGAGAGGAAATGAAAGATGAGGCTTGAGGGTTGTTGAGATTCAGGGAGAGTTTTTATAAATATAAGTGATACATCAATCGTGTTTAAATATCAGAGGGAAGATTTGACTTAAGGAAGCAATTAAATATCCAGAAGATACAAAAAAATAATATTCAGAGTTTCAGCGTTTTTAAGAAGTGATGAGCAGGTGGGATCCAATGAACAGGTAAATAAAATATCTAGCCTTAGGCAAGTAAAGAAATAATATCTCTATTTTATCAGAAAAAAACATGGAATAGTGCAGAAACCGACAGTTCAATATTTGTTATTATGAAGGTAAAGACTTTTGTCTGGTTGCTTCTATTGCTCTGATAAAATAGAAAACAATTATCAACTAACAGCACAAGAGCAGAGGGAGTGGCTTGGAATTCTGAGGAGAGTGAAGAAAGTGTGAAATAGTTGTTGTGAAAGTGGGAGAATGTTAAGTTGAGACATATGGTGAGCCCATTTGAAGTTGATGAGTATGTCTTCATGGAACCGGTTTGCCTTTCTGTACCAAGTAGTACTTGGCTATAGGGAGCAGCTGTGAAGAAGAAGATAACAGAGGTCTTTTAGGATTGGTGTTTGGCTGAAAGAAAGTGATGAATGGCAGTGAGCAAAGGATCTTGCCAAACGGACCCCAGGACCTCAGCTGGATGATGGGGAAAGTGAAAAAGTAGAAACTAGAAGTCTGGGAGAAGATAAAGGGTTTAATGTACAAGGAAACTTGATGAGCTGAAAGACTTACACCAGGAAGAACTGATAAAATAAGCTAGAAGGAGGGAAAAATGTAGTTATTGTTTAATAGTTTTGAATTTGGAATTTTTGACAGGGAACAATTTCAGGAAGTGGCCAGGTCCTGGGTGTCTACAGGAGCAGGTAGCAAAAGTGGAGTGCAAAAAAAGTTATTGAAGATGAGACCACCAAAGACTGATTAATCCAGGATATGCAATGATATTGAAGCCACCCTGGATGATTTCACAGCTTGGAGTGGTGAGGAGGACTGCGGTCAAGTAAGAAAATCTTCAATAAATGAGCCTGAGTGACTGGTAGGTTGGTGTACCAAGCTGGAAAATAGGCCAGCAGAATCCAACAGAACAGACTCCAAATTACCAGAGTTTTCAACATGGGAGAAAGACATGCATACTGATCAGCAGTGAGGGTGACAAATGTTCCACATTGAAAGCACAGTGGTTGTTACAGTGGAACAGAGGGAGCTAACTCTACTTGGGAGGTGGGAACTCTAAAAAGGACCTCCAAAATGACATGAAATTTTAGCTGTTATTATTAATATGAATCATTGCTGTTTAACATATTAATTATGATTCAAATGCCAATTTCTATCACAAGAAGTGTGTTCCTTAGAAAGTTTAAATGTAATTCCTGTAATGAAAACACTTAATTCTCTCCAAACATATGTCCTTCTATTGGCCCTAGAATTTTTCTTTTTCTTTCTTTTTTTTTGAGACAAAGTCTCATCACACTGTCACTGAGCCTGGAGTGCAGTACTGTGAACACAGTTCACTGTAGCCTTGACCTCCTGGGTTCAAGTGATCCACCTCAGCCTCCCAGGTAGCTAGGACTATAGGTGTACACTACCACTCTTGATTTTTTTATTTTTATTTTTCGTAGAAATGAGACTTCACTATGTTGCTCAGGCTGGTCTCCAACACCTGGCTTCAAGTGACCCTCCTGCCTTGGCCTCTCAAAATGCAGAGATTACAGGCATGAGCCACAGAATCCAGTTTGGACTGTGTCTTAAATGGATCACATCCTTAACTAGACTGCACCATTTCCAATAGTTTCAAAGCCTTAGAATTTGGATGGTCAGTGCATTATCTCCAACACCATTAAGTAAGATAACAAAGCTCCTAGAAGGGCTGGGTGTAGTGGCTCATGCCTGTAATCCCAGCACTTTAGAAGGGGCAGATCACTTGAGGTCATGAGTTTGAGACTGGCTTGGTCAACGTAGTGAAACCCTGTCTCTACTAAAAATACAAAAAATTAGCCAGGTGTGGTGGCAGGTACCTGTAATCCTAGCTACTTGGGACAGGAGGCTGAGGCAAGAAAATTGCTTGAACCCAGGAGGTGGAGGTTGCAGTGAGTCGAGATCGTGCCACTGCACTGGAGCCTAGGTGACAGATCGAGACTCCACCTCAAAACAAACAAACAAACAAGCAAACAACAAAAATAAAGCTCCCAGAATATTCAGAGTCCATTAGGGGGATTGCTTAGGGAACAGCAGGGGGCATTGTTCTAGGCACGCCTGTCAGAGGGAAAACTGCATCTTCATAACTCTCTAACCCTTACATCAAAGTTCTTTTCAATACCTTGTCTTCATTGGATGCACATGGTTAATGAGGAAATACTTTGCTTGCTGCATTCTTCCTGCCTTCGTTATGGTTTCTGGCAAGTAATTTATTTAGTTGCTGTGCTGTTTCTGAGTATTATAGTCTTCTTTACTCACTCTTAATGTGTAAAGTGCTTTAAAAATCTTGCAACCATCAAAGTAAAAGATGCAGCTCAGTGCCTCACTCCCTGGCATTGCCACAGGGCTCAATAATCTATAGATCATGTAATAATTTTATTTAGCAGCACAATAAAAGTCAAATTACTTTCCATGGGACAGTTATGTATGATAATCTGGATTACTGTGGCCTCCTACTGACTGTATTAGCATTGTAATGTTATTTCCGCTTCTGGGATTCTGGTGGAATTTTTTCTTTCAGTTTATATTTATTGAATCATTATGAGAACTGAGTTCTCAATGTCTTGAAGAAAAAGATTTATAAAAAAAATTAATGTGCAGTGATAATGATCTTAACTTCCAATGTATCACTTTCCTTCGTTTAAAGTAGCTACTTTAACTGCTGGGTTTTCAATGTACTTGGAAATGTGGCACTATGAGTTTGAAGCTGAAAACTAATGGCTAAAGCCTGTGTTTCTATCCCTTATGGCTAGCATTGGCCAGAGGTTTTCTCATCTCCTACAATGGTATTCTCCAGGTATATGGCAATGGAGAGTCCACTCTTCTGTCTGCATTTCAGAGTACTTGGCCATGATTTCCAATCTTCTATGTGAGTTCCTCCCATACTTTATTTCCAGGTTTTGGCACCAAAAAGAAAGAAAGAACATAGGGGTGTGTGAGTGTGTGTGTGTGTGTGTGTGTGTGTAATATACAACAGTTTCATGGTCAAGTGTAGCCTGACGTATCCTAAATGACAAATAAGAAACGAGAGCACTTTGAGTAGGATTAATCTGGTGTGTCTTGATGTTTCTGAAACATTAAATTCAGACATCTTATTAAGACCCCTTGGTAATGTATAGTTAGCTGTGTAGCTATATTTCAAACTGACCTTTTTAAAAAATATTTACAGTACTTATCAGATGCAGTTATTGCTGGAGAGGGTGACAATTAGGTGAGCCTTCCATCTTAGGAAAAAAATATCAGTCCTATGGAGTTTCAGTATCAGACATAAAACTCATAAATATAGACTCACAGTCAGCCCACATTTAGTTAGATTGTAATTTGTGAACATCAGGCCACTGTCTCTGTCAGCTTCTGCTCTTGCCTAGGAGGTCCTGCTGGCTGGATAGCTCATCTCCATGCTTCAGTACATCCTTAAAGTGTTTTTTCACCCTTCTTCCTTGCAGCTGACTCACTTCAGTTCACGACTCACTTCAGTTCACCAGGCAGCATCATCTCCACATCCTGTTATCTTAGAGCTGCCATGTGTGTCCAACTCAGCAGAGCTATGCACCATAGAATATCATTCAGGCCTGGGAGACAGGACTCAGTAGCAGGAACCCACTGAGAATAATACTTTTTGGACATTTCATTAGGCACAGAAGAAACTAAAGCAGTAAAATACGCACTGTGTTTGCTACTCAAGAGATGTTTATGTTAGGAATGGAAGGACGTAGAAAGGTAAAGGAGGGAAGAGAAGAAAGAAACCAAGGAAAGAAGGAAGAAGAGGAGAAAATTAAAGAGGGAAAAAGGAACAGGAAAGGAGGGAAAAACAGAACACACTTACAGCAAGAAACCTGACTTTATTATTCATTTATGATTTTACTGTCTTAGAGAACTTCACCCCCCAGAAAGAAAACACAACACAAAAAACACAAAGCAACACAAGAGAGTGCTTCAGCACAATTCTGTCAAGGCAGTAACTTTTCTGTTCTATGTTCTGCTTAATTGTTAATTAGGTTCACCCAGTCCAGTATAACTATACTTTAAATGTTTCTTTTACTCACAATGTATGTAGATAATAACAAAATTGATCAGAAAATATAATTGAAATCACATCATGAACTTAGCAATATTCAGTTTACTTAAATACATACGAAGAATATTAATACAAACTATATATAGTAAGCAGCATTAATGTGAAATCTTGCTTTATTTTTAATTTTAATTTTTATTTTTGAGATGGAGTCTCGCTCTGTCACCCAGGCTGGAGTGCAGTGGTATGAGCTCAGTTCACTACAACCTCTGCCTCCTGGGTTCAAGTAATTCTCCTGCCTTAGCCACCAGAGTAGCTGGGATTACAGGTGTGTGCCACCACACTTGGCAAATTTTTGTATTTTTAGTAGAGATGGGGTTTCACCACGTTGGCCAGGCTGGTCTTAAACTCCTGACTTTAAATGATCTGCCAAGCGTCGGCCTCCCAAAATGCAGGGATTACAGGCATGAGCCACTGCGCCTAGCCTGAAATCTTGCTTACTAATGACTGGTGAAATCTATAGAAAGGGGCTTTAATGAATTCTCTTTGTTTTAGTCCATTCTAGACCTTATTCTGGTTCAGTTTCATTTGTTAATTATCTGTGCTGTCTTTATTTTTGCCAAAGGCACCATTTCTATTATTGTGGTTTTTAAAATAAATGCAGAGAATTCTCAATCTGCAATTGCCAAAAAAATCAGAATTTCAGGATAGCTATGCTTCAGTTGTAAACTCATAGCCCTACTTATCTCTCTTCTGATTTCCTATTTTATGTTAAAAGCTTCGCTTCTTTCAATGCCCTCACTACAAAATGACTATTGCAGGTGCACGTTATCATTGAATGACAGCTCTCTCTCTCTCTGCGTTGCTCTGTGATGTGATGATTGAAGAAATTATACAAACTTCCTTGTCTTTTTTATAGGAGGGTAATAATTTTCAACTTGAATATTAACTGAAAAAAAAAAACACCCCAGCAAAAGTCAGTGACCTGGTACAACTTTGCCTCCTAAATTTCTAAACTGCAAATTCTCTTGCCGTTTTGACATTTCCTTTTCACCTTCTAGTAAGAAGCTCTGTTAGCACTAGTGGTTTTTCTGTTTAGAATTTTTATGCCTCAAATTGTGGGTTAGCTTGTCTTGGGACAACAGTTATTTTATGTATAAGTCATGATGTGATGTGCAATCCCATTGGTGTTTTAGGTAAATTCAGTTACTCAGAAGTCATAAAATATGCCATTAATTACTATTAATAACAATTGATATTGGATTCTGAGGATTTTGAGAAAGCAATGCAGCAATTAGTCAGAATAAGGAATATATGTTTTGTTGTTACTCTTCCAGATGACTCAAATTCTGCATTTCTTTCTTTTTAATAAAAGAACAAACTTGGTCATGTTAATTTCCTGAAACAATATGCTGAAACAGGGTTAAGGAGCATGTACATTCTAGAAAAAAATTAATTTGTTTAGCTTAATATGAATTCTGTTTTTTAATATTTCTGTCTGATTATCCAGAATTCTTAGATGATAAACACCTTTGATAAGGAAACATTCTACCCCTGGAAAGAACATTTGAAATACTAAAACTGAATTGTTGTTCTAACCCAATGGTGGTAATTAGTATCATCTAGTATATGAAGAATACACATTCCTGGGATTCTGTTTTCAGAGATTCCCATTCAGTAAGAAAAAGGTTGAGCACATGAATTTGCATATTAAAAATGTTGCACAAGTTACACTGATGCACATACTTCATTGATCATGTTGATCATTTGCCTAAGTTTACAGCACTTACTATGAACAACTTATAGAATGGAAACCAGGTATATTATATTCCAGTAATATTTCTATTATGTTACTGAAGGAAAAATTGTGAACGTATCATCACTCCTGTGTTGTCATACCCTCAGGATGAAATATCAAGTCAAAGATAAAGATCCATGCACAGATGAGGTGATCTAGATTGGACAGCTTTGGGGGGCGGGGGAGGGCAAAGGATTTAATGGGTACAATCTAATGTGGTGCAAGTAGCGTATATAATCACAGTCTTAATGGGAACACGGATTAGATGGTGAAGAGTAGGTTAACAACCAGGGAGTGTAGACAGAGAGGTAGAAGCCAAGGTAACTGTGGGGCACAAAATGCTACAGGCAATATCCAGGTGTTTAGATCAGTATATGAAGCAATACCCTTACAGGAAAATTCCATAGAATGGGCACTGTTGCTCCATCTGACCTGTATAAGTGCTTGTTGCTAGGACAGGAGTCCCTCCCTATCCCCACCCCCCCATTCTTTTAAGGGACTGGTACAGCTTCTGACACCAGTTTGACAGACTGCTGCAGGATCAGTATATTGAGTTAGATTTTCACACATCAAACATCATGTTTGATCTCTCTTTACAACTTAATAACACCAAAAAATATTAAGAGTGAAAATTTGGAACAAATTAAGAAAATAATATTAACATTGTACAGATAAGCATAAAATAAGATTTTATAGTAGATGGTTCTAAAATTGGTACCTTAATCAGAACATGATACTTTCAAGGTAAATTGGTAAACTTTACTAATAGCCAAAGTAATTTCTAAAAGGCTTAGAATTCAACCATTAAAGGAAAGGAAATGAGAGTTATGTCAGAGGCTAGAACCCAACCAAACCACAGGCTTAAGCCTACTACATTCCCCTATAGTAACCTGACACACCAAACAGTATTTTTACTAAACTAGAATCCCCCTCACAGAAACAAAAATCATAAAATAAATGATTCCAAATCAAGACCAAAGCTGTGAATTCATTGACTAAACATTAGTCCTACACTAGGTGAAAGGGTTTCTGATTTTATTTTGTTGTAACCCTTACTGGGTTGGAATCAAATGGACAGCTAAAGCAGTTGTATCCAATTCAATTCAATTTATAATAAAATGCATATCTACTATATGCCAGTCACTTTGTTACACATTAGAGAACACAGACTAATAAAATGCCATTTCTGCTTTGAGGAGCTCGTAATCTGGAAGAAGAGACAAAGCGGTAAACAATTAGCTGTGACATAACATGCAAACTGCATAATAGAAGCCTGACTGTAGTGCTATGGAAATAATTAAATGTTGTCTAGGGAAGGGAAAGGAGGTGGGAAGGAAAGTCTACAGGGAGTGAGTGACATTGGAGACCTTGAAGGATGAAGGAGTTTCTCCAGGTAAGCACAGAAAAGACAGGGAGGGGAGAGGGAAGCCCCAGGAATGAGGAAAGCACAGAGTGAGTAGTGTATTCCAGAAGTTATATATAAAAGGCTTAGAATTCAAGCATTAAAGGAAAGGAAGCCCAGCATCTAGTGTGGTGACAGTGAGGGCTGAAAAGGTAGCCTGCCACCAGGCGGCAGTGGTTCTCTGTCTTTACTGTGGCCTCGGGGCAGGGTGTGGGGCACTCGGGATGCAGAGTGGGAGGATTTGAATCTGCATTCTTTCTCACCACTCTAATAACACTGTGATCTTTGGCAAGTTATTCCCTAATTTGTGCCTCAGTTTCCTCATCTGAAAATTGGGAATAATAAAAGCAATTTAAAACTCATGGTAGGGTTTTAAAGAGGTAGTGAAATAAAGAACTTAGAATAGGGTGTCAGCTAGAAGTAAAACAGAAATAATATATGGTGGTCGTAGAATAACAGAAAAATCCAGGCAACAGTTTCACATGATTAATAAAAAAAGAGAAAAAAAAACCATTGAAATAACGTCACAAACTAGGGGCTGATAAGACCATGAAAACCAGGATATGGGCCAAACTGGCTAAAACCACTGGATGTAACATGGCACTGGACATAACCTAGAGTTTTCCCAGGATCTCATTATCCACTCATTAACATCCTAGATCACACACCCTCCCGTGCCAAGAGAGTTCTGAGAACACCCCATATTTGATGTAAAAATGGGTGGCACCACAGTTCTGAGAAATCTCCACCTTTTTTCAGAAATCTTCATTAGTATTTTACCCCTTTGGTTAAAGAAACCCATAAATCTAGAAGCCCCAGGCCCCATTGCCCAGCTATCTCTTGAGTACACCTACGCTCCCCTTTCTTGAATGTATACTTTTGGCTTGCAATAAATCCCTGCACTTTCACTCTTTTCTGACTTGTCCTTGAATGCTTTCTCACTATGGTGTCAAGAGCCTGGATGCTGGCTGGGTCAAGGTCCCACTGGTGTTTGAGGACCGTCCCTAGCCCAGCAGTATCAGAAATATACTAAATAATGTTAACTACTCTCAATATGTTTTGGTGGTAAAGAACTTGGAAAGCAAGATGGAATGATGATTAATGGCATGGACTCTGGTGTCAGACAGACTGGGAAAGGATTTATCACTTGCCACCCATAGAACCTTGCAAGTGTTACTTAACTTCTCTGTACTTGTAAATTGCCAATCATTGTGAAAGTGTCCCAATGTGGTTTTGAGGACTGAGAGAGTCAAACACTTAGCAAAGCCCCCACCACATAGCACTCAGTGAGGTAATCTGTGAGATTAGCTGCTATCCTTTCAGAGTCATTAGAGAAGAGGTGGGAGTGGGAAGGAAATTAGATGTATTTGAATCCTGTAGAAAAACATGGGAAGAAAGCAACAATAAGAGTAAAATGTAAATAGTTTAATTTGGCTTTGGGAAGCAAATGGCTAATACTTTGTGGTGGTGGTGCTATATGTATACATCTGTGTGTATATTTCCTTTGAAAATTGATTTTTTTGAAAGAGATGCTCATTTGTAGCATTTGCTTGGTGAATACACTGGTTTCGAGTCTTTCCATTCTTCCAAGTGTAATAATTTCCACAATTAAGCAAAGCCAAAAATCTCTCTAAATGCAGTCAGAAGTAAGACTCCTGACCTCTGAGCATTCAAAATGCATTCAGCCTATGAAGCTGTTTGGCACAGCCACTGATTTCAAACGGCGGAAGCCATGGTTTGCTAGGATGGGAGAGGCAGAATCTAGCCGGAATGCTATCTAGGAAGACTCTAACCAGCGTGCTAGAACATTTATGTATTTGTTTGTTAAAAGGCAATTTAAGGCCGGGCGAGGTGGCTCACGCCTGTAATCCCAGCACTTTGGGAGGCCGAGGCGGGTGAATCATGAGGTCAAGAGATCGAGACCATCCTGGCCAACATGGTGAAACCCCGTCTCTACTAAAAATACAAAAAATAGCCTGGCATGGTGGCACGTGCCTGTGGTCCCAGCTACTAGGGAGGCTGAGGCGGAAGAATCGCTTGAACCCAGGAGGCGGAGGTTGCAGTGAGCCGAGATTGCACTACTGCACTCCAGCCTGGTGATAGAGCAAGACTCCATCTCAAAAAAAAAAAAAAAAAAAAAAAAAAAAGGCAATTTAAAAATAATATATTTAAACTTTCACAAATCATTCTTGATTATGAATAATCTGTTTTCCAAATGAGGAAAAGGAGTTTCAGACATGTTAGGTAAATTTGTCCAAAATCTCACAATAAGGCAGTAGTGGAATCTGTTTGGTCTCCACATTCTCTGTATACATTCTAAAACATCAACATCTTTCCACATGCAAAGTAAGGTGGTGGTTGTGGGCAGAAGTATAACTTGAACCATTTGTTCTCCAAACTGAAGTAAACCAAAATGTGTATCACTCCTCCTTCCTGGTCATAACATTAATTTAAATGAGTAACTGACTCTGCTTTAGAGATGGCTTTATAGAAGCATCTTTCAGTTAATTTGTACATTTCCCTGGGAACATTACTGGTAAAATTTATCACTTCTCAAAACTGAGGAAACAAAGGCTAGCCATGGACTCATATATAAGTAAAACAGAAGAGTACCACCTTCTTCTTCAGTCTCATAACCCTACCCCATCCTCAGGGATCAGGAACTGCGTTTCAGCTCTCAAGATCCTTATCAGCATTCCGCTTTGCCATCCTTGAATAGTTCCTATTCTGTCTCAGGGCATTGATCCTTAAATTTGCTTCAATTGTCTCAATACCATGGCAAGACTTCTTTCAAGTCTGATGCATAAAATTCTTTAAGTTAAAAAACTGAGTTAGAAGATGTAGAAGTCTCTAGATGTGTGATATGGGTGTATGTGCAGTGAGCTTAGCAGGAGATGCAGGGGCGAGGGAAAGGGCAATGACAGCTGCAATTGCAGCTGCAATCTTAATTTAACTTGCCACCTCCCATTTAGACTCTTCCTTTCATTTCCAGGACCTGAAGCTCAGACCTTGGCCTCCTGAATAGCTGGGAATACAGGCGTGCACCACCATGTCCATTTAATATTTTAATTTTTCATAGAGACAATATCTTGCTTTGTTGCCCAGGCTGGCCTCAGACTCCTGGCCTCAAGTGTCCCTACTGCCTTGGTCTCCCAAAGTGCTGGGATTACAGGCGTGAGCCACGACACCTGGCCAAAAGTCATTCTGTTTGTCATATTTTCAACCCAAATTCTGTCTCTCATCTATGAAAATCCTTGTATGATCATGTGATGGTCCATGTGTCCCCAGGTTCATTAGCCTTTGCAACCTTTGCTTTGATACAATGCAAATAAGTTGGTTTGGACTCTCATGCTATTGTCTATAGAATAAAACCTATGATCTCATCACCATTTCCTTTGAGATGCCAGGTATTTTGGGAGGGTTTACATTTTCTTTACCCATTGTTTTCTCTCATCTCTTGTTTCTTATTCCTCCTTGTTTAATTTTGACTCATTTGCTCTGTACTACACGCCTTGGCTCTTCTCAAAGCCACATTTGGGATGCTTAAATTTCTTAACTTTTAAAAATGCCACTCACACAAACCAGCTGTGTGTTGCAGACTTTTTGATGAGGATCAAGAGTAATGAATGGGACTGCACAGAGTCATCAGAGAGTCAACAACTTGAGCATGTCCATGCCTTTTCTCATGAAATCCTCAGGCATCCTGACTTCCATCTCTAGGCTGCCTTAGCCCTTCAGATTCCTAGTCTCTGTGTAGGGCTACCCCTGGCCTCCTATCACTGGATTTTATGTCTTCTCCCCATGTATGGATCTTTTCATCCTCTCTTTCCAGGCAATGCCTAGAATCTATTTTTTTTCCTTTATTATGCACAGCTGTTTAGATTTCCCTTGATCTTATTTCCCTTATCTAGTCCCTGCAATCTAAAATCAAAATGGCTCTTTGAATCTTCTTGGTCAACGAAAGATTGCTCTCTCCTCAAACTAATGCTCCTGTCTTA
The DNA here is from genome assembly GCA_036589455.1 of Ateles fusciceps. NCBI lineage: Eukaryota > Metazoa > Chordata > Mammalia > Primates > Atelidae > Ateles > Ateles fusciceps. Next base: position 687,550 of record JAZHEH010000424.1, on the reverse strand, counting down.
AAATAATAAAGTCTTTTCGTAAAATCTTGGGATGAAATTCAGTAAAAATCTCTTCACAACCTGTGGGGTTGCAGGGTAACACATTGGATTTAGCTCAGTAACCAGTGAACTAGCTTGAACAAAGCATACAAAGAAAATATTGCCTGCTTTATTTTACTTTTTTAAAACAATTTAAGTCAGAAAATATTAAAATCTACTGAGGAAATCTATGTAAAGTTGCCTCTATTATTTTAAGAACCAAAGGTTCAAAAGTGCTTCCAGGCCAGGTGTGGTGTGGCTCATGCCTGTAATCCCAGCATGATTACTTTGGGAGGCCAAGGCAGGTGGATCAGGAGTTCGAGACCAGCCTGGCCAACATGGTGAAATCCCATGTCTACTAAAAATACAAAAATTAGCCAGGTGTGGTGGCACATACCTGTAGTCCCAGCTACTTGAGAGGCTGAGGCAGGAGAATTGCTTGAACCTGGGAGGTGGAGGTTGCAGTGAGCCGCGATCGTGCCACTGCACTCCAGCCTGGGCGACAGCATGAGTGCTTCTAAGCTTTGTGTGTTTTGAAAGTATGCATGAAATAAATCTCGTCCAATTTAACATTTTTCTAGGGTTTAGATGTGACATGGGGCATAAAAATATTTGCAACTACATTTGCCACTAATATATGAGGAATACATGAACAAGGGTAGAGCGTGGTAGTTCAAGCTTGTAATCCCAGCACTTTGAGAGGTTGAGGCAGGAGGATTGCTGGAGCCCAGGAATTTGAGGCTGCAGTGGGCCAAGATTGTACCACTGCAGTCCAGTGTGGGTGACATAGCAAGAATCAGTCTTTTTAAAACCAAAACACACACACACACAGACACACACACACACACACAGAGAGAGAGAGAGAGAGAGAGAAGAAAATAAAAGAAAAGAAAATCAGTAGCTCTGAATCTACATTCAATTCGGGGCAATCTCCTGCACAGCTGTGCTGCAAACTCCCATTATGATCCAGAAGAAAAGGGATCTCAACAAGTGGTTTGAAAATGTTGGGCAAACAGGAAACATTGATACATACAAGAATGTCAGTTCTTACAGGCAACTAAGTATTAGGTTGGTGCAAAAGTAATTTCGGTTTCTGCTATTACTTTCAAATGGCAAAACCACACTTACTTTTGCACCAACCTAATAGATGGGGAATAAGGAGCTTTTTAATGTCCTAAATATACCTCACAACTCACCTTGCCCATGTACTCAGCTACACACAATTCTAATGGTTCAGAGAGTCCCGCTTTGTGGGGCATTTTCATTCTGAAAGACTTTGGAGAGTCAGAAAAGCAACTTGTTTGAAGCATACTCCAAAAACTCAAGAAATCATGCTATTCCGAGCATGGATGCCCCTGTAACCTAATATTTCTATTGAATTTATAGATCGATATTATGAATATGTGTTGGGTAGTGGGGCACGTGGCTGGGTTAAGGATTCTTTCAACTATTGATCTCAACACAATAAACAGTAAATGGTGCCACTGGAAATTTGATTCTTATGTGATGGAAATGTGCTGAGTCATTGATTACAGTTATACCCCATGTGTTCCAGGGACATTTATAAAACTGTGGGGCTAAATCAAATCAGACTTGGAAAATGTACAGAAAATATTTGCAGAAAGCATCGGTTGGGGGAGATTGTCCAAAATATGACTTCAAAAAGCAATGTTTAGGGGTTTTCTGGAATAATGCTGGGCAAACCACAGATATGTCTAAAGCTACTTTGAGTGTGCTGAATTAATTGACTTCCTAAAAACTGAATACAAAATAGATAATTTTAGTAATGCAAAATGTAACAAAAACACAATATAACTTACATGCTCTAATGCCTATGAATAGCTTTAAAAAAATTCCCAAATGACAGGCAAATAAAATATGCTCCTTATCCATATATTTACTCCTATTAAACTAGGGAGGATAAAAAATAACATCATGGCTTGGTAACAAGCAGATTTTTAAAAATTCTTGATATAAGCTATGTTAAGCAAGAAACTGGCAGATAAATGCTGAGATACGAAAATCTAAGTGATTAATGATAAAGGATTTAGTTGGAAATGAAGAGAATTTTTACTAAAAGATGTAGGTATTGATGATGTAAATTTAACTGAGGCCTCAGATTTGAATGGAAATGCTCCTGCCTATGAAGAAATCTGTCTTTGTTGTAAATATTCTGTTACTTACCCTTTCTGCTCTATTGAGTAATAGACCATGATAACTGCAAGCAGTGATGGAAGTGTTGCAATGCATTTGTAAACCTAACCAAACTTTATGGTTTATTCCTGCATTTTAAGGCAGTGTGTTTCCTTTCTGTATCATCTCACCTTTCAAGGAACGTAAGAAATCCTTGTAGGGTGGCCATTGCAAGTGTAAAGCACTGAACTTTGAATGAAGAAATCCATAGTTTAGATTTCACTTTTCCATAACTAGATGTATGACTTGGGCAAGCCATTTAATTTCCCTGGATCCTTAGACTAAACAGTATTAATAATTCCAGTTTATTATATGCCAATACTCTGCTAAATACATTCTTATACCATTAATAACCCTTTGTAGTAAATATACTTTCATTGACACAGAAAAAAAAAAAAAAACAGTTTTAGAGATGTTAGGGATATTGCCCAAGGTTGCAGGGCTAATAATAAAGAGCAGAAATAAGATTTTAATGGAGACCTTTTCATTCTAAAACTTATGTCCTTACTCAGTGTGCTGTGGTGCCATTCTAAAAATATATGCATTTTCCAAGTTAGCTTGGTAACATAATGGTTAGGAGCATAGATTGGAATCCAGAAAGCTTGAGTTTTAGTCCTGGTTATTTACACTTACTAGTTTTGCGACTTCAGTAAGCTACTTACCCTCTGTATTTGAATGCTCTCATCTGTAAAATAAAGATAATAACAGTATATCCCCCTTACAGTAGTTAGAAAATATAAGTAACACATTTAGAAGAGTGTCTGATGTATACAATATAAAATATTACGATTTTCTATTAATTTTCCTCACACAAAATATATAGATATATACTGAGAAAAATGTGAAAATACAATGGGATGAGAGAACAAATATTTATTAATATCCTAACACAGTCAACAAACATGTGCCAGGTTTTAGGAAATGCAACATTAAAAAAATATTGACAGGTTCTGCTGCAAACAGCAATCATTCCACAGAGTGAAAATTCTTGCCGTCTTGATACTTCTCTGAATAAAGTCTCCTGGAAGGCGCTTTTTATTTGGAGACACTCGTGTCTATCACATTGCACTCTCCTTTATCATAGGTGACTAAGACGTCAGGTAAAGCATCTTTTTTTTAATATTAAGTGATAAATTACTGGTAATTTAGCTTTCTGATTATTGCTTTTTAAATGTATTCTTTTATGGATTTAAAGATATTTTATTTTTATTTACTATGACTTATTTCCTAGTGGCCTAAAGAAGATGTATTGATACTTCACGAGAACTTATTTATATTTATAAAGTTTGAAAGAAAATAAAGCTTCAAAGCCAAAGGTTTTGAGTTTGAGACTTTCATGTAGTACAACAATTGGAGCCTGAAAGATGGAAAGGTTAATTTCACTAGTGGCAAGTAGTTTGTACCTAAAATTAAAAAATTGGTAATTTAATAGGTGACATTTTCCACTCAATTATTGTAAGGTCTGATTAGAAGCTATGATATTTGAATACTTGGCAAAGCTTATATAATATATATTACTGAAACTCAAAATATTCTCTGAAAACGTTGTGTCTGAGATATAGAACTTAACTGCAAAATGAAACCAAGAGAAGCATTTCTGAAATTGCCTTAGGTTACAAACTGAAACAGAGATAAAATCTGGAAATCTTTTGTGGATCAAGTCTAGTAAATCACTAAAATCCAACTGTGTATCATACATTGTATATACTGTGAGGGTAGAAAGAGAAACTCAAGAAGTCAACAAATGTTTACTGAATGCCAATGTACGTCAGGCATTGTCTTTTCCACTTGTCACAAAGCCACCTCAGAGTCCTACATGTTATCACTACTTTTAGTTTGCAGAAAAAGAATCCCACTGGGGTTTGGATTCAGCAAATAGTCAACCCTTCTCTGTTCCACTGTAGGTGGAGTATGTTTTCCTACTTCATTGATGATGGTGGGCTGGGCCATGGACTTTGTTTGGCCAAAAGGTGTTGTAAAACACGATCCAATCTGACTTCAGTTGTGTTTCTCCACTACAGCCATCTCTCTGTGCCTTTGCCATTGCTATAAAAACAATGTGACCTTGGCAGCCCATTTGTCCACAAATAATTGGAGACATTTTGAGCAGAGCTACTTTTAGTGACTGCCCCTGGAAACTGTGGTAACTGAACCAATCTTACCAATCTGCAGACCTACAATTTAAACGGACTCACCCCAGTTTACCCACAGACTTTTGAGCGTAATAACCAGTGTTTATTGGAGCATATCACTGAGTTTTGGGGTGTTCCTTTATGTAGCAATAGCTGACAGATACAATTATGTTGGCCTAAGTCACATAGTTAATAAATGGGAAAAGAAGATTCTTGTTTTCACATTGCTTACAACCCAGTCAGTAAAGGAAGGTAAATCCAGAACAATAAACAGTAATTGATAATCTAGATTGTACAGTTTAGACAATATGATCTCTTAGAGTTTCCACAGATGAAAGATTTCTGAGAACTGGAATGTAGATACAACATTCAAAATGTAAAGTAACCTAATGGCTCTACTGAGGACACTAGGATTGTCACTTTAACATAGGTTAAGAAGCTCTAACAGGCAAATATATTTGACAACTACCATCATGCCAAAATCCTGAATCAATGACATGGGTTCTAAGGCCATACACCATGGAATACTATGCGGCCATAAAAAACGATGAGTTTGTGTCCTTTGCAGGGACATGGATGAATCTGGAAACCATCGTTCTCAGCAAACTGACACAAGAACAGAAAATCAAACAGCACATGTTCTTACTCATATCGAGGTGTTGAACAATGAGAACACATGGACACAGGGAGGGGAGCATCACACACTGGGGTCTGTTGGTGGGAACAGGGGAGGGACAGCGGGGGGGTAGGGAGGTTGGGGGATGAATAACATGGGGAGAAATACCAAATATAGGTGACGGGGGGGATGGAGGCAGCAAACCACACTGCCATGTATGTACTTATGCAACAATTCTGCATGCTGTGCACAGGTACCGCAGAACCTAAAGTGCAATAAAATACATATATATATTTTTTAAAAAGATGCTCTTTTCTGCAGTGCCTGAAAGAAATCTCAACAATCCTTGTTAAAGCAGTACTCTAGAGAGTGACGAACAATTAATAAATGTTGTCATGTGAGCTGAAATCTGTGTCTCCCTTGATCTTGACAGAAAATCTATCAAGAGATATTGATATGTTGGAGCTCATGACACAATACCCAAAGTGTGGTGCTCTGTCCTGCTAAATAGTTAAAATGAAAAGAGATTCGAAGGGCCTCAGACCTCTCTGACTTTCTCTTGTCTTCCTATTTCTGGCCCCTCATTCTCTCCTGAAGCCAGTCATAGAAAGCAGAATCCCTCTTCCCCAAGGTGAGTATTAGAAACTGGAACCCTTTCCTCCAAACAAAACCAAAAACCTAGAAAGACCATTCTCTTCCTTCTCCCTTGAATCTCTCATTCTACAGAGGTCCTGTCCCATACCCAGGAGGAAAGAATTCTACACACAGCAGCCAAAAAGAATCTGAACAGACAGGCCTTGGTGGGGTTTCCTTCTATCTCTGTCTATTATCGTTAGATCTTACTGGATTTTCCAATCACATTTTTACATGACTGTTAGTTTTGCTTAGGTCTATGGGTCTTCATTTCTGACGGCTCTCTTGTCACATAAAACTTTGCTTAAATGGATTTGTTATGCTTTTCTCTTGGTAACCTTTCTTTTATAATAGACCTGTTGGCTGTGACTCTTATGATGGGTGAGGAAGGTATCACGTCTTTCACCTCTGCAGTTTTGGCACACAGTCGGGGTGGCTGAGACACCCAGGTTGCTCCAGAGCCCGCAGATGAGAATCTGGAATAACTGACAAAAAGCCGGGCAATGAAAAATAAGATTTTTTTTACCAAAGTCAGCTCTCCTAAATCTTGGACTGCAGTCCATTAGATATTCTGGGACTGTAGATATTCCCAACCTGGTTGAGAATAGAAAGTAGGCCAGGCACAGTGGCTCACGCCTATAATCCCAGCACTTTAGGAGGCCGAGGTGGGCAGATCACAAGGTCAGGAGTTCGAGACCAGCCTGGCCAATATGATGAAACCCCGTCTCTACTAAAAATACAAAAAAAATAAAAATAACAAACAAACAAAAAACAAATTAGCCGGGCGTGGTGGAGGGCGCCTGTAGTCCCAGCTACTTGGGAGGCTGAGGCAGGAGAATCACTGGAACCGGGGAGGTGGGGGTTGCAGTGAGCCGAGATCATATCACTGTACTCCAGTCTGGGCAACAAACAGAGAGAGACTCTGTCCCCCCCCCCCCAAAAAGAGAGAGAAAATGGAAAGTAAATGTTTCTCTTTATCCTTCCCTTTCTAAATTCAGGTTAGCTTGAGAAAATCCTTTGTTTGGATTGTGAGTCGTTTGTAAATCTGGTTTTGGTTTGGGGACACCATTTCTTATCGGTCCTTTTTCTCTCAGGGACAGCTTTTTCCTTCTTGTTTGTCTCATTTTGTGTCCTGGGAGTTTGGCTTTGTGAACCAGTGAGAACGCATTCTGATTTCTACCATCTGTTAAAATGAAATTAACAGATACTCATTATCAGGGTCATTTCTAAGTAAGTTAAAATACTGAAACATTAATTGCTAAGCACAAATTTAAGTTTAGATATATTGGCATCTTTTGTTTTCATACGGCATATGGAAGCTAAATATATTTGGCTCTATTAAAAATTGAGATAAAATGAGTTTCTAAAAAATATGAAATAGTGAGTGCTGATGTAATACAGTTCACAATGCTTGCTAGCTTTCACTAGAAATAAAGATAACTAAAAACTAAGCATTATAATTAATAAATATGACAACATTACAGGAAATTATAAGAGAAACAATTATGTATGTGAGCAAAGTGTGCGATAAGGAAAAGTATGAAGAATGAGTTTTCTTCAAAAAACAAAGCTGAGTATATGAAAAAAGGTTATAAAAGGTTTGTGTAAATCTTATATTGTGTGATTAAAACTTACTGAGATTGAATGAATTTATTTAAAATATTTCATTAAAAATTAGCTTTAGTATTAATATTACACAGATGCAAGTCAAACATAGTCTGTTAAAATGACAACATTTTCTTGGAGTATTGGTCTGAAAATTAAGTTTTTTTACAAGGTATTGCTTAGGAAACAAATATTATGTGCTTTATTAAGATTTTTTTTGTAATTACTGTTGTCCTTAATAGGTATTTGATTATTTAAGAAAAGTGAGTCTGCTTAATGTTAAAAGAGGTTTTTGTCTGCAACTATGTGACCTTCTGTTTTTGCCTTTAAAATACTTTGTTGTTTCTCTGATTAAATAGATAAACAAGAAAACCCTATTTAATTGTTTTAAACCTATTTACATTTTTTGACAAATGTCCCTTAATCCAGTTCTACATTTAGTCTTTTGACCTTGAATTAACTTTGGAATTTCCCAGTTTTGCCACTGAAAAGCTGAAAGGATGTGTGTCTCACCTTGCACAAGAGAAAAAGTAAACAAACTTGCTTATTTATATGTTAAACTTTGTGAGAAGCATTGTCAAATAAGTAACACCTGCCATTGATAAGAGTGTTTCAAAGTTTATATAAAATTCCTAGGAATCAGATATGTTATCAGTCATAATTTTGGTTATTATATTAAAATGCTATATGCCATGAAAGTAACCAAATTTTCTCATGAGTTGTACCATTCACTTGATGAATTCATCAGATTTTCAACCATGGCCATTCTAAATATTTGTAATTCAGTTATTGTTTTGATTCCTTTTAAAAAGCATGCACAATCAGCTACAGGACAAAATAGTTTGATGGTCGGTTCTTGGCTTGGCTTCCTTTCCTTGAGAGACCTCTTAAAATTTAATCTGAAATTCCTCATGAAAATTTTAATCAAAGCAAACTTAAAGAGATCCTGTGTGGTCAATCAATATTCTTGCTGCAGTTATATAAATAATCAGACCAAGTTTAATGAGATTAGATTTATTTTGCAAAGAAATTAGTGTTACTTTGATAGTCTTTGGCAAAAATGTAGGTAATTGTAGAGAGAAAAATTACATTAAAAAAAAAAAACTGCAGTACACCCACTATTAGATTCTAGCTCATTGTTTCTGAGAATTTGTTATTTATCTGAAATATGGATTGGATCTTAAGTTCTTCCAGTTTCCTCTTATATCTGGTTATGATTCTTGAAACTAAAATTTATAATTTTTCTCTCACCCTTCTAGTTTGGCCATTGAAATTAAGACTCACTTCTTCCTGAAGCCCCGCAAACTGAAGCTAAATGATTGATATAAACTTCTGAGAAATCACTACAACCACTTACATTGAGGAGCTTTTGTGCTGTTGCTGTATGAACTATCCAGAAAATTTCCTGGGAATCCAGAAACAAATTGCAAATCAGAAAACTCTGTCAGAATACCACTGCCTGTCCTCACTCTGTCTAAGAATGCTTTGAGTCCAACATCTAGAAATCTCAACTGGTTGCCCTCTAGACCCCAAAACTGAGTTTATAGTTTGTTCTAACCATTAACTTTTTTTTCTTTTTTTTTTTTTCATAGATATTCTTCTCAGGAAATGTCTGATTATTCAAATTATATATAGGCCTGACTTTGGTAGAAGCCCATCTTCAACACCACCTCCTAAAATGAGACACAACTGTTAACTGTTGAACTTGACTTAGCTCTTCTCAGGACTGAGAGACTTGTTCAATGGTTTATGAGACAGTCCATCAACCCAATTTCTGGACTGTAAGATTCTTGGGTAAGTTTCAGACTGGGGAATGTTGGGGCTCAAACATGACACCCTAAAGAATGGCGTTGATCACATTGAACATTTTGAACAGAAGAATATTGGAAGAGCCTTAGCACCAAGGTCTCTCTGATCTCCTGCCTTGCTATATTCCACTCCCCTTTTTCCCACTGAAGGCAGTCGTGGAAACCGTAATTCCTCTTCCTTAAGGCAGGTTGCAGAAACTAGAACTCCCTACCGCAAAGCAAACTATAAAACCTAGAAAGGTCATGTTCTCCCTCCTCCCTCCTTCCTTGAGAAGGACCCTCATTTCAGAGTCCTGCCCAATACGTGGGACGAAGGAATGGTACACAGAGAGGCCAAGAAGAATCTGAACAGACAGGCCTTGCTGGGCCCCTCCCCCTCAGTATACCACCCTTAGATCATACCCTTTTGTCCAGTCACATTTCTACATGGCTGTGCATTCTTCATCAGACTTAAGCCTAAAAATAGAAAGTTTTCTTGGTGGTTTGGATTTTCACTTACGGGGTCTCCCATGTTAGGTAAAACTTTGATTAAAATAATTTGTTATGCTTTTCTAACTGTCAAAGCGTGAACGACCCTGCCCGCTGGTGTTTTTCTTTACTCCTTTTTGCCTTTCTTTTCCTGCACATGTCTTGTGACTTGAACTTATGGAGTTAGCCATCTCTGTCTTGCTTAGTTACTGCTGTCTGTCTGCCTATTCTTTAGTCATAGTAGGATTTAAAACTCACTAAATTCATCTACTCCTTGCCTCTCAGTCTCCTCCTATATTACTTTTTTCCTTATTTAGTTTAGAGTCAATGAATTCAACAGTCTTTTAAAAGTACCCTAAATTCTCATGACCCTTTGTTTTTGTACTAATAAATTCATTAAATCTCATTGCCTCTAATGCAGATGGGGCATGCACCAGACAAGGCCACTTGAACCAGTGGCAGAGAGAAGAGTAGAAAGAAGTGGGAATAGAGGAGTAGAAGTAGAAATGCAAATGGGGATGGCATGTACCTACCTGCCATGATGCCTGGTTGGCTGAGGATTCTATGGCCATTCTAACTTAAGTGGACTAAGCCATTCATCGATTAGACACAGAACCTCTATTGTTCTACATGAAATTGTCATTTTTGTTGTTTTCCATGACAAACTATCATTCAAATGCATTCATTTTCTCTAGTGCTCACTTGCTATCATCCTTTTCAGAGATACCTTTGGCTTTTGTTTGATTAATGGCATCAATCCCTAGCAAGCCTCTCACATTTAGTCTTGTTCTCTTACTGGCCACCCACTATGTTGTTTTCAGGGTAAACCTTTTAACAGTAAGGATACGATGTTTTGATTATTTCTATTTAAAGCCTTCCTACAGCTTTTCATTGTTCTTCGAATGCAACTGAAGTTTTTGGGAAGTATTTCTTCCATGATCTATGTCATGCCTAACTCTACAATCTTATCGAGCTCCATGAACTCTTACATTTTATAATTTACCTATGTTGTACTTGTTTTGGACATTCAAATGGTTCTATGCTTCCTTATCTCAGGGCAGTTGAACATGTGTTTTTTTTTTCTTTTCCTGAAGTTACATTACTTTTTTCTTTTCTCAATTCCTCAAGCCGGCTTCAACCTAAACCTCACTGCCGTCAGAATGTCTTTCCTTATCACTAGATAGAGACGTTGCCCTCTTAGCTTTTCTAATTGCTCCTTATACACTTTCTAAGTAGTATTTATCAGAATTTATTATCATTGATTGTTTAATTGTGTCTCATTTCTACTAGACTGAAAGTTCATGCAGCATTTATCACAGATGTCTTATTCATCCCTCTATCTTCAGTGCTTAGCATAATACTTGGAACATGATGGAACAAATAACTATTTCATCAAATAAGCAATTACATTATTATACCCTTGGTTAGATGTACTTCCACAGACTCAGTGACTCGGTATGCCCGGGACAGGTTAGGCTGATTCATTTTGAGTCATTGGATCCACGGGAAACATCAGTAGTGAGGAAGCAAGGAAGATAATTTGAGGGTATGCATTTGAAAGACTTGAATCCTACCGTAATTGCTATAGGCAATAAGGGGATAACTCCTTTCCTGGGATACCTTTACCTGAGTGCCCTCTGCTCAGTTTGTTGTCAGCTTTCTAGCAAGGAAAGTTAGGATAGCTAGCAATTCCTTCTAATCATTTCTGATTCTGTGGCATCCAGACACAGCATATCATCTGCAATTACAGTGGCAGCTAAATGGCAAAAATTGAGAGGAGATTTGATGTAAATAGAACAAAGAAACCTTGATCTTTACTGAAGATGTGCATTCCATTGCACTTAAAAAGAAAATATTTATTACTCTCAAACACAAAAGAGGTGGCAGAAATTCATATTAAAAGTGGAAGGTTAAAATTTGATGGGTTATTTGTGTTGCTCTCAAACATCTTTGTGATGAAAGACAACTAAAGATGTAACAACAGGCACATCTCCTTCATTAAGAAAGCTGGAGAACAAGAGTTTCCTATCTTACTTTGCTTTCAAATTAAGGGTGTGGTATTTGACATCCAAACACATGAAGAAATGTTCACAAAATCTGATCTTTTTTTTTTTTTAATAAAATCGATTCAGAAAAAGATATCATTCAACCCATAGGATAAAAGCAAGTCTGTCTGTGAATAAATTAGAGGTAAATGAACTTCAGGAGAGAATACACTGATTCATACTTCAGAAGGCATGACTTAAATGATTTTGTGTAACCAATGTTATTTTTTTTTTATTTTTAAAAATTGGTATATCACTATGAGATATTTTTAACCTTGTCATTTACTTGGCTCTAGATACCCAATAGTACAGAAAAAGAAAGGGCAAAATATAGACAGTATTGCTAGTGCAGTTAAATACACATCTCTCATGTTTTCAAAATTCATTTGCAGCACAGCATATTCACGTAACTGCTGCTACCACTAGCATGAAGAACCCTACCAATAAACTTAGCCTCAACATGTGAACTAAGGATCCCTTGAGCTGCCTTTCAACATCGAGAGATTGTTCTTGGTGTTCAAGGTGATGCTACTGGTGGATTAAATAGTTATTTCCCACTAAACAAATGTCATTTAAAAGACCAATGCGTAACCAAAAACTGAAATAGAAAACATGTATTAACGTTTGTTTTGAGAAAGCTCTAATGCTCAGATGTTCAGTGAGTTTCCCTAGCAGACGTTCCTATCTCATGGCCCTCTTAAGTCCTCTTTTAATACATTTAAAGATTTTCTTTAACAAGTCTCCTCCCTATTTGTTTGCTTTCAACTTCAACAGGCAAACAAGATATCTCTTCAATTCCACAATATCAGCTCTCTAAAAGAAGGAAATAGATCTATCTGTTCTTTTTCAGCTTATCCCCTAATGAGGTCCCAGAATCCCTTCTTCATAAAGAATGGCCTGTAATATTTAGTATAGGCACGTATTACCGCATCTTACCCCAAATTTAGTATGAAAGAATCCCTGGGGTGCATGTCAGGAATGCACCTTTTTTTTTTTTTTTTTGAGATGAGGTCTCATTCTGTTGCCTAGGCTGGAGTGCAGTGGTACTATCCTGGCTCACTGCAATCTCTGCCTCCCAGGTTCAAGCAATCTTCCTGTTTCAGCCTACCAAACAGCTAGGATTACAGGCGCCCTGGCTAATTTTTGTATTTTTTTAGAGACAGGGTTTCACCATGTTGGCCAGGCTGATCTGGAACTCCTGACCTCAGGTGATCCACCCTCCTCAACCTCCCAAAGTGCTGGGATTACAGGCGTGAGCCATTGCATCCAGCCAAGAATGCACATTTTAAGCAATCTCCTCATGTGACAACTCTGACACACACTACAGTTTGATGTTCCTGTAGTTTGACAAAGAGAGACTTGAGATAGAGTAGGCCTTAGCTGAGGCTGTGCCTGTCACCTAAGGAAAAACTAGATTAATTCATAAGTGTGGTTTATATAATAAATAGGATAATAGTGGCTAACTTGTTACACTTATTGAGTGCTTAACATGTGCCAGACACTATATTAAATATACTTATATATGCTACTTCATTAATTTTTTACAATATGATCATGACAGATGCTCTTATCATCCCTAATCAATAAATGAGACCTTTTTCAGGGTTGAAGATGTTACATAACTTTGGTAAAGTCACACGCCTACTGACGCCTAACACTCAAAACCATTTTATCTAAGGATTTCATTGTGCTATCTCCCAGAAAGAAATAAGCAAAGATTTGGTATCTAATGATCAAGTCCTCTACAGACCAGTGAGATTCCATAATCCTTGCTCTTGTTTAGTTATATGGAGAAAAAGAGATGGACACAGCCACTTAAACGTGATTGTAACTTTCTAACTTCTCTAGGTGATCTCTTAACTGTAGGTCTGATTCTTCTTAGGTGCTCTAAAGAAACATCGTACATCAAAATTTCCACGTATAAAGTATGTCCTCCTTCTTTCTTTCTAATAGATTACCTTCCTGCATTTTCCCCTTTATAATAGCTCTTTTTCACAATTCATTGATATAACAAGTATTTATCAAACATCTATTTATCAGCCACTGTGGTAATGTTAAGGGCACAGTTATGGACAGCAGTCTATGCCTTCAAATAAATAAGCCATATAAACACTTACATATAATGTTAGTGTTAAGAAGGAAACATAAAGGCATGAGATATAAAACCTCTGGAGAAACCAATTTTATTATTTATTTATTTTTTAACGTCACCAGGACCAGCTGAAAAATAAATCAATTTAATGAAGATTATCAAAACATTTTTTTGAAGCGCTGATATTTATGCTGAAACCTACAGAAAAGAGAAGAGAGAAAAATGATTCTATAGAAAAAGAGTGACAAATTCAAAGTTTCTGAGATGACAACGATCTTGCATGTCACAGGACTTTAGAGAAGGCCTGTGGAGCTGCCATTCAGTGAGAAATGAGGCTAGTGGCCCAGTTTTGAGTTGGTATCCTGCAGGGAGGGCTCAGGAAATTGGGTTATCTTCTGAGTTGAAAGAAAGTTACTGAGGGGTTTCCTGCAGGGGAGTGACATTGTTATTTAATTTATTTCTTAAGAGGCTCTCTTTTGCTACCATGTGAAGAAAAGATTGGAGGGGAATGAGTCACTGAAAGACCAGTCAGTTGTCTATGATACTATTCCAGGTAAGAGATGATGGTGGTCTAAGTGGATGATTTTGGAAATAAAGGACGTGGATGATTCTGAAATATTACATACACATGCAATTAACAGGATATGCACATGTGTTAAATAGAAGACAAAGGGAGAGAAAACAATCAAACTTGACTCCTTAGTTTCCAGATCTAACACCCTTGAGAATGCTGAGTTGAAAAATTTAGAAATAGGGACTATTTCTGGGATTAGGTAGGGAAAAGAGTGGGAAAACAAGACTGTTCTAATAAAACTTTGTTTTAATAAAACTTGAGGTGTCTATGAGAAAAATAAAGTGTAGCTGGCTACTGGCTATACAACCTTAAGACTTAAAAGAGAATTCTGTAATAGAAAGATAAATATAAGAATAATTAGCATAGATATGCTATTTAAATTCATGGAAGTAAATGAGATCATCTAGGCATAGGAAAGTATTTTGAATGGAACCCTGGGAGGCTCTAGCATTTAGAGGTCAGATGAAAGAAGCTGAGAAATCAAAGAAACTTAAGAAAGAATGGCCCTAGAGGAAAGAAGAAAACAAATAGAGCATGTTGTTACAGAAGCCAAGAGAAGAGCATGTTAGAAGTAAGAGAATGTGGTCAAGTATATTGAATGCAGGTCAAGTAAAATAAAGACAAATAATTTGTACATTCGATTTAGCACTATGGTCATCATCAGTGACCTTGACAAAAGCAGTTTCAGTGAAGTGAGAGAGAGTAAAACCAGACTACTCAGGGTGAAAGAGTAATGGAAACAGAGCAAGATTTCAAGAAACCCTACCATAATCCAATGAACTGAGTCCAATCATTTCAATTGTATAAAATGTGGAGGGCCATTATTTCAAGGTTAATAAAATGACCTGTGTAGCAATAATGCTGGTAGTTCTGAGAGTCGAGCTATGTGATACACATTCATCCAAGTTCTGGCTGTAATTTGCCACCACATAACAGTTGTCCACTCTTGTTCAAATATAGACACGGGGATGATTCTGGATCCTGTGGCTGTCTGGACTTCCATGACATCTGCAGTGATTGTGATGTCTCCTGATATTAGAATGATTGAAATTGTGGTGGAAATATACTAGGGATTTAGAGTCTACTCCCTGTCATCTTAATTCAATCCTGCCATTCCTCTGCCTAGACATTCTTTTTATTCTTCATTCCAAGGTAAAGAAATTTAGCCTACACCCTCTTGACATTGTAGGTTGGTCAGATAATTGGATCAAATTGCCAATTGTTTTATATCAAAATTTGAGTTGTAAATTTTTATTGTGTCTAAAAACTTTTTGCTGCAAAGAAAAGTAAAAAAAAAAAAAGTATAGATGAAGATAGAGTTGAGAGAGTTTTTGTTTGTTTAATGTTTTTTTAAGATGGAGCTAGTTAAATATGTGAGATGTTAATGGAAATAATCCAGTAAATAAACTTCCTTAGGAAAACAAAACTGCTCACAGTAAGGTGGGCAGCAAGGACTGGCAGCACATGGCAAGATCAGAGCCTGCTTGTCTGGGTTTAGTGCAGGATATTTGATCCTGAAAGGGTAGAATGAGAAGGAAGTAAACTCTCTGATTTAGGAAAATATGAGACTCCTGCAAGAAATTAGAGCAAGGGGTTGGGCTCACATCATAAGAAAAGACTCAGGTTCCTGGAACTGGGACATGAAGCAGAAACTTGTATAGAAACAAAGCACAAGTTTAGAGTCAAAAGATCAGAGCAAAAGCAGCAAAAGTTCCAGCTCAATGTTAAATTTTAGGACTACCAATTCTGATTCCAGTCAAGAGACATATTAGGAGACCTATACCCCCACACAGGGCTAAGTCAAGAGCTAAGTCACATCAAAGAGCTGGGCATTGGAGGGATATATGGCCAAAAGCATGGGTACCGTTAGAGATAACTGTTAGATATAATATGTTTCTTCAGACCTGTGTTTCTCTCTGCTGCTTCTGTTTAGAATGTTCTTCCTAATTCTCTCAACCTTGTAACAAAGCTCTATCCATCAAGGCCCAGATCTAGTAGTATCTTTCATCCACAAAGACTTCTAGTATCCCTGAGCCCTTAACGAATGTTTCTCATCAAAGATCAGCATTTATTGTTTTTACCCCCTCATTTGTTAATTAATTTTATATTAGAATTGCCATCCGCAGTGCTCCTCAACAGTGTTAATTTTTGGCTCATTCAGTGTTAGAGAACAAGAATTATGCTCTCTTTTGCTAGACTTTACTTAGTACTATACTACTTTCTGGAACTAGACCTGGAGAAGACACTGGACAGGAGCAATACTAGTTGCTGTACTTCATTCATTTAGATACCTGAAGGTCTTTTCCACGGAATCTCACAAATATGTGGCTACTTGCCAATGTTTCAAGGGTCTTTGTGGCCTTTCTCATTCTCCTTACACATATATTCTTTGACTCTCTCTTGGGAGTTATTTTTTTTTTCAAGAGAAAGTTGTTTTGATGTTGAGAAGGAAAAGAAAAAATAGAAGAAAGGAAAAGAGAGAAAACATCTGTCGACATACATATAATTCAAGTAATGAAATATCAAATATTTTCACACTTCTATGCCTTTTATAAAGAATATTATCCAATTTTAAGTTTAACTTTAAAGCAAATAAAATAACTCTAAAAACCTCAGCATGCTATAGAAGATTTCCTGGAGGAAAACATAAAAATGAAAGAAAAGAGACTAGCTGAAATTTCTATGGATGATCTTTATGGGAGATAAATTAATTTAGGGAGTTATTCATTTATCCATTCAATGTATATTTACTGAACACGAACTAGATGTCAAGCAACTTTACTAAAACCTAGGCACAAAGATGAATAAGCCATTTGCTTTCTGGCTAATAGGAAAGATACATGTTAATCAACTTATCTTATTAAAAACCATGAAATTGTGATAATGTCAAGAGCTATAAAAGATAGGTACCCAGCATTATGGTAGCCCTAATAGAAGGACTTTGTCCTAGAAAGAAAACACATAGAAAGATTTCTTAAACTAAGTAGTAATTACATAGATGAGGAGGCAGAGATTTTTTAGGTAGAGAAAATCACATGTGTAGAGGTCTATGCTATGATGAAATTTGAAAATTATAATGAGCCAAAAGAAGGTCAGTGGCATGGGTGAGAATGATTGTGAAGAAGGGCAAAGGGTAAGAGGAAACTAGAGAAGTCAATGCCAATGACAAGCCTTCCTGGCCATGAGGAGGCACTTGCTTTTATCCCAAGATCATGGAACTATTTTTAATTTTGTAAGACATGAGGAAAAGTGACACAAATTAATTTTGATTTTCAAAAGATAACTCTAGCTGCAAAGTTTCAAAAAGAAGACCTTTTGGGGTAAATGGTTAAGATGGTGTTGCCATAATTTAGGCAAGAGAAGAAGGCAGTGGGGGGTTAAAGATTGATATAAAGATAGAGAGATTCGTGATATTTTTGATGGGTAAATAAACAAACAGCAATTATTAAAGAAGACTACAAGATTTTTGAATTGTATAGCTAGATGGTAGATGGTAGCTCTCGCTGAAACAGAAACATTGGAGAAAAACCCTAATGTGACAGAGAACATACAGGTATTTTGTTTTGAACATACAGTTTGAGATACCTCTGATACAACCAAGAGAAGGCGTCAACCATGAAGCTATACATACAATAAAAATGATTGCTAATACTTACAAAGCATTTAACATGGCCCAGGTTCAAGTGATTGAATATATCAACTCAATTGTGTTCTAGAAATCCAAAGAGAGCTTAGCTAGATATACAAATGTATGAACTACCTGCATTTAGATGGTAAAATTATCTATTATTATGTATGATATTACCTAGAAAGAAAATGTGAAATGAAAAGAGAAAAATTAGGACTGAGTCTTGAGAAACTCCAATGCTTAATACTTCATAGGTGAATATAAACAAACAACATAAAACAAGAGGAGTTGCCAAAAATGTAGAAAGAGAAACAGGATACTGTTGCTTTAGAAAAACTAAAGGAAAAGAATGCTTCGAAAAGGGCAAAGTGGTTATCAACATGTAATGCTACCAGGAAGTCAAGTAAAATGAGGACTGAAAATATTTGTTGATTGTAGTGATGTGCAGCCCATGCTATCAGTAGTAAGAGCTCATTCAGAGGCATGGTAGATGAGATTCTTTTTCAGTGTGTAGATATGGGAGAGAAAGGTGAGAAATAAAAGCATGTAAGAATAGACAGCTCCTCTGAGAAACTTTACTCCAAACTGAAGGAGCTATGTAGAGGAGATGAGAGATAAAGGAGTAGCTACACAGACAAGAAATTGAGCAAGCATGTTTTCTTTTTTAAAAGGAGAAAAATTTGAATGAGTAAAACAACAGCAACAGTGATCATATCAAAAACAACAACAACACAAACATTGGAAAAATCGATTAGAGATTGACAGGTTGACTGTAAAATAGAGAAGCGGTAATTGATTGTGCAATTGTTCTTGAGAAGTCAATTGAAGAAGTTAGGCTTGTATAGAAGAGTAACAGAGAATGTGAATTTATTTGTTTGGTATCTTGAAAATGAAGGAGCTGCTGTTTAACAGACTATGTTTTTTTGGTAAAGCAGGAAGATGAGAAAACGAAATGGAGAGTTTGAGGAGAAATAGTCTAAGAGGTAGTGGGTGGTAGAGTGAGTGAACAGAAATGTGGCAGGACTTTAGAACAGTGTTGAAGGATCATTGGAGATGGAATTATAACTTTACAATGGATGCCATCTTCTGTGTTGTCTGCCTCTTACTAGCAAGATTAATAAGCTACTCAGAGTTAGGCATGGAAGAATTGGTATGTTAGCTATCATATAAGGTTCAATTGTGAGTAGCTGAAAAAACCAAACTACAACAGCAATCTATGATAACAACAGTAGCTTAAGAAAAAGAGAAATTTTCACTTTCTGAACATTCACTAACTTTGGGGATGTTCTATCTTTGAATGTTGATTGTGCTCCAGTGTTCCATCTAGTTCATTGGCTGTGTGTGGCTTCTTTACTACATTCACCTCATGAGGCAAAAGAGTTTCTGAATTCCAGTTGTTATGTCTAAATTTTAACAAGCTTGAAAGAGGAAGGAGTGCACAAAGCTTGTGCCCTTTCTCCAATGAAACTTCTTGAAATTACACAATGCAGTCACATGGTCACCACTAGTTGAAAGAGATGTTGACATCTTTGGTATTTATTCCAGAATTCTATGTGCCAAAACAACATAGAAATGTGCTGTTACTGAGTACAAAGGGAAGATCAGCTCTTGGATGGAACCTAGAAGTCTTTCTCAGAGCTTGGATAATCCAGGAAAAAGATTTGTCACGGGTGGGTGGTGGTAGTAGTTGCAAAAGAAGCACCTGGATAACACAAAGGCTGTGGCTGAAGTGAGATGCTTAGATTGGAGTTTGATAGGTGAGGCAATTATAAATAATGAAGTAGTTAAAGCATGCCAGAGGACATCCTTGACATGGAGAAGCCAAGACACGTGTGATTGAGTATCAGAAACTGATGTTAATACTGTTCCAAAGGAGAGCAGAGCTCAGAGCGGGAAGAAGGCACATCCCAGGTACTGAAGTTGTTCATGAATTAGAAGTGATCAGAGGCATAGAAAATTATAATAGTAAAGGACAGGAGAGGAGGATATGGCTGAATATCATGATCTTTGGAGAGATAAGCTTTTAAGATTATATTGGTGGAGTGATGATCTGAAAGCAGCAATGAGTAGAAAGGATAAATCTAGCCCAACTTCTAGTTTGAAGATATAAGATTTGGGAAAATAAACTGCTGCCATCTCAGAGAGACTAGAGGAATCATTACCCTCTGAAGATCAGCAGGTGTCAGTTAAAGTAATGAGACAAGAAATTAAAGATTGAGAAATGTTTGTTGGTCCATGAGCTGTAATTTCATAGAGAGGAAGTTTAGGAAGTCAGGGAGGGCAGGATGAGGGAGGGTTTCAAAAAATATGAAGATGATCATGGGAGAGAGGATGAATGGGAATTGTAGGAAAACAGGGAGCAAGGGAAGGATAATGTTGTTTCTACAGTCACCCTGACTTGGATGGACCCTGGGCATAATGGCATGGGAACTTCTCACTCTGGTGAGGTGATGGCAGACCCAGAAGGCAGAGACTCCAGATACATCAGAGACCAGATGAGGAATCATAGCTGAAGGCTCGCTGGTTAGTTGTCTTGGATGATGGTGACTTCAGGAACTTGGAGGCATCACTCACAATCAGTGGGCTGATATTAGACCCACTCAAACCATTTCACACTAAAATGCTTATTTAAAAAATAACAAATTAAATTTAAAATGTTTTGTCTTATGTCTAACTTAATATATATTTTATAAAATACAGATATGCATCAAGAAGAAATTTTTAGTCATTAGTCTTTCCAAGCAAATACCTTTTAAAGAATGGGGAAGTATTGTATATTATATATATAATGCCTGCATAAATTAATGCTTTTGATCAAAAGTAATTAAATGGATCCAAATCTGTACCTTTTGTATTATTTTTGTTTCTTTTGCATAGTCCATGAATGCTGTACCTTCACATTTCTGTTATTGGATTCTGATTACAGTTTTACTGCCTTAAATGATTACCAAGGTTTAGAGTCGGCATTTGCTAGGTTATTCAGTGTAGCCATGATTTATGTAATACAGAACGAATGGCAAGGAGTGTAATATCCAGTGGTTCCATTGTCATTAAAGTGGTCGATGGTAAAATGCAGTTTTCCCAGAATCACACACAAAAAAGTCCAAGCTGGAGATAAAGTTAGAAATCATCATCTAAAATCCTCTCATTTTACATGAGGAAACTTTAGCATGAGTTCTTGAGCACAGCAAGGTCTTGTCATCAGTCACTGAGCTATGGATGAAGTTAGTAGTAGGAATGAGATTAGAACGGTTCTCCTATCTGCAGAGACCGTGCTCTCCCAATGCCTCGCATCCACGGTATTTTCTGTTACCCTCTGAGTACAAACTGGAGTGTCTGTTCAGGAGCAGGGGAGGCAGCCATCCCTTGGGCTGATTGGTGACATCTTTTGTGACTCCACTTAAGTATCCTTGTGTATAAAGTTGTCCTTCCTCTTACATGTCTTCTTCAGGGTAAGTTGCCTATGGGCAGAGACATGATCTGGTTCACCCTGTATTTCCTCAGTACTAAGCACGCTATTGCTGACAGATTGGACCTGCAATAGTGTTTGCTGGATGAACACATGGCCAAATAATCTTACTTTCTCTCCTTAGGTAAGGAGTGATAGAAATTTTTAAAAATATGTAATATTTGGCTTGACAGAGGGGTGAGTAAAGAACATCTGAGTGAGAAGCAGTGTTGCTCCATCAGAGGCAAAGAATGAACCCCCTAAATGGTGGCCCAGCCAAGAGAAATAGGTTGTTTATGTTAGGGGATGTGTCTTGAGGGGGTGGATGCCTAGAGATGGGAACAGTCAGGTTAGTTTGACATATCTTTGAATGTTTTTATTATCTTTGTAAATTAAAGTTCTGAAGTGTATCAGGGCTCACAGCCAGGCTCTCAGTATGAATAATGAACTTAAATGAGGCCTTTTGTGTTGATTATCTGATGATTCATTCTAATGCAGCCGTCATTTTGGGCTATACTGAGAAAAAATACAGCATATGTTCAGGTGGCATTTTTGATTCATGACCTTTCTTTTATAATTTATTATTCTGAGGTATTCAATTTGAAAAGCAAATAGTATGATACCAAGTAATAGATTATTTTTCTTCAGTGTGAGGAAAGCCATGTTGACAAGCCCGGAGGAGGGACTAACAGTGTGAGGGAAGAAATTTCTGTCCTCATGGTACATCAGGAATTGGGGCTGACTCTGAAAATGAGACACTCTTTATATAAATGAATCATTTGTTGAAGCCTTTTATTCTTTTAATAAATAATTTTGAATACAAGCCTAATTTAATGTCAAGGCCTTGACTAAGTACAGTGGAGGAGTAGCAAAGTGGAAAATAGGCATAGGCTGTTAGGGAGAGATAAAACATGTTACCGGAAATGACTCAAGAGTGGTGAAAAGACCTCATAATAAATGCACACTAAAGTCAAGCCAAAAAATGAAGGGAAAAAGAGCAAGGAAGCTATTATAGTGAGATAGAATTTATCAGGAAAGACTTCAGAAGAAAACCAAAGATGTTGAAGTTAAACTGAATTCAGGCATTTGCAGAAAGCTGGGCTCTGGAAGATCAGGTGTATAGATGTAGTTGCAGAATCTCCACTGTCCTGAGATTACTTTAGGAATTCCAAACAGAGAGTAGGGAAGAGAAGAGAATTACAAAACTGTACTAAGGACCGGGAGCAGTGGCTCATGCCTGTAATCCCAGCAGAGGAATTTGGGAGGCCAAGGTAGGTGGATCAGATGAGGTCTGGAGTTCAAGACCAGCCTGTCCAATATGGTGAAACCCCATCTTTACCAAAAATACAAAAATTAGCTATACATGTTGGTGGGCGCCTGTAAACCCAGCTACTTGGGAGGCTGAGACAGGAGAACGGCTTGAACCAGGGAGGCAGAGGTTGCAGTGAGCTGAGATTGCGCGATTGCACTCCAGCCTGGGTGACAAGAGAGAGACTCTGTCTCAAAAAACAAAACAAAACAAAAAAACAAAAAAAAGCAAACAAACAAACAAAAAAAAAAAAAAACAAACCTGTTCTAAGGATATTTTAAAAGATCCAAATAAATGAAAAAAAAAAATTCATGGAGAAAAATATTGTGATAATATAAACTCTACCCAAGTTTATCTATATATTCAAACCAATTCTAAAAAATTACCAAAAGCCTTTTATGAACTGGATTCTACGATTGTTAAATTTATCTGGAAGAGTGAAATGCCAACGATAGCCAAGAACTTGTTATTCTTTTCAAAAAGAAGCAGAAAGGGGTTCTTGCTTCATGAGATATTAGTACTTTTAATAAAGAGATTGTAATAGCCTAAAGTTGTGAGTGTAGGAATAAGTAAATTAGGTAGACGGATAGACAATAGAGCTGAGATTCAATCCACTTCTTTCTGTGTCCATGTTAGAGAAAGAATCTAAAGCTAATTTGGAATGAAACTCTAATTTCAAACAGCAACTTTTACAAAAATGTTGTTAGAATTTAAAAAAAAAAACGTTGTAAGTACTTGGCTAGCTAAAATGGATCTCTTTAATCTTGAGTTCTATTCTCCAGTGAATGTCACAGATGTGAATGCCATTTATTTGGTCGATGTTTTTTAAAAATATATTTTTTTGATTTTTAAAATTTAAAATTTAATTTTTAAATATTTTTTTATTTTAAATATATAATTTTCATAAAATTGTAATTTGTCTAATAGCCTTATTTGGACCCCTTTAAGTGTTGATTCCTTGGTGAAGTGGCTCCTGACCCCCGTGACCAAATAAATTGCTGTGTTTTTTGAGTTTCCCCAGCTATCTGCACAAATACTCATTATAATGTATTTTACTTAAAAAAAAAATCTGTCTTCCCTTCTTTATAGTAAGCTCATCAATGGAAAAGGCAATGTCTTTTCATCTTTGTGTCACTTGGTCTGAACAGGGCAGTCAGTTTATGGTTAAGCATTAAACAAATATTTATTGAAAGAATAACATAATGAATGGATCTTTCTAAGATGGTTTAGATAAAGTACTTTCTGAATGCAAGGACAGGGCCTAGAACACTACTTAGAGAATCACTTCCAGCACCGTTTTATAAGTCACTGATGAAACAGGATTGGGGATGTTAAAGACAATGTAAGTTAAAACAAATAAAAATTCAATTTATCCAGAAAATATTTTCTTTTCCATTGCAAGCATTTTAAAGTTACATAACTTATTCTCACTACTAAACTAGTACTTTCAGAACAGCAAAAAAGTTATGTTTTATGCTGCTGCGTTATAACAAAACACATTAATTGCATTTGTGTGTGAGAGAATAAAAGGTGCTTTAAAATTCCAAACAAAAGTGATTTCTCAATGACAAGAGGTGAATAGATTAAAATCAGACACTGAAAAGAAAAGTTTGGCAACTGCATTGTAACAGATATTTTTGAGATTGCTGTAGGGACAATGATGCTTGTCCATCATTTATTTCAACCTAAATAAGACTAGGAGCAAAAGAGACCTGTTAGGAATATTGCATAAATTGAGTCATGAACTAGCCTAGCGTATTAGTTTAGGATATACTCATGAATTTCCAGAAGAGCTTTCGATATTCCTCTTTACGTAGTTAATCACCAGTTTAGTCATTTGTTCATATGTACACCTCTCCAGTCGACTGTATGTTTTTATTAAGGGAATATGACAAATAAAAATGCTGCATCTTCTCCAAGTTAAAGCCCCAATTTTTCTTCTTAGAAGCCTTTGTTAGGCAAGACTTGCCATGTTGCCAAATTAATAGCTTATTTTTATAATTCACAACTGTGAGCTCTAGCTATACGTTTAAAATCATTGATTTAGGTAATTGGTACAGTTTGGGTGCTAATTTTATTATGAAGATCTTTTAAAATAGTAATTCTCATTTGCCCTATTCTACCTCCATTTGTTGAAGCGTGTTTATTCCCAGAACATACTGTTTCAAAGCCATTCCATAAGACTTCAAAAATTAAAGTAGCGTTGTATAGAGGCTGTGAACAGAGACTCTGGAGCCAGACAATCCAGCTTTGAATTTCAGCCGTCACTCACCAGCTTCATAATCCTGGGGCCATTGCATAACCCTTCTGTGCCTCTATTCCATCATTTGTAAAATAGTAGTGATGACAATGAGAGAATCCACTCATAAAGTTATTTTAAGGTTTGAAAAATTTGCTGTATATATTAAATTATTTACTTATTTTTTTGAAGGGTCTCAATCTGTGCAGTGGTGCCCTCTCAGCTCACTGAAGCCTCAACCTCCCAGGCTCAAGTGATTCTCCCGCTTCACTCTCCTGAGTAGCTGGAACCATAGGAGAATGCCACCCATCCGGAATTTTCATTTCTTTTTTTTTGTAGAGACAGAGTTTTGCCTTGTTGCCCAGGCTGGTCTGGAACTCCTGGGCTCAAGCAACCTGCTGGTCTTGGCCTCCCAAAGTGCTAAAGTATTTAGAACAGAGCCTAGCACACAGGAAACATGTGTGCTTATTATTGCTATTGTTATTTTCATTGTTATAGGCTTCTCTCAGGATACCATACTATTTTAACCATAACATCTTCCAACATTCTTACTACTTAAACTACCCCCAGATAGGGAAAGTAAAGAACTAGGGGGAAATCAAACATGTATAGATTGGCATTGTAATGTATTTATTTGAAAATAAAACCAATATTGTCTATGAGTCACAGAAGTATTACCCACCCCTTTCTCAGCACCACTACCCCTGGATACAATTTGAAAAACTTTACATGATTTACTTTTGTGCATCAGTGAAGAGCATGGGACAGCAAACTTTTCTGTAACAGTCAAGAGATCATATATGTTCAGCTGTGTTGGTCATATAATCTCTGTAGTCATCTGGAAATGCATTATATAATCCCAGCATTTTGGGAGGCCGAGGAGGGCAGATCACGAGGTCAACAGATCGAGACCATCCTGGCCAACATGGTGAAACCCTGTCTCTACTAAAAATACAAAAATAGCCGGGCATGGTGGCACGTGCCTGTGGTCCCAGCTACTCGGGAGGCTGAGGCAGAAGAATTGTTTGAACCCAGGAGGTGCAGGTTGCAGTGAGCCAAGATTGCGCCACTACATTCCAGCCTGGTGACAGAGCAAGACTCCATCTCAAAAAAAAAAAAAAAAGAAAAACAGCCACAAGCCAACAGGTAAACAAGTAAATGTGACTGTGTTCCAGTAAGGCTTTAATTAGAAAAATAAGCCTGAGCTGGATTTGGCCCACGGGCTATAGTTCGGTGACCCCTGATTCAGAGCATCAAAGATACTGATTTTAGTTTTCAGCAACTCTGTTGACTGCACATGTTATAATTTGGTGCATAGAAAAGGGTCACTAATATAAGCCTTTGCTTTCTTCCCCTGCCTTTAAGTTTCCTAGCTCTATCCATGGAGGATCAAGTTATGAGTCCCAGCTATAGATCCGGATGGACCCTTGTTGACTCCCTTTCTTTTGCCCTCCAGATCAACTCTCCACACTTAAACAATCTTGTTGGATTGGTGTATTAGTCTGTTCTCACAATGCTACAAAGAAATATCTGAGACTGAGTAATTTATAAAGAAGATAGGTTTAATTGGCTCACAGTTCCACAGTATGTACAGGCAGCATGGTGAGGAGGCCTCAGGAAATCTGCAGTCATGGTGAAAGGCAAAGGGGAAGCAGTTATGTCATACATAGCCAGAGCAGAAGGAAGAAAGCAAAGAAGGAGGTGCTACACACTTTTAAAAAACAAGATCTCATGAGAGCTCATTCATAAGCATGAGAACAGCAAGAAGAAAGTTCACCCATGATCTCATCATCTCCCACCAGACCACTCCTTCAACATTGAAAATTACAATCAGATATGAGATTTGGGTAGGGACACAAATCCAAACCATATCATTCTGCCCCTGGCCCATCCCAAATCTCATGTCGTTCTCACATTGCAAAATACAATCATCCCTTCTCAACAGTCCCCTAAATTATTATTATTATTATTATTATTATTATTTTAAGATAGAGTTTTGCTCTTGTGGCCCAGGCTGGTGTGCAATGGCATGATCTTGGCTCACTGCAACCTCCATCTTCCAGGTTCAAGCAATTCTCCTGCCTCAGCCTACTGAGTAGCTGGGATTATAGGCATGTGCCACCACACCCAGCTAATTTTGTATTTTTTTAGTAGAGATGAGGTTTCTTCATGTTTGACAGGCTGGTCTTGAACTCCTAACCTCAGGTGATCCGCCTGCCTTAGCCTCCCAAAGTTCTGGGATTACAAGCATGAGCCACTGTGCCCAGCCCCAAATTTTTAACTCTTTCCAGCATTAACTCAAAAGTCCACAGTCCAAAGTCTCATCTGACACAAGGCAAGTCCCTTTTACCTATGAACCAAAATCAAAAACAAGTTAGTTACTTTCAAAATACAATGGGGGTACAGGCATTGGATAAATACTCCCATTCCAAAAGGAAGAAATTGGCCAAAAGAAATGGGATACAGGCCCTGTGCAAGTCTGAAACCTAGCAGGGCAGTCATTAAATCTTAATGTTCCAAAATAATCTCCTTTGACTCAAGGTCTCACATTCAGGCTCAGAAAACTTACAATTATGATGGAAGGTGAAGGGGAAGCAGTCACGTCTCACACAGTGCAGGAGAAAGAGAACAAAGGAGGGAGATGATACACAGTTTTAAACAATCAGATCTCATTAGAATTCATTCACCATCATGAGAACAGCAAGGGGAAAATCCACCCTCATGATCTAGTCACCTCCCACCAGGTCCTTCCTCCAACATTGAAGATTACAATTCAACATGAGATTTGGGTGGGAACACAGACTGAAATCACATTAATTGGTGGAATGAGAGTGGTGTTGAATACTAGCTCATGGGGACTATATTACTGGGTTTCCACATCCTCTCACTTTCAGTTACATTCATCCAGTGGGGTTCCCAGTTAGAGATCAAAGGAAAAAGAGAATTGAGGTCTGGATATTCTTTTCTTATGTCCTCTAACTCCCTTCATGTGGCTACTCCAGGGTGGCTGTGTTCTTCCACAAAAGTACCATTCTTCTCAAAGTGTGCAACACACTACAGCATTCTTTTCCTCTTTGGTTTTATGCACTCCTTTAGAACCTCATACTTTTGAGCTTTTGAGGAATAAACTCTGGATGACCAAATTCTCCTTTGTGATTCCCTACCCCCACATCTTTGGAGGTAATGCTTTGAGAATGAATCATTATTGACATGTCCTAATTTGAGTGTTTGATTAGTTCCCTATTGAGTCCTAGGCTGACAAAGACTCTGTCTCTCAGAATAAATCCTACCAGAACAGAACTGGCATCAGTAGGCTCAACATCAATGTCTTATGAGCATTAGCATTTGTTTTATTACTGATTATTCCTGCAATGTGAGGTTGGAGTTTGCAGTAAAGAGTAGTCAATGTTGACTGTACAGGTCTCTGAGTCACACAACATGTTGGGAAAAGTTTCTCAAGAAGCTCTGAAGAGAGGGAGTTATTAGAAAGTTAGCATGGAAGCAGAGAAATGAAGTCAGAGATGAAATTTCTGAGAGATACAACAGGCAATCCAAGGCTCAACATAAATAGATCAACTTCAGTTTTAGGCCAGGGACCAGATGAGGAGGAATTTGATGTGGTGAATCAGAAAAGAGCACAATTTTGGTTCTGAGACAGAAAAAACTGGTTACTGAGTGTACGAATTTCAGATCTAATGTTACATGTCTGTTGTGCTGGATCTATGAGTTAACACATAAGGTCTGCTTCTGCCTTGCCTTGGGTGTGGTACTGAAGTATACATTATCTGAAACTGTCTTCTTGAGATTCCTTCTGGTCATTGGAAGAAATTCCATCCAAGTCCATAATATCCACCAGATACTATGGCAATCCATTCTATTTCCTACCCCACTGTGTCGAGCCAACATTCTTTGTATTCCCAACTATTGGTTGGAGTCCTATTTTATCACAATATCCAATAACTAAAATGCAACAACTCCTGTATAGTCAGAGTTCTTCTGAGAAATAGAATCAATAAGATATATGTATACCCCCCCACACACATAAATGTGTATATATAAACAATATATATAATATATATAAACATATAAATATATGTGTATGTGTATATATAAACATATTTATGTGCATATATAAAACAACATATATAATATATAAACATATATAAACATATAAATACATATGTGTATATGTGTGTGTGTGTGTGTGTGTGTTTTATGTATATATATATATAAAGAGAGAGAAGGAGAGTTTGAGTTTTCTTTTAGGAAAACACCTATGTGATCATGGAGGCTGAATATCCCATGATGTCATCTGTAAGTTAAAGATTTAGAAAAGCCAGTGGTGTAATTCCAGTTTGAGTTCAAAGGCCTAGAAACCTAAGATGCTGATGGTGTAAATCTAATTCAAGGGCAAAAGAAGACCACTGTCTAATCTAAAACAGGCAGGCAAGAAACAAAAGAGGGTAAATCCTCTTCCTTTGCCTTTTATTCTATTCAGGACCTCAATGAATTAAATAATGGCCACTCACATTGGGGAAGGCAATCTATTTTATGGAGACCACTGATTCAAATATTAGTCTCATCCAGAAACACCTTCACAGGCACACACAGAAATATTTAATCTGAGTACATGTTGGCTCCAGTAAAGTTATCACATAAAATTTACCATCATACTTTATTATGTAAATTCTTGCCTTCTGTCTGAGATTGATATGTTTTCTCATCAGAATTGAATCTCCTGGAACAAACTCATTGTATTGCATCTTCTAGCTCTACTTACACAGACCAATGTACAGCCAGGTTAATTGTCTCAGAACCATGTCATAAAAATCAGAGAAAAGGACTCTAACCAACCAGCTTCACCTTGATTTACTGTGTGCTGCCCATTCTAAATGCTTTCCTACTCTAACTGCCTTCTATTTTGAAGTTGGCCTGTCTGAAAATTCACTGTGCTTCTTGACCTTAAAACATCCACACATTTATACACACGTGTGCATGTACACACAGGGAATGCAAAATGCCCTTTGATTTCAAACTGCATTTGGTTAAAAGCAGCAAAATCTAAGTGTGAAGTATCGAGGAATCAGAAAAAGCATCTACTGAGAGTCAGGTTGCAGAGATAGTCATAGGTTTAATCTTTACAAGAAAAAAGCCAGGCCAAAAGTGATATAGGGAGAGCGAGAAAAGTGCAAACTAATGGGTGGCTGGTTAAATTCATTTTCAATAATTCATTTAGAAATGAGCAGCGGAATCGAGCCTGAGAAATCTGAAAATGTCAAGAAGAACGACCTATTAAATGACTTTGAACTGTTCCCCAAAGTCAGGAGAAACATTAGCTTGAAACCGTGAACATCCTGGATCCTAGGTTCCAATTTTAACAACTAGATGATGTGCCCTGTTCTTCCAGGTGCAATCTTCACTCACTCAGGAATGAAAAGGAAACAATCCCCAGAGATAAACAAATTTAATCCAGATTATCTTGGCTTTATCTGTTAAAAGGCATTTGTTTAGTAGAAGTAGCAGTGAGTGTGAATTATTCAAAGCCCATATCCTTCCCAACTTTAAGGATTTTTTAAAGCTAGGTATAAAGACCATTAATAATTGATAAAGCATTTGTAAACCCTTAGCAAATGAACCGTCAAGGGACACATTAATAAAACATCTTTTAAAATCTCCATCTCTCTGCTGATTCTCATCATGCTGTCCCAAAGCAGAGTAAACCGGGATGCTTATCTTGTAGCTGCTGGTACTGGCCAGTATGTCTAGCAAGGTGAGACAGAAGACAGAGGGCAGGGCCTTTTCGGAAACCAGTGCCATCTTCCACACAAGTATCCACACACCTCCAGCTGATTCACAGCTTAGAACCATTCCCTAAGTAAATAAATCCTTAGCGAGAGTTTTTCACTGGGTCACTAAATATAAATGTATAGATGGACCTTTTGACATTAATATTTGCAAAGCAAAACATTCAAGACCCTAGGGGAATTGAAGGGTTAGGCGTTAGGAAGAGCCAATGAAAGTTTTCACTTTGAGGTCACTGTTCACATTCAGCTCAGGCTAAAGGAGCGGTCAGGGTCACTGAACACCACAGCTTTGAGGCACGTAAGTGGCTTGGCTCATCTTATTCTTACCAGTTAATGCAAAAGATACAAAAATGTATTTTACTGACATGGCATCTTTCTTCTTCGCAATGAAGAGCAGTGCAGGCCCAAGAAGAAACCAGCTATTAGCATATCAACCTGTCACTGCCCTGGGACACAGCAGGGGTTGTCAAGAAACCTCAATGTAAATAAGATCAACAGCAGGGATCAGGAATGAAGAGAAGGAAGTACTGTCTATATCCTATAAAGAGAACTATGCAACAATCTTGAATGTTCTTCACATGTACCCCAAAACCTAAAATGCAATAAAAAGAAAAAGAACTACCCACCTGGGGTGTAACCAGAGGTTACCCAGTAAGCATGTATATATCAGGTAATTTGTCCCCGTGTCAAGGCACAGAATAGTAATTTTAGGGATGGTGAACAATTTTATCATCAGTAGTACCCAACTTCTATCCTTTCCTCAATGTTGACTGAGAACACATACCCACATACTAGCCATTTTTTCTTTGCTATGCCTTACAAGTTTACAACTATAAGAGGCTTGCTCTCTGTTGCTTGTCCCTAAAACACTTTAATAACAAATATTTGCATCTTCAGTTCTTTCTTTTCCTTCAAGCCTCACCTTGAACACCCAAGAGGTCTCCCCCTGATTATTCAACTCCTCTACTATCTACATAGCGCCTGGCCACTCTCTACCACACGACCGTTTTATTTCTTTAAAAAATCATAACAGCGTGTTAATATATTTATCTTATTATGTTATTTGCTTATTTATTTCTCTATTTTCTCTACCCCACCTTCAATCAGAAATGCATTCCAGGAAAATAAGACTATGTTAAGTGAATGTTCACATTTATGTGACATAGCTCTTAACATACAGTCCCTATGATTAAGAAATATATGTAGTAAGAAAATAGGGAACATATCAAAATAGGTATGAAAGACAATGTGCAAGAATTATTAAAAGTAAAGGTGAGCCACAGATTAGAAGAGATCAAGGGAAGATGACTTCTACCTACAATGAATAAGGAAAGTGCTGTGATCAAGGTGATCCTTTCATTCGCAAAGGATTGGGGCTTGAGGGTGATTTTAGGGAACCATTCTACTCAGGCTAAATCATAGGCAAATATTTTTAAAGACATATGGAAAATGAATCTCAAACTACCATCCAAGAATGAAAGAACAAAGACCAGATAAGGCAGCCAAGGCTCTCCGGAGGATTTTATTATTTCTTTCATGATGTGGCAAAAAAATTTCCCATCATTCAAACTAAGAAATTCAAGGCAGTTTTTCTTAAAGATTTGGAAACAGTAAATAAATAACTTATTTTAATAAATTATATTGCCTGGCACGCAGTGGCTCACGCCTGTAATCCAGCACTTTGGGAGTCTGAGGCAGCCAGATCATTTGAGATCAGGAGTTCAAGACCAGCCTGGCCAATATGGTGAAACTCCATCTCTACTAAAAATACAAAAATAGCTGGGCGTGATGGTGTGCTCCAATAATCCTAGCTACTTGGGTGGCTGAGGAGGGAGAGTTGCTTGAACCTGGGAGGCAGAGGTTGTAGCCAGTGGAGATTGTGCCACTACCCTCCAGCCTGAGCGACAGAGTGAGACTCTATCTCCAAAAATAAAACAACAATGACAACAACAAAACAACCCTTTGGCAGGGTGCAGTCTCTCACACCTGTAATCCCAGCACTTTAGGAGACTGAGGCAGGCAAATTGCCTGAGTTCAGTAGTTGAAACCAATAGGCAAATTGGTAAAACCCCATCTCTACTAAAAAAAAAAAAAAAAAAGTAGCTGGGCTAGTGGTGGGCACCTGTAATCCCACCTACTTGGGAGGCTGAGGGGAAAGAATCACTTGAACCTGGGAGGCAGAGGTTGCAGTGAGCCAAGATGCAGCCACTGTACTCCAGCCTGGGCAACAGAGTGAGACTCCCACTCAACAAAAAAAAGGGAAATTGTATTCTTCTGTAAAAGGACCATATGCACATAGCTTATCTATACCGTATACTCAAATGCTTGGCTACCTATAATAAACCATACTTTACTTCCCTGAGACAGGATATTGTTGCTTACATAATAGTAAAGATAATCTCAAAGAATCTTAAATCTGATGTTCTTCTTCAAAGTTATTGTCTCCTTAATGACAGGATACACATTATTTTTGAATATATAAACAAACTAACTGTCTAAATGTAAAAAAAAAAAAAAAATGGCTGTGAGTGTACATGCAAAAGGCCTGGAAATTATTCTTTGTTACCAAAAGCAGTACATTCTCCTCCCAGATGATATTTAAGCCCTTCCAGCATCCCAGTTGCTCAGTCCCTTTTCCTCACCCAGATATTTGCTCTTGTAATAGTCTTGTTCTTCTTGCAGCAACACAATTCTCTCCAATAGCCTCCTATATCCTTGTAGGCAATGGGCTGTGTCCATCCCTATCAGCACAAAGGATGCAGTGAAATAGATCTTTAGGCATATAC
The DNA here is from genome assembly GCA_036589455.1 of Ateles fusciceps. Lineage (NCBI taxonomy): Eukaryota > Metazoa > Chordata > Mammalia > Primates > Atelidae > Ateles > Ateles fusciceps. The sequence goes on along the minus strand of JAZHEH010000424.1, from coordinate 654,152 downwards.
CATGTAGTGCAAAGCCCAGGAAAGGGGTTTTGACTATGACATGGCCCTAGTTACTTATGAGCACTGTCTGATAAATCACCTAGTAAGACCCCTACTGCCACTTTGCTTCCGTGCTGCTGTAGTCTGATGTTTTTCAAAGCAAAATCCACTCAGCCATTACAATAAATAAGGAGACCATTACTGACTTCCAGACTCTTCACAGAAAAGTAAGTTAAGAACACCCACACGCACACACACATATACATATACGCACACTCCAAGACCAGTGACAGTGAAGATTTCACCAGCTGTCTGACAAGAAAATATTTAATTAACTTTCCTACCTGTCTCTCCCTGCATGAGACAAACAAATAAAGGAGCTTTGGAAGAATAATTAATTCAAGATGTAAAAGCAGCATCAGATTAAAAAAAACAACAACAAGAGATGGAAGCAGTAGGAGTCTGGAGTGTTTAATTTTCATGAACCAGCCCTTTGCTAAGAATTTTGCCATCAAGCATGCCCCTGAGGTCAGGACTCAGCATGCCCTGATCCACCAAAATACATACAATAAACTCCAGGGTCCTAACAGAGGTCCACATCAGAAGGTGAAAGTATGCCTTTGGAAATGAATGCATCCAGTGTTAAAGCAGCTCTCCAATCTCATCTTTGGAAGTGTGTAGATTGGGAGTTATTTTCTCAATGGTGAGGATGGATTCAAAATATTAAAAATCAGCTATATCCTGGCCTGGTACAGTGACTCACTCCTGTAATCCCAGCACTCTGGAAGGCTGAGGTGGGAGCATTGCTTGAGGCCAGGAGTTCCAGGCTGCAGTGAGCTATGATTGTGCCCCTGTATTCCAGCCTGGGTGACAGAGCAAGATCCCATCCTTACATAAAATAAAAGAAAGAAAGAAAGAAAAAGAAAACAATTATTTCTCCTCAGCCAATTTATGTGCACAGGGGCTCTAGCCACTCTTCCTCTCTATAAATACCCCTACCCAATGGGAAGAGATGTAACTTTCTTAATTGATGAATTTGGAAGAAGTACTTGAGTATGCTTAATTCTGCTTCTGCTCTCTACTTTTGGCCTTATCTTGCAAGCAAGAAACTTCTATTTTCTGATAGACAGTTCCTCGCAAGGGAACACTCAATTTTCCTGTTTTTCCTGTCATGGGGATGAAGCATTAACACAATCAATGCATCACAGGTATTACATCACATTCCCCAGGTTTGCACTGTTTCGTAGTAATAAAGCTACTATTTTGTTCTTTGTCTCTCTGGTGTCTCCATCTTTCTCTCAATGATTTTGGAATCTGGAAAAGGAGGATGGATGTATTTATTGGTACCACAATACCTCTTTCACCTGGTGGAAGGAATATTTAGCTACCAGCTATGGTTTAAACGTGTCCTCCAGAGTTCAGGTGCTGGAAACTTAATCACCAGTGTTGGGAGGTGGGGCCTAATGGGAGGCGTTTAGGCCATAAGGGATCCACCCCTCATGTACAGATTAATGCTGATTATGAAAGAACAACGTCTGTGGTATTCTTTTACAGCAACATAAAATGAGTTGAGGCAATACCATAAAGATAATTTCAATGATTTTGTTTTGTTTTGCTACATTAATAGACTCTTAATAACTTTTTGACTTCAGGCAAACCAGGATAAAATTAAAAGGAACAGTCACACAATCAGAAATTGTTCTTTTTAATATGTGTCGATTAGAAGTTATAAAAATTAGAAAATTGTCTTAGGGAAGAATTCTCAAATGGAGGGATGTGGGTAAGGAAACCCTCCATGCATTTACAAGAAATGTCAGACTGAGAACAAACTGCCATTTACTTCCTGTATCCTCTGTCTATTATATTTTCATTAATAGCAGTTTGAAGAAATTTGCAAATTTTAGAAAAGAAGCCATACTTGCCAAGCTTTCTGCGAGGAGAGTCTTTTGATTCCCTGGTGACATCTTTAACAATAGTTTGTTCTCCATGCACTGAAAACAATCCTGCTCCTGGTGGCCTCAGGGCTTCTCTTCTGACTCTGATTTTCCTCTCTCAAAACCTCTAGATTAGCTGGCTTTGCAGATCCTTTATGCCAGGTCAAGTTTAGTCAACCTCTTTCTTCCCACTACATGTGGTGCTTTCAACCTTCTCCTTATTTTCAAGCTTTATCAATCAGAGACAATTCTTTTTCTTCCTCTTTATATACCAGACATGTATAGCCAATAACAACCTCCTCCTAAAATTAATACCTCAAGAACTTTTGGGTATGAACCGAGGCCGTCTACAAGTTTGGAAGAGTTGGTGACTACTTTTGCTACGTACCCAACACTTTAAAAATGTTATGATACTTACAGCAATACAAAAGTACATACACACAAGGTTATTCATTACAGCATTCTTTGTAAATGCAAAGTATTAGAAACAGCCCAAGTGCCACATGTAGAAGAGGGTTTGAGTAAACTAAGGTGTAGCCACACAATAGAGAACTATGCAGCAATAAAAAAGAATAAGAAGATACCTTATTAACTAAGATGGACAAATTTCTTGGATGTATTTTTAAGGGAAAAAATTAAACACATATGAATATCTGTTGTATGCTAAGAAAATATGTATGTACCTAATAACATATGCAAAATAAATACAAGAAAGATAAACCAGAGATAATGAGATAAATTACTTAGGTGGGGAAGATGACATTAAGGTAAAAAGAATGAGTAAATGAAAATGGGATGAAAGGATTGAAGTTATAAAAATTAGAAAATTGTCTTAGGGAAGAATTCTCAAACGGAGGGATGTGGGTCAGGAAACCGTATGCATTTACAAGAAATGTCAGACTGGAGTCATACTTCTCTGAGTACAACTTTTGTTATGGTTCTGACCTGCAGAACATATATGTGTATATACACATATAGCTATGTGTATATGTTCATGTGCATATGTGTGTTTGCATTATATACACATTTTCTTCTTTTTTTTTTTCTCATTTCAAGTTTTAGTCAAAGCTTGTATATAAGATTATTTTATTCCTGCATCTTCTCAATTGTTTCTTCCTTGTATTTGCCCTTTTCCTTTCCTACTTGGCGAGATTTGGCTTTTCGTTCAAGGATCTTTTTGCGGTCTTTGTCCGGTTTTAGCGTAGTGATAACCCCCCTTGCTGGGGTGAATGCCTACGTGGACAGTTGAGCCATTAGCCTTTTTCCGCTGCACTCATTCAATGTAGATTACATATTTATTCCTGTAAACCTGGACTACTTTGCCAATCTGCTGACCTTTATAGTGTCCTCGTACAACCTGAACTTCATCATCCTTTCGGATGGGCATGGATCGCACGTTGTACTTCTGTCTCAGCTCTTCGGAAAGAGGGGGAGGACATAATCTTCCTGCGAATGTGGGAAGGTGCATTGAAATGCCTTTTGCGATTCTTGCTTCTGTCGGAAGTCACAAAGGGATTGAACTTCATTTTGGCAGCTCCTGCTTAGGTGATGGCCGCAAAAGGGAAGAGAAGCTATATACACATTTTCTAACCATATTTATTGCAAGCACCTAGAAGCAATAATATCTTTGTTGGCATAAGCACACCTAGCATCTGGCTCTTGATTTCTAAACGCAATTTCCCAAATAAAAAATCCAGGACTCTTTGGAGAAATAGCTGATTCCAGGGTTGAGTAGAAAAAGTACAAGTTAAGCCTGGAATTTTTGTCATTCCAGAGAGTAAACAAATACTCGAAAAATGATGGGATCAGTTTCAAACAACTCAGAGTCTAATTTGACATAACTCTCAATGGCATGGCCAAATCTAGGAAAATTCAAGGAAAGAATATACGATGATGGAAAGAGGTTATAACCCATAAAATACAATAGAGGTACATGAGTCCATACTTATATAAGCAAATAATTAAATGAATAAATAAGGAAGAGAGATTACTCTTCCTTATGTAAAATTCCAATTAAGATGCAAGAATAATGAATAATAATTCACCTTTAGGTGGTCAGTACATAAGGGTTACAGGCAGGCATCATGGGTAGATAATAAAATTAGTGGACAGAAGTATGAGAAAAGGGACATTTTTATGGTCACAAAATATCTCATCATAAGACATTCATTACAAAGAAAAAATGGTCACCATACAGTGATAAAATCTGGCAGGCCCATCTTCATCAAGTGATCAAAATTAATATCAGTAATAACAAGCCACAACATCATGTTCTCCCTGTTATGTTGCACTGAGGAAGACTCATCACACACTCATCACAATGCTACACATTGGGTTGCATTCTTGCCAAAAATGCATAATCTCATTCTAATCATTTTAAAAATCAGCCAAGTCAAAATGGAGGGAGAGTCTAAAAAATAAATTGCCAGTACTATAAGATTCAAAAGTATCAAGGTCATGAACAATGAAGACTGAGAAACTAACACAAACTGGAAGTCACTAAACAAACTTGGAAACTAAATGCCCCACCAAATTCTGAATTGGATCCCAGACCAGAAAGAAAAAGGACATTAATAGGAAAATTGATGAAATTTGAATAATACATATACATTAGTTAACAATCTCTAAATTTGAATGATATCAATGTTAGTTTCCTGGTTTTGATAATTGTAGTATGGCTAGGGAGGTTGTTAACATCAAGAGAAGCTGGGATGAAGAAACTTTGTGTTATTTTTACAACTCTCTAGTAAGTCTAATATTATTTCAAAATAAAATTCCATAAAATTCTATACCTTATTCTCTCATTAACACTTTTGTGTAGATATTACTACCCCCACTTCATAAATGAAGAAACTGTAACCCAAAGAGAATGCACCAAGATTAAGATTACTAAACAAACAAGATGTTAGATCTGAGTTTATTTGAGTACTATGAACAAGTATTTTTAATATACTACACTGCTAAATCTTTCTTTGATTATTTAATTCTAAAATTAGATGGGATCACTGTCATCTCTTTTACTTGTAGTACAGACGATAGTAATGAAATATTCCTGTTTTAGATAGAAAACAGAGGCCAAGAATAATTGTGTGATATTACAACAAATTGAAGAGTGATTGATGACTTCCAAACAGACCTAGAATTAAAACCAACTTACCAAATTTATCAAAGAAAACAGTAATATCTCTGGAATCTTTATGGTCTACATTAGATGATATATTCTTTTAGTGCAAGGGTAGTCATTTAATGTAGAGCCTAAAGATGCTGTTGTCTACCTTATCTTGAACAGCTAACATTTTTCAGGGATCTACTATGTGGCAGACCTTTATATACAGTGTTGAATTTCATCTTTACAATCTTCCATGAGTTAGGAACCAACATAATCTCCGTTATCTCAGGAAGATAGGTAATGGGCTAGGTAACTTGTCTGATGGGAAATTTAGATCCAGACTTTTCATCTGGCTACAGAGCCCATGCTCTTCCCAACAGCACAAAATACTCAGTGTAAATGGAGGATAAGTACATTTAACTGTAATACGTTGTTCTCATCTCTTTTTCCTTTGGTACCTTTGAAAACTCTGTGGGCTTCTAGGACACGATTGTGAATGCTGGTTTCTTGAAAAAGTCAGGCAGTGCCCCTGAAGGTGCATTTTTCCATCACGCTCCATGCAAGCATATCTCTTCCAGCTCTGTCCTTTATTGTTATGGATTTCCTATAATTTCAATTATGTTCTTTTTTTTCTGGCAGGTTAAATCAGATTTGAGGACAATAAAGGGTTAATGAAATGATTTGGTGTAATTACTCATTACAAAACACCCCCCTCTTGGTTGAGGCCTTCTTTGGGGAAAAAAAAAAAAAGTCTCCTTGGGCAGCAGCAACAAAGGAAGCTGATAAGGGAAGGGAGAGCTGCCTATTCTTTAGTGATTTTTATCACAAATGGAAAAAGCATGTTACTTGTCAAAGATGCTATTAGGAAACTCACTGAAAGATGAAAAGTGGAACCCCCCAAAAAAAAGACCACATCCCCAAAAAAACATAACAGCCTGCTTTGTCCTTTCTCATTGCTGGGGAATGTTTGTATTTGCTTGTTTAAAATGACAGTTTGAAATGTAAGACAGAAAATGCCTGGTTGACAGGAGCCTTTGTTTTCTATTCTGTGCCTATTGTATTTGCATGCACTGTATATGTATAAATCTTGCCAACTCTCCTTCCTCCCCTCTCCGAAGTGTCTTGATAATGACATGATTGGAACGCTTAGAGCTCAAAGTTGTTTCTTAATTGAAAGAGAAAGAAAAGGAAAACATTTAAAAAGACAGCAATAATAAATATCTGGGCTTGTCTTTTACCTAAAGCAAAATGGATTCACTCTATACTTAATCTTTATTACACAGTCATTTTTGGAAGGTGTTTTGGTTGATGCCTGTCTCCTTTTTCTACAGCAAAAAGCATTTCTGTAACTCAAGCTGTTAAAATCATGGATAGAAATGCCAATGTTTTGGGATTTTGCTTGCTTCTGGTGTGGAAGCATGGTACATCACCTCCCACAAACCCTAAGTCATCACATCCCCTTTTCCACTGATATATTGGTGCTAACTGAAGCTGCATAAGAAAGCAAAGATTAAAGCAGAAAATCTCAAAAGATCTGTGTGCTTCATGTTTTAGTCAGCTTTCTACATGAAACTACTAAGAGGCAGGTGGCAAGAAAACACTGGGTTCTAGTTGTATTTCAGCCCTTATCTGGTTTGAACACCAGAAAAGAAAAGCTTCTTGCTAACAACTTTACCATGAGTCCCAATGCATTTCAGTCTTTAATTGTGTAGGTGTCTTCCTAAAAAGCAAAGCTAATCATGACATTTCCCCATACAAAAGCATCTTTTAATTACCTCAATACAAAGAATAAAATTATAATTGTTCAGATAGACATTTAAGGCCCTTCACAACTGTAGCCTTTTCTAGAATCTTACCACCTGTTTGTCACCTTTGACAGCCTTTGAAAAGTATAATAGGATGATCAGTATCCTCTGACATGACTTGGTAGATTACTAGGTGAGTCAATATGATTCTTTTCCTGGAGTTTGTGTTAGGAAATCCGGAGGGAAATCATTAAATTGTTAACAGAAAAATAAGTGGACAGATATAGAGGTAGGTCTGCATTAATAGTAAGGAGTTAGAATAGAAATTGAGAAGCTTTGCTGCAGAGAATTCTAGGGCTCCTTAGGATTCAAATGACTGACTTGTTCAAGCTCAGAGATCTTAGTTTTGTTACTGTTTCTGCTCCTTCTCAGCCTGGATGTTTTGATTTGCTTGGTTTCCCTTCAAATCTATGCATATGGCTGAAATCCTTGTTTACTTATTTCCATGTCTATCCTTAAAATAAATTCTACATAGTTTAAGGTAGCCACAGTTGATTCTTGAAGAACATGGGGGTCAGGGTTGCTGAACTCCCAACCTTGTGCAGTCAAAAATCTGCATGTAACTTTTGACTCCCCAAATGCTTAACGACGAATAGTCTACTGTTGACTGGAAACCTTATTGATTACATAAAGTCAAATGACACATGTGTTATAAGTTACATACATTATATACTATATTCTTACAGTAAAGTAGGCTAGAGAAAAGAAAAATGTTAATAAGAAAACCAGAAAGTAGGCTGGACATGGTGGCTCATGCCTGTAATCCCAGCACTTTGGGAGGCCAAGGCGTGTGGATCAAGTCCGCGACCAGCCTGGCCAGCATGGTGAAGCCCTGTCTCTACTAAAAATACAAAAATTAGCCGGTCCATGGTGGTGTGTGCCTGTAATCCCAGCTACTCAGGAGGCTGAGGCAGGAGAATTGCTTGAACCCAGGAAGAAGAGGTTGCAGTGAGCCAAGATTGCGCCACTGCACTCCAGCCTGGGTGACAGAGACTCGGTCTAAAAATAAATAAATAAATAAATGAGAAAGTAGAGAGAATATATTTTACTATTTATTAACTGGAAGTGGATCATCATAAAGGTCTTCATCCTCTTAACGAAGGTTGAGTAGGCTGAGGAAGAGGAGGCAGAGGAGGAGATGGTCTTGCTCTTTCAGAAGTGGCAGAAGTAGAAGAAAATCTGTGTAAGTGAACACTTGCATCTAGTTCAAATCTTTTTTTGTTCAAATGGCAACTGCATAGTGAGCTTATCATTACCCAAACATCACCAGCACTGCCAACTTAAGCTCTGCCAACAGGAATGAAATGGTAGATTGACTCTAAACTAACTTCCCCTGGAAAATACTTTTTTAAAAGTTCTGGGTCCTGTCCAGAACTTTTAAATCCTGTCCATTGGAAAACCACGTTGCCCCCCCAGAGAGAGCTTGGTTCTACTCTATTTCACCACGTATTTTGCTTCTTTCTGTTATAGCATGTAGGGAGTTCTTTGGCCTGCCACCACAAACCACCACTTAGTAATTGGAGACAGAGGACATTTCTGCTCTCACACCTTTTAGGACTGAAGTCAAAAATCAGTGCTGGTAGGACCACACTCCCTCTGAAGGCTCTAAGGAAGAATACTTCATTGTTCCTTTTGGCTTCCAGGGGTCCTGGCATTCCTTAGATTGGGAAGCATAGCCCTGGCCTCTGCCTCTGTCTTCATCTGGCCTTCTTCCCTGTGTCTTTGTGTGTGCTGTTTTCTGTTTTTTTAAAGGACGTTAATCATCAGATTTAGGGACCACCAAAATCAAGATGATCTCATATGAAGATCCCGAACTTAAGAACGTTTGCAAACATTCTTATTCCACATAAAGTCACATTCTGCTGATATACATGATCATGGCTTTGGGGGGACCACAATTCAACCTAATACAGAGCAGTTACCACATTATTTTATAATTCACTTGGCTTTCCTTTGAGACTACAGTACCTCAACTGCAAGACTCATACCTTACTTTTTCACATCCTGGTGTTTAGCAGTATCTGACACATGGTTGAAATTCAATGAATAACACATTGAATAGACACATGAATAAAAATATTAAGCACTTGTCTCTATATTTCTAGGCTTTAATTTCCTAATACTTATAATGAAAGCCTTACTTTGTTTTTTTGCCCACTTTTGGCATTTGATTAGTAGAATAAACAGGCAGAACACTAAAATTTAGGCCTCTCAACCTTCCAGCAAATCTTTCTGAAAAGATCATCCCTTATAGTCTTTGATAATTTAAGAGGAGTATCTCTAAAAAGAAGTCTTTTTTTTTTTTTTAAGTTGTTCTATGCAATGCTTGCTTTGGAGGTAAACCTACATACAGGATTAGCAATATACATTCAATGCCCTTATGGTGATACATCTATCTTATGAGTCAAAAAACTGAGACCATAATCAGATAGGTAAGAACATTTTTATGGCAATAAAGCAAAAGATAAAATCAAGTGTAGTTGATAACTATGCTTTACAGCCCAGATTTCTCCTTCGGAACTGAGACAAACATTCGGCCCATAGATGGGAGTAGCTGTGTAGTTGACCATGCACAGATGAGTCACTGTCAATGCCCTCCATGAAAGAGAACATTCTTGCCTAAATCATGATCTTCGCTGGGGGCAAAGCTCAACCAATGACAGGCCAATTGTGGGGAATGGTATAGAGTCTAAAGGCCCAGCCTCCATTCCTTAGGACAGGACACTTCTGAAGGGCTACCTTGGCACCAGGGATCTTATGGGATCAAAGTTCCAGTTAAAATTCGCCTGACCGTATTTCCAATCAGGCATCAGTCCTGAGGGCATCCTCCAATATTTTTGGGTGCATGTCTCTGTCCTAGAGTCTCTTTCTTTTGGACCTACACCTAAGATACCAAGCCTGTTCCGGAAGATAATTTAGCATATATTCTGTTTAACTTTAGTCTTTTTGAACTTAGTTGTTAATTTTATTTAACTGAGACATTGTAAGTGTACATATTGAGGGGGGTAAAATTTGATGTTTCAATGCATAGCTATGTTTTACAATGATCTTTCAGGGTCATTAGTGTATCCATCACCTCATACATTTATCATTTCTTTGTGATGAGAACATTCAAAAACCTCTCTTAGCTATTTGGTAATATATACTAGTTTACTGTTAACCATAGTCACCCCACTGTGCAACACAACACCAGAATTTATTTGTTCTATCTACTTGTAACTTTGTACCCGTTGACCAACCTCTTTCCATCCTCTCCTTAGCCTCTCCCCTTGCCAGTCTCTGGTAACCGCTCTTGTACTCTCTGCTTCTACGAAATCAAGTTTCGTTTTGTTTAATTCTACATATGAGTGAGATCAAGAACTATTTGTCTTTCTGTGGCTAGCTTATTTAGCTTAATATAATGTCCTCCAAGTTCATCCATGTAGTCACAAATGACAAGACTTCATCCTTTTTTATGGCTGAATAGTATTCCATTATGTATGTGTGTGTGTGTACATATATAGATATCACATTTTATTTATCTATTCATCTGTTGTTGGACACTTAGGTTGATTCCATATCTTGGCTATTGTAAATCATGCTGCAATAAACGTGGGAGTGCAGATAATCTCTCAACTTCTAATTTTATACTCTTTGAAAATATATGCAGTAATGGAATTGCTGGATCATAGGTAGGTCTCCTTTTAATTTTCTGAGCAAACTCCATACTATTTTCCATATGGTTGTACTATTTACAGTTCCCCCCAGGTGCGCAAGTACCCCCTTTCTCCACATCCTTGCCAACGTTTATTTTCTTTTATGTTTTTGATAATAGCCATTCTACCTAAAGGGAGGTGGTACTTCATGGTGAATTTGACTTGCAGTTCCCTGATGATTGATTGTGAGGGTAAGCATTTTAAAAATATCCCTGTGGGTGATTTGTATGTTTCTTTTTCTTTTCTTTCTTTCTTTTTTTTTTTATTAATGTTTATTAAGGTCTTTTGCTCATTTTAAAATTGAGTTACTTGTCTTTCTGCTATCTAATTGAGTTTCTTATGTAGTCTGGATATTAACACCTTGTTAGATGTGTAAATGCAAACATTTTCTTTCATTTTGTAGATTTTCTCTTCTCTCTGTTAATAGTTTCATTTGTTGTACTTTTTAGATTTGTCTACTTTTGTCACTTGTCTACTTTTGTGCTTTTGAGGTCTTGTTTAAAATATCCTTGCTCAGTCCAATGTCATGCAATCTTTCCCCTGTGTGTTTTCTTTCATAAATTTCATAATTTTCCATCTTACATTCAAGTCTTTATTCTATTTGAGTTGTTTTTTCTATATGGTGACAGGTAAAGGTCTCATTCTTCTACATGTAGATATCCAATTTTTCCAGCACTGTTTATTGAAAATATTGTCTTTTCTACAATCTGTGTTCTTAGCAACTTTGCTGAAAATCAATTTGCTGAAGATCTATGAATTTAATTCTGGGCTCTCTACTCTGTTCCACTGATCCGTGTCTGTTTTTATGTCATGGTTACTATATGTCGGTAATATATTTTGAAGTCAGGTAGTTTGATGCTTCCAGGTATTTTTTTACTGAGGATTGCTTTGGCTACTCAGAGTCTTTTGTGGTTTTATATTAATTTTAGATTTTTTTTCTATTTTTTGAAGACTGTTCTTAGAATTTTGATAGGGATTGCATTACATCTGTAGATCTGTTTGAGTAGTTTTAACTACCATCATTTTAGCTATTTTAACAATACTAATTGCTTCAATCCATTCCTGTGGGGCATCTTTCCATGTTTTTCTGTCTTTTTAAATTTTTTGCATCACTATTTAATAGTTTTCAGTGTAGAGATCTTTAGCCTCTTTGGTTAAATTTATTCCTAGGCAGCTTAATTTTTGTGGCTATTGTAAGTGAAATTATCATTATTTTTCCGATAGTTCACTACTGGCATATCATGAATTTTGTATGTTGATTTTATATCCTGTAATTTATCTGAATTTGTTTATTAGTTCTAACAGTTTTGTTGTTGTTGTTGTTGAAATCTTTAGTGTTTTCTGTATATCATGTTATTTGCAAACAGGACAATTTGACTTCCTCTTCCCAATTTGGATGACTTTCTTTTCTCTCTTGGCTAATTTCTCTGGCCAGCACTTCCAGTACTATGTTGAATAGCAGTGGTAAAAGTGGGAGTTGTTATTTGTTCTTGATCTCAGAGGAAATGAGTTCAGCTTTTCTCCATTCAGTATGATGTTAGCTGTGACTCTGACATATATAGCCTTTACTGTGTTGAAGTACATATCTTCTATGCCTAATTTGTTATAATTTTTGTTATGAAGGGAGATTGAGTTTTGCCAAAGGACTTTTTTTGCATCTGTTGAAATGACCATATAATTTTTATCTTTCTTTCTGTTAATGTGGAGTATCACATTTATAGATTTCTGTAAATTGTCCTTGCATACCTGGGATGACCTCCATTGGTCATAGTGAATGATCTTTGTAATGTGCTGGTGGCTTTGGTTTGCTAGTGTCTTGTAGGGAATTTTTGAATCTATGGTCATTGGAGCTACTGAACTGTAGATTTTTGTTTTGTTTTGTATGTGTCTGTGCGTGCATGTGCGTGTGTGTGTATGTGTCCTTTTCTGATTCTGCAATCAGGGTAATGCTAGCCTCATAGAATGAATTTGCAAGTATTCCTTCCTCCTGAGTTTTTGGAATAGTTTAGGAATATTTGGTATTATTATTATTTGAATGTTTAATACAGTTCAGCAGTGAAGTTATCAGATCTGAGTTTTGTATTTAGTTTGAGCTTGTTTCTCTGGTACCTTGAGTTAAATCATTAGCTTATGTATTAGAAGTCTTTCTTTTTTTGATGTAGGCATTTATTATTATCTATTTTCTACTTAGAATTGTTTTTGTTGTGTCCTCTAGATTTGGTACGATGTGTTTCCATTCTCGTTTGTCTCAAAATTTTCAATTCTTAAAAGTTTTATTAACTGCTTGATCTTTTAAAAGCATGTTGTTTAATTTTTATGTATTCAAAAAGTTTAGAAAGTTTTTCTTATTGTCAGTTTATATGGTTTAACATCATTGTGGTTGGAAAAGATACCTGATATTATCCCTGTCTCTTGATGAATCTCATATAGGCAGCGTATAATTAGCTCTTCTGCTTTTTTATTTGTTTTTGTTGTTTTTATCCATACAGCCCCTCTATGTATTTTTATTGGAGAATTTAATCCACTTCCATTCAAAGTCATTACTGATAGATAAGAACTTAAGAATTTACTCCTTTTTTTTGTTAATTTTTTTCTGAATATTTTGTAGATTTGTTCTTTCTTCCTCTCTTTGTTGTTTACTCTCTGGTTTGGTGGTTTTCTGTGGTGCTGAGCCTTGTTTTCTTTCCTTGTATTATTTGTATATCTGCTACAATTTCTTTCTTTGTGGTTACCATAAGGCTAACATAAAAAGTCTTGTGGTTATAATAACCTATTTTAAGCTGAGAGCAATTTAACTTTGGGGGCATAAAATACTCTAGACATTTTCTCTCCTCTCCACAATTTATATTTTTGTTTCCTCAATTTACTTTGTTAAAAATCTATTATGTGTTCCTTAGCTGCTAATGATACCTTATTATTTTAAAACTATTTTGAATTTAAACTTCCATACTAAAGGATTGAGAGATTTTTGTTACACTGTTACATCGCTGGTGTATTCTGAGTTCAATTTATGAATTTTCCTCTACTGGCAAGTTTTCAATTTTATTGTATTTTCATGATAGTAATTATTCTTGTTTTGTTTCCAGATGCAGCACTCCCTGAAGCAGTTCTCATAAGGCTGATTCAGTGTCATAAATTTCCTCAGATTTTGTTTGTCTGGGGGAAATATTTACTGCTATATTTCTGAAGTATAGCTTTGTTGAAAGCAGTATTCTAAGCTGACAGGTTTTTTATTCTTCAAAACTTTGAATGTATCATTTTATTCTCTCCTGCCCTGCAAGGTTTCTGTTGAGAAGTCTACAGGTAGTCTAATAGAGATTCCCTCTTATGTAACTTGATGCTATTCTCTTTCATCTTTTTGAATTCTCTTTGTTTAGAATTTGACAGTTTGAGTATAATATGCCTTGGAGCAGATCTTTTTGGATTAAATGTAATTGGAGATATTTGAGCTTTCTGAATCTGGATGATCATATCTCTCTCCCATACTTGGGAAGATACAGGCTATTATTTTATTAAACAGGTTTTCTGTGCCATTCTCCCTCTCTTATCCCACTGTAACTCCTATCATACAAATAGCTGTTTGTTTAATGGTGTCCCATGAGTCCCCTAGGCATCCTTTAGTTTTTATTCCTTTTATTTATTTTTAATATTATGACTGGGTTATTTCAAAAATACCTGTTTTCACATTTAAGCACTTTTTTCTTCTGTTTAATCTATTCCATTGTTGAAGTACTCAATAGTGTTTTTAAATTTTATTTATTGATTTATTTAGCCCCATGTTTTCTGTTTAATTCTTTTGCATAATTATGACTGTTGATTTTCACTCAGATCATGAATATTTTTAGGTTTCACTGAATTATTTGTGTGTATTTCCTTGCATTTCAGTGAGTTTCCTTGAGGTAATTATTTTAAATTTATTTTCAGGCATTTGTTACTGTTCTTTTCTTTGAGGTATATTACTGGAGACTTACTGTATTCTTTGGAGAGTGGCGTGTTTTCTTGATTTTTTGTTTCTTGTGTCCTTACATTGATACCTGCATATCTGTTGGAATAAAAAGTACCTTTTAAAAATTATTTATTTAATTTAGAAATGGGATTTTACTCTGTTACCCAGGCTGTAGTGCAGTGGTGTGATCTTCATGGAGTACCTTTTATGAGAAGGCTCTTTCCTAGATGAGTTCTGGGGTTTTATTTGGTTATATTGTATTCAGTTTGGTTCTGAGTAGACTCAGTAGCATGGTGTAGTCTCTTTAACTGTAATCCCTGTCACCATCTTCTGTGTCAGCAATGTCTGCAGTTACCTCAGTGGCCTAGGCTGTGAGAATTTGTGATGACAGTGCTATGGTTTATCTTATGCTAAGGACCAGCCTGGCATGTATGGGCACAGATAGTCAGGCATCTGTCTCTCTGGGGAGATAAGGCTGCTTTCGGGCCATCTGTCATGCTGCATGGCTCTTCAGTGGTCTGTCAGTGGAGCATGGCCACTGCAGGACCAGCCGTTGGGGCAGATGTGAGTATCTATGGGCATGATGGGGCCAGGCAGCTATACTGCATTCTTCCTTGGGGAACAAGTTGCAACAAGACTGCGTTTAGCCTTACGTTGTACAGCTGCACTGTCCAATATGGTAAGCACTAGCCATATACAACTAGATGAATTTTAATTAAATACACTTGAATAAAATTAACAGTTCAGTTCTTCATCTACATTAGCCAAATGTGGCGAGTGACAATAATACTGAATATCACAAATATATAACATTTTCATCATCACTGCAAAAATTTCTACTGGTTGATGTCTTAGTCTGCTTGGGCTCCTATAACAAAATACCATACACTGGCAACTTAAACAGCAGAAATTTCTTTCTCACAGTTCCAGAGGCAAGATCCCTCTTCTTGACTTGAAGACTGCTGCCTTCTTGTGTATTCACATAGAGGAGAAACAGAGAGAAAGTAAGCTCTCTGGTATGCCTTTTCTTATAAAGGCACTAATCTCATCATGAGAGCCCCAATCTTATAAACTCATCTAAAACTAATTACCTCCCAAAAGACTAATCTCCAAGTACCTTCACTTGGAGTGAAGTTCATAGCAGTCAGTGATATGTTAGGGTACAGAATCATTTCACTTACACTTAGCCTTTCCTCCACTTCTAACTTAACCACGAACCATTTCTATAGTCTTTGATAGATGGGAGAATAGAAATGTAGGAACCAGGGTATCTCATTTCCTTATATAAATAGTGTTCTGTTGGTCCTCTCCAATTGCCTTTTGGAAAGGAATGCTGATGCCTAGCCTATGGCCTGACGGAACACGTACAGTCGCTGCCTTGAATGCTGGGTATCTTTCCCTACACATATGGACATTTCCCCACAGTTCTTGAGAATGTGGTATCTGTGAAAAACAACTGGTGGTATTTTAGAAATCTCTGAAAAAAACAGAAAGTGAAGGAGGTCATTGGAAGGCCTAAAATTATAAATATTATAGATATATGTATGGAAAATGAGATGAAGATAAGAAAGAAAGAATGCACTAAGTTGCTTGTAGTGACAAACTTCTCCTCTATTTCAGGGGAATTGGAAAGTATGAGACATAAAATACTCGATTTGAATCTTGCCTCTGTCACGTATACTCTATATAATCCTGAGTGATTTTCTTTGTCTTGTTAAGCCTCAATGCTTGCCTGGACAATACACCTAAATTATATTTTGAGAATTAAATTAGAACATATGTAAATCAGATTTAACCTATTACCTAATACAGTATAAGCTGGCACCAAATATTTGTCCTTTCTGCATCCTATTCCATAAGGCTCCACAGAAAATAATTTTCCCAGCCATTTGTTTTAGATGTTGCATCATTTACTTCTGTTTACTTTTGTTCAAAAGTATAAATAGTGAATTGTATATTATCATGGACTGAATTAGACTGATATAATGCAGTATGAGAACCTGGCTTGAATTTGGGGTCTGAAATCAGGTAGATTCAGCTTTGAATCCCAGTCCCATAACTTACTTTATTTACAACCTTTGGCAGGTTTGACTCTCTAAATCTCAGTTTCTTCATTTATAACATAAAGATAATAATAGTAGTAATTATCCTTTGGCTATTGCTAGAATAAAATAAATAATGTGTGTATAGTGTTTATCTCCATGTCTGACAAATAAAGTGAAAGATAGAAAGGGAAAAAGAGAGAGAAGATGAGCCTTTGGAAGTCATAGAAAACTTTAGAGTAAAATCATTTCCATGGCTTCAAACTTCCTTTGATCCCACTCTATTTCTAAAAAGTGGACACAGTGTGCCACAGGAGAAGGAACACTGATTCAGGGGGGTCTATGTGTTTTCTAGAGCTGCAATAACAAAGCATCATAGGTGGAGTGGATGAAAGCAATGGACATTTTTAAATCTCACTACTTGTTTTGTCCTTGTGTGCCTGTCTCTGTGTCCCTTGTTGTCTTCTTATAAAGACACCAGTCATATTGGTTTAATGGCCAACCCCACTCCAGTATGACCTCATCTTAATTAATTAATCTGACTGATTTGCAATCAACTATTTCTATAGAAGTTCACATTCTCAGGTACTGGTGATTAGAATATCAACATGTAGTTTGAGGAAACACAATTTAACCCATAACAGGGGCCACAATTCCTGGGTACAAATTGTGTATCACCTTCTAGCTAGCCGTGTTCATTGAGTCTAGTTATTTTAACCTCATCTCCTTTTCTTCTTCTCTAAATTAGTAATTGTAATACCCATTTAACAGATTTATTGTAAAGAGTAAATGAAATATTTGATATTTGATATCTGTTGTATAGCAGGCATCCCAAAACTTTGGTGAACACATACACACATTATCATTCACACACAGAAATCTCTATGTATATGTTTAGCAATATATTCTGATTATATAAAATATAATCAGAACTACCAGAATAAAAAAATGTTTATTCTGGTTCACATAATTTTTTCATATTCTAGTTTTGTTCCAAGTGAATTGTTTTAGAAATGATATAAACTCTGTTCTGATCATATTGTTTCATGAATCTCAGTAGAAAAAATAATCCAAAAAAAGCAAAATAAAAATTCTACAAGCTCAATTTTGGAGTCATAATATTCATACTGCCTGTTATCATTTTTAGTTGACAATTTAGCCCTATTCAAGTCCGTAGTAATTATTACAGTCCTTTTGGTTTTTGTAAAGGATGAGTGGTTTTCCTGTTATAGAGTGATTATTTATTTGCTCTATTACTTAGAGAGACTTATGGGTGTAGCAGTAAATTGAAATCAAAATGATAATTTAAAATGTCCTCTTTGTTGTTGATTCATCTTTGCCTTCCAATGAACTGTGACAAGCACAGCAAACCCATTCATGACTACTACATTTGTGTATGTCATCACAAGACATGAATGCCTCTGCATTCAACTGGATGCTTATAAATTGGATCTCCATGTCACTGCTAAGTGAGAAGGTAGGAACACAAAACAGCTTAACATAAGAACAGACTTGTACTAGATGCCTGAGTGAAACTAAAATAGTAAAAGCTCTGTCCTGTTTTCAACAAGATGTGTGTGCATTGTACATACAGCATTTTATTTTTAACAAAAGATCATTGATAAAAGTTATTGCATTGCAGAAAGTAAACAGCAATTGAAGAAAAATAAACCTGCCTGAAGTACTAACATCTATTTTGTTCCTTGGAGACACATCAAGAATGTTCATGTGGCTGAGTCTTGGACCAGTGAGAACTTGGAATCAATGCTAATTTTATAACAAGTCAAAATTTTAGGAATCATGACTTTTTACAAGGATTCAAAATTAACTTTTTTCTCATTCTCTTATTCTTATATCATGCAAGTCAATTCAAAATATAATTAAAAAATGTTTCACACTGGGCTTTCTCTTTCATTTACTTGCATTCTCTATGTATATTTATATCATATTTAGTAATTCCTCTTTGACTTTGTATGTCCATTGGTACTTTAATTTTGGAATTTTATATTCATTACTTCCTTAGGTTTCTCCTGCTATAGGTAAATCTCTTTCCTTTTCTTTTTAAAATGTATTATTTCTAAATGGATTTGTTTTCATTTTTCATACTCGTCATTACACTTATAATAGCTTGTTTTCCATCTGTCTCCTTCTTTCTTGCCTCTTGGGGCTTCTTAAAATCTCATCAGAAGCTCATCAATGAACCACACTATTAAGAATCAAAGTGGAGTGCTCATAGATAACTATTTACAAACTATTTTATCAAATGAAGGAAATATGGGAGACTCTCAGGGCTTCTGGCTAATTCTGCTCTTCTCCAGGACAAAAACCAATAAATCATCTGCTAAGAAAGATTGTCTCATAGCTTCTCAGATACTAGGGAGAGCTCTTAGCAGAAAGGCAGGAAAGGGAGATTGAGAGGGTAAGTTTCCCATGTAAAGAAGTGTTTAGTGCATTGAGAACCACAAACTAGGGGGAGTAGTATGAGCTAAGGCTATGGGGGGAAGAGTATCTCACAGGCCATTTTAGACCCATTAGTACAATCCTGGGATCAAATTGAAGTATAATTAAATGTTATTGAAATGGTTCAGAAAGGACAATACTATTATCCAATTTATTATATGTTAGAAAGATTTTTCTGAGCGCTATGAGGATAATGGATGGAGAGGGATGGTAAGGATAGATGCTAGTAGACATATGGTCAAAGAAAGTTAAGGGTTGCTTCAGCAAGATGATAGAAGAAAGTGTTTGTATTTTGCAGGCATTTGTAACACAGCTCAATAACTTCTACAAATCAGAAAGCAAAAGTATGAGTTTGGTGTTTCCAGATTTTTTTTTTTTTTTTGAATTTCTGGTATTTTGAAGAGAGAAATCCCCTCAAATATAAGAAAGTTACATTGGTTATGATATAATTATGCCCTTTTAATATTAATATTCCCCAAGGCTTACTGTCCTGTAGTAATTTGGGTTGTAGGGATATACTATCCATCAGACTTCATCTGCATACACAGTTCCAGGACCTTGCCACTTTCCTAACTGCTGCATCTTATGTATTTTAGATTTGGTCACATAGTCTTGATGTCATAGTGTTTTGATTAATTAAATTGTGGTATAATATTAAATCACGATTGTCAGGAAGAGTTGTATTGAGTGTGCTTTACTGCTGGGTAGCTCCCTCCCATGGATAGTTGAGCAGGTTGTGTACTGTACACCCCTACTTAATGATCTTGCATACACACTGATGACCTCTTGTTGTGCCAATGAGATCTCCACCCCACCCTCCATCTCTCTCTGCTGCAACTCCTCATGCTCCATTGCAAGTGCTTCCCTGGCTTCCACTGTCAGTACTATCCTTAGTTTAACTCATCCCATCTTGATTCTAACAATGCGTAATGAACTTTCCCTCTGTACTACTGCAATTTTGTTCTCCTGGAAGTATTGGTCTAAAGCATCCACTATAGATTTTGAAATGCACCAAAGAGAAAAATGAGAATGCCCATCACAAAGCAGCCAGCATGTGAGATATGGGATGCATGCACATAGCTGTTTTGACATGGACTGCAGCAGAAGGTAAATCCTCTTCACTGTTCATTCATATAAGCCATTAGGTTCTTTACGGGTGCTCACTCATTTCTTATCACTTATGTTTAGTATGCCTCCTGCTATAATTTGCCTTTTCTTCTTACTATCCTTTGGTTGGACACAAACCATAGTTCTTCATGAAAACCAAACACTATTTATAAAGGCCTTTCAGGTGAAATTATTTCATTCTTTGAACATTCCTATAAGGTACTAGTTTATATCCCACTTGTGTCCTTGATTTTATTTCCACGTCTTTCCTATTGTTTGTTAGATCTTGATTAACTTAATAAAACATTAGTGAGAAAGGTTTAGGTATATCTTTTTTTCTTGACTTCCTGACGTAGGATATTTCTGACTTATTTTCAAAGCTCTTTCTAAGTTGTTTCTAAAAGATTTCAAATTCAATATAATGCAATTAGCTGTTTCTCTGGCTTTATTTTTTTAAAAGAAAGGCAGGTATAAATCTTGAGGTCCATCACCAACAATGCTGCCATTTCTCTCCATTTGTCTAATTGTTATTGACCATGTAAAAGTAGTTTTTGATTGAGGTACAATGTAAAGTAATATTGATTATAGTAAATGAACTTTTCTACAGTTGCTGAATCAATTAGGGAAAAATATCTAGAGTTGCTCCTAATGTAATAAAGTCCAATTTTCATGTCACTGACTCATAGCCCTAGTTTCTTGCTTGGTCTAGACCTAGATGTTTAAAATAAATCCTTCCTTTTGTTTAATATCAAAATCCCATTGCCCTGAGCAGAAGGATAGTAAAAATAAGTCTGTACTCCTGCTGTTCAAAGAGAACAGAAGGAAATTAGAACAAAACCAGATTTTAGTTTTAATCCTTCAAGTAAGAAGCTTTTCTGCATGCATTTTATATCAAAGCAATATACATTGTACTCTAGGTTAACAATCAAGAAATCCATATCAAGAGGATATCAGCAGTCTGCAGCTGCTATCACACAGGAAGGAGGCTCAGCTCCAATTTTTCTGAGATGACTGATAATGATAGCATTGTAGGTGGATGAAGCACCTTTCACCCTGAAATGCTTTATAGAAATCACTCATGATAGATGCGACTACTGATGCTTAGGCCTCTAGGGACTTATACGCAGCAACAGAAATGCCACATGGAGGAAAAATGGAGAGAGAAAAGAAAAGGCTACAGGACAGGTAGAACCTTATGGCTAAAGACCCATTCAAGAGCAGGGAGGAACTCTTAAGGTATACAGTACTCTCAAGATCTGAACATGGGGTCTGAAGGTTTATAATCTTGGGATCTGTTGTTTTAATCTAACTATTGAAATTCGTGCTAGCCTTAGATCTCAGGGCCTCAGTGTTCCTGGGGTGTAAACGTTAGTAGGTTCACATGTAATACTAGAATAGCTGTTAATCCATGTACTTTTTATTGAATTTGCATAACAATCTGCTGTAACATAAGTGAGTTGGATTATTTCTGTGCATTTGGGTGCTCAATGTTATCAAATCTGTATATCATTATTACCGAAAATTCATAGCTCACTTTCAATAAAGCATTGTAACTTACAGTATTATATCATATGCTTTTTTATTTGAGCCCCCACCTTTCATATGTGATATGAAGGAATGTTTTTGCAGTTGTTTTGTCTCTGTGTTATAGAAGCAGATATTAAGGCTTTTAGAATTTAATAGACTCATACAAATCTGTGAAGGCGCCAATTGATTATCTAACACCAGATCCGCTGATGTCTTCCTCTAGACAATATTACTAAATGATGCTTGAGGTTACATTTTTTTACATATGTCACCAAAATATTCCCTAATAAACTCTTCCACTCATATGCCAATAATTCTGGAACTCCTAATTCATGAAATAGCCCTTCCTTATGAATACAAATTTTCTTGGTAATCTATATAACTATGACTATAGTCATTTCATTTGTTTTAGAGTTTAGGGGGTGTTTTTAGAGTTAAAATTCACGTTGTATAATTTGAATGATTCATACTAGTGTTAATGATCTGCTTTTTCTTATGCCAACATTAGCTAGGTATGCTTTTAGAAAAAAATACTGAATATGTCTGTTTTATAGATTGCTCAATGAATTTCAGGCCTCTGGTTCCCAGACTAAAAGGACTGAACATCTTCATTACAAAACTTGATTGCTACTAATTTATTATAAGACAATAATTAGTGTAATTATATTATCCTCCTGAATAAATCAACTACTCATCTCCCACCCTGCCTTTCTGCTAATATAATACTTGCTACCGTTCTAATATGAGAGTAATCAAGACTTTTGCCAAGGTAATAAATAAAGTAATCTTCGGCATATGGGGAAAATGAATTAAAATGAAAATTTTCCACTCACCCCTTATATATGGCTCTATAACATTCTTAAGATGTTAAATCATGATTATAAGGAAGGGTTTTATTTAGTGTGCTTTGCTTCTGGGTGGCTGCCTCCTGTGAATGGTTGAGCAGGTTCTGCACTGTACTCCCATATGTAATTACCTTGATTCCACACTGATGACAATAATTATTTCATTCAAACATTAAATGCTAATTTTGTGTCTTTTTCTAAAAGATAGGGACATCATTAAACCAGATGGCCTAGGTGTCTATTTCATAGAATAAGTATTTCGGCATATGTGTGTGTGTGTGTTGTGCACATGTGCCAGAGGGATGTAAATAAACAAACAAGAAAATGTATCAATTATTTACATGGTATGAATAAAATAAAATGGTATGATTTGTAAGTGATTCAAGGTCTCTTTTAGACTAAGTGGTCAGAAATTGTATTCCTGAAAATGTGACATTTAAGCTAAGATCTGAATGATAAGAAGGATCCAATCCAGCAATGATGTGGAAACGAGTATTTTAGGCATAAAAAACAGGAAGTCCCAAGGCTGTGTAAAGAGAATACATGTGGCTGGAGTTTGGTAAGCAAAGGGAAAGTGATACTAGATAAAGTCATAGCAGTAAAGAGATGAGGAGCAGATTGTGTAGCAACTAACTAACTAACAAGAGTAAAGACTTAAGGTTTCATTTTAAACTCTGTATAGGAGTGTTTTGAGCAGTGGAATGACATTATCTGACAGATGTTTTTAAAAGATGCTCTGGTTATAGAGTGTCAAATAAAGGATACCCAGCAGGGACACCAGTTAGTAGTTGCTTCTGTTTTCCAAGTAAGAAATAAAGATGGCATGGTTGAGGATGCTCTTCATGGCTGTGGTCAGGAAAGATTTTGATGGTAGAGCCCATAGAATATGCTAATATCCTACATATAGGATACATATTTTATATGTAAGAAAGTAAG
Organism: Ateles fusciceps; assembly: GCA_036589455.1. Taxonomy (NCBI): domain Eukaryota; kingdom Metazoa; phylum Chordata; class Mammalia; order Primates; family Atelidae; genus Ateles; species Ateles fusciceps. The sequence continues at coordinate 630,767 of JAZHEH010000424.1, read as the reverse complement.
GCATTAAAACTAACCCCTGTGTTTTGATCTTAAGCAAATAAAAAGCTTTGTTGTCACTTACTGACATGGAAAAGTCCAGTGTAGAAGCAGGTTTATGGTGTTGAGTGGGTAGAATAGTTATTTTCTAGACATACTAAGCTTAATATGCTTTTTTAGATAAATATTCAAGTGAGTTGCTGAGTAAATTGTTTGATAAACACATATTTGAGGCTCAAGGGGTGATTGAGGCTACAATTAATTTTTTTCAATATTTAATTAGTATATATTAAAAATGAAATGAAAACTTATTGAACATCTATTGAGGTCAGACACTATATTAGTAATTAAAACACAGAGGCAGAAATAACTCTTATTAATCTGATTGTAGTAACAGTTAATAGAAATCTGAACACAATATTTTGTGTTATGATATGGACATGTAAAAGATACTATGGGTATCATGAAGTTTGGTATCATGGAAGAAGTCTTAGAAGAGGCCATGAGTGAATTGAGTCTTCAGAAAAAAGTGAGAGTTAGCCAGTTGAGGCAAGCAGGATAAAGATATTTTATGTGCAATCACATGGAGGTTAATGAGAGCCTAACTTTACCATGTGATTTTAGCACAGATGACATATGGTAAGGACTGAACATTACACTGTTTAAATTTTCTTTTAAAGCTAATAGCAAACAAGGGAAGGATTACAATCAGATTTTGTTTTTAGAAAGAATACTCTAAAAGCAGCTTGGAGAACAGAATAGAGGATAGTACTGAAGACTGGTTGATCATTACATTCGTTTTCTGTTATCACACAAGAAATAACAATGCACAAGGGACTTAAGCAAAACTCATGTATTAGCTCACAGTTCTGCAAGTAAGAAATTGCAGTGGGGTTGGCTGGTGTATTAGTCCATTTGCATGCTGCTGATAAAGACATACCCAAAACTGGGCAATTTACAAAAGTTTAATTGAACTTACAGCTCCACATAGCTGTGGAGGCCTCACAATCCTGTAGGAAGGCAAAGAGGAGCAAGTCACATCTTGGATGGATGGCAGCAGGCTAAAAAAGCTTATGCAGGGAAACTCCCCCTTATAAAACTATCAGATCTCATAAGACTTATTCACTCTCATGAGAACGGCACAGGAAAGTTTTGCCTCCATGATTCAATTACCTCCCACAACAAGTTTATCTCTGTTCCCACAAGATAAGATTTGAGTGGGGACACAGACAAACCATATCAGCTGAGTTCAATGTTTAATGTCCCACAAGGTTGACAGCAAAGCTTGGCTGGGATATACTTTTATCTGGAAGCTCTGATATCTATCCTAAGCTGCACCTCCCTCAGGAGAATCATCAGAAGCTTAACACTGTGGAAGGAAAATCTATGTCACTAAAATAATCTAAAGAGTTATGAAAGAAATAAATAAGCAAACAACAATAATAAGCCTCAGGGGGAGAAGGTGATACCCAGAGTTGTCAAAATATTTTATTTTAAGCTGGATGCAGTGGCTCACTCCTATAATCCCAGCACTTTGGAAGTTCAAGGCAGGTGGATCATTTGAGGTCAGGAGTTCGAGAGCAGCCTGGCCAACATGGTGAAATCCCATCTCTACTAAAAATACAAAAATTAGCCAGCTACGGTGGTGGGAGCCTGTAATCTCAGCTACTCAGGGAGGTTGAGGTGGGAGAATTGCTTGAACTCAGGTTGTGGCAGAGGTTGCAGTGAGCCAAGATCTGCCACTGCACACTAGCCTGGGCAACAGAGTGAGACTCCCTCTCAAAAACAAACAAACAAGCAAACATATATATATATATATATATATATATATATATATATATATACTACCAATATATATAATACATATATCATGTCTAGTTTCCAAAAACAAAAAGTTATGAGCTATGCAAATATAAAAATATGACCCCTATACTAGAAAAAAAAGCATGCAAGAGAAACTGCCTGTGAGAGTGACCAGAAGTTGAATTTAAGAGAAAAAAGACATCAAAAGTAGTCATTATAAATATGTTTAAATAACTAAAAGAAACCATTATTGAACAAGTCAAGGAAGATATAATAAGTGGGAATAAAGTTGTATTGGGCTGAAAAATGACTCCAGATGACAACTTTAATCCACAAGAAGTAATGAAGATAATCAGAAATCTTAAATAAGGATGTTAACATATAAAAATATCTAACTATGAGTAAGAGATTTTTATGTTAACATTCTTATTTAAGATTTGTTTTTACTTTCTTTTCTCCTCTCAGCTTCTTTGAGACATAAAATTATACACAGTAATAATTACAACAATATATTGTTGGATCTGTACCATTACTAGATATGACGTGTATAACAATAATACCACAGAAATAAGAAAACATAAATAGAAAATATATAGAAGTCATGTTTGTAGGTCTTAATGGAACTAAGGTAGTATAAACCTGAAGATGATTCTGGTAAGTTATGGTGTATGTGGGAAACTGTAAACAGCCACAAATAAGCTACATTTAAAAAAAAAAGAGGGTAAATTTTTTACTAAATAAATTTAGTGCCTTAGTAGAAAATATTTACTTAAGGAAAAGGAAATCAATAGAGGGAAGAGGAACAAAATAGATATGAGACACATGCAAAGCAATAACAAAAAAGGTAGATGTAAATCTAACTATGTAAAAAATAGTGTAAATGGATTAAACAAATCCAACTAAAAGTCAGAGTTCATCAGATTTAATTTAAAAACTGTATGCTATTTACAGAAGACATATTTTAGATTTAAAGATAAAAGTAGATTACATGTAAAAGGATAGAAAAAAATTTATCATACAAAAAGTAATTACAGATAGCTATAGTGAATATATTTGTATAAATCAAAGTAAACTTTAAAACAAAAAAAGTCACTAGGGATAAGAGAGCTTTTACAGTGATGAAAGTATAAATCGATCAGGAAGGTATAACAATTGAAAACATGCATGTATCTAAGAACAAATCAAAATACATAAAGGAAATACCTTACCAAAGTGAAGGGAAAAATGGGAAATTTTCCATAATATTTAGAGACTTCAACATATTACTTTCATTAATGGATAGAACAACTGGGTTAAATATCAACAGGGAAATTGAAGGTTTCAACATCAACATAAATTTATTAGAATTAATGGTGTCTATAGAACACATTACCTAATAAAAATCAGAATAAACATTCAGCTCAAGTGTACATGAAAAACTCTGCAGTACAGGCTATCAGCAAGGCAAAAAAGAAAGAAAAGAGAGAGAAAAAAGGAAAGAAAGAAAAACTCAATAAATTCAAAGGAATAGTAACAATACAAAGTGTGTTCTCCACAACATAATGAAACTAGAACTCAATAATAGAAAAAGATTTGGGAAACTCAAAAATATATGGACATTAAACAATAAATTCCTAAATAACCGGTGGTCAAAGAAAAATGTCAAAAGGAGAATCAAAATACTTTGAATGAAAATAAAGATGCAACACACCAAAATGTGGACAGTGCCCCTAAAGCGATGCTTAGAGGCAAATTTACAGTCCTACATGCCTTTCCTAAGAAAGAGAAGATTTCAGATTAATAACCCAACCTTCAACTTTATGACACTGGAAAAAGAGGAGCAAACAAAACCTACGGCAGGCATAAAGAAGGAAATAATAAGAACTAATGTGGAAATGAAGTGCAGAATATTAAAAATAAAATAGATAAAATCAGTGACTCCATACTGTGGTTCTTTGAAAACAAGAGCAAAATAGATAAACCTTAAAAAAGGGGAGGTGGGGGAGATAAAAAACATGTAAAACTAATTGAATCACAAATTCATAAATAAAAAGATGGGACATTACCACAAACTATACAGAAATAAAAAGAATAATAAAGCAATACTTTGAACGACTGTATGCCAACAAATTAGATAAATTAGATGAAATGGACAAGTACTGCAAAATAAACTATTCAAAGTGAGTTTCGAAGAAGTAGACATTATAGAATATAGATATATAAAATGTAGGATAGACCAAGAACAAGTAATCAAAAGCTGTCAACAAAAAAAAGCCCTGGACTTAGTTGGCTTCACTCGTGAACTCTAGCAAACATTTGAAGAATTAAAATCAATTCTTCACAAATTTTCCAAAAATGTAAGAGGAGAAACACTTCTCAACTAATCCTATGAAGTATTACTCTGATACCAAAACCAGAGAAACCAAACTTCTGAAGAAAAAAATCCTACAGACCAGACCACCGTTGCTTACAAATATGAACATGAAAATGCTAAAGAAAATATGGTCAAACTAATTCCAGGAACATATAAAACAATTATTCACCCTGACAACATGAGATTTAACCTGGAATGCAAAGTAGATTTAATATTCAGAAATCAATTAATGTAATACACTATAACAACAGAATAAAGAACAGACACCATATGATCATTTTAAATAGACATAATGATACATTTAATAATATGTCATACAACTTTATAATAAAAACACTCAACATATTATAAATTAAAGGGGACTTCTTCAACCTGATAAAAGTCATCTAAGAAAAACTCATAGACAACATCATTCTTAATGGTGAAAGACTGAAGCCTTTCCCCCAAAATCAGATGACATGATCTTGTATGCAAAAAATCTTAAGGAATGCACTACAAATATATTAGAACTAATACACAAGTTCATCAAGATTATAGTGTACAAAATCGGTGTGTGAAAATCAATTGTATATTTATACACATGCAATGAACAACCTGGAAATGAAGTTAAGAAAACAATAGAATAAAATGCTTAGGGATACATTTAATGAAAAAAGTGCAAACTTACTCTGAAAACTACAAAAATTTTTTGAAAGAAATTAAAGAAGACCTAAGATAGAGAAAATATTCCATGTTCATGGATGGAAAGACTTCATATTGTCAAAATAGAATACTTCATATTGTCAAATTGGCAATACTTCTCATGTTGACCTACTTATTCAATGAGATCTCCGTCATAAGAAGAGATACATGATAAAAATGTTCTAAATTTTATTACAGTAATGGTGACATAACTCTGTGAGCACACTAAAAAAAATGAATTATCTGCTTTACATGAATAAACTGTATGGCATGTCAATTATATCTGAATGAAGCTGTCAAAAATGAAAAGAAAACTTGACAAAGAAAGGAGAAAAGAGTTAACACTGATTTCCATAAATATTTAGTTCTAATATTTAAAATTTTACAGAAATTTACATTTTAAAAAATAATAATCTGTAAAACATAGCAAAACAGCAACATTTTGATTAAGCTATTCCTTCTCTTACAATGTTGCTTTGAACATGTTCACTATTTTGATATTCTATTTTGAATGACCTTCCAGATTATCACACTAAAGAGATGGTGTCCCAAAGTCAATTTATGGCCCAGGATGGAGTGTGTCTCTCTCTTCCCTTGTCCTAGGTAATCTTCTTCTGCAGATACAGTCAAATAGCTCAGGAAATCCTGCTTCCCTCTCTAAATGCTCACACTCTCATTGGTGAGTCTAAACTGTGGACTGGAATGCGTATCAAACTCACTTTTAATAATTTCAACAATTTACCTTTTTCTCCTCCTTGAAATTGGGTTATCTCAATTTCATTCTCTCCTAATCATAAAGATGCATTTTCGAAGTTTCCTGCTCATATTTTAGGGATTTCAGCACTTCGAACTCAATTCCTACTTCTCTTAGACTCCTGTTTCCTCTTAACAATGTTTTTTCCCTTTCTTTCTTTCTTTCCTCTCCCCTCCCCCTTCTTTCTTTCTTTTTTTCTTTCTCTTTTCTTTCTTTCTTCTTTCTTTCTTTTTCTTTCTTCTTTCTTTCTTTCTTACTTCTTTCTTTCTTTCTTTCTTCTTTCTCTATTTATCTATGTGTCTTGCAGTTTATCCTGTTTAAAGCCAAAGAGGAGTTGACCAATTTGTCCATGTAGGTTTCATCCATTATCGCTGTGTTATCAATACCAAGCTAAAGGTCTATCTTTTATCTTTTCCTTTAGAAAACGAATTTGAAAACCTCCTTTTTTTTCAAAGTTGAATTTATCTTCATTTTTAATTTACTTTATTTTATTTTTTGAGACAGGATCTTGTTCTGTTGCCCAGACTGGAATGCAGTCACTTGATCACAGCTCACAGCAGCCTCAAACTCCTGGGCTCAAGCTATCCTCCTGTCTCAGCCTCCTGAATAGCTGGGACAACAGGTGTGTGTCTCTAGGCCTGGCTAACATTTTCAAAAATTTTAAAATTTCTAATTTTGGTGGGTTCACAGTAGGTATATATATTTGCCAGGTACATGAGATGTTTTGATACAGGCATGCGAGGTGAAATAATCAGATTATGGAGAACGAGGTATCCATTACCTCAAGCATTTATCCTTTGTGTTACAAACTGGCTAATTGTTTTCTTTTTTGTAGAGACAAGGTCTCACTTTGTCACCCAGGCTGGTCTTGAACTCCTTCATTCAAGCAATCCCCCCTCCTTGGTCTTCCAAAGTGCTGGGATTACAGGCATGAGCCACTGCACCTGGTGTTAGCTTTTTATTTTTAATATTAATTCATGGGGTACCTTTTCTATCATACACCATTTTACAATAATATATTACTTCCAGCATATTATTTTGAAAACTCTATTTCTCCAAAAAGTCTCTGTGTGATTTTCTCCTTTTATTGTCATCTAAGATCTGAGTTTTATCAGACTTGTTTGTTCCACAGCAAGTCATCCTTTTACTCATCTTCGGCTATGTAATGAGTAGTGAAAATACTAGCTGATACTTATTTAAAGTTCACTAAGTGTCAACTTCTTTCTATCAGTTTGACATGGATTGTCATATTTAATCATTACAACAACGGTATGCAGGAGGTATCCTTTTTAGATGAGAAAACCAAAGCAAAGTGAGTTGCATAACTTGCCTCATCTTATCTGGCAGGAGAGTGGTAGAGTTAGAATTGAATTCTGAAAGTTTGACTACAGAGATTGTTATCTTGATCATTATTATAGATGCTGTTTCCCTTCAGCCCCCTGATCTCTGCCCTTGGTTCCCAGGTGTCCCAGGAGTTCTGCAATTTGTTTTTGTTTTTGTTTTTTTTTTTTTGCCTGCATAATTTTTGTATATGCTCATAGGATCAAGTACCTTCTTTTCTTAGTATCCATTGTGCCGGATGACCTTTTGCATCTGCTCTATCCGCATCACACACGTTCACTCTAGGATATCTTAAAACAAATATGGATGAGGTTTAGAGGTAGAAAGATTTGGTTTGTATATGTTTTATACCACCTGTTATGTTATGTAGGCATCAGTTAAGTTTTGAAAGGTAAGCTGAATACCATGGGAAACGATATTTCTACTAAAAGGAGCAGCCCATGCAAAGGCATTGTTAGTGGTTTGGTAGGTAAGAGTATAGGGCTCCCGGGGGTGGACAGAAGTGAGGCTAAAGAGGAGGAAGCAGAGAGGAGAAAGACCATGATAGGGTGATAAGTTACGTGAAAGAGTTTGTGATGTTGTCTTTCAGTTTTGGCAGGAGAATAATCAAATCATATTAACATTAGAATTCAAATTTAATATCAAATAATAAAAACTATGCTACTTTAATTTTTGTGTAAAAAGATATGCAGCCAACGTGGCTATATGTTGGTATTTTTATATTTGTTTTCTAGCAAAAATAATCATTTGTAATTAAATATATGAATTAATATTGCATATACTTTAATAGTTTATAATGAAAATAGTAAAAATAATAATAAGCATCGCCATGGTGGAAGTGAGGGGGGAAAATTGTGAGTATAAAGCAGAGAAGAGACTAGAAGAGAGAGAGGTTTTGATAATGAGAGGGAAAGGAAGGAGAAAAAGAGAGGAAGAGAGAGAGAGAGGGCAGGAGGAAGAAAGGAAAGAGACAGGAAGAAATTGAAGAAGAAGGAAGGAAGGAAAGAAGGAAGGAGGGAGGGAGGGAAGGAAGAAGGGAGGGAGGAAGGGAGCAAGGAAGGGAGGAAGGGAGGGAGGGAGGGAGGAAGGGAGGAAGGAGTTCAAAGAGAAAAAAATAAAATGAGATGTCAAATATGCAGATCAGTATGTATGGGTTAAAGGCCAAAGTTGGCATCTTTCTCATTTAGAATCTAAATTTTAGGTAGTAGCTAAAGATGTGGGAGTGTGTGATAGGGCCAAGGAAGATAGTGTAGAATAAAAGGAGGCAAAGGAGCACAGAGTTTCTATCTGTGGAAAATATCACATTTAAGGGTCAAGAAGAAGCAGATATGCTCAGCTTAGATTATTTGAGAAGGCTTTTTTTTTTTTTTTTTTTGTCATGACTCTATTGTCTACCTAATGCTGGGGAGAAGACCTCATACTTGTTCCTTAAACCATTTAACCTCTTGGTGGTGAGTGTACCTGGGTTATGTGCTGTCTCCTTCCCACTTGGAGACTAACGTAGATTGCGTCTAAAAGTAACCCTGCACTTGTTTATGTCTGTTCTACATTACTCATCCCTAATCTTTGGGATGTAATATTCCTGCTAAGTTTGGTTGAAATAAGGTACAATTCCTGGATTTTTTAAACTCATTATTCCAATATATTTGTCCATTTTCCTGCCCCCATTTTAGTTATATTAAATAAATGCTGAAGGTATTTTTAGTAGATTACTGGGAAGAATTCATCTACTTGATTCTATTGCTTAGTTGTTAGAACTTCTTGATTGCAATATGAAGATTGATAAAGTGACAAGCAACTTTGTTGACTACAGTTTATTATTGTTGACTTCAACAATATAAAAATTGAAATTAAAAACCATGCTCTTGACCTTTATTTCAGTCCTTCCAGTTATTCCAGATATGAATTTAGGCAAGTAAACTTGGAGGGTCCTGAGATTCTTTACTGGTGACCTCAGTACTGAGCATAAAGCTTGGTACTGCAGGAGGACTGCAGCCACATTGATCTCTCTGTGGTTTAACTCACTTTGTGTTTTCCATCAGCACTGTACAACTGCCAGGCTATTGCATTCTTTAATTGTTCTACAGTGTTATTGTCTCCTATCGCTTTCTATAAACTTATTAATTGTTGAATGTATATAGGCCATCTTTCAACAGTTAGTGTAAGGTCTTCATTGGGGGAGAAACCATGTTTTATGCTTCCCTGGAATGCTGTTTTGGCATAATGCCGAATGTAGGCAAAGTACCCAATAAAACTTTTGATTTGTCAATTAATGTACTGATTACTTACAATCATTCTTATAAAACCATAGTAGGTAAAATAGAAATGCTAATGATGCCTTTGTATTTTATGTGACTGTTGTGAGGATCAAATCAGGTATGAGAGGAGAAATTACTCCACTGCTGTTAGGAAGCCCTACCAGGCCATTAAGAGGAATTCAGCTGAAATTGTTCCTTATTTAATAGGATATACTTTTTTGCCTCCTGCTTTGGAATTTCATTAAAACAAAGAAAACAAACAACTCTTGAATATGCACTTAATGGTTTGGCTCTAGTGAGAGATTTTTTAAGTTTTGCTCCAGAGCTAGGCTGACTCCAATTCCAAAGACAATTGAGCAGACTAATTAGGAAATTCTTACACAACATATAAAATAGAGACCACAAAGGGATTTTTGGCAGAATAGAATAGAATAGAATAGAATAGAATAGAAAAATAGTTTGATGTGTTTTGAAGGTTTAATCCCTTCCTCTTGGTTACCATTAATGAAGGCAAATGCTCCTCTAAGATCAAAGCGAGGATTTTGACCTGTTTCCCAAATGGTGCGGCAAGGTGCTCCATACCATGTCATGGGCCCTTCCTTTCAATGACATATCTTTGTGAAGTTGAGTTTGTAGCAGGTTTGATAAAAAGCAAATATGGGGTAAAAGTTGAGGTGGAACAGGAAATGAAGATGGCTATATGCAATCTGATTCTGGGAAGTCATGGCGTGCCTAACAGTGCACACATCCCAGCTCCAAATCCAGTAGTGCCCCCCAGCCCATTCATAGGAAATATATTTAAAGACCCCCGATGGATGCCTGAAACAGCCGACAGTATAAAACCGTACACATACTGTATTTTTTCCTATACATACATATCTCTAATAAAGTTTAATTTATAAGTTAGGCACAGTAAGAGACTAGAAACAGTAATGATAAGACAGAACATTTTATAACAGCATACTGTAATGCAAATTACGTGAATGTTTTCTCCCCCTTTCTTCTTCTCAAAATACTGTAACATTTTCAGATCAGAATTGTTGGAGTTAACTGAAACTACAGAAAATCGTAACTGTGAATAAGGGAGACTACAGTTTTGGGGATAAGAATGAAATAAAAATACATTTTTATTTTATGTGTATTATATTTTCAGAGTGCTAATAAGTTGTTAAGACATAAATACTTGCTAAGGTGTTTGGATCTACTTTCTTAATAAACTGAACTCTTAGGTCTTTGTTTTTGCCCAAGTGTGCTGTAAAAAATTCCTGAGGCATTGTGAGCACCGAGGACAAAGAGAGATTGGGAGCTACCAGCTCAGTGCAATGAAATATATATCTGGTTTTCCATAAGCCAAATATTTGACACGTGCTTAATTTTTTTTTATATCAATTCCTTTATCCTCCTATGACTGTTTTAAGAGATTTTTTTTTTGTATAATCTATCTAAATAAAATCCGTTTTTCTCATAGGGCCCCAGGAGAGGTTCTGATACATAAGTGTCACCTTTGGATTAAGAAAGTCACTTGATCTCTTCGCATCTATGAAATAAAAGTGTTGGCCTTGATCTCTTCGCAGCTATGAAATGAAGGTGTGGATTATGTGACATTCCTAGTCTCTTTCTAATCTAGAATTCCATAGTACTATAAATTTAGAAAATTCTGAAAATACATGAGACAGCCATCAGATGGTGGAATCAAGAGAGTTCTCCGCCCAGTGTTAATCGAAGAGAGAATTAGCGTTCTGTCTGGGAGCAATGGCCTAAAATTTTGACGTCTGATATGTTGCACTGATGTGGGCATTGTCCAATGTAAAGGGTACCAGAGAAAGACCCTGGATAAATAGGTGTCAGCACTTGTGGTACATGGGACAGGGATGTCTGAGCATTGTGGAGCAGGCAGTTCTTCAGGTTTTATCATTTTGCTTGGGTTTTGGAGTCGGAAGAAGGATGATGTTGAAGAGAACATGCTCTCACATTTTTGATAGCAATGTACTTAGAACTCAGTCCTGTTCTTTCAAGTGTCCTAAAACTCATGTCATATGTGTAAAGAAAAAGTTCACAATCATTTTCTTTTGCTCCTCTTCAGGGTGGTTGATAATGTAGCTAAATTGTGAATGCAGGTAGAGTCATCTCTCTGGATATTTACGGTGATATAAGGGTCCCTGACATAACTTTTCTGATATTTCAATAGCTGCTTTTATGTAAGAATAAATTCTTAATTTCAGTTTAAAAAATACCTCTATAATCCTGTTGATGCTCTTTAAAGCAATATCGAATGATTTTTCAGTAGATTTAAAAACAAAACCAAAACTCAGCCTATTTGCGGTTTACCTTTTCCTTACACCCGTCACCCACTTTTGCTCTTCTATGTTGTGAGTAGTTCTCTCATGCCTTCTGTGTAGTCTTAATATCTGTCACTTCCTCAATACTTTTATCTTTTTCATCTTCATCTTCGTGGTTCTCTGTGACTGAACTTTATTTTTTATTTTAATTCACTATGCAGTTTCTCTCTGATGTTTTTCTCGCAGTATTTTTATAATCTGTAATGCATTTATTGTTCTTTGTAGAGTCTTCTCCTTGCCATGATCATTTATTTTCCAATAATCTTTATTAGATCTTTTACTTTATATTTTTCAAGTCTTTTAAGTCTCTTCTTATGCAAATTCTATTTTTTATTTAACTCTCTTAGCTTGCCTTGTCTCTGATCTTCCTTTGACAATTTTATTACAGTTTCTTTCATCAACTTTACTTTCTTTTTTAAAAATATCTTTGAAATATGATCTTCCCACTTTCCTTTTACTGTTTCTATGATTCCACTCCTCTGTTCCCTCTCCCATTCTTGGCCTTATAATTTAAAACAATTCTATCTCAGCTCATCTTTTTGCCTCTCCCTCTTCCTTTGTTTGAAACTGGTCTTTTGCAAAAGGCTTGGCTACCCAGAAGGCTTTCTCAGTTGTTTAAAGGAGGACCAAACTGCTATTGCCAAATACCTAAAGCTTTACAAAAATCAAGGTCTGAGAGATGACAAATTGAGGGTCAGGGCTGAAGGGCAGCTATATGGCTTAAAAGAAGACGTTCAAGTCAGGTGACATTATATCATTTTGTGGGTTATATGTGCCATATACATTCCACAGTTTTCTAAATAAGCCAGTTTTCTAAAAAGCACAGGTGGTTGGTAGCTTCTTGGCAATTTAAAAATTTTTATCTTTTGGAGAAAGTGTCTTGCTCTGCCTCTCTGACTGAAATACAGTGGTGCAATGATAGCTCACAGCAGCCTCAAACTCCTGGGCTCACACTTCGAGTAGCTGGATTACAGGCCCCACTAATATTTTCTACTTTGTAAATACGAGATTACCATGTTGCCCAAGCTGGTAACTCTTGGTCTCAAGCCATCCTACCACCTCAGCCTCCCACCCTCCCACCTCAACCTCTCAAATAGCTGGGATTACAAACACATGCCACAGACCCAGTAGGTTCCTGGCATCTTTTATTTTCTTTTTCACCATTAGAGGCTAAAGTCCACATTTCTAAGTTAACATAAGGCCTATAATTAGAAAGAAGACAGTCTTCTCCAACCTCTGAGCTAACTTGGGATGGGGAAAAAATATAGTAGACAACTTGTTACATTTCTTTTTTCCTTTTCCAAAATCTTTGCTTTTAAAGCTAGCCTGCTTCTTCAGAATGGGATAAAATAAAACTAAAGCTGGGCAGGTGTAGTGGTTCCCACCTGTAATCCCAACAATTTGGGAGGCCAAGGCAGGGGGGATCACCTGAGGTAAGAGTTCAAGATTAGCCTGGCTAGCATGGCAAAACCCCGTCTCTACTAAAAGTACAAAAATCAGTGCGTGGTGGCATGTGCCTGTAATCCCAGCTACTCAGGAGGCTGAGGCAGGAGAATCGCTTGAACCTGGAAGACAGAGGTTGCAATGAGCTGAGATCATGCCACTGCACCCCAGCCTGGGAGACAGAGCAAGACTCCTTCTCAAAAATAAAATAAAACAAAGCCCATTCATCCATTCCTGCAATAGGATGGTCCCAGAAGAAGGCATAATTGTCTGATAGTAGTTGATTAGTAAATATTCTCCTACTAAGGGATTGCCAGTGTCCTTGCTATCTCTAGGTGCTAAATATCAATTTAGTATACTGCTCTCTAGGATGAAAGGCTCAGCAGAGTACTGGGCTCAGGAATTGATCCAGCTGCTATTGGATATGAGCATTGGGTAGAAAGGACAGGCAATCTTGGCTGCTGGTAGTAAGGTAGCTACTGCTTAGTCTTCCCTCAAAGCAAATGGCACGTTAGGCAGCACATCTTGTTATGAGTCTGATAACCTGAATCCCTGCCTGAGTTACTGACCTGGGGCTGTTGTGTGACACCTGTAATTTCTCTCTCCTTCTAAGTTTGCTCATGCAGAAGATGAATTGGTTGCACTCAGTGAAATCTAAAAATTCCTTTCAGCTCCTTCTCCTTTGTCATAATATTTCAAGTTCCATCATTAAACATTGATTTCTTTTGGTTTCTAAGCCTTTTAGGTTTTCAAGGATTGCCATTAAAATGCACACCTGAAGGGAGTAATAACATTTTAGAGTGTTTTTAGCCCATATATTTGAGGAGGTTTTGACTGACCTCTTAAAGGGCAGGCCATTTGGGAATAAGGCATGGGTGATCTGCCAGGACAAAGGGGACTAGGAGGATCAGGGAGGGACACATATGGGGCGACAAAGGAGACAACAAACATGAAGAATAACTAAATGCTAATTTCTTTGACATATATTTTATCAATTCCTGCAGAAAACCTGGGATGTAGTCATTACCACATCCATATTTCATATGAAAAACTGAACTTCAAAGACCAAACATGACACAGCTACGCTTACTTGGAGAAGCAGAGATAGCATGGGAACCAAGGTTGTAGGATGCCAGGGTCTCTGCCCATATTCTTCTCACTGGAGCCAGTTACTTTTTGCTTATTATTATTGTTTACAGTGTTACCTAGAGTGAGTTCTGCAGAAATAAAGTACTTCACCTAGATTATCACATTCAGTCCTCACCAGTGGATATCATTATTTTTTTCCAGCTATCCAGAGGAAGACTCTGAAGTTTAAAAGTCTAGTAGACTGAAAACAACACATAGCTCATGTCTCAGGGACTGATATAACAGGTATACACATATATATGGAAAAAAATGTTCTGGAACTTTTGACCAAGGCCTTAGCTCACACTGCATTGAATCACAACTGCCAACAAACAAACAAACACCTTTTGTTTCCCTCTATCTCTTTGGCTTTTCTATCATATTGCTCATTTCTAATAATTTAAAGTTGTAAGAAATTGATCCCCTTCACTATCCTTCTTTTTTTATCAGAAAACTGTTTCCTGTGAGCCTCTTTCAATTCAAACTGCCTCAGTCTTTGATCTAAAAGTCAGGTTACACAACCTGGTTCATTCTTTTTATCAATTCAAAATTTTAGGAGACACTTTTTCAAGTGTCAAGTATCATAATTAAATGCCATAAATACTTGTTGTTGAATAGGTAAGCCATTTCTGGAGTCAAATTTCATAAAGTTTGTCTTCTTTCAATATTACTAGATGGCATTGCACAAATTATGTTATCTCTCTAAGACCAGTTTTCTCTCAGTATCAAAGAAAGGAGTTGTACTAGGTAGTTTGTAAGAGGCCATACAGCTCCCAAATGGTGTGCTTCTTACCATGCCAAAGCCTTCACTGATTTATCTGAAAAACATTGAGAGCATAAAGTGTGCCAAGTACTGTATAAGGCATTGTAAATACACTTATTAGGTAGCCCTGTGTCAGGGAGGTAGGAATCCTCTGGAAGCTCACTCTAGTAGAACTACAACATTGATTTATGTTTGCAGGCTGCTTGCATATATTTAACACACCTTTTCTATGTAATTTCCCTTGTGTCTCACATTATCCATCCCATAACAACATGCATTTCATTTTTTTTTTTTTTTGCGACAGAGTCTGACACTGTCGCCTGGGCTGGAGTGCAATGGTGCAGTCTCAGCTCACTGCAGCCTCCTGGGCTCAAGTGACTCTCCTGCCTCAGCCTCCTGAGTAGCTGGAATTACAGGCACCCACCATCAATCCCAGCTAATTTTCGTATTTTTTAGTAGAGATGGGGTTTCACTATAACAACACTCATTTCTACTCTTCTTCCCTACCACCATCAATGGGCCCATTTTCAATCTGCCCAGATTTCAGGTGTCCTCAGCTTTCTCTTCCATACCTAGAAACATAGATAGAGGTAGAATTAATAAGAAATTGAGTAGATACCTGATTTCCTCATAGGGTTTAAGGGAATTTTCTGCTTGAATATATATGTGTGTGTGTATATATATATTTACATGTATGAATATATATATGAATTTATGAATATAGATATAGATACATATTTCCTTTTTCTGAGACAGGGTCTCATTCTGCTGCCCAGGCTGGAGTGCAGCGATGCGACCATAGCTCACTGAAGTCTTGATTTCCTGGCTCAAGTGATCCTCCCACCTCAACTGCCTGAGTAGCTGGGACTGCATGTGCACACCAGCACACCTGGCTAATTTTTGAAATTTTTTGTAGAGATGAGGGTCTTAATGTGTTGCCCAAACTAATCTCAACTCCTGGGTTTAAGCAATCCTCCAGTGGCCTTTCAAAGTGCTAGGATTACAGGCATGAGCCACAGCAACCAGCTGAATTTTATTTCTTTTTATTTTTATAGTGTTTAAAGAAGTATAGAGATAATAGAGGTTTTAGGCTGGGAGAAGACAAGCTAGGGAAAAGTAATAGACAGTGGACATAGTGATGAAGGGGATGTTTTGGTGTGATAGATATGCCCATTCAAGGTCTTCAGCCTACCCCAATTAGACAAGCCAAAAACAACCAGTCACAAGGGAGAACTTCTCAAAGGAAGGACTCGTAAGCTAAGATGTGATAAAGTCAACTAAGCAAAGAGTAGTGGAAAATGAATAGGGTAGAGAAAAATGCGTGCATAGCGGCCTGGAAATGAGAAAGAATATACTGTTTGAGGAAGTAAAAGAAGATCAGGTTGGCTGTGTGCAGTGGCTCAGGCCTGTAACCCCAGCATTTTGGGAGGCCAAGGCAGGTGGATCACGTGGTTAGGAGTTCAAGACCAGCCAGTTCGAGATCAGCCTGGCCAACATGGTGAAAACCCGTCTCTACTAAAAATACAAAAAATAGCCAGGTGTAAATGAGAGGAGGAATGGCAAAGAAAATGAACCAAGTTCTAAAATAGTGACTTTAATTGCTTTTGCCTGTCAAAATAGAGTCATGTACAAGGACAGCTAGGGTAGAAATGTACAAAGCACTAATGTGTTACTGAGACCAACCCAGAAGCTGCTGTAGTGGAATCTTTCATGATTTGAATGATTTTAGATTCTTCTATAAACTCTTCAAATTATAACATTACATTGCCTAAGTGTTTCTTGGTGTTTTATCATGATAACGGCTAGCATTTATATTGTACCTATAACACCAATAGGTTATAGAATGAAACATAAATTCTAATATATAAACTAATTAAGGAAAACCCCTCTGTTTCAACCAGATGTAGAGAAGGAATAAAAATGTACAGTAAATGTGTCAAATTTAATATACTTGGCAAGAGAAGGCATAAATATGATATAATACCAATACTATTAATGGAGTACTTGAAAAAAAAAATGTAATGCCCCTTCCTGTGGATGTTAATGAGCTTTTCGGGAATTATCTGATGGCAGATGCAGAAGTCACTGCGGAGGAAACATATGAGGTGTAGTTGAGTTCAGATGTAAGGTTCTGAGCCTCTTTCTGCCAAGCAGCCTCTGTGGTCTTGAAGCAGTGAATTTTGACTGACATCGGGGCTTTTCTTAGCCTTGCTGTTGGCTAGACAACTGAATTTTAAAATGTCACCAGCTCCTTAACTCTCAGTGTTTTCGTCTCTGAAATGGATTCAATAATTGCTGTTGTTAACGGTTGTATGAAAATTACATAGGTGGTCAATAATTAGTAGCTTCATCTTTTCTCTGCTCCCTAACTTTTATGCCAAGCCCATTGTATCCTGAAAACACTTCTCTTACTGTATCCTTCACAAGTTCTTCTAATCGATTACTTATGTATTTGTCTTTATATTTGGAACTCCTTGAGGGTGAGTGCTTTGTTCTATGCATGTTTGCATCCTTGTAGGCCAGTGCAGTGACTGTCACATGGTAAGTAATTTTAAAATGGTGAACTAAGAAAATTATTTAATGCTTAAATTTTATTAAATGAGTTACTCATTCAGTTAATTAGCCATTTTTTCAGAGGCAAAGGAATTAGGATAATAGGATACTTAAGCCACTATGATTTAGTAAAAGAATTGATGGGGATATAAGGTTGATTAGAAGAGCTGTCCCCATGGAAGCTGAACTAGCCGGGCCTGAGGGAGAGCTGGAGGACTCTGAAGAGCACGGTCATTCTGTCATTCTCTCAGGAGATCCTGCTATTCCTGACTCTGGACATAACAGGAACTTGGAGAGTCCTGATACAGTTTGGATATTCATACTCACTCGAATCTCACGTTGACATGTAATCCTCAGTGTTGGAGGTGGGGCCTGGTGGGAGCTGTTTGGGTCACAGGGGGTGAATCCCTCATGCCTTGGCAATGTCCTTGTGGTAGTGAGTGAGTTTTGTATCTGTTGAAATGACCATGTAGTTATTGCCCTCGATTCTGTTAATGTGATGCATCATGTTTATTGATTTGTATATGTTGAACCATCCCTTTATCTCTGATATGAATTATAATTGATCATGAGAAATAATTTTTAAATTTGTTGCTGACTTCACTTTGCTAGCATTTTGTTGAGAATTTCTGCATCTATGATTATCAGAGCTATAGGCTTAGAGTTTTCCTTTTGTGTTGTGTCCTTGTGGGGTTTTGGAATGAGGTTAATTCTAGACACATGGAATAGTTTGGAAGTATTCCTTCTTGAAACTTTAAAGAGTCTGAGAGCAATTGGTGTTAGTGCTTTAACTGGAGAATTCAGCAGTGAAGACATTAGGTGCTGGGCTTTTTTTGGATGAGAGAGCTTTTATTACTTCAATCTCATTACTTATTATTGGTCTGTTCAGGGTTTCCATTCTTCATGATTGAATCTTGGTAGATTGCATGTATCCGGGAATTTATCCATTTTCTCTAGATTTTCAAGTTTGTTAGCATATAGTTGTTCCTAATAGTCTCATAATAATCTCTGATGATCCTTTGAATTTCTATAGTATCAGTTGTATTGTCTCATTTTTCATCTCACATTTTATTTATTTGAATTTTTTTTCTTAGTCTAGCTAAAGATGTTATCAATTTTGTTCATCTTTTCAATAAACCAGCTCTTGGTTTTGTTGTTTTTGTATTTTTTTAAATATCTATTTTGCTTATTTTTGTTCTGATCTTTGTTATTTTTTTCTTCTATTAATTTTAACTTTACCTTGTTCTTATTAATTCCTTGAAGTATAATATTAGGTTGTTTATTTGAGATCTTTCTATGTTTTAGATGTAGGCAGTAATTGCTATAAACTTTCCTCTTATGACCGCTTTTGCTGTATCCTGTAGGATTTTGTATGTTGTGTTTGCATTTTCATTTGTCTCAAGATATTGTTAAAATTTTTAAAAAGTCTTCATTGACCCATTTGTTCTTCAGGAGCATGTTATTTAATTTTCATGTGTTTGTGTTATTTCTAATTTTCCTTCTGTTATTGATTTCTAGTTTTATTTATTGTGGTCAGAAAAGATATTTGATATGATTTTAATGTTTTAAAATTTGTTAAGACTTGTTTTGTGACCTAATTTATGGTCTATCCTGGAGAATGTCCCATGTGCTGATGAAAAGAATATATATTCTACAGTTGTTGAGCCTTAACAAGAAGTTTATCTCAAGTTTTGTCATTTCACTACTTTTTCAGAGCCAACTGAATTCTCTCTACTACTATTTAAAGAAAAGGAGCATTTTTCAGTATTTGATGAATATCCTCCTACTTCCCTAAGGTTAGAAAAGAAAAATGTCAGAGCTTTTCATTCTATCCACAAAAAGAAATGTCTTTCATTCAATATATTTATACCCTTTTATGCCTGGCTTTGACCTTTGCCTCTCTGTCATTCTCATCTTGGACCCTGAAAAATAAAATATACAAGAAAACAAAACTAGCATAGATACCACTTAATATGGCACAACTTAGTGTGTGGGAAAACAATTCTACACAGTCCTAAGCCTGTTTTATTTCTCTTTTAGGGAAGTAGCAGAGTAATTACATTTAGAAATCTATGAAGAGATAAAGAAAAGGGAAATGATACAGGAAGAAAATTCCTAGAAGGGTAATAAATTAATTGTCATATATTTCTCAAAAGTTTCTTAAGATTTTCCAAAAACTGCAATCTCTAACCAAACTCACAAGACGATAAAAAAGGTAGAAATTCCAAAAGACCGTTTATTTATTGATTTATTCTTTATATGTATCAGGTTTCTACACTGGACTGCCGTGTCCTGGGCATTGGCAATAGGCTGTTGAACAAGAAAAAAATCTCTAAAGTCTTGAAACTTCATACTAATGGGGGAGGATTTGAGGAATAACAACAATAAAAACAAATGGAAGAATTTCTTGTCCTAGGTATTAATCACCTGGCCAAACAATTGATTTTATACCTACATACATCTGCCTATATCTGCAGTGTAGCATATTACACTATCTTGTTTCATCTTCACACAAAACTGTTTAATCAGCATTCTTATTACTCATATTTTGAAGATAAAGAAACATACTACTGATTTAAGTTGACTGACATAATCACTCAATAAATTAAAGAAATAGCTTAATATACTTTAGCCTCACTTTTCTTATTCCAAATCTTTTCCTCTATAGTGTGATAAAAATTCTGAGAAAAAGAGAATGCAACAAAAATTTAAAGTCATTTTAAAAAATAAAAGTGAACAAAAAACCAAAAAAGATAGATAATGGCAAATGAAAACAGAAACAATTTCATTTTTATTTTTTCACAAAAACTACATTGTCTTACCCATGCTTTTTTTTTTCCTAATTATGTTACCCATTTGTATACCAAGAAAGGGACTTGTGAAAATTATCTCTAACATTTCATTTAAGCTAAACAAAAAGGAGAACACATACAAGAAAGTCAACTGTTGGAATGGCTGAGAACACATTTATGAGACGGGGGAACAAAAGAGCACATATCTAAACATGTGCCTCCTTAGCATCCTTGGCAACCCATTTGTCTTCACTGAAAGCACTTAGAGGGGTTTCCTAGGTATGGATTTAATAATGTAAGGAGGTAAAATAGAAATATCCTTTGCAAAGTAAGCAGAAAACGTATTTCCCTTGAAAAAAAGATTCATTCTGAATTAAGCCAGTGAGAGAGCTTCCTATCTCCAAATCTTCTGACAAGCCAATTTCCTCTGAAGTCACCACAGTTTGTTTAAGCCTCAGTTGCACTCATTTTCAGAAGACCCCAGGCTGGAGACAAACTTCTAGATGAAGAATCGTGTTTGCTGAATCATCTCTCTTCTTTGGTCACTAGTTGTCTAGCAGGTTTAAGTATGGTAGCACTGTAAATTCTAAATAATATCTCCCAGTGTCTAAACCTCACAGAAGTCATAAGCAAGAGAGAATTCCAGGAGAGTTTAAAAATCACTCCGTGAGTGATGCTGACAAGGACATGGGGAGCTGAGAGAGTATATCAGCTATCAGTGGTGTGCAAGGTGGTTTGAGCAACATGTGCATTTGGCCAACCAAAACATGAGAAAACTTGCTTTCTTATTAATTTCCTGGAAGCAGATAGGCTTCACAGCCAAGATAGTATGCCTGGGAGACCACAGAATCAATGTTATTTATTGACTGGTAGATAACAGTATTTTAGAGGAGCTAGAGAACTCCTGGTGATCATATGGTCTCTCAGTATCTTTGTTTTTCTTAAGTTATCAATTCCTTCTTGATTTTTTTTTTAACATTTCATAAATACTAATTGAGCACCTGCCTTGTTGGAAGCACTGTTTTAGATATTTAAGATGTAAAAACAAAGAAAAGTAGACAGAGAAGCCCTCCATCATGAAGCTTATATTCCAGTAAATATACGTGGTTAATAAGTAAAAGCCAATAAGTAAAATGTAGAAAATTAAAATGAGTGATGAGTAAAGAAAAAAAAGGGGGCGTAGGATAAGAGGAATAGGACCAAGTGGAGCAGGTGATGGATTGAATTTTAAATAAAGTGGTCAAGGCAGGCTGTGTTGAAAAAAATGAAAGGTTAACAAAAGAAATGTTAGCAAAGACTTTAAAGAGGTCGGGAAGTTAGTCCTTTTATACGTGAGCATAGGAGAGTATCCAAGGCCATGGAAAGGCCCTGAGGCAGGAGCAAGTTCAGCTTGCTGAAAGAACAACCAGGAGGTGACTGTGGCAGGAGCTGGGTGATGGAGACAAAGAAGTGGAAGAAGAAGCCAATGGGCGCTACCCCAGCCCACCTGCAACACAGATCACTAGGATGTTTTATCTTACGGTACTGATTTTATCTTTTATTCTGAGTTAGATGAGGGAATAACTGGAGAGCTGTGAGCAAAGAAATGACATAATTTGACTTAAGTTTTACAAGTACGTGTCTGGCTGCTGTGTGGATAATGGACGGGTGGGATTAAAGATAAAAGCAGGGACTTGAGGGTCTTCATATAATCCATGTCAGGGATTATAGAGGCAGCCTCCAAGGAGGGGGTGAGATGTGGTATAATTCCAAATGGATTTTGAAGATATAGCCAATGTAATATACAGAAAAAATTGACGTGGGTTGTGAGAAAAGAGAAGAATCAGAATGACTGGTCAGATTTCATGTCTGAGCAATTAGATGCATGGTGTGACATCAACAGAGACACAGTAGGCTATGGATGCAGCAGATTTGGGATAAAGATCAAAGCTCTGATTTGGGCTTGATGAGCTATTAGACATCTATGTGGAGATATCAACAACGCAGTTTTTTTTTCCCAAAAAAATCTATGGAAACTCAGTAAGTAAAAGATATAAATGAGACACTATAAAGAGAGATCAGTGGAGAAACACTCTCTCCACTCATGGTCACCTCTCTCCTTCTGTGACTCTAGCAGTAGCTATGTGCCACCCAGAAACTTCATAACAGAGCTCCAAAACCAAAGGTCTGCCTCACTAACCTCATTTATAAATGTAGAAGTTTGGGTTCCCATAGTTCTAAAGTAGTTTTCAGGCACTCACATATTCAAGTAGTGACAGAATTAGGACTTAAACTCTGGCCTCTGGCCTCTCAATCTATGGTTCTCCCAGTACCTATCAACAGTTTTACTTTGTGTTCTTGGGAACTTTTCTTGTTTCCAGACTGGCTTTTTTGCATCAGTTAAATTTCTACTAGAGTGCTGCTAAACTTTAATTTGTTCAAGTAAGAGTCTAAAAATTAGAAATCTAAGCTAATAATATAAAAGAAATCAAAGAACAAAGACATGTCAAAGAATAAACATACAACCATTGTTGTCATTTCTTCTAAACCAGGAAAAATCAATAGGAAGAAATCAGAAAGGATTTAATCTCACAATGAAAGATAGTCCTTAGTAAAGCACAGTTGGCAGTTTGACACTGGTTCTCATACACACATGTCTCTGCTTGTGTGTTTGTATGCTCTTTGTTTTTGTTAATTTTGTTTATTTTTGCAGGTCATAAAAATTTCAGCACAGATAATTTTACCTGTAGGGTTTTCTAAGTCATGGAGTTTTACCGAGTGGCATGTGAAAAAAATAACATTGCCAGAAAACATCTCGCTCTAGTCACAGATCTTCTTCTCATTGTATCCACCCAGTTTCTTCTGGTGGATCCAGTTTATTTCCACTTTGCAGAGGAAGCCACTCTTCTGCTTTGGCCAACAAATTGGCTTCTGAAGTGAGAATACCTGCTCTGGAGAAAAGATATAATCTCCATTCCTCCACACACTCAAAAGGGCACATTGCCATCATACTTCAGACTTTAAAAGGTCTCCCAATCTTTAATACTCAGTAGTCATGGCTATCTCTTACTATTAAGTTTGATTTAATTCAGTTGGGTTCAGAATAACTCAATTACCATTTGTTGCATGCTTCCTTGTGTTACACTATATACAATACCATGAGTTCAAACATATACGCCTTCTAGAAAGACACTTTCAATTACAGTAAACCACATCAAATGCTAAAAGCTGTCAGAGAAGTATATATAGAGTGTTTTGAAGTACAGAAAAAAACACAACTCATTCTGTTATGGGGGCAATGGGATATATAATATCAGGGAAGGTTATGGAGAGGAAGGTATGGTTGAGTTGGAGCTTGAAAGATAAATCAGTTTCCAAGACAGAAACATGAATCAGGATAAACAAAACACATGAGCAAAGGTGAGGAGATATAAAATGGCACATGAGAGAGAAAGGAATAATCTGGTTTGCTGGGAAATGACTGGAAAGGAGACTGTCCTGATTGTGAAGTTTTGTCCATGTCGTGAAAAAGAATTTGAACTTAATCCTCAAGGATTGATTCTTAAGCAAGAGAGGGATACAAGTATTTCATCAACAACATTTACTGGGTTAGAAAATGGCCTGCTGGATTTGACGAGGAGACAAACTAAAGGCTAGAAGAATAGTTAGAAGACTGTTAAAATAATCTGGGCAGAGGATAGTATGGTTGTGAGCTAAGCAGTATGAATCAAAGAAAGGTAAAAATCAACACGTGATCTTCTTACCAACTCAAAGTCACTGTAAAGGTTCAATAATCCCATCCTTCTGGCACAATCTCCATTCATTTGAAAATAGCAGTATTAATTTTGGTAAAGCAAAGCATCCTAGTAAAAGGTAAAATATAGATAACCACCTCAGGCTGCATCCTAGAATTGCTGTGATGGGTAGTAAAAGCCATCCTCAGCCAGCTGCTAAGTCAGACTCCATAGACATTCTTAACAGCAATAATAAAAATAATATAGCCCTCTAGAAAGTTAGAAATGTACTGGAACACAGATTTTTATTAGCATCACAAACTTTTCATCAGGTTTCCCACATTTGATTTGTCTGAGTAGTGATGTGATATGTCAATAAGCAGAGAGCATCACAGGTGAGCAAGTGAGTCTGGGCTTTGCGTTTCACCCTGAGGTTTCCTGGTGGAGATCTTCATATTTATCCAGAATAGAATGGCTTTTGTCTTGAAATTTGTTTTCACTTACTTGTTTTTTTTCTAGGTATTTGAGCCATAAATGCCAGAAATCCAATCTTAAACTCAGATTCATTTATGTTTTCTCATTTTATCTATAAGCATGTGATGTCACACACTACCAGAGTTACACGTCAAATCAAAGGCAGATCTAGGAACGGCAGCAGCTGCCCTGCGTCTGAATCTAGTGCTTTTCTTTTTGTTACACTTTGCTGTCTTTTCAATAAATTCCTCTGAATAGTTTCCTTCCTTTGAGTACTGCAACTATTATGGCACGAACCATTCAATGAATTCATGTGAATTCAATTCACAATTATTTCCCGACGTGCTAATTCCATTTTCTATTTTCCCATTCTTCACCCAATAGTGTCTCCTGAAATTTCTTGCTTTAACTTAGTTAAGCTTTCTTCGCTTAGCATCATTTTTTTCTTGACTTTTCCTCCATCTTCTTAGTTTTTTATTTTGTTTGATTTTGCATCAAGGAGACCTACTTTCTTTTTAAGCCCAGAAGCAATTCATTGTATTATGTTTACTACTTTATAAGCAAATAATCAAAGAAAGCCTTTCTGTATTCTGTGAATTCAACAAGTTAATCCCTTATGGGGCAATCCTCCTCCAGCCCTGTTATTACACAGAGGCTTTATGTCACACCATCCATGCTCCACTCTTCTGCAGATTTCTCGTAATCAGAGGTTTCAGATCTAATGAGAAAATCTGAACAATTCCATATTTCACTTTCCCTGTAACTTGAGAATAGGTCCCATTAATTTATTCAGCAAATAAGCTGAGTGCCTATGTGTTAGACACTCTTCTGAATTAATAGGATTAATAGCTGGCTGAAATAGATATAAAGTTTATTTGCTAGTGAGTGAAATAATAATGAAACAACCAATGTCACAAATAAGTATAAATTGGGAAAAGTGATGTGGAAAAAATCAACATGCATAGCAGAGTAATTAATTTAGTTGCCATACAGGATATAGGGCAGAGAGGAGAGGTGGAGAAAAAGGTTTGTGAGAAAGTAATGTAGAAACAGAGATCAAAGGCACGATGCTGGTAGACCATGGGGAAGTAAGTGAGAGCACTGCAGGCCAACGGAACACTGTGTCCCTGACCAGGGAGTAATCTGGTTGTGTTTGAAAAACTTTAAGGCGGATGTGGCTAGAATCTGTTAAGCCAGGGAAAATGGAACAAGATGAGACTGAAGAAACAGGCAGGACAGAGTGAGACCTTGGGATTTTGTTCCAAGTGCAATGAAGAGCGTGCTAAGGGCTTTAAGCAAAAGAATAACTAGACCATTCTTTTATTTTAGGAAAATTCTAAATTCCTCTTGGAGAATGGATGAAGGAATGAGAGAGTTAGGTGGAATGGCGAGGGGACCACATAGGAAGCGATTCTCTGAGTTCTTTTCAGAGTTAATGATGTCTCTGAAAAGGGAGATTCTGGTCCAGGGCTTCCTCATTGCAAAATGCTAGAGACACAGTTCGTATTGTTGTTGGTACAAATAGTACTCACTGGAATTTGTAACAAGAGGCTCACTTCTTTTCCCCTTTCATTTCCTTTTCTTCTCTTTCTCCTTTTTTCTTTCTTTCTTCCTATACCCTATTTTTTTTTTTACTTTGAGTCTATTCTAATTATATAAATTAAAGCAATATGTATGATATTTAACAATATGGCTTTCAACAATAATGTATCAGTAGCAACAGCCTTTAGCATATAAGCGTTTATTCAACGTCTTACATCTCCTCCAATTCCCCTTATTCTATCACAATTTGGATTTCTTTTTCTAACTTGTCTTTAAATTTACCGTTAGGAATGCATGACTTTCTGCACACACAAAAATAATAACAAATCATAAGATAAACAAAGACATAAAGACAAAACAAACAAACAGACAAATCAACAAAATATCGTGGAGGTTTTCCAGAAGGAATTTCAGATGGTAATGTTTATGTGAAAGTTATTTTGGATCTATTAATAAGGGTAAAGTAGTTTTGACCTGCTGGAAGAAATTTTAGAGATTATGTAGCATAATTTTAATTTTTTTAAAGATGAAAAGGGAATTCCAACCAGAGGTAGCAAAATCTGGAGAAAACATAGGTGTCTTCACTTTTGGGCTAGTATTTATGTAATTATCATTTGTTGACTTTTTCTTGCTTCCTTCCTTTTGTTTTCTATCAAAGCTCTATCTTCTCTGCAAAATGCCACAGCCTTTTAACATGTGTGATTTCTACTGCAAAAATCTGGTAACATAAGCAATGCAATCTTCAACTAGTTGGCTAATGTTCCACACTAATAGCTTTTCCCATTATCAATTGAATTGGAACAATAATTTTACCAATCCAAGCCCAGAGTTGTATTTGTACAGCCATATTTGACCATGAAGTAGGTTCATTCAGCTGATTAAGAATGGCTTATAAATTCTCATGTCATCTACTCTTATTTACACCAAAGGAAAAACATCCCTGCTTTCTCATTCACTCTTCTTATTGCACAAGCTGATAGAAATATCATGCTTGTAGTCAATGAGAATTCAATTACACCAATTTAAAGACTTGTATTAAGAAGTTAATGGACTGTTTTCTCTCTCTTATTCTGGAAACTCAGCCCATTTCCCACAGTAATTTAATGTACATTGTTGATATTTGACAAGTAGCCTTTGTTCTAACCTTCAAACTTTACCATTTTACCATGCATACCCAATCTACACTTTTCTATTTAATCATAGAAATGCTTCGAGGCAACTATATATATATTTCATAGAACATATTGCCAGGTGGAGTATTTTTGGGGGATTAGCAATGTACTAAAAATATAAACTACAAAAATTCACATATTTTGGTCTGGGGTCCTTGGGGCTAAGAAACAAGAGCTCAAAATGCTAGCAGCTTCAGTTAGGACTGTGTGCATATTGCTGTAGTGTATGTTAACCAACAGCTACAGGTAGAGGTTACAACACTTACATGTTGGCTCTGAACATAAATTGGAAAAGCTTGCCTGCTGCTCAGTCTTAGCAGTACCATGAGTGCACTGTGACAGCTATAGAGTGAAAAACATTCACACAGGTAATTTTTTGTTGGCTACTTCAGGCAGCCGAGGCTGCTACTAGTCTCTGTTTCCTAGAAACCAATCCTAACTACATGCTCACTCCACAGCTGGCTTAGGTTTTGATTAAAAAGCATTCAATATATTTAAGGGTTCAAAGTTCTTTTCCTAATAAAAGAAAAAAATACATAGAATTTCTAGGCAGTCAAAATAGTCATCAAATTTGGGACTTAGTCATATGGGTGTCAGGCCTATTTTCTTTACATGAAAATAATGAAATTAATTATAGCCCACACCCCTCATATTCAATCTGGGTTCCTACTTGATGTCTGCTACCATACTAAAGATGGAATCCAATCAAAAGTCATGTTGATTAGCAGTGCTAGATCTTCAGTGTCTCTGATTCTCTTCCTACCTGACTCATGCCCAGGGCCAGTTCCCTGTTGTTAATTATGAAGGAGAGAAGGCAGGCTTTTGTGGAGCCAAAAATGCGTCTATGGGCAGGGTGCAGTGGCTCAGGCCTGTAATCCCAGAACTTTGGGAGGCCGAGCTGGGTGGATCGCTTGGGGTCAGGAGTTCGAGACCCACCTGGTCAACGTGGTGAAAACTCGTGTCTACTAAAAATACAAAAAATTAGCCCAGCGTAGTGGCATGTGCCTATAATCCCAGCTAGTAGGGAGGCTGAAGAGGAGAATCTCTTGAAATCGGGATGCAGTGGTTGCAGTGAGCCGAAATTGTGCCATTGCACTCCAGCCTGGGCAACATCAGAGTGAAACTCCATCTCAAATAAATAAATAAATGAATAAATAATGCATCTATGTGTTGTATACAGAAATGCACATGTGGGAATATTTTGAGGTGAAGGAGAACAATTGCTGTCTTTTTTATTTCCTTCTTCTTTTTTTCAGATGGAGTCTAGCTCTGTCGCCCAGGCTGGAGTGCAGTAGGGCGATCTCAGCTCACTGCAACCTCCGCCTTGCGGGGTTCTAAGTGATTCTCCTGGCTCAGCCTCCAGAGTAGCTGAGATTACAGGTGCCCATCATCATGCCTGCCTAATTTTGTCTTTTTAGTAGAGACAGGGTTTCACCATGTTGACCAGACTGGTTTTGTGCTGTCTTAAGTCAACAGACATATTTACTGACTATGGTTATTTTTTTTATTAACATAATTGAGTAAAATAATTTCCTCATTAGATATTCTTCAAGCCATTTAAGCTCAAAAAATGTCCACGCTTCCAGAATTACTATAACTATTACCAAATCACATCCTGGCAATATCTATTCAGTGACATGGACTCTTCTCTTCTGATTCTTTTTTCTTTTACATTTTCTTAGATTCAGGGTCTGCACTTAAAGCCTTTGGTTATTTATTTTTTTTAATTTTGATTTCAATAATTTTTGGGATACAAGTGGTGTTTGGTTCCACTGGTAGATTTTTTAGTGGTGATTTCTGAGATTTTGGTGCCCCTGTCACCTGAGCAGTGTGCACTGGTCCCAGTATGTAGTCTCTTATCCTTCATCCCACCCCAACTTTCCCCACCAAGACCCATTTTTAAAAGAAATATAGCAACCAAATATTAAAAAATTAAATAATGATATTCATCTTGCTTTCTTTTTTAAAAGTGTGAAGTAATTGAACTTAGAAAATAAAATGCTAAAACTTCAAAAAGTGGAACATAAGCAGGAGATTTAAATTGCCAACTTTCTTCTTTTCAACATCAAGTTTAAAGAATGACATTATGATGGTGTAAAACTCCTAAATCAGGTGTCATTCCTTGAAATCAAATATAAAATCAAATATTTCCTTTTATATAAATTAATATGGATTATTTACAATTTGTTCAAGTCTTAAAAGGCTTTTAACGTCTCCTGAAATCAATGGGGTCTCTTTCCCCTGAGGGACAAATCTTTACTTAACATGATCCTGCTCCCCATCGCAGTTGACTTTTGTGTTTCTGAGATTGGCATCAATCTGGAGCATCTGATAATAGAAAAGCAAAATATTTTTTCCCATCCTTGCCTTATCATAAAATACCACCCACCGAGTGGATAAATAGATGAACCAGATCTAGAAATTACAGATTTGGGTAAGCAGCAGGGTTTTAGGTGCTGCTTATCTCTTTCCCTTTTCTGCCTTGTGAGAAATGTATTCACTGCTAGTAATTCCTCAGGTATCCTGCACTGAGGTCTAAGGAATTAGAAAACAAAACAAAACAAAACAAAAACTGTGTACCTACAACAATGTTTAAAGTTTCTAATCTATAAATGCTGTTGACTTTCCATGAGTAATTAAAGGGTCCCTGAGACAAAGTCTATACAACAACTCAATATAACTTTGAAAGTTCAAAAGATTAAATAATGGAATTTATCACAAAGATGCCTCTCACATTTAGACTGTTTTCATGGAAACTCAGAAGACTTTCACACCAAACATTTAGTTCTATTGTTGTTTCTCTTATGCTATTACTGAAGCTGTACAACAAGTGTAAGATTGCTTCTCAATCATTCAAGAAGATTACCTCCCGAAGATGCTGTCACCAATTTCAGAGCAGTTCATTCAGAGCATCCTTCCTAGGCTGTCAATGAAGTTAAACGTGAAGTAACATTTAATTAGTTCCTACTATGTATCCACTTTTGTGTTATTTGAGGTTTATCATCTCATTTAACCTTCACAGAAATTTTGAGATATGGTTTTTTTTTGTACTGTATAGATGGGTAAATTAATAGTGAGGAAATGTGTGATCTTCCCTAATTGCCCAATAATTACGTGAAAGACTGCAGATTTGAAGTTAGATCTTCTAAGTGTGAGATTACAGAGATTTTGTTATTATTGCTTGTTTCTTTATCTTTAATAATTTAAAGTCTTCCAAAATAAATATATACTAAGTTAAAAGATAGGCCAGGTGCAATGGGTCACACCTGTAGTCCCAGCACTTTGGGGGGCTGAGGCGGGCAGATCACGAGGTCACGAGTTCAAGACCAGTTTGGCCAACATAGTGAAACCTGTTTCAACTAAAAATACAAAAAATTAGCCAGGTGTGGTGGTGTGTGCCTGTAATCTCAGCTACTCAGGAGGCTGAGGCAGGAGAACCCAGGAGTGAGTGAACCAAGAAGGCAGAGGTTGCAGTGAGCCAAGATTGCACCATTGTTCGCCAGCCTGGGTGACAGTGCAAGACTCCGTCTCAAAATAAATAAATAAATAAATCAGGCTCACAGGTGTTATTTTTTTAAATGACCCCTGTTTTACTCATTTTTCTCAGTGGTGATGACAATAAGAAACTAGACATCCATAATGTTCAAGTGTTCAATGAGGATGCAAGGAGTTTCCAGTCTGAAATGTATCAATGACAGTAACTATTAAAGTGAGCAAGTCTTTCTTCCCTCTCTCCGTGATCCTTCCTTCTCTTCCTTTTTTCTTTGTGGCACCAAAAATATGACCATTGCCAAGACAAATTATGATTGGGAATGGGTGATTCCAGCCTGAGAATAACAGATGACAATATCTGGCCTATTTAACTGAGACTTTCCAAAAAGCTCTCAACTCAGAATATTACTACAATAAAGTATGCAAATAAGAATACAAATCATATTAATGGGCCTGTGCATGCACACAAGTTTAGAATGGAAAGGCAGTAGTTCTGACATGTGGTGCTACGGAAATGGAATGCTTAATTACCCATACATAGGTCAGGATTAGAGTGAATATAATTGAAATAAATAGCAATTTGAAATCATTGTTTAAATTTTTTATTAACTATTTAATAGAGTATGGTAAGTAAGAATAGGCAATTTTGCTGAATAATTACCAAATAATACTGAAGAGTAAAGGTAAAAAAAGCTTGCAACACTTTCAGGGGCTTCATATTTGTATAGGGGGAAATAACTTTATTATTCATTCTATAATTTTCTTTTCTTTTAAAAAGTAAAGTATTTTTCTTCAATTTTTCTGCAGATTGTGTTGCCCAATAAGTATTAAGAAGAATAATTTAAAGATGTAAACCTTTTAGTTAAGATTTTTAACATAGCTTTAACTACTATTAATAGGACTCCATATATTTTAACTGTCCCATATTATCTTTTTTATATTTTAAAAGGTATCTATAATGTTCAATCAATTAAGTATCCCATTATCTTTGATTAATGCAGTAGTAGGAATCATTGCAATAAATCCAACTATTTATTCATTTATTTTTGATCATCTGAGTCTTCCAACAGTTGGATGAGTTCACCAGAGTCACTGGGAAACTTCAACCCAAATCGTAGTTCACAGTGTATCCCTTGAAAGTATAGTCATGCTCTAGTAAAACCGTTAACACAATTTTACTTGTGGTCACGTTGAATAAAATGTCCATTGAAGGTCAGACTTGTGGCAGGATTGGAGGCTATAAATGTGCTTCCCTTTGTCTGTGCTGACCTGGCTCTGAATCCCTAATGTGCTACCAGTGAAACAAAGCTTGTGCCTTTATGTGGTACCAGAACTTCCAGGTAACAGGTAAGTTTGGTCTCTGGTGGAAGGGTAGTTAAATTGACTTATTTCACCACAGAGAGGGCACCATGAATTGTCCTCACAAATAGACATTAATTCTAGATTTGGATTTGATTTTTCTATCATTTATCTTCTAGTGCTATTATATGAGAGAAAATTTCTGGATGCCAATGGAATCTCAAATTACATGGAGTCCTATCAAGTGACTTAATTTACAGTAAAGGAAGCTAGAGAATGAATGGATACCTATGAGATTCACAGATCTTAACCTTTTATCTCTCAGAAGGAGCTTGTCTATATATAGAGTGATGGAATAGCTTACTAAAGACATGGTTACAGCGCCACCACAAGCCAAGACCCAGGCGTTTGTGGTGCTGCCTTTAGCACGTGGCACAATATCTGATCATGCTACCAATATACACTGCTATTTTCCCCATACAGGTTCAGGCAGAAAAACACAGAAATGGAGTGAAATTCCTCACAGCACATACCTATAACAGCAAAACATTTGCTTCCCTTCTCAGTGACTTTAGGCTTTAGAGTCCAATGGAGGAATGTTATCATTGGTGAACAGATCCATCCTCCAGTGAAATAGGATTCTGCCCTTCAATTAAGTTTGCTTGTGCTAGTCAATGAAAGGGCAAGGAAAGCGTTCCCTTATGGGTTGTGTAGATTCAGCCAGACTAAGGAGACAAAATAGTGTTGTTATCATCCAATGAGGGTGGAAAAATACCAAGAATTGAACTAGGTGATCACCATCAATACTTATCATTGTTACATGCAGAGATAGATGTCCTTGGGATCTGAATGCAACTTCGAACAAGAACCCTGGCCATAAACCCAAGGTTCTGATACCTTCAGTAACTAAAGTTTGGGCCTCTCCACTGCGTAGAGAAACCAGGTTAAGTGAGATGCTAACTAAAGTTAAACAGAGGCATAGTAAAGAAGAAATATCACAGATGTCATTCACTTCAACTGCCTTGGGTACAGCTGCAGAATTGAGGATTGAACCATACCGTGGAATGAAAACTACAGGAGAAGCGATAGCATGTGGCAGGTGTGGGCGGGCTCTGGAGGCCAGTCATGTGGATTGCACACTGGTTTACTAACTCTGTGGCCTTTCAACTTCTCTGTGCCTCAGTCCATTCCTCTAAAAATGTGGATGGCAATGGCATCCTACATCCTAAAATTGCTATTAGTACAGCATGATATAACACAGAAACAAGCACAAAATTAAGTGTGTAAGAAATGCTACTTACTAACTAGAAAAGCTATTGTTAACATTATTTATTGCTATTGTTTCTCCTCCGTGCAATATTATATATTTATGTAGTTTTATAAAGCTCTCTCTCTCTTTTTTCCTCTTCATTTTTCTTACTACTGAAAAGAGGACTTGATGGTCATATTTAACTTTCCTATGCAGTCAAGACTTCTGAATATTAATAAGGTAATAGCAAAATTAGTAGAGAAATGAATGGACATTCAGAGATGCTGGACATGAAGCTATATACAGTGAGTGATGAGATTTTTGGATCATCTCCCTTTAAGGAAGGGGCATTATTAGTAATAGAAAAATAACTGCATTTGAGAACTGTTTATTTTTATGTACTGAAACATTTTCAGAAGTATTAAGTGCAAAAAATGGGGTATATTTTTATTTGTGGCAGCCAATGCGTTGGATTTTTAGTGGATTGGCCTTTTTACCTTAACTTCATTATTGTATTCTAGTTGTATGGGGGAACTTTCCTTCTGACAAAGAAGTCTTAGTGGGGCCCATGAGCACTTAAGTGGTCTAAGAGTCCTCTTGTCCTCTGGGAGGCATGTGACTATAACCTAGTCTTATTAACTGGCTATTCTGACTTGGAACTTTGCCTCTTTAGAAAGTGATGCAAACATAAAGTTTCTGACCTCACATTTGTTGTAGCATCTGCCTTCCTCCTGTAGTTTGCTTTTGCTCATTGCACTTTTCCTTCAGGGCGTGGGGATGAACACGCAAAGACTGAAGCCGGTGGAAGCCATCGGCCTCCAGTGAGTAAAAGGTCAAAGTGTAAGTGTGCCCAGAGACTCCATGAGTCAAAAAGTCAACTAATACACTGGCAGAAGTGATCAATGATTGATAATCGAGTGGGAGAGGGTGTGAGGGAAGAGTAAAGGGAGAGTAATATTTTTCCATTCAAACAAGAACAACAACAAAAACAAACCAGTCAACCTTTCACAGTAATTCCCCAAAGTGACTAAGAAAGATCTAAGAAAATAAAAAATGAAAAGATAGGAATTTGGAAATAAACATTTAAAAGCCACTAGGGGAGAAGAAAGCTAACTTCAAGAAAACTG
The DNA here is from genome assembly GCA_036589455.1 of Ateles fusciceps. NCBI lineage: Eukaryota > Metazoa > Chordata > Mammalia > Primates > Atelidae > Ateles > Ateles fusciceps. The sequence continues at coordinate 596,515 of JAZHEH010000424.1, read as the reverse complement.
CCAAGAAGAGATGAAAGTCTCCAGCATGAAAAGCACTTCATCTCTCCCTGGAGTGACTTCAGAAAATACACCTGCCTGTCCAGGAGGGAGGCGGCGAAAATATTCTCCTTTCCTGGAAAGGACTGGCCCTAGGGCAGATACTGCTAGAGGTAGAAAGGGACAGGGGGAAATGTGAGCAAAATCAGAGGAGGTCAAGTGTATTTGGTCAAATGTAACCCAACAAGTAAATGTTTCCATATTTCATAGCTAACTCAGAGTTAGCTTCTGACAAGGCAGGAGGTGCAGTAAATCTAAGTTCCGTCCACAGTGTTAGAAGGCATCTGAGCAACCAGATTCTGGCTCTGCCACTGGGTTATTTGTAAGTTTTCCTTAGCTTTTCATTTTCTTCTTTTCTTTCTCTCTCTCTTTCTTTCTTTCTTCTTTCTTTCTTTCTTCTTTCTTTCTCTCTCTCTCTCTGTCTCTCTCTCCCTCCCTCCCTCTCTTTCTTTCTCCTTCCTTCCTTTCTCTGTCCTTCCTTCCTTCCTTCCTTTCTTCCTTCCTCCCCTTCCTCCCTCCCTCCCTCTCTCCCTTCCTTCCTTCCTTCTCTTTCCCTTTCTCCAGGCTGGAGTGCAGTGACACGATCTCCGCTCACTACAACTTCTGCTTCCCAAGTTCAAGCGATTCTCCTGCCTCAGCCTCCTGAGTAGCTGGGACTATATACACATGCCACCACACCTGGTTAATTTTTTCTTTTAGTAGAGACAGGGTTTCACCGTGTTAGTCAGGAGAGTTTTGATCGCCTGACCTTGTGATTCACCCACCTCGGCCTCCTAAAGTGCTGCAATTACAGGTGTAAGCTACCTCTTTCTTTCTTTCTCTTTCTTTTCTTTCTTTCTCTATCTTTCTTTCTTTTCTTTCTTTCTTTCTTCTTTCTTCTTTCTTTCCTTCTTTCTTTCTTTCTTCTTTCTTTCTTTCTTCTTGAGACAAGGCCTTACTCTGTCACTCAGGCTGGAGTGTAGTGGCACAATCTCTGCTCATTGCAAACTCTGCTTCCCAGGTTCAAGGGATCCTCCCACCTCAGCCTCTCGGATAGCTAAGGCCACAGGCCCACATAACTATGCCCAGCTAATTTTCTCTTTCTTTTTGGTAGAGACAGGGTTTTACCATATGGCTCAGGCTAGTCTCGAACTCCTGAGCTCAGGTGACTCACCCACCTTGGCCTCCAAAAGTGCTGGGATTACAGGCATGAGCCACAGCTCTGGCCTAGTCCTTCATTTTCTAATATATAAAATGAGTAGAAAATCTGTGGTGTTACCTACATTGTGGAGTTGAGTCTAATATTAAATGAAGTAATGTAGGTGAAGGAAGTGCATATATGTAAGGCATACAAAACAAAATGGTAATTCTACCTACAAAGCTGAAGTATAGAGTTGCTCTAACCTAAATTAGCAGAAGTGCACATTTTGATATCCATAATAGTCGCGGCACAGCCTCTGAGATACACACACCCTGTGTAGGTGCCGCAATGCTCATAACCAAATCTTAGCAACAAGGAGATACACATGTTGGAAATGTGGGAAAATGATCTCCCTCATTCATATCCTCATTCATTTGTAAGGATTTAGAAGAAACTCTCCTAAACTGAGTTATTGTAGCTGTTTCTCCTGCCCAAGTGCTACCTCTATGCTCTTCTGTAGTTTAGAAATGAAGAATAAGAGAGATCAGGTATTGACCTGGCGTTACCAACCTGGCTGCAGAATTTAGACTTCATTACTGCACCACACCTCCTCAAAGTATTGACAAACCTAGCAATTTAACTAAGAATCTTATGGGGAAAGACATAGAAAAGAGAAACATCTTACATTCCCTTTAAGCATTTCTAATATTTTCAAAAGTCCCTCTTCAGTCATCAGTTCTTAGATTTCCCCTCAATGCTATTTATATTTCTCTCTCTCTCTCTCTGTCCCCAACCCCACCAACCCCATTGCCCTGAGCACCAGTGGTCCCATATGCTTTGGAGCCCCAGTTCCAGATGGCTTATCTAAGTTTTAATCTCACACAATCAAGTATCATCCTAAGGGGACTTCTGCTGTTAGGAAAAATAAATCTCTCCCCACAGAGTTAGTTCAAAACCTTTGTAATTATAAAACTGCTCCATCCCAGCCCTTGGGCACTTCATCGGCCCGTTCTCCTTGACCTACTCTGAAACTATTTGACCATCAGACACTTCAAAGCACTCAATTTCTGGATCCTTTGAGGTTGGGTAAAGCCACAAGCCTGGTTCTGGCCGATGAGCGTTGAATGTATGAGTGACATATCTATGAATTGAGCGTTTACTTGCTGCTGCTGTTGTTCTCTAGAGTCCCATTTCTTTTTTCTCCTGCCACAACAATGGTCCTGATATAGACTGAGATGGGGTGCTCTTTAGTTTAGGTCTCAGTGTGTAGGAATGTGGAGCCTGGCCCCCAGCTGATCATTGTTGAACGTGTAACATAAGAAATTTAAAAAAAAACGAAAACAGGCCAGGCACAGTGGCTCATGCCTGTAATTCCAGCACTTTGAGAAGCCAAGGCAGGTGGATCACCTGAGGTCAGGAGTTCAAGACCAGCCTTGCCAACATGGTGAAACCCTGTCTCTATTAAAAATACAAAAATTATCTGGGTGTAGTGGCAGACACCTGTAATCTCAGCTACTTGGGAAGTTGAGGTAGGAGAATCACTTGAACCCAGGAGGCAGAGGCTGCAGTGAGCCAAGATGGCATGATTGTACTCCAGCCTGGGAGACAGAGCAAGACTCCAACTCAAAAAAAAAAAAAAAAAAAAAAAAAAAAAGAAGACAAAACAAAACAAAAGCAACTTAAAATCTTTTGTCTTAGAAGCTACCAATAACCTGAGGGTTGTTTGTTACAAAGCATAGCCTATTCTATCCTGACTGATACAATCCTTCAATCCTAGAAAATCTAAATCACACTCTAACAGCTTTATGGTTGCCCTTAATTTGTCACTGAGTCTGGTAGCAATTTCCCTTCCAGACCCCCACTTCCTCCCCTCAAACTCTGTGACTCTCTGAAAATAGCTGATTTCTAACAAATATATGTAGAAAGGCAAAGCCTATGATATAAATCTAAGTTTCTAGTTTCTTAAATTTTTGTCTAAAGAAAATTCTCCCCTCTGTGTATTCCTTTTTCTGACAAAAGAGAAATTCTCTAAAGAATAGAGCAAACTTTCTGTAATCAATCTATTTTTCCTGAAGTGACTATCACTTTAAACTGTTGTTTATGGGTAGCCTATGAGGTTTGGCTCTTTAAGTAGTATAGAGGGTTAGAGATTGAATTTTGTAATTAGTAAAAAATGGGTTCAAATCCCTGGATTTAGACCCATTTGTAAGGGAATGAGTTTGAGCAAGTTATAAAAAAAAAATCTTCTTACTTTGATATCTTCCCCTATAAAATGGTCACAATTCTAAAACCTCTTTCAAGGGAATTGTGAGGATTTAATTAGGTAATATACTTTAGGTCCTAATTATAGTGCTTTTCAAATAGTAAATGCTCAATAAATATTAGCTATTGTTATTATCTTATAGTCAGTAGATAGCCTGAAATAGTCATATGTTTACTGCCAAAGAAGCACTTGTGGCAGAACAACTTTATATTTACTTGGGAAAGGTATGTGTATGTATGTGTGCATATCTATATATAGATATTTATATACATTTAAAATATATATGCATATGTATATACAACTTTAAGAAACATTGTTCCTATCACAATTCTCTGAACAAATGATACCCTTATAAGATTGTACTTTTCAGATTTAGTATCTATGCAAATATGGTAGTCATATTCTAAGAGTACCTATGTTTAAAAAGGAAACAAACGGCCATTGCAAGCTGTAAAAGTAATCTTGCTATCCATTTCTTATATAAATGGAAAACAACATACATGGATTTTTAGAAAACCTACTTTTTATTGCTTGAAGAAAACATCCAAATGGGATTAAAAAGAGTTTTGTTGACAGGGATACATGTTGTTTGTTGTCGAGAGATGGCTAAAGAGTCTTTTTAACTAATGATTTTTTCTCTAAATAGCTCCTTCTTACTCTTTCAAGGTTTTTTCTCATTTCTTCTCCCTCTGTCCCTCACAACCACCAAATCACATGAAGATACTAACAGGCAAATAAGAACAGAGAGAGAGAGAGAGACAGAGAGAGAGATAGAGAGAGAAAGCATCTATTGCGAAGCAACATATCATGATTGTGCTAAGTACTTCATTTGTACTTATTTCATCTTTATAACTGTACTCTTGTTGTGGTTTGGATGTTTGTTGCCTCTAAACCTCATGTTAAAATCTGATCTCCAGTGTTGGAGGTGGGGCCTAACAGGATGTGCTTGGGCATGGAGGTGGATTCCTTGTGAATAGATTAATGCTCTCCCTGGGTGGTGAATGGATTCTTGCTCTATTAGTTCCCATGAGAGAAGGTTGTTGAAAAGAGTCTGGCACCACCCCTCTCTTTCGCTTCCTCTCTCATCATGTGACCTTTGCACACAAAGACTCTTCTTCATCTCCCTTATGAGTGGAAGAGCCTAAGGCTCTCACCAGAGGCAGATCTTGGCACCATGCTTCTTGTACAGCATGCAGAAGCCTATAAATTACCCAGCCTCAGGCATTCCTTTATAGTAACACAAGACAACTAAGATACCTCTGAAATATATGTATTCTTTCCTTTGATGCGATAAGAAAAAGAAGAATAAGAGCTCCTGAGATCATGTATCTATTCTGAGTTGCTAAATTTGCGCAGAAACGCAGGTTGATGCTGAAAGTCATGTTATTTTATACTGTTCAGTGCTCACTATGTGAGATGACTGATGAAGACGCTGAGGGCAGACTAAACCACACTCCTCTCAACTATACCTGCCATCTTTTCCTTGGGATGAACACTCTAGAAAGCACTTCTCTTTTAAGAAAGAAATAGTGGGATTTAGCAGACATTTGTATTTCATGATACAACCCATCAGATTGTTTAGACCAGATGAACGCTTCTTTGGCTCTCACACAAAAAGGTATATTCCTGTGTCCCATGTTTAAATGGAATTTGCAAAAGTCTATACATGTTTTGCCTTCTCATTTAACTGAGTAATTGCTGATTGGACTTTTAATATGCAACTGTAACAGCTAACCCTTTGTATACTGTCTCTACAATGAGTTCCTCTCACTGTACATAAAAATATATTTTCAAAATTCTACTGTTCCCTTAATCACCAAAAGTAAAAGATCCTGGTTTTTTTCTTTTATGCAGCACCAAATTAATCATAAAAGCAGTATGTTAATATTAATATTGCTTCATGGTAGATCAATAGCTTTTATTACCTTTGAAACAAAGATTTCCATTTTATGATAATACTTCACAGTACAATTCAGAAAATCTAAGCTGATAAACTTACGTAAAGATTTCAGTTGAATTGTTTTGTCCTTTAATCACTCAACCAAGCTCCAGTTCAGAAGCATAATCTGCTTAAACTGCACAAGTCCTCACATCCACTGGAATAAAATGAAAGCAAGGTTTATGACATTTCTCTCTCATTTTCTCCAGTAATTCTCCTTGATGGATTGCTGGAATTCACAGAGCTGGGGAAAATCACTGCCTACCAGCCATCCAGGCAGATCTAGAATGCGTGAGTGCCATTCCCTTATTACCCACTTCCTTCACGGCTGCATGACAGAAAGTGCAGCGGTTTTCCGTGAATTCATCATACTGTTCTTCCAGTAGTAGAAGGGGAGAAAAAAAAAAACACACTACATAATGAAAGCTGATCTACAACTTTACCTAGTTTCAAGGGGAGTAATATTTGATTTAATAGCCTAAGATGGATTTCCGTGTATGGTTCTTCGCTTAAGGAGCGTTAGTGACAGCATGGCTATGCTCAGACCACTTCCTTAACTGGAACAAAACCCTCAGAACAACAGGGATGGTCTTGGCCCCTGGATTTCTAGGGTTTCTCTCCCCTGCACAACAGTACTTCGGAGGAGAGCATCAGGACAGGAATGGAAGGTACTCCCTTTGATGGAACCACTTCTTTTTCTGTCTGCTGCGTCTTGTAGTCAGGTCTGCAGGGAGTAACTGGGTAAAGGATCATGCAAGTGAGTCCTCATCATGAACCTCTTATGGTCCCAGTAGTTTAAACAGCTAAGCAAGTTGCCAATGAATGGCTTCTTGAGAATCAGTTTGACATTGGTTGGGACTTTAAGGGGACCTAAATCTAAGACTGATTCCAGGCCCAAGTCAATGGCCAGAAGGAGTGGAAGGTCTGTGCTTTATAAAAATATAAAGCAGGTTCTGCTCTCCTTCTTATTTATCCTTTTGCTTTCCTCTCCTCGCATTTTTCCTTTTTTCTTGTTTTTTATTACTCAGTTTAGTTTACCTTTTTATTTTCACTTTCTTCATATTTTTTAGCTACCACATGGAGTCTTATTAAATGCTCTTTTACATTTAATGCTGTTGATATATTTTTGTTTGTTTTGATGTTGGCAAGGAGAGCAGGTGGTCAAAAGAGCCTTTGTCTCACTGAACATCACATGGCCAGAAACCAAAGCAGTTTTAAAAAGAAACTAATTTGAGAACTTCTGCTCTTGTCTTAGCATTTACATTTGTTCCTAAAAGCTTAGAGTTTTAAAAACTAGGAAAATTAGTTTCAGGGTTTAAATTGTGAATCTGTCATGTTAGATAAAAACAAAAATGGATGTGCAGATGACAGATTATAAAGATTATATTAGCTGCAAGGGTGCTCTTACCTGACATTGAGCATGTTGAGTAACAGTGCAGTTAGATTTCACATGCAAACCGTACTTCACACGTTTCCCTACTGACAACATAGCTCCTTTCTTGAGTTGCAATTCTTTCACATGAAATGATATGTGTGGGCTAGTCTATGAAAAGAAAGAAGTTATGCTCTGGGACATAGACATTTCACTATTCCAAGAAAAGCAATAACAGAAAGAAGTATATCCTTTTTCTTTCTTTTTTTTTTTTTAATGGAGTCTCTCTTCTTCACCCAGGTTAGAGTGCAATGGCATAATCTCCGCTCACTGCAACCTTCACCTCCCAGGTTCAAGCAATTCTCCTGCCTCAGCCTCCCAAGCAGCTGGGATTACAGGTATCCCCACCATGCCCAGCTAATTTTTGTATTTTTAGTACAGACAGGGTTTTACCATGTTGGCCAGGCTGGTCTTGAACCCCTGACCTCAAATGATCTGCCTGCTGGGATTACAGGTGTGAGCCACTGCCCCCGGCCAGAAGCATATTCTTAATATGTCAGACAATACATCTATAAAACTATTTATAAAACCATTTTGTTGGTTTAAGTGACAGATTTGCTGTTAACTAGTTTGGGGAAAGACAACTCAACTTTCTGGGCCTCACTTCCTTCATTCATGAAAGGCAATGATAAGATTAAGTCATCATTTAAGTTCCTTCCAGATCTAACATCTCACTTTGAAGGCAAATGTTTGTGTACCCCAAAGACAGTTTAGCCTCACAGCACACCTAAGGCAGTAAGTGCCGTCAACTTTGACTAATCAAACCCTTTTTAGTAATATTGTTACTATTCATCAACACCACTATTAATGATGATCTTAACTTGGTTGATTTTCATCTTAGCTTGGGCCATGTTGCTGGTTTGGGTTTAGAGGGGTAAGGGACTTATCAAAGGAAGACTGACAGTAAGAATGTTTGAGTATTTACCCGGAGCCTCACTCCGGCGAGAGAGAGATGCATACATTTCATAACAACCTGTGAGTAAAGCACTATCAAACTGAGAATGGCCAACAAAAACTGAAAGACAAAGGTCACCTAACCCATTCACGGTGTAACTGTGTAGAAGAGCCAAGATCTGAAACAGGCTGCTTCACTTCAAAACCAAGGCTTTACTACCTGCTGCTTCCAGGTCATTAGATGGCTCTACTGCTTCCTATGGGGTCCTGCTGGGCTCAGTTCCAGGTTTAGGATTGCTCTACGTGTCTTTGAGGACACAGAATGAAGAGCTAATCACAATGTAGGGCATGGTCTTTCTTTTCTCAGAGGGTGGAATAGCAGATATAGAATCAGAAACATGCTATACTTCTTCCATTCCAAGCTGATACATGTCACTTCCAACCAGGTTCTATTGGTCTAAGTGATCCACACAGGCAAGCCCAAAGTCAACAGCACCTGGACATTGTATAAAGTATACTTTATGTGTTGGAAGTCATGGCAAAGTCTCATAGCAAAGGATATAAATAAAGAAAGCTAATGGAGATAAGAGATAGCTGGGAAGAACAACCTATTTTGTGATACCAGTAGATTGCTGGGGAGAGTTTGGGAATTTCTTTTCTTAGAGACAATAAAGAGTAGGAGTCCAGGCACTGTGGTCACACTTGTAATCCCAGCACTTTGGGAAACCAAGGTGGTAAGATTGCTTGAGCCCAAGAGTTTCAAACCAGCCTGGACAACAGAGGGAGATCCTATCTCTACCCTCTCCCAAAAATTAGATTAACATGGTGGTATGCACCTGTAGTCCCAGTTATGGAGGAGGATTGTTTTAGCCCAGGAGTTCAAGGCTGCAATGAGCTATGATTATGCCACTGTACTCCAGTCTGGGTGACAGAGCAAGACCCTGTCTCAAAAAACAAACAGACAAACAACGACAACAACAAAACAAAAAAACCCACAACCCAACGAAACAAAGAATACAAAGGATGGGAGGAATGAATATATTAATTTTCACTTTGTGAAATTCTAACAGAAAACAAGGTTATATATCCAATATCCTGTGATTATAATATGGGCACAATTTTCTTGTAACTTTAAAAAGGAAATATTAAATAGACAATATTCTTCCTGGTACATATCCCCATTTCCCATTAAATCTACTTATTTGTCAAATATATTGCCATCATTTCTGAAATAAATGCATTATTTTAATGATCAAATCTTGGATTCTGTGTTATATAGTCCATCCTCACAAAAGGAAAAACACCAAAGACTGGTCTGTTTGCTTTTTAGACCAAACATTCTCTAGGTTTGGGCTTCATGCCAGTTGAAATGGTCCTTGATCATTGATCATCCACTATCGATATCAAAGGAAACCAAATTCTAATTGCTCATAATTCTCACCATGAGAAAATTTTGTTTTTAAGTTGAGATATTCTAAATTCAAACCAACTATACCTTGTTCTCTCCTAAACAAAATATTCTGTTTCTATGTGGATTTGTTTAAAAGAAGTATGGTAGAATCTTCACTGTGGATTTCTGGAGAGAACAAACTCGTAATGAGCTAACTTTGCATGGTAAGGTAATAACAAAGTCAAACTTTAAACTTCCCCACTCTTGATTTCACTGCAGAATCTACTCTCTTTCATCTAACTGCAAAGACACCAAAGATGACTCCTGACTTCCAGGGAGGCAGTTCACATTGAGGGTTTGCAGAGCTGAGCTTGTTTATTTGCTGCACAAAGGTATTTGTCTCTGAGCAACAAAGGAAAGCCACCACGTTGAGGTCACTCTAATTACTCATCTGTATGCAGGAAATAGTCTTCTGAAAGAACCCTTTCCACCCTTTCTTTAATTATGATTTGTTCTCTATCACTGAAGGTATTAAACTGAATGTGCCAAATCAAGGTAGAGATATTAGCACTTTGGAGTGCATTCAGCCTGTTCTTAAGCAAAATATGAATATGGTTTTTAAATATTTTACCAAGACTTAAAATGAACTAAGAATGTACAGAGATCTTGTTGACACTTTTTTAAGGGGTTGGTTTACAATTGTAGTTTCTTCTTATGTCACCAAGCATACCAAAGAGCAAGAAAACAGACTTGTTTTATGAGTTATGAAAGGTAACTGAAGCTAGAGGGGGGGTTGCATTGAATTTGAAATAATATATAGTGCATTTTAGGGAGATGTGTTCAAGAAAAACAAATCATTTTGGTGAAATAATAAAAATTCTTATCAATTATAACAAGTACTTCATACATATAAAGTTGTTTTATTTTTTTATAAAGGTTATTCAATAGCACTAACTCATTTGATCATCTGTGTAACTCTGGAAGTCACTTATAACATTGTTTTTGTTTCAAATAAAGGAACTCGTAGCCCTTGTCATGCAGTGGTTGACTTCAAAGGTCTTTATGCAAGATTCTGTAACAACGTCATATGTAAGTCAGAATTTGTGGCAATTTGAACTGCTTCACTTAAAGTTGTTTTCTCTTTTATTAATAAATTTTATTTTACCTCCTAAGGAAATGAATTACATAAACAAGACCACAAATAGAATGATTAAATTACCTAATAGAACACCACTTTTCAAGTGTTATAAAATACTTGAAAATATTCTTGACTATAGTGAAATTGATGAACCAATTAAAATCATTCTAATTAATTGATCAAATTCACTTTTGTTGAGATTTTCATTAAAGTGTAATCTGTGTGGACATAGTATTAATGTTTGGACATTTTAAGAATTCCTTATATTTAGCCTTCACTTGCTCAGATATTAGGGAAAGCATTGGATATAGAATGTTAGGCCAAGAATTATCTCCTTATCACTAGCCCACAGAAAAAATTAAAATTGGTCATTCAATTACCTATTTTCATTTGTTTAAATATGCATTTACTCCTTCAGAAATAAGTATTTAGTGCCTGTTTTGTATCAGTAAAGTGCTAGGCAGAGGGAATAGGGAATTAAGAATTATATGATACTTTCCAGAAGGAAAGACAAAGAAGTAAACAGATATAAATTGGAATGTAAGTTATAAAAATTTAGAGTGAAAATGTGGCTTTCTGAAATATAGAAGTACTGAAAAATTTGTTAAGTGATTATTGGTAAAGTCTATGTGTGAGCATGTCTGCGGCTTTAGTGATATTCTTCATTTATAGTTTTCAAATGTATCAATTTAAAACCATATTTCCACAAGAAACATATATTTTTAGATATGAATATAAAACTTGAAATATAAAAATTAAAAACAATAAAAATAATAATTTCTAAAATTGCAGTAATATGAAGTCAAGTAGTGGAGAAGAGATATTCCCCTAAAAATCTAGAGAATAATTCTTCCATTGGAGAAAGTGATACGCCTCTCTTCACAGATTTTGGCAAATAAATACAGTTAATAACTGCAGGTTTTACTTAAATACTAATATTAAAAAGTAATTTTTGTTATCAGTTTGGAAGTAAACCTAGGCCTCTTTTGTGAATAAACTCTAAGTAGTAACTCAGTGAGACCATGACACTTGCGGACACATTAAAAAACAAAATGAAAGTGATGAAAGAAAATTACCAGCATTTTGCAAACAAAAACAAAAAGTGTTGTCTAGGTACAAGACAATGAAAAGCAAAATCAAATAAGCAAGTGAAAGCGTATTTGAAATTTTTTCAAGGTCTTTCAAGTTTGCCTTAGGAGTAGAAGCTTCAGTAACTGGAAAAAAATTGGTGATGACTTTACCTATAGGTAACCCCAATCTATTTTTGAATTAAAAAAGAAAGCCAGAGAGCAAATGTGAGAGAGGAAGAGAGAGTACCAGGTTCCCATTCCCAAAAGATAGTTTCATAGAAGCAGAGGTAAAATGATATGTTTTACTGCTCCTAAAAAGATTATTTAGATACTAGGTAGTAAAAATAAGATTAACTGAGATGTTTAGATTATAGCTGAAAATGTATGATTGAAAAATTTTAAAGTATCTTTTCACTCTATTTCTAAATATGTTGTTATATTATTTTTGGAAACATATTAATTGTAAAATATTTTGTAGAAAACTACCACTGAATATATTTTTGACAGAAAAGGTGAATGTGCAAGTGCAGAGGTGAAGCCAAGTCTACACCATGTAAATCTTCAGGTGTGCATCTTTGCAACAAGACCGTAGTAAATCCTGAACATGCAAACAACCACGAAATTTTCCAAGGTTGCCTTTCTTAAGACATCGCCCTCTTGCTGTTATTGGAGCGCTCATTATAGCAGTCAAAATGATAAATTTCTTCATGCGACCCGTTTGTGAGATGTTGGTATTATCTGTATCTAGGAAGCTAGTTACTCTGTTGGTTTTCCTCAAGATCCACTTTCCATCTTCGTCTTTCCCCGCTCCAATCTTTGGAAGCAGACCCTTGCGTCTCCCAAGCTACCTCATCAACAGGGCTGTTTTTTAGGTTTAGCCAGTGGGAGGCACTGGAGGGCAACAGGATGTGTTTTCATCCCTGCTTTGGGCACTCAAATTGGCATTGGCATCTACAGCTCCTCAAAGTCATCCCACCTCCAAGGGTCCAGCCCACATTGGGCTTCTTCTACAATACTGTTTCCTTCATTTGCTCCTCTAAGTCTTAGGCTTCCTTGAGGCTTTCTACCACTGCCACTATCTGAGTGCCTAAAAAGCCCTTCTTCTTTCCTCTGAAGAGGCCCTTCATGCAAGTCTCTACATCTGAGTAAAATTATATTTCCTGTTGGATTACTGATAATGTTTAACTTTCTCAATTAAATTTGATTAAATTTGAAGAAAACTGTTTAAGAATCATATTGAAGAGTCAGTGACCACATAATAATATATGGAGCCCAGGAATTCGAGACCAGTCTGGCAACATGGCAAAACTCTGACTCTACAAAAAAAAAATACAAACATTTAGCTGGGTATGGTGGCCTATGCCTGTAATCCCAGCTTCTTGAGAGGCCAAGGTGGGAGGATCACTTGATCCTGGGAGGTGGAGGTTGCAGTGAGCCGAGATAGCACCACTGCACTCCAGCCTGGGTAACAGAGTGAGGCTCTGTCTCAAGAAACAAAAAAACAAACATATGTAGTGGCTACCATTATAAAGTCTTAACCTAGGAACAAGACACAGAGAGTTTTAATAACATGGTAAGAGTGGTAAACTTAGCAAGTGCTAGAATGGTTTGTCTAGAATCAGGCTCTTAATTATTGGGCTGGGTGGCTTCCAACACAGGTTAGCTGAACACTTAGCAAGAAGATTCACGAATCTAAATTTCTACCAACAAAGGTCTGAAAACATCAGCCCCCTCATTTGCTGAACTATGTCTTTTACTGCACTAAATGCATTCTTTCTCAGTAAATACCCAGATACAAGGATAAAACTGTCGTTTGAATTGATACATGTCTTTAGCACTGGGACATTTGGCTATCAGAATGCTTAAGTTATTGATTATATTTACATGTTTGATTGCTCCCTTCTCCATTACAGATACTTTTTTCAGGAGATAGGGATTCTCTCTTTAGTGTTTAGTATTGTGTTCTTGGTGCTTTGCAAAATACATGGCACAGTCTTAATAAATATTTATTAATTAAATAAACAAATGCATAAATTTATATATTAGTGGGTTCTTACAATATCATCATTATAAAAAGGAGATAAAAATTGCAAAGTTGCTGAACCTCATAGAATGTGGTACAATTTTTAGAGTTGAGCTCAATTTCCCAAAATTAGTGCATATTAATTCACAAGTCTTTTTCCCATGAAGCTATGTTTCTTTCAAGTAGAAAACTTTCGTTGCTCATTATGGTTAATAATTGTAAGCATTTGTATGTTTTTAAACAGACAAATACAGACTAAAACGTGCAAAACTTTCTTGAACTTTTTTCAACTATTTATTAGAAAAAAATCAAACATACAAAAAGTTCAAAGAATCGCACGTAATATCCATATATAGCAACTTGACTGTGCAGCTAACACTTTCCTATGTTGTCTTAATCACAAATCACAGTCACTCTTTTACTGCAGCTCATCTACTCTCTCCTCCTCTTTCACCACCTCCTCCTCATTTGTCCTCTTTTTCTTCTCCATCTCCTCCTCCTTCTTCTTCTTTCTCTTCATTTTTGTTTGGATTCATTTGCCAGCAGGTTGCTTGCTGAAATCAATGCATGCCATCACTAACTACTTCTGGGTACTTTTAATTAAGTAGAGTTCAATATACATTTGCATTTTAGGTAAAATTTATGTAAAATAAAATATACAGACATCAAGTGTTCTAACCGATGATCTTTTGACAAATGCATACAACTGTGTTACTTAGCCAACTATTCAGAATGTTGTACATTATCATTACCCTAGAAAATTCTTCCATGACCCTTCTCAGGCAATCCCTACCACCACCCAGATTGATTGATTTTCTATTCAGAAGAAATTAGTTGTGCCCATTTTATAACTGTCAGTGCCACCATTGTCAGTATTTCTCAACTAGGGTGTTACTTTTTCTGAGGGTGATTTTACCTGTATTTAACAATGCTAGCCCCCACTACCTTCTCCTCGTTTTTGTACAGACATTCCCTTCTGATCCATTCTGGCAGGTTCAGGACTGTCTCTAATGGTTTCTTCAGACAGTTATTTTCTAACTAATCTGTAAATTAAAGTTTACACAATCATCTATCTCTTCTAGTTATACTGTTTACATGTAAGCTTCTGTGATTTTATTTGTTTACCTTGTTGTACTGTGGTTTGTGGAGGATGTCTGAAGACAATTGCATCAAGACAGCTGCCTCTACCCAACAGGAATCATCTGGTGTACTTTTCCGTTAGTTATGTTATGTTCTAAAAATAAACGTGTTGGATAATTAATGGTTATACTAAGGCAGATGTCTTCAAAATGGAGTGTTGAAGGAGAAAACATTAGAAATTCTTTACATTATTAATCTAAAAACATAAAAAATTAAATTTTAGTAAATGAATCAATTATTCTATGTGCATATAAATTATTAAAAACTTGCATGTTTATTGACACATTTGTATTACAAAAAATAACAGATGGTTCTATGAGAGTATTATGCAGCGTTGTGTTGAAGTTTTCATTTTGAGTATTTGTTAAGTTGGCTTTTTGACACATTGTGTCTTCTTGACACTTTGGCTTTTTAATACATATTCTCTTGGTGGGGAGGTCCATTTATGTGTCATTTTGCTACAATTGAGGCTTGTGGGGAAAATGTTTTGAAAAAAAACCATGTAAACAACCACTGATAGCACATATTCGCAATAAACATCAAACATAACAGAACAGCAGAATAAATATATAATGTATTCATGTTTCTTTCTTTCTGCTAATTGACAAATGTTGAGACTATTCTTAATGGCATGAAATGATAAAAATGTTTTGTCTATTTTTACTAGATTAACCACTGATAGGTATCTTCGTACTTGGTGGTTCAGTTGTGTTGACTCTGTGATTAGATGGAAAGTGATGTTACTTAAATGGGCTGGGATTCTAATCCTTGTTTGATTGTTGATTTACAGAAAAATCAGATAAATCTATTAGTCAATGACAACTTACAGGTACAGACAATGAGGTTGTTTAGTGACAAGAGCAGGAGAATTTGGGAATAATAGGAAGGAGAGTGAAACCTAGTAATAGAGGGAGTAGAATACAGGTTTTAAGAGGGTCTTGGAAAATAATTACCTTGGGAAAAGAATTTTCAATGATAATGTAGGAGCTACATTGCTCCCAAACACTCTACTTATTTATGTTGCTTTTGTTATGTTTTTTTTTCCATGTATCGATGCTTTAAAAACTGGCAACTGAATGCATTTTCATTAGCTATAATAATAACAAAATATTATTTCAGTAGAGGCTCAAGAGAAGGTACAACATAAAGATGGCAAATATGAGTCATACTACTCTTTATACTGAGTGAAAGATATCTTTTCTTCATCAGAACAGTCTGCAGCATTCAACCTTCACAAGAATTCTCATCACAGTGTTCTCAGAATATAAAAATCAATCAACTGAAGTTGCTATTTAGCAAAGATCTTTTGCATTTCCTAAAATAAAAAAGGTAAAACCTTAATTGAAAATTATGATTTTATAGACAAAGGTCAGCATTGACCTAGATCTCAGCAAAATTGAGGCTAAGATCTCAGGGATAGAATCATGAAGATCACAGTGGAAACACTGTGAAGAATGAACCTCAAACATGGTACTTAATTCATTCAAGAATATTTGGGACTTGCTATGAAGTGTGAAAAGATCAAGTTAGGAATAATAGCATTCAAACTACTGCAGCTAGAACCTGAGATAGGCTAGAGCCTGAGATACGCTTTTCATTTCTATGTTTTAAAAGAAGCTACCAAAAAAACAAAAACAAAAACAAAAAAACTTTAAAGATCTCAGATCTTTAGGGGCTATTCTGATTTTTCATATCAGTGAAACCAATTTTTATCACCCAAGAGCTTCTGGAGATTTGCTGACTGTTACGGCAACATTATATGTGACCCACAGACTGGTGGCTCAGCTGGGGCTACAGAATATTTCTGTGTGGAGGAAAATTTCCCAGAGCCAAAGATTCCCTCTGGTTGGAGCCTTCTTTTCTAGACTATCACCATGTACCTCTTCAATATCCTTCTGTAATCTTTACATTACTAAAATAAAGTCATCAGTTGAAGAGATAAGAGAGATCACTTTTTTCTTCTGATACTTAGGGCTACCTGTCTGCTTTGATTAAACTCTCAGTCCATTTGAAAAAAACATGACACAATTTCTGGCCCGAAGATGGCTAGAGCACCAGAGCCATGCTTACAGTTTATAGTCATATTAAAGTATATTTGATAGTAGGTAGATGCTTTTTCATTACTGCTATTTTTAATAAAACTAGTCATTTTCCACCTAGCTAACTTCACAAGTGATACCTCTCTCTAGAAAAATTCTGGCTGTGATCAGCAGTGAGAAACATAGCATAACTCTAATTTTATACAATCTTTCCCACTCTCAACATCCCCCACTCCTCACCCCCTTCTCACTTTTTTCTATTGGATATAAAGCAATTTTTTCTACTGGGTGAACTTTATTCACCCAGCTAATTTGATAAACATAGGCAAAAGGAGAAAATTAAAATTTTAATCTGGATAGTAATATAAGTAACTTTTACAGATCCACACTGACAGAGAATAAAAGGAAAATATTGTCATCAAGGTTTAAATGAATTGCCTTATATGGTGCATATGTGTGTGTTATGTGTATAAATTTATAAATTTGAATTATTTTAAACAGCCTCAATTTATTTCAAAGTGATGAGTTACACATGATTGGTAAGGGATAAAAATTCTTTTTACAGGAACAACATCTATTATTAGAAACAAATTTTGTATTTTTCTTGGAATTACTGTCAATTATATATATAATGCATAGATATATGTACTGTCAATTTATACATATATATGTGTGTGTGTATATATATGTGTGTGTGTGTATAACGTGTTCATATACACACACGCATTGCAAACATTCCTGCTGGGAGCAGGTGGATTAGACTTGGATGCTGTGCTGGTTCTTTCTTCAGTTGCCATCAACAGAGTCTTCTCACTTACTCAACAGCAAGTCTACAACTGTCTACATTTTTGGGTTTTAATTAACTCAAATGTATCTCTTCTAAAAATAAAAAAACATTTATTTTCAGTCCCTGCCTTTCAAATATTTAATAGGATTCCCATGGGTAAGCAAAATTTAAATGGTGTGGGTGTAGAGTGAAGAGTGTTTAAGAAAAAGAATTAGTCACAAAATGTCATGAACTGAAATTTGGACTTTTAACGAATTAAGATCATTATAGTTAAGGTAGCTTATATCCCACATGGTACGTTACATGACATGAAATTCTCTAATTGTAGACATTCAGGTTCGCGAAGATGGGTTGAGGTAGAGGGGCTGTAAAATTGGGGAGTTATAATTTAATTTATAGATAATTCTGAAAACATGAAAATATTTTTGCTTCTAATTACTTAATTTACATATCATCTCAATTCTCATTCCGTTAGTTCTCATGTTAAACTAACAATTACAGTATAATAGAAATAAAATACCACTGATCTGAGAATTGAGAAACGTGGGTTAAATAAAGTTCAAAGAGGCTTCAATGTTCGATTTCTCATCTGGACAAAATGAAAGTTCAACCTGATGTCCTTGATATCCTTAAAAACATTGAAATTTTGATTCATTAGCTATATATATGTATATTAGCTATATTATATATTGCTTATATATAGTTATATATATAATTTATATATATAGTATGTATATATATATATATTATGTATAGTTATATATAATGCAACCAAGCCTGGGACCACCGATGTAAAATCTTTTCCATTTCATATACTTGATTATTTTTAATTAAAGCTTTTGGGAAAGCAAATGCGCAGTAAGCATTTGGCAGATACAAGGGTGGGCTAATAAAATATAATAAAGTATCCCCAAATCTCAGAGGCTTAACACAATAATGTGTATTTCTTGCTCACATAACATCCCTACATCGGTTGGGCTGGGAGGATGATATGTTTCCTTTAGTTATTCAGGGACTCACACATTTTCATACCATGATGCCACCATTCCCAACACATTTCCCTTGAGATACAATAAGAGAGGAAGAAAGAAAAATATTACTTATCAGGGGTTTAATGTTTTAATGGGCCAGGTCTACAAGTGGCACACATTATATTTACCAATATGCTATTGGACAACAATAGTCATGTGACCCAATCCAGATACAGGAGGCAGAAAAATTTAGTGTTTCTGTCTATACAGGAAGAAATGAAAATATTTGGCGAAGATATAGTATTTTGTCTGCCTTGGATATGGACAGATAAAACATATCTTATGTTTTATTCACCTTTACTCTGAACAAAACAAATAAAAACATAAACATTAGGATAGCACTATTGAAATTATGTAAAAAACTTCTTCAGATGACATCTTATATTTAGAGTTAACACACCTTGGGTTGTGGCAGATATTGTCTTTGAAAAATAGGGTCTAATTATCTTGGATTATCTGGAAAGGCCCAATATAAGCATATGAACCTTGAAAAGTGGAAAAAAGCAAAAGGGTTGATCAAAATGATGTGAGATTGAAGAAGGGGCAGGAGAAGTTTGAAGAATGAGAGGAACTCACCTGCCTGACTCAAGACTCAAAAGTCAGTAACTCCTGAGTGACTGACTTTGAAGATGAAGGAAGGGATCCCTGAGCCAAGACATGCAGGCAGTGTCCACCAGGTGGCCAATCGCTCAGCCAGCCAAAAAAGAAAAAGACAAAGACAGAGAGACCTCAGTTCTACAGCTGCAAGAAACTGAATGAGCAAAGAACTAGTTTATCCCATAGAACCTTCAGTAAGAAACGTAGCCCAGCTAACACCTTGATTTTAGTCCAGTAAGACCCATGCCAAACTTCTGACCTACAGAACTGTAAAATAATAAATTTTCATTGTTAAAAGCTGCCTAATTTTGTGGTGATTTATTATGGCTGTCATAGAAATCTAAAACCCTCTCTTATCAGCATACTTACTCTCTTTCTTCTTGCCAACTAACAAGTGTTAAGGTTTCTGCAATTAAAAAAAAAAAAAGAAAGAAAAAGATAAAAGTTCTGAAAATATTTTCCACAGTAAATTATTTAAAACTTTCATATTATGCCTGCCATGACAGTATGTGTATTTTAAAAGACAATTGCCTAGAAATGATGAGGCATATCTAAAGAAAAAAAAGCATTCATGGTCAAAACTAATTTAATGGTAAAATACATGGGGCAAAGAACTTTCTTAGTAACTTTTCAACTTTATTTCTATAGGAAAGTCTATGAGTTTTTTAACTGATACATAATATTTGTACATATATATGGAGTTCATGTAATATTTTAATACAAGCATGCAATGTGTAATAATCAAAAAAGGAAAATTAGTATACCCATCAACTTATACATTTATTTCTTTGTGTTGAGAACATTCCAAATCTTCTATTCTTGCTATTGTGAAATATACAATATAATATTGTCACCCTACTGTGCTATCAAACACTAGAACTAATTTCTTCTAGCTAATTTTATGTTTGTACCCATTAACTGACCTTTCTTCATCCACTTCATGCAAAGGCATCCATCCCAGTCTCTCATATCCATCATTATACTATCTACCTTCATGAGACCAAATGTTTTCCTCTTGCATATGAGTGAGAACATGTAATATTTGTCTTTCTGTGCCTGGTTTATTTTATGTAACGGCCTCCAGTTCCATCCATGTTGCTGTAAATTGCAGGATTTTATTCTTTCTTTATGTCTGAATAGTATTCCATAGTGTATACCCACTGCATTTTCTATTTATGGATACTTAGGTTGATTCCATAGCTTGGCTATTGTGATAGTGCTGCAATAAATATGGGGGCTGAACATTTCACTTTGATATACTAATTTCCTTCCTTTCAATAAATTCCCAGTTGTGAGATTGCTGGCTTGTATGACAGCTCTATTTTTAGTTTTTTGAGAACCCTCTATACTGTTTTCCAAAATGGCTGTACTAATTTACATTCCCACTTATGGTATATAAAAGTTCCCTCAGAAAAGTCATGTTTTCGCTGAGAATAAAAACTATAAAAGCATGTGTTATAAAAATACACATGTAACTAGAAGGACTAGAAAGATGAAATCAGGAAAGTGATAGAGAATTTGGAAATTGTCACCTATCAAGAATAATTAAAGAATGGATGATGTGGAGGAAAGATGGCCTGATAGAACATGCTAACTGTCCTCAATTATTATCAAGAAAAAATGAAAGTGGGAGAAATGAAGTAATCTTTTGTTACTTCAGAAGTCATATTTAAAGTCCTTTGTGCAAGTTATAAAAAGATGTGTGAGAGAATAGAATATTTTCAGACACTAGCCAGCATAGTGTGCCCCCATCCACACACATCCATCTGCTGATCTGTGATGTTACCTTTCTTCCTACTCAGACATTTAGGGTATTTGATGTTATATTCCAGAAAAGGGGTGAGAGAGGGGATAAAGAGCAAAATAGAGTAGTGAGTGGTCAGCTTCAGGGTTTCTGATAATGTTTTAAAAAATAAGAAAAATAATTTTGAGAAAAGTTTCTGAACTTCAGATGCTTGGCTTTTGGAGCATCAAGTTCACAATCAAGAGAGGTTGAATAATCAGAAGAAAACACATTGCTTTTGAACACAAATACTTTTGAGGATTGGATAAAAAAATACATTATAAAATGAGACAGAAAAGAGAGACTACTGGGTCTGGGATGCAGAAACAAAGCAGGCAGAGATAATCAGTGGACAGAGACATCCTAAGCATGATGAGGGCTATTCATTGCCACTGCTAGGATGTCATGTAGGAACATATTCAGGACCTAAAATTTTTTAACCTGCATGTGACTGAGCATCTTAGGTCACCAATTCTGAGAAATGTTAATATTTTGCCTCTATTTTGTCACTCACTCTCTGCCATCAAAACAACAAGCATATTTCCCATTGAACATCTAAGAGGGATTGTTTGTGTGAGAAATTTCATAACTTGCCAACGCTATTGAACTTATATTTCTTATATTTTATACCCCATTATAAAGGCACCTCCAACAGTTAGGATAATTCAGGAATGAAAAGTGAAAGCCCATGGAGAGCCTCATTATTAGACATCTCTGAGTTGGAGCTAGATATGATACAAAAGATGCTATGTGAGGTGGCTCATAGATCCTATTTTTGTTTTTTAGTGTTAGTGAAATGCCAGCCCTTCTCAAGTAACTGAAAGTGTCCCATTTAAAATGAATATAATGATTATATATGTTTGAGAAATTCTTAGTTACTGCAGGATTTCACAAAGCCTTTGATATCCTAATATATTCTGCAAATCTTCAAGGGAGAAAAAAAGTATACAGGACTTCCCAAACTTAATTAGCCATGGAAACTCTTTGATTTACTCTTCATGTTTAGAAAAATCTATTCGCATCTTACAGAACATTTTTTTTTTTAACAGCTGGGAAATGATGGAGCAAATGGCCACTAAGTTCCACTAAGCTCTAAGATTTTCTGACTCTTTGATCACATTTTTCTTCTTGTGCCTAAGCAAACAAAAGTAAATGGGACAGATCAGAGTAGCATAGATAATTCAGACAAAGACATTAGGATATATAAAATTTGTACATATAAAAGCTGGAAACTTTTATAAACCATGGACAGAACAAGAGACTGTTAATGCGCAAACGGGTAAGTAGAAAATAACTTCTTTTTTCTTGATACATTTTGTGTTGCTTGTTATGCATATTTTAAAATTAAATTAAAATTAGATAAAACCTTCAAAAGTAATTTGCATAAACAATTTTAAGGCCGGGGACGGTGGCTCACTCCTGTAATCCCAGCACTTTGGGAGGCAGAGGTGGGTGGATCACCTGAGGTCAGGAATTTGAAACCAGCCTGGACAAAATGCTGATAACCCTTCTCTATTAAAAATACAAAAATTAGGCATGGTGACACCTGCCTGTAATCCCAGCTACTTGGGAGGCTGAAGTAGAATTGCTTGAGCCTGGGAGGCAGAGGTTGCAGTGAGCTGAGATAGCACCACTGCACTCCAGCCTGAGCGACACAGGGAGACTCCATCTCAAACAAACAAACAAACAAAGACAAAAATTTTAAATCACACAAAATTTCAAAAAAAAATCACAATAAAAATGTAAATACATATTCATTGCAAATAAGACAAAATGTTAATATCCTTAGTATTTCAGCTCAATATAATATTTAAGGAGTTGAATGAGCTCAGTGAGAAAAACACAGAGTCAGCAAAAGATAAACTGGGAATAAATGTCAGACAATTTAGGAAAGAAGAAATATCTAAATAGATGTTCAAATTTATACTAACCTGGAGAAATAATTATAAATACAAAGTTACTACCTGTCACGTTTCTAATTAGCAAAGATGTACTTAAAATGTTGGTGAGAGTACAACATGAAAAACAGTACAACATTCTGTTGACAGGAGTGTAAATTAGCACGTATTTTTGGAAAGATCTTTGACAGCTTATTTTAAGTTATATAAAAAATTAATATATTATGATCAAAAGATTGTAACTTTAGAAATATATCTTAAGAAAACTGTTATAATACGAAAAAGTATGAATAAATTTGAAGAACTATAATCACTGTGCATAATTATAAATTAAAAATTAATACTAAGTTAAATCTAAGAAAGCAACTTGTAACCAAACAGAAAAGGAGGCAACATTAAAAGTGATTCTTTACTCTTTTTAATTACAAGACAAGATGCATTAAGCATCTTCATATGTTCAAAAAATTATAAGCATATAATGCAAGGTAACATTTTTGTATACTACTGTGATTTTAGTATAAAGTATAAGATATAAATAAATGATATTGCTGTAGTAGAAATACTACAATATCATTGGAGTTAGAAATGGAATGTTACTTTCAATAAATGTGTATATTGTCTATTTTTCATAACGAGTACTGATTTTATAATCTGATACAAAATAATTTACAAAAGTAAAGGAAAATAACTGCTTGGGTATATATTTGCTTTTTAAGGTGTTTACTTATTCTAATGTCATTTTTGCAACAACTCTAGTAGATTGATGCAATTATTGTTTCCTAAGTTCAGTAATTCAGAATGTAAAGGAAAATAAAAATCTCAGGCCCCTAAACTCATTATGCCAAAGAGAAAGTTAAGTTTGGAGACTGAATCGTTAAACATGCCCACGTTTTTTTGAAATAATAGCTATTACTTCACAATTTTGATCACAGCATTATTCATTAGCCAGACCCCCAAAGAAAGGCAAAAGGCCTCAGGCATCTCTAGATGCTTTGCTGGCCACAGAATTTTTCAAGACGCACATACTCCCATAAAACAAGGACATGCCAATTACAGCTTTAGGTCTGCAACCCAAGTCTGGCTCCTAAAACTAAAATCTGTGAATTTTCACACTGATAATGCCTATCTGCCCAGGTATGGAACAAAGACAAGATGACATCAATCATTCTTTCCCTTATCCCTCCTTCTTCCTACTTGTCTTCTCTGCTTTAAGGAACTGTATAAATACTAAACCTTCTGAGAAACTCTTCGGAAGACACCAGCCATGGTGACTTGCGCTTTTCCAGGCGTGCCCGCAAACTCTAGTTTAACAAACGTCTATTGATTGAGATTCTTGCCTTGGTCACTCATTTCTTTTAACTAGTATATGTTTGATGCAACTGCACCTACATCTCCCAGGTCAAATCCTGTGTTCCTTTTTCTTTCTCACATCCCCTTGTGTATTGATTAAGAATTGACCCTTTGTACGTGTGTTTCTTGTATAGCAATTGTTATCTTTATTCTGATATGCTTATCTTCTTATGGTTACAGATTAAATCACTGCTCCTGAGAGCTAGGGACAGGTTTGCCCTTGAAAAATGGAGATACTCAAAATATCAGTCATTATTGAATGTGGTAAATTTTTTTCTTTTCCTTTTTTTAAAAAGTAAGTTCTTGCTGTTTTAATGAAAGAAATTGAGGAATTATTTTCTAGTAGAAAAACATGGGCATTAGGTGACATTAAAATTAAAATTCAGAATTGTTCAATCTCAAAGCAACATTTTATAGCTTTACAAATTAATTCATGGATCTCAAATCAAAGGCCACCACTTAGTGATTAAAAACAGTATGTCCTCAAATGGGTGAATTATATGGTATGTGAATTTGTTTCAGTAAATCTGCTTTAAAACAAAACAAAATGTATACCATTTAAACTGAGACAAAACGTTATATATGTGTAAATATACACAGGCATACACATTGTGTGTGTGTATATATATATACGCACATACATGATGGCAGAAATAAATAAGTATAGAATTTAGTAAATAATATACATAAAAACTAAAAGTAAAAGTTTTCAGATTAAAATGTAAAATACAATAATATGTTCCCTATAAAAGATGCACTTTTAAAAAAGGACAAGCAAATGTTACAAACTAAAACCAATGAACCAGGTGAATATGGGGAGAGAAGTGTGTTAGAAATCCTACATTCTGTCAAAATAAAATTGGGAAGTATCAAGAAATACTGTTAAAGAAATAAACACGAGTAAACATAACCCAGAATACAGCCTCAATATATATTGAACCATCGACAGCAGTACAGTAAAACATACAGAACAACATTTTTACCTGAAAATCTTAATATATCTTTGTCAGAAGGTGGTAGAACAAAAAGAATAAAAGTAAGGTGCATAAAGAAGATGTCTAGCTTCAGCTTCAACATGTAGAGTGTGAAGTTGTCATTCTCATTCTAAAAACAAGGAAGAGTCTAACAAACTAAAGACCAGTGACTTTTCTCAGATCCTTCAGGGATTAGAGCTTAGAGGGCAAACTTCCCCACAAATCCAGAGTCACGGCCAAGATCAGTTTACCTGAAGCAGAAGCCATAAATTAGTAGGTACACTTAAATGGTAGTTTTGATTACTTTCTATAGGCTATGTGTAGATAATCATGACAGTGAGAAACCCTGTGAGGGCAACAGTCACGAATGGGGTGTCTCACAGTCTTGGATGAAGATCTCAGTTTACCTGGAGAAAACCCATCAGATTCTCACATAATAATGTCAAGAAATACCCTGTCTGGCAGTGAGAGGGAATGAATGTCCCAAGACATACATGTGCGTGGAAAAATACTTTATCAGAGCCTTATCTAACCTGGGGAAGACACATTCCTAATATTCAGCCTCCCCATAGCCTTTTTGTTTCACCAAAGGGGAGGGAACACATACCACTGAAGAAATACTGGTGAAGGTCACACCCCCAAAACACACTAAAACCTGAGATTTTATCGTAGAATTTTATTATAAGATTGTAGATGTCCTCCACATTTTATCACCACATTAAAGTGCTCCAGAGTAACAATGCTGAACTGCAGTTGAACCAGCTGCAAGATGCAGACTCTCTCAGAAGGAGATTACTGAGGGAAGCCCAAAGTCAAGAGATACATGGACCAGTAGAACAGGATAGAGAACCTAGAAATAAAGCCACACACCTACAGTCATCTGATCTGCCACAAAGCTGACAGTAACAAGCAATGGGGAAAGGACTCTCTAGTTAATAAATGGTGCCAGGATAACTGGCTAGCCATATGCAGAAGATTGAAACTGGACCCCTGTCTTTAACCATATACAAAAATCAATTCAAAATGGATGAAAACATAAAACATAGGGATGAAAACATAGTATATACCATTTTGGACATTGGCCCTGGCAAAAACTTCATGATGAAAACTCCAAAAGTAATTGCTACAAAAACAAAAATTGACAACTAGAATCTAATAAAACTAAAGAGTTTTTTACAGTGAAAGAAACCATCAACAGAGTAAAGAGATAACCTACAAAATGGGAGAAAATATTTGCAAACTAGGCATCCAACAAAGGTCTACTGTCCAGAATCTATAAAGAACTTAACAAGCAACAACAACAAAAAAAACCTCATTAGAAAATGGGCAAAGGCATGAAAAGACAATTCTCAAAAGAAGACATGCATGGAACCAGCAAGCATATTTAAAAATGTCCAATATCACGATCATTAGGGAAATGAAAATCAAAACCACAATGAGATAGCAACCCACATTGGTCAGAATGGCTATTGTAAAAAGTCAAAATATAAGAGATGCTGGAGTGGTTGTAGTTCAGAAAGCTGATGGTGTAGTTCAAAGGTTTGAGAGCTGGAAAGCCAATGGTACAGATTCCATGCTGCGTCTGAAGGCCTGAGAACCAAGAGTATTGAGAGCAGGGGAAGATCAGTATCCTAGCTCAAGCAGACAGGCAGAGAGCAAATTCAACCTTCCTCTGCCATTTTGTTCTATTTTAGCCCTCAGTGGATTGTATGATACCCATCTATACTGGGGAGTGTAATTTGCTTTACTCGATTCAGCAATTCAAATGCTGGTCTCTTCTAGAATCACCCTCACAAACATGTCAAGAAAAAAATGTTTAGCTCAATATTGTGGCACCTTTGGCCCAGTTAAGTTGACACATAAAATTAGTCATCATAGAAATCATACAAAATGTATTCTCAGATCATGATAAAATTCATGTAGAAATTAATCACCTCCCCACCTGGTGGGAGGTGATTGGATAATGGGGGGTAAATTTCTCATAGATAGTTTGGCACCATTCACTTGGTGCTGTCCTTGTAATAGTGAAAATTTTCCTAATATCTGGCTATATAAAAGAGTTTGACACCTCGGGCTTTCCCTTACTCCTGCTCTGACCATGTGACACGCTTTCTCCCCATTCACCTTCCAACATGATTGTAAGTTTCCTGAAGACTACCCAGAAGCCAAGCAGATGCCAGCATCGCGCTTTCTGTAGAGCTTGCAGAACCATGAGCCAATTAAACCTCTTTTTTAAATAAATCACCCAGTCTCAGGTATTTTTTTTATAGCAATGTGAGAATGGACTAATACAATCTCCTTCCTGTAAAACAAGCAAGAAAGAAAAGTAAAACCCAATAGATTGTGTCTTAACAGAAAACAAATGTGGTATAAACTCCGAAATGTGAAGACCCTTTACCTATTGATTTAATGAATAACCACAAGACTGTGTATTATGAAAGAAGACATGCTAGTTGTTTCTTTTCAATGCTGAAAATGAAATCAATATAGGTTTTGTTCAATTAAAATGAAGGAAAAAATTATGTGATAAAAGTAACATTTCCTATATTACAAATATTATTAAGAGTACTAAGGAAGACTAGGCGGGATTAGTTGAGTCTATAAAACTAAATAGAGAGAAATTGTTTCCTAATATCTTGCTAAAGGTGTTTAATTAATGCAAATCAAAACCACAGTGAGATACTTTCTCACACCAGTCAGAATGGCTATTATTTAAAAGTCAGAAAATAACAAACGTTGACTAGGCACAGAGAAAAGGGAACATTTATACACTGTTGATGGGAATGTAAATTAGTTACTGTGGAAGGCATTTTGAAGATTTCTCAATGAACTAAAAATAGAAATTACCATTTGATCCAGCAATCCCATTACTGGGTTTATACCCCCACCTTCAAAAATAAATATTCTGCCAAAGACGCCTGTATTCGCATGTTCATCACAGCACAATTCACAATAGTAAAGACATAGCATCAATCTAGGTGCCCATTTGCTGGACTGGATAAATAAATGTATTTTTATACCATGGAATACTGGCCAGTCACCAAAAAGAACTAAATCACATCTATTTCAGCAATATAAATACAGATGGAAGTCATTATCCTAAGCAAATTAACACAGAAACAGAAAACCAAATACTGCCCATTCTCACTAATAAATGAGAGCTAGATATTGGTACCATGGACATAAAGATGGGAACCAATAGACACTGAGAACTACAAAAGGGGGAAAAGAGAGAGGTAGGCAAGGGTTGAAAAACTACCGATTGGGTACTATGTTTATTACCTGGGTGATGGATTCAACCATACCTCAAACCTCAGCACCATGTAATATACTCTTTTAATAAACCTGTACCTACACACATATACCCCCTGAATCTAAAATAAAAGTTAAGAAAAAAAAGAAAGAAATTGCTTATAAACCATAAATCCCCCAGGTCTTGAATAGAGAAACAGCTGTCTCTATAAGAGTAATGTTTAATATTTGTTAGGTCCCTTTTGTCTGCAAGTGACAGAAGCCCAACTCAAACAAGATTTAAGTCAACAACAAGGGAATAGGCAAGAAGCATTTACTGTCATACCTAATAAATTAACCAGTGCAATTGATCTCACTCTCAATTGAATCCATAATTTCAAACATTCTCATGAATTTGTGGTTTTCTTCATATTCTTTTTCTCTTTTCTGGTTTCTTATCTGTAACTGTTGACTGACCTTTCTCTCCAGCTCTTCTATCTGGTGAGTGGCCATTGTTGCTGGCATCTTCAGTTTATATACAATAATTGCCAACATAAAAGACAGAAAACAATGCCTCTACCTCAAATTCAGGAAATTCCAGAGAACTCTGAGTAGCCAAGCCAGAATCTCATGTCCAGCTTTGTATCCACAGAGAGTGGGAATTTTAGGCATATTAGAAAAACTTGGAGTGGTGAAGGGTGAAAGTTAGTCTTCAAAAGAAGTCTAGTGCACTGTAACCAGAAGGTGAAATGTAAAACTGATGAGATTAAATATATATATATTATAATTAAATCTCCTAGTGTTTGCAAATGCTTTACAAATATTAATTCTTGTGATTTTAAAAAAAGAAATCAAAACTCCAGGAATTGCTTAAAGATTCTCTAAAACCATAAAGTATATTTGCTTAATATTATATATATAGTTAAGTAATGATGAATGATCATAATAATACAGAATGAACCCTTTCCCTTTATTAAGAAGTTTTAGTTTTTCTGTTAAACAATATTAATAAATGTATGATTTATTTTTGTTGTATGATTTATTTTTTTATACATTGATAACTTTTGACAAAATTATAAATTTCTATATCATGTATAATCTATAACTAATATCAATATGTTATAAAAGAGAATATTAAAAAGAAATATGGCAACTAAAATTATTTTAAAATTTAAAAGATAATCATGTCACAAAAATTACCATTCTTAAAATATAATTTTAAGATACCCAAAGCATCTACTTGGACTATAGTTTTTACATGATGCAAATTTGAGATGTAGAAAATGTCCTTTCAGTTTGCAATAAAATTGATTGAATAATATTGAGTGTGTCTAAAAGCACCTTCATGTAGGGTCTTAGGATACAAGTTGTTTTATATGAGCTCCTTTTATTTTTTTAATGATTAAACTATTTTGGCTGTTTGCCCTGATTATATGTTTTCCTTTATTATCAGTATTTTTGTTGCTCCAATAGATTTTTGATCAATCATGTTCATGTCTACCCAATGCATTTCTTCTATTAATGTGTTTTTTAAAATCCTGTATCTTAGCAAAGATTCAAAACTGTAAGATCTCAGTGAGCATTTTTGGGTGATATTCAGAAAACGCAACTTTAGTATTTATTTGCAAGGATAACAGCACTACATATAATCATGTGTCAAATTGAAAGCAGAGGAAACTTATTTTGCATTCAATCTTGTTACACGTTGGAATGCCATTTACAGAACGAGTATAAGGCATACTGTGAGTATAAATGTACTAACATGTATTTTATTTGCAAGAATGAGTAACTGTTAGCAGACAGAGCTAAAATGCACACTTATATTATGCCACAGGAGACATTGACTGACTAATTGTGATCACTTCTTGCCTACTTGCCTCTGTTCTGGTTTCTAGAAATACTAGCCATAACTTCGTACTCCACCTGCCAGTGTGTTTTGCTTTGCTTTCAATTTGACATGAGTGAATTCTTTCAAAGCTTTACATTTCTATGTTGATAGTTTAGTTTTCTTTCTCACAGGAGAATTATATTTTCCAATTTCTGATTTCTTAATTTATTTTTCTCGGAATTAGGATTAGGAAAATACATATGTCCCAAAGAATACCGAGAAGAGATCTATGTATAGATACTGCAAATTCTCCTGAATGCCTTAAATACTTGGTCTCAAATGGAAAACTTGATTCTGCATCATGGAATCACTTACTCGACATTACAGAAAGAGACTGAGTTCACACACACACACACACACACACACACACACACACAACAAATAGCTGGTTGTTCTCCCTCTCTTTTCCTGTAGTAACAAATTCCTATAATTCCAACTGCCATTATTGAGAGCAGAGGTGCTGTTTAGGGTAGCATAGGCTCAACAAGAAAAACTTATTAAATGCATGAACGTTGTGGTCCTAATGATAGAATGAAGTATATATTTGACATTATTCTACATTAAAAATTATCTCTGCTTAAACAGTGTAAATGCAAAAATGGATTTCCACAAGATATGGAAATAGAAATAGAGTTAAAGGCAAATTTAAAATAGAATACAATATTAGTATTTTTCTTTCTTTTTTTAATATTAGAGGATGGCAGATCCTAAATCCTAAACGCCTTGACTGAAACAGTTCTTCTAACTTGTTATGGTATTACTTTTTTTTCTGGTAGTTGTTTAACACAGTCCTTCCTCTAAGCATTAATTATCATTCTAGGGAAATTTTGCACCATATACCTATTATGAGTTTTATGTTTGATTTTATTTTTCTGCCCTTCCAAATGACACTTGCTCTGTGATAATTTTCTTATATGCAAACATTAAATACATTTCTTTAAAGAATGGAAGCCTTTTTCCTTTCCAAACACGCATTTGAAGATCTACAACCCAAAATCAGGATATAGTTACCTGGGTAACCAAGATTCCACAGGCAAAGTAATGCCTATCCTTTTGCCTTTATGTTCTTGAGTTTTTTGCTTGATCAATAGTTAATTACTTTTTTATTTTTTCTGGAACAGAGGCATTCTCAATAGCCCAAATGTTTTATAATTCTTTCTCCATAGGTCAATCCATGTACTTTCTTTCTATTGAGTTAAATTGGTGTATGGGACACAGG
This sequence comes from Ateles fusciceps, assembly GCA_036589455.1. NCBI lineage: Eukaryota > Metazoa > Chordata > Mammalia > Primates > Atelidae > Ateles > Ateles fusciceps. The sequence goes on along the minus strand of JAZHEH010000424.1, from coordinate 565,273 downwards.
CTGAAGGCACACAACGCCACAGCAGACTGAAAGGTTACATAATCAATCAACAGGCTATTGGGAGAGGTCAGTCATATTACAATTATTAAAAAGCAAATTTTCTTTTGGGATCAGAAATAAATCCTCAATGAAGAATGAATGAAGCTGAAGTTTGCTCTTCTCTGTTTACACATTCCAGGGGGTGCATGACCTTCATAAATTGTACATTGCCTCAGATAATGCATTGAAATTTTGATTTCCTAGAATTGCAGTGAAGCTGTGCTGCTGATAGGTTCACACAGGTTCACCTGTGTACTTGGATTTATTAAAACCCAATATTTCATACATGTCTTTTCCTTCTTTGGATTACAAAAATTTTAAGAGGTAAAAAATAATTATTTAAAAATAAAGAAACTGCTGGGTTTTGTTCATAATCTTCATTTTCTGGTGTCATTAATTGAAAACAATTCCAAATAGCTAAAAAAGTGCCCTGCAACATGGGCCCACAGTCAACCGATGACTCATCTCTATCTCCCCTGAGATAAAGAAATGTTGGAGACTGAGGAGAGGGGACTGAGAAAGCGAAGAGCATGTTTCTCATTATTGTTCTCTGATGTTTACTTCAATCACAGGTTGCAAGATTGTATAACAAGCTTCACATGGTGTAAATCTGTTTTATTTTCAACTACAATAGCTGACCTTACATTAATTAAGAATGCATAAGAATACTGTGGAGTGAAAGTCTGGAAGATCACTGTGGTTGTGCACATTAGCAATGCATATGTAAAGCTGGAAGTGGATCTTGTTCCATGTCACCAATTCTCGTCAAATAGTTTATGGAGATGGGGCAGAATGATTAGGGACAATTTTACCACACATATTCTGTAAAAACCAAGGTCAAATAATTGAAAGTGCTTTTGTAATCACACTAACAGTAAGAGAGAAATCAATTTTTCTAAGCCTACGTTTCTTCTTGTATAAACCAACTTATTGGATTTATAAGTTTTTCCTAAATGATAGAGTTCTATAAGGAGCAGTAAAAGACAGTGATCCCAGAGAAAGAAAGAAAAATGAAGTAAACCTTATGATTGTCTCAGCTTACTGATTTCAGAAAGATTCCAGAATGTAGTACAGGAAAAGGAAACTTGGGTAAAGCCTAGTGGATTCATTAAGTTGAGACACAAAATTCAGTGAGACAAAAGTGCTTATAGTTCACAGAACAAAGTACCAGGGAAGAGAGAGCTACATAAAGAGAAAACTCTGGTGATCTGCATAAGGTCCCTATTGGGTATGCCACAAAGTACGGATTAGCATATGTCATATACATGAGGAAAACACTCAGGGCCAGAAGAAGAACCACCCCCAAAGGATTAGGGGGAATCAGTACTTGGTGCTCACATTGAGCCATTAATAACACCTGTTTCCCAGCCAGACTGGAAAACATCAAAATGTGTGGGGCACTGGGTAGAACAAAAGGATTCTGCTTTAGTATTGAGGGGAAAAGGATAACAGTAGTAATGCCTAGTGAATCAGTCTTGAAGGATCAAAGTCTTTCCAAGTAATTTAAAGCAAAGCTCAAGAATAGTTAAAGGAATAGAAAAGCTCCAGTGTGCAAGAAGGTAAAATCCACAGAGTATTGCGTCAATCAAAAGTTATGGCACCATACAAACAGGAAATTACAACTTACAGTGGAGAGCAGAATTACCTCATTAAAACTGATCCAGAACTCACATTGATGTTATAAATAGTAGAAAGTGGCATTAAAATAATTAAGAAAACTGTTCCTGGTTTGTTCAAAAAATTAAGTGGAAGCACAGAAGATATTTAAAAATGACCCAATTTGAACTTGAGAGGTGAAAACTAAAATGTGTAAGTTGAAACATTTTCTGAAGGAGATCAATGGCTGATAAGACACTGTGGAAAAAGAAAAGATAATTGATCCTGGAGACATAGCAATATAAACTGTTCAAAATGAAGTACAGAATAATTAAAAAAAAAACAAAAAATAAAAAAAAAGTATCAGTGGCATCTGGGACAACTTCAAGCATCCAATACATGTATGATTGAAATCACGGTGGGATCCCAAATAAAAATACAAAAATATTGGAGAAATAATTTCCAATTTTGCTCCCAATTTTGTTGAAACTATAAGAAAACAGATTCAATAAGCTCAATAATATCCTAGCACAAGAAATATGAGAAAATCTATACCAATACACATTAAATAATATTATGCAAGACTAGTGTGTTAGTCTGTTCTACATAGGTATAAAGGAATACATTAGATTGTGTAATTCTTTTTTTTCTGTTCTGTTGCTGGAGTGTAGTGGCATGACCTTGGCTCACTGGAGCCTCTGCCTCCTGAGTTCAAGCAATTTCCCCGCCTCCTGAGTAGCTAGGACTATAGGCACACACCACCATGCCCGGCTAATTTTTGTATTTTTAGTAAAGACAGGATTTTACCATGTTGGCCAGGCTGGTCTTGAACGCCTGACCTCAGGCAATCTACCAGTCTCGACCCCCAACGTGCTGGGATTACAGGCATGAGCCTCTGTGCCCAGCCTAAAGAAAAGAGGTATATTTGCCACATGGTTCTGCAGGCTGTGCAAGGATGGTGCCAGCATCTGCTCAGCTCCTGGTGAGGTTTCAGAAAGCTCGCAGTCATGGTGAAAGGAAAAATGGGAGGTGACATATCACATGGTGAGAGCTAGCAAAAGAGAGAGAAGGAGGTGACAGGCTCTTTTAAACCAGATCTCACATAAGCTCATAGAGTGATAATTCAGTCATTACTGTGAGAAAGCACCAAGTCATTCATGAGGAATCCACTCCCATGACCCAAACACCACAAACTAGGCCCACCTTCAATATTAGAGGTCACATTTCAACAGGAGATTTGGAGGAGACTGAGCATGCAAACCATATCAACTCATTACAAAGAGAAAATCTTAAAAGCATCCAGAGGCAAAATGACACATTATTGGCATATGTTCAAGATAAGAATGACAGAAGATCTCTCATCAGAATAAAAAGTTATAAAAATGGGAGGGTAATATTTTTAAGGTACTGGAAACAAAAAGAAAGAAAGAAGCAAACAAAAGCCTTTTATTAACTTTTAATTTTATATTAAGAAAAGATACGAAAAAATTAAGTCAAAAGAAAGACTTTTTCACATATTCAAAAGGTAAAAGAATAATTCAGTCTCAGATGTGTACTACAAAAATTAGTAAAGAATTGTTCTCCAGGCAGAAAGAAAAATGAGGCAATACAGCAATGCGGAACTGCAAAAAGGAATTACATACATTGGATTTGGTAATTACCTGATTAAATACACATAATTTTATTATTTAAATACATTTAAAATACAGCTTTAAAGACAAATAATGAAATCATAATGTGGAGTTTATAGTGTAAAGTTTATGGGATAGGTACAAGTAAAACATTTGAAAACAACAGCACAAAGTCAGGGAAGGGAGAAATAAAACTAAATTTTTGTATGTTTCTGATGCTATATCTGAAGTGATGGACTATTATTGGAAGGTAGACTATAATGAGTCCAAATACTCATATTTTACTATATTTGAAAGCAACCATTAAAGTAATAAAACAAATAGTTATAGGTAATAGTCTAACAAAGGAGATAAATCATATCATAAAAACTACTGGATTAATCCAAGATGAGGTAAACAAAAAGGAAATAGAAAAAGAACAGATTTGTCTACAGAAACAAAGAGTAAGAAGATAGAGTTCTGAATGAAAATATAAATAAAAACATTAAATGTAAATAGTCTAAAGATCTAAATTAAAAGATACAGATTGTCTTATCTGTATAATGAATATATTTATCATGGATAAATAAGAAAGACCTACAAGACACATTTAAAATATAAGTACACAAATGGATTGAAAGTAAAATGATAGAAAATGTCATTACCACTAACTGAAGAAAATTGACTGAGTATGCTAATATCAGACAAATATTTCAGAAGAAAGAATATTAACAGGGATAAAGGAGTAAATTTTATAAAGATAAAAAGGTAAGTCCATAAAGACATCACAACAATCCTAAAGATTATGCATTGATAGCGATTTTGCTAGTTTTGTTCTCTCCACAATATTGTTGAGACTGAATCCTCACTGCAACTGTATTGGGAGGTGTGGCCTTTGAAAGGTCATTGAGTCACAGAATTAACAAATTGAATTAAGCATCCTTATATAAAAGGGCTTGACAGAGGTATTTTGCCCCTTTTGCAGTTCTGCCTTCTGTCATGTGAAGATACTTACTTCTTTCCTCCAAAGGATGTGGCATTTAAGGCGCCATGTTAGAAACAAAGACTAGATCCTCGCTAGAAAACTAACTTGCTGGTGCCTTGATCTTGCGCTTTCCAGCACCCAACACTGTGAGAAATAAATTCCTATTGTTTATCAATTACCCAGTCTGTGGTATCCCATTATAGCAGCATAAAATGAACTAACATACACCTAATAACAGCTTCAAAATACATGAAAAAGAAACAATAAAATTGCAAGGTCAGATAAATGTACAGTTAATAATTGGAGATTTTAGTATCTCTCTATCAGAATTGATAGAACCAGTAATTGATAGCAGAAAGTCAACAAATAATTAGATGACTTAAATAAAATATTCAATAACGTGACCTAATTAAAATTTATGGAACTCTTCACCCAAAAACACCAGTCTGCTTATTTGTTTCGGTACATGAGGAGTATCTACTGGACCAGACCATATTTTGGACCATCAGTCAAATCCAAATAAATTAGAAAGATTTTAAGTTATGCAAAATATCCTATTTCACTGTGATGAAATTAAATTAGAAATCAATAACAGAAAGATCTCTTGAAACTCCCCCAAAATTTGAAAACAAAACAATATACTTCTAAATATCTATGTGTCAATGAAGAAAGAAAATAGAAATTAGAACAAATTGCTACTGGAGGAGAATGAAAATAAAATATAACAAAATTTGTGGGATGCCACTAAATCAGTAGTTGGGTGAAATTTCTGTTATTAAATGACTCTATTAAGAAATAAAAAATATTCCAATGAAGACACTAGAAAATGAAGGATGAATTAAATGTGAAGTAAGTAGAGAAATGAAACAATAGAAATCAGAATAAAAATCAATAAAATAGAAACACAATAGAAAAAAAATAAATTGAAAGATATTTGAGAAAATCCATAATATTGATAAACTTATAGCCTATTTGATTAGGAAAGAAAGAGATAAGGTAATATTACTAATGTTAGGAATGCAGGAGCTGATAACACTCTCCATTCTACAAATATTAAAGAAGAATAAGAGAATATTATGGAAAACTTTGTGACAATACATTCAACAATTTAGATGAAATGGATAAGATTCCTGAGAAATACCAACTACCAAATCTCATCTAAATATGAATAAGTAATCAGAAGAGTCCTGTATCTGTTAAATAAATTGAATTTGTAGTTGAAAATCTTCCCACAAAGGCAACTCCAAGCATTAGATGATTTTACTGGACATTACTAAATTCTACCAAACATTCCTATGAGACATTACTAAATTCTACCAAACATTAAAGGAAGAAATAATACTAAATCTATAAAACTCTTCCTGAAAATAAAAGAGGGGGTCTATTTTGCAAGTCATTTTATGTGGCCAGTGTTATCCCTATATTAAAACAAGACAAAGACATTATAAGATTAAATATCAACATTTTTATAAATGTAGATTAAATATTCTAAACAAAATTAATCAAATCAAGCCTAAAATTATACAAATATATAAATATATTTGTATATATATATAGCATTAGTTGGCAGAATAATGCCCCTCCCACCAAAGATGCATGTCTTAATCCCCAGAACTTGTGAATGTGTTATTTTATGTCACAATAGGGACTTTGCGTATGTGATTGAATTAAGAGTATTGGTATAGAGAGAATACCCTGGGTTAGCCAGGTGGGTGACATTATAAAGAGACCGAGTCAGGAGAACCAAAATCAGACAAGGAGATGTGATTATAGAGCCATAGATGAGAAGAGAGGGAGAAAGAGAGAGAGAGAGAGAGAGACAGCTGAACTACGGGCTGGCTTCTTCAAGACACAGAGGAAAGAACATGATCCAAGGAATGCAGGCAGTCTCTAGAAGTTGGAAAAGGCAAGAAGCCCTCCTGAAGAAATGCAGTCTTACGAACACACTGATTTTACAACTTCTGCCCTCCAAGATAAAAATAATATATCTGTAACACTGATTTTTTTTTTTTTTTTTTTTGCTATTTGTTACAGCAGCAATAGGAAACTAAAACAATGACTAAGTGAAGTTTACTCCAGAATGTAAGAGTTTAAGATTTCAAAATTATCCAACATAATGTTCCATATTAACAAACTGAAAAAATAAACTATGTGATGACCTTTGTATATGTATAGTAAGTTTGACAAACTCTGACATTTCTCCCTGATAAAAATTCTTAGTCAACAGGAATGTAAGAAAGCTTTTTCACTCTGATAAAGAACATTCATAAAAAATTTACAGGGGACATTATATTTATTGATGAATATCCACCTAAGATCAGGAACAAGACAAGATGACCTCTTTCACAAATTCTATTTAATACTTTACTAAAAGTTCTAATCAGTGCAATAAGTCAGGTAAAATAAATAAAAGCATCTAGGTTGGAAATAAAGACACAAAATTGTCTTTAGTCACAGATTACATGATTGACTATGTGGAAAACTGGATGGGATTTATGAATAAAGGCACAAAGTTAGGCAAGTATAACAAGTTTGCAACATACAAGATAAACATACAAAATCAATCACTATATGCTTACAGTAAGCAGTTAGGAATTGAAGTAAAAAATATCATACACGATGACATAAAATAGATGAAATGCTTGGGGATAAATGTCACAACATATGTGCAAGACTTATACTCCAAAACTGAAACCACCTTTGCCAAAATTATAGCAGTGAGAAAATTATGACAAACGGATCTAATCTAACCAACCCCCATCTTGCCTTTAGCCTCCAAATTCCCCTAGGTCATTCTTGGGCTTGGGCCAAGTAACTTTTGGAGAAAGTCAGATTATAGTTTGAATGGCAATAGCCCTGGCCAAAACTAAACCACCTTTGTAAAACTAATGGAAGAGTTCCAGGTTAGGAGGATGAGAGGAACCTGGATTAAGCTAAGGTTTAGACATAAATGATTATCAGCCATTATTCCAGAGGTCACAAGATTTGCAACTTTCCAGATAGTAACTGCAGATAACATCACTATTGTAGAACCTAAGATTGACCTTTTGAGATGTTGTTTCTTGCTTTTGCATTTCTGATGGCCAATGGTTCACCCTCACACTCCAACTAGTCCTGTGGCCCCATCCAGAAGTGGACTCAGTGAAAAAGGACCATTTCCCACACCCCTATGATTGCAACCCCAACTAATCAGCAGGACTGTGTCTGCCATTCCCCTTCCCCTAGGCCTGTGTCTGCCAAACTCGCCTTGAAAACCCTAGGCTCTGAATTCTTGAGGAGATTGATTTGAGTAATAACTTATCACTCATATGATGTGGCCTACCTCACGCCAACTGAACTATTTCTTTATTGCAATGCAATGCTTTCAGTTAGTTGGTTTTGTCTGTGCGGTGGAAGGAAGAAATGTTCCAAATCTATTTCTAAACATTAGTAAAATAAAGTTTTAAAAGTCTAATAAAAATTCAAACCTACACCTTGTTCTCTTGGGTCAGAACAATCAGATATTATTACATCAATTCTCCCCAAACTGATCTATGTATTTTTTTGCAATTCAAATCAAAATCTTCACAGAATTTTTAGTAAAAAGACTGAGAATAATCAAAATTTTAAAAAGGACAGCAAACTTGGAGAGCTAGCTAACATTACATAATTTTGGTACTTATTATAAAGCTGCAGTAATGAAAGGAGCATTATATTGGTACAGTGATAAATACATGAACAAAATGATTCCTACATAGACAATTGAATATTGAGGAAGGTACAAAGGCAATTCAGTGAAAAAAGGACAGTATTTTCAACAAGTGCTGCTGGAAAAATTGAATAATCATGTGCAAATCACTGAACTTTGAACCATAATTTCTACCATATTCAAATATTAGCTCAAGTGTAGTTAGTATCTAATAGAGGTTCTAGGATATACAAATTGAAGACATGCCAGGGAAGAGATAATACTTGAGAGCTCCTGAGAATTGAAGATGTGACCCCTCACATTAAAAAAATAGCTAAACAACAAAATCCCTAAGAATCAAAGTAAGTAAAAATAAATGCATCCTAAGATCCCTTATTGTGAAATGTAGAACATCAATAAAAAGAGAATATACCATAGAAGAAGATAGAGATAGAGTAACTCAGTGAGTCACGGATATATAGATGATGTCTCCTAAGCAATGATAGACTCCAGAAGAAAATAAAGTGATATTTTTGAAGTTCTAAAAGAAATTATTATGAATCTAAAATTCTGTATCAAACTGAACTATCTTTCAAGAGAGTCTGACATAAAAACATGTACAGATATACAAATTTATGGATATACTGATACACAAATTATAAAAGTATTAGGAAATCATTTATGTAAATGAAAATAAAATTGCTCATGGAAGTAAAGTGAGGAATTCAAAAAACCATAGTGGAAACAGAAATCAATACATAATTGATAAATTTAATTAATCATCAGCTGATAAATTAAAAACAAATTTGTGTGTTTATTGTAAATATGGTAGCACCAAATCTCTAACAACATGAAAGAGACAATGGGATTCTTGTGCAACAGATAAATCATATTAAGTTCTTTTTTTTTTTTCCCCGATATGGAGTCTTGCTCTGTCACCCAGGCTAGAGTGCAGTAGTGCGATCTCGGCTCACTGCAACCTCCGTCTCCTGGGTTCAAGCAATTCTTCTGCCTCAGCCTCCCAAGTAGCTGGGATTACAAGTGCCCGCCACGGCACTCAGCTAATTTTTGTATGTTTAGTAGAGATGAGGTTTCACCATCTTGACCAGGCTGCTCTCGAACTCCTGACCTCATGATCCACCTGCCTCGATCTCCCAAAGTGCTGGGATTACAGGCGTGAGCCACTGTGCCTGGCCATTTCTTATAACATTTAAAAAGAAAATAGAAATTCTAAATAATTTAGGTAGAAATTTAGATTAAAAATTTATACTGAAATTTTAAGAAAAGCATTAAAATAAAACAACTATAGTTTTCTATAACAAAAATTTTGTTTGATTTTCAGGAAATATTAGGTTTAGTTGCATATAAGAGAAAAAACCACATTACAATGATTTATACAAAATATAATTTGATTTTTTTCTTGTCACATAAAGCAGATTAAAGGACAGTCACTGCAAGATTATTACAGTGACTCCATGATCATTTCATCTTTCTAGCATTAGGCTTATCCTTCAAGTTCACGTTCAAAGTCCTAACATGGCTAGTGTGCCAGGAGCGGTGGCTCATGCATGTATTCCCAACACTTTGGGAAGCTGAGATGGGAGGATTGCTTGAAGCCAGAAGCTTGAGACTGGCTTGGTCAACATAGCAAGACCCCTGTCTGGAAAAAAAAAAAAAAAAAAAAAAACGCCCAGCATGGTGGTATGTATCTGTGGTCTCAGCTACTCAGGAGGCTGGGGAAGGAGGATTGGTTGAGCTCAGAAACTCCAGGCTGCAGTGAGTTGTGGTAGTGCCACTGCACTCTAGCCTGGGTGACAGAGTGAGACTGTTCTCAAAAAAATAAAAATAAAAGATAGCTGGTGGAGCTCTGAGTTTCAGACTGAAAGAAGAAGAAAAGGAATTGGCAACAAAACAAAACAGACAAACAAAAATGTTCTTCTAGACAAGTCAGTTCTATTTAAGATCACCCAGAAGCCTTTCACAACATTTCTGCTTACAACTCATTGCCCAGACTTAGCCAAATGGTCACATACGGTTGCGAAGGAGGTAAGCAAAGGAAATTCTATTCTGTGTGAGCAGCAAAGCATGTAACTAAATATTGGAGAAACTGGAGTGGGTTTTATGAACCTCAGAACAAATCAAAGTCAGGTGCTTAGATAAGATTGATTTCTCAATTGAAATTCTTAGGATAATATCTAGGTTATGTATTCTTAATATGAATCAAAGTCAAAAGCCTATATGGAATGAGAAAGAAGTAGAAAGGTTTTTCCTTTCTGGATTTGGGAAAAAAATGCTTTAAATTACTGGATTCAATGATTCATAAATAGTAGACATTCCATTAATATTTAATGAATGAATGAATAATTCCTTATATCAAATATTCTTGCTAAGCACTGAGAATTTCATCAGTGTCAATCATGATAGACTTATACTATTGTGCAAACACCTTCACCTGGGATCGTCTAACATGGTAGCAAGAGATTTGGATGATACAAAATGCTTTCCTGTTAAATAAAGTTTTTCTATTCGAAACAATATAAGGGAAGCAAGTATACTTGATTTAATAAAAAAGAATTATGCTCCTCACTCTCTTCCTCTCCATCTCTTCTTGAAAGACAAATTATATGCAAATTGAACTTGATCAGTATTAATTCAGCTACAACATGACATTTTCCTGATAAACTTGAACTGGAGTAGAGAACATAAAAGTCACAATATAAATTTTTTTATTTAATAGGATTCTTTGTTCCTGGGTTTGCAAATCTTCCTGACATAGTAGTGGCAGCTAACACAATTCCCCAGACCCAACAGAGAAGTCTTAGGAATTCAGTTTAGAAGAACTACAGTCTAGTGCATAGATCTTCCTTTTGACCAGAGGATTTCTGAGCAAGCCTCAGAGGGATTTTTTGTAATACACTTGTTCCTCTTGGGTAGATCAGTTGTATCAGAAAATCTTCCAAAGGATAGCTGCAGTAAACACTTGAGAATACATTAGCAGCAAAGTAATAGAATAAAGAAAATAATCAAGAATTTCATAAATGCAAAATAAAAAACCATGAAAATGTAAAACCTGTTGAATTACTCATTGGCAAGCCAAAGATTCAAGGACAAACCTAATTGTTCATTAAACTTTATTTAAAAACTTCAGAGAATTTTCTAAAAAAAAATGTATTTTCTTTTTTGACCTGTTCCCCCTAATATATACATCTTGGTATTGCAATAAAACAGGGATATTTTTGAAACATCACTAAACATCACGACAAAATATTCATCTATTTTAAGTAATTTTCTTTTGCTCATTTTATTTCTTTGACTCTGTAGTTTATAAGAGAGCAATCAGTATTTGGAGTTAAGGAGTGTCTGTGTGTGCCAGGAATTAAGCTGCTATTTCCGTTTCAAACTCATTCTTCTATATTCTGCTTTGTAATTCTGGGGCTAGGACTCTGCCAACCACTTTTCAGCTTTTGCATCTGCTCTCTTCAGACCCTGCCAATAAGGAACACTAGAAAGAAACTCAAAAGCAGGAGAAGGAAAAATACACTTCTTCCCATTCATTACCTTATCCTCTTTTATTTTTGGCCTTGAGTTCTTTTCCAGTGTCATTTCAGCAATACTTCTTCCCTTCAGCAGGAGTAATTGTTTGTAGCAGTAATTAGTTCTAGTTTGCAGTTTTCCACAACACTTGTAGCACCAGCTTCATGTAGGTCCCTCACACAAGTCAGCAGCAGCCTGAAGGTCCTTTCAGTAGGTCTATTGCCCAGCACCATGTGGCTTTTCAATGAGCTAAGAGACACCAGCACCCACTGAGCAGCACCTACTACTTCAAGGTTTATGTTTTAGCTCCAGAAATCTTCTGCCAAATGTCTAATAATTTTAATAATCTTAATCTCTCCCCGTTTACTCTAGTACACTAGTACTAAGGATTGTACCTGCTTTCTGTAATTGCTAATTGTGTGATAGCTTAGTATAGTCTTACCATTTTTAATTTTCAGATTTTTAATAACTACTCAACATTTTTTTTTTTTTTGAGACTGAGTCGCTCTCTGTCACCTAGGCTGGAGGGCAGTGGCACAATCACTGCTCACTGCAACCTCCACCTCCAGGGCTCAAACGATCCTCCCACCTTAGCCTCTCAAGTAACTGGAGTTATAGGCGCATGCTCCTCTTGGGTAGATCAGTTGTATAAGAAAATATTCCAAAGGATAACTGCAGTAAACACTTGAGAATACTGGCTAAATTTTTGTAGAGACGGGGTCTTTCTATGTTGCCCAGGATGGTCTCGAACTCCTGGGCTCAAGTGATTTGCTCGCCTCGGCTTCCCAAAGTATTGGGATTATAGGTGTGAGCCTCCATGCCCGCCCCCCACAATTCTTTATTTTAAAATATCTCTGCTAAAATAATTGATGTGGTTTGTTTGTTCTGACTGCACTCTAGTTAATATACCTCGTTATCCTCAATCTTAGAATAATTGTGCTATTTATGAGAGTAAAATCTTACTTTTTAGAGATTAAATTGATATTTAAGACCAATTAAATTTTCAAAGCATTTATTTCTTATTAAATAGATGTAAATCTATTGTGTTAGGCACTGCAAGAAATTCAGAGAATTATTAGTCATAATTTAACCTGTAAGTATTTAGGCAATTTTAATCACAGAATCTAAATATGTATATAAGAGATAGATATTATAAACTTCATAAATATTATGCAGAGTGAACATTGGAGCTCAGTAAAATCAAATTGCTGTCTTTGGGAACCAGAAGACATCTGAAGAGTTTTAATAGAGTAGTTGGAACTTAAACCATATATGTATAAGAAAAACTAAGAGTATTATTGGTAGAAATTTCAAAAGATGGCATTGTAAGGGAGAAAAGAAAATGAACAGGTCAGAATACAAAGGAGTTGAAAGTATGCATGTATCAATATTTGGTAATAATAAAAGGTACATAAAATGTAGTGGTAAGAGATGAAATTCACAGGGAAGATTGGAGTAAGGTGATAGAAGACTTTGAATTAATATTTTAAAATCTGAGGTTATCTTCTCCAGGTGAGAGAGAACCATTGAATTTCTGAAGATTGTGGCTTAAGAAGTCTAATCTAAAACATGTTCAGAATTGACATGCATTGAAGAAGACTGAAGAATGCAAAATCATTTATTAATACACATACAATAGCTAATAACTCCTTTTCACACTGAGACTCACACCACAGGGGTTCTCAAAAATAAATAATTCAAAGGCTTGAGTCTGAGCATCTGAGGGAATAAAAGTAACATTTATTGTTACGGAAATACAGAAGGAAGCAATATGTACATGTTAGGGGAAACTAGAGTTCATTTTTAAACCTAAACAATTTAAGTTGTTTATTTTACTTCCAGGTTGAATTGTTGAATAGGTAATTGTACAAAGAACATCGAGTTCAGAGAAGCAGGACAGATAGAATTATACAGTTTTGAACCTTCCTCAGGCAGATGGATACTTATGACCATCAGGCTGAATGAGATCACTTAATAAATGAATGTAGACAGAGAAATAAAGAGAGCTGAGAAGTGAACCCTGGGACATTCAAACATTTAGAGGCTGAGATGAAGAGGAAGGCTGTCCAATAAGTCTGAGAACAATGTGTTCATGAATTAAGAGAAACAAGAAGAATATGATGTTCCAGAAGCCAAGCTGTGGACATTTTTTTCAGGAAGCATAAGCTGAACAGCTACGTCAGATGACACAGACTAACCAAGATGCAAACTTTAAAATTATTAAGAATTTTTCAATGCCTATATAACTTATGACTTTTTGATGCTGGTTTGGGGAGTGAAGTCAGGGACCAAAACCTGATTAGAAGATTTCAAGTTACAATGAGAGAAAATAAATTAGATACAGCAGATGCACAGAACTCTTTTGAGAAATTTCACTGGGAAGAGAAGTAAAATGAAACAGTTAAATATGGTTTAAAGAGGAACACATATGTTTAAATATACAGTGGTATGTTGATGTACTGATGAGTATTATCCAGTAGAGATGAACAGAAAAATAATTGATGATGAACAAAAGAAAGAAAATAACTGCAAAAAAACTGGACCTTTAAAAAGTGGGAGTAGTTTCAATACAGGGAAAGATGTTAGACCTAGATTGAAGCAAGCATAGTTTATACATTATAACATGATGAAAAACAAAATTTTTGGTGCAGAAGAATGTATTTTGGTAGATTTCTTAGGAGGTATATGTACAAGTTTTCTTCTACATGCTTCTATTTCCTCAGTAAAACAAAAATCATTGTGAGTACTTAGATTGACGAAGAGGAGAGGCTGTTGAATTTTAGAGAGAGATGAGATGTAGTCACTTCAGTGACAGAGAATAAACTGAATACAAAAATGTATTTAATTGCTTGGGAGCACTGAGATCTCTTAAATTTTGTTGAAAATTAAATCAGCAGCAAGTATCAGTGTCTTGCAAAATTTTTCTCTGCTTCAAGTATAGGCTGAGAATAGAGAGATAGAATCATGATTAGGATTTTGCCAGATGAGCACCATGGTGGGAAGTGGAGTTGTGATGGTGAGGGCACATGGAAGGAATAATAGAACACGGAAGCTAGGTGAAGAAAATCAGAGACTGAGAGCATGAGGAGGTTGATCATCAGTTGAACAGAAGAGGGGCTCATGCATTATAGATGTCATCAGGGTCAATGCATTGCTGGATTGGGATAACACAAGGAGTAAAATGGAGAGATAAAAGCTGGTGGTCAAGACGGATGCTTGATATTGAGCACAGTACAGTTATTGCTAACTTAAAAAGCATACAACTCGGGGCCAGGACCGATGGCTCAAGCCTGTAATCTCAGCACTTTGGGAAGCTCAGGTAGGACAATCACCTGAGGTCAGGAGTTTGAGACCAGTCTAGCCAACATAGAAAACCCCTGTCTCCACCAAAAATACAAAAAAATTAGCCAGGCATGCTGGTGGACACCTGTAATCCCAGCTACTCAGAGGGCTGAGGCACGAGAATGACTTGAGCCTGGGGAGGCAGAGGTATCAGTTAGCCGAGATCACAGCACCTCACAAAACGAGAAAGGAAGAAAGAAAGAGAGAAGAGGAGGGAGGGAGGGAGGGAGGGAGGCAGGGAAGGAAGGAAGGAAGGAAGGAAGGAGAAAAAGCATACAATTTGGGGAGACGAAGAGTTGAAAGAGGCTGTATGACAAGATCAAAAAGAGACAGGAGTTCAAGACTAAGAGTCCAATATGTTGGGTGATTTACCTGTGTGGATATCTAATTTTTATGATAGAAATAATAATGAAGGGATGGTCATAATCCAGGTGCTGGTATCTTCAATTAATGAAGAAAAGTGATCAAGATAATGGTAGATGATTTTAAAAAGCAGAGATAGTGGATGTGTGGTTTATATTATGGGCTTCAAATGCTATAAGAAGGAGAAGGGAGGGAAAGTGGCTTGTAATTGGCAATATGAATCTAGGTAGCCTGACATTACATTTTGGCCAGGGGGAGCTTCCAAGTGGGCAAAAATAAATTGACTCTTTAAGAACATACCAGAAGCAGCAGTTTGCTCAGGTGATAGCCATATTCATTTAAGGCAAGAGACTGTCGAAGTCATTCAGGGAAAATTTCGAGTCAGTGGGGACATATTGATAATATCTCACCAGAAAAACCAGATGGCCCAGTGGAATTCCCAAAGGAGAAGGAGGGAGAGATTTAGACTTTATTAGGGTAGATCTAGTCTAATGAAAATGAGAATTCGATTGAGACTGAAGCAAACTGAAGGAAGATGTGATAGGCAGGAGAATGGCCTCCCCAAAATATTTACCCTCTATCGCTTGCAACTTGTGAATGTTACATAGGATTGACAAAGGGATTTCACACTAAGGTTATAAACTATAAAATAAACAGACTATCCTGGATTATCTGGGGTCGATCCAGTCTAATCACATGCATCTTTAAAAACTGAAAACTTTCTTTGGCTGCAAGCATAAGAGAAATGCAGAGGGAGAGGCAGGGCTGATGAGGTCAGAGAGATCTGACTTCTCATTCCATTGCTGGCTTTGAGTCTGTATGAAGCGGTTTAGGAGCTGAGGAATGTGAATGGTCTTTAGAACCTGAGAACAATGCCTCTCTGACAGACAGAGGAATCTCCGTCCTATGGCTGGGTGAAACCCAATTCTGCCAACCTTAATAAGCATGGAAGTGGATTATCCCCCAGAGCTCCACATAAGAATCTGGGTCAGCTGACACCTTGAATTACTCTTAAAATTATTATCCTAAATGAAAGAGGCAAGCCAAAAAAAAAAAAAAGTAAGAAACAATGAATAATTCTATAAAATGCAAACTAGTCTACAGTGAAAGAAAAGATTAGTGGTTCTTTAGAAATGGAGGTGGAGGAAATGGTAGGTTATAAAGGGCAAAAGGAACATTTAGGGATGATGGAAAAGTTTGTTATCTTGATTATGGTAAACAATTTTATAAATAGACGTATGTCAAATCTTACCAAACTACACATATTAAAGAATGTGGTTGACTGTACAGCAGGTACTCAAAAAAACATGTTGTTCAATGTTGTTTTCTTATAAGGTTGATGAAAAAGAATTGCTTCTTATTCAGGGCTGCTATCTGTGTGGAGTTTGCACCTTCTCATGTCTGCGTGGGTTTTTTCTGGGTACTCAGATTTCCTCACACATCCCAAAGCTGTGTGTATGAGGTGAATGGGTGCAACTATATGTCCCAGTCTGAGAGTGTGTGTGTGTGTGTGTGTGTGTGTGCGCGCGCACGCACGCATGCGTGTATATGCATCCTGTGGTGGGATGGCATCCTGTCCTGGGCTAGTTCCTGCCTGGTGCCCTGAACTTCCAAGATAGGCTCAGGCTAACTGCCACCCTGAACTGAAATAAGTGGGTTGGAAAATGAATAAGTGAATGAATACAAATGATTGTCGAATACAAATTCATCAAGTCTATGATAATCATAAAAATGCATGACAATAAATAATGCATCAGGGTAGTGCTCAGCAAGCCCACCCTATTTGTGATTGTTTTTTAACTGTGGTGGTAGGAGGTGCTTCTTATGATCTCCGATTGTAAACATTTATTCCTCAATTTAACCTGCTACACTACAACTGTCCTCACTCACTAGTTCATACACAATTAGGTAAATCATTATCTTATTCATTTTGATTAATCTATTTTAAATGTAAGTGTAGCTCATACTTCTTTCAACGTTTAATATTAGGAGGGTTTAGGGTTTTTATTTGGAAGTTTGATGGTGTTTTGTGATCAGAAATATACCACCGGAATTTAACTGTGCTTTATATTAATTAGTCTATGGTAAATTAGTTTGATTGTATGTTGTTTTGCTTAAATCCGCAGTTTCCAAGAATCTATGGGCAATGTTTAGTGAGAACTTAACTACTCTTCAAGTGGACCTCCATGAAGTGGTTAAAATAAAACAAATAATCACAGTCAATGCTGCTTTATCCCCTATCCACCGCAAATAAAAAAAAATACACACAGACTTTTAGGGACATGACAAGGTCAGATTGTTGAAGACAGTAGTTCAGATATTTTCTAGGTATACAGAAACTGTAGAAGAGATGTACCACTGCCATGGTGACCTCAGCGTCAGGGGGCTACATGCAACATAGCAATCATGACACTTAGCACAAATAATAGTCCTAACTGCTTCAGTTCATGCTTTGAGGCAAAGGGAAAAATTCCCCTTTGATGCACTTTATTAAAAGATCAATATTAACATTCTTAAAAGAAATTATCATATTAATTAAGCAGTCAAGACAAGTGAAACTTTGTTCATGTAAAGCAAATTTAGTCAGAGACCTCAGGGTGCTTCTGTTTCCCTTAAAGAACGTACAAGGAGAAATGAGATTCAAGTGAAAGTAAAGATGTTAAGAGATGCCAACAGTAAAAATAAAGAGAGAGACAGATTGAAGGTAAGCATCATAAAACATTGTTAATAAAGAGAATTGTAAATTATGTATGAATTTTATATTTTTAAAATGGGTCCTAATTTCTGATTCATATCATGAAATAAAAAATGTTTTAATCTCTAGTCATTTCAAGTTAGAAATTCTAGACTCAATTAGAATACAATTAAAAACATATATCTATTAATTGTTCTTGAATAGTTTTAGATTCTCAGAAGGGCAAGGGTTTGATTCGTATAAATATTTTTTACAGATCCTTGATTATAAAAATTACCTGGGGTGTTTGTTTAATATCTAGCTTCCCAGATCTTTTTCATGAGGATTATGGGAATACTACTGGTACTGGTAATCCAGGATCAATTCTGCCGGTGACCTAGTGCTAAGCAAACTTCAAAGACACTGAATTAAGGCAAGAGAAGCTGACTTTGTTCCCCGGTTACTGTTAGGGTGAGATAACTAGGCATTTATAATAGTGAAAATGTGCATTCTTGAAGTTTGGCACCACTTGCCTCAGCTTTCCAACAGAATTTTTTTTAAAAAAGCCCAGTAGTTGGCCGGGCATGGTGGCTCACACCTGTAATCCTAGCACTTTGGGAGGCCGAGGCAGGTGGATCACGAGGTCAACAGATTGAGATCATTCTGGCCAACATGGTGAAACCCCCGTCTCTACTAAAAATACAAAAATTAGCTGGGTGTGGTGGTGCGCACCTGTAGTCCCAGCTACTCAGGAGGCAGTAGAATTGCTTGAACCCAGGAGGCGGAGGTTGCATTGAGTCGAGATTGCACCACTGCACTCCAGCCTGGCGCCTGGTGACAGAGCAAGACTCTGTCTCAAAAAAAAAAAAAAAAAAACACAAAAAAACAGTGGTTTTAATAACTGAATAATGGAAAGAAAATTTGGCCAACTCTCTTGATAGAATGCTATGATAGACAGACTATCAAATTATAGTTATACATCTAAGTTAGAATCCAATTCTATAGATTGCTGGGTGAACCTGATAAGATATTAAACTCACCAACCCCAGAGTACTAACTTGATTTATATGTATTGTTGGTATGATAAATTATATACATATGGCCTATAGTATTTAGCATATATAATATAAACATTGTATGTATTTTATATATACAATATATAGTATACCTATATAGATTTGTATGTAGCTATAGTATGTATTATATATAATACATGTATTATACATTATACAGTATATAAAAATGTTAAATACATGTATATTATATTTTGTTACATATAATTATATTGATCTGATTATATAATAGGTATATGTTATTATACCTATTATGTTACATATACTATAATATATAATGTAATTATGTAATATGTCATACATATCATATATTAATATATAATATAATATACCTATTGTATAATTAGATCAACATAGTATTATATATAACTTATAAAATATATGTGATACGTTTACCTTATCAATATATCGAAACTATACATACACACATATTATATATTACAAATATTTATTTATAGCTATTATAAAATATAGGTATATATTATAGGCATGCTTATTATTGGTATTATAGATATACTATATATAATTCATACTGAATAATGTATAGCATGTTATATACATATTATATATTAATTATAGCAATAATCTAATACAGATAATGCCTTTGTAGTCTAAATGTCATGAATGTAATCACCAGACTGCATTACATGACATTGTGAAAATTCTTTTCATCAACGTTTATATATGTTTAAAGTGATAGTGCTCAGATCTTTCATGTAAATTTTCTTTAAATCTATGTTACTTAACGGTATTTTCTAAGAAGAATGTGGTTGAATATCTCTGCAAGTGGGCTTCCATTTGTTTCATCCGTTTCTGCAATACTGCCCTCTTTCTTTCTTCACCTGGACTGCAGTGCTGCTACTGCACTAGATTTTTGAACACCCCTTTCTCCTAAAAGCTTTGCTTTTCTCTCTGTGTTTCCTCTGTTCCTCTCTCTGCCCTCTATTTTTGGCCTCGTTTCTTGTTTGTTACTCTACCAAAATCCTTTAGCTTTAAAAATCACAATTTAAAAAGAGATATTTAGGGTCTGGTTAGACATATTTATTATCATTATTTTCTTTCTTTTTTTTTTTTTTTTTTTTTTTTTGAGATGGAGTCTTGCTCTGTAGCCCAGGCTGGAGTGCAGTGGCACAATCTCAGCTCACTGCAACCTCTGCTTCCCTGGTCAAGTGATTCTCCTGCCTCAGCCTCCCAAATAGCTGAGATTACATACATGTGCTACCATGCCAGGCTAATTTTTATCTGTCTTTAGTAGAGACGGGATTTCACTATATTGGCCAGGCTGGTCTCTAACTCCTGACCTCAAATGATCCACCCGCCTCGTCCTCCCAAAGTGCTGAGATTACAGGTGTGAGCCACCACACCTGACCAGACATATTTATTTTTAATGAAGCTATTAATGCTAGTTTTCATGATAACAAGACCACAGTGCAACTTCCACGGCAGGTGGGACATCAAATTTACAACAGAGTTTTTGTCCAGCATGGCTCCTGAGAAAAAAGAAATGACCTGGGCTCACATCAAATGACACATTGCCAGCTGCCTTCTGTCACTGAAACCTGGTAAGGTCTCAAGCCTCTTATTGGTCTCAGCACCTAAGAGTTGTTTTTTCTTTCTTTCCCTCTCTTTCTTTCTTTCTCTTTCTTTCTTCTTTCTTTCTTTCTCTTTCTTTCTTCTTTCTTTCTTTCTTCCTTTCTCTTTCTTTCTTTCTTTCTTTCTTTCTTCTTTTTCTTTCTTTCCATTTAGATATTTTACATTAGTCAATTTTAAGAGCTCATGACCTGACTCTGATTATTATTGACAGTCCACTCATCTCTAGTGGTTGCTCTGACAACGGGTGAAAAACAATGGATTAACGGCTTTCCAGGAACATCTCTCAGACATAATTAATTTCAGCCTTTGGTATTTATACCTCATCTATCAGTGCCATACGTTTCTGCTAAATTTCTGTTCTATTTTCCAGGCTTGGAAAAACCCTAGATTCACCTCCCTATTTAAGTACAACTAAATTATGTATTTTTCCCCTGCAACCAAAGAAGTGTTTTTCTGTCACCCTTTACTCAAATGGATTTTTTGAATGGGAAGAAAAGACAAATCACAAGCACTATTTGGACTCAATAAATTATCTTTCAGAGTTAATTATCTCATTCTATATCATAGGAAAGACATTTCAATAAATCAAAGACTAACAATTTAAACAAGGGAGAAAACTAGAATTCTCTCCTGTGAGAGTAATTCATAGATATAATTACTTTTGGTTCGATGTTCACCGTAAGTTTTCTGACTTCTGTAATAAATAACCCTAAAATCTCAGTGGTTTAATAAAACACACACACACACACACACACACACATATATATATATCCTGAGTCACTCAAAATCCAGTGAAGATGCGTGTGGTAGGGAATCTCCTGGGGAGCTCTTCTTTAAGTGGGAAATCTAGAGTCCAAGCTGCCTTCTCTTTGTGTACTCTCAATCCTCCAGAGCCTTGGACGTCTCCTCTGCATTCTGTGCTTGATTGGTTGGTGAGAAAAGAAAATTAAAGAATCAAGGATAATATTTGGTGTGGACTTCACGTGGCATCATCAATTTCTCCACGTTCCCCTGGTGCCATCAAGTTTATGGCCCTGAATGATGCCACAAGTCTAGAGAACCTGTTCCCTTGTATACACACGGCATTCCTGGACATCATGTCAGTCACAATTGCATTTCATTTTTCAGCGTTATCTACATGACATGATTTCCCCAAGTGTCCGAAACTGGCTTCTAGTTTTCTTGGTTGTATAGGTTAGCTGGGGAAACTTTCTAGAACTTTCTGAAGCCCAATTCCCTTTAAGAAAGTGGAGTTGAAATAACAATCCTAAAGAGAGGTGGTGAGGATTAGATGTAGTGATGAGTAGGGTAGTGCTTCAAGATGAAAGAGCTATTAATATAATGGATTGTGATTAAGAGGCAATATGAGTTTATCAGTTCTATGCAAGAGGGAAAGTAGAAATCAAAGAGTGTATCAAGACTCATGAAGAATCACATCACCTTCTGATAAAAATATTAGAGAAAAGATCCCCAAACCTTCCCCTACAATACTATAAATGGCATGCATTATGAAAATCTAATCTGTTTCCAACAGTCAGAATGCAGCAAAAGATGTTAGATTAATTTGGGAAAAGGAACTGATCTTCCATTCACTTCCTTTCATAATTTTATTATAGATTGGAGTGAAGACCCTCAACAGAGCAATGTACAAGCAAGAGATATTTCTGATTTTTAAAAAATAATTGTCATCACTTTAGTTAATTCCCTACTCTTCCACATTCTAGGGCAAGGTATGGGATAGAGGGAAGAAACAATAGAAAATATTCTTAGTGTTTCCTATAATAATAGGCATTCATTAAGATAACTAGCTCATCCAGTGATTGGTGATACAATCCATTTTAATGACAACTAATTTGAGGGTAAATTTTCAGTCCTATTTATATCCTATTAGCCTTCATTGCTGTCAGTTCTGGGAACTCAGAAGGAGCATCCAGTAGTGAGCCACTGTTGACAGATGGGTGTGTGGCTTACTTTCCCTCCTTCCTTGCTCCTCCTTCCCACATCCTACACAAAACCCTGGTGGGAGGTGGAGTCACCATCCTACAAGGCTGATCGCACTTGGTGATAGTGAATTTGCAGCACACCATCTCTTGGTCATCACTTCTAATTTAGCTGCTTGAGTAGTCAGAAAGCCTAGGGAACTGCTGGTAGCAGGTACAGCCTGCAGCCTTCTAGGTCCCTGGAATCACCGTGAACATTTTGAGCAGAACTTTCGCTCTCTCGACTCTGTGCTGGTAGCATCATGTGTACTATTCTTAGACGCACTCCTTTATTTGTCTCAGCAGTTTCTGACCAGCATGGATGCTCTGATTATCATCTATTCTTTGGAACTCAGTCCATAGCCCATAGAGTTACATACTTACCAGCCATGTAAACAAGGCCAAAGGGTAAGTTTCTCCCATTTTCTTCCAGCAGCATAACTTGCCTCTGTTGTGTAAGATACTTCCCCTGCCTCCTAGCATTGCTGAAACTGATGGGACTATGATGCTCAAGTATCTAACCAGGAGGAAAATGTCTAGTTCCCTATCCCTTCATAAATGGAACTAACCAGAATAGACTGAAGTAGTCAGAAACTTAAAGCAGAAACCCTGGCTAAGCAGGTATTTACATAGCCTATGCAAAAAAAAAAAAAAAAAAGTTAATTTGGATCAAGGTCCTGTCAGTGAGAATAGAAGATTCCCAATGTGGGACTTATTTATTTATTTGACTAAGATTTCTTGTGCACTTAGTATTTACCAGGGCTTACTCTAGGTTCTAGAAATATGGCAGTCAAAAGATTAACACTGACACAGGGCATATAGCCTAACGGCAGAAACAGGTTTATAAACACTTATGTTATTTATACAATAAAACTACAAGTACAGAGCTGATAAAAGAATACAATAGGAAACATAGGGCCAGGAGCAGTGGCTTACTCCTCTCATCCCAGCACTTTGGTAGGCCAAGGCGGACAGATCACTTGAGGTCAGGAGATCGAGACCAGCCTGGCCAACATAGCGAAACCCCGTCTCTACTAAAAATACAAAAATGAGCTGGGCACCTATAGTCTCAACTAGTTGGGAGGCTGAGGCCAGAGAGTCACTTGAGTCTGAGAGGTGGAGGTTGCAGTGAGCCGAGATCATGCCATTGCACTTCAGCCTAAGCGATAGAGCAAGAGTTCGACTCAAAAAAAAAAAAAAAAAAGAAAGAAAGAAAGAAAAGAAAACATAGGATAGGTTAGGAAACACAGGATAGGTTAGGAACTGGGGATAAAAATAATGAAAATGATAATGATAATCACTTAAATTATACCAGGCTTTTCACTAAAATCCTCACATTCATTAGTTTATGCCTCTTTTAACTTTAACATGTGTATGTATCACCTGAGAATCTTGTTTAAATGCAGATTCTGTTACAGCAAATACAGGGGTGGATCCTGTATTTGCTGTACAGGATCATTCTGCATTTCCATAAGTTTCCAGCTGGTACCACAGGTACTGGTCTGGGGACCACTTATTGAGTAGGAAGGAACAGGCTCATTAACATTCATAACAATTCATTAATGTTGCTTTGCTTATTATCCCCCATTTTAAACATAAGGAAATTAAAGCAAAGAGAGGTCAAAACTGTGTTATAGGACACATAGCTAGTAAATGAAGGTGCAAACTGTGGAGCCAGTTAGTCTAGCTCCTGACTTAACCTCTGCACTTCCTGGAGCGAGTGTCATCTTAAACTTGTGTCTGAAGGAAGAGAAGTGTTGCCTGAATGTGAGAGCATGTGAGGAGCTTGTGTGGGGGAGGTGCGTAGCAGGCATAGGGTACGGGGATGAAGTGGGGACTCCAAGGGGAGAAAAAAATTGTGTGTGGAGGTTTAGAAGGAAAGAGGGGGCAATATAGAGAAACTGAAACATATTCAAGAATGTTTAGGAAGCAGAATCAATTGTATATGAAATATGCAGGTAGGGTGGCGTGAGCAAGAGGTGGGCACAAAGGAAGATTCTTAAGGTTTCCATCTTGGGTGGCAGGATGGAGACACTAGAGATGGCTTAGGTTGGGAGTTGAATAGAGAGAGGTAAGGATAGGAGCACAGTTCTTGATGAAGAGCTGTGATAATCCAGGTTAGTCATCGTTGGCTGAGATGTGGCTGATTACCAGGCAGCAGAACCATGTACTAAGCACAGTTTGCGACTTCTGTAGCCTTGGATGCAATCACAGATTATTTCTCAAGCCAATAATGGAAGACTGTAGTACCCAGTTGGGGAAATGGCTTCCCCTCTGGACTCCCACTTATTTTTTGCTCACACTGAGCTACCATTCTGTCACTTGCTTGAGTTGTTACCAATGTTGCCGCATCCTGGAGAGGAGAAAGATACAGAGATGAAAGTTGAGGAGTGGGAGGAGAGAACTTTTAAATTCCCAACAAGGAAATGATTCTAGTCTGTCTTGTAAACCCTGTCCCCTGGCTATATTCTACAGTGTCCTCACTTCAGGAATTAAATCACTATAAAATAGGGCTGGCCTCAACTATGCTAGCCACAAAGGCTCCTATGAATTCAGGCATCTGTTCTCTTTATTTTTTTTTCTTTTTCTCTTGTATAAACACAGTGCTAAACTGCCCAAGTACTCACTTTTTCCTGTGACTAAAAATATGTGAAAACTCTATTCTTGTTTTATTCCCGTAGAAACAGATTTCTTCTTTTATTTCATATTAAATCTTCAAATTTGTTTCATGTTTTAAATGTAGAGGAAGGAAAATTCCACATGGTTTACTCAAATTGCAGAACAAATAAAGTATAATTACTTAGCTATCCCAGCATTGAGTGAAAAGATAGGGAATTAAATTCCTCTTGAACAGAAGATGATTACAGATGTGATAGACAAACTTATTAAACCTGAGTCTAAGGACACCATAGAATTAGCTTCCCATGCACCCCTAATAAATAAAAAATACATATTTTATATAAATGTCCAATCAACTTTGTCAGGAGTAACTGAGACACCTCTTCCCCTCCTGTTCACCACATACACTTAGGGAGTAGAGAGCAATAGTGCGAGATATTCACATAGAATTATGCATTTAAAACTAATGATTTCTTGGAATTTGTCAAAATATTTTTGAACTAAGTACCTGCTGCAAATCCAAGGTTTGTGAAGGCATGTCATTCATTAAAATAGTCTGAGCCTGGTCTTGTAGTAGAAAGAGTTTGGTTAAAGTATATGCCCATGCAGTGATGATTAAAACATAAGCAATTCTATGTCTAAACATGCTTAAAATAAACAGGAAAATGCTGGCCATTGCTGACAATAAAGGCAATACATCTGTAAATTTATTGCATAATTTTGTCCTAGTTACAACAATGTACAACCACCACAAGCGAGGCTGCTTTTCACAAACAAATTTATTACTTCTGGGTGCTCTTCTATTGCTTTCAATAAGAAATGCCAAAATAACTGTGATTTAAAAATGCTATCAGCTGATTTGAATGCTCAATAGATTCAGTGCATTATAATAAAACTTGCCTCTAAGTGTTGTTCTTAGAAGAAAACACTGTATGGACTTAAATCCTCCGCTTTGGCTGCACATTTCTGCGGATGTATTTACTACAGACAACTGGAAGTCAGTCTTTGGTTTCCTATCTGCATATTCATAAGGCTGTCAGACAGCTTGGAGAGAGTTTTTACTTAGTTATCCCACTTTAAATATTAGGACTTGCTAATGCTCAGTTTATGCAAATCTTGAGTTCAGCTCACATCATTCCTCTGATGTTGCAGGTCATAATTTCTCTGCAAGACAGCCCAGAGACTATGCAACAGCTGGATCATGGGCCTCCGTACCTATACTCCAGGATTCTTCCAGCCATTTAGAACTCAGAGAACAGGCCCTTTCCCAAGGAAGAGAAAGAAGTCAAAGCCTTAACCACTGTCCCATTTCCCTGAGGGAGCAGACTCACATTGTTAAAGCAGCTTCTCCCCTTTCCCTGTACGCTTCGAATTGAACTTCTGTAATGCCGAAACTGGCTTTGACATAATATTTTTTAACTATGGGGGAAATTGCGTGTATGTGCACATGCATGTGTGTGTGTATACAGGAGGATTTCAGTTTTCATGACATTGTCATACTCTGTTTTTGACAGCTGTACTCTATCTTTCTAGCTGTAATCCATTACTCCACTATTGGAAACCTTTTTATTTGGGAAAATAATAATCATATCTGGTTATTTCTAGTTTGCCAAAGAATTCCATGATGTTAGGATAGTAATTCAGGGCTTAGAACTGACAGGCCAATTTGGATCACAATTAGGGCTAATGGCAAAAATATCGATTACTCATATGAACTGATATTTTCAGCTACCTATGTAATAGGTAGTTTGGGGTATTGTCTAAGGCTATTGGTTTTAAATAATGAATGCTATCTTACCTTTCCTAAGACTCATATTTCATGTCCAGACTTCTGAAATTTCTCTCCAGCCCCTCTGATGCCTACACTGTACAATGAGAATAATGTATATTAGTTAAGTGGGAATTATGTGAGGTGAAAACCATTGCTTCTCTAGCAATCATTATTTTAAATTAATATCTATATTAACATGATTATAATTTTCCTGGGTGCAGAATTGGCTCTTCAGAGATCAAAGCTACATGAGAAATGTCTAGAAAAAACAGATATTTGTTTGTTGGGAATTTTTAAGTGGAATTTTATATATAAGCAAAGAATTTGATCAGTTATGAAGGTGATGTCTGATGACCCTACGAATTCTGAAGTTCCACTGGAATTACAACCAGTTCAAGGATAGATGAAAGAACTTTGGGAGCTAAATGTAATAGGCATGATTTTTATTTCATTCTGTGGGTCACAAACAATAATCCCTTTTCTTCTTAGTTATGAGTGGGCTAAATGTCCAATTGTGTAAACAATTTATATGATAAAAATGTTCTTATTTACATAAACAAAATGTACTTTTCATTAAAATTTCCTTCTATATCCACCTGATGTTACTAGGCATAATTTGGTGGGTGACTCACCATAGAGTTTTACACAGAGCCCAGGGTTTCTGGGGCCTAAGCTAGGTCCACATACACAAAAGGTGATAGGCAGCATAAACAGGGGTAGCGTTTGACAAATCACTGAAGTAGGAGATAAAAATATAAAGCTGGAAAAACAGTGTTTTGTGTTAAGTACCATTTAGGAACAGCAGGTGATTAAAAGAAGTTGAAGTCCAAGGTCAGAAAGAAGAAAGGAGAGAAAAACAACAGCAAATGTGTTCTAAGATATATTGGTCAAAGCTGTTTGATATTGATATCATAAAAAGTAGTTTGAAGACTTAAATAATGTGACATCAATTATGAACTGGATGAGAAGAGAGCCCAGAAATCCAGAACTCCTCACCAGTGAGGTCAAATAACAGTTTTTCAATAATCTCAAATGCCACTCTTTGACATAATTTGTACAAAAATCTTGGTACATTAAGTATTTTCTATGAAAATAGTTCCAGTGAATGAATCATTGCCTATAGAGTGTATGTGGTCTCTCAATATCCAGTTGTATGATACCAAAATGGTACAATTCCCGTTTTGCCAAAAGCATGCCGGTAGATGACTAGTCAGGATGTAAATGAAAGAAAAGGTTATAAAACTCACTTACAGGCTGCATCAGTCCTTTCAAGAAAGATTTCAGGCAGTTACGAATTAAAGTTACTCTCTCTGTTGCTTTAATGGAGATACAACTAAGGTGGACCCTGAGCAAGAAAAGGACATGAATGTTGTGAAAATATTAACCAACTCTGGATAATCACGAAGTACTAAGGTCCAGGGGCTACTGTAAAATGTCACTCAAGAACTTAAACGTGAAGAAAATAATATTTTCCTTAAATAGTTGGATTATTTTATCTCTTGATAATGGTTCAGAGAAGAGATGAACAAGATCACCTTGAACAGACCTTGGCCTGATCCTCAGGTATCTTATTGTGATACTATACATAGGTATCACAAGATGGAGAATTTTATTGATCAGAAAGCATCCTTGAGAATTCTCTATTAGAATTTCTCCTGAGAAAATCAGTCTGAGTGTGAGAAGAAATGCATTCCCAAGGCACTCTGTAAACTTTACTGTTGCAGATAGAGGAGACAGACATGGTGGCTGCCAGTCCTTCCAAACCTCTAACAGCAACTTAGCACAGCTGATGAGTAGGACTATAAATGTAAATAGCCACTCTCAGGGAGTTGGGGGAGGCTAGTGAAGAAGGAAAGCACAAATTCCTTACAAGCAGGATGTCTTGGGGTGTGTCATGGAGAGAGGGCAAAGTAATTACAAAATGTGAGGCTCAAGGCACCTGCAGTTTGTGAGAGAACTGAAGTGCAGTTGAAGAATTCCATTTGTGCATCCCCTGCTGTGGGTTAAGAATTGGATCCTCATTAATGTTCACTGAAAGCTACAAGTAAAGGCTAGAATTGTTTTTTAATTACTCTTGCTAGATTGTAGTATCTTTACTGCATTGCCATGTAAGAAATGGTCCATATGGGATCTCTGTTTATTGTTGTGCTACATTTAAAAAAATAAGGAAGGTAATTCAACCATAAAACCACGAACACTGAAGAAACACTTGGGAAACATTCACAGTGCTCATCTGAGCACTGGCTGGTGGGCTGGTCAGCCTAAGGACTCATCATCCTACCTGTATTATTGATATCAAGAGTCTTAACTTGGTATCGGTAGAAATTTAAATGATCTAACTATTCTGCTCAGGTTTCATGTAATCTTCTCATTATGCACTAGGTTTATATTTTGTATACTCACAGGAAAATAAGACATTGGATGAAGAACTCAAGTTTCTAGTCTCCTTAGCATTCATAATTCTTATTGCACAATAATAAATGGATTTACTGATCTTGTACTTCAGTACCTGTGACCTTGGTTAATGTGAGTCTGCCTCTGATTGAACAATGCATGTCCTGAAGTTTCTGAGCTTATGACATAGCAATTGACATTTAACCTTGGAACATTTAAAATTGGCCTTGTGAGGGCTTTTATGATACTGTCAGTTTCCCTAATTTCATTGTGGAAATCTTCTTCCTACTCAGACTACCCTACTGGCCATGCCAGTCACACCTATTTGGGGAAGAAAAATGCATACACACACACACACACACACACACACACACACACATACACACACAAGAAGTTCACAAAACAAAATAAAGGAGGGGTAGATGGGAAAGACAGAAAGGAAAATGACTCATATCATCACAAAGAGAAATTGCACATGCTCATAGTCAACCCTGACCTAACATGGTAATTTTCCTCTCTTTGGCATTATTCAAACAGAACTGGATGGTTCTCTGGAAGTGATGCCACTTTAATTCTGTGAGACTTATTTTATCATCTATTTCTGATACTAAAATGAAAAAAGTGTATAACATCATTTGCACAATGATTAACATGTAAGCACTCACTAAACACTTAAGTCATTACTGTGGATGCTGTTGTTTTGACATTGTATGAAAGAATCAAGTATAAGATTTATGGCCATAATGGATAATGTGAATGTCCTTTCCATCTTTAATAATCTGTGATTCTATGAGAATAAATGAGCCTTTGATAATACTTAAATGAGCTAATTTATAGACCGTATTAAATAACATAACTATGTCAACAATTTGTCTTGCATTCCTAATATACCTCACCCAAATTCTTACGTGGCTTACTCACTTCTGCATGATCAATGCCACTGCCATCTTTCTGCCAGTCTCTTACTAACTCACTCTCTTCAAACATTCGCTTCCTTGTCGCATGCTTCTGATCCAAAGCTCGTGCATTTCTCTTTCCCCTTCCTTATAAAGCTGGTCTTTCCTCATCCCCATCTATCTACATGGCCTGCTCCCTCTTGTAGGTCTAATTTTGGTTCAAATAGCTTCATAGCACTTTTCTAATTTTAAACAGCATACATATTTTAATACATAACATATATTTGTCTATATCTGTTTCTCCTATTACAGTATAATTTTTATGGGAGCAGGAACATTTTTGGCCACTGTTGCATTCCTCTCACCTAGAGCAATGCCCAGCACATAGTGGGCGCTCAATAAATACTTGTTCATCTCCCCTGCTGTTACTTGTGGTGTCCACTCTGTGTCCCTCCTTTCGGATGTCCTCAAACTATTTCTCTTAACATTTGTGCATATTTTTAACTCCCTTTAACTCGGAGGAGTGTGATATTCTGTGAGCTTTGGCTCCAATCAAACCTTGCGCTACTAATGCCTGAAACCATGTATTTTTCTGCTAAGTAATTACCCTTTGCCAGGCATTATGTACTTTGCCTGCATTATCTCATTTAAACCTCATTAACAACCCATTAGCTAGCAGCTCTGTTACTGTTGTGATTTTATCAATGGGGAAACCAGGTTAAATCACAAAATCACTATGAAACCAAAGATAGTGTTTCAGTTTTCGAGAATCATGCCTCTTGGAATTATTACCTGTTGTATCCTTAGCACAAAGTGTGTTGCTGGCAAACAATAGTTGACAAACCAGTAAACTGAGTGAATGAGTAAACCAACCTTCAAAAAAAATGCTTCTTTCCTATGTAGTGAGGTTACTGGGCAGAAATGTATCCTTCTTATTGAGAAGGGTCAGGATTTGGTAAATAGAATGTGCCTAGGAGGTGGGAATTAGACCTCAGGAATAAAGCAAGATCTAATTGTCTGACTAAGGCCATAAGTTTAGAGCTTACCTAGAAATAACTAAATTCACTGAAGCCACTGATGTGTTAGCTTACAATTTCTTACATTCCTGTTGAGGTCAGAATTGGCACTGGAGCCTTAAGAAAACAAAAACTAGAGTCAAACTGCACGAGTTCAAATCCTAGCTTAACCATTAATCGTGACTTTATGAAATTTCTTTAAATTACAGTATTGCCCTTTATTCACTGGGGATACATTCTAAGACCCTCAGCAGGTGCCTGAAATCACAGATTGTAACATGTTTCTGTTCCTGCCTTCTACCCACAAATTTAATACATTTTCCATCTTAACTAAGCACTTAATACACACTGAACAAAGGAATGATTTACATCCCAGATAGGATGGAACGGAACAAAGCAAGATATCATCACACTACTCACAACGGCTCACAATTTAAACTTATGAATTGTTTATTTTTGAAAATTTCTAATGAATATTTCCAAACTGCAGTTGAAAGCAAGTAAATGAAACCATGAAAGGCAAACCCATGAAAAGCAAAATCATGGATACGGGAAAACTGCTGAACTTAATATTTCTGTACAGACAGATTTGTATCATGTGTGCAGCAAAAAAAAAAAAAATGCTCCACTTCATATAATCTTTGTGATGATTAAATATATTATTTTATGTGAAGAGCCTAACATACTGCTTGTTCATGTACGTATTGCAAAATTGATAGTGACAATTAGATTTATCATACAGTTGAGGGTCAAGTGGCCCTACTATTGAAAGACGCAAGTTTCTAATTCCTACAATATGCTGTTGTCTCTGAATCATAACTTAAAAATTACTACTCTAGTTTAATCTAGAAAATAAGTGGATTCTGCATACTAAATAAATAAGCATGACCTTGATTATGCTAACGTGCATCAGAATCTGAGGATATTTAAAAAAAAAAAGTTTGGAGTAATTAAAGCAATGGGATTATTTTATATATTTTATAGAAAATTTTCTCCATCTTTGACTTCGCTGTGTTTGTGGACACCAAGTCACAGTGTTCGGAGGTAAGTTCCCAAAATAACATAAACCTGCAACTGAGAAGTGCTTACAAAATGTAGTGAAAGCTGGGTCCTGAGGTTGCCAGGCAACAAGTCATGTACTTGGCATGGTAGTTGGTTTCCTGGAAACATTAGGAGAAGCAACTCAGACACGCTTGACTCTGCAGGTGTGTACAGATCGTACAGATCAGACTTTTAAGTCATTTCCTGACATTAGAGCAAATTCTCATTGGAATCCTCTGAACACATAGCCTATCAGTCATCATATGGATTTAGTCCCATCCCATTCAAAAGCAACAAGAGTTGGGTAAGTTAAACAAAACATTATACAATAAGAAAATAAATAATTGCTGCTAACATAATTAACACCAATTTTCTCTGACACTGAGTACCAGATCCTTCTCTTTTTCCGATTCCTAAAATCAAGGAATCAACTGATCAATCAGCAAGTCTCATAACTCTTCCATGACAGAAGCATTTTAATTAGTTGTTTGGAATTTAAAGGCTTGTATGCAATACAGTTTCTATACTCTAAAGATTTACCATTCTTTCAGAGTATCTTATAAGAATTCTGGAGGTTTCTTTTGACTACCATGACAATAAAAAGATTAGTGGTTTCTGGAGATGCGGGGGACGGATGACTAGGCAGAACACAGAGGAATTTTCAGGCAGTAAAACTATTCTATATGATACTATAATGGTAAAGATGTACCATTATACATTTGCCAACACCCGTAGCACAACACCAACAATGAAATCTAAGGTAAGCTACGGACTCCGGGTGATAATACTGATGTGTCAATGTAGGTTCATTGACTTTTAACAGATGTACCATTTCTGGTGGTGGATGTTGATAGTGGGAAAGTCTGTGTGTGTGGTGGAGGAAGCAGGATGTTTAGGGGAACTCTGTAGCTAATGCGTAATTTTGCTGTGAACATGAAATGCTCTAAGACAGAAAGTATATTAAAAATAAATAAGTAAATAAATACTGATGTTAATATCTGTAGTTATGGAGAGAAGTAAAGCAGAAGAAAGAGAATCTAGGGTAAAATTGTTTTCTCCGAGAAGGTGGTCACAAGAAGGACCTGTGGATGCCTCATAAACAGAAACCTGAAAGGAGTGAGTGAGCCATGTAGATATCTGAGGGAAGAACATTCCATGCAGAAGGAATGCCAAATACAAGGACGACAAATAAATGGCAAAAAAAAAAAAAAAAAAAATAGCACATCTCATTTGGGCTTATTAAGATAATAGTAGATATGGTAATGACAGAGAATAAAATCAGTAAGAAAAAATAGTCTCAAGCCTTGCAATATTTTGAAAATAACTGGTCATCCAATCAATCTTCTATTTATTTACTTTTACTATCAAGTAGTGTGTTAGTCCATCTAGGCTTCAATAACAAAAATGTCCTAAACTGGGTGGATATAAACAGCAAGCAAATTTATTTATCACAGTTCTGTAAGCAAGGATGTCCAAAATCAAGCCCCTGGCATATTTGGTGTCTGATGAGGAACAGATTCTTCATGGATGGCTGCCTTCTTGCTGTGTCTTCACATGGTGGCAGAAACAAAGGCACCCATTTCATTCATGAGGACAGAACTCTCCCAAAAGGCCTGCCTATTTATCACCTCCCCCACAGGCCTACCACCTAATACTATCATCTTAGTGATTCAGTTTTAGCATATGAACTTTTAGGGGGATAAAAACTTTCAGATGATAGCAGACTGTGTTGAAATCAGTTATTTATCTCAGAGTTATACCTAGACATATTTACTCAATGAATATTTATGCACCAACTGCTATGTACCAGTCACTGCCTTTCCCTGTATAAGCATTTATCATGGACTTAAGTGATCAAGAAATTAAGCATTTTTCCATGGGCCAGACAATAAATTCTAGACCAGCAGCTGACATTCTCTGGTCTAGCATGTACTGCATGGACTATTACAGTAGCTTTCTTCATCTTCTCATGGACTTTAGTCTAACCTGTACTAATACAACCACTTGTGAACTATAACAACTTTTTCTAGGGGAAAGATCTATCCCATAATGCTAAGTTTGCTACTAAAAATGACTGTAATCCACCAAAATGAGTTAAATTTCTGAATGCGTAATGGATTCTATGAAATAAAAATGTATTCAAATTATCCATTAATTGAAAATAAAGCTAAAGTTTGATTGTGTAAAAGTTTAATACCATGCTGAAGCATTGTACATCATTTTACCTACGGGCCAACTGATATTTTGGGGTCTGTGTTTAGAATAATATTTACTATTGATGATGTCCAAGATACTTTACATTTTCATATAACTAGAGGTTAACTTTTAGAACAACAGTAAATCAGGATGACTTTATTTCTTGTAACGAGGAAAGATAACTTAAAGTTTATGACTTTATTGCAATTTAAGATATGAACCAATCTGCTTTTTTTGGTTGACTTTTTAATTTTGTTTTGAGATGGAGTCTCCCTCTGTTACCCAGGCTGGAGTGCAGTGGAGTGATCTTGGCTCACTGCAGCCTCTGACTCCCAGGTTCAAGCAATTATCCTGCCTCAACCTCCTGAGTAGAAGGGATTACAGGAACCCACCACCACACTCAGCTAATTTTTATATTTTTAGTAGAGACCAGGTTTCACCATGTTGGCCAGTCTGGTCTTGAACTCCAGACCTCAAGTGATCCACTCTCCTTGGCCTCCCAAAGTGCTGGGATTACAGGTGTGAGCCACTGTGCCCAACCCAATCTACAATCTACATTTTAAATTGAATAGAAGAATCTTACATTAGTATTCTTTTTTATTTCATTGATTATATAAAATCTTTTTCTTCAAATACTTCTTGAATCACTTTTCTCAAATCACTGGTTCCCTCACTAATAAATTAAATAAAAATTTGACAAATGATCACTATTTGTTTGTATAAGAATTATGTTTATAACATTTTGAGAATTAAATTTTGATGCATGAGTGATTTTATGATATCAGATTCATTTGCTAAGACCAGAATTAGTAGTAGTTTTCTTATATAAAATTCTGAATATCATCTATGTGTGAGTGTTCCACAGATGTATTCAGACACATATCCACAATCACAATTGCAGACTATTCTTTCGGGAGTTAGAAATGCTTTGGAAATCAATTTTGCTTAATTTGAATTAGGATTTCCTAGCAAATGTGAATTCTAATAGGACTTTCAAAGACTTGGGAGAAGATTGACTTAGAATTTTGTAGAGGTAACAGTTCTATGTAATATCTTGAGTGCTTTGTATGAGAGCTCAACCAAAAGACTACCAGCAGTTGTACCTTTAATAATAATGGAAGTAGAGGATAAAATATTTTTAATCACTGGAACTGAAGTGTAATATGAAGCATTTGGAAATTGGTTGGCAAATTTGTACTCAAAGCCACTTGTAGAAATGGTGTCAGACAGATCAAAAGTAAGAAAACCTACAAGTTTATTAAAAAAGATGGTGCAGTTCCTTAAAAGCAGAGACCTTTATCATTGTCTGCTGTAGCACAATTCTACTCACATTTTAAGGTGCTCAGTAAATTCTGAACTTATTTATGGTGAATTGGCATCCACATAAATCAGGGATTTGGTAGTAGTAATTAAAAGAAAAAATAAATCAGGAAGACACTATAAATTATGCAAATAGCAAAACTGCACCAATAAACTAGATTCAGAACAGCATAGTGGTAAGTATGAACATTGCTGCAATACTGCCTGGGTTTGCTATTATGTGTAGGTGCTCGAGTAAATTATTTAAGTTTTCTGTGCCAAATTTTCCTCATCTGTAAAACAGGGCTAATCATTATTCTTATTGTATAGAGTTGTTATAAAGATTAAATTCTTTAATAAAAATAAAGCACTTAGGAAAATTCCTAGCACAATATATGTGCTACTTAAATCTTAGCTATTATTATCATTACAAGTATTAATTGTACACGGGAAATGAAAGAGAAAGAATTAAAGTAGGCTCAGGGACCTGAGAAGTTAGATAATGCCATTGCTTCTCATGATTTGAAAGTTAAGTAAAATGAGGATATGAAATAGACAAAACTTTCCTGGTTCAGTGATGATAGGATTCTTCTAAGGAGTTGTCCACTCAATTTTTATTCAATGAACCATTTTGAATTCATTTAGTTCAAAATTTAACCCCAAAGAATGTTAGAATAGAAAGGATTCTACAAACTATTAAATAATTCCAATCTTTGGTTTGTATGAGGAATGACTAGGGGAGATGGTTTAAAACTACACATGCCTTGATAAAATCTATAAAAGTCTATTGAACCAAAAATTATTGAAATATTTCCTTCAGATTATTCTGATGCACATAAAGTATGAGAAATATAAATCTAGCCCAACCACTTTATTTTACAGTTTGGAGAGCTGAGGTCTAAAGACATTAAATGGCTTAGGCAAATTTAGATTTTTTTTTTTTTTTTTTGAGACAAGGGCTCAGTCTGTCTCTCAGACTGGGATGATCTGCCTTATGGACAGTTGCTGGAAAGATGTGATAATTCCATTAGTGATGTGATCGTGGTCACTACAGCCTGAAAATCTTGAGCTCAAGCAAGCCTCTCATCTCAGCCTCCCAGAGTGCTGGGTTTTCAGGCATAAACCAATGCATCTGGCCAAATTTGTGTTTTTTAAGGATGTCTTTGGGGCCGGAATCCTGGCCTCTTGTGTCCAACTCCCATCACCACGGAAAGTGTAGAGCACAAGGGAAGAGTTATTTCTGCCTCTCACCCTGATGTGCAGAGGGCTACTGCAACTATGAGGGGTCTGAATAAGCTCAAGTTATGTCTTCTGATTCACTTGCGTCTTGCAAGGAAATGTCTGATCTGTTGCTTAGCAATGGCATTGTTCGGGAGTAATAGGATTCCAGCAAAGGAAAAAAGTGGGAGGGGGATGAATCACTAAATAAGCTCCCCCACATCTCATTTTTGTGCTTCTTCCAATAGAATGTTACATTTTTAACCTTCTTACCAATGAAGAAAACACATGAGCTTGGCGACGATGACAGTGGCATAATATCATCTTTTATTTGCTACAGATTGTTCCTTTTGTGAGACTGGGGACAGGAGAGATGACTGAGGTGTCAGAATACATACTTAAAAAAAATTCTCACCGTGAGAATAAGACATAGTCTAGAAAATTGCTGCATTTAAGAGCTATTTTCTTGCCATTGCTTTAAATGTTCCCCCACCCTTTATTTTCACTGCATTTGAAATTTTCTCTGCAGGGAATTCTACTCTAGGCTCAAGAAGACATATGGCAGCAGTGTGGATCGAGATCTGCCTTGTGGACAGTTGCTGGAAAGATGTGATAATTCCATTTTCTGTTGAACAGCCGAGTGCGTGTTGTTAAATGTCAAGTATTTCCACAAACAGCTGGATAAATGAAGCAATGGAAAGTCTTGTTTATTACCCTATAGCTTCTTATCCTGTACAGAAAACATAACTTTATTTGACCATGTGGTTCAGAATATTAATAGCAGAGCTATCCAGGATAGATTTATTCTCTCTTTTAACAATAAAAATGTCTATTTTTTCTTCCTCTCATTTTTCTTCCCACCAGTTCAACTCAGAAGTTATCTAAGGAGGATTTACCAAATCAACTTTCAAACTGAGAAAAAAGTCCTCCTACAGTTAACTCAAGCATACAATAAATTGTATGTTGTATGAGGATTGATCAAGTTATATAGCAAGACCATGAAATGTGAATAGAATCATTATGAAGATTAGAACTTAATCATTATTATGATAATGTGAGCACTATCTAAAAATCATGAGTCAAAATTTTATGATTATTTGAGATATCAACTTATATGCTCTTTCAGCTCTGTGTTAATGCTATAATCTGACTATCAGTCTGTCATTTCTGAATATTGTAATTGAGGAAATGACTAAATTCCCTTCTATGGATATGCTACTTTATTTGGGGAAAATATTTTTAGAAACCAGAGCATTGTATTAGAAGGATCGTAATCAAAGCTCCCATTTACAGATTATAATGTTAAGGCCCAAAAAGGTGAAGTTAACTCAAGTTATTATATCAGAGTTGGTATTAACACCAAGGTCTGTTGTTCTCCTGTCAATATAATTCAATTAAACAAATATGAGGTGAATGAGTGAGTCATTGAGTCAGGTGTTGCACCAGTACTAGGCCAAAATGTACAACAAGGAAAGGAAAATGGTAATTAAGTTCAGTGAGCTGAGATTGGTAAGTCAAGGGTAATGGTTGGGGGTTGGGCAAAGATCAGGGAAGACATCTTGGAGTAAATGTCAGCCAAAGTGAGACCTGAGTGTGAGTTAGCATTTCTTTATTCCTGTTCTGTCTGTCTCGTCTGAGATCATAAAAGAGTAAAAGTATGTTCTGTATGCCGTGGCTCACGACTGTAATCCCAGGGCTTTGGCAGGCCAGGGAAGGTGGATTGCTTGAACCCAGAAGTTCAAGACCAGTCCAGGCAACATAGGGAGACCCTGTCTCTGCCAATAATAATTTGTTTAAAGAATTAGCAGCATGTGGTGGTGCATGCCTGTAGTCCTAGCTACTTGGGAGACTGAGGCTGGAGAATCTCTTCAATCTATGAACTTGAGGCTGCAGTGACATAGGATCACACCAGTACATTCCAGCCTGGGCAACAGAGCAGGATCCTATCTCTCAAAAAACAAACAAACAAAAGAGTGAAAGTGTAGAGTGAAGAGACAGAGAAAAAGCACTTCAAGGAAATCAATTTCATCATGGCTGGAATAGCTGAAACACACAATGGGAGGGTGGGACTGTAAACAAGTCATGTGTTTTTAGGGATTTAGATGTTATTCTAATAACCATTTGGCAACTGCTGAAAAGTTTTTAGTGGAGCAGTTACAGTGCTCATTCCATCACATCACATATAAATGTTTCCATTTATATGTAGACTCTCGCTATTAGTGCAAAGTCAAGGGCAGCATATGAAGCACGCCTAGAGTAAAAGGAATGATTTTAGAGATATTAAAGTCAGGTCCTCTGTCCCCAGACATATCTCTTGTCTACCTGCTATTCTTCTTAAAGTCCTACTACTCTCTTCATTTAGCATGATAAGTTTGATATCTAGATTCTTTAGAAATGATAAAAGACCAAAAACAGTGTGTGAACAAATGCTACTGGTAAATTCCAGGAACATCTTTCCACTCACTTAAGAGGCCTGCCTTAGAATCGCTTCACTTAAATGTTGTGAGCCAACGCTTAGCTAGTCTGCTAGTGTCTGCGGTGATATTTAGACCCCCAATCCACACACCTCTTTTTTTTCTGTCACTCTACTCACCACTTAGTCCAGTAAAATCAAGTAATTGCTAAAATTCTCACCTGCCAGATGCTCTGCACGGTCCTGCCACGACTACTAATTTGCAAAGAGAGAGAAAAAAATCATTTCACATACTTAGGTGCCAAATAAAGCAATCAACGTCAACTCACATTTTAGCTTAATCAGATAGTTGAAATGGATTTTATTAAGTTTTTTTTTCCTCTTCCATTAGAGCAAATGTTCATGCTGATTCTTTGAATATTTTGTCAGCATAAATAGGTGTAATATTTTCAAGGCCTTGATTTCTAATTCCAGTTTTTCCTCTGGGGAAATTGATTCTTCTCTATGTCTGGTCATACTCTGGGAAGCTATTCCCCCTGCTTCTAGTCTTCAATATTTGGTTTCAAAAGAGCTTCTAACATGGAATTCGACACAGAAAGAGGACCTAGTATATTTTAGTTAAAACTGAATGCTTTCCTGTTCTATTTTCAGAAGAAAAAAAAATAGAGTTGTTGAAGACCTCTACACAGGTGCCCAGGGTGACTAATGCTAATCTCAAGTTGGGAAAAGGCAGGCTGTCTCTGCTAAGAGCTCTCGCTATTCATAAAATGGGAGGGGTGTCAAGGAGTGCAGCACAGTCATGAAGCAACAAGGCTTTATAATGATCAAATTTGTTTTATTTTTCTTGAGATATTGCACAAAAAGACAGCCTTCTGCTGTCCATTTTAAGCTTGAATTTCCAATGAGCCAGCCCTGGGTTCCAGCCAATGGGCTGCTGATTGGTTTGGAAAGAAATTCTTTATGAAAAGTACAAAAAGAGAAAATAAACTTAAAATCTCTCCTCTGGGTGTTTTGTATTTTCTTTCTCCAAGAGATAATCAGGTGGAAATCCTAGCCAGGATTTAAAACCTGTGTTTTACTTGGAGATGCTAATCAATGGAATGCATTTGAGACTTTCTCTGATGATCAGTTATTCATGAGGGAGAAATCATCATGCTCTTTGTTAAAGGCAAAAAAAAAAAATTAAAAAAAAAAGTCCCAACATCTAGTGGAGATGCTCACTGTTTGAGAAAGCAGCACTTAACTGGAGTGAAAATTCAGGGCAGAAAATAAGCTTTCTTATTCCTTTCAAGACTAAGAGTTTATGAGCTTTGAAATTTAGAATTCAAGAACTTACATTTCAAGATTTTACTGTAAATTACTCAGTTACCAAGTATTTGGCAGGTGTTCAGATTGGGGTTAGAGTGAACTCTATAATAATTGTTAAGAAATTTTAGAAAATAAAATATCTGTTAGGCTCAGATCTTTACATCGGCTTCTGGAATAAAGAGAATTGATTTTTACTTTACCTCTGAGAGTTAACATCAACCCAAAGAAAAGACAAAGTCTGGTCAGAGACCAAGAAAATAGAATAAAATGTCTAATCTGGACTCAGGAATCCACTCCTTTGCACTGGTCTTGACACCAGACAGGGGCACATTTTCCATTTTACTTGGACTTCACTAAAGTAATTGACAGCTGTAAAGATGAGGCTTCCACGTATATGTAACAAAATCACTGTACAACATGATTGATTTCCAGACCCAAAGTTGTAAAAGGGCAAAAGCAGAAGTCAAGGGTGGTAGACTAAGACCAAACAGGAAATAGTGACGTATACATAGCATGTGTTCTGGTTCAGCAGAGCTATAAACACCCTTCCTTGGCATCTCTCAGATTTCCTGTCTCTCTCTCTCTCTCTCTTTTTTTTTTTTTTTTGAGATTGAGTTTCACTTTTTATTGCCCAGGTTGGAGTGCAATGGCATGATCTCAGCTCACTGCAACTTCTGCCTCCGGGTTCAAGCAATTCTCCTGCCTCAGCCTCCCTGAGTAGCTAGTATTACAGGCATGTGCCACCATGCCTGGATAATTTTTTTTTTTTTTTAATTTTTAGTACAGATGGGGTTTTGCCATATTGGCCATGCTGGTCTCAAAGTCCTAACCTCAGTTGATCCATCCACCTTGCTCCCAAAGTGCTGGGATTACAGGAGTGAACCACCTTGCCCTGCCCAGATCTCATCTCTTAAAATTCATCTCTTGTTCACTACACCCCAAAACACAAGTCTTGCTGTTCCTCCAATACGTAGTCAAGCCTTTGCACTGGCTATTATTTCTTCTGCCAGGAGTATCTTCCACTGAACCTACTATTTAAATTTGCCGTCAATACACTCCCCAATTCCACAATTCTTACTTTTTTATTTTTTTAAAATTTCCATAACACTAAGCATCATGTAACTATATATCATTCATTGTGATTACTGTTTAATTTTTGCCTCACCTTTGTTAAAATGTAAGCTCTGTGAAGAGAAGGTCTCTCTTGTCTTGTTCATGAATATATCTCAGGAATGCCTAGAACAGTGGATGGGTCCTAGCAGGTAGTCAGTAAAATTTTGTGAGTACATGAATGGATAAATGGATAATATAATAGGCTAAAAAGCTTGGCTAGATAAAGTGTGTAAGAGTGAAGCAAAAATCATTTTCATAGAGTTGTTCTGAAAATTTTTTAACCTATTGCTAATGAAATTCTCTAGAATCAGTTTGAAAATTAATATTACTCTTTTTATCACATACATTAGCCATGAGTCAGCTATTACACTGATCTAAAATTGTTAAGAGCATGGACTTTGTGCTAAGACAGACCTGCACTTGAAATTTAGCTCTGTCATTTGCTAACAGTGATTGCAGGTGAGTTACTTAATCTTGTTAAGACACAATTTCTTGCTAACATGGGGGATAAGAACACCCACTTCACAAGGTCATTCTGAGCATTAATCATAATGTTTGTAAAGTGCCTAACACAGTGCTGGGTGGAAACTCCATAAATCTATTTTTATTAGATTATTTTTAAGCACTTCCCTGTCCTGGCATTTGTTAAAGCCATGAATACATAATGCTGTATAACAGAATTAAATGAGAAATGATACAGAGTGATTTGGAAAATATTCAGAGTGTACAGCTGGCATATGTATCATTAGGAGTGAATTATGACATCTCACTGGGCCTCAGTTTCTCCTCAGTTGAAGGAGAATCTCAGTTAGCATCTGTGCTTTCAATATCATGTATAAAATGTTACATTTAACAACTGGAAAATGAGACCCCTTAGATGCTGATAAGATGAATGACTTTAAACTTTTAAGTATTTTAATTTGGTCCAAACTAATGAAAAATTCAAGAATCAACTCTCTCTATATATATATAAAATATATGTGTATATAACATACATATATACATATATATATTCTCTTAGCATCCTTTAACCATAGAATTTGCTCATTCATTGTGATTACTGTTTAATTTCTGCTCACCTTTGTTAAAATATAAGCTCTGTGAAGGAGACGGTCTCGCTTGTCTTGTTCATGAATATATCCCAGGAATGCCCAGAACAGTGGATGGATCATAGCAGGTACTCAATTATATATATCTGGCAAGGATCCAAAATTTGGAAAGTCATGCCTGAAGAGGTAAAGACTACCATGTATAAAAAATAAAAAAGACAGGATCACTAACTTTAAGGAATATGTATGTCTGAAACTGCCTGTGGACAAAATGAAACAAATGTAAAAATACATACATAAAATGTTCACATTGCAAGTAATAATTTATAAGCAGCAGGCCTTGAGAAGGCTTTATAAGGAGTTAACATATGAATTAAAATTTGGATGAAGGAGGAATCTTGGTATAGGAGTATCTTGGTATAGGAGTATCTTGGTGGAGGAGTATCTTGGCAAGTCTATCAATTGTAGGATAAGGGTAATTCTAGGATATGTACAAAGTTAGGGCTGAAAGCACCTGTCTGTTCCAGGAATGTTGGTGATGAGCTGTGAATAGAGCACAAGTGTGAAAGGAGATTCTGGGGACAATTAAGTTAGAAGGATTGATTGGGACAATCACATGGAAGACTTTAAACACTAGGTAAAGAGCTTGAACTTGATTATCCATGTTTCCAGTTTTAAGTATTTGGGGGAGGAAAAATAACAACATGCATTGATTTATTCAGATGATAACTTTGATGACTGTGAAGGATGGTCTGAGGAAACACATAATTTGAGAGACAAAGATTGGCAATCTAATAATCTCTTCAGAAAGGGCAGAAGCAGTAAGAATGGAAAAGAGGAGACTGATGTAAGGGGCACTGAGGAGGAGGAGACTGAGCTGCTTTGCCAGCGTTGACTATCCGCTTGTACTGTGGCTTCTGTAACACCTTTACTTGATTTTCCATCTTCCTCTTCATTTTCTTTCTCAGTCTTTCACATGAGCTCTTTCCTGCCTCTCCTCCTTAACTGTGTTACTGCTGAGGGTCTTCCCGTGGCCAATTTCTTGGGTGGCTTTATATTAACTTGTAGCCTTCAGGCTTGCTTCAATGTATGTGACACATATATTTTCATCTTGCAGCCCAAGTTAATCTGAGCTTAACTTGTATATTTAACTATTTGCTAAGCATTCTCTTACAAAGCTGTTTAACTCCAATCTATTATCTTCCCTTGAAAATTTATTCTCATCTCTTATAGTCCATATTTTAATGTTAGTTCCATTATATATTTAACTAGTGAAATGATTTTTTGAAATCAGACTTTATCCCCTTTCTCATTTATTCTCCATGTTCAGTATATCACCAGTACTTTATAATAATGGCATCCTTTAAACATTATCCATTAAACAGAAATATGACTTTCACTTAATTCCTATTGTCATTCTTTAAGTCCTATTTTTCTCTTATTCCATGAGTTAAGGTGGAGCTCCAAAGAGAAAATCCCAGGTCTTCTGGGAGAATTTACTCATTCTATGAGTAAATTCGAGGATACATTACAAAGATGAATAAGCCAACAAAACTTAGAATAAGGAGCATAATTGAAAAAGGCAAAAGAATATATTAAAATCAAGAAATCAGCATTGACATAACAAAACGATGAAAAGCACCCAATTTGGTGGTTGTAAAACTGCAGAGAGCAAAGCAAAATGGAATTTATAGATCAGATCAAGAAATTCAGG
Source organism: Ateles fusciceps (assembly GCA_036589455.1). Taxonomy (NCBI): domain Eukaryota; kingdom Metazoa; phylum Chordata; class Mammalia; order Primates; family Atelidae; genus Ateles; species Ateles fusciceps. The sequence continues at coordinate 520,771 of JAZHEH010000424.1, read as the reverse complement.
AACTAGTCTACAAATAAAAGGCAAATTCTTGAAAAACCAACTATCAGGTTAATAGATGACATGGTTTGACTGTGTTCCCACCCAAATCTCATCTTGAATTCTTACATGTGGGAGGGACCTGGTGGGAGGTAATTGAATCATGATAGCAAGGTTTTCCCATGCTCTTCTCTTGATAGTGAATGAGTCTCAGGAGATCTGATGGTTTTATAAGTGGGAATTCCCCTACACAAACACTCTCTCTCTTTGCCTGCCGCCACCCACATAAGATGTGACCTGCTTCTAATTGCCTTCCACCATGATTGTGAGTCCTCCCGCACCACATGAAACTGTAAGTCCACTAAGCCTGTAAGTCTCTTTTTCTTTCCAGTCTCAGGTATGTCTTTATCAGCAACATGAAAATGAACTAATACAATAGTCTTCCCACCACAAATCTTGTTTTTCACAATGCATTTTTTTGTTTGTTTGTTTCTTTGAAATGGAGTCTTGTTCTGTCACCCAGGCTGTAGTGCAGTGCAATCTCCACCTCCTGGGTTCAATCAATTCTCCTGCCTCAGCCTCCCTAGTAGATGGGACTACAAGAGTGCGCCACCATGTCCAGCTAATTTCTTTGTATTTTTAGTAGAGACTGGGTTTCACCATGTGGGCCTGGATGGTCTCGATCTCCCGACCTCATGATCCACCTGCATTGGCCTCCCAAAGTGCTTGGATTACAGGTGTGAGCCACTGCGACCGGACCTCAATGCATTTTGTACAAGATTGTTGGAATGGTCTTTCTAAAGAATAATTGTAATTATGTCAGTTCCTTAAGACCCCTCAGAGCAATTTTACCTCCTTTTCTTTTAAATTCATTATTTTTAATCATCACAGATTCATAATAGTTGTACCTATTTGGGGGTACATGTAATATTTTGATAAAAGTGTAAAATATGTAATGATCAAATCAGGGTAATTGGTTATCCATTACCTCAAGCACTTACCATTTCTTTAGTTTCAAAAGTTCAATTCTGTGCTTAACGTGCATGGTGCATAGAGAGTTTCTTCAGCATTATTACATGTTATGCTTTGTTTAGGAAACTTTTCATAGGAATTTTAATTTCAATAGTTATTGAGGTACAGGTAATTTTGGTTACATGGCTATAGACTTCTTTAATGGTAATTTCTCAGATTTTGGTGCCCTCATCACCCCAGCAGTGCACACTGTACCCAACATGTAGCCTTTTATCCCTCACCTCGCTCCTGTCTTCTCCCACCCGAGACCCTAAAATCCATTACATCATTCTTAGGCCTTTGCATCCCTGTAGCTTAGCTCCCCACTTAGAAGTGAGAAGATCACAGTATTTGTTTTTCCATTCTGGAATTATTTCACCTAGAATAATGGCCTCCAGCTTCATCCAAGTTGCTGCAAAAGACGTCATTTCAATCACTTTTATGTCTGAGTAATAATATTCCATGGTGTCTATGGTGTATATAGATGACATTTTCTTTATCCACACACTGGTTGATGGACACTTAGATTGGGAATTTTCCAATTCTTAACATGGGATGTGTTTCTTCATTATTTGATCCCTGCTTGTCTCTCCTTTCTCATTTCCTCATTGGATGCCACTTCACACCCAGAAACTTTGATCTTTTAAAGTTCGACTATTAATATCAGTTCAACTAAACGTACTATCCTCTCCCACTTCATGATTGCTTTTACATGTTATTTGCTCTAACCATAATGCTGCCTTGAGCTAATCTATTAAATTCCTATAAGATGTATCTTAAACATCTCTTCTTGGATAGTTTTCTCCTACCACACACCCAATCCACCACCTCTCTTTTGTGCTACTATGATGTGTTCCTTTATTATAGTACTTAACCTGCATGGTACATAGATGGTTTCTCCAGCAAAATTACATATTATGTTTTGTTGTGCTGTGGTATTGTATTGTACTATATTATGTTATATTGTCTTACATTTCTGAGGACAAGAAATACTTTTATATTTGCCATAGTGCCATGAACAATATAGACGATCAATATATATTAGTTGAAGGAATGAATGAATAATTGAATAACTGAGTTATTGATTGAATATAAAAAGTAGATTTAAAAGCTGGGGTCAAATGCTCCTGAGGTTTAGAGCCTGAATTATTAGGAATTAACTGACCCCAAATATAGGTCAAATCTAATCCATTATCCACATATTGACTGTTTGTGCCTATTTAGCTGAAGATGCTTGGAGAAAAACATGTATCATGTGGATTAGATTTATTTCAATTTTATTACTTTGAATAGCAAGTGGTCCTTCAGTGCTGCCCAACAATTCTACCACATTCCCCAATCAAGTCACTTGCCCACACGCTCAGATTGCTATTTCATGTCTTCTGTCCCATCTCAAATTTTAATACATCTTATCCTCTGCTGTTGCTGACACTTTTTATTTCACTGAGGAAATACACATCCAGAAAAAAAAGTCCATATTACATACCTCTTACCCACATCTCTTATTTTTCTCTTATTTCTTTTCATAGTACTTATAAGTTCTGATATACCACAAAATGTAATTCTGTTTTCTTATTTTATGTATTTATTTTGTTAATTTTAAAATTTTACCTGTTTGATTAGATTTGATTTATTTTGTGTTGACCCTCTCGTCCTCCCCTCCACCCCACCACAATGCAAGCTTTATAAAGGCGAGGCTGTTTTCTATGTCTTATTCACTTCTGCACCCCAAGCTCTTGGAATAGTTCCTGGAATGTGCCAAACAATCAGTACATATTTATATAATAAAATAATTAACTCTCTTACCAATAAATCTGCCAACCTCTCTGCAACTGTACCAATGCACTGTATTGCCCATTCTATTTCATTGTGAATGATTTTTCTGACTTTTTTCCCTATGACTTGGATATAGGGCCACCAGGCATAACCATATAATTTTTTAATTGTACAATAGTGTCTGGCTACGGGGCAAGTGGAAGCTGAAGGTCATCTTCCTAAAGGAAAGGGTTTATTTTTCTGAATAACTGCTGTAGAGGATAGTAACAGCTCTAACTAAATGTTACAGTCTTTTACTTAGTAACTTTTATGCAAAATATTTTAGCAACTCCCACCTTATTAAAAAAAAAAAGTCCCTGATTCTACATCCTCTTCTTGCTATTGCCTCATCCTTCTACTGCCCTTTTAGCAAAACTTTCTGAAAACACAGTTATATCAGCAAAGATAAACCAAGTTATGCTGGGGCAAAAAGCACCTTCCAAATATCAGTGGCTTAGCACAACAGTAAGTTACTTTTAATTCACCTAACATTTGCTGTAGATCCAGGAAGCAACAAAATGCAGCTCCAAATGTTGATGAAGCAAACAAAGTATTTTTATCTATTATACCTTTATATAAACTTATGCTTCCACTTTGATCTAGGAAGAGAATTGGCTGAAGTTCAAGAATCAGCATTTAGTGATGCCTGTTACTTAGACAGTAGTTTATGGGCCAAAACAAGCCGCAAGGCTATGCCTAAGTCCAAGGGGACAAGAAATTGCAGTCTTCCTTTGTGCCCAGAAGGGTAGAGAATCAGATATTGATTAACTATCTACAGCTATACTCATTGTCTTTAGTTTCTCTTCCCTCATTCTGTTTTGAATTCATTCCAATTAGTCTTTAATCTTCATAATAGCACTGAATCTTTTGTCAATGTCACCATTGTGGCAATTTTTAAAAACAGCTTTAATGAGGTATAACTGACTCGAAGTAAATAATACATATTTAAAGTACACGATTTGACCTATTTAATATATGTATGTTGTATATATATACACATTTATTATATGGTGTGTATATATATATATCTTATATATATATCATATCTCTTCATATATGTATCAAGGTTTTCTTTTATACAGCATGCTTTTGCTGTTGGTGTTATACCTAAAACAATAAAAGTTTGCTTTATCCAAGTTCACAAATATTTGTTCCTTTGTTTTCTTCTAGAAAGTTTATACTTTTAGGTTGCATATTTAGTATTAAAATTCCTTTTGCATATCACTTGTGATCATTTCTCTTCTTATGTCTTCAAGTTCACTAATATTTTCTTCTGCAAATATCTAATCTGTCATTGATTATATCCAGCATATTTTTTTTTGAGACATTGTAGTTTGATCCTTTTACATCTTGGTTTTAAACTTCGTAAGGTAGACTCAAAAAGAATTTCGTCTAGGGCTAATAATTCTTCTTACTGAGGCAAGAGCCCTCTGAATACTCTTCCTGCATTCCTATGAGTTATGTGTTTTTAAGATCTGGTTGGCAGGAACAGACACTATTCTGTATTCTGTTCCTAAAAAAGCCCTGAAAATTGTTCCTTCTTATTTTTTTCACGTGGTTCTTTCCCTACCCTCTAGCAGTTCCTCATAGTCACGCCCAACTCATACTCTACCAGAGAATGTCTGCAAGTGTCTCCCAAATTGCTGCTATGTCATGTGTCCAAGAAATTCACACCTTTTGGGTTTCTGTGAGGTTTTCCTCTTCTCATCTCAAATTTAACTGGGTGTCTGTCACTGTAGATGCCATGCAGGGAACACCTGTGCTATGTTAAATCAATCCTATGTAAAATTGCTCCCCAGAAAGTCAACCTGCCAAGGTCAGATATATTTTACCTCACAGATAATATATCTGCTAAGGAAAGTGTTTCCCACGTGTTGCAGAAAGATCCAGAGATATTGCTCAGTGTCGTACTTCCCAACTCAAACCCTCGGGCTGTCCTCCTAGGTAGATACAGCTCTTCTCTTTGAGCATGGTTAGTTCCATGCCTCACACCTAGTCATACTGCAGCTTCTCTTTATATTGCTGCCAACAATTACAGCCACCTTATCCTACCACTCTCCAGTGACAATCCTATCCCCCAAATGGACTATTTTATGGTTTGGTTGGAAAGATGATGCTTTTATTGTACTTAAACAAAAACCATCTGTGGCACGCTACTGGACTTTTGAGGGAATGTGATGCCCTTATTCCCCACTAGTGTTTGGAGTAATTAAAATATGGGTGCAAGAGTCGAAAACAGTCTTAGAATAGGTTAAACTGATTGGAAAATACATTTTTTAGAAATATATTTTCTAGTACTTTACTTTCTAGTATTTTACCTCAACATACTTCCTAATATTTCATAAACTTAACCTCCTATTTTTTAAAGAGAGGATCTTGCTCTGTCTCCAGGCTGGAGTGCGGTTGTGCCACCATAGCTCATAGGCTTTGGCTTCAAACTACAAGGCTCAATCCTCTTAAATAGCTAGGACTATAGGCACATGCCACCATGCTGAGTTGATTTTTCAAATGTTTGTTTTAGAGGCAGGGTCTCAATATGTTGCCCAGGCTGGTCTTGAACTCTTAGCCTTGATCTTGCAATTTTTAACTGAGTTTCACCTCATGGGGCAGAGAAAAAAAACAGAATTCACTCTTTCTCCATAGGTAATAAAATACAAAAAAGATACCCAGAAGAAACTTAGTCATGCCTGTCAGCCTTTCTAAAATTGTCTCAAAAAAGAATCCCCCTCTCTTTTCTGGTGAAAGACAGAGGGACAAGGTCTGCTAAGAAGGCAGGTATGTTAGTAAAGTGGAATTATCTCCATATGGAGACATTAATCAGGAACATAGATTTTTCTCTAACAATTGAGAAAGTGAGACAGTCAGAAAGAATCATCTTGAATATTGTTCTATAATTCTTTTTAATTCAGAAACAAAATGTGAACACATTTCCTAATGTGTACCTTATACAATTTTTCAATTTAATAAAGCTTTAAAAATGGTGAAATAACATGAAACAAATTCAATTTAGCTTTCAATTTTATAGTATTTATGTTGTTTCAATTTTGTGTTTTTATATTAATGAAAATATATATTCATATTTTTACAATATGAAAATGCTTAATTACAACAATGTGATGTACTCAAATATCTAATTTTAAAGTTTGATTCAAGATTGGTTTCTAAACAACTTTATTGAGATGTGATTCATAAACTGTACAAATCATGTTAAGGTGAAAAATTCAATCTTATTTAGTATAATTGCAGTGTTCTGCAACCATCACCACAAAAATTTAATTTTAGAATATTTCTGTCCTCCTTAAAAAAAATTCCAATTGCTTTACCCACACCCTCTAGGCAAACACTAATCTACCTTTTGTCTCTATAGATTTGCCTGTTCTAGACATTTACTATAAATGAGATCCTACCCTATGTGGGCTGACTGATACCCTTCACTTAACGTGCTTTTAAGGTTTACCTGTGTTATAGCAGATATCAGTAGTTCATGCCTTTTTATTGTTCAATAACACCCCATTGGATACTTAGACTGTGTTTTATTTATTAATTAATCAATTTATGGACTTTTGATCTGTGTCTACTTTTTAGTGATTACAAATAATGCTGTTGTAAACACTTACATGTAAGTTTTTGCATGGACATGTGTTTCTTTTCTCTTGTTTGTATGGGGGTGTGTATATATAAATACGTGTGTATATACATATGTATGTGTGCATGTGTGTATCTAGCAGAAAATTTCTGAATAATATGGTAACTCTATTTTTAACATTTTGAAGAAACTGCTATAGCATTTTACAAAGCAGCTACACCATTTTATATAAACATCAGCAGAGATTCCCAATTTTTTTATCCCCTTGCCAACATTTGTTATTACTTGTCTTTTTTATTACAGCCTCTTAGTGGATATAAAGTGGTCTTTCATGCTTGTGATTTTTATTTCACTAATTACTAACAATGTTGAGCATCTTTTCATGTACTTACCAGAAATTTCTATGTTTTCCTTACAGAAATATTTATTTAAATTATTTGTCCATTTTTAACTGAGTTGCCTTTGTTTACTGAATTGTAATAATTCTTGGTATATTTTGGATACAAATCCTTTCTTGAATATATTTTTGCAAACACTTTCTCCCATTCTGGGGTTTGTCCTTTTATTTCCCTGATGGTCTTATTTGTAGTTCAAAAGTTTTCTATTTTAATGAAATTAATTCTTTATATATCATTTGTGCTTTTGGTCTTGTATTTAAGAAACAATTACCTAATTCAATGTCACAGATTTACCCACGTTTCTTCTAAGATTTTTACAGTTTCCCTCTTATATTTAGGTCTATAATTCTTTCTAAGTTAATGTTTGTGTATGTCAATGGCAGAGGTCCAAATTTGTTCTTTGCATGTGGATATCCAGCTGTCCCAGAACTCTTCATTCAAAACATCATTCTTTCCCCTATTCAATGATCTTGGCACCTTTGTTGAAAATCAGTTGAAAATAATTGTAAGAGCTAATTTCTGGAATCCCAATTCTGTTCTATTGATCTGTATGGCCATCCTTATGCTGTCTTGATTATGGGATCTTTGTGGTACATTTTGAGATAAGGAAGAGTGAGTCTTCCAATTTTGTTCTTTTTCAAGACTTTTATTTTTTTTCTATTCTGGGTCTTTTCAATTCTCAGATGAATTTAAGCAACAGCTTGGTAATTTCCCATGAAAATATCAGCTGTGATTTTGATAAGGATTATGTTAAGTGATTTTTAGTCTGAACGCCTGTCATAGATGAAGAAGTAAAGTGACAAGGATATATGAGCCCATATTTAAAAACTGAATTATCAGTTGTACTTAGTAAATCATTACGCATATTTTCCAATTCAAATTGCAAATCATGATTCTAAACATGCTAAACTTTTAATTAAGAAGTTTTGTAAAATATATTACAACATTATGTTTCCAAGTTATATTTAAAACCTCTGATATAAAAGATTTAAATATAAAACGCTTACATTTCTTTTAGTAAATAAGTCATTTAACTAAGAAAACACTTCCAATTCACTTTAAAAATGATACTATTTGCATAAAATGAATTTTATTTTTTGGAAAACTTCATTTTCTTTTTGCTCAGTGTATGTGTGTGTATGTATGTGTGTGTGTGTGTGTCTGTGCGTGTGTGTGTTAATATCTGTTGGGTGGCAAGACACACAAATTTATAGTATTTTTTCTTTTACAATTAAACTTTTGTAAAAAAAAGTTTGAAGCTCTTTGCCATAAAATAAGCAAACTCTGCATGGTACAAAATATTCGTTATCTTACTGTAAATCATTGTCAGTATTTTAATATGTAATTTAAATATATTGCTTAAATCCACTTAGGTGAGCATATTTATTAAACTATTTCTCAAGATACTGAAAATAATGGAATAAGGGAACCCGCCATTGACAACCATCTGCAAGGAGGCACTCCCTTTCTTCTCTCAGTTCAATCCTGAATCTTACATGACCAATGAAACTGATAAGGGTGCCATAAATCCATATAATTAACTTTTGTAATGACTAATTTTTAAACATAAAAACACATATAAATTAGTTTTAAATATTTTTCCTGGATTGGGCATCATGGCTCACATCATGAAGGATCACTTGAGGCCAGGAGTTTGACAGCAGCTGCCTGGGCAACAGAGTGAGACCCCATCTCTACAAAAAATAAAAAATAAATAAATAATCAGGTGTGATGGTGCACCCCTGTAGTCTAAGCTACTTGGGAGGCTGAGGTGAGAAGATCACTTGAGCCTGGGAGTTTAAGGTTGCAGTGAGCAATGACCATGCCACTGCACTCCAGCCTGGGTAACAGAGAAAGACCATGTCTCCATAATGAATAAATAAATATGAATATTTTCTTGCACCCATAGATCATCTTGAACACTATCTAGGGGTCATAGGTCATTCTTTGTCAGCCTCCAATCTGGAGTGTCAAATATCTAGAGATGAAGTGGATCAAGCATGAAAATGATGCAAAAGTTTTGCCAAGTAATTAACAAGTGACTTTGATTAAAGCTAATTTACTATAAAGGTAAAAACACAGGTGGAATCTTGAGAAATAAAACATCTTAATAAAATGAAATGCAAGATAATAAAGTACTTCAGGATGGACAGAGTAGTCAACTATGTTAAGTGACATGAACAGGTGGAATAAGACAAAGACAGAAAAAAAAAAACCACTAGCATATAAAAATGGAAGCTGATTAGAAGAGCTGTTTCAGGGAGGTAGAGTTTTGGTCAGAATTGTGCACCATGACGCCCCAAATCCACAGATTGAATTTCAATGCCAACTGTGACTGTACTTAGAGATAGGGCCTTTATGGAGATAACTAAGATTAAATGAGGTCATAAGGGTGTGGCCTCATATTACACTGTTCTCATGCTGCTAATAAAGACATACTCGAGTCTTCATAAAGGAAAGGTATTTCCTTTCCTTTTCCTTTTCCTAATTTATAAAGGAAAGAGGTTTAATGGACTCACAATTCTACATGGCTGGGGAGGCCTCACAAGAATGGTAGAAGGCAAAGGAGGAACAAAATTGCATCTTACATGGCATCAAGCAAGAGAGCTTTTCAGGGAGCTGCACAAAGCTATTTATAAAACCATGAGATCTCATGAGACTACTCACTACCAGGAGAACAGTATGGAGGAAAACAATGCCATGATTCAGTTATCTCCACCTGGCCTTGCCCTTGATACATGGGGATTATGACAATTCAAGGTGAGATTTGGGAGGTGACACAGTCAAACCGTATCAGGCCTTATCTGATAGAACTGATATCTTTATAAGAAATGGAAGAGATCTCTCTCTCTCTCTCTCTCTCTCTCTGTCTCTCTCTCTGTCTCTCTCTCTTTTTCTACACACACACATAGAAGGCCATGTAAAGACATAGCAAGAAGGTGGCCATCTACCATCTAGGAAGAGAGTCCTTACCAGAAACCAAGTTTGCCAGTACCATGTTCATGAAGTGCCAGCCTTCAGGACTGTGAGTAAATAAATAGATGTCTACTAGCTAAGCCACCTCATCTGTGGTATTTTGTTCTGGCAGTCTGAGCAGACTCATGAAGGTGGTAAGGACAGGAGCCTGATTACAGTAGGTTGAGAAAATAGTCAGTGGTAAGCAAATCATGACACAAAATCAGAAAATTCTTCCTCATTTCTCTGGGTAAAGGAGTAAAGACATTGAATGGTAGCTGAACAGGTATGTGAGGAAAGGGAGGATATTGTTCTCTTAATATAGGCTATATTTTTATAATGTTGTTTGGAGAATAATACAGTAGAGAGGAAAAATGTTAATACAGCAGAAAGAGGTAATATTTTTCCTATTGTTTGTCTTATGTAGGATAATATGGGAGCCAAAGAAAATGTAGAGTCACATGAGATAGGAACATAGACTCCTTTCTTTTCATGCAGGGGAAAAGGCAGAGTGGATGGGTAGATAGCCACGTAAACTTGATGGTATGAGAATGACACAGGATTTTTCTGAGGTGGTTTGGGAGTTTATAAATGAAGGGAATATAAAATGAAAAGTTAGCTTGATGGAAACAGCGACTCAAGAACACTATTTATTTAAATAAAAAAAGTCTTGAGTACATTTATAAATAATGAAGGATTGTCATGTTTACAATTTTACATCTGAAGATTTAATAAAAAGAATAATTGATAAGTGCACCAGTTAAACATTTATCTTGAGAAAGTGTGGAAATTCTTTCTGAAGTTTAGGAAAAAAATAGAAAGGAATAAGTTCATGACTCAAATAGTAGTGAAGGAGAAGAAAATTGAGGGAGACCAAGTTGAAGTCAATTGCTAAGAGTAAGGTGTTGGGGAAAGGGTTTGAAAAAGCAAAGAAGCACCAAAGAGTCACCTTGGAAAATGGGTGCATTAAGTTGAGAAGAATAAAACGTCTAGACTGATGATTAGCGTTAGTAGTCCTGGGTGACTTACACAGTATTTAATTGAACTTATATCAATAAACATATTTTATTCTCTCCATCAGGCAGTAGAATAAGAGGAAATGGGCTATTGATTTTTGTTCTAGATAGACAGAGAGCAAAAGTTCTGAAAGTAAAGCAGTTTGAAGTAATATGAGATCTGAATTGAGACTACGTACTTTTGTTAAATAAAGTGGATAAAACAAGGATTTGGAGAAGGCAGAGGGTATTGAGAAATCTGATAAACAGGCTGCCTTATTTTCTGGTTTCTATATAGAAAGGAGAAGTATCTTATCATTTTGAGGGAACAAAGGAAATTGAATAGTATCTACGGAAGAAGGTAGAGGAATTAATTAGGAATAGCTTAAAAATATTAAATTGTGGACAAATGTAGGAAATAAAGGCATACTGAACAGGGTTAGTAGAGATATTGAAATGATCAAAAGAAGGAAATGATCAAAACAGTAACTACATGCAGGTTGCAGATGAAGAAGGAAGAATATGAATGTGGAAAGTACATACAATCCCAAAAACTTGCTTCTCAGAAATTGATTAGGAATCGTAGGAAATGAAGACATGAAATTTAAAACCACATTGTATTCCCCAGAACTTTTCTGAGCTTTGGAGGACATAATTAAAAGCCAACTTATTCACTTTAGCTCTTTTAGTAAGGATAGTATTGAAAATATGTTAATGGGACATAAAATGTGCTGTAGACTGAATGTTTGTGTTCCACATGCAAAAATATACATGTTGAAGGCTAATTTCCAATGAGATGATGTTTGGAGGTGGGGCCTTTGTTAGGTAATTAGGCTGTGAAGGTAAAACTCTTATGAATAAATGAAATTTGTGCCTTTGTATGAAGAGACATAAGAGAACTTTGCTTACTCTCTATTTGCTCTCCACCATGTGAGGATACAAGGAAAAGATGGCCACCCGCAAATCAAGACGAGGACCCTAACCAGACACCAGATTTGCTTGCATCATGTTCTTGTGTTTCTCAATCTACAAACTGTCAGAAAAAAAAAGTCTTTGTTTTACAAGCCACCCAGTCTATGGTATACTGGTTATAGCAGTCCAAACTGATTAAGACAGTATGTTTCATGTTTCTATTGGTACAAATAATAGGCAATAAGATCAAGAAAATTTGTGAATCAGGGTATCAAATTTATTAGCTAGAAGAATAGGGAGAAGAACTATCTAATTACGAGTTGCAGATACCCCTAAGCTCTTTACTGTATTATAATTTTTATATATATTTTTACTAAAAATTAACTAATCTTTTATTATCCCAGGAAAATTTCCTGAGTAGTTTTGAGAACATTTATAAGCTTGAATTGGGGCATTTAAAAATATGTAAAAGTAAATGACGTGTTTAGTATGAAATTGAGCTAATCGACTGTAGAGCAAGCATAGTCAGTTAAAACATTTTGGGTTTCATAAACACAGTATGAAAAGTGCATATGTGATATGAATTATTTTCATGGTTTGCATCTATCTCCCCTTATTAGAGAACATTGGTTACACAATATCCTCCTTGCAGCTCATATAAACTATGCCTTTGACCATAATGAACATGCTACTTTCACCTCCAAATGGCCAGATTTTGGAATAACAAAGACCTTTCTCATCTGGGATGACAAGTACAAAGTGCTCACAGTGAAAGTCTCACCACTGGGTGAGCTAAATCCCCTCACGATATTGGTGTGCTCAGGGAAAGGAGATTGAAATTTTTATGAAATTACTTCCCTTTGATCCTATAATTTAGAGCCTGAAAGACAAAAATGACCCAAGTACACCCCAAATCTCACCTGTGTTACCTGCAGAATTTTACTTCTTCATAAAGCTGCAATAAAGCACTACTATTTAAAAAGATCTCTTGCCCTATCATGTGGTGTTTACAGTCTTTGATCACTTTATATGGAAGAGTTGGCATGATGCCAGTAGCCAGGAAATAACAGGTTTTGTCCTTTTCTATCTATTAAAATATTCTTATCCATAAAGGGAAAAAGAACAATGTCTCAAACTAGGTACTTCGGTACCGAGTAAACGTTATGATTTAATTTGCTAATTTTCAAAACTACCTTGGAAAATAAAAGACTACCTGCAAGCTCTCCACTTGGAGATAAATCTTATTGTTAGTATGCAAACTCGAGAGCACACTTTTTAAGATTAGATCTGCTCATTACATTTGGGTATGTCCTCTGCATATTCTACAAACAAAAGAAAGTAAAAATCTGGCTCTGTTGGGCAGGGCTCAGCAGGATTCCCTTGTGGAAGCATCTTCTAAAGGGGCTGTTTCCTTAAACTAACCAGAATCTTTTATGTCAGCTTAATGAGGCTGAATCTTTTATGATAGTCACTCACTAAGGCTGAGAATATAAGAAGAGACTTTCTGAAAGTGGACATTGACAGAGTAGGGAGAGGCTGCCACTTTTGTGAAGCAAGCACATTGTGTTTTGGGCTAATTAGCTAATAGCAGCAAATGTCCCCTGTGAGTGAAGAAAAATTGAGAAGTTTGTTTTTTGGACTGGCCTTTTAGCTCCAAGGCTAATATCTGGATCCATTTAGCAAGGCCACACACACATATATATATATATATATATATATATATATATATATATGTAACAGAAAAAAATTAGGAGCATCTCAATTAAGATATCTTTTGGAGCCAGGTAGGTAATAAATAACATTTAAAATGCATTTTAAATTATTTTATCTCTCCCATTAGGTTTGAAAGTTCTTGAATAAGATGATGCTAAGTGGTAGTGCTCCCTGTGGATTTTTTCCATATATCCTCCTGTACAAGCAATCTTGAACTATCTCCATATCCACAAACATCTTCCTTTTCACCATTTGTTATGTTTGCCAACAAGATTTCATCATCACCTTATTCAGCCCAGTGATGCAACCATCATCACAGTCATCACTCAGCATTTCTTGAGTGCTTTCTGCTTTCAGGGCACTCCACTATTTACTCACAGGAACACCAGATAGAGTCATCATTTTACTAATCCACTTCATACTTTCCAAGAATAAGCCTACAAATATGAATTTATGTGAGAGTAGCAATATAACTTGGCTGACTTAGTTGAAGTTGAACCACTACTACTAAGGCAAACTTCCTCCTCTCCACCATAAATATCTGTTTATTATTATTCATGACAACCGGGAGAGAGATTCCATTTCTGAAAATATAAGGCATTACACTATGTACTTATTAGAATGGCCAATGTTGAGAACACTACAACTCTGAATGCTGGAAAGGATGTAGAGAACAGGAACTCTCATTCGTTACAGGTTGGAATGCAAAATGGTACAGCCACTTCGAAGACAGTTTAAGCTCCCTACAAAACTTAAAATCCTCTTACTGTAATATCCAGCAATCTTGCTCATTGGTATTTACTCAAATTAGCTGAAAACCTATATCCACACAAAAACCTACCCATGGATGTTGATAGCAACTTTATTCAAACTGCAAAAACTTGGAAGCAAGCAAGATCTCTTTCATGGATAAATAAAATTTGGTATATTAAGTTAATGGAATATTACTCATCACTTGCAAAAATGTGCTATTAGGTCATAAAAAGATGTGGAGGAAACTTAAATGCATATTACTAAGTGAAAGTAGCCAATCAGAATAGGCTACATACTATATGATTCCGAGTATAAGACATTTTGAAAAAAGGCAAAACTATGGAGACACCAATGGTTGCCAAAGGTTGGAGGCTGGGGAAGGATGAATAGGTGGAGTGCAGAGGAGTTTTAGGACCATGAAACTACCCTGCATGATATTATAATGGTGAATGCATTTCTTTATACATTTGCTCAAACTCATAAAATATACAACACCAAAGTGAACCTTAATGTAAACTATGGACTTCTTGTGATAATCATGTGTCAATGTAGGTTGATCAACTGTAGCAGATATAGCACTCTGGTGGGGGATGTTAAACATTAGGAAGTTTGTGCACGTGTGAATGCTGGGGTCAAGTTGTAGATCTCTGTACCTTCTGTTCAATTTTTCTGTGAACTTCAAACTGCCCTAAAAAATAGTCTATTAATAAATAAGGAATTAGATGTCTACAGGAAACTTCTTGGGAGCAAACATATAAAAGCCTGGATAAATATGAATAGCATATTTTATAATACATAAACGAACAGTTACTTAAGTAAAGAAAAGCATCCAAGAACAGAAATTCTGAAAAAAAGTGGAATATAGAAAGCCAAATACACTATGAAGCCGACATTCACTCTGAAGCATTTGTGGATAGAGACGGCTGGGGTGTGATCTTAATGGACAGCACGAGGAAGATGTAGGATGCAAAACCAGGGCATGAACAAGGAGGAAAACTGGGTTACAGATCCCTGTGTAAAGCTAAGATTTTCTGCATTCCGTCCTACCAATCAAAACAAATAAACACTTCAAAAATTTCGTAAGTGAAAACAACAAAAACCCTTCCTGCAGAGGGAGACAGAGAATTAGCTCTTAATCTTGATTTTTGTGGAAGGTGGTGAAGGGAAGAAAAAAGAAAAAAAAATGTGTCTAATAGGAATTCTTACCACAAACCTACTTGCACCTACTTTTGGTGATAAAATTCATATAATTCAACTACTCCCACAAGACCAAAATAAAATAATCTTAAATTGAATGCTTCTTCCCAAAGTGGCCTTGGGTTGATGGTGCCCTCATGGACCAGACAGAAGCAAATTCAAATTCTCTTTTCAAAGAAGACACTCTAGATATAGAAACTCAGGCAGCAAAGATACAGGGGGAAAAGGAGCTTGAAAAATGATGACAATTGTAATTGCAGAACCAGTTCAGTCTGTTTCAGCTCTGTCAGTGATAGAATGTAATAAAATGGTGAGTTGTTTTTCAGTTGCCATGGATCCCCCAGGTTGCAAGTCAAGCAGCCTGAAGGTATGCAGGTGAACCAAGCTTGACCAAAGAGCGAGCTGGCCGGAACAAAAGTCAACCACATAGGGAACCTAAATGCCTGGATTGCAGAAAGGGGAACAAATTAAGAAGCAATGGAGAGCCCTTTTCTGTTTTTTGTTTGTTTGTTTGTTTGTTTCAGATTTAAAAGCCAAGGACCCATCACCACCTCTTTGCATGATCTAATGATATCACATCTTCTTGTATTTTCCTATCTCTCTCATCGCTACGCTCTGCCTGTAAAACCTTCCTTCCCCTGCCAGCTCAGGGAGACAGATTTGAGTGTTGCCTCCTATCTCCTTGCCAGTAGACTCACAGTAAAGCCTTTTCTTTTCTCAAAAACCACTGCCATAGTATTTCAAATATGCACATAGTATTCCAAGCAGCACATATTGGCTTTTATGTGCATCAGGTAGCCAGCCCATTTCTCAGTAACATCATCACAACACTTATACATCAACAGGCCATTGCTGAGGGAGAATCATTGGAAGAAAAGATTATAAAATTAGACTCTCAAATAATTTTCAGATTTTTACTGCAAAATATGAAGACCTAAGGTATTTTAGGACGTTAAAGGGTATAAAGTAATATATAAAAAAAATTGAACACCAAGAAAATTTTAAATCTAATAAAACATTTAGAAATAAATAATACATTATAATTATTTAAAATGTTTTGTAGTTATACAATAATTGAGCATATTTTGGAGGTACTTCTGATATTTTGATAGATGCCTACAATGTGTAATAATCAGATCAGGGTACTTGGAATATTCATCATCTCAAACATTTATCTTTTCTTTATATTGGAACATTACAATTCTTCTCTCCTAGTTATTTTGGAATATACAACAAATTATTGTTAGCTATAATTTCCCTACTATACTATTGGGTAGTAACATATATTCCTTCTATCTAACTGTATTCTGGTATCCCTTAGCAGGTTAGAAATATGTAAAGAGATATTCCATGAAGTGAGAGATAGACAGGAAGAAATTATCTAGAATTCAACATAGCAAAAGAGAAAGGATATATAAAAGAGTAAGAGAAATGTAGATTAAAGTCATAAAAATCTAGCTTGCCTTCTAGACTTCTGAAGTTGTAGAAGGCGAATAGAAAAGAAATTGAAGGATATTAGTCATGTAATAGAGCTATTCTTAGAGATATACTTTATTATCCCAGTGGATTAATAGAAGGATTAATAGAAATTTTTTATGTGATGTGTTAAACAAGTGTTTCCGATTTTACAGATCACCTACCCCTGGACTACAGACTTAGGAATATACATTCTATCATCTTTGAACTGAATCTGGTCCAAGTGGTCCACAGAACCAATAATTACTGGTTTTTGGATATAGACAGAAATTGATCCTCCTCATCTTAAAGCCTGAGACTTACATTTATGCTGAGTTCCTTCCTCAGAGAACCAACCCTCAGGCATCCCCACATAGTATCAAGGAACTGAAACTCACCAAATCACTGCATCCAGACAATGATCTGTCAGACCCCTCATACATCATGACTCCTGTTTTCCAACTCCTCCTCCTTTCCTCTCCCTAATTCCTTTTTATCAATTTCTCTTCCATACCCCTCTCTAATTCCTATTTTCCCTCATACAGTTACATTTCTTTCCTGCGATATAAACCCCTAATTTTAGCCAGTGAGAAGATGGATTTGAGAATGATCTCCCACCTCCTGGGCTGCAGCACCCAAAACAGCCTTCTTCCCTGACAACACTCATTGTCTTAGTGATGGGACTTCTGTGCAGCAGGCAACGGAACCTAGACTGTACGCCTGGTGTTTTGGTAACATAACCATGACTGAAATGAGATCATGCTTGTTGGTTGGCATCATGTCAAAGAGAAAAGAGCATGGAGGATTATCCATAGAAGGGTTTGGGGATACAGGTTTAGAAATTATGTTCATAACCTTCTTCTCAACTTTTATTGCTAGAAGTTTGCTACATGGTCCTATTTACTTGTTAGGGAGGTCAGAAAACACAGCCTGTTTAAGAGCTGGAAAGAACAGGAAATTAATTTAATGATTAGTCTGCAGGTTTTGCAGGTTAACACTTTTGGTCATTAAATACGCCTTTCACTCTTCACACATGAAAGACACTCATACTCTCTTTCACGAAGATACTCAAGGTTCAAACTTGAATTTATACCTGGAAATCTAGAAGTCAGTTGATTTTCACAACTTTCCATAGGAAAACATATGGATCCTCACATCCTGGTGAACTATTACCTGAAAGAGATAAGTTATGTCTAGCCTCTTCCGCCACCTCTAAAATACAACAATTAAAGAGGTCAAAGACATCACATTAAATATTCTCATTTAGAGCAGAAGAGTAACAGACACACATGGAAGTTCCCAATTCCCAAACAAGAGAACACATAGTACAGTACAGGAAAACTGGAGCCCAGGCTCACTCATGAATATCGGTAAACACATCTTAAACACATGCTGGCAAATCAAATTCTGCAATAGATAGAGAAGAATAATGCATAATGAACAAGTTATTTTTCTCAGATATGCAAGGCAAATTTATCATTTGATAACAATATAATAGAACACATTGAAATTGAGTGATGGATTTAACAGAGTGAGGAGTAACAAGCAAGTCACAGAGGAGCATTTATTATAACCTTTACTGATATGTAGCTTAAAACATGCAAAACTCATAAGGGTACTCATAAGGGTACCAGAGGGATTGGTGCTAGAGTACCACTTAAATAATAACATAAATGATCTTTTGTCTGTAATTGATATGTAATTTAAAAATTAAAATACAAGTGCATAAGGGTGAAAGGCATTTGACTATGGGGAGTCTGTCAGAAGAGCAGTAGAGGAGAAGGCACTTGGGAGTGAGGGCCTTCACCCATCCTAGGGACTTGGTTATAGCTGCCAGAATCAGAGGTTTGAGGACCACAAGCTGCCTGAATTATTTTCATTAAAAGATTTTGGGAGAGTCCAAGCATAAGCAAAACAACTTGCTTCGGGGTTTATGTGACAACACGTGTCACAGAAATATAGAAGACCATTATCCCAAATTCTATTTCAAGCTGGGCTTCCTTCTGGCATCCTAAAAACTGAAGTCGGAGGGAGGAGGGGTGTGGGAGGAACCAGCCCAGAGTGTGGCCTTTCTCAGTGAATACTGTCAGTGTCTTTGCCAGTGTAGACCTCCTGCCAGGAGTCTCGCAAACAGCAGGGAAAAGCAAGTGGCAGTCAGGGCAGGAGAGACAGAAGGTGTATGTGTCACAAACTGGCTGACACTGACTCTGGAGCTTGGGGGCCATGTGAAGCACTCATTTTGGAAATGTCAAAAATAGTGCAATGAGGCACTTAGAGAAAGATGAGATCCTGCCCTGAAATGCCATTGTGAGTTTAGTTTTACCCACAGTCAGTTATGTCAGTTGATATTTTGGACGTACATATAAAGAGTCGCTACACACACACACACACAGACACTCATCCACTCCCCACACACACAAAATAACACTTCTAAAAGTGTGTCTATGTGTAACTGTGTGTCATATGCTTTATGTCTTTTTGATTTTGGAAGAGAGAATCATTTCTGATGCAAGATATTTCCCTGACCCCCTCGTGGGACTTGCAACAGGGGTGCTCCTTTACTCAGTCTGCTACTCTCAACTCCTTGTGGGAGGGAGTGCACGAGCAAATGAGGCAGGAATTGGAGTGCAGGAGAACTGGAACTGGCCAGCTGCTTCAGCAAAACTCTGTGCGGGACACCTAGCAGCAGCCAGGTGGGGGTGCCTGCAACTCCCGAAGCCCCAGAGGGCACGTTACAGTGCTCTTTCAGCTCTGCCATCTGTGGATGGCTTAAATGTTAACAGCTCAGTGGTCCTTTGCCTTGTCACATGGAACGGCTGCCCTCCACCAGCAAGGGCAAAGGGCCAGTGTGACAGTTTTTGGTATCCACATTCATGGCTCCCAAGCTCTTGTCCCACATCCAGGAAAAATGAGGTTGCACAAATGAATTGAAGGATGGTAAATGTGGAGAATTTTATTGCCAATAAAAGTGGCTCTCATTGGGAAGAGGAGCTGAAAAGGGGATGGGGGTGGGAGGGGGTAGGTAATCTTCCCCTGAAGTCCAGCAATCTCCAGCCGGATTCTTCTCTGAAGTTACACTGTCAAGCTGTCCCTCTGAAGTCAAGTCACTTCTCTTTGACATCCAGCCATAGTCCCATCTACCAGGTGAGTCTGGGGTTTTTATAGGCACAGGATAGGGTGAAACCATGGGTGGTTTAGGAAAAGGCAACATTTGAACTGGAAAACAGGGATAGAAGTTCTCACTTTGGGTCATGGTGTCAGGCTTTTTGGCTTGGGGGTGGGATTTTCACGGGGGAACTGCCCTTTTCTTCCTAGAATTTCTCTGCCTCCTGTCCCCATCACTCCTATTGAGCTTTCTAAAAAAAAAAAAAGACCCAAAGCTTGGTAGGTGACTGCAAGAATGAGGAATATACAATTTTGTATCTTGCTCTGTCACTTAACATTCAAAATGAACATTTATCTAGGTCACTAACAATCCCTAAAAAAAAAAAAGAATACATATTCACTAGAAAGCAATTCAAGTGTGACATAAAGTTTCTCAGATATTATCCAAAAGATTTGATGAAGGACCTTGGTGTATATTCTCTTTCATAGCTATGCTTAAATGGGTTCTATTCTTGAAATAAAATGGTGGCATGCCCAGAAGTCTCCAATCTATAGGACATGCTTATCACATGCTTACCCTATGTCCTTCTGATCCAGTACCTTAGAATAAGTGAGGAGTCTTGTCCAGAAGCCACACGATTTTCTTAGATTTCAACACATTTGATTGTTTATTAGTTGATACAGCACTCAACAGCTTTTGCAAAGTCCTCAGAGCTCCTGTAACTAAGATATGGCAGCCAGATTTAATTGCATAAAATAGCTACAACTAGAAATTCACTTACTAGGGCACTCACACAAAGACGAATGGTGTGAAAGTGTTTCCATAATTAAGTCAACAAAATACCCTGGCATTTTTTCATGTCCTTTCTTTCATGTCTATTAAGTCATTCTAAGTTGGTTCCCTCCTTTTAGCTTTCCTAAAAGTGAAGCATTTCTATACTGTTAAACCTGCTGACCAGGCGCATTACATAGACTTATTATTATATTTTTAAATTAGCTTTTCCTCTTTCACTTTCAAATGGATCAGAAAGCAGAACTCAGCATCCATCAGCTGAGGTCATCTCAGCAGGAAGCCCAATTAACTCAAAATAAAGTCTCAAATGGTGGATGAACCAGAACTCATAATAAGTTTCCCCCCAGGGTACCATGACCAATTTGGGCATTAAATGTTTTAATGTGATCTTTCCCATACTTTTTAGTCTTGTCACCTCTTTTATCAATATATTATTGTCTTTAATGTATATACTATTAGATAAATGCATGCATATGAATATAAATTGGTGGTACTTCTTTTCAGGTTCTTAATTTATTTACAGTTACTTGGACAGAAACATCTGTTTTTGTCCCTTTGAAAGGAGTGAAGATTACTAGGCTGCATTTTTAAAATTTGTCATTTCACAGTTATCTACAAGTATGATGTTGACAGAGTGGATCTGAGAGGGCAGAAAAGGGAGAGGGAGAGAGAGACAGAGAGAGTTAACGAGAGAGAGACAGAGAGAAAAGGAGAGAGAAAAGAAACTAATTATA
Source organism: Ateles fusciceps (assembly GCA_036589455.1). Taxonomy (NCBI): domain Eukaryota; kingdom Metazoa; phylum Chordata; class Mammalia; order Primates; family Atelidae; genus Ateles; species Ateles fusciceps. Next base: position 499,373 of record JAZHEH010000424.1, on the reverse strand, counting down.
CAGCAGATGCCAAGAGTGGTACTTATTCACCAAAACTGCATGGGTCATTCATTAAAATCTCAGTTTTAATTAGCAAACACCTGTTTTCTGTTTGATTTTACACTGATATCTACTGTCTGCAATTTGCTTTCTTCAGTGCAAGCAATTAGATAGACCTGACAGTAATAGTTAATCTAATTAGTCCAGAGGTGCCCTGGGAGGCAACTATCGACTTGAAGAAATTACAGATATAAGTGATCACAGCTTCACTCACCTGGTTGAATAAGATTTGTGCAAAATTATTGTTGGATGTAAGTTTTCCCCCACCCCCTGACTTTTCCTCTAGGTCTTGGGTTTAAGAGGAAAAGTGAGCCGAAGAATATTTTTGAGTGCCTACTATGTATCAGTCACCATGAGAGGTCCAGACAATAGAAAAATGAAACTGTTACAGCTTCTAGCCTAGAGGAGGTTTACAGCCTGATAAAGGAGTCAGATACATAAACAAGTTATTCTATATGAAAGGATATTGGAAGTCTGGAGGAGCCAAGATGAATCCAAGCATTTATATGCAAGAATTAAGATACTTCTCTAAGAAACTCAAATTGCTACTGAAGAAACAAGATGAAGTTGCCTTTTTGCAAACTGAGAAAGTTGTGTTTGTTTTCTAAATGACAAAAGTTTGCTTGTAAACATTTCAGCCGTATGACTCTATCAGCATCTTATCATAAAACGTATTAAAGCTACCTGATGTGCCTCTCTTTACGTAGATTATAACATGTAAGATATTCTCTTTCCTGATTCTGAAGGTTAGTTAAAGTGGGTTGTCCCTGAGTCCAAAAGTCTAGGAAATATGCATGAAAGAGGAATCAGTTGTCAGACCAAATTCCATATGCACTTTTCAAAGATGGCTCAGTTAGATAATTCAGAGTGAATATTTCCACAAGTAAAACAAAGATCCAAAAATGATGCCATAGAGATGTCTGGCAAAACTTTTTTCCTCTGCTCTGGCCTAAGTTTAATATACTTGCTTTGAAAAGATGAGAGCCCTGAGCTGCACTTGGCTCAATTCACAAATTAGACTCAGATAGAGAAAAACTACCTATCACTCCAGCGCACAGGTTGACATCCAAGTCAGTTTTAGGAGGCATCTTCTATGCATTGCACAAACTTAATGCAAGCAGCCTCTGACTCTGTGAATATCACATTATACTAAATATTGTGAAAGAGGATGGCGGGGGAGTTTTAACAACAGTACTGCAAAAATTAAGTTATGCTTTGTCTAAAACTTCCCAAAGGCTTTTGCTAGAAGACATTCATCTGCTGGCGTGATGATGGTGGTAATTAATTGGCTGGAATTGTGTTTGTTCTTTATAGAACAGAAATGCATCTAAGGTGGGCTAGATTTGGACCTTCTTTAAAAGATAAGTTGTTTACATAGAATGATTGTGAAAAGCTTCTTGTCCATAGACATTGCAGTGATAATGCTTCTATTGAACCCATCACTCAAGTAGTCAGTATAGTACTCAATAGATAGTTTTTCAAACTTTGCCCTGTCTCTTTCTCCTCCCTCTAGTAGTCCCCTGTATGGATTATTTCCATCTTTATGTCTATGTGTACCCAACGTTTAGCTCCCCATTCACAAGTGAGGACATGCAGTATTTGGTTTTCTTTTTCTGCATTAATTAACTTAGGATAATGGCCTCCACCTGCATCCATATTGCTGCAAAGAAATGTGATTTTGGTTTTTGATGGCTATGTAGTAGTCCATGATGTATATGTACCAACTTTTCTTTATTTACTACACAGTTGATAGGCACCTGCGTTGATTCTGTTATGGTGCTATTGTGAGTAGTACTGTAATAAACATGAGTGTGAGTGGTTTTTTTTTTGGTAGAATAACTTATCTTCCTTTGGGTATATACCAAATAATGGGATTGCTGGGTCAAATGGTAAGCTATTTTTAGCTCTTTAAGAAATCACCAAATGGCTTCCTTTAGGAAGCTCTGCCTCTTTGCAGTGCTCATTCCTGCTTCCATGACACCTCCTCCCGTGTCCACTTATGCCCTCATACTGTTACCCTCGCATCCTCTTACTCTCTGGTACAATACTTCCATAAGGAAAAAATTAAACCAATTAGGTCCCTGATGTAGAGATGTCTGTGTTTTACTAATCAGGGAAACATGACAGTGAGAATACGTAGATGGAATGTGTCAAAGGCAGAGCCCCATCTTAGGAGTTGTGTAATCACACACACACAAAATGAGGGATTTCAGCATTAACTAGACTTAAAAAGGGACCTGGCATTATTGGCCCTTATCTCCTACAGATAAGGCACATTTTTATAAGACTATTTTAGTGATATCAATGCATTAACACAGAGGAACAACTGTGATGCAGGAAACCAGGTGAATGAGATAATAGAGATAAATGATTCCTTGTGTTATCTCTCTCATCAAAGGCTGCTAATACTTCCAAGACACTGGAAGAGTCTTGCACAAATTAAGTTGTTTCCATAACAGTGCCCTTCTTGTTATTTTATACTTGAATCTTTACTTCCGTAAGATCCCTGCTTCTATCTTTTCCTTCAGCCCAGACCACTTTGTTTATTTCTAGACACTGGCAGGATGTGGAATCTAAGTACTCAGTGTTGTTATTCTGCTGAGGGATTTGCAGAGGGGTGCATAATAAACTGTGAGTTACTTCTCAGTACACAGAACAGTGATCAGCTTTTGCTGTCTTTTTTCTCCCTCTAGTCTTGTTTGTCAAACAGAAAAACAACACAGGCTATTTTCACATCCATATTCAACGACTTGATTTGAGTATTGTTTTAATACTTCATCAGAAAAATTATTATTCTCCTTTTCATTTACCCATGTAATTTTAAGAGGTTTGCTGAATTTTAAAATGTTTTTGTCGTATCTCCAGGCTTATATTGTCATGAAGAAAATACATCTCCAATTTGATAATAGAGGTCACTGAGGGATTTGTGTTTTGAAATGTGCTCTTCAGCAGGTTATTTATTTAATAATAATAACTGCAAACACATAGAGCACTTGCTGTGTGCCAGGAATTGTACCAAATACTGTGAATATGCTGACTCATATAGTCCCCATAACAACCTACTTACGGGTAAGTATTACTGTTTCTCCAGTTTTACAAATAAGGAAATAAAAATAGAAAGTTATGGAAATAGCAGATGGTGGAGCTAAGCACAGCACCATTTGAGTCCAACATAGCTGTCTCTAGAATATATGATTTAACTTCAACCCTGTCCATTTTGACCCAAAACAAAAATCATGACCTGTGATTTGGCCTGTCATATGGCAGCACTATAGACATTAAAGGATTTTCAATATTTAGTATCAATTGCTGTAGTCCTCTGAATTAAGGAATCACAAGGTATCTTGCTAGCATTATAAAGCCTATCCTATTCTCCTCAGAACAAAAGAAAATTCCTGATTAGAAGAGGATCTCAGAAAGCATGGTATATTTGTAGAGAAAGTCATTCCAATTTCGGAAAATATTAGAATCTTTGTGCAACACTTGGGTTGTTTCTTAGCTTCTTTACAACAGCTTGCCAAATGCTAGTAAACCAGGAGGAAGTTATAGCTAAAAAGAATGCAACAGCATACCAGGCACATAGTAGCCTCTTCAAAGACCAGACTCATAGTTAGTGTTACATAGAGGTTTGTTGAATGAATGAAATGCATATAAGTGGAATAGCTTGCTGCTGTTTATGAATGCTTGATATTTTATAGCTAAAAGCAGAAAGTGGTTTCTCTGAGTTGCAGGACATATGATCCCTTGTTAATATATAAAATTATTTAGGACAGTTAATGCATTATACTTCCTTTAGTAGGAATGCATATATTGATGGCAGTTGAACTGTATATATATAATATATACTTTAATATTAGGTCATAAGGTGCTCTCCCTGGATTGAAAATAGGCAAGGGAAACATGCAGCTAGGTGATAAGACTAGGAGTATGACTGGGATAGAAATCAAAGATACATCTAATATAAATCAATTGTGAGAACCAAATGAATTGATTTTGGCAAGAAAATCCTGCATAGACAGGTTTGAAAAAAAAATGAACTAAGCAATTACTAAAATAAATTTTAGAAGGGAGAAACATAGAGAAACAGAAGGGAGTTACATAGAAAATTGCTTAATCCTGAAATGTAAATGTGAAGGTATTGGCAACAAACTCAAGAATTTAATCCACGAGTGAGAGTTGAAAGTTGAGAACAAACAAAGACAGTTGTGGGAAGGGCAAGTTCCCCCAAATGGAGACCTTGTGAGCAGATGCAGGAGAGCTGGTTATGTTGGAAACACCACAGGGCAATGAGGTCAAGGGTTGTGTCCTCAGGACAGTCAGAGTTCTGACAAACAGCTGTATGGGACATGACTTACTTATGTTTGCCTCAGTTTTAAAAAGACAAAACATTTGATGGAATACTGAGGGGACTCACTGGATAAGGGCGAGTGTCTCCTTTTAGAAGTTCACTGGATTATCTAAAACCATATTCACTGACTATTATCCATCCTCAGAAAGGCTTGATAAAATATTTGGGTAATGATAAATTATAGATAAAAAGAAGCTAATAGTGCACTCTCAGTAAAACATTGGGATTGAAAATTATTATAAATATGTGAGTATTTATGTGTGTGATTTAATGAATGTATATATCAGAGAGAAATGTTCCAGTTTTGTCTCTATCAGCATAACCTTTTACATGGCCTAATAAAATTCTTTAGGACCGTCTGTAACCTCTAGGAACTCTTTTAAAAGGAATATTGTATGAATAAATGTGGCTGACATCAAAGTCTGCATTCTTAATTGCTACCATATACTGGTAGTTGAAATAATAAGTTTTCAAGGAGCTCAGTCTGGCCAATCAGTTTTCTTCTCTCATTTCTTCTCCTTCTCCCACCCATAAAATGCTCATATTTGAGCTGAAGTTGTCTTTCCTCCATTGGAGCTCAGACCCTGAAACTTTGGTTTTGTTATTTTTTCTAGGATGTCTTTTCTGTGTTTTTGTTCTTCTAGAGGGGTGGCTGATCCTTCAACTGAAAGCATTTAACTTTTAGCCTCTTATTTTCCTAGTTATATTTTATTTCTATATTATAACACCTGTTTAAACACTTGTGAAAATATTAGAAGAGATAGTCATTGTTAAAATGAGCATTTATATTCATTTACAGATGAGACACATAGAACATGAAATGAGCTTACTTTTACAGGAAAAACATTATACATTTTTGGGACACAAAGCTAACGTCATAACCACCTACTCTCAATTATAAAACACGTGACTTTTTGGATCAAATTTCTAAGAATTGCCACTTGCCTTTTGTTTTGTGCTGTGGCATGCTCTAGTGACTATGAACATGGGATTTTGAATCAAACTGTCTTGTGTTTTTCCCGGCTACCTCAAAGCTAGCTGTAGGCCTTGGAAAATGACTTAAAATTTTAAACAGCAACTATTCATAAAATGAGAATAATAGTATTTATATCATAGAACTGGCATAATTAAATTAGCATAGATCCTGGCACATATGTAAAGGCTCCACGGATGTTCGTGCATATTATTGCTTGCATGTACTTAACTCTTCTCTATGTCAACTTTCAGGTTCATTAAGCTGCCACATCTTGCACAGATGGTGCACAAACGGGCACCATGATGCTGCAGATGGTGGTATAGAACTGGCACCATGTAAAATTGAGACATCAACCCTTAATCTCATACTTTTAGTTCAGTTTAGCATTGAACCACAACTTAAATGTCTCTTAATATTCTTCCTTGGCTCCTGAATATGTCCCAATTTTCTCATTTTTAATGTTGAATTCGTACTTGATTGTTGGATTCCTCTCATACATATACAATAATGACTTGACCACAGTCAAGTAGTGTCTACATGAATAAAGAGGACTAAGTACTTGGCTAAATGTTTAAAAATGACTAGACCAAGGTCAAGTAGTGGCTAAAAAGGATTTTGACACAAACAGTCTGAACCAGACCTGTACTGTTGACCATGACTCTTTCTATGATGATATTAACTCAATACCTAAATGCTGTTTTTATTACCCCATAAGCTGCATGCACTTAGATTACCTTCAGTGAGTGTTATCCTCTGTTCTCCTTGGGCTCCCGGAGCTATTTCTGACAGACTCAAAACAAGTGTCAAGCCTACCTAACTAGCCAAGGAAAAGCTTGATTGGATCTGTGAAATTCTTATACTTGATCACCAAGGTGCTGGTACTGGGCAAAAATGTTCTTTGGCAAATTAAAAGCATGGATCACACAGTTAATGGTCAAGCAGCAGTTCTTGCCACTGCCCTAGACTCCATCAATACCTCTGGTACCTTTGATAGAATGCCTCTTGGGTTCCTTGTGCAAAATACTTTGGTCAATCAATTTATTAAGTGTTAAGGAGGCAGAACTATGGGAGATTTTGGTAACCTGCCTGATATGAAAGGGAAGATACATCTTCCTTACATGAAGTCATGCAGCCTCTTCTGAAAGCTTTCTACCAAGATCACTGTGGATTTTTACTCTCTGTATCCACTGGAGGTCAACCGCTGAGATGCAAGACCTCAGATGCTGGTGTAATGGTTCTTCAGAAATAGTGACATCGCCCCACCTAATTTCAGGAAGGGATTGCTTATTTCTGTCATTACTAAAGGGACAATATTCTTATCTAATGCTGGTATTTGTAAAAGCAGGTACTGAGCAGACTTTCATGATTCACACTCTCAGTTACAAACTGCCTACCCTACCTTTTCTATGCACCATTACCCATTTGATTTTCCTTCTTCCATTTCTACCTTCACTCAAAATATTTGGAGCTCAGCATTGTTTTCCTGGCTATGACCACAGCTGTTCTTTGTGATCACAGTTTAGGTTTTACTCCCTGGCTATGTAATCCCAGATAATTCTGGATAAACATGCAGTCTAACATGATCCAGTCTCTGAATCTCTTAGCTCAATACAGCTTCTGAACCAGTCCTGCACCACTTCCCCTTTCAAGCCCAGCCCATCTGCCAGGTTCTCTAAGACTTAACAAAGTGAGATCTCTTTACAGCATCCATGCTCCTCTCCTTCCTGTTTCTTCAGACAGTCAACTGTGCTCCAGTCACAAACACAGGGGAGGTCTTTACAGCTAGAGTTCACTGGCCTGACAATTTCTGGGTTATATGCAGCAGTTGCAGGACACGAGGGAGCAGGTGGAAGACTCTGGCTACATCATCCAGTTTCAAAACCCCAAGGCATAATTTCTCCCCAGCAGCAGCAGGGGAAAAGAAAAAAGAAATAAAGACAATTCCTAATGCGGTTAAATTGTACAGCCTAGGGGAGTTGAGCCCTGTAATCTAACCTTGTAAGACCACAGGGGAGTCTTTTTCTGATGCTCTGGATGGAATTCAGTAAAGGGGATTGAAGTGACTCCAGTTTTTCTGGCTCCAAACAGGTGAAATAGAACCTAATAGAGTAAGGTAATTAGACCTAGGAATTGACCCCATAACCTAATAGGATTAAAATAGTTGTCTACCTAGAGGAAGCCCTGAATTAATGCACATTGAAGTCCCTCTATAGAGAATTGAAACATAGATAAGGCAGATCAAATTTAACAAGATCGTTTTCAAAAATGTCTCCAAATGCATTCTCCTCTGGTAGATGAACTCGACAAACTTCAGAATCAGGGCTAATAAAGAGAATTCTTGAAAATGTATTTATTTATTTGATGATTATTTAGAGTGTCTCTTTATGTGGCAGGCACAGGTCTAGGTGATGGGAATTCAATATGGAATGAAATAAGCAAAATTTCCCTTTCTCATGCCAGTAGTAGAAAACTGGCAGGAAAGAGAACAGGTAAATATATATCTGTTAGAAAGAGATTATATATTAAAGTGGAGAAAGAGGATAAAATTCCATGAGTGAGGTGGTTCTCGGGGAGGGGGAATAAGACTAGAGTAGACGGGAAGGTGATTTTTCAAGTAAAGGCATGAAGGAAGATGGGGAATGAGCCATGAAGATATCGGATATCTGAGAATAGATCAGTCCTGGAAGAGGAAACAGCAAATGTAAAGGCTTTGAGACAGGACCCTCCCTGCAAAGTCTGAAAAACAACAAGGAAGATGGTGGAACCAGACTGGAGTGAGCTAAAAGAAGAATATTAGGAGATGAGGTACATGTCTGTGTGTTTGGGGCGTGGGGGAGGGACAGGATTAGGGGCATAGTAAGAATTTCACTTTTAACTCTCAGGTGGAAGCTATCTGTGAGTTTTGAGCCAAGGAGTAACATGATCTGAAATGTTTTAACAGATCATTTGGCTTCTCTGTTGAAAACAGATTGTAGTGGGCAAAGGTAGAAACAAAATGACCAGATAGGAGACAAATGCAGCCATACAGGTGGGAGCTTAATGAGGCATAGACCAGAGAGTTACAGTAGGAGTATGAATACGTGATACATTTAGGACGTATTTTAAAGGTAAAATCTATGGATTTTATAATGAACTCAATACAGTATATGAAAAGAAAGTCAAGATTAAAAGCAACGGTTTTAGCCTGATAGGCTAGAAGAAGAGTTATCATTAACAGGTGTGTGGAAGATGACAAAAATATTAAACTTAGAAGGCAGAAAGTAAGGAACTCAGTTTTGAATATGTTTATTTGGACATCCAATAAACATCTGAGTGGACATGTCAGGCAGGCAGTTTGACAACAGAATCTTTTTGTTTTTATATATTTTTTATAAGCCTTTGAAAGGTACTGGAAAATATGATGTAGAATCAGAAGCCTTGGTTCTCCCCCAGTTTTTGTTATTCTGAATAGCTCTTGGATCATGGCAGAACAATGGTAGGAGGCAACGAAGTCTTAGAACACAGAAATTTCCTTGAAGTGGCAGATTTATTATGATGGATTTTTTTTTTTTAGATGGAGTTTCACTCTGTCACCCAGGCTGGAATGCAATGGTGTGATCTCGGCTCACTGCAACCTCTGCCTCCAGGGTTTAAGTGATTCTCCTGCCTCAGCCTCCTGAGTAGCTGGGATTACAGGTGTATTTTTTAGTACAGATGGAGTTTCACCATGTTGGTCAGACTGGTCTTGAACTCCTGACCTTGTGATCCGCCTGCCTTGGCCTCCCAAAGTGCTGGGGTTACAGGCATGAGCCACCACGCCCGGCCACAATGGATTTTTTTAAGCCAGTATTAGTCTGTGTTGAATAGCTCCTAAGACTTTAGTTTAATATTCCAGTTCAAACATTAATCCAATGATTTGATGTTTCAGTCTCAATCATCATTATGCTTCACTTGTAAAAACTGAAACTTACCAAGACTCATGTTATAACTTGCTGATCAGGAAACAGCCAAACCAACTTCTGAATTTATGTCTCCACTCAATGGTCCTAAAGCAATGATAACATGAGAGGAGACCACAGAACATTCTGATTGGAATGTCCATGACTTTTCTTCCCTATAAGCCATTGAATGCAAACTTAGAATTTATGACTCAAAGGTGGGTTTCTGCCTCAGGCGTATGTGTCTGCCTGCCCCAGTCAATATTACCTGGGGGATGTCTGTGGCTCTGGACTCTTCTGTCATGATTCAGCTCCTAAACAAGTCAAATACCAATTTTTTCACTTACTACATTGTACACCACAATTCTGTCACCAGGAAGGGATTCCATAGCCCTGTGCATACTCCAACTCTAAAAGTGCCTATTTTTAGCAATTCGTAGGTTCCAATGGATAGTCAGCTTTTCATCATTTTTAACAAATGGCAATTATGTCCTCTTCAGCACATAATTTTTTCCCACTTATTGCCTACCTTAGTGACCTTCAGACTGCATTAGCCATTTATAGTTTTAAATTGCATTTTATTTAATTTTAAAACTGGAATAAGATGAATAAATGTTTGGTAATTTTTTCTCTATTATACTGCAGCAGTATTTCTCAACCTTTTATTCGTTACTTGAGATGGGAGGAAGAAGCCCTTTAGACATTTTCCCCCTTAATTACCCCCTCCCATATAATGTAAATATCACAGATGTTACTATATATCTGTTTATGTCCTGTGACTCTTTGGAGTAATATTTAAGACCCTTCCCCCACTAAAGGAGCAATTTTCACCCCTTTCAGAAATATTGCCTCCTCTTGAAAGTACAGGTACTACAGTGTTTTGATTTTAGGACGAAAGAGATAAGAAACAAGAGAAGGAAAGAGAACAAGTGGCTCTGCTGTTAACAGGGTTACCACTTCCCTCTTTTTTGGGTATGAGATGACGTGATCTCTTAAAAGTTAACATTGATGAGGTTTCTGCATTTTCGTCTATCAAGTGGCTCACTGATGTCAGTGTAATGTCCACTAGGACAAGAACACTTGTTATTCTGAATCAAATGACCATCATGTGTGGTTTCTGCATAATATATTTTGGATGTTTTTGCCTCCCAAGTCTCAAGTTGAAATGTAATCCCCAATGTTGGACACAGGGCCTGGTGGGAGGTGATTGGATCATGAGGGTGAATTTCTTGTGAATGGTTTAGTACCATCCTCCTGGTGCTGTCCTCACAGCAGTGAAGACGTTCTCGCAAGATCTGGTCCTTTAAAGTGTGTGGCTTTCCCCAGTTTCTTGTTCCTGCTTTTGCCCTGTGACATGCCTGCTCTCCCTTCACCTACTGCCATTGTTGTAAGCTTCCTAAGGCCTTTCCAGAAGCAGATGGCACTATGCTTCCTGTACAGCCTATAGAACCATAGCCAATTAAGTCTGTTTTTCACATATCACTCACTCTCAGATATTGCTTTGCAACAAAGCGAGAACGAACAAGTACACTGTATTCATACATGATTTTCTGGTTTTGCCATCTACTAAAACTTTACAGAAATAGTTATCTTTAAAGGATTAAAAAATAACTGAGAACTTTGCATAAGTAGCAACTCCAGATTTTTCATTTTAGTCTTTCCAGGGGAAGGCATTATAACCCAGATTCTGATAGATAAAAAGTCAATAATTAGGGTGACAAGGAATGATGCATACTGGCTGATTTTGTGATATCAACAAAATATAATCTTAGTGAGAATTTCCTCCTTAAAAGCTATAGGGATAAACCTTAAATAAAATAAATGGGCTGGTGTCATGCTTTGCTACTTGCAAACATATTGGCCTTTATGACATCCATTGTGTTTTTTAAAAAATTATTTTATAGGCTCCATGTTTACTTCTTGATTAATTATTTCTAGTTACAAAGTTCTTGATTATGGAAGGGACACAATCCAAGATGGCCAAATAGGAATAGCTCTGGAGTATAGTTCCCAGCGACAATGCAGAGGGTGAGTGATCACTACGTTTCCAAATTAGTTTTTACTGCCCACAGACCAGGAGATTCCTGGGCAGAAAAGTGCCACAAGTATCCAGACGGGCTGTTTCAGCCAGCACAGTGAGTATCCACACAAAAACTCACACAAATCTGGGCGGCCATTTCAACTAGCTCCTGGAACACCTGGGAGAAAGAATTGCCCATTCAACTGACAAAATGGGGAGCCAGGTAATCTGGGTCGGCAGGTCCCACCCCCACAAAGACCAGCAATCTGAAACACTCTGGATTGAGAGTTTCCCAGCAAGCACAGCTGGACCCAGGACAGTCCAGCTCTGTGGGGGGCAAAGGGCATCCGCCATTACCAAGGCAGTTTATCACTACCAAGACAGTCCATCATTGCAGAGTCAGTCCACCATTACTGAGGCCGACCACCATTACGGAGGCTGACCACCATTACCGAGGCAGTTCTATTTCTCTATAAACAAAACCACAAGGAAGTTCACACAGCAGCTGGGCAGAGCCCACGCAGCTCAGCAATGCCTCTGCTGGCAGACTGTGACTAGGCTACCTCCTCACTGGGCAGGACATCTCTAAAAAAGGCAGCAGCATGTCAGGAACTTGTAAATAAAGCCCCACCTTCCCAGGACAGAACACATGGGGAAAAAAAAGGCGATTATGAGTTCTGCTCCCACAGGGATGGGAGCATCACAAACTGGAATCTGTTGTGGGGGACTGGAAGGACAGCTGGGGGTAGGGAGTTAAGGAGAGATAACATGGGGAGAAATACCAGATATAGGTGATGGGGATGGAGGCAGCAAACCATATTGCCATGTATGTACCTATGCAACAATCCTATATGTTCTGCACATGTATCCCAGAACCTAAAGTGGAATAATATATATATATTTTTTATATACATATATATATTTTATATATATATATTATATACATATATATATTACATATATATATTTTATATACATATATATTATATATATATATAAAAGAAAGTTCTTGATTACGATTGTGTTACAGAAACATTTACCTATGTACTTTAAGATAATACAATATATGTCTGTTACTTATGGTTTTATATAAAAGTAGCTCCACATTAAAATAATCAGTTAACATTTTATTTATTAGTAGCAAGTTAGGTGATTTCAACTATAGCAAATATACTCAAAACGTGATATAAATGCACCTGCATGTAATTGGGACTGTCCTCATTAATCTTCAATCTTTAATATTATTATATTTTTCTAAGATAGAAGAAAATAATTATTTTATTTTACATTATTTTTTATTTCTTGAAGACTCAGATCTAGTTTTGGTACCAGAGCTTCCTGGTGTTAATAGCCCTTTCAATAGCTTTTAGTGATCAACATATTTATAACTCACAAAAAAAAGATTTTAAGCTTTTTTTAAAAAAATATCTTTGGCTTTGTAGTTGGCCTCCTTCTTTATATTGATCCCTGACTTTTCCACTCTTAGATTACAGTGAAAGTTCTGTATTAATTCAAACCCCCAAAGAAGGAATTTTTTTTGCTTTCTATATGGGTGTACATGTCTAAAGTTGCCTTGGTGTTTATGATCCATAATTAGAATAATTATTTACAGAGCTACCTCTTCCATTGCTTAACTAATTCATAACCAACTGCTTACTTGATATTTGCTTTCATCTTTATTGAATACTAATGAATATTCTTGGCACTGAATAAACAAACTTCCATTAATTTTACAGGTTAGACTACTTGAAGCACACATTTCAGAATATATCTGGTAAGACCACAGAAAGTATACAATTTTAATACTGAAATACAGTTACTTACAGGTGTCACGGCATAATCGTTTTTAAAGAAACTTTACCTCTACATTTCTCTTTTATATACAACAATACTACTATAAAGGCAGAGGGCATTCTCTCTATTTAACAGTTGAAAAACCAGAGCTCAGAGCCTTTATTACTTGCATAAGGTCAACTGAGTCTGTGACAGAGATGAGAATAAAATCTTAACTCTCAGCATCTTCCACAAGAATATATTTTCTTTGGGAAATAATCATAGGCAACAAAGGTTTTCATTATATGAAAAAATCATGATGTGCATGGACTTCAAATCACCTGGTAAATTTAGTATTTCTAGAGTACTCCCTGTTTCTCAAGTACTGAGCATGGAAGCACAATGGGGTCACCATCTCTGGCTCTCAGAATCCACTGGGACTTTTTAAGCAGGACGATAAGGTGATGCTTAACCCCTAAAACAGCACAAAATGGTCTTTCATCAAATCCAGATTAAAGTAAAGAGCCTTTATATACCTTTGCCTGCCTATCCAATGCAAATACTTGTACAAATAAAAGAGTGGCAATTTGTCAGGTAGCATTTTACATTCACCTCATTTGTTAGCCCAATGGGCCAGTAAGAAGCACAACTTCATGCTTGGTTTATTTCTCTTTGGATGCTTTTCTAAAGGATCAGGAACTTCTGAGAATTTGAACCAGAGAAAATTTAAAGGGTATGAGATCACCTGTGTCCCAGAAAAATTTACTTTATTTCTTCTATTGGTAGAGTTATCCTTATTAAAAGTCAATACATTGTGAAAGGATGCTTGAAAATTTAAGCATATTTTAAACTGCTACTCTATCCCCATGTTTAAAAGGAAATATCATAATATAATTAAGCAGAAAAGAGAATCAGCAAGCTCAAAGAAAAAGTAATAAAATAATGATGGCTATAAACAATTTGTAGTGAATCTTAGGCCATTTGAAATTACCCAGTCAGAAAAACAAACAGACAAAAAAAAGTGAAGAAATTTTGGGTCACCATCAACTGAACCAAGTATATGCATTATTGGAGTCCCACAAAGAGCACAAAAAAGGTACAAAAATATTTTTAAAAACAATGATGGGAAACTTTCCAAATCTGCAGAGGAAAATGAACATCTAGATCCATGAATCTCAAAGAACTCCAAATACGTTAAATATAAAAAGAACTTCACTGAGACACATTATATTGAAATTCTCAAAAGTCAAAGACGCAGTAAGAATTTTGAAAGCATCAAGGGAACAGAAACCCACCATATACAATTAACACCCCATAAGGCTATCAGCAGATTTTTCAGCAAAAACATAGCAGGCTAGAGAGGTGGGGGATATTATATTCAAAGTGCTGAAAAAAAGTGGCTATGAAGAATACTATATGCAGCAAGTCTGTTCTTCCAAAGGAAAAAGAACAGTTAGGCCTTTCCCAAACAAACAAAAGCTGTGGGAGTTCACCACTAGAGCTGTCTTACAATAAATGCTAGAGGAAGTTCTTCAGGTTGAAATTAAAATGCAATGACAACCATGAAAACATATGAAAATATAAAACTCACTGCAAAGGGAAGGATATAATTAAATTCAGAACACACAAATAATGTAATAGTGGTGTATAAATCACTTCTTGTGTAAATGATAAAAGACAAAAGTATTAAAATAATGATAGCTATAATCACTTGTTAGTGAATACACTATGTAAAACATGTAAATTTGGACATCAATAACATAAAATATGGGGATGAAAGAGGTTAGAGAGTTTTTGTATGCAGCTTAAGTGAATTTGTTATAAGCTTAAAACGGACTACTAAAACTATAAGTTGTTTTGTGGAAGCCTTATGGTAACCACAAAGAACAAACTTTGGTAGGTCTACACAGAAAAGAGGAAAGAGATCCAAGCATACCACTTTAAAAAAAAAAAAAAGCATCACATTACAAAGAAAGACAACAACAAAGGAAGAGAAAACAAAATCTGCAAAACAATTAGAAAACAACTAACAAAATGGCAGTAGTGATTCTTAACCATCAATAATTATGTAAATGAATTAAATTTTCCAAACAAAAACCAAAATGGATTAATGAATAAAAAAAATAGAAAGATAAAATTATATGTCAACTACAAGAGACTCACTTCTGCTTTTGATCAATATGTCAAAGAAAAGAGCAAAAGAAAAGAACTGACATAGGCTGAAACTGAAGGAATAGAAAAATGTGTTTCTTTGAAGTGAGTACCCAAAAGAGAGCAGGAGTGACTCTACTTGTATCAGACAAAATACTCCGTGAAAAACCATCACAAGAGACAAAGATGATCACTATGGAATGATGAAGGGGTCAATTCATCAAAAGGATCTAACAATTGTAAATATCTATACACCCAACATTGAAGTGCCAAATAATTGAAGAACTAAAGGGAGAAATAGATAGCAAAACAATAATAGTAGAAAACTTAGGTACTTAATTCTCAACAATAGACATATCATCCAGACAGAAAGTCATTAAGGAAACAGCAAACATAAACAACACTACAGGCCAAACAGACCTAACAGACATATAGAACATTCCATCTAACAGCAACAGAACACACATTATTTTAAAGTGCATATGGACAATTCTATAGTTTATATGACAGGTTAGGCTACAAAGTCAGTCTTAACAAATTTAAGATGGGAATTATATCAAATATTTTTTCTCACCACAATGATATAAAAGTATAAATTAATTTCAGGAAAAAAATCCACAAACTAAGAAATTAAACAACATACTCTTTAACAACCAATATGTGAAAGAAAAGATCAAAAGGAAATTTTTAAAAACCTGAGACAAATGAAAATAAAAACACAACATTCCAAAACTTATGAGATGAAGCAAAACAGTTATAAGAGGAATGTTTATGCAGTAAATCCCTATAGTAAGAAAATAGTCAAATAAATTACCCAATATTATACTTCAAGGAACAAGAAAAAGATGAAAAAATTAAGTCCAAGATTAATAGAAAACAGTAAATAAAAAATCAGATCAGAAATAAATGAAATGCAGCCTAAAAACCAATAGCAAAGATCAATAAAACTAGCTTGACTAACCTAGAAAAATAGAGAGAAGACTCAAATAAATAAAATTATAAATGGAGGAAGAAATTACAAATGAAATCACAGAAATAGAAAGGATCATCAGAGACTACTATGAGCAAATATATGCCCACAAATTGGATAGCCTGGAATAAATGGATACATTTCTAGAAACATGAAATCTACCAAGTGTGAATCATGAAAAATAAAAAATGTGAACCAACAAATAATGAGTGAAGAGATTTAACTAGAATTAAAAAAAAAGAAGAAAAAAAGCTTCCAACAAAGAGAAATCAAGGATTAGATGGCCACAGGGTACACATTCCACCAAGCATTTAAAAAGAATTAATACCAATCCTTTTCAAACTCCACCAAAAAATTAAAGACATGGGAATACTCTCAAAATCATTTTATGAAGCCAGCATTACCCCTATCCCAAAGTCAGAGAAGGATACTGTAAGAAAAGAAAATTAAAGACAGTATACCTGATAAGTATAGATGCAAAAATTCCCAGCAAGTTGCTAGATAACCAAATTCAGCAGATTACTACAGCAATCAGACGTTAGTATCAGGTAAGATTTCTCCCTGCAGTGCAAAGCTAATTCAATACATGCAAATCAACCAATGTAGTGTGTGACATTAGTAAATTGAATAACAAATACCATATTATCATCTCCATAGACAAAGGAAACGTATTTGACAAAATTCAATATATTTCTATGATGAAAAACTCTCAACAAAAGAGGTATAGAAGAAATGTACCTAAACACAATAAAAGCCATATAAGACAAACCCGCAGTTCACATCATACTCAAAGAAAAAGAGTTGAAACCCATTCCTCTAAAGTCAGGAACAAGACAAGGGTGTCAACTCTCAACACTTCTATTTAATAGTACTGGAGGTCCTAACCAGGACATTTAAACAAAAGAAAAATAAAAATATCCAACTCAAAAAGAAATAAGTAAATTATCTGTTTGCAGATAACATAATCTTATGTAAAGAAACCTGAAATACTCCACCAAATAAAACACCTGTTAGAACTAATAAATCCTTTCTTTCTTCATTTCCTCCCTCCCTCCCTTCCTCCCCTCCCTCCCTCCTCTCTCTTTCTTTCTTTCTTTCTTTCTTTCTCTTTCTTTCCTTCTTTCTTTTCTTTTTCTTTCTTTCCTTCTCTTTCTTTCTTTCTTTTTCTTTCTTCTTTCCCCTTCCTTCCTCCTCCCTCCCTCCTTTCCTCCTTTCTTTCCTCCTTCCATCCTTTCCTCCCTCCCCTCCCTTCATCCTTCCCTCCCTTCCTCTTCCCTCCTTTCCTCCCTCCCTCCTCTCTTTTTCTCTTTCCTTTTTCTTCTCTTTCTCTTTCTCTTTCTTTCTTTCCTTCCTTTCTTTCTTTCTTTCTTTCTCTCTTCCCCTTCCTTCTTTTCTTCCTTCTTTCCATCTTTTCTTTCCTTTTCTTTCTTTCGAGACAGGATTTGACTCTGTCACCCAGGCTGGAGTGCAGTGATGTAATCTCAGCTCACTGCAACCTCCGCCTTCCAAGATCAAATGATCCTCCCACCTCAGCCTCTCAAATAGCTAGAACTGCAGGTGTTTGCCACCATGCCTAGCTATTTTTTGTATTTTTTGTAGAGACAGGGTTTCACCATGATGCCCAGTGGGTCTTGAACGTGTGAGTTCAAGCAATCTACCTGCCTTGGCCTCCCAAAGTGCTGGGATTACAGGCATAAACCACGGTGCCCAGACAGAACTAATAAATAATTTCAGTAAAATTTCAGGATAGAAAATTCACTTGCAAAAGTTAGTTGTGTTTCTATATACTAATGAGGAATTATCCAAAAAATAAGAAATTAAGAAAATTCTATTTACAGTAGCATAAAAATAATAAAATACTTAGGAATAAATTTAACCAAAGAGCTTAAAGACTCATATATTGAAAACTATAAGATATTGATGACAAAATTAAAGAAGACATAAATAAATGGAAAGATATACCATGTTTATGAATTGGAAGAATTAATATTGGAATTAATATTGTTAAAATGTCCATACTCCCTGCTATGGTCTGGATATTTTTTCTCCAAACCTGATATTCATATTTGAGCCCTAATGTGGGAAGTGGGGCCTAATGGGAGGCGTTTGCATCATGGAGGCAAATCCCTCATGCATAGATTAATGCCCTTCCTGGGGGTGGGGTGAGTGAGTTCTCAGTCTTATTAGTTCCCCTGGAGAGCTGGTTATAAAAAAGAAAAAAAAGCCTGGCACCTCCTCCCACTTCTCTTTTGCTTCCCTCAGTTTGTGATCTCTGCACACAACAGCTTCCTTTCACCTGCCATGAGTGGAAGCAGCTTATGACTGTCACTAGATGCAGATGTGTAATCTTGAATTTTCCAGACATCAGAACTAAATAAACTTCTTTTCTTTATAATTACCCAGGCTCAGACATTCCTTTATAGCAATGCAAACAAATTAAGGCACTACCTAAAGGCATATATATATATATATATATATATATATATATTATGTTCAATGCAATCACTATCAATATTACAATAACATTTTCCCCAAAATATTTACAGAATCCTAAAGATTTTGTACAATAACCGAACATCCTCCAAAACTAAAGCACTCTGGAGCAGAAAGAACAAAACTGTAGATATCACATTACCTGATTTAAATATGTATTACAAAGCTATGGCAATAAAAAAAGGTAGAGTACTGGTTTAAAAACAGACACACAGGCTTATAAACATAATAGAGAGCCCAGAAATAAGCCCACATGCTTATGGCTAACTGATATTTGACCAAGTTGCCAAAAACATGCACTAGAGAAAAGACAGTCTCTTCCACAACTGGGTATCCCACATGTAGGAAAATGAGATCAAGCTCTTATCATATGCCATATACCAAAATTAATTCAAAATAGATTAAACTCCTGACTGTAAGACTGGCATTGTAAAACTAGAGTCAAGGGAAAATGCTCCTTGAAATTGGTTTAGGCAACTCATTTTTGAATACGACTCCAAAAGCACAGACAACAAACGCAAAAATAGACTAATGAAACTGCATCAAACTAAAACGTTTTTGCACAGGAAAGGAAAAATAAATTAACAGAGCATCAAACTAAAATGTTGTTACACAGGAAAGGAAAAAAAAATCAACAGAGCAAAGAGGCAACCCACATAATGAGAGAAAATATTTGTTAACCATACATCTGATAAGGGTTAATATCCAAAAAAGTGTAAAGAACTCAAACAACTCACTAGCCAAAAAAGAAATAACTGAATTTAAAATGGGCAAATGATCTGAATAGACATTTGTCAAAAGAAGAAATACAAATTGCTAACAGATGTATGAAAAATTACTCAGCATCATTAATCATCAGGAATATGCAAATCAAAATCACAATGAGATATTACCTCACCGCCTTTAGACTGTGTATTATCAAAAATCAAAAGATAACAAGTATTGTGAGGGGTGTGGAGAAAAGGGAACCCTTGCACACTTTTGTTTGGAATGTAAAATGTATAGCCATCATGAAAAACAGTGGAGGTTTCTCAAAAATTTTAAGATAAAATTGCCATCTAATTTAGCAATCCCACTCTTTGGTATATATATCTGAAAAAACGAAATCAGTATCTTGAAGAGATATTTGCACTTCTGCATTCATTGCAGCATTACTCACAATGGCTAACATACAGAATCAATGTAAGTATCCATTGTTAGATGAATGGAT
Organism: Ateles fusciceps; assembly: GCA_036589455.1. Taxonomy (NCBI): domain Eukaryota; kingdom Metazoa; phylum Chordata; class Mammalia; order Primates; family Atelidae; genus Ateles; species Ateles fusciceps. The sequence goes on along the minus strand of JAZHEH010000424.1, from coordinate 479,476 downwards.
AAAGTGTCACATATGTACATACATAATACATATATGGACATATATATAAACATATGTAAATACATATAAGATATTGTTCATCCTTAGAAAGGAAGAAAATGTTGTCATTTGTGACACCATGGATGAATCTGAAGAAAATAATACTAGTGAAATAAGCTCAGCGGAAAGACAAATACTTCATGATCTCACTTATCTGTGGAATCAATAAAAGTCAAAATCGTAGAAGCAGAAAGTAGAATGGTTATTGCCAAGTCATAAAGTGTATGGGAAATGGAGAGATGTTGGTCAAAGGGTACACAGTTTCAACTGTGCAGGACGAACTAGTTCTGTAGATCTCATGATTTACAGCCTGGTGATTATAGTTAATACTACTGTATGGTGCACTTGAAATCTGTGAAGAGCTTGATCTTAAATGTTACCACCACACACACACACACACACACACACACACCACAAACGACAGCTATGTGAGGTGACGGATGTGTCAATTAGCTTCAATGTCATCATCATTTCACAATAAATACATATATCAAAACATCATGTAATACACGATAATTATATGCAATTTTATTTTTAAATTATGTCAGTATAGGTAGAAAAAATAAAATATGAAAAAATTTTAAATTAGTTCTAGTTGTAATTTTTCTTCTCTTTCTTCTGGGATATTTGGTATGACATTTTGAAAGCCTCCCTTTGGAGCTGCATATCATTGCAAAGGTTTTGGGATTTACTGAGAAAAACAGATGAAGTAGAATTTTGAACTAGTAACTAGCCAACTCACTTTATCTGATGTTAAACCTCCAAATGTTCTATTAATATACTCTAGAAATACTAAAAATTGAAATTGAACAAAATTATAAACTAGCAATGAGAAAAATTCATAAAGTGAAGTCCAGGCAAATTTCCACCAACTGTTAAGAAGTACTTTTAGGTTTATACTACATTTGTTCCTATTTCTGAACTAGAACACTGTATATTTCTGTGAAAATAATAGGCTAATTTTGTAATTGCCCTGGAATCTCACATGCAGGTGCTACACTGACCAAAAAATGAAAATTAGGCACTGACTTCTCAGATACCTGGGAACAATTTCTGAGCAAAGCCACATCTATTTCTTATCTCTTGTCGTCTGTCCTGTAATCATTAACATCAGACTGCTACTTCCACAGAGACACAAGAGTTCATAATATCCCACAAAGCAAGAAGTAGAGTTGGACTGGTAGACATTCACTGAATCAACTTAATTCTCATGCTTGTCACAGAAAATCTTTATATACAGGAAAAGTAATAACAAAAAAATCATATGAAACAGGGCTTACTAGGATTTTGTGAAACACCATACAAATGTAAGTATAAACTAACATCAGAGAGAGAAATGCATACAATCATGGAATATCTTTACCACCAGTTTGACTAAACTGAAAAAGTATTATGTCTAAAGTTATTAAGAATGTGGAGAATTGGTACTTATAAATTCTGAGAAGAATTATCAATTGACATAGATTTAGGAAGACATTTTGACAATATCTATGAAAATCAGTAGTTCATTTATAGTTTCTCCTAAAACTTATATCCCAATTATATGCCCTGGGGGGGAAAACTCACTTATGTAAATTAGAAGGAAGCTGTTAAATAAGTAAGTGATAATAAACAAACAAATAAATAAGTGCAGGACAGGCTTGAGAAATAACATCACAATTCAGGGGGAAAGCAGAAACTAATGAAAACAATAAAAGAAGCATATGAATTTTAAGATAAGTGATCGGAGATTCCATTTAAGAATTAGACTTTGCTGTGGGGGGAAGAACTATTAAGAGTAAAAACAGCAATAAAAATAAGATAAAAGAAAATTTTGCTGAGCTGGAAATAGGATTCAAGTTTTTTGGTTTGTCTTGTTTTGCTTTGGCTTACTTGGTTTTTTGTTTTGTTTTGTTTTGCTTTGTTTTGGTTTTAAATTTTAATAGAAAGTTCTTAAAACATCAAGATTCTATCATTCCTGTTACTGAGGATAGTCTAGTTACACTGATAATGTAAAACACAGATCCCCAAATTCAGAGGGTTAAAACAATGAAGAATCACTTCCTGCTCAAGCAATATATAGTATACGTGGTAGAGGACTCTGCTCTAAGTTATCCTCATTCATGGATCTAAGTGCTGGAGGTTCCCTCTCTGCACTCTTTTGTTTATTTTATTATTTTATTTTTCCATAAATTATTGAGGTACAGGTGGTATTTGGTTACATGAGTAAGTTCTTTAGTGGTGATTTGTGACATCCTGGTGCACTCATCAACCAAGCAGTATGCACTGCACCATATATATTGTCTTTTATTCCTCACCCCACCTCCCTCTCTTCTCCCTAAGTCCACAAAGTCCACTGTATTATTCTATGCCTTTGTGTCTTCATCACTTAGCTTCCACATATCAGTGAGAACATAGGATGTTTGGCTTTCTATTCCTGAGTTGCTTGACTTAGAATTATAGTTCCTAATTTCATCCAGTTCATTAAAAATGCTGTTAATTCATTCCTATTTATGGCAATATATATATATGCACACACACACACACACACACACACGTATGTATGTATATATATGCATATATATGTATATATATATACACACATATATGGGATACTACTTATATATATATATGCCACAGTTTATCCACTCGTTGATTGGTGGACACTTGGGTTGGTTCAACGATTTTGTGTTTGTGAATGGTCTGCACTCTTTTGATTGCCAAAGCAGGAAAAAGTAATAGATTCTTAGGTCTTCTACCAGAAAATGACATGTAATAGATTATTTCACATCTAATTGGCCAAATCAAAGTTATATTGCTAAAGATCTATGTCACATAATCTAAGTATAAATAAATATTTGATTAAAAAAATTTAAAAACTACCCATGGGAGTTTCTTTATAAATACTAAAATATTGCTTAGTGAAATTTTAAACTTCTGTTGTAAAGAAAAAAATTTCTAAGCATATAGGAAGGAAGCAATTGGTTATTCAGAAAGAAACAAATATAAAATTGACAACAAACTTTGTTTACATCAGTAAATCTCAAGTGGGAAAGTTGTGATGAAATAAATAGATTTTTATTTTGTCAAAGCTTTCTAGGTGACAGAGACTAGCTGAAGGAATTTAACAGCATGACAATGAAAGTGACAGAGATTTTGGAGAGAAACAGGGAAGATCTAGTGAGGTGAAACCATTGCTAAGAAAAGGGAAATTGAATGGCAGAGATGAACAAAAGAGGACATTTAATGTGTTGTTTTTCTATAAAAGATTATTTATCAATTACTGTATTAGGCCGTTCTTGCACTGCTACAAGAAATACCTAGACCAGGTACTTTATAAGAAAAGAGGTTTCATTGGCTCATAGTTCTGCAGGCTGTACAGGAAGCATGGCAGCATCTGCTCCTGGGGCTGAAAGAGAAGGTAGAGCAGGGACATCAAATGGAAAAGCAGGAGCAAGAGAAGGCAAGTGCCATACACTTTTAAACAAGCAGATGTGATGAGAAATCACTCACATTGTGAGTATAGCATCAAGGGGATGGTGCTAAATCACTCATGAGAAATCCACCCCGTGATTCAATTCTCTCCTATCAGGCCCCACCTGATACCCGCCCCCCAACCCTTGCCCCTCCCCCACACACAGGCAAAATGTTTATTTTTAACATTTCTGACACATTTTTAAAATCTTGAACGGGATGATCTAAAGAAACCTAGTCATATGTAGAGATTTCTGAGTGTTCTTATGTATTTGAGCCTGTCCCAGTGGGGTCAAGTTTCTCTCCTCTTGCCTCATTGAGTTTTCCAGCAACAAGCTACATCTGTGTTCATACCAGAGCCTCACATGTGCCAGTGAAGTACTGTCTCACAAAGTATCCTCAGAGCTGAAACAGGAAGGAAATGAAACAGTTCCCATAAGCTCAGCTGACTTAGGGATCTGCAGCCATTTTTTGTCCTTTTCCTTCTGATAGACACATTAAAAGTAGGAGATAAACTTTTGCTTACCTATATGTATATATGTTTAAGAAGTCTGGTGGCTCAGCTGTGGTTTTCTAAAAAATGCTGGGCTGGTTATGCTGGTAAGCTAAACATAGTTTCTCATCCAGAAATCCTTTCTCAATTTCCCAGCAGAATGACGTTCCTTTTCTCTATGCTCTTACTGTAATTATCACAATTTTTATAACTTTATTGAATTTCTGCTGAAGTAAAATAAATTGCACATATGTAAAAGTTGCAATTTTATGTGTTTTTATATATCACTGGAAAGTGAAAACATCACAATAATGAAAATAATGGACATTAGCACCATCCCCAGAAGTTTCCTATGGTTTTTTAAAATTTACTACTTCATTCATCTTTAACTCTAGACAATTACAGGGGTACATTTTACTACTAAGTATACTCTTTTAAATCTAGTTTATTTTAATCAGCATAATGATTTTGGTATTCGTTTATATTTTGTGTGTTTATAGATTTTTTCTTTTTATTTCTGATTAGTATTTCATTTATGCATATATTACAATTTTTAATTAATTTGTTAATGGACATTCGGGTTGTTTCCATTTGGGGGTTCCTACAAATAAAGCTACTAAGAACATTCATGCGTTTAAGTCTTTGTGTGAACATATTGTTTTCATTTCTCTGGTGTGTATACCTAGAAGCAGATTAACTGGGTTGATTATTATTTGCCATTTTAAAAAACCGTCCAGGCCAGGCACAGTGGCGCATGCCTGTAATCCCAGCACTTAGGGAGGCCGAGGTGGGCAGATCATGAGGTCAGGAGATCGATATCATCCTGGCCAACATGATGAAACCTTGTCTTTATTAAAAATACAAAAATTAGCTGGGAGTGGTGGGGAGTGCCTGTAATCCCAGCTACTGGGAAGGTTGAGGCAAAAGAATCGCTTGAAATCTGGAGGTGGAGGTTGCAGTGAGCCGAGATCGTGCCCTCTGTCTAAAAACCAAAACCAAAAACAAAACTGTCCAACTATTTTCCAAAGTGGATATAGCCATTTAAAGTTTCCGTCAGAATTTTACGAGAATCCTAGTTGTTCCTGATTCTCACTTAGGTGTGGTCAGTCATTTTAATTTTGGTCACTCTAATGTGTATATGGTGGTGGTGGTGTCTCGTTTTGGTTTTAATTTGCACTTGTGTGATGATTAATGATATTGGGCATCATTTTATGTGACTATAGGGCTTCTTTTATGAGTTATTTAATATCTGATTAACTCTTTTACTCATTTTCTTCTTATTTTTTTTTAACTGAGTCATAAAGTTTCTTTATATCTTCTGGTTGCAAGCCCTTTGTCTGATATAATGTTACAAATGTTATCTTTTCCAATACCTTGTCTTTTCTTTTCTTAGTGGTGTCTTTCAAAGAAGAAATTTTTTAAACATTTGATGAAGTCCAGATTATCTTTCTTCTTTCTTTATTGGTTCTATGGCCTATGCTTTTTGGGTTCTGAGAATGTGCTGCTTAACCCCAGGTTGCAAAAATTGTCTCCTGTGTATTTTTCCAGAAATTGTACGAATTTAGGTTTTATCTTTAGTCTTACAACATATTTTGAGTCAGTTTTTATGTATGCAGTTAGGTAAACAAATATATATATTTTTCATCTGTATATCCAGTTGATATAGAAAAAATTATTGAAAAGACATTCCTTTTCCCTGAATTTCCTTTGCTTTTTTTGCTGAAAATCAATGGCCCATACATGTCTGAGTCTTTTTCTGGACGAATTATGTTTCCATTGATTTATAGACTTAACTTTTTCTTTATGCAAACTGTCTTGATTACTGTCTGAAATCAAGTAGGGTAACTCCTCCAATTTGTTCTTCTTTTAAAACAATGTATTGGTTATTATAAGTCCTTGGCATTTCCATATCAAAAATCTTATTAATTCCTATTAAAAAGAAACCCAGTGGGAATTTTTATTGGATTATTTTGACTATGTAGATCAATTTTGAGAGAACGGCTCTTTTAATTATAGCAAGCCTTCTAACTCCCAACTCATGAGCACAGTATACCTTCCTATTTGTTTTTTCTTTTAAAATTTTTTTTTCTCATTTTTTGATGTAGAGGTCTTGGACACATTTGGTTACATTAAGTACTAAGTATTTTAAATTTTTGCAGCTACTACTAATGCAATTAACTTTAAATTTTATTTTCAACTATTTACTGCTAATCAATAAGAATACATTTGGTAGTTCAACAAAAACCATGTAATTTCTGAAACCTTTTAAAATTTATGTATTAATTCTACTAGTTTTTTTTTTAGATTCCTTGGGATTTTCTACACAAGAAATTATTTCAGTTGGAAAAAAGTAACGATCTTACTTTTCCCTTCCTGGATTTCATTTCCTTTATTTCATTTGATTGCCTTATTGCAATAGCTAGGACCTATGGTACAATGCTGAATAGAGGTGGTAAAACATGGCATTTATACTTTTCTTTTTTTTTAATTTTGAGGAACAAATTCAATCTGTCATCATTAACTATGATGTTAAACATTTGTAATAGTTGACTTTTTTCAGTTTGTAGGATTTTCCAAATATTTCTAGTTTGTTGAGTGTTTTCAATATAATTGTGTTTTAGATTACATCCAACGTTTTTTTCAAATCTACTGAAATGACCATATGTTTCTTTCTCCTTTATTCTAATAATAGGATGGGTCACACTGATTACTTTTAATTCAAATGTAAAATAAAACTTGCATTTCTGGGATAAATCATACTTAGCAATGACATATTATCCTTTTTACATATTGTTTAATTTGGTTTATTATTTTAAAAATTTTGCATCCATATTCATTATTAATATCACTTGTATTTTGCTTTTTTTGAGTTGTTTTCTCAGGTTTTTGGAATTAAAGTTATGTTTTGTCTTGTGGCTTCACTACTCATAGATTATTGCCTTTGTTTACATAATTCAAGAAGGCTGAAGAACGCATCATCTTCCAGACATAAGGAAAAGGAAACAGGTGAAGAGGAGGACATACCCCTTTCTTTCTAGAGGACACCTAGAGAGCTGTCCACATTGCTTAATTTTGAATCCTATTTTCCAGAGCAATGTATATTAGTAGCAAGTGAGAGTGCAGTTTTTATTTTGAGTAGCCATGTAATTCACTAAAAATGGGATATTCTATTATTTTAGAGGACATGAAGAATATATTTTGGGGATATTTGGCTTTCTCCTTTTTAAAAGTAATTAATGTGCTCAAGATTTAGGGAGATGATATGTGAATGTGCCTTCCAAATTTTGTTATATGTAAGTTCATTAGAATTTCTTTCAAATTTCTCTCAAGTTTTTTGATGCAGATATTGTATTACCTAAAATTAATGTTGGAGGTAAGGAAAATTTTTTTTTGATATTTGTTTTGTGTTATTTTTGTTTCCCTGTGAAATCTCTTGTACCTTTGGTGACATCAGGTAAACAACAAGAACAAAAAAACCTCAACAATATTTGGTAAATGACAAAAATGGGGGAAATTGAAGAACAAAGAGCTACTCTTTATCTGGATGAGATTGTATTTCTCTAATGGTCCAATTTTAAGACAGTCATCATGGAGATATCAAATTATTTTAGTCCATTCATTTATTTTTTCCACAACCATTGTTGATAACTCATTTCCAATATATGGCTTTATGTAAGATACACATGGTCAATGCACTCATGTAAATTAAGATCCAGTGGAAAATATTTACAAAAGAGAGATACTTAGAAGGTAGGTGAATTCTATTAAGGGGGATGCACCAATGTCACAGCAAGAAAACTTATTTTAATATTAACATTTGAAGATGTAAAATTCATCAGCCACTGTTGACTTATCTGTCATCTTCTACAGATAATATACACTAAAGTAATCTTGGTATTGATTGACTGAATAGCGCACAAATACTTTAGGAAATCTCAATACTTCCTGGAATTTATTGGATATGTCCAGTATTTTATGTCCCAGTTCTCTTAAGCCTCTCCATCCTCCCCTGAGGAAGTCATCAGAGGAATACTCAGGTATTTCTTAAGTACCCAGTGGCTAAAGAAACAACCTCTAACATAAATTTAAGGCACATACTCTCCTGACTTACTCCAATCAAGAATACCTGATCTCCTAAGGATTAATATTTCTAAAATATTCTTGATACCATCTCTCCCCAATAAGACCCCAGTATCTTAAAATAAATTTTCAACATCTGTTTTTCAAATGATAACTTCTCACAAATTTTGGAAAACGAAAAACACATTTCTGACCAGTAGGGTTAAATCTAAAATCTGAAACCACTTCCTAGAAAAGATATATTAATTTAATGCAAGATTAATGAGTAACCACATCTTCAGACACATTATATCTTCAAGGAGTTGAATTGCTTCCAGCAATAAGTCATCTTTATAAACAGTATTTGACTCTAGAACAATATAAATTTTCAAAAACCAAAACTGCCATGTCGATCTTTATTTCTGACAATCTCTGCATCCAAAAGCCATGAAAACATTGTCACAGGGAATGATTATTCACTTTGAAATATTTGCATTTATACAAAGGACTCTAACCCCCAAAACATGAACCATTCATGTAAGACTTTCAGGTTGACTTTGCTGTCAATCCAGAGTCAGATGCTTGTGGATGAATGTCCCTTAGAATTAACTTTAACAAAAAATTCTGTCCAGTATACAGTTTTAGGGTCCCAGAATATATATTCTCCAAAGTATCAAATATGTGCATAATAATTTTAGTGAGATCAACTGAACTTTTTAAAGTGATCACAAAATAACATAATACATAGCCACAAATTTATAAAGTAAGTGGGCTCTGAAAAAGCAAAAAATACTGTGGAATAAAAGGAAGCCTTGTATACTGCTGTACTGAATGCACACTGACTGTAAATTAGTACAGCCCTTATGGAAAAGTTTTGGAGTTTCCTCAAAAAACTAAAAGTAAAATTACCATGTGATACAGCAATCTCACTTTGGGGTATCCACCCAAAATATTGAAAGTCAGTGTATCAAAGAGATAGCTGTACTCCCATGCTTATTACAGCACCAACCACGAGAGTCAAGATACGGAAACAACCAAAGTGTCCATCAACATATGAATGAATAAAGAAAATGTGGTATATATACCCAATGGAACACTATTCAGCTTTATAAAGAAATAAATTTTGTCATTTGTGAAAACATGCCTGATATTGGAGAATATATTGGTAGGTGAAATAAGCCAGGTACTGAAAGTCAAACACCACATGTTATCACTTACTTGTGGAATCAAAAGCAATCCCAGTCAAAAGAAGCAAGAGTAGAATAGGGGCTACCAGAGGCTGGGGTTGAGGATGGGGGGAATAGAGACGCTAGTTGAAGGGTACAAAGCCTCAATTAGACGGAAGGAATAAAATATTTTTCTTTGAGACATATTGCAGTGTGATGAACATAAAAATAATATATTGTACACTTCAAAAATGCTGAGAATATTTCAAATGTTCTCACCACAAAAAAATGATAGCTATTTGAGGTGACAGATGTTAATTAGGTTGATTTAATATCCCACATTATAATAAATTACAGCATCATTTTGTAGCCCATAAATATATACAGCTTTATCAATTTACAATTAAAAATTGAAATTAAAAACAAAATGCTAAAATTCCAAATACACTGAGGAACAATATTATAAAATTGATTATGAAAGTTTCACAACTTCATTTGTAGCCGATATGTATACTTTCATGTTAAGTTAATGTGAAAATTTAAGTGTCTACTCAAAATTTGAGTTTCATCATGTGAGATGCCCACTACTACTTTCTCATACTTTGCATGAGTTGTCTCATATAAAATGAGGCATTTTATTTTCAGTACACACAAGAACTGAGATAGTTATCATCTTTCTGCAATAAATCTTTCGGCTTTGGGTTATTTTAGACATTGGCCTCTAATGTTCTGTTTATTGTAGACCCTTTCTAGTTTTCTAAACCAGAAGACACACGTACACTACCAAAGATCTAAACTCTAAGAACAAAACTTAAGACAATTCCTAAAATATGCACTTCATAACAGGAAGGTATGAATTACCTAGAATTCCCTGCTGTGTTTTGCTACAGTAACTCAGTCATGCTACTACCTCCATTTTATTTTTTGCAGCAAATACAGCTTCTATCCCTTGTATTTCCTACTACCTATAGTTGTAATCCAAGTACTTAAGTCATCGTCAAACGTGGTAAGATGATTTCCTGGCCATTTTCCGGTAGATTCATGTTGGTACTGTAAATGGGCATGTCCCTGTGACTCAGTATAGGCAAAGCTCTCGCCAAAAATTTAAATGTTACTAATTTATCATAGAGTGAAATCCTGGGCAGCAAGAGTGAAGAAGAAGGGAAACAAGAAACAGAATGCAGAGAATTGAGGAGGTTCAGTAACAGAGTGTGCTATCAAGTTGCCCACCACTTGGTATCAAATGAAAGATATTAGATCTTTTGGGACTATCTTCTGGGAAGTTATATTAATAAGTGTAAAACACTATACTTCATTAAAAGAAGACGCGAACCACCTTCTAATCTCCTACGGTGTTCTGTTACAATAGCCCAGTTTATGCTACTTCTTCAAAGTTCATTTTTAAAAAAACATATACAGTTTTTACCTCCCATACTCATACCACCCATAGTTGTCCTCCATGTACGTAAGTCATTGAACAGTCCATTAAAGAGCAATGGGAGAAAAAATTATAGATCCTGTTTCCCATTGGTTTGTCCCATGGGATAGTAATTCCTCCATGTCTCCTGATTGCTCTTGCATGGGTGCCTAGCAGTCTTGTGCATCTCATCCTTCAGCACCACATGATATTGTTTGGATATTTAACACGAAGGATAAGTATCTAATGCAAAATGTGAGTTTTGTCACATGAGATGCCCACTACTGCTTTGGTTTACTTACAGTTACTTCTGGAGAATGATACCAACCTAGACATTTGTTAATCCTATCAGTGCCCGGATTGCTTGAGCCATTCTTCACCTATGTAACTCCTCTACAGGGTGGCTTTCAATGTGTTTCTGCATTAACTCAGAGATAATGCCTATGCAAAGAGGAATTGTGTCATGGAAGGTCACAATTACTTAAAGCACTCCAAGGTGAGAGCCAAACACAAGCTGTGGATCTAATAAAAATGCAAAAGCAATCACACCACCATTTGGCAAAATTTAATCTGGATGAAATCACAGCAAATTGTGGCCAATGCCTAGCTCCCCCTCTACGTCTCTCAATTTTCTTTGCTGTCTCCCCTTCAGTTTTGTGGGTTCCCTCTCTAAGGCTCTCTCTGCTGCTTAGCTTGCTAACACTCATACCCTCCTATTCCACCAAGCTCCTGGACTGTTCTATATTAGCATAACAGTTCCATGCCCACATTTGTAATGTTTGCTCTTCAACTCTCATCTCCCAGTGTGCATCATGTTGTCAATATTCACAGGCCGAAGGCAGAGTGTGGAAAGTCATGCTAAACATGAACCAGCATACTATTTTCCTGACTGGATGCATTTGTTGTTTCATCTGCTATTACAAATAAAGGTACAAATGCTAGAACAGTCATATGTGACCATTTGTGCGCAAGTGAGATTGGTATAATGGCTCACGTGTGTGCTGTGGTGTCTTTCCAGGATCTGTCTCTCAGGACCCTGGATAGTCAGCGTCCTTTTGGCATATTTTCTTTGAATGGAATATTTAAATAGGGTAAATATGGCCATTCTTTTCTTCCACTTAGTGCTGGCAGAACAAATAAGACCCTCCAAATTTATATGCCCATTAACTTTTAGGTTAACAAGCTCTGAAGTGCTGTGGAAATGCTCCCCTAGAGTTTCATTGTGGGTTAATGGAGAATCATCCAGCCTTTCTTCAGGACTATTAGAATAATAAACACCAGGCAGTTCTATCAATTAGACATTTTGCCAGGACCATCACTCAAGTGGACAAGTAATTCAGACCATTCCCCAGGGAAAATTGGTCTCAGTGATCTCTGCTTTTTGCCAAGACCTGGGTGACAGACAGGGAGCATTATTCTTCCAGGGATACAAGGCGGAGCCTGTGGGAGAAGCTCTCGCAGGGCCGAGAGCCAAAGATGTGGCATAAGGAGGTGCTGATGCTGGCAGAGGGGGATCCTGCTCTTTCTTTTTGAGATGGAGTTTCGCTCTTGTTGCCCAGGCTGCAGTGCAATGGCGCAATCTCGGCTCACCGCAACCTCCGCCTCCTGGGTTTAAGCGATTCTCCTGCCTCAGCCTCCAGAGTAGCTGGGATCACAGGCACGCACCACCATGCCCAGCTAATTTTTGTAGTTTTAGCAGAGACGGGTTTCTCCATGTTGGTCAGGTTAGTCTCAAACTCCCCACCTCAGGTGATCCACCCACCTCAGCCTTCCGAAGTGCTGGGATTACAGGTGTGAACCACCGCAACAGGCCCCTGCTCTTATCCATTAGAACAAAGAAAGTCAACCGACACAGTTCTCTTCTCTGAATGACAAAACAAAATACAGGAAAACCTCACTATTGCAGAGCAAATGTGCATAGACATGTTTGTATGTCTTTGGGGAGTGGAGGGGGAAGAGATACTAGTTTGAGTAGGTAGAAAATAAAGAAAAAATGGGGAGGAAGGCAGCAAATCACACTGCCATGTGTGTACCTATGCAACAATCTTGCATGTTCTTCACATGTACCCCCCCCAAACCTAAAATGCAATAAAAAATATATATATATTTAAAAGAAAAGAAAATAAAGAAAAAAACTGAATAGTAATACACTTTTAAGGCAGTTTAATATCTTTCAAATACATACAGTAAATGGAAATAGAGTGGGAAATCGTTTTCTATTAGAGGTCTTTAGGCACCTGTTTTGTTTGTTTGTTTGTTTTTTGTCGTTTTTTTTCCCCCACACACAGAAGGGTGACTTATAAGTAGTGTGTCAATTAATTGTTTATACATAGTACTTCTCAGGTGCCAGAGGGCCCTTGAAAAAAACTGTTTCTTCGAAGTGTTTTAAATATGTTTCTAGCATACTTATGTATACCATGAATTATTTAGGAAACCCTTTCTCTATTGTAAGCATAAATATAAAATTCAGTTCAGTTCTAATAATAATTGTCAAACAATTTTATGTGATCCTGTCTGATACATTTTGTTGCTGGATAACTAGTACTCCACAAACTTCGTTGCCATTAAAAAGAAACATCTACTTTTATGGCAATGAATTTTTATTTCTGAGAGACAGTAAGAAATAGAAAAACCATCCAAAGGATGATGGAGTGCTTTGACATTTCCAGTCCTAAAACTGAAATTTCTTTCCAATCATTACTGTAAGGTCACATTTTAAACCAAAGACCAGAACTGGAGTGTGTGTTTGTGTGTGCCAACTGTTTACCCGTTTCACAAATAATGAGGTCATTGGCAACTGCCCATTTTGTTAGTGAACTAAACTTCGTAAACGATGAGGTACTGATAAAAAAGATCCAAATTTTGAATTTTTATTCAAATTCTATTGACCTGGCTTGATGTGTATATGAACACATACACGTACACTTTTTTTCTCAACATTTAATTACTGAAAAGAGATCAAATAAGACAATTTTTTTGCCCTCCCTTGGGAATGAAAGGTAAGGTGATATTTCCATTTTACTGAGAAAACAGGTGCTTTGAATGGTTTTGTATTCTTAGCATAGGTATGGTGTTACAGACAAGAATTCCAAAAGCAAATGAAGAATATTTCTAAGTCTTTCAAAAAGAAACAAGACGATAATTAACTTTTTCATTCAACAGTTATTTATTTATTTATTTATTTAGAAATGGAGTCTTACTCTGTCTCCCCGGCTGGAGTGCAGTGGCGCAATCTCAGCTCACCACAACCTCTGCCTCCCGGGTTCAGGCGATTCTCCTGCCTCAGCCTCCTGAGTAGCTGGGATTACAGGAGTGTGCCACCATGCATGGCTGATTTTTTTTTTTTTTTTTTTTTTTGTATTTTTAGTAGAGGTGGTGTTTCACCATATTGGTTAGGCTGGTCTCGAACTCCTTACCTTGTGACCCAGCCGCCTCAGCCTCCCAATGTGCTGGCATTATAGGCATGAGCCACCATGCCAGGCCAACAGTAATTTATTGAGCATTTCCCAATGTGCCTGACTGTACTGTGGGTACTGCGGATATATCAGTGAATAAAATAATGCTCTTGCCATCATGAAGCTAGCATTCAAGTACCTTTTAATTTTTTTTTTTATTTTTTATTTTTTTTTTTATACGGAGTCTGCTTTGTCGCCCAGGCTGGAGTTCAGTGGCGCAATCTCGGCTCACTGCAACCTCCACCTCCCCCGGTAGAAATGGTTCTCCTGCCCTAGTCTCTTAAGTAGCTGGGACTACAGTGAGCGCCACCATACCCAGCTAATTTTTGTATCTTTTGCTAGCTTTTAACTACCTAATTACGATAGCGTAGTAGACTTGCATTCTTCTTTACAATTTGCACTACATTTTCGCATGTATTATTTCATTTCAATTTTGATTATCACAAGAATCATAAGAATTAGACAATATCTTACTAGCTCCAATATACAGGTAAGCAAACTGAGGCTCAGTGAGGTTAATTAATGTGTGCAAGTTGCCCAGCTTATTAAGAGAGCCAAGGCTCCACCCAGAATTTCTAATTCCACATTTGGGTTCTTCCAAATACAGCAAATAGAATTGCTATTTCTTCACAGAAGCAAAGAGGAGCATGTTCATGATTATTTATTTTTTAATCTCATCTCAAGCTTGTAGTGGATTTTGCACTTGGAAATGGCAAGTTTTGATTCTATATTTACAATGCACTTGTATTCCTTATACTGCCCTACACCCCTCCAGTCTTCTATCCCACAATTTCCAAAATGGCACAATTATTCAAGTCCTCTTTCTATCTAGGCTCCCATTTTTCACCATAATTCTGTCTTCTTGGAATGAGCGCTTGTCCATATGGAAATACCTTCAGTTCCAAATAATTCAAGAGAAGCACCTCTAGCACTAGGATGTCAGCAAGAATTCATTGCATCAAAACTCAAGAGTTCTCCATTGGTGACATTATGCTTCCCTGTTCAAAGGGACTTAATGTCTGAAGAGAGTCTTTTGAGAAGACAACCTTGGGTGCTTATATTTTAAAGCTAGCATTTCCTCAGAAACACTGACATTATGAATACAGGATGGAAGCTTCACTTTATTGCTTAAGGCTGTTATTTGAAGCTATCCTGGATTTAATATATCTAGAATCCACTTCATCTCCCTGGCTTTATTATTTCCATACACTAAACCTTAGCATTTATTTAGGTGGCAGGTAACATTATTCCTGCTAAGAACTAGATCTCCTTCTCAAGGGTTATGCCAACCTAGATGTCTTAGATATTGCATTTTGGGAGCTTCTGATTTTCCTTAGATTCTGATCCATGGATTTCTTAAAAAGTAAGAATCTGAAAGCACCACATTTGAAGACATCAGTACAACTTTATCAAAATAGGGACATGTTAAAAAATAAGCTAAACATATTCTTTTAGTAAAAAAATTAATAGAGAAAAATTACCTTTGCCCCCTCTGAAGCATTTTCTGTGTTTTTTCTTTTTGTCTCCACTTAAAACTCAGTGGCAGGCTTCCTATGCTTCCTGAAATGAGCCCCAAGAGTGACACAGTGGAAAAGTCCCCCACTGGATTACAGCATGCTCTTTTTATGTTAAATGGCTGACAATGCCACTAAGCATTGTGCCTTGTGTTATGAGCACAGCTAGATCTGAAGCTAAAATGCCGGGCCCCTGGGCAACTGGTAATTTCATCCTAAACCCAGGCAGCTAACCAATAACGAATAATGTGTCCATCGTTTGATCTGCTTTAAAGGAAAGACCCAGTTGTGTACTCTACAATGGAATGCATGGCAAGGTTCTAACACTCTTTTCTTAACTAAACCTTCCCTTTAGCCTTCTCTACTGTGGAAGAAAAACAACCAACGGGGTACTTTTTTTTCCCAGAAGAGTGGTCTGGAAATAATTGTGAATTTTAAACTTTTGGTGGGATTAAGCAAGAGAGAAACTGGACAAAGAGCAACACAACTTACCTATTTATTTATCTGTTTGTATGTTCCTTAATTTTTTGTGGCATGTATGAATAGATTTAATAGGAATTTCTATAACTCCATGGCATTTTCTCTAGGGATAATGAGTGGGTGAGACCACCTGGCACTGATAGTAATGTCAAGGTCTCACACTGGAGGAGATAAAAGATGTTACTTGGAAAACTTGGTGGCAATATTTCATAATTATAAATCATTTATCTAGCTCTAAAAAAATCACAAGATGACAAACTAGGACATAAGAGTAGATACCATTGTCACACTTGATCATGTTATTTTTTTCTTTCAATGTCTAATTAGAATTTTTTTTTTTTTTTTTTTTTTTTAGGCAAGGTCTTCTCACTCTGCCGCCCCGGCTGGAGTATAGTGGCATAATCATGGTTTACTGCAGCCATAAACTCTCAGGCTGAGGTGATCCTCCCACCCCTCATCCTCTCTAGTAGCTGGAGCCATAGGCACACAACACTGTGCCAGACTAATTTTTGTACTTTTTGCGGAGACAGGGTCTCAGTATGTTGCCTGGGCTCATCTTGACCTCCTGGGCTCAAGCAATACACCCACCTCAGCCTCCAAAAGTGCTGGGATTACAGGTATAGACTGTCATGCCCAGCCTAGAAGATCCTCTTAACATGATCCTATTTCATATTAATCCTAGTTTTTGGCAGAGACCTAAAGTTTACACTTGAGTCACTGTCTAAAAGTATGTTTAATCTGAAAGTCACAGAATTTGATATGCAAATATAATCACACCTACTGTATATATAAGTCAGGTTTATAGGAGCATAAACTAAGAGTTAGACTTCATATTCTGCCACGTACATCACCCTTAGCAAGTTACACTTACCCCACTGTGTCTCAGCTTCCCTGTTCATCAAGTGAGGGTGGGAAGAGTAACGATATCACAATGATGGTGTGAATATTAAATGTATTAATCTATGCAAAGATCTGAGAGCAGTGTCTGGCATATACCAAACATCATATCCATGTTTGCTCCTGAAGTGATGACTATGATTGTGGTTATTTTTTTCATTTTATGATAATTCACATTTTTTTCTGACTTCTAGGCACTTGTTTTGTATTTTAGAAACTTAGTGCCTCCCTTCAGGTCTATTTTCTTTGTCCCTCTTCTTTTTGTTGATTTGAAGACCGGCAGGTAGAAGGGGGGAGTATTAAGGCTTGAGAAACTGCTGGAGCAGTATTCCTTGGAAAGCAGCCAAAAACTACATTTGAAAAAAAAGTCATTGCTTCATATTTCTGAGATTTCCATTCCAGATGGAAGTTATTGTATCTGACCATTGGTCCAGTAATGTAAAGGGGCCCCTGAATGAGAACTGAACAGCCTCCTGACAATGGTGCTTCTCTGAAAGGGAGCCAGGGAGTCAGCATTCCCACAGCCTTTAGGGAGGAGTCTGCATGCCTCATCATCTCAAAGCTTATCTCTATATCTTCATAATAAAACTCCCATTTTCCCTTTTCTTCCTCCTTGGTTTTCCTCCCTCTCTTCCTGCTTTCTCACAGTGATCTTTTGCACTTGCCTGCGAGCTTGTAGGAGATTTTAAATGCTACCCTATGACACTTGAGGGCTGTAAGAAACTCAGGGCTACGAGTGGGTATGCTTTACTTCTAACATTGCTCATAGCAGCTTATTCCATTTCTAGAAATGATCAGCACAGGCTGGTCTTTCTCTTTCTCATATCCCTCAATTTCAAAGGAGGCATTTTATCAACACTTCAGTCTCTTCTCCCAGCTCAGTCTTTGGGACGTTTAAGGGAAGACCACAAAAACAGATCTTTGGCTAAGCTTCTCAATCCTTCCAGTTTAACTGCATTGCTTTCTCTTACTTGGAGGGCTGTCCCAGTGTCACAGAGCTTGGTGAAAGGGATAGAGAAAGAAATAAATTGCTGTATCATCCAAGTCTTTTCTTTCTCTCACGTACCTTAATCTTTAGCTTGTAAACTTAGTGTTTAGCATCTTTATTTTTTCATCATTGTTCTAACAATTTTTTCATAGGTGAATGTCAGCCCATGTTGTACAGCTGGAATGCAGGTAGTTGGGTGGAGAAAATAATGTGCTGACAGTGAATCACATTTTACTCTGCCACCAAAAACTTGATAAAATCAACACAAAGTAGGAAAAGGGGATTTTATATTTTCTGAACTGTCACGTTCACATTTCTAACAAATTTCCTAAGTCTCCAGAAATAGCTGTCTTAAACATAATTCCAAGATTTAAATAAGTTCTACCATACTTTAACATTTTGGCATAGATATTCATTTGGGATAGAACACCATTTAAAAATAACAGTCCCAACAAAATCAATTATTTGTGGCAAAGTTTTGAGCATCTATTACAGACTAGAATCTATGCTGAGTACTTTACTTTGCCTCCGTATTTTTCCCTTTCAAACCATTTATATGAAGCTATACTAGGTGTCAGCCATGGTCCAAATGCTGGAGACAGCATAGGCTGGAGAATATTCTACTGGGGTAAATACATAATAAGTACATTTGCAACCAAAATAATTTCTGATATTGATTGATCACTAAAGCAAATAAGCTAAGTTATAGGTCTGTTGTGGCGGCAACTTTAGGTGATGACATAATTTGGATGTGTGACCTTTCCAAATCTATGTTGTGATGTGATCTCCAATGTTAGAGGTGGGGCTTAGTGGGAAGTATTTAGGTCATGGGAAACAGATCTCTCATGAATAACATGGTGCTGTCCTCACAATAATGAGTGGGTTCTCATGCTCTGAGTTCACACAAGATCTGGTTGTTTAAAAGAGCCTGGCACTTCCTCCATCTCTCTCTTGCTCCTTCTCTTACCATGTGATGTGTTTGCTCCCCCTTTGCCTTCTGCTGTGAATGTAAGTTTCCTGAGTCCCTCACCAGAAGCAAATACCAGTACCACATTTCTTGTACAGTTTGCAGAATCTTGAGTCAAAATAATCCTTTCCATTTTCTTTATAAATTACCCAGCCTTGGATATATCTTTATAGCAATGCAAAATTGACTAATACAGAAAATTGGGACTGTGGAGTAGGAATACTGAAAAATAACTGAAAATGTGGAATTTGCTTTGGAACTGGGTAACAGGCAGAACTTAGAAGAATGGGCTCAGAAGAATACAGGAAGGCAAGGGAAAGTTTGGAACTTCTTAGAGACTTAGTAAGTGGTTGTGAACAAAATGCTAATAGGAATATGGACAGTGACGGACAGGCTGATTAACTCTCAGTTGGAAATGAGGAATGTACTGGGAACTGGAGCAAAGGTCACCCTTGTTATACCCAAGCAAGGAAGTTGGCTGTATTTTGTCCATGCACTAGGACTTCGTGGAAGGTTGAACTTAAGAATAATGATATGGGGTATCTGGAAGAAGAATTTTGTAAGCATCAAAGCATTCAAGAAGTGGTATGGCTGCCTGTTAACAGCTTATGTTCAGATATGAAAGATAAGAAATAATTTAAGGTTGCAATTTATAAGTAAAAAGGAAGAAAACTGTAAAAAAAAAATTGAAAAATTTGCCACCTGGCAAGGTGATAAGGAAGGATAGAGTTTTTCCGAAGAGGAATTGAAGCCTCTATGAAGCAACCACATCCTCGAGAAATTGTCATGACTAAAGGAGAGCCAAGTGCTAATAGGACAATGGGAAAAAGTCCTCCTAGGCAATTAAGCAAGATTTCTACCAGGCTGTTTCGACCATCACAGGTCCAGAGGCCTGGGAAGAAAGAATGGCTTCAGGGGCCAGGCCCAGGGCACAACTGCCCTGCTCAGACTCAGGATACTGTTTCCCACATCCCAGCCACTATGACTCCAGTCATGGCTCAAAGAGTTCCAGGTATAGCTTGGGCCACAGCTCTGCAGGGCTCAAGTCAGAAGCCTCAGTAGCCTCCATGTGGTGTTAAGTCTGCAGTTGCAGAGTGCAAGAGTGAAGGAAGCTTGGCAGCTTCCAAATAGATTTCAGAAGATGTATGGGAAAGCCTAGGTGCCCAGACAGAAGCCTCCCACAGGGGCAGAGCCCCACAGAAAGACTCTGTTAGGGCAGTGCTGAAGGGAAATGTGGGGTTGGAGCACCCAAACAAAATCCCCATCAGGACACTGCCTAGTGGAGCTGTGGGAAGGAGGCCCCTGCCCTCCAGACCCAAGAATGGTAGAGCCACTGATATTTTACACCCTGAGGCTGAAAAACCTGCAGGCACTCAACTCCTACCCATGACAGCAGCCACAGGGGCTGCACCCAGGAAAGCGACAGGTACAGAACTGCCTATGGCCTTGGGAGCCCACCCGTTGCACCAGTGTGTGCAGGATTCAGGACATGGAGTCAATGGAGATTATATTGGAGCTTTCAGATTTAAAGGACTTCCCTGGTGAGTTTCAGACTTGCGTGGCATCTGTTGCCCCTTTCTTTGGCTGAATTTTTCCTTTTGGAAAGGGAATATTTACTCAATGCATGTACCATCATTCTATCTTGGAAGGAAATAATTTGTTTTTTACGTTTTGTTTGTTTGTTTCCTGGAAATGGATTCTTGCTCTGTCACCCAGGCTGGAGTGCAGTGGCACGATCTCAGCTCACTGCAACCTCTGCCTCCCAGGTTCAAGTGATTCTCCTGCCTCAGCCTCCCAAGTAGCTGGGACTACAGGCATGCACTATCACGCCTGACTAGTTTTTTGTATTTTAGAAGAGATGGGGTTTCACCATGTTGGCCAGGATGGTTTCTTTCTCTTGACCTCATGATTCACCTGCCTTGGCCTCCCAAAGTGCTGGGGTTACAGGCGTGAGCCACCATGCCTGGCCTAACTTGTTTTTGATTTTATAGGCTCATAGGTGAAACTAACATGCCTTGAGCCTCAGATGAGATTTTAGACTTTGAGTTGATGCTGAAGTAAGTTGAGACTTTTGGGGAACATTGGGAAGGGATGATTCAATTTTGCAATGAGATTTAGGGGGCCATGATCATAATGATGTGATTTGGATGTTTGTCCTCTCCAAATCTCATGTGGAAATGTAACTTCCAATGTTGGAGGTGGGCCTATGGAAGATGTTTGGGTTATGAGGACAGATCCCTCAGGAATGGCTTGGAGATGTCTTCATAGTAATGAGTGAGTTTCCACATTATGGGTTCATGCAAAAATCTCACTGTTTAAAAGGGCTTGGTACCTCCTCCCTCTCTCCCTTGCACCACTCTGGCTATGCAATACACCCATTTCTGCTTCACCTTCTAGCATGACTGTAAGATTC
This sequence comes from Ateles fusciceps, assembly GCA_036589455.1. Taxonomy (NCBI): domain Eukaryota; kingdom Metazoa; phylum Chordata; class Mammalia; order Primates; family Atelidae; genus Ateles; species Ateles fusciceps. The sequence goes on along the minus strand of JAZHEH010000424.1, from coordinate 458,135 downwards.
CCAAGACCTTCACTAGAAGCAGATGCTGGCACCATACTTTTTGTACAGCCTGCAGAACCATTAGCGCAAATAAACTTATTTTCTTTATAAATTACCCAGCCTTGGGTATTCCTTTATAGTAATGCAAAATGGGCTAAAATAGGTGATGAGGGGAAAACTGTCTGAAAAGGTGGCTTTGTGATTTCCCTGAATGGTGAGAAGGATTTGGCTTTATAGCAACCTGAAGGAAGAACATTCCTAGCAGAATAGATGCTACCCACTCATTCTCTCTGAAGCCCAAAATGTGAGAACTAATATTTCCATTTTATTGATATGGAAAACTCAGTGATTTTAGGTAATTTGCCCACATTTACACAGGTAATGAGTAGAAGAACTAGAATTTCAACAAAGTTCTGTTTGACTCCAAAACTCTTTCAAATAAGATATACTGCCTCTTGTTAAAAAAAAAAAAAAAGCCAGACTCTTCATCCTTAGATGATAAAAAAAATTATTTACTCCATCTGCTCTACTTAGGTCAGAATCATTTCCTGTAGATTATGCCACATTAGGGATAAATACTTTATTTATTTGCTTCCTTCATTCAGAAGTTCTGTTGATAAAGGGCTGTCAGAAGATGCAAGTTATTAAAAGAACAGAAACCAGGAATGCCTTTTGGGAGTCAACAATTATTTTGACTCTCTTCCTGTAAATCTTTCTCACATTTTGAGTATCCTTAGCAGGTCTTGAAAGGAAGTGAGTTTTAAATTAATTTTCTCCTGGCAGGTTGTATCTGTGATAAATTGAAGAACTCCACAAAACCATCCACACAGCTAGGTGTTTAATAGCTCAGTCACTTCAATGCCCCATTGGGGTCACTTTGGTTTCTTTTTTTCCTTTCCTCCCATCAAGAGTAACATGGATTCTTAACAAGACTTGGAAACAATTTTGATATCAAAAACTAAGAGACAGCTCTACTTTTAATAAGCTTTAATAACAGGGTATCAGCAGCACCTGTGGTGCTATGGCCAGAAATGACAGTTTTATTATCTTTTCCTTTGAAACTGATAAATTGGTCCTAGCTAGGGGCAGCCTTTCTGGCTGGCACTTTAAAAAAATCAAGGATAAAGTAACTATCACTGAAGTTATTTGTAGCCCTATAGAAAATTTTAATAGACAAAATTTCATATGGTTGTTGTCACTGAGTGCTAAGTTCTAGACCAAATGAAAAGGGACACTGTGTGTGTGGTGTGTGTGTGTGTGTATGTGTGTGTGTGTGTGTGTGTGTGTGACAGAGAGAGAGAAAGAAACAGAAAAAGAAAGAAGGAGATTGAGACCAACAATAGATATTTAGGTTTGGGTTCACTTTTGATTTTGTCAATTGAACAGTCTCACTACCTTTAGCAAATCAAATATTATCTATACATAGTAGGCTGCAATGATTGTTTATCATAATTATATCCATAATTAAGAGCATGAGCAAAACAAAACCCTCTAAGAGCATTTTAACAATGTCACATTATCTTTGAATACTATTAGTTACTTTAACAAGTACTGTTAGATTTTATTCATTTATTTATTTCCAGCTCTATTGAGGTATAATTGAAAAATAAAAATTTACATATTTAAGGTGTAGAATGTGAAGTTTTGATATACATATACATTGTGAAATGATTACCACAATCAAGCTGCTTAACATCAGCATCACTTCACATAATTACCTTTTTTTGGTGTGGTGAGAACATTTATCTACTCTCTTAACAATTTTCAAGTATACAATAAGCATTCTGAACCATTCAATCCTGCACAACTCAGACTTTGTACCCTTTAACCAACATCTTTCCATTCCCATTCCCCAGCCCCTGGCAACCACCATGTTATTCTATGCTTCTATAAGTTTGACTTCTATGGATTCCACCTAAGTGAAATCATACAGTATTGTCTAGCTTTTCCAAGAGTGATTTATGCCTGTGGTGCAAAGATGGTTTGACATATGTAATATAGTAAATGTGACATTTTACATCTATAGAATGAAGGATAAAAACTATATGTTCATCTCAATATGTTCACACAAAGCATTTCACAATTTCTCATATGCATTCATGATAAAAACTCAAAAACAACAAATTAGGTGTAGAAAGACTACTTCAACATAATAAAAGCATATGTAACAGGTCCATAGTTAATGCAGTGAATGGCTGAAATGTTTCTTCTAATATCAGGAACAAAACAATGACACTCATCTTGTCACTTCTATTCAACATAGTACTGGAAGTCCTAACCAGAACAATTAGGCAAGACAAATAAATAAAAGCCATCCAGTCAGAAAGGGAGAAGTAAAATTGACTCTGTTTGCAGATGACATGATCTCATAAATAGAAAACTGTTTAGAATCCACAATAAACCTCTTACAACAAATAAATTCAGTGAATTAAAAAATACAAAATTAAATAGAAAAATCAGTTGCCTTCCTAAACACTAACAACCAACTTTCCAAAAAAGAAAACCCCACTTATAATAGCACTAAAAATATAACCCCACTTATAATAGCACTAAAAATAATACAATACTTAGGAAAACATTAACCAAGGAGGTGATAGATTTATAAATTAAAAACTATATAACATTGATGAAAGAAATTTAAGATGAGACAAATAAGTGGAACGATATCCTTTGTTCATAGATTAGAAGAATTAAAAATGCTCATAATATTCAAAGTGATCTACAGATTCAATGTAATTCCTGACAATATTCTAATGATATTTGTCACAGGAGCAGGCAAAACAATCCTAAAACTAATACAGAACCACACAAGAAACAAGAGCCAAAGTAATCTCACCCAAGAAGAGCATATCTGGAGCCATCACACAACCTGATTTTAAATATATTACAAAGCTATTATAATCAAACAGTATGGTACTGACATAAAAATATACACATAGTCTGGGCACAGTGGCTCACAACTGTAATCCTAGCACTTTGAGAGGCCAAGGCAAGCAGACTACCTGAGCTCAGGAGTTTGAGACCAGCCTGGGCAACACAGTGAAACCCTTTCTCTACTAAAATACAAAAAAATTAGCCAGAGGGTGGCAGTGTGTGCCTGTAATCTCAGCTACTCAGGAGGCTGAGGCAGGAGAATTGCTTGAACCCAGGAGGCAGAGGTTGCAGTGAGCTGAGATCACACCACTGCACTCCAGCCTGGGCAATGGAGCAAGACTCTTTCTCAAAACAAACAAAACCAGATCTATAGACCAGTAGAGCACAATAGAAAGTCAAGGAATAAATCCACATATTTATGGTCAATTGACCTTTGACAAAGTTGCCAAGAACATACAATGAGGAAAGAATAGTGTCTTCAATAAATGACGTTGGGAAAAACTGGATATCCAAATCGGACCTTTATTTTATACCATATGAAAATCAATTCAAAATAGATTAAGTAATTAAATATAAGATGAAAACTATTAAATTACTAGAAGAAAACACAGGGAAATGCTTCTTGACATTAGATTTTATATCTCCTCAAAAGCACAGGCAACAAAAGCAAAAATAGCTAAATAAGATTTCATCAAACTAAAAAGCTTCAGTTTAATTGTTGTTCAACTTAATTGTTGTTAATTCAACAATTAACAAAGTGAAGAGTCAATCTATGGAATGGGAAGATGTATTTGCAAACTATATTCAAAATACATAGGAAACTCTCTTAGCTTAGTAACAAGAAAACAACCCAACAAAAATATGAGCAAAGGAATTAAGTAGACATTTGTGAAAAGAAAAAATACAAATCTCTAACTGGTATATTAAAAAATATGCTCAACTTCACTGACCATCAGGGAAATATAAATCAAAATTACAATGAGATTTAAATGAATATTATCAAAAATACAAATGATAACAAGTACTGGGGAGGGTGTGGAGGAAAGGGAACCCTTTATACTGTTGATGGGAGAATGTATTGGTATAGCCATTATGGAAAACAGTATGGGATTCCCTCAAAAATTAAAAATAGAACTGTCCTGTGATCCAACAATCTCATTCTGGGTATATAAGTAAATAAACGGAATCAGTGTTAGTATCTCAAAGAGATTTCTACACTTTCACATTTGTTGTAGCTTTATTTACAATACCTAAGACATGGAAACAAATGTGTCCATCAATGGCCAAGTAGATAAAGAAAAGGTGGTGGTGGTGGTGTGTGGGTGTGGGTGTGTGTGTGTGTGTGTGTGTGTGTGTGTGTAACGGGATACTATTCACTCTTAAAAAGGAAGGAAATTCTGTCATTGTCATGGCAGACAATGGAGAATATTACTCTAAGTGAAATTAGCCAGGAATAGAAGTAGAAAGACTCATTGTCAAACTATTAAAAAGTTTAACATCTTTTCCTCTAAGGGATTCAATGAACATGTTATTATTCATATTTTCCCAAATTATCTAAAAATTCAATTGCAAGCGTCAGAAGTCCATCTCAGATGTGCTATGATGGTGAATGGAAATACTGTAATTTCATAAACAAGCTCATTTTGCCATGAATTCAGCATGGTACCTTTGGAGCTCCAGAGGCATATACGGGTTCCTGTGTGTGTTTGCATTTAATGAAAAAAAGTTCTCCTTTACTTCATCTCTCACTTCTTGATTTCAAAATTAGAGGATTATTTGTGAAAGTCCTCTGTCTCTTCTTGATATAGTTAAGCATGTAGGCTCAGATTCCTGGGAACAGCCTGTTTTTTCAGACTATATACCAATTCTGTGGACAGAGAAGAAGTGTGCTTGTTTTTTCTTTCTCTAAAATTGTTCCCTTGATTCCAACTTTTGTCATCATCACAAGTTGCTTGCAAAAAGCTGTTTTGTTAGTATAATTTTTAGTTTTAGATGAGAGATTTTGGAACAGAAAATACTAAAAATTATCTAGCTTACTCAGTTACAGGTACAGAGCTGAGGCCTAGGGAGATAAAATTACAAAGATGGAAGGAAGTTGACTTAAGACTCAGGATTGGATTTTAATTTTCTTTAACTATTTGGCGCTTTTCTCTATGTACCATAGTGCCTGCCCTACTTGATCAGGAAGCTTACATTTTTAAAATAAAAGAGAATGGCAAGAAGATAATGGAGTATTCCATAGTTGACAAGGGATCCCAGCAATTCTCCTCAGCATTAGTAGCATCTGCATAATTAATCAGCTTTCTACCCATAATATAAGCATGCTTCCACTTGAAAATTTTAGTTGATACATACTACATTTGAGTTGCTTAGTCCTCAGAGTACAGAAGTTCATGAGCTACACCATCAAGAAATCAGGTGGAATTTTAGCTCCCAGCTGGAATTTAGGTTACCTCAGCAACTCTGTAGTGTCTTTACCAACCTGTGGAAGCCTTGTTCTATCTGAATGAAGCACCACCCAAACGACAAACGTTCTCTCATAACACCATGAGAATCAGAGGCGGCAGAACTTTGAATTCAGTCTCCACCATTTTTTCTAAAACTCTGAACTTGTTTCCACATCTGTAAAACAAAAACTAATATAAATACACTATAAGGAATAAATGAGATAATTTATTGAAACTCAACACAGAAACTCGCACATGTAATGCAGTTGAAAATGATATTTGACATGATTGTTATATTAATATGGCACTCATATCTTAGATCAATAAATAAACAAGTATCATTTTAAGACAAGGTCTTGCTCTGGTTCCCCAGGCTGTAATGCAGTGGTGCAATCACAGCTCGCTGCAGCCTTGAATTCCTTGGCTCAAGCAATCCTCCTCCTCAGCCTCTCAAGTAGCTGGGATTACAGGTATGCACCATTTAAGCTCTGCTAATATGCAGGATTTCTTAATGTAGCAAATAAAAACAAAGTCTTCTTCTCTGCCAAGCTCACAACAAGTTCCTTGATATTGGGCAGCTTCATGAAGCTGGTAAAACTATGCAAAGGAAAAAAAAGGTTCTGTATCAGTGATACGAAATTCATTCCCAGTTGTCCTTTTCAGTAGATTTTTTGATTAAAATATCACTACTAGGTATGTGCAGATACATTTTTAGCATGGAACTATGGAAAAATTATACACCAATGTCTGATACACCTGGGTTGGATTCTCTGCTCCACAACATTCAGTGGTCTTGGGAAGATTAATTTACCTCCTTAAAAATAGTTTTTCACCTAGGATAAGGTTACTACAGCCTTCACCTAGGAAAAGGGCAAAGCATTGTTCTCCTCACAAAAGTTGTGTCAGTCATCTTCCTTCCTGCTCCTCAATCGTTAGTTCATCTTCATCTCAAAGGAGGGCCTGCTTTATATTCGAGACCCCTAGTTAACAAAGTGGATAGCAGAAAATAATCACTAAATGTCGTGTCTGCATTCCCCACTGGCTGGCTATACCTGAACTGCTTGCTTGTTCCCACAGAAGCACTCGTCTGTCAAGGTTTCTCCTATCAGTCGGGTTTTGTCTCAGCTCTGACTAATTCCACTCTGCCAAGACTTTTCATGGCAACACTGAAGTCCTGTTGTCTTAACATAAAGCAAAAATCGCTAAGCATATGACTCATGGGATGTTTCCAAACAAAAACTAAAAAATCAATAATATATTTAAAATAATTTCTGTTTCATATTTTTCATTTGAATGGGGCAAAATCCATTGCACATGAATATTTAGGAGTGAAACAAGGTCCGAAGAAGGGATCTTCAAATCCAGAGAACAAATATTTGCTTTTTCTAAATGCCCCCTTTCATTAAATCACTTGATGCTGAGAAAATTAATACTAGTTGGCAATACAAATGAGTTGGAACTCTAACATTTTTGTTTGTTTTTCTAGAATCACAATTCTCAGTAATGTTAATAAGACTTGAGGCTGTTAATGAACATAGGCTTCCTTAATGTAGTAAATTCAGATTCTGTCTGGCTCAATATATTATGCAAACTGCAACATCTACAGCAGTGTCACGGGGAAGACCAAGTTGCACCAAACACTATATGTTCCAGTCTGTAAATATTTGATGCTCTGGTCTTGAAGGTTGACATAGCAATGCAATCAATTAAACAAACAAGCTACAAGGGTACTATTGACTAGAAGCATAGTGCTTTAGCAAATCTGGGCATTGGAGTGCATGTGTAAAAAAAATCCATCTTGCTCTTTCTCAGCCTTTTATGTATTCAAAATAAGAGCTTAGTATAGTCTGTCCAATATACTACCATTCTCTATAAGCCAAATAGACTCTTACTTTAAAGGACTCCTCCTAACACTGCACTGCAACAGATACTGAGTGTTACCTTGTGTATTAGTTCTTTTGTTTTTCCAATGATTAGTGTGTCCCCCTCTTGAAGCTTGACCAGACTGTTTCATTTATTACTTTGGATCTTTTTATTCATATGTATACATTGATTTTCTCTACTCAAAAGCACTGAATTCAGCACTCATTTTTATTTTGTTGTTCCTGACTGCCTCTGTGAAAATGATCACATCATTAGTAATGCCTGTCAAGCTTGGGAATAGAATGTACCTGAATAAAGGGGAGAAGGATCTTAGTGTTTTACATCCTACCCCTTGCACTCTGCAGAAGACAATGTAGAAGAAAATGCTCTAAAACAGCATCCTGAACTTTGTATCACATAATTAAATATTTTTATTAAGTTGCACATTGTGATTACAATGCACTGCTGTGTGGCCTTCCAAATAATATTATCTGAAAGCCAACTTGGGAGTAGAAGAAAGTTGCTAATAATAGAGGTTTTATTTGAAATTTATCCAGTGTTTTATGTTCTAGAAATACAACTGAATTTGTCTCACTTTGATCAGTAAAATGTGGCAAAAGTCATATCACATGACTTTTGGTAATATACCACAAAAAGTACTGAAACTTCCATCTGGGTTTCATAGAACACTCACTATCAGGAGGATGTCATAGGAATCTATCACACTGCTAGATAGACACATAGAGAGGCTACGTGTACGGCTCCAGTCCACAGTATCTGTGCAGCCTACAGTCAGCTGTCAGCATCAACTACCATGCATGTGAACCTTCTTAGATGTCCAGCCCATCTGAGCCTTCAAATGAATGCAGCCTCAGTTGACATCTGACTACAAGCCATGAATAATCTCAGCAGAGAACCACCATTTAAGACTACTCAACAAATTTTACTGTAAAAGCTACCAATAAACTTTAAAGCTACTGAGTTGTATATAATAATAGATAGCCAAAATGGATATTTTCATTGGTGTAAGTTTGTTTGATTACATGAAATCTCTACTAATAAAGTTTTACTTTACCAAAACTTTGTAAATAATGAGGAAATCTTCTCATTCTCTTTCATTTCATTCACTCCATTGCAGTTACTTTATGATACATCCACTGCTTATGTTGATCTTCAGAAGGTCATTTATGACTTTCTAATTGCTAATCACTTCCTTTCAGAGAAGTCTTATAATCCATTCTATCCCCAATCTCTGTGGTTTCTCCATAGCATTTGGCATGCCTTCAGTTTTGAGACTCTTTTTCTCAATTTAATGGCATACCATAATTCTTTTCCTCATCCTAGAAGAAAGATGAAGAATGATGTTTCAGTCCTTGTGAAAGAATGACTCTGTGCCTGGATTTGTGAGAATGAAAGAGTAGACAAAGAAATGCAGAAAAAGAAGAAATGTATACAAGACAGGGTAAAGAACAATAAGAACTTTTGTATTATTTTAATTATTTAATTAATTTTTTAGAGTCAGGGTCTCACCTGGTGCCCAGGCTGGAGTAGAGCAGCACAATCATAGCTCACTGCAACCTTGAACTCCTGGTTCAAACAATCCTTCCACCTCTGCTGCCTGAGTAGCTGGGACTACAGGTGTGAACCACATTGCCTGGCTATTTTTTCTATTTTTGTAGAGATAAGATCTTGCTGTGTTGCTGAGGCTGGTCTGGAACTTTGGGGCTCGAGCAATTGTACCTCAGCCTTCCAAAGTGCTGAGATTACAGAAGTGAGCCATTGTGTCTGGCCTAATATATATATGTTTTATTGGTTCACTATATCTGTGGCCCAATTCTTTACCTTTGGACAGTATGAAGTTCTTATTAGTTTGAGAGTAGAGGTCGAGAGGAGGGGTTTGGAAGAAAGAAAAAAAGCCTTAAAATTTTTCTAGAAGTTAGAATGTAAAGCTGCTATTTTCTTAAAATATTAATTGTTTTATATCCCTAGTGTTTATTTGCCTGTCTTCTCATCAGTTACATTATGGGCTCCTAGCGTATCTGTAATCAATGTTTAAATAATAATTTTCCACAATGCAAAATATTCTTCTTAATTTTTGAATCAATGCGTGTAAAGAACACTATCATCATCTCTGTTAGAAAAATTATTGTGTCATTACTCACACATGGCATGAGATGGGAAGAGAATAATGGACTTGGATCAGAAGATGAGGTGGATTCCAAGTCTCTACTTCCCAGTGCAATCACATTTATTAGGAGCTTTTTCTTTCTTTCCTTCCCCTTCCTTCTTTTCCCTTTTCTTCTTTCCTCTCCTTTTTCTCTCTGCATTGCTCTCCTTATCTTCTTTGTTCTTTACATATGTGAAGTAGGTAAAAAAAAATAGCAGTCAATTTTGTTTTGATATTGAAGACTTTTCACAAGCAGAACATGATGCTGCAGAAATCTGCGATGAGCAGTGCAAAAACTGATACATGAAATTGTGCCCATCTGTGTTGTAATACTGAACACTATGAAAATGAACCATTCTTATGTTAGAATGTCTATCAGTTTCCTGGGTTTTGAATCAAATGGGCATCCCGAGGAGACATTTAGTCTCTGCACAGCTGCTATCCCTAAGATCTCTTCAGTCCCTTAGCCACCTCAATAGCAGTTATAGTCATGGCTACTTTAGAGATTTGGAATGCACAGTTCACTTCCCTTGAACCCCAATGCTAAGAAAAAAGATTCAATAGAAGGAGTAGAAGCATTGGAAATGAAGGGTTTTCAGTCCTAGTTCTGACATGTACTAGCCATGGAAATTTAGTCAAGTACATTTACACATCTGAGTTTTAATCTTTTTATTCACAGAATAGAGAGTTTAGCATAAAGAAGAAATCCATGTTAAGTATTAAATAGCACTGAGAAGCACCAGGATTTGTAATGGGAAGATACTTTATTTTTATTTTTTTATTATTATTATTTTTTAGAGACAGAGTTTCATTCTGTCACCCAGGCTAGAGTGCAATGGCGTGATCTTGGCTCACTGCAACCTCTGCCTCTAGGGTTCTTGCGATTCTCCTGCCTCAGCCTCCCCAGTAGCTGTGATTACAGGTGCCCACAACCATGCCCAGCTAATTTTTGTAGTTTTAGTAGAAATGGGGTTTCACCATGTTGGCCAGGCTAGTCTTGAACTCCTGACCTCAGGTGAGCCACCTGCCTTGGCCTCCAAAACTGCTAGGATTATGGGCATGAGTCAATGTGCCTGGCCAAAAAGATACTTTTTAATGAGGCTTATTTTACAAAGAGTCAAAAGTTTGGTCTTCAAGTGATAAGAAGGAGCTTCCTCTGTTGACATTGAATGTTTTTTCACTGAGTGAGTTTTTTGGAGAAAATACACCTTGGCATTGCCTGCACCCTTTTAATTATTAGATCCCTGTATGCATAAACCATTTTCCCTGTTTTAACTTAGCATAAAATAGAAAAGCTAAATTTTTCAAAGAACTTCTCAAAGTAACAAAGGAGAAAAAAATGATGATGGAAACAAAAAACGATAACATGTATAAAAACATATGACATATATACAAATATGTGTATCCAGGAATGTGGGGACATATTCTTTAAAGGAGATGGGATTCACAAGCACACACATGCGTGAGCACACACACACACACACACACACACACACCTCAAAGAGTAGATACAAGTTACGTTCTTATTTGTTAGTTTCCAGGCTGTCTGCAGATTTTAGGAGCTATCATTGAGACTAGAATACAAAATCTATTTCCCAGATAAGAATGAGTCTTTAGTCTTCCTCATACCTAGGCTTCTATTGGGTTTTGGGATCACAAATGAGAGAGGCTGTGATAAAAACAAAAACAAACAAACAAACAAAAAACCCTCCATTTTTAAATACAGTCCCTCCAACTGTATAAAGAGAGTAATCTTTTCCTGGTATAGGTTTGTCACAGGACAGGCAGTCCACAAATTGGACCTTAGCCAAGGAGGGTTCCTGGCTTCACCCAGGAAAGAATTCATGGGCAAGCCAGTGGTTTTAGGCAGCAATACTTTTTTTTTTTTTTTTTTTTGATACAGAGCTTTGATCTGTCCCCAAGGCTGGGGTGTAGTAGCACAATCTGGGCTCTCTGCAACTTTCACCTCCCAGTTTCAAGCGATTCTCCTGCCTCAGCCTCTGGAGAAGCTGGGACTACAGGCATGCGTCACCATGCCTGGCTTATTTTTGTATTTTTAGTAGAGATGGGGTTTCCCCATGTTGGTCAGGCTGGTCTCAAACTCCTGACCTTCAGTCAGCAATACTTTCATTGAAAAGTACTGCTCCTTGAGGAGCAGAGATAACATATAGGCAATTTTGCCCAGAGTCTGCAACATATGGGTTCCTGGTAACTGTATTTTTACTCACATACACCCACTTTAAATTATATGCAGATTGATGGCAGATGAACGTAAATTGAGGGGCAGATTACTTAGAACTTTTTAGAAAAGGGGGTAGTAACTACTGAGTCCTTGCCATAGAAAGGGGTAGTAACTTCCAGGTCCTTTCCAGGGCACTTGTCAACTGTCATGGCACTGGTGGGAGTATCTTATGCCAAGAACAATGAAGGTAGCTAGGGATCACCTTAGTCACCATCTGCTGATCCCTGCTGGTTTCTTCACTTTATCCTGTCTGAACCAGGTCTTGTTTTGGTGAGCAGAGTTCTGTCCAGGAAACAAATCCTCCTACCTGTCTCCTATGTCAGGTCCAGTACTTTAAAAACATGAAAATTCAAAGAATAAGTATTATATATCTAGCATAAAGAGCAGGCAGGGGCAGAAGATGCTGTTCCAAAAAGTGGCAACTCCTACTTCACAGACGATGGCTGTGAAGATTGGGCACTATAGCCCACGGATGATGCTTAGTAAACTACAAAACAATAGAAGAAGTCACTTTAAACTTCAAAGAAGATACTTTTATGTTGCATGAAGGTGACTTCCATGTGTGGGGGGGGGACATTTCATCAGGAGCTGGATGACGCCTGTGTATTTTCAGGCCCCTCTTGAAATCCAGGGGCTGGCTTGCTCACTTGGCTCACTGACTTGTTTCTTTTCTGGATGTCATTTTTATTTTGTTCTAATTACCCCTGAGATGCATTCAACATATTTAACAATGTACATTGCAAAGGCATTGAACAACCACAATGGGCACCACCTGTAACTATTTTTTGCTCCTGGTACATGTTGAACATCAGGTCAGTTGCCTCAGGGAATAGAGAGTAAAGAAGGCCATTGATTCCATTTCAGTACTGATTCATTCATTATCTGATACAATGTCTAATCAAGGATATGTTTGGAATATTATCCAACGTGACTTTTTTTTTGGTAGAGATGAGGTCTCACTATGTTGCCCAGGCTGGTCTTGAATTCCTAGCCTCAAGTGATCCTTCTGTCTCAGCCTCCTGAAGTGCTGATATTACAGTCATGAGCCACCATGACTGGCCACCAAAATTTAGATACTTAGAGGGAATTATGTATTAAGATTGTGTTTGATGCGTTTGAGGAGTGGGAGGAGGGAAAAACACTAGCAGTATCCCGAGGAGAAGAAGCAATGATTCAGCTCTTCTTTGGCAATTTTGTTTTTACCCACCCACATGGCCCAAGCAAGACACTCCATATCATCTCATTGACTTTTCATGAATTCCTTATAAACTTGATAATTCTACTATTATTTTATGTAAAAGAAATGCAGGGCATGTAGAAATTAATTTTATTCATTTGTAATACCTGGTATCAGAAATCGCTGAAGAATAGAAAGTATTTCCAATGTTGACCTCTGCTCTTCTTTTTAAAGAAGACCTTTTAAAATCTTTTAATTGACAATCAATAATTACATACAGCTATAGTGTACAACGTGATGTCTCGATACATGTTTACCTTGTGGAATAATTAAACCAGACTAGTTAATATATACTTGAGGTGGCGAATATGGTGAACTGGAACCCAACTGTTTTTTTGTGCTTTTCTTAACATTAAGGAAAGAAAGCAAAAACTTTCTTCAGTTTTAGAAGGTAGAAGTGAAGCCCAGATGAGTCTGCTGGTGGGCTGTTAGGGTTTACCAGTGTTTTGTTTGTGTTAGCACAGCTGTTGGTAACATGTGGTCACTAGCTTCATAGATACCTAGGGGGAAAGCGAAGTGTATAACATATGCAGGTACGAGCCATACGAAGTGCAGCATGGTCTATCCGTTTTCTGGTAAGTTTTGTGGTCGTAATCACTTCCTGATCAGAGCATTTTCTTGATATTAATAGCTTCCGTATATGGCAACAGTAGTATGAATCAGTGGCCTTGTTCTTCAGTGTGGTTTTGGTATCAGTCCTGAACTTTCAATCACAGTCTGGTTCTTCAGAACTGCCAACGATCCTAAAAACCACTTCATAAATGATAAGAAAATTTGCATTGCTCAAACTAGAGTGGCTTCTGTTTTCTAAAACTGAACCCTATTAACACTTATCCATGGTTTCACTTTCCATGGTTTCAGTTATCCACAGTCAACTGGGGTCTAAAAACACTAAACAGAAAATTCTAGAAATAAACCACATACACTTTCAATGGTGTGCCCTTCTGATTAGCATGATAAAGTCTCTCACCATTCAACCCTGTCCTGCCCGGAATGTGACTGCTTCCTTTGTTCAGCATGTCTACGCTGTAGATGCTCTCTTTCCTAGTCACCTAGTAGACCTCTAAGTAGTTATCAGACTGATCATCATGGCATCACAGTGCTTGTGCTCAAGTCACCCTTATTTTACTTCATAATGGTCCCAAAACACAAAAGTAGTGATGCTGGAGATTCAGACCTGACAGAGAAGTAGTGAAGTGTTTCTTTTAAGTGAAAAGGTGAACGTTGTCCACTTAATAAGAAAAGAAAAAAAAACGCTCTGAGGTTACTAAAGTCTATAGTAAGGACAAATCTTCTACTGGTGCAATTGTAAAGAAGGAACAAGAAATGTGTGCTATTTCTACTGTTGTACCTCAAATTGCAGTATGGCCATGGTGTATGATAAATTTTTAGTTATGGTGGAAAAAGGCATTACATTTGTGAGTGGCTGATGGGAGAGAAGACATGTTCTGATTGACAGCAACATGTTGCACCATATTAACTTAATATTAATTAAACTTTATCATAGGTTTGTGTATATAGGAGAAAAATAATGTATATAAGGTTTGGTGCTTTCTGAGGTTTCAGGCATGCTGGAGTCTTGGAACATATTTCCAAGGAATAAGGAGGGACTACCTTATTCCTTGGAAATATGGTTGAAGGTGGGAGATTAAAGGAAATGATAATTTGCTTTTGGTTATCCAAACAGGTATGTGCAAATGCAAAGTTGATGTTCTGAGCATGGTTATCTCTTCTGAACAATAGCAGACATCATATTTAATTATACATAGGCTGATTGAAGGCAAAGATTTAGTGGGCAAGTGGCCATCTGCCTCTGCAAATCATTATTGCACAAAATAAAAATGCAAAAATGTGATCGTGATGGATAGTTTAAAGAAAGCAAATGATGAGCTCATGGTTTTAAATATGTACCTGAAGTCGAGACTAGGATGTTAGAGGAAGCTTCTATGACTACTATTAACTAATGTTTTATCTTTTTTCACCGCAGGAAGATGTATTTAAAACAAGAAAAGTTAGATTCGAAGTGCTGTTGAATCACAACAAATTTTAATGTACAGACTCGCCACTTCTAGGTGAAAATTAGGTAATGTTGGTGAAAGAATTAGATTCCACGAATTTGCCTACGGACTTTCAAACAGACTTATCTCATTTGGAGTGCCCCTATCCTGAAACCTTGCCAAAATGTCATTGCTGTCAAAAGCAGCTACTCTTCTCTTCTGGTGAGGCCTGCCCCTGCCCGGCTTAAACCCCAAAGTGACTGTGCCTGAAAATTTACTGGTAAAGAGAAGCCATTTCTCCTAATGCCTCACCTCTGTTGCCATCTCTCAGATGCATAGCTCAGCATACTTCAGGGGGGGACAAGAATAAAGTTTGACCTCCAAGGACAGTTATATACCAAAAATTTTTAAGAATTTGCTAATTTGTATCAGCGGAAACATGAAAAGTATGGGTGGAAATGGATTTTATTGGTTTTATAGCATAGAAGAAGAAACAATTTTATATTGAACCAAGGTTAGGAAAGTTTTATCAGAGATTCTGTATTCAAAGGACTAATTTATGTAGCTGAGAGTGGTTGTAACAGCTACTCAGCTGGTGGACTGAAATCTAGACTCAAGGGTAGATTATGCTAAATGAAGCTGAGAAGAAATGTGTGTGTATAGCATAAGAAATCAAGATGTGTTTATCATATATGACCCTACACATTCAGCCTGAATCTTATCTCGAAGGATTCAAAGCATACTCCCTTCACTAACACTAAAGAAGCACACTGGTAAAGAGAGGACCAGATTCTTTATTTATTTATTTATTTATTTATTTTTAGATAGAGTCTCATTCTGTCACCAGGATGGAGTGCAGTGGTGCGATCTCAGCTCATTGCAACCTCCAACACCCCAGTCCAAGTGATTCTCCTGCCTCAGCCTCCAAAGTAGCTGGGATTACAGGCATGAACCACCACACGCATCTAATTTTTGCATTTTGGTAGAGATGGGGTTTCACCATGTTGGCCATGATGGTCTCCATCTCCTGACCTCATAATTCGCCCACCTCAGCCTCCCAAAGTGTTGAGATTACAGGCATAAGCCACCATACCTGCAGATGACTAGCTTCTTAAACATAAATAAAACTATGGTGGCTCTCCTTTAGAAACAAAGGAGAAAATTACAAGTTATTCCACTTAATGGTGTCCCCTGATCTGGTGGACATGAGCAGATCCCAAAGTGCCAGAAGATACATGGCGGTTCTTCTTTACCACCAGAGCTCTGGTGAGCACAGATTTAACTTACGTAACTCAGTCCCTGGATTTGAGTTAGTTCACAGAACGAGAGTATTTTCCTCAAAGAAAGGTCTGTGAAACATTCAGCAACAATCATGTGATAGCATAGAAATTATGACTTCAAATCTTTCCTATAGCCATCTCCAAAAGCATCTGTAAACTTTTACCAGGAAATCTGACATAGGAGAAAAGTCTATTTTCAACCTTTTGCAGTTGTGAGCAAATACTAATATCTGTGGATTAAGAACATCATACCAGTCCACTTATTGGAGTCAAGGTTATGGGGTTCAGGTGATAAATAACTTAATATCACCAGTTAAATTAACTGTAGGTCCAAGGAGTCTGGGAACCAGGCTCCTGTTATTTCTTTGTTTGCTGAATACACAGTTGAAATAAGCTACTATCAGGGTTCCCACAGGAGCCCCTGAACCATGATATGAGTGATAATCTGGTAGGAAGGTGCAAGCAGAAACCCCTAGAAATAGTGTGTCACCAAAACAGCATGCAGAAATCAATACCACCTTCTTAGTGAAATAATAGATGAGTGCCATCACCCAATAGTTGAAAGATTCGACTCAATGATTCTTATCACGAACCTGCTTAAATCTCCTTTTTGGATTATACTGAAGATAGAGAGGTATTGGAAAATGACAGCAGATTTCACAAATTTTATCAGGTTGTGAACAAATTGCAGCTGCTGTTCTATTTGTTGTCTCTTTATTAGAGGTAACCAAACATGCCCTACTTCTGGAATGCAGATACCAACGCCACCATCTGTCCAACTATCAGAGAACACTAGAATCAGTTTTTATTCACAAGACAGAGAACAACATTTGGTCTTATTTCAAGACTATATAAATGTTCTGGTTCTTTTGGATGATTTAATCTATAGGAATTTACATTATCTTATCATCTCACAGACATACCACTGGTCTACTATATTGATGTCACCATGCCAATGATCAGGAATAAACACATACCCCTATGTTGGACAGAAGGTGGGAGATACACTCTCTAAATATGTGGGACTCTGCCATGCTGGTAGCATTCCTGGGGATGGAAGGAATGAGCGGTTAATAGCGTTTTGGCACAGCACTCACCAGAGTGAAAGAAGAGCTGCTATACTTATTATATTTACCACCATGAAAGAGCAAATACTCATGGGGCACTTCTTTGGAACTTGAAGGCAAATACATCACATTGATCTACTTGCCAAGTAAATTATAGAGCTACCAACTTTAAATGGGACCCTGCTCTAGCTTTTTGAGTAGGGCTCTTGATTGAGTTGCAGGGTAAGCTGCTCTATGACTTGACCAGCACATGGAATAGAACTTGAATGATATCAAATGGGGATGCTACATGAAGTTAGTGGCAGAACCACAGTCCAAGCTTGCAGGGTTTTAGAATAAAGCAACATACTCTTAGGCAAGTAATTCTTCACTCTTTGGGAAACAATTTCTGCTTATTACTGGATGGGTAAAGTGATAGGAGAGAAAGAGAACATTTCATATTGGAGGGAATATCTTGAGCAAAGAAAAGGCAAAAGTATGTATGGAGTGCTCTGGAAACCATAAACCTTGTTAGGCTGGAACACAAAGTTTCTGCATGTGAGTAGATTTATTAACTGGGGGAAAAATATCTCTTCCTGTTATATTGTAGAAAATCTGTCCAAATGAATTTAAATTAGTCTGATTCACTCCTGATTTAAAAATCCTATAGCCAAGAGTGCTGGGTGGAAGATATTTCTCTCTTGGGCGGGACAAACTGTTCTATCATGAGCCATGCCTGGGTACTAGGAGATTCAGCACACAGCTTGACACAGCTGGAAATGACTCCATGCTGAAATCAACTCAGCGTCCAGCAGTGGCTTAGAAAACAATATATAGCACAGAGCTTTTAAGCTCATCATAAATTGACAGTTCTCCTAAACAAGCTTTGCACAAAGAAAATGCCCTTTGAATTTATGTGTCTGTATGTGTGCAGACACACACACGTATAAATATATATACAGATATAGTTACACACATGTATATTTCAACATGAACTTAAACACTAACAATTGAGCACTTTTAATAAATGCTATATTGCTGCAGACCACACAATATATGGCCATAATAACTGTATTTAAGTATGCTATGCCATTTGGGATTTGAGTTCTTGGCAGGTGAAATATAAAATATTCATTTTCTTATTCATTGTTTTTCTGGCTCCAGACATATAACTTTCAATAATGATTTTTTTTTTTATCCACCAACCTAAGCTAACAGTCGGAAAAGAGAAAGTTTCTCCAGTTTCTCTCTCTTTCTCATTTTTGAAGATAGAATGGATGAGCTAAATGTAAACTCAGTTTACATTAGTGAATGGTGGATGGGTGAGCTTCAGGTAACCAATTTGACTGGTTCTTTCTCACATTAAATACCCAAGAGAATATCACCTGGCTTAACACCATATATATGAATACAAACACACACACACATGCACACACACTACATATATATGGATATATACACACATATATTTGATGTATAAAATGTATATATATATGTGTATATAAAATATATAAGTATACAGTAATGCATCACTGAACTAAAGGGTGGTGTTTTGAGAAACTCGTCCTTAGGTGATTTTACTGTTGTTCAAACATCATAGAATATATTTACACAAACCTAAATGGTATAACTTACTACATACCTGGGCTGTATGGTCCAGCCTATTGCTCCTAGGCTATGAACTTGTACTGCATGTTACTGTACATAACACTGTAGTCAACTGTAACACAATGGTACATATTTGTGTGTGTAAATATACGCAAGATACAGTAAAAATACACATTAGAAAAGTGTTACACCTGTATAGGGTACTGACCACGAATGGAGCTTGGAGGAATGGAAGTTGCTCTGGGTGAGTCAATGAGTGAGCAGTAAGTGAATGTGAAAGGCCAGGACGTTACTGCGCAGTCCTGCATACCTTATAAATGCTGTACACTTAGGCTACACTCAATATATTAAAATGGTTTTTCTTTCTTCAATATTAAATTAAGCTTTGCTTACTGTAATTTTTTACTTTATAAACTTTTTAATCTCTCTTTGACTCTTTTGTGATAACATGTGGCTTAAAACACAAACACACTGTACACCTGTACAAACGTATTTTCTTTCTTTATATCTTTATTCTATAGGATTTGTTATATTACAATTATTTTTCACTTTTTAAACTTTTTTGTTAAAAACTAGGACACAAACACACACATTAACCTAGGCTTACATAGGTCAGGAATATCGATGTCACTGTCTTCCACCTCTACATCTTATAGCACTGAGTATGTCACTACCAAAACAGTGTGTAATTGTTATCAAACCAATGGTCCTGTGTGAGTGTTTGAAATATTCAAATCAACTATCAACCAACCATGCACACGGTCCCATTTTCTCCAAGGCAGACTTGCTTGTGCAATACACATGTGCTCCTGGGGAAAATGAACATGCCTTTTAAAATTACTGAATTATCCACAAAGCCAAGCACCAGATTTTACCATACAGATATTCAGATTCTGGTTATTGTTGTTATTATTCAAAATTTCTTTTTTATAGGTAAAATAAGCAAATCATTCAAGGCTTTCTTCTTCTGGGTTGGCTTAAAAGATCCTGGAAGTAAAATATAATTAACAGAATATGTTTTTCATCTTCTGATGCCAATTCACTTTCTATGCTGCATAGGTGGGAAGTAATGTTAAGTTTTCAGAGATCGATGCCTTTTTGCCAGACATAGCAGTTGGCACACAGATGCCATTTTAAAACCTCTCAAAGGTTAAACTCAGATTCCCAGCACTACTATCAGAAAGGTGCTGATTATGCAAACCATTGATGTCTCAACAACAATGCTGCTAATTCAGACTCTCCTTGAGAAATAGCACTGTTATTATGTAATTAAACACACACCACAACAATTCCAAATAAGATCTCAGGATAACAGTGAAAGCCACCATGAAATCCTGAGGATGAAGAGAGAGAGAGAGACAGAGAGAGAGAGAGAGAGAGAATAGTCAATAAAAGTGGGGGGAGGGATTTAAGTAGCAGTGGTGTTAAAATGTCCTGAGTCACAGTATTTTGACAGTAAGTATGTCACTAAATAGCCATATGAAAGGGTTGAACCTTGGACATCCATTCTCCAACCCGGGGGAGGAAAACCCCCGGAGAACATTTTATGTAGAATATATATATAGTTAAAATCCATGTGAATACTACCCTAGGTCCCAAAAGAGATAAACATTGTAATTTCTGATTCCAATTTTAATTGCCGATTTTAATTATAACTTCAATTTTAAAGAGATTTTGAAATGTGAACGAAATGTGAGAGAATGACTGAGCATAACTTTTTTACAACTGTTCTTACTGTTATTGAAACAATTTCTGGATAGTCTTAGATGTTTCAGTAGTTTCCTTTGCTGAATTAAATGCTTAAAAATATCATATTCTTATATTAGTTTTTAATTCACAACTAATTTTGTGTGTTAATTATGGGTTTAAAAAATTTTAATTTTAAAATAATTTTACATGCACAAGGAGTTTTAAAAATAGTTCAGCATGGGCCCCATGTATCCTCACCCAATATTCTCCAGTGGTCATCCTACATAAATACTGTACAATATCAAAACCAGAAAATTGACACTGGTACAATCTACAGACCTTGTTCAGACTCCATGTGCACTTCATTTGTGCTTTTACATGTACCCAAGTGTGTGTGCTTTTGTGCATAGGTACATAGTACTATGCAATTTGGTCACTTCTGTATATTTTTGAAACCAGCACAATCGCCATACAAAACTGTTCCTTCATCACAAAGGGACTCCCTCCAGCTAACTGTTTATGGTGGCGGTCAGCCCCACCCCACCCTCTGCCGTCCCTAACTTCTGGCAACCGCTATCTGATCTTCATCTTTGCTATTTTATTCACAATTGAGAGTGTTCTAAAAATGGAATAATATAGTATGTAACCTTTTGAGATTGATGCTTTTTACTCAACACGCAACAATATTTGGGAAATCAAGTTTCTCTGCATCCTTGCTAGTATTTGGTACTGCCACTATTTTTTTTTTTTTTTTCAGCTGTCCTGAGAGGTTTGGAGTCATATTTCATTATAGTTTTAATTTAAATTTCCCTAATGGCTAATAATATAGAACCTATTTTCATATGCTTTATTTGCTATTTATATTTCCTCTTTGGTAAAATAAATGACTGTTTTTATTTTTTGCCCATTTTATAATTAGGTTGATTTGCTTGTTTTTGTGTGGGTTGTAACTTTTAAAATATACTCTAGTTACAAGCTATTTTTCATACACATTTGCAAATATTTTTATCCATTCTATAACTTGACATTATATTTGTTGTGAGAAAATTTACCAGGACTGCATTAAATACTTTAATTGATTTTCTCCAGGTGACCTCTGTGCTTTAGCAATTTCCATACAGGTTTTAATTATATTACATTGAATTCTTTTTTTTTCTTGTAAGGAATATATTTCAGTTAGTTTCTACCATCATTTTTTTTCTTTGACTACATATATCCTGTTATTTTACTGAAAATTCAAAAGCTGTTTTACTATATTATCTTCTATTTACTACAATAAATATTGAGTAAAATATTATGATCCTGATAATTCTTGATTTCCATAGGACAATCGTGTTCACATAAATTCTAATCCCTAAAACATTTTCTATAAACCACTCAGATCATCAGCTTCAATTATCTATTGCAAAGTGAGAGACTGAAGATACTATCAACTTCAGATTTATAGGTCATTTGGAAAATAAAGACCTGAGATGCACAGGATCATCTCTGGAGCCCTTAAAACAGTAAAGAGTTTGTCAGCATCTTAGTGTTTGGAAAACACAGAAAGTATCATCTAATTTGCACCTGCAATTGTAGAGTACATGCTAGTTAAAAAATAATAAAAACACGTGTGATTTAGAGAGAGCAGAGCATGGGATCCAAGACATTAAAAAAAAATATTTAGAAAGCACCTAGAATGACAGGTGACAGTTGAATAAGGCACCATTCTTGGTAGAAGGGGATATCTTAAAGGCTGTAATGCCCCTTAGAGATGTGGCAATAAAGAGAAAGAAGGAAACTGCTTCAAAAAAAGATAGCCGATTAAAATAGAATAAAAATTAATAATTAGAAAGTAAGAACATTTCCCCCAACATTGCCAATTTTGGAACTAAGTATACTTTACTATACCAATTGAAGAAAGAACTCTTGAACCAAGAAACCAAATTTGGTATCCAAATCCTTCTTCCCACTGTGTAATTGCTGATAATTGTGGTGATGAAATAATGTCATGATAGCTATGAAGGTCTACAGCTCCTATTGATCTACATATATTATCTGAACAGAAAAAGAGACACAGTATGCCTAGAAAGATACTAAAACAAAAAAAGAGATAATGATTACTAAAAGTTCCTCTCAAAAAAGAAGAGAGTTGAAGCATAACACTCTAGTATTAATGCAATTAAACAAGCAATATAAAAGATATATGAAAAAATGCTAAAACAATATAAATCAAAAATTTAAACATTGCAACTAGAAATGAACAGACATAAGGAGTGAAACAGGAGAAAAAAATGAAGCAAAAGACAAAATAAACTCAAAGATAAGAATTCAAGAGAAAAGAGACATAATTGCAAATATGTAAAGTACACAGAAGAGAAAATCATTGGGACCAAGCAGGAAAAAGAACTAAAGCAAAGAGCAAATAAATAAATAAAACAAAACACAAGGAAAGTATAACTATGAAACACAATAAAATATTATAATGTATAAAGGAGTCACTAAAATATTATGAACAGATTTAATAGTACACACAAATCAAAAAAAAACACTTTTAGATAATAGGATGCTGAATTCTGCATACTAAAAACACTTGCTGATCACCTGAGAAGAATGAACTCTAAAACATGTCAAGATAATGTTTCACTTAAAAGAATAAGAAAAAAAATTCCCAGAAACTCTAAGGGAAGAAGAAAATCTCACGTATAAATAAAATGCTCTTCAAAATGAGAAATAAAAGGGAAAGAAATGTACAGAAGGTAAAATAAGGTTATTGAGTCACCATAAGTAATAAGTCAAATGCTACCATTTAAAGCTGAAAACCATATATATAGTGGAGGTGTAAAAAGGAGAAAACAACTAAGAGCTTTTTATAAAGGTATTTCTACTATGAAATCTACCAGAATACATGTACTAACTTTATTAAATAGACAAATAAAAGAAGTCGAATAAAAGCATAAATTATAATATAATGTACACAATACAATAAAATAAAAAGATTTCGAACTAAGATAAAAATATCAATTTTATTAATAAATGCAAATAATATTTGGTAACTCATAGGTAGAACATCACTATAACATATATTCACAAACACCTAATGTAAAGCATATGTAAACCAAAGTGATTCGGAAAGTCTGAGAATAAAATATAGGCAAAGTAGACAAGATAAATGTAAACATAATAAGCAAACACTACCGCTGGGTGTGGTGGCTCATGCATGTAATCCCAGCACTTTGGGAGGCCGAGGTGGGAGGATTACCTGAGGTCAGGAGTTTGAAACCAGCATGGCTAACATGGGAAAACCTCGTCCTCTACTAAAAACACAAAAATTAGCCGGGTGTGGTGGTGCATTCCTGTAATCCCAGCTACTTGGGAGGCTGAGGCAGGAGAATTGTTTGAACACAGGGGCCGGGGCTGCAGTGAGCCAAGATCTTGCCACTGCACTCCAGCCTGGGTGAAAGAGTGAGACTCCGTTACAAAAAAAAAAAAAAAAAAAAAGCAAACACTACAATCTTGATCACTGACAAATTATAATTCAGCCACAAAAATATTAAAGGAGAAAAAGACATTTTGTGGATGTCAAAGAGCATTGTTCACAATAACAATGTAACAGTTACGAATATCTATACATCAAATATCAAAACAAAGAGCTTCATAAAGCATAAAATATAGGATAGCCAGGGAGAAACTGACAACATCACATGGATAATAGGAGACAATATATAAATCTTGGTTTAAGATGGTTTAAGTGAACAAAAAATAGGTAAGAATATAGAAGACCTACATTACATAATAAAAGTAGTAGACTTCATGAATATTCCAATTACCTCCTCCTAGAACATATATTTTCTATTCAAGCACATAAAAACGTAGTCAAAATTTACTATAAATTGGATCTTTATGAAAGCCTTTTTAACTTTTATAAAGTGGAAATAATATAAACTACCTTTTCAATAACAGAAATTGAAAACAAAATTTTAAAAAGCCATTTCATTTTGAAAACATTAACTCCTTTATATAACTCATGGATTGCAAGGGAATTGCATGCCAAAATATAACAATGATATTAGAATTACTATATATCAAAATTTGTGAGATATCATCAAATTAGTGATAAAAAGATAACCCAAACAATATTTATATCAATAAAATTAAATAATGGAAACAACTAATATTTGCTTGAATAACTAGAAAATTTTGAAAAACTGACTAATATTTGCTTGAATAACTAGAAAATTTTAACTATATCAAAAACTCAGAAGAAAATTATAAGAAAAACAGAAGAAGGAAATGATGACAAATCATTCTCAAATGCTAATTAACCTAATTTTCGAAAGAGGAAAAGAGAGAATGAAAAATTATGCATAATATAAATAAAACTGAAGACAAAATTATTATAATTATTGGCATAACTCTAGGCAAAGGAATTTGAAAACCTACTTATATAGGTTAATTATGTAATTTAACCTACTTATATAAGTTAAAATGGATAATTTTTGTAGGGAAATAAAATTTTAAAAAACTGTCCCCCAGTAGATGTTGAATGTTTAAAGCCACCAATTACAGATCAAAATAAATGGAAAAAGTTTCAAAGAACTGTTCACAAGAATCACCAGGCCTTGTTTTATTTCACCAGAGAAATCTATCAAAGCCTCATAAGCCAGATAACCCCAATTCTCTTAAAATATTCCATAAATAAGCTTACTTTTAAAACATGTGATAAAGACTACAACAAATCAACCTCTTACCAATCTCATTTATGAATACCGGTGCAAATATTATTCAATGAAATTAAATAACATATAAAAAATAACACATCGTGACCAGATGAGATTTCAAAAATATAAGGATAGTTCAATTTTAGGAAATCCATTGATATAATTTTTCATATTAATAAGTATAAAATGGACTAAAACATTTTATCTGCATATACCGTGAAGAAGCCTTCTGCAATATTCAACATCTATTTCTGATTTACAGGGAATTACTAAATAAGTAATTACTTGATATTTCCTTAAGATGATAAAACATACATACCTCATTCTAAAAGCAGGTATCCTTAATAGAGAAATACTAGAGGGCTGTCAAAGTCAGGAAGAAGGTGAGAGCGTGTATAAGAATTCTCCAGGGAGACAAAATCAATAGGATGGATGGATAGATAGATAGATAGATAGATGATAGATAGATGATACATACATACATGCATACATACATGAGAAAGAATTTATTACAGAAATTGGCTCACATAATTATGGAGGCTGAGGATTCCCACAATAGGTTGTCTGCAAGCTGGAGATCCGGGGATGCCAGTAGCTTGGCTCAGTCCAAGTCTGAAAGGCATCGAACCAGGAAACCAATGGTATGATTTTCAGTCTGAAGCCAGAGGCCTGAGATCCCAGAGCAGGTGGGGAAGGCACTGTGGAGATGGCACTGGTACAAGTCCCAGAGCTGAAAGGCCAAAGAACCAAGAATTCTGATGTCCAAGGGCAGGGGAGAAGGGATGTCTCAGCTCTAGGAGAGAGACAGTGAATTCACCATTTTTCTCCAACTCCCCAGCCAATTCCATGGTGCCCACCCACGCTGAGGGGGGTCTTCTCCACTCAGTCCACCAACCCACAGGCCAATCTTCTCCACAAACATCTTCACACACACCCACTAAGAAAGAACACTATGTTAGTCCATTCTCACCTTGCTCTACAGAAATACTTGAGAATGGGTAATTGATAAACAAAAGGGATTTAATTGGCTCGTGGTTCTGCAGGCTGTATAGGAAGCATGGCAGCACCTGCTTCTGAGGAGGCCTCAGGGAGCTTTTACTCATGGCAGAAGGCAAAGCAGGAGCCGGTGTCTTACATGGCAGGAGCAGGAGAGAGAGAGAGGCAGGGTTAAGTGCTATGCACTACTAAACAACCAGATCTCACTAGAACTCACTATCTCTACAGTACCCAGGAGGATGGTACTAAACCATTTATGAGAGACGGCCCCCATGATCCAATTGCCTCCCACCAGACCCTACCTCCCGCACTGGGGGATTCCTTTTCAGCATGAGATGTGGGCGGGGACACAGATCCAAACCATATCAAATGCTTTACCAGCTATGGAGATACCTCTCAATTCCATCAAATTGACACTGAAAATTAACCGTCACAGTAAGAATGCTACTATCCCTACTATTTTTTTTTTAAGATTGTATTAAAGATATCAGATATTGCAATCAAGTAAAAGGAAATCAGAGGCATTAAAATGGAAAAGAAAAAGTTATAAAAAATATCTTATTGAAGATGGCATCATTTTATGTGTGAAAAGACCAAGAATTTTAATGCTGAAGGGAATACAAATGGTAAGAAATTTTAGTCATTTAAAAGGAAATAAAATGAATATATAAAAATCAATACTATTTGTATATGTAAGCAATAACTAGTAGAAAAATATAATAAAAGAGATGATTCTATTTATAATAACAAAAAAGACAAAATACTTAGAAATAAGTTTTAACAAGAAAGGCACAAAACTTACATGTAAAAAAAACACTTAAAAAGCTTTTGAAAGTTACAGAAGGAGTCTTGAACTCAAGTAGAAAGAACTTCTTTTCTGGAGAAGAAAACTCAGTATCATAAAAATGTCAATTCTCCAAAGTAAAAATATAAATGTATCACAAATCAAATGAATTTAAATATGGGCTTAATGAAAACTAGGATCTGTACAAGGATAGCTATTTGGAAAAAGATTAACTAGTGAGGTTCTAGTTTTAACTTAATGATTCGCATAAGTCTAGAGCAGTAGGTCAGTTGTCCAAAATTAAATTCTTTATTTAAAATCAAGAAAAGAACTGTCAAGCTATACCTTTGCCTGAGGATCCATGTCCACGGAATTTTTGGACTTAAGACACCAAGGGAAAAACAGCAAAGATAATGTAACCGGGTTTTTTCTTGAGTGCTGGTGAGCACAACTCCTGTGGGTTCTTGACCTCCAACCCCTTAAAGAATAAGTGGTGGGGCCACTGCAGGTACACCGTATGCTCATAAAAGTAAATATCAGACCCAAGAAGTACTGCAGAAAGGTGATTTTATTTAGGTAGAGAAAAGAGAATGAAAGGAGAAGAAGAGAAAGGGTTCCACGAAAAGTGTGGAAGGGGATTCCAGAAGGGAAACCCTGGAGGGAGCTCCCACCATGTGGGAGGGGACTCCAGAGAGATGGAAATCCGATGTGGGTGAAGAAGCACGGACTTTTATCCTGGGAGAAATTCCTACCTTCCCAAGTTCCTCTGGCCAAGGAAAGGAGTTCCTTTAAACTTCGCTGGGGTGATTGACTCTTAGTTTCTCCCGACACCCGCAAAATTCAAACATAAACCGTTAAAACTCCCGGATGGAGAGAGATGGGAGGGGGCCATGGTGCTGGGAAGTTCTTGCCCTTAAAACTACGTCCCCTCATGGACCCAGAAAGGGAACACATTCCCTCAATAACACATATTAAAGACCAGCCAAAAAGGATAAGGATGATAGTAGATTAAATTCAGGACTCTGTACATATTGGAATATAGGAGGAACTCCTCTGGGTGGGAATATTCTATTCTAAAAGGAGATTTTTTTGAATAGTGACTGTTTTGGTAGACCTAGAACTCATTGATATGGGGCTCTCCAAACCTATTTCAGAAGCCTCTGCAGGCAAAATATCAAATCTTTATTAATGGTTCCAGGAAGACACTCTAAGTTACAGTGATTAGTTCTCCCATGAAAGTGGAACAAGTCTGCTCTTCACTCGACCCCATATTCCTAGTTGACCACAGGCATAGTCCAATTTAAGAAAACAAGAAGATGGGGAGATGGTGGTGGAGAGTGAGGGAGGAGAGACAGTTCTCCACTCGTGATGTTTTCTTTCACATAGAGGTGTCACCGGTGATGTAATATACTTCCTTCTATCTTTTCACCCATTCCTTCGGGAGAAAAAGACAATCAGTCTGACTGGTAGAATTGCAGAAAGGAAATGGTATACAATACCCACCTTCTTGCTCTTCCTTCCTCTTGAGAGTAAGCTATCCACAGAATTTATACATTTGGCTCTGCTTCACCATGCTGAACTTTGGCAAGGGTAAGGTTGTGTTTCTGTGTGTGAGTTCTGCCCCAGTTCAGACCTATTGGTGAGAGAGGGATAAGACTGTCCATAATGAGGACTCTATTAGCACCTGTTCACAGGTGATGGCACAAGCTCCAAAATCAATTAGAAAAGCAATGAAGCATAGTGGTGAAGAGTAAGAAGCATAGACCTACACTGCCAAGGTTCAGGTCTGAGCTACACCGCTAAACAGCAATGTGACCTTGGCTAAATCAGTTAATGTCTTCTTGCTGCAGTTTGTCTTATAGAATAAATGGGATAATGATATTATCTACCTCACTGGACTCCTCGAGGATGAAACGAGTTGATATATGTAAGTCACTTGGAACAATCCCTGGACTGTAGAAATATTCAACATGTTTGAGCTATTATTATAAGCCTTATTAGCTATAAGGACTATTTTGTTCATCACATACTTTCCTTAGATTGACATTAGTTCTCAATTCACATGGGAAAAATGGTGCTGTGTTTTATGTCCTTCAAACTCACATATGATGTGTAAACTACATATATGTTAATTTTTTCTTATTTCCACTGCAACTGTAAAGGTCCAAGTCCTTCATGCCCATCTCGGTATGTATTATATAAAAGCTTGTGTGAGAATTTTGGGGACCATTAATGACACACCTTTCAAATGCTGCTGCTGAAATGAAATCTAATAGTGACATTCTCATCTGACTCAGGCAATGAACTTGACTCCAGACCCAGTCTATTTCTAATTAGATCATGCCTACACTCATAAAATGTTTTACCTACTTACATTATATCAATTAAAGAGACTAGCTTAAATAATAATATTCAACTAGCTCTAATTTTGCTCGGTAAAGCTGAGTCTGCATTGTGTCAGAGTCTTCTTGATACACTTTCTGAACATGTTCCTATTTCTCAAGAGGGAGAATATGCATTGACCTTCAGTATCATTGTACTTACTCTTTCTCATCATTATATTTACTGTACAATTTTTTTTCCCAAATAGATATTACCATTGATTAGCTTTTATCTCAGTTAGAATCTCCTACTTTTATGTATAGGTCATTCTACTGAAAATATGGGAATCACATATTATACTTTTATCCTAAAAAACCTTTAGAGCTAGACTTAATCAATTACCAAATACTTATTGCGAAACTAATTTACTAGATTTGATGTGCTCTGTACAAAGATATAGACATGCTTGCAACTCTCAAGTAGAATACAGTACAGTTAGAAAGATACAATGGAGGCGTTTTAGAAGATAATGAGAATTTTAAAAGAGTGTATATGTCACTGTATCACACACATTAAAACTTGATAACAGATAATTCTTTGGGGGAGAAAAAAGCACATTTCAACATAAAAATAAAAATCTCCTTGCCGTAACAGTGGGCTAAGATAAAAACTTTTTCTGGTAATTACTTGTGTTTTCTTTTCCAAATATTTCCTGAAAAGTTATATTTAAATGTCAATAGATAAATAGAATCTAAGACTTTAAAACACTTCAAACATCATTGAATCCTCCTCCCTCCCATCTCATTAATTCTGTATATAATATTCTTCTATTTAAACATTCAACCTCGTTTAAGTACATCCAGTGAGATTCAGTGATCCCAGTATCTTCTAAAGCAATCTAACTTTATTTTGTTGGTGGTCCTATTCACTGACAATGTATTAAGCTAAAGTCTGCTTGCTTCTGCTTTCCAATTATTGCCATTAAATTTTACTCTCAAAATCACATGAAATATGTTTCATTCCTCTTTCACATGATAGCTTCTCAACTATTTTGCATTCTGGATAATTAAATTTTCTCTAGGCCAAAAGTTTTCAGTTTTCAATTATTCCTTATATGACCTAACACTAACTTTCCTTGACATCTTATTTTAGTCACTCTTCACAAACATGTTCTATTCTTCTGATATCCCTTTTCACAAATATGGCCAAAAAATAAAAAAGACAAACAAGAAACAGAAAATATTCTCTGTACTTAATCAGGGGACCATAGGCCCACTGATGCACTCTGAATTAGACTTACTTTTGGGGCAAACAATGTTACAATTTCACTTAAAATTGCTTTAATGTTAACTAAAATTAAAAGCCCCATGACACTCCTCTTCTATGCTTTTGTAATTGGTATGTGGGTCCCCCAAATTGGCAAAAAGAGGTAAATCTGGATTACAAATTTAGAGGTTATTAAGCACAATTTCCTTAATTTAGTAATTGTAGGTTTTAAAACAGGGAAGGTAAATAACTTGCCAAGATTTTATAGCCTGAAAATTAGATGGAGTCTAATTTTCCATCTCACATTATTTATTTTCTGTTGGGTATTCCTCTTGGTTTCTTTGAAAAATGCTTATCTGGTTATTTGAGTATTGATAGCCTTCCCGGACAATTTAGCCTAAAATTTCTTTCTCATGTGGTTCATATTTTAGCATTAGAGACAAGACAAGCAGCTTTAGTAATGGGAATAATAGAAAATGCCTGTTTTAAGAATTGCTTCTGATAAGAATCCCACAGTCGCTAAGTCCTCCAGACATTCAATATCATCTGTAAATGTTATTATTGTTCATGTTTTCTTTAGCTATACTGGATAATTTAAGAGTAGCTTTAAAAAAATCATTAACGCAGCCTTACCCCTCAAGTTATAACACCCAAATGGGCTTCATCTCTGAACAAAAACAAATGAAATTCGTTCTATAGTAAACAAAATTTTCTCACCAGCAAATTGACCTCACATAACAGATACTAGTTTTGGAATTGCTTTGTATAGTGATGGTGGCTGGTCTGATATAATCTCTGTAGCTAATAGAGAAAAGAGCAAGACCAGATTTTGGCAGATGACCGTCACAACGTATATGCTACGTAGAGGAGAATGGGGAGTGAAAGAACTATTGGGACTACTTAAGGAATTTTCTGTACCATACCAAGCATATTACAGGCATAAGGAACATTCAATGAGAGGTTCCCAGCTTTTCTGTTTCAGCAGAATAAGTGACGTCACCTCTTGTTAGCGAGGTGGATGGTTCAGTTATGGCAGCAGGCTACATTCAATATTGCAATCTCAATTAAAGCCTCAAACTCTGCCTTGGGAATGAATGAATATTCTTTCCCATTAAAAAAAAAATGTTTCTTGCCTTTATAAGGAAAGCTAGAAAAACAGAGGAGGCAAATCAGTGTGAACTTGCCAACAGTTATTTATTTTCATTTACTGCTCCTGAGTGAAAGAAACAAAGGACTGCAGCAACAAAATATTATCAAATGCACCATCTTAGATTTACATAGGAAACACACATGTGTGCGTGCACACACTCACACACCCTTCTCTTTCTTTCTTACTTGCTTCGTCTAACTCTACCTTGGTTTCTTTCTGTTTCTAACCAGTTCGTCACACTGTGACTTGTCTGGTAATCTCTGAGTAATCCCACAGTGCTCCTTCACCCCTATACCCATGCCAGGTATGTAAACCCACCACCTTGTATTACCATAGCATTAGAACACAAATAGTGATTCAGCACCCCAAGTCTGAACAGCCCTTTCTTCTTAGTAAACCGAGTATTCATTGATGTTGTTCCAAATATTACAGATGTGATAATGGTTGTTAATGTAAATTTCACAAAAAAGGAAACCATTTAGCTTTTGTATGACATATTTCCAAAGTTTCTCCTCTAGAAAACAATATATTTTTCTCATATTTTTATGGTCAATCTAACACTCAACAATTTATTTCTCACACAAATCCATACCTGTGTATTGGTTATGGGACTAATTTATGAATCCCTAAGAAGAAACTGAATGTCTGTGCCTTACTTCCTTTCCCCTTTTTACCCACCGCTCCTTCCACACTCTCTTCTTTCTGAGTGATCTTTCATTTTAGATGACTCCCCCTTACACATCATTGTCATTTAGAATTCTGTGTTTACAATGGGCTGAAAACATTAGTGAATGGAATCTCCCCCTCAGATAATGTAGCGTCTGCAGAAGACACAAATCCCAATTAGTTTTTATTTTTCTTAAGTTTTTTTATCTCTATTTTGTTCCAGTGTAGGCCCAATAAATCAATACTACACTCAAAATCATGCAAGATTGACATAGGGAAAGACTCCAAGATGATTTATTCCCGTTTCTGACCACAGTAAAGTAACATCAGCTATCTACTTGATACCTGGTTATCAGATTCTGTTAGATCCCCTTGCAATGGCAAGCAGTGAGTGGCATTGCTAGATGGCATTAAATATATCACGAGGTCAGGAGATCGAGACCATCCAATGGTGAAACCCTGTCTCTACTAAAAATACAAAAATGAGCTGGGCATGGTGGCGTGTGCCTGTAGTCCCAGCTACTCAGGAGGCTGAGGCAGGAGAATCACTAAAACACAGGAGGCGGAGGGTTGCAGTGAGCTGAGATCGCACCACTACACTCCAGCCTGGGGGCAGACTGAGACTCTGTCTCAAAAAAAAATAAAAAAAGAAAAAAAAAAGAAAATCGTTTCTCCTCTTGAGCTCATATCTTCATTACTGTAGCTTCCACACATTGGTTCTGATTCTGTCTCCTAGAATACCACAGAAGCTATCTTTCTCTTTCCACAGAATGGAATATACAGGAATGTGTCCAGTTAGTTTTCTGACATTAGGTGCCTAGTAATGTATTATAATACCTAGTATAAAAATAATCTCTCCTGTCTAGCATTGTAAGAGAATGGTGGTGTTGGAGATGACAGTTTTCTAAACCTAATTTGTAAGAAGAGGCATGAGTTATCTGATACAACATTTTTTCCTTAAGAAAAAATAAATCCCAATATAGAAAATGTATGCATTTTTCTGTGGATATCAAACTTTAAAATTCTTTCAGTGCTCTCTGAATGTTGTGATTTGCACCACCAACTATGTTAATATTTACATTGACATGAATCTTATTACAGAAATAAATTCTAGTTTAAAATTGCATTTAGCATGCCATGCCTTTTAGATTTTCTTATTCAAGTTTTATCTCTTTTTCCATTTTATTTTTATTTTCTTTTCATCTTAACCCAGAAAGTGGCCTACTTTCTTGTTCAATAGATAAGAATTTACATACTGCATCCTTTAAAAAAGTTTTTAAACCATTTTATTATATTGTATTTTGGTTAGTTGACATAGGCTTTGAATAAAATATATTCACTACTCATTTCCTGTCCTTAGGAGGCTATACTTAAATTTTATTTGGTTATAAGATTATAAGATGATACAGTTTGTGGGTAAAATGACCATTTACTGAAAGCGACATGTTTTGCATGCTGTATGTGAACATTCCCAGCATATTTGTTAGCAGTGTGTAGAGAATCAGAGAATGTGCACATATATGGGTTTATACAGCACTGAGGAGTTCAATCAGAAGACAGATTAAGAGAAAATACTCCTGGAACAAGGGCAAAGACCCTTATTATAAGCCAATTTAGCTGGTCCAAGAAAAGCATGTTTCCTGAGGACACAGGTACTTAAACCTTCTAGATATTAGAAAATTTGGGTCATGAAACTATGATCTCAGAGTTCTTAACCCACTTGAAGCTTCTGTCATTCTGGATTCTCTAAACTGACAATCAAAAGTATTTGGTTTCTCTAAGCCTTTAAAGAAAAATCAAGTGTCTTATCCTTTCCATTTAATATGAGCTCTTTTTGCCTAATATTTTGCATAAGAAAGAGATCTAGCACTTAAGTAATCAGTTAACGTTGAAATATAAAAAAGAAACCAGGCATAGCAGATATGAATTCTGCTTCTAATCACCTATGGACATGATAGTTCATGAAGACAGAAAATGTGAATGGCATGTGACTAAATTTGAAAGGTGGTAAGTCTTCCCTACACTTGCAAACAACAAAGAAACTCACAGGTAATGAGCACTATATTTTTCAGACATTGTGTTAATAGTTTTATGTTCCTTAATTTACCTCAAACTCACAAAAATCTCATTAAGTAGTTTTTAATTTTGTTTCTGTGAATGCAGAAACTAAAGTCGGGTAAAGTTAACTGACTCATCCCAGTTTGCACAGCAAGAATTGGCAAAACCAGCAAATGATCTTGTGTCTAATGTAGCAGTCAGACTAAAAGGCCTTCTATAAATGTAAATATCATGAGTAGAACTAATATCTAACATACAGGTAAAAATTCACTAGGAGAAATTTGGGCTTGTTGCAAATAAGATCAGGTTTAAAAAAAAAATTGTGAATGCTGGTTTCTGAGATGGTAAGAATAGACCAAGGGGCCAGAAAAGGTAGACAGAGTGGGAGAGGGAATTAGCCAAGAGGGAAGAGTATGATGATCTGAATTTCACCAACTTCATAATTTTCTTTGAGCTGTCCAACTAAGAAAATGTGAGAAATATATTTTCTATATTTTTAAAGAGATTTTATTATTTTAATATATTTTGAGTGTTCACTAGGGAAAAGACAATAATTTAATAATTTCATTCAGGCAAACATTCTGTCAACATACAGAGTGGTTTATAAGTCAGATACTGAAGAACTTGAAGGGCAGCTTTAGTATCCAGGATAAAGCAATTGTCAGTCTCCTTGTTAAATTCAAAAGAGAATGATGGATGACTGAAAGCTGTCTCCAGGTAACATATCATGTTTGCAGAAATAAGTCATTATTGGAAGTAAACTTATGTAGATTGAGTAACATGGAGAGATACAGAAGAAGAAAACTCTAGCTCACATTTTGCTTCTAACCTTAAAGAATATTCACTTCTGAAGGGAGATTTTGGAAGCTCAAGTTGTAAGCAGAACAGCAGCAAAAAATGTTTTACCTCATGACTATTGAATTGATAATTAGACCTAAAACTAAAATGCAATTAATTTTTTTGAGACACCGTCACACTCTGTCACCCAGGTTAAAGTACAGTGGCATAATCACGGCTCACTGCAGCCTTGACTTCCCCAAGCTCAGGTGATCCTCCTCCCTCATCCTCCCAAGTAGCTGTGACTACAGGCATGCACAACCATGCCCAGATAGTTTCCATAGTTTTTGTAGAGACATGTTTTCGGCAGGTTGCCTAGACTGGTCTCGAACACCTGGGTTCAAGCAATTAGCCCACCGTGGGCTCCCAAAGTGCTGGGATTATAGGTGTGAGCCACTGTGCCCAGCCAATAATTATTTTAAATGATATTTGAAAGGATGAAGTGAAACAGTTGTGAGGTGCATCAGGGAACAGCTATGTTTCTAAAAACAACTGAAATTGACTTTAGGTTGCTAAAGCAGTTTAAGAGTGATAAGCAGAGCTATCCATGGTAATTCAAATATAATTTAAATGGTAAAAATAGAAGGAAAAAAACTACAACCATAACAACAACAGAAACAAAACCTACTTAACACTGAGTTAAACACTAATTGGAAGCAGTTGGAAGCAGAGATTACTGAAATAAAGGGAACCAGCTTGTATTCAGAAGGCTAAAAAATAAGGAAAACAGCCACCATGTAGTTCAGGTGTCTTAGGTGATTCAAGTTGCTATAATAAATTACCAAACATTGGGTGGCTTATGAACAACTGATATTTATTCCTCATAGTTCTGGAGTCTGATGTCTACATTCAGGGTGTCAGCATGGTTGGGTTCTGATGAGGACCTTCTTCTAGATTGCAGATGGCTGACTTATTGTGCCCTCAGATGGCAGAGAACAGAAAGTGAAAAAGCAAACCTTATAGTGTCTGTATTTTAAGATCACCAGTTCCATTCAGGAGGTCTCCACCTGCACAACCTAATTACCTCCTCAAAGCTTCACTTCCCAAGATCATCACATTGAAGGTTAGGATTTCAACATAGGAATTTAGGGAAGATGCAAACATTCAGTCAATAGCATTCTTCCCCTGCCCACCCACCTGAATTTTTGTCCTTCTCACAAGCCAAATACATTTATTTCATCTCAAAGGACCTGAGAATTTAACTCATTCCAGCATCAACTTTAAAGTCAAAAGTCTCATTTAAATATTATCTAAACCACATATGAGTAAGACTGAGGTACAGTCCTGAGACAAAATTCATCTTCTGTGAAATTAAACAAGTTATGTGTTTCTAAAACACAAAATTCAACAGCCCTTTATGCTAAAAACTCTCAATAAACTAGGTATTGATGGAAAGTATCTCAAAATAATAAAAGCTATTTACGACAAACCCACAGTCAATATCATACTGAATGGGCAAAAACTGGAAGCATTCCCTTTGAAATCTGGCACTAGACAAGGATGCCCTCTCTCACCACTCCTATTCAATATAGTATTGGAATTTCTAGCCAGAGCAATCAGGCAAGAAAAAGAAATAAAGGGTATTCAATTAGGAAAGGAGGAAGTCAAATTATCTCTATTTTCAGACGACATGATTATGTATTTAGAAGACCTCATTGTCTCAGCCCAAAATCTCCTGAAACTGATAAGCAACTTCAGCAAAGTCTCAGGACACAAAATCAATGTGCAGAAATCACAAGCATTCCTATACACCAATAACAGACTTAAAGAGAACCAAATCAAGAACGAACTGCCATTCACCATTGCTATAAAGAGAGTAAAATACCCAGTAATACAACTAACAAAGGATATAAAGGACCTCTTTAAAGAGAACTACAAACCACTGCTCAAGGAAATAAGAGAGGACACAAACAGATGGAAAAACATTCCATGCTCATGGTTAGGAAGAATCAATATTGTGAAAATGGCCATACTGCCCAAAGTAATGTATAGATTCAGTGCTATCCCCATCAAGCTACCTATGACCCTCTTCACAGAACTGGAAAAAAAACACCTTAAACTTCATATGGAATCAAAAGAGAGCCCGCATAGACAAGACAATCCTAATAAGAAAGAACAAAGCTGGAGGCATCACACTACCTGACTTCAAACTATACTACAAGACTATAGTAATCAAAACAGCATGGTACTGGTACCAAAACAGAGATATAGACCAATGGAACAGAACAGAGGCCTGGGAGGTAATGTCACACATCTACAACCACCTGATCTTTGACAAACATGACAAAAACAAGCAATGGGAAAAGGATTCCCTGTTTAATAAATGGTGTTTGGATAACTGGCTAGTCATGTGCAGAAAACAGAAACTGGACCCCTTCCTGACACTTTACACTAAAATTAACTCCAGATGGATTAAAGACTTAAACATAAGACCTAACACTGTAAAAACCCTAGAATAAAACCTAGGCAAAACCATTCAGGACATAGGCATAGGAAAGGATTTCATGAGTAAAACACCAAAAGCATTGGCAACAAAAAACAAAATAGACAAATTGGATCTAATTAAACTCCAGAGCTTCTGTATAGCAAAAGAAACAATAATCAGAGTGAACCAGCAACCAACAAAATGGGGGGAAAAAAAATTGCAATCTACCCATCTGACAAAGGGCTAGTATCCAGAATCTACAAAGAACTAAAACAGATTTAAAAGAAAAAAAACAAACAAACCCATTCAAAAGTGGGCGAAGGATATGAGCAGACACTTTTCAAAAGAAGACATATATGAGGCCAACAAGTACATGAGAAAATGCTCATCATCACTGGTCATTAGAGAAACGCAAATCGAGACCACATTGAAATACCATCTCATGCCAGTTAGATGGCAATCATTAAAAAATCTGGAGACAACAGATGCTGGAGAGGATGTGGAGAAATAGGAACACTTTTACACTGTTGGTGGTCATGTCAATTAATTCAACCATTGTGGAAGACAGTGTGATGATTCCTCAAGGACCTAGAAATAGAAATTCCATTTGGCCCAACAATCGCATTACTGGGTATACACAGGATTATTAATCATTCTATTATAAAGACACACGCACACATATGTTCATTGCGGCACTGTTTACAATAGCAAAAACCTGGAAATAACCCAAATGCCTATCAATGATTGACTGGACAAGGAAAATGTGGCACATGTATACCATGGAATACTATGCAGCCATTAAAAAAAAGGAGTTTGTGTTCTTTATATGGACATGGATGAATCTGGAAACCATCATTCTCAGCAAACTGACACAGGAACAGAAAATCAAACACTGCATGTTCTCACTCATAGGCGGGTGATGAACAATGAGAGCACATGGACACAGGGAGGGGAGCATCACACACTGGGGTCTGTTGGTGGGGGCAGGGGGAGGGACAGTGGGGGAGTGGGGAGGTTGGGGAGGGATAACATGGGGAGAAATGGCAGATATAGGTGACGGGTGAATGGAGGCATCAAACCACATTGCCATGTATGTACCTGTGCAACAATCCTGCGTGATCTGCACAT
The DNA here is from genome assembly GCA_036589455.1 of Ateles fusciceps. Lineage (NCBI taxonomy): Eukaryota > Metazoa > Chordata > Mammalia > Primates > Atelidae > Ateles > Ateles fusciceps. Next base: position 419,374 of record JAZHEH010000424.1, on the reverse strand, counting down.
GTACCCCAGAACCTAAAGTACAATTAAAATAAAATAAAATACAAGAGTGGGATAAGCATTGGATAATATTCCTACTCCAAAAGAGAGTAATAGGAATAAAGGAAGGGATGATGGGTCTCAAGAGAGAAAGGCAAACTCCTGATTAAATTGGATTTGTCCATGAGATGCAAGGATAAATCAATATCAACTAATCAAAGTGATACAGCACATTATTAGAATAAAAGATAAAAATAAGATGGCATCTGAGTAGATGTAGAAAATGTGCTTTATAAAACTCAAGTTCCTTTCACAATAAAAACACTCAAGAAACTAGGAATAGAAGGAAATTACCTCTGCATAGCAAGAATCATAATAAAGGCCAACAAAGAAAAGCGCACAGGTAATGTTATGATATGCTGAAAAACTGAGAGCTTTCTGCTAAGATCAGGAATAAAGCAATGATGCCTACTTCAGCCACTTCTGTTCAACATAGCACTGAAAATCCTAGCTAGAGCAATTAGGCAAAATAAACAAACAAACAAACAAACAAAAGGCATCCAAAGTGAAAAGAAATAAGTAAAATTATCTCTGTTTACAGATGGCAAGATCTAAAATACAGAAAACTCCAAGGAATCCACAAGAAAACTGTCAGAAGTAATAAATGAATTCAGCAAAGCTGCAGGATACAAAAACCAACATGCAAACATCAATCGTGTTTCTATAAGCTAACAATAAACAATCTAAAAAGGAAATTAATAAAACAATCTTATTTAAAATGGTATTAACAAGAATCAAATATTTAGGAATAAACGTAACCAAGGAAGTAAAAGACTTGTATACTGGAAAACTACAAAACATTACTGAGATAAATTAAAGAAGAAACAAATCTTGTGTTTATGGAAATAGAATTACTATCTCAAAAAAATCTATAGATTCCAATGCAATCTTTATCAAAATCCCAATTGTATTGTTTTGCAAAAATAGAAAAATAATCAAAAAATTCATATGAAATCACAAAAGACCCCCAGTAGCCAGTCTTGACAAATAACAAAGAAGCCTCATTCTTCCTTACTTGAAAACGTATTACAAAGGTATTATAATCAGTACAGTAATAAAAACAGACACAGAACAGAGCAATGGGACAGAGTAAAGAGCCCAGAAATAAACCAATATATATATGGTCAACTAATCTTCAACATACACAATAGGAAAAGGATAGTCTCTTTAACAAAGGGTGATGAGAAAACTGGACATCCACATACAATTAAATGAAATTGGATTCATCTTACATCATACATAAAATCAACTCAAACTGAATTAAATATTTAAATAACACTCCTGGAATTAAAAATAAGAGTAATACTTCATGACATTGGTATTGGCAATAATTTCCTGGATATGACACCAAAAGGACAGGCATCAAAAATGAAAATAGGCAAGTGAGACTAAATCAAAATACCAATCTTCTGTGAGGCAAGAAAACAATCAGCAGAGTGAATGGAAATCTACAGAATGGGAAAAAATAGCTGTAAACTATGTATCTTATAGTTAACATCCAAAATATATATGGAACACCTACAATTCAATGACTAAACAAATAAATAAATGGTTAAAATCCGCTTATGAAACATGGGCAAAGGATCTATTCAGTAATTAACATACACTTACAAAACATGGTCAAGGAGCCTGAACAGACATTTCTCCAGAGAAGACATACAAATAGCCAACTGGTATATGAAAATATGCTCAATGTCTCCACTCATTGGGGAAATGCAAATCAAAATGACAATGACATTTTACCTCTTGCCTGTGAGGATGGCCATTATCAAAAACAAACAGATATACAAACACACACACACACAAAAAAACAAAATCAGATAATAACAAGTGTGGTGAGCATGGGGAAAAATTAGAACTCCAGCATGCTGTTGATCACTGAAAAATGATGCAGCAGCTATAGCAAACAGAGTGGAGATACCTTAAAAATTAAAAATAGAACAGCCATAAAATCCAGCAATCCCACTACTGGATACATATTCAAAGAAAGGAAATCAATATATTGATGATATATCTGAGTTTCCATGGTTATTGTGGTACTATTATTTACAATTGCCAATGTATGGACTCATTCTAAGTATTCATCAATGGATGAATGAATAAAGAAATTGTGGCATATATACAAAATGGAAAATTATTCACTCATAAAAAGAATGAAATCTTCTACAACACCGATAAACCTTAAGGACATTTTTTAAGTGAAATAAGCCAGCTACTGAAAGACAAATACGGCATATTTCTACTTATGTGAGCTATCTGGAGTATTCAATCACATAGAAACAGAAAGAAAAATGGTGGTTGCAGGGGCTGGCTTGAGGGGGAAATGGACATTTTCTGTGAAATGGGTATAGAGTTTCCACCACACAAGATAAAAGTGTTCTAGAGATCTGCTGCACAACAATGCAGAAAGTTAACAATTCTGTGCTATACACTAAAACATTTATTTATAATGTAGACATTGTGTTATGTGGTTTTTTATCACAATAAAAAAGCATGGTCATAAAAATTATTTGGGGATTATTAAAGTTAGATTGTGGTGATGGTAGCATAATTATGTCAACTTACTAAAAATCATATAATTGTACTTTTAAAATTATAATTTTATATTATTCTGTAACAAGCTCTTTTAAGAAGTGTCATGTGACAAAAATACCATTTTAGAAGTTAATACCACATTTTATGTAAGATACAGGTCAAAAAATTATTTAAAAATTTGAAAATATTTTGAATTGACTTGAAATAAAAATACAATATATATCAACATTGGTGGAAAGCAGCTGGAAATTTAAAGTATTAAACACTTTTATTGGAAAAGAAAAATGAAAAGAAGAGAGCTCAAATCAATGACTTATTTTCCATAAAAATAAGTTAGGAAAAGAACAAATTATTTTCACATAAAGCAGAAAAAAAAGAGCTAAAATCAATGAAATATGAACTATACCAACAACAGAGAAAATCAATTAAACCACAAGCTGATTCTTTGAAAGAATCATGAGTATTGGTAAATCTTGACTCAGGTCAAGAAAAACAAATACTTAAATTCACAAATTGCCAGATACCAGGAAAGTGAGAAATAAAATCACAGCAGAGTTTAAATAAGCTAACAGGATAATAAGGAACTATTGACAATAATCTGATAAAATAGACAACTTAGATAAAATGGACACATTCCTGAAAGAAAAACAAAGTTTGCTCAAGAACAAGATAAACTAATCTAGAGAGCCATGTATCTATTAAACAAAGAAATTTCATAGCTAAAACTTTTGCACAATGAAAACTTTAGGCTGAGATAGCTTAATTCTACTAAACGCTAAAGGAATAAATAATGCCTATTCTAAAAAAAAATAATTTGCAGCAAATAGGAAAAATGAAACTCTTCTCAATGCACTTCATGAGGCCATTACCCTGATGCCAAAACAACAGAAAAAGATACAGGAACAATATCCTTTAAGACGTACATGAAAGATTCTTAACCTGATAGTAGCAAATTAAAATCAATAATATGTAAAAAGTACATAATGGCTAAATAAGTTTACTTCAGGAATGTCAAGTTGGTTTAACATTCAAAACACAATCAATTTGATACCACATTAGTTAGCTAGCTATCAAAATGCATACATACAAAAAATGAAAGAGTAAAAAGAAATGAAATATAATAGATGCAGAAAAAGTAATGAACAGAAGTCCACAACCATTCATAACAATAACTGCCAAAAACTTGGAAATAAAATAGAAATATTTCGCTGGGTGCCATAGCTCATGCCTATAATCCCAGCACTTTGGGAGACTGAGGCGGGCTGATCATCTAAGGTCAGGAATTCAAGACCAGCCTGGCCAACATGGTGAAAAAAATACAAAATACTGCTAAAATTACAAAAATTAGCCAGGTGTGGTGGTGCGTGCCTGTAATCCCAGCTACTTGGGAGGCTGAAGCAGGATAATCACTTGAAACGGGGAGGTAGAGGTTGCAGTGAGCCGAGGTTGTACCACTGCATTCCAGCCTGGGTAAAGAGCAAGACTCCTTCTCAAAAAAAAAAAAAAAAAAAAAAAGGAAATTCTTCAAATTAATAAAAAGTACTTATAAAAAAATGAGTTAATATTACTGTTAACAGTGAAAGACTTATTGTCTCTTCTAAGTTCTGGAAGAGGACAAAGATATTTTCATTTGCTACTTATCAATATTTTCCTAGACATCTTATTCAATGCAATAAGGCAAGGAAAAAAAAAACATTATAAATTGGAAACGTAAAGCAAAACTTATTTAAAATGACTGGTTTGTTTAAAAAGAAATTCCTAGAGAATCTTCTAAAAAAAGAATTATAAAATCTAATAATTTGGTTTAGGAAATTTGCATGATATAAGGTAAATATACAAAAGTCAATTATATACACTAATGACTAATAATTTAATTGAAATGAAGAAAATGAGTACCATTTTTTCCACAGATATTTCAGCATCAAAAATATGAAATACTTATGGACAAATTTAAGAAAGTATATATAAACCTTTACACAACAACTACGAAATATCACTAAATAAAATTTTCAAAGACCTACATGAGAAGTAGACCTAAATAGGAAGATATACCATGTTGTATCTTGGAACACTCATTGTTGTAATGCACCAATATCCTTCAAATTATCTATATCTCTAAATATAATCTCAATCAAAATCTCAACAGACTTTTTTTTTTTAATTTTGAGGGGGTGCTAGAAGTTGATCAATTCATGTAGATACTTATATTGAAATATGAATGATGTAGAATAGGCAATAGATTTTGAAAAGAACAAAATTGGATACTTAAATTGTTTGACTTAAAGAATTATTCTAAAGCTACAGGACCAAAATATTGTGGTGTTGGACAGGGTAGATATATAGATGAATGGAACAAAATAGAAAGTCCAGAAGCACAACCAGGTAACTTACATATAAAGAGTCAATTTATCTTCAACACAGGTGCCAAGGAAATTCAATGAATTTTGCTCAACAATTGACTGTTTATATGAAAAAAAATACCTCTTTTTTTTGCATCACACTCTATACAGAAATAAACTGAAATGAATCATAAACCCAAAGGTAAAGGCTAAAGTCTTTAAAATTTCTAGAGGAAGTATTTCTCATTTTAACCTTGAGTTAAGCAGAGTTCTTATACAGGACATAAAAAGTACACACTGTGAATGAATAAGCTGATAAGAAAACTAAAAGACATTTTCAACATGCATAATTAGAAAATGTTTTACAAGTCAATAACAAGACAACCTGATTTTTTAAAGTAAGAAAAACATTTAAAAAGATAAATCACTAAAGAAGAGTCAAAAGTGACCGAAAACCTATTAAAAGGCTCTTAACATCATTATTCATTAGGAAAATGCAAATTAAAACCCAAATGATAAATAACAATACCTTCTCTAGAATGGTTAAAATTAAAGACTAATAATATTAAGTATTAGTGAAGATATGGAGCAACAGTAACATTTCTTTTGAGAATGTAGATAGTATAACCGCTGTGAAAACTGACAATTTCTTACACAGTTAAACATGCACCTACCTGATGACTCAGAATTCATTTTCTAAATATTTATCCAATAGAAACTAGTACCTCTGTCCACATGAAGATGTGTATGCATACATGTGCATTCTGTTCATTCCCGATAGTTCCACAATAAAAACAATCCAAATGTTCATCAACAATACAATTAATTTTAAAAAGTGGTATATCTAAGCAATAAAATGCTATTCAGCAATAAAAAGTAATGAACTACTGATTAATGCAATAAAATGAATGTATATGCTGATGAGCACTGGCAGATGAGCACTGGCAGATGCAAAAAAGCACATACCGTATAACTCCCATTTACTTAAAATATGTAAAAGCACATCTAACTTACAGTGACAGAAAACAGATAAATGATTGCCTTGAGTGTGGGGGAAAAATTAACTGGACGGGACACAAAGGGACTTTGGAGGAGGGCAATATCTTGATTGTGTTGGTAGTTAATGCAGATTACATGTGAACATCCATTTGTCAAAATTCATTAAATTGGATGCATTTTATGGTACATTAATTATATCTCAGCAAATTAATTTTTTTTTGAAGGAGGGGATTGTTCAATTCTCTGGTGTCACTGAGTGGCCAAGTAAGTTGAGGACATAGGAGAGCCTGTTTGATTCCACAGCATGGAGGTCACTGATGGTCTTGGTGATGTGTTTCATAAAAGAGGTGAAAAGTAAATCCTGGTTGAACTAGGTTTAGGAAAATTGGACATAAAGCAAAAACAGTGAATAAAGACAACTATAGGAAGGGTTTTCCGTAACCCTGACAAGTGCTGAAATGGGGTGGTTGTTGGAGAGAAAGTGTGGTTTTGTCTGTTTTTATGGTTGGGAGTAATATAGTACATTTATTTATTGATGAGAATGATGATGTAGAGAAGGAAAAATGAACAAAGAAGGAGAATGAAGAGTTTGTGTAAAGATTTTGAACAGAAAAGTCAGAAAGTTCAGACTGAAAACAGGGTCACTGTAAAAGGTGAGGAGGTTGAGTTTAAAGAAATAAAACCAAGAGGCATGTAGACTTGATGAGGAGAGAGAAGGTTATGCAAGAATCCTCAAGTAGAAAGTGGACTAGCAGTGCTAGAAAGCATTAAGAAATTATGTACATTTATGGATAAAAAATTTATTGCAAATGTATCTAAAGCGTAGAATACATTCTGGTACTGCACCAGTGACTGAGGATAGTGGTGTACGAAATAGAGAGGCATGTTTTCTGTTCTCATGGAGGTTGTATCATAGTGGGCAGGGAAAATAATGTATTAATAAATAATAAACATAATATTTCTATGAATTGAAAAATGTTGTGAAGAAAATGAAGCAATGAAGTGGGCTGGAGAGTGCCTGGGGGATTAAGTGGGGGCAACTCTGAATAATAGTATTCAGTGAAGACCTCTCTGACGTGCTTTCATCTGAGGAGAGACCTGAATAAGTTAGAAGCCTCAAGTAAGTTAACTGGCCACAAGGGAATGTAAACTGTGTATTCAAGGGAAATAACAAAACAAATAATAAGGATAGTTATTATAAAGTCTTTCAAGCTAAACAACATCCCTGGCTCTATACAATCTTATCCTTAACCTGATTTCCAAATTCACAATGTCCAGACATCAAGTCCAATACTACTTTTCTAAAAGACCCCCCCCCATCTGGTGGGAAATATACAATTTTAAATCCAGAAGAGTAAAGCACAGAGGTAAAGAAAACATAACAAGACACAGAGGCTGCGTTAATTTTCCACCTTCCCCTAGGGCCTTGAGCTCATTCTGTTCTATTTCCTAACAGTTGGCAGGCTTTTGTTCTTTTCCTCTGTAACCGTTTCTCCAGCAGGTAAAGTTCCATTTGGCATCCAGGGCATGCGATTATTATAAGCAGTGTCCCCCATGACATTTCATTAAGCTGGTCTTTCTACATTTACCATCAGACTACTGGAGCCTTGTTAGAAGCACTTAATTGCATCCTATTTTTGAGGCTGTAGCTGTGCATCAAGATTCTACTCTCATGTTAATTTCTTTTTAGTTGCTCACAAGGTCTTCCAGCTGATTAGAGTTTTAACAAAGAATTTCTCCTTCTACTTTCCCTTCTTTATCTTTATCTCCCTCCCTGCTTCCCTATAATTTGGGACAATGCTGTCAGCCATAACAAGCATTGCTTTTTTACTAATGTGATTAGTGTTTGCCTGGGTGTCAAGAATCTCTATGTCCTCAGGGGAGTGTTAAGGTTGGGGATTTGAGATGATGTCCAACTGTACAACTTTCTGAGGGCATTGATCTCTTTCCCTTTCATTGATGAAATAAACTTTTGAAATATAACATTTCTGGGTCCAAAAATGTGACTCTCTTTTTAAAACAAGCTGCTTCTATCTTTAATTGATCCTCTTGGGATTGCATGTCCACTGGGACGGGGGTGGGGTAAAGCAGATTATCTAAATGTTTTAGGACACAATGAACTGACTCTCAATGTGTCTTTGTGATTAATAATGTCAACTGCTGCTTTTAACAACTGACTCTTATTAAGCCTTTCGTATGAACCAGACTCTCTTCTCAGCACTTTATGCATATTATTTCATTTAATCCTTGTAACATTCTCACTTTTGATGAAAAGCACTGGGGTAATTTTCACTTTGCAGATGAGTAGCATAAAGCATAGAAATATTAAGTCACTTGTCCAAGTTGCCCAGTGGATATGGATTGCAAACCATGTGTTTTGACTCCAAAGGCCAGGGTCTGAAAGCTGCATCTCCCAAAACAGAGCAAGCCACCTTTTTCACAGCACAAGATGCTCTTTCACCTGAAGCTCATGTATGTTTCTCCTCTCTTTTGTAGGACATGTTCTTGTTTTCTCCCATCGAATTATATATTTCTTTACCATGACTCAACGTATTCCAACAGGACTCCAAAGCCAAACTTCCGAGTTGAATTAGATGGACTTTCACGTGTCAAACTGCCTCTCCCGCCATCTTTCCTGTTTCAGTGTCCAGTCTTTTTCCTGGGACACCACCACTGCCTCAACTGGTCTCCCTCTTTTTAGCCACACTCTCACGGTACTCTCCCAGCTGCCCGTGCACTTTCTAACACTCCGTTCTGGTGATGCTACACCTGTCCCCAGCCCTTCTTTGACTGCCTGCTGCTAAAGGATGTCGTTTACAATGCTTAATCATAGGTTTATTTACAATCTGGTTTCAATCTACCATTTAAGACACATCTCCTGATGGCCCCCGTCCATCTTTATATCACATCCTATGCTTAGCCACATCAATTCACTCATATTTTTCCAACGCATCTGTGCTCTTACACATTTCTATGTCAAGGAATGTGTTTTTATTATTATTATTTAATCTAGCAAAATCCTTTGCATCCCTTGAAACCCAACTCATGAGTTACCTCTTCTGAGATGGAGTTGGTGACTTTTTGCCTGTTTTCAGGCAGAACTAATGAATGTGGACCCTCCTTACTATCCCTAACTTGTTAATAAAGTCAGTGTTGCAATTGCCATCTTTTTATTATAGTAATTCCCATTTCAACTTCTCACAACAAATTGTAACTTCAAGGGAAGTGTCTTATCTTTAACACAGAGTAGGTGCTTGTAAGTTTCCGTTACATGAAAGAATGCTTGAATAAATGTTATATATAAAACAGATAGATAAGTCTAGTGGGCAGTATTTGCATAGAACACAATGGTAGCAATTACTGAGATTCTGCTCTTATTAGATTGGGCTTATGTCTTTCTTGTCTTTCTTTAAAAAAAATGCTCTCTAACATGAACCTGAGAGTGATTACTAATGCCTCTTTTATTGGAATAAAGAAAATAACATGTAATAAATTATGGTGGAGTTCTTTGTTAAGGAAAGAAGGACAGATGCCTTGAATTAGAGGGACCGTGCCTGTTGGGGAACCTTTGGTACCACGTATTGATAATTCCTCTTCCTCACATTCTTGCATCATCCTTGCTCTCTTTGCAGCTTAGAGGGCCCTGCTTTCATCTACTCAATCAGCCAGGTGTTTCTCTTCCACTGCCTTTCTGAGTGCCCAACTCCTTTCCCGCTATCCCCCCTGCCCCCTACTGTTTCAGTCTTGGCCTCATCTCACTCTTTAATCTTTTCCTCTGCTGTAATTAAATCACTTCCTGATGTTTTATTAGGTTTTTCTTCTAGAAGGTGGACTAGTGCCTAGAGGTATTGTGGTATAAAAACATTAAAAAGGGCAGTGTGGTTATTTTCTATGGAAAAGAGTCTGTGTACAATACACAGAGCACACTGGGGAAGAGGAAGAGAGAAGTAATTTAAGGATTATGAAGCTTGCGTATTTTATTTAACTGCTGTCTCCACTTGTATAAATACAACATGTCAAGCGGCCTTAAAGGGAGTCGCCATCCATCTGCACTTATTAGGGAGTGTGTGTGTGCTCTGAGACCTCCTGTGGAACATTAAGAATGCAGAGTAGGAGCTGGGCAGTGGGCCACACACGACTATAGACTCAAAATCTTCATCTCCATGTATAGCAGCCACACTTAAAATCTGTAATCAAAATAGCCACTTTCTGGAGAGGCAGAGAAAATAGAGGGGAGAATTTTCTTTGTACAGTTCAGAGTCAAGGTACAAAGTTAATTAAAACAGTTAAGATGTGTTTTCTAGGCCTTTCTATTTCCTCTTTTCTGTCCTGCCTCTAATATCCTACTGAACCTGGATATCCTGTCTTCTCTCCCTTATCCTAGAAATATATTGAGGTAGAGCACTCATGATGCCACTGTTTCTTAAAACTCTACCCAGATTGTGCAAATAATACCCTGATTACCAGCTCCTTCAAGTTCCTGTATTCTAAAATATCCATTCTGTGTATATTCAATACAAGTGTCTAGTTTCCCTTTGGGACTTATATTACCTAGGGGTTTAGTACAATTTTTGTTTTGAAAAAGTGTACACAAAATATGAAGAACTAATGCTGACTTAATTAGACTCTTTTATGTGAATTTCAGGTTGTATCCTAATCTTGATTACTGAAAATAGACATATATCCAGAGATATAGGAAAAGAGTTTCCTGGTACCTTATTAAATTGCTAACATGAAATGCTACTGATACTTGATACATGGATCTGGGATATATTAGTCTGTCTAGCTTCTTTTCAAATAAGAAATGATAGAAATCATCCATTTTTCATATTATCTTGTGCACCTACCTATGTCTCAAAAAAACAAAAAAAGCCAAATAAATATATACAATGGTATCTATCTGGCACAAAAGAAAGCCAATGTGATATAAATCCTCCAAAGGAATATTGTTAGTGACATGATTAAACCTCTCCTCTCTCCAAGGAAGTAGGCCTGAATTGCTACATATTTGAGTTTATATTCTTCTAGCTGCTCTAAATGTGTTAAATTTCAGCACATTTTTTTGGCATCAGTATATGCCATCTCATCTCAAAAAGTCTATGTTAAAAAACAGATGTCTAGGTATTAATTTCTTTTTTTTTTTTTTTACCAATTATATTTGAATTTAACCAAAACCTCCTAGAGACAAATCAAAGTAATCCAAATACAAGACTCACAAAGTACAAATTTGTGGCCCCAAGTTTTGGATTTTGAATTTTGCCAAATTTTCACATAATGAGACACCTTAAAGGGACATAGCTAACCTCACCAAGAACATAAATGAAGCTCTACCTTTGCAGGAATCTTTATGTACATGTCTCTTAGTACTCACTCTGATATTTCTAAGGTAATTGGAAGCCAGAAATGAGCCTTCCATATTGTAATCAGAGCCTTTGTTACTTGACTTCTTCCACTATCAGTAACTTAGACACTTGGTAAAAGTCATTCAAAGTCAATTTGTGTGAAGTCTTTTACTCTCTGTGTTACATACAAAACACCAAATAATCAGAGAGTGCTCTCTGATTCTTCAGTTCCTAAGACTATGCTTTTATTTATTGCTTGACTCAAGAGATAAAAGCACCAAATTTCCAGTCACAAGAAACCTGTAGGCCCACACATTTAGATCATGTTCCATCTATAGACACATCCTTTTTACAAAGTCTTCCAAGAGTCTATTGGGCCTCTGCTTGAGTGCCATTAGGGTGACAAACACCTGTGACTCCTGGAGGTAGCCATTTACAGCTCTACAGGGTAGAACCATGCCTGCTGGATGGTTCTAAACCATTGTTCACTGAGGCATTAACAATCAGGTGTGCTGATCAATTAATTCCCCTTGTTTTTCAAGCTTCTTGTGTTTCTTAACCTCTTAACTGTCCAAGAAATGACAGAAAGAAGCTGCTAAAATCCATCTATTGAGCTCGTTGAGGGTAGTTGTAAAATATGCAATTGGGGGATATACTAAGAGGAAGGATTTACATTGTTTCAACTTCAATTATGGACAGATAATCCTATCGCTTTTGACCATTTCACACCAAAAACTCAATAGAAAGGAAACAGCCACTTACTGAACTTTCATCGGGCATCAGGCCGTATGTAAGGTGTTTTTGTGTTGGGTGTTATAGACAGTGATGCTTTCTTTATTCCTCATAACAACCCTGCACAGTGCGTGCTCTCTTAACTCCATTTTAACAGAAGACAAGTAATAAATAATTTATGCTGGTACATTGCAGTATTTGAATGTAAATCCAGGGCAACCTGACTGCAAGTCCATGCTCTTTCTATCACATGATTTTTGCTATGCTTCAGACTAAATGAGGCGCTTGCAAAGAATGGCTGTGGTTTCTTCTGTATGGTGTAAAACTACCTGCAAACCATCAACTTGCTTATGTGGGTGGGCAACATGAAAAATCTCACTATTTCAGGAGGCAGAATCAGCCCAGGAAATGAGGTGGCAGAAAAAAAAAGGTGAAAGGGAAAAAAAAAAACAATCTATCATTGAAGTAGGCACTGAAGAGGAAGAATATATTCTGCAGCTTCTTTCTGTAGGAGCCTAACGTGATCAGGTTGTGAAGTTGCTGCCCCTCTTTAAAGTTAAGGATCAGTGAAAGGCCAGGACAGAGCTGGGAGTGCTTGTTATGGCCTTCATTGCAACACTCAGATGGGAGTGTTGCAAACCCTGGGCTGCAGTGCTCATAATGCTGTTCAGTGCAGTTCCATGTGGCTTTATGTTTACCTTGGGCATGTTTTTGTCTTTGTGCAGTTCTAATTAATCCATTATGATCTATAGTGAGAGAAACGCCAAGTAACTGAATTCCCATTCCCCATTCAAGGCCATGGCTACTGGCCGTTAAGTAGTCTGTTTTCTAATTATGGTGGGTCCCTCATCTGGCCTAATGTTACGCCTCTTCAATTAAAAGCCCCACAGAAGCATGCACTTACTCTTTTAACAGCACAGCTGTTTGCTCGGACCAGGCCCAGTGATGTGTGTCTTGAAGAGTTTGGGAGAGTCTTCACTCTCCAAGCTACAAATTCTATCACAACTACAGTTCTCAGTATCTTCTGCTTTCCCCTACAGCCTGGAAAACTATGGGATTCAGACTCTCGTGTGGGGGTTGTCTCCCATCAAAAATGCCAAACTCCCTACATGTCAAACCATCTCACAGGGATGCCCTCTGGAGCTATTTGGGGGAACAGGCAGCTGAAGTCATGGATAAGGCTGTTTGTATGCTATAGAAGCCACTGTAAAATGCTTTTGTGTGTACAATAAGGCCATGCTGAGCTGGCCATATGGCGTATTGCCCTCTCTTCTGTTTTTAAATCATAATCTCTTCAGTTTGCTTTACTCTTGTTTTAGTTTGCCTTAAGTTTTATTTTAACCAGACTTGCTCAGAGGAAATGTACTCAAGAGAAAGACCGCAAAACCAAAAGATGGGCTGAATAAGTAGAAATAGTCTAAAGGCATGTAGGTGATCATGGGTTCAGTTGTGCCTAATGCTGTGTCCATGAAATAAAATAAGGAGGTGTCATTAACTGATAATAGCTAGGATTACACCAAGCCACAGCTCCCACCTTGGTGGCATGAAGGGTGTTGATGAAGAACGTTTGCTGCAAAACCTGGGAGAAAGAGCCAATGTTGATTGAGTTCAGCATCTTGTTGTTCAGAATTGCAAAGTGAATTTTAGGTGACAAAGACAAATCAGAGACAATGTATCAATTTTTTTCAAATTCAACTGGAATCTAATCTCAGATTTTAATATCCTTTCCCTAATCTCCCTTTTGCAACCATATCAAGCCACTGAAAACCACTTCCCTGTATAGTTTTCTTCTTTGCTGAAAGGGTCATTTGCTGAAATTATATATATATAAAATTTCTAATCTGCATATGATGATCTTATATATATATACATATATATGTGATCATATATATACGTTTGTAAATGTAGATTCATCATGGGTAAGTGATTGGCCTAAACCTAAGGAATTTCACCCCATGGCAAAAATGATTAATAGAGTCCTAGAAGTCAAAAATGAGAGTAGTGAGAGCACTAACTCACAGAGTGAGGAGTCGGAACAGCAAGGAGGTTATAAATAGCCAAAATGAGTAGGCAAAAAACAGACAAGTCTCAAAAATACTGGAAAACTTGTGGAAAGGTTTAGATATAAACTCATAAGCAAAGAAATGTCATCAATTCTTTTTGAGCAGAAGAAGGAAATGATCACATGTATGTAGTATAAAGTCACATTGATGGCAGGGTAAAGGATAGGGTTTAGGGGGAAATGAAAGACAGTGAGAACATTGAGAAGTCCCTGGTCCAGTCTAGAGGTAATGACCGCTTGCCTCAGAGTAGTGACTATGCAGATACAGAAGAGAGAATGAATTTGAAACCATAGATAGAATTATCAGGATTTAGACAGAGGGTGAATGTGAGAAGTATGCAAGCTTCAGCGATTCAGGGTGCTTCTCAAGTTTGTGTCAGACAAAGGTGTGCTTTACAACTTGAAAAGACAGGAAATCTCAAAGGAAGAATAGAATAGTTTAAAGATTATGGAGTGTGAGGTGTGGGGTAAAAGGATCTTAATAAGGAGGGTGTGCTGCAGTTCATAACAACTGTGTACACTGAATCTACAAATGCAACAGCTCTGAAGGAGAGCATGATCAAATACTGCAGAGACATGGGGCAAGATGAGAACTGAAACATTCTCATGATAGCAACTAGTTGGCTACTGATAATTTTGCTAAGGCATGTGAGCAAAACAGGTTTGTGCTTGTAAGAAGAGAGAGTGTGAGGTGAGGTGATGACGATAGTGACCAGGAAAGACCCTGACAATATGGAATAATCAGCAATTATGAGAGCTAGGTTTCCACCTCCTTCTGGAGCAGAGATATGTACACACAGATGTCTAGGCAAAAGACCCTGTTTTTCTGAGATGGGAAGCAGAAGAAAAGTACAAATAAAAATCAGATATCTTGGGATATAGGTGAGAGGATGGCTTGAATAAGGAATGCGTAGAACTCCACATTGTGCCATTTATCACTAACTTACCGACCCTAATGCGGTGTATACTTCAAGATTCCATCCAATTCTGTAAAGATCTAAATGGTTGGCTTAATGTATGAATATTTCTGATGAATCTAAAATAAAAGAATAATGAACAAAATTAGAGTAAGGGCTGCCTTCCCAAACCTAAAATTTAGAGAGAAGCAGGCCTTTCCATCTATCTAATTGTTGGTGACAATAAAAGCAATTAGAACTTAAAAAAGGATGTCTTTGACATCACCAGAAGAGTTGGAACTAGGCCAGGCACAGTGGCTCCCACCTGCAATCCCAGCACTTTGGGAGGTCAAGGGGTGGATTACCTGAGGTAGGGAGTTAGAGACCAGCCTGACCAACATAGAGAAACCCATCTCTACTAAAAATACAAAAAATTAGCCAGGTGTGGTGGCACACGCCTGTAATCCCAGCTACTCAGGAGGCTGAGGCAGGAGAATCGCTGATCATCTGGGAGGTGGAGGTTGCAGTGAGCCAATTTAGCGCCATTGCACTCCAGCCTGGGCAACAAAAGCAAAACTCTGTCTCAAAAAAAAAAAAAAAAAGAGTTGGAACTATACCAATGTTTGTAATGTGAATACAGATGGATGGATATAAAAATGAATGTTTATATGTATGTACAGGCATATGTAATTCTATTTGCTGAGAGGCTCAAAGAGTAATGGCATTCTAGTGCCAATGGGCTTAATTTCTAAATGCCATTCTATAAGTAAAGGAACGAGGAGTCCTTAGAAAAATTCTGATCCCTGTGTTTGGGCAAGGAAAGTATAAGAAACATCTGAAACAATTCATAGTACCCCGAAGTAAGGACTTTCTTTAAAAATTATGGAAGCGTCATAGGACACAGAAGTCAACTCCTGCACTGAAGTGTATCATTTACCTTCAAAATATGTGGGAGGATTTTCTAAATCCCCTAATGCTCTTGATTTCTAAATTAATGTCACTCTAGGCTATAAATATATTCTATAAGATTTTAATACTTTTGAAATGTATTGATATTTTGGGGAGTTATTATATAGTATATTTCTTGGTTCCATTTAGAATCAAAATGAATATGACTTCTTCAACTGATAAATGTGGTGCTTTATAAAGTCAAAATGGATTATTTCTATTGATCGTGTCATCAAGTTTACTGTCTTCCATTCTGCTAAGAGAATTCATAAATGTTTCTTTCTACATATTATAATTTCAGATATAAAATTTTCTTTATACTTCCCATTTATCTGCCAAAATTCTCCATTTATTTTTATCATCATGATTATGTTTTCCTTTATGCCTTTGAACATATTTGTAACAGTGACTTTTTAGTCCTTGGCTGCTAATCCCAACATCTGGCTTATCTTATGTTTTGTTCTATGGACTGCTTTTTGGAGAAGGGATGCTATTTTCCAGTTTCTTCACATATGTGTTGGTTTTGAGTTGCACATGAACATTGCGAATAATAAATGTGCTGTCGGGATTTATGATTCCGTTGTTTTCTATCAAAAGGTTATAAGTTTTGTTTTACTAAGTGATTGTTTTTCACTTAGTTTAGTTCTTTGTTAGGAAAGTTTCACTTAAATTTATGCTCAATCCTCAGTCTTTGTCCAGTGGTTATTATTATGTCCCTGCTAAATACCTGGGGTGTTCAGTAATATCTCTTCACTTTCACTGAGCCAAAATGGAAACATCTCCATTCTGTACTATTTCTGGTGTGTCATTTTATCTCTGAAACCTGCAGATATTGATTTTTGACATGTCTCACAGAATTCCTCCCTGCTTATGAACAGCCAGCTATTTGCCATGAAGGATCCATAATAAACCTGCATGTGAACTCCTTGGCCAGCCACTCTCCAACTGGTGCAAATTCCTTCTTTGTAACATTCTGCTCTGCATGTTCCAGCCACTTCACTTGAAAATTCAGAACTTCAGTCTCTGCTTTCCCAGCTCAGTGAGACTTCAATACTTCTTTGACTCTACCATTTCCTGCCCCAGGATAAGAAACATGCTCCAGCGATGAAAGCCTGGGAATATTTTGGGCTCAGAATATCTGTATAGCATCTCTCAAGGGACACAGTTCTGGACTGCCTTATTCAATGCATGCAGACAGGTGCCTCATACACTTTGTCCAGCTTTATATTTGCTTATAGTGGGAAGCATTTATTGAGTCTACCACTAGGCTTTCCTAAGAGAAATTTTGGTGACTAATGCTTTCTCCACATAACTATATAGATATGAATATAAAAGGGAGGACAGATAATCAAAAGTTTTATTAATGGGTAAATAAGAACAATGACTGTGGCTTTAGTGCCATTCAGCCTTATCAAGAGGTGTTTTATAATAAAATACATAGTGATAAAATATTGCCAAAATGTTTAGCCTACTGTGGTGAAATAGGGGTTATCCTCATTTTTAAAAGTGAAAACAATAATTTCACATCATGCTTGCAATACATGCTAAATGACAAGTAACAAAGCCACATTACTGAATCCATTCACTTCTCTTACACTCACTATATCATTAGCCATTTAATAAGTCCTCAATAGCTATTTGTTTTATTGTAAGCTTATCTTATACTCAAGAATATTTTAGATTTTAAAATATTTAAAATTAAAACACACTAAAGTATCTAAAAGTATAGAAATGACTGTAAAATGTAATTGGGAAGGGTTTTCTTCTTTTCTTTTTTCTTTTTTTTTTTTTATTTGAGACTGAGTCTAGCTCCATTACCCAGGCTTTAGTGTGGTGACATGATCTCAGCTCACTACAACCTCTGCCTCCCGGGTTCAAGCAATTCTCCTGCCTCAGCCTTCTTAGTAGCTGGGATTACAGGTGAGTGTCACCATGCCTGGCTAATTTTTGTATTTTTAGTAGAGACAGGGTTTCATCATGTTGGTCAGGCTGGTCTCAAACTCCTGACCTCGTGATACACCCGCCTCAGCCTCCGAAAGTGCTCGGATTAAGGCATGAGCCACGGTGCCCAGCAATTGGGAAAGGTTTTCTAAGCACAATATCAAAGGTTGAAGCATAAAGGTCACTATTCTTTATTCTATCATTATGTTATTAAAAATGATCCATTGTCAAGTATACATTAAAATGTTAAATGACACACGGTGAGCTTGAAAAAACAGCAAAATATGTAAAGGGAAAACATATACTCTTAATATATATTAAGTTTTTACAGATAATTTGAAGAAAAAAAAACTGGCAATAGAGAAATTGGCTCTAAACCAGAAAGAAAATATATAAACACAGAAATACATATGTTAGGGACCTGAAAAACCATACAAACTTACTCCTAGTAAGAAATATACATTGACCTCAAAATTGATTTATACTTTTCACTTAGGAATCTGAAAAAGATTAAGCTATATTATAATATTTGTGTTTCTAAGAGTTCTGAGAAATGAGCATTTTATATACTGCAGTTAATTGTGTACGTATATGTGTGTGTATACATATATATGTATGGTTGTATGGTACTCATATATACACTATATATATGATGAGTACATATATATGTATATATGTATACATTATACACATACATATATATGTATAATATATGTACATATATATCATATAATATACATATATAATATATGTATATATCATATATATGTATACATATAATATATACATATATAATATATACGTATATATTATATAATATATATGTGTATATATTATATAATATATACACACATATATTATGTATATTATGTGTATATATATGATATATATGTATACATATATAAATAATATATATATAATATATGTATACATATATATTATGTATATTATGTGTCTATATATGATATATATGTATACATATATAAATAATATATATATAATATATGTATACATACATATGTATTGGATACTTTACTGAAAATATATATATTTTGTATGTATACATATATATATGTATACACTATATATATGACTACCATATAACCAAAAACACACACACAAACACACAGACAGAGAAAAATTTATCACAGTATAAATTACAATGGGAAAAATTTGGAAGCTACTAAAAATCCATCAGTAGGTATGACTAAAGATGTTTATGACAGATTTATATTTTCAAAAACTGTGTAGCAATTTCAAACACAATAAAAACTATTGTGTGTAATGGGAGAAAATTTAATGATGTATTTTAGTAAAAAATGTTAAAACAAAACTATATAGACAAAAAATTGGGGATGGTTGGTCTAACTGCTGTCAGCATCATACACATATGTCTAGTGATTATTTCTAGGCAGTAGGAAAATTTTTTCTTCATTTTAGTCTTCTTAATTTTTACAGCATTGAATATGTATTACGACTGTATAACATTATTTAAAATATATGTATAAATGATCTTGACTTAACGATGGCTTGACTTAGAATTTTTTACTCTATGATGATGCAAAAAAATGCATTCAATAGAAACAATTGTTAGAGTTTTGAATTTTAGTCTTTTCCCAGAATAGGAGTAGAATACTCTCTCACAGTGCTGGGCAGCTGCTGTGAGCCACAGCTTCCAGTCAGCCATGTGATCAGGAGGGTGAATAACTAATACTTGGCATCAATAACAACAACAATGCTATACCTGCTAAACCATCAACAAGTGTCGATGCCCCTGGCCTTCTACTAGGGATTCTCGAGCTTTATCAGAACAGAGAGAAATTGATCACTCTGTTCTTGTAGCAAGCACCCCCATCATCCAGCAATTAATTTCGGCCCAATGCTTCAAACATTGTTCAGGTCCAGTGTGCTTTCAGCTGTGTACATTCATGGTGAGTACCCATGCAACCATTCTGTTTTTCATTTTCAGTAAAGTATCCAATAAATTACATAAGATGTTCAAAACCCTACTATAAAACAGGCTTTGTGTTAGATAATTTTGCTGACCTGTATGCTAATATAAATGTTCTAAGCACATTTAAGGTAGGTTAGGCTAAGCTACGATGTTTGGTACATTAGATGTATTAAATGCGTTTTCAACTTAGAACATTTTCAACTTATGTTGAGTTTATCAGGAGATAAGATCTCCCCATGTAAGCCAAGGAATTTGTTTATATACATATGTATGGGTGTATATACATATGCGCACACAAAAGTCTATAAATTTTAGATCTGAAGCAATAGCACATATTTTGGAAATTTGTTTTAGTTCTTTCAATATCTGAATTTTATCTTGCACACATTTTTTTTTTTTTTTGAGACAGAGTCTCGCTCTATTGCCCAGGCTGGAATCCAATGGTATGATCTCAGCTCACTGCAACCTCTGCCTCCTGGGTTCAAGCGATTCTCCTGCCTCAGCCTTGCAAGTAACTGGGATTATAGGTGCTTGCCACCATGCCTGGCTAAATTTTTTTGTCTTTTTAGTAGAGATGGGATTTCACCATGTTGGCTAGGCTGGTCTCGAACTCCTGACCTCAAATCATCCACCCGCTTGGGCCTCCCAAAGTTCTGGGATTACAAGGATGAGCCAACACGCCCGGTTGACCTTTATTGCTTAGGATGGAGTCTTTTATTTGTCTTTCCTGCCTGGAACTTCCTACTGGCATCTGCACTAGTATCCCTGAATAAAAGCTCAATGAGTGTGACTGTCTGTAAGAGAGTGCATTATAAGTGTTCCTGAGGGAGTGTGTGTGTTGCATGTGTATGCATGTGTGTGTATGTGGAGGGGTGCTTATAAATGCTGGGAAAATAGGGGTCATTACTGATTTCCCCAATTCTGCCAAATTTGATGCGTGTGTTTGAAATATTTCTGGGAAATTTTACTGTAGGCAGTTCTGTGGGGAGAGATCCCAAAGCAGGGAATGAAATGGGAAAAAGCAGACAGTCCTCTTATGATCAATCAGCTTGCTTCTAGGAGCCAAAAGACACAGGGATTATTTGGCAAGCCTTGTTTTAAAGAGACTCTGCATGCTTCAGCTTTGCCTGCTGTGCATTGAATAAAGTGGTGGCGGGTACTACGAAATCTATCCCAGCACCTTGTGTTGGCAGCCACATGCCAAGTAAATTCAAGAGGTAACAGCTGCCTTGGAGCAAGAGTGTGGCTGCCACCTCCCCAGACCAAAGCTTAAAACTGGAACCCATCATGCTTCTGTTTCAATGAGCAGAAGGGACTGAATCAGGGGAGGTCTGTCCAGAGTTAGAAAATATTTGCCAGCTGAGAAACTGGATCATTACTCTTAAAACTTCCTTTCTAACCCATCAAAACCTTTGGAGGTTACCTCCGTGGGATCTGTAGATTGCCAAGCAAAATTTGAATTAGGCACAGAATGAGGGAAAACTCAGATGTTTTATTTTGCTTCTAGGCAAACATATGCCTATTTAAAACTTAGTTTCTTCTGTGAATTTATTTTAAAGGATGTTGTGAATTTGATTACTTTTCAAAGGAGAATGAGTTCCAGTTCTTGCTCCACACCAGGATTTTGCCACATTTTGGATGAAAAAGTATCACATTTGCAGACTAACAGCCTTTCAGTGTGAAGGTCATTAGAATAAACAGTATCACAGGCAGCACTTTTCTGCATGAGCAAGGAGACACTCATTTCTGTACTACGAACTTAACACTCAGGCTAACTGGGTAAGAACTCCATCTTCTCAGTTCAAGTCCCAAAGGGAACCCCTGTCCCTTCTGCCAGAAGAATTCTCAACCTCAGGGCAAATTTTGAGAAGGAGTTTGCTATTCCATGAGTTACTTTCCTTCTCTTTGGTACTTGGGGTGAGCTCTAGGAGGTTCATAAATTTTACCTCTTCTGATGGACTACGTAATTCTCCAGCTACCATGGGAGGAGTTCAAGATTTATGGGAAAGAAACTCTAGCAGATGCCTTTCTGCAGAATGGTCTGGGGCTTTAGTTAAATCATTGCAGGTTTAAATAATTGGAGGTAAGGATTTTCAGAGTTCCAAACCATCATAGTAGGTGTGGTTTAGCATGCTAGACCAGGGAACGTTAGGGGGCTGGCATTGTCTGTTCAATTTCTTGTGCTTCCTTCTATCTCTAAGATTCAGTGATATCACTGAGGAGTGCCTTGGATTTGGTGCTCTGTGCCTTGGTCTTATTTTAACCCTGAGAAATTTGGAAAAAAAAGAAAGAAAGCAAACTGATTATGGGCTCCAGAAAATTCTGTAACCAGCTGTACAGCCTGAAATTTGATTTTGTCCTTTTTCCAGATTAATTGCAGTGGTGCATGAGTCCAGACCACCAGTCTTTGCATAAACACATAGGAAGATAAACAACAAGTACAGGAGAAAAGAGTCTGACCCAAGGGTCCTCTCTGGGCATAGACTCTAAAGTGAAGAGGGCTCAACAGCTCCCAAACCTCTGACTTGCTAGGAAGATGGTCCCTGCTGCCTTGTAACTGAAATGCATTGACTCTTTTTGTCAAGTTGGTGGTATTGCTGTAGCTTTTTGGTAGCTTGCTCTTTTGGGTTTCTGGAAGAATAGTAGAGAGCTAGGTGCAACAAAGAAACTGCTGTGTTTGAATAATGCACAAGATACTGCATCATGATTCTGCCAAAGCCTCATTTCAAGATTCCACGTTGTACATTTGTAAGGAGCAAATATTCAGTACAGCCATCTTCTTTGTAACTTGTCATACAAAAGAATCAACAAATTCCATGACTGTTGGGAAGGCTATAAGCGAAGATGTTTGCTCTCCTTTGCACCTGCCTTAGTCCCTGCCATCACTCTGTAGCAGGAAGGTTTAAATATTGTGATTTATTTGCATGTCAGTATGTTGCTTTAAAACGATTCCCTTTTATGCTCACCTGAAGGGTTGGAAATTTCAACACTGGCAAGTGTAGAAAAAATATGGAAGAACAAGACCCTCATGAAATGTTCTTCATGGAGAGGACTCATTTAATATTATTACACTGAGGCAATGATTTTTATTCCTATATAAGGTGCCCCACCCACCGTGATTTTTTTTTTTTTTTTTTTTTGAGACAGTCTCACTCTGTCACCCAGGCTGGAGTGCAGTGGCACGATCTTGGCTCACTACAACCTCTGCCTCGCAGGTTCAAGTGATTCTCATGCCTCTGCCTCCTGAGTAGCTGGGACTACAGGCATGCACCACCACTCCTGGCTGTATTTTGTTGTTATTGTTTGTATTTTTCATAGAGACGTGGTTTCGCCATGTTGCCCAGACTGGTCTCCAACTCCTGACCTCTAGGTCAGGCAATCCACTCTCCTAGGCCTCTCAATATTCTGGGATTACTTACAGGCACGAGCCACTGCTCCCAGCCTATTCCAATATAAGTTTTTCTAAATGAAGGAAGGGGTTAGGCAGGATGCTGAACTATGCAAAGTCAAGAGTGAGGATGGTAGCACCATTTAGATTAACAAGGATGTCTTTAGGAGGAGCAGAATGGGCCAGAGTGACTGATTCTGTTTGGACATATTATTTGAGGTTAAAAGAAAGTACATAGAAGTTGGGTTTACCTAGGTTTGGGGATGGCAGACTGAGTGTGCCCACAAGACAAAGGGATAATGAAATCCAGGAAACCAAGTACATAATAGAAATGGCTGAACATAGAAAATAGACAAGGAATTGGAAGTGACCAGGTCTGATTTCTTATCTGTTAACCACTTTGAGGAACATGAGGTTTCTCGCTCTGTCCTTTCTTAATAAAATTCAGAGTTCCTCTCCAGGGAAGTTGACAGTATAACAAATTCTAATTCTGATGTCGAACATATGTTTCCAGTACATACAGGATATTTATTCAAGGGATGTGAATGGTCTGGAGTTCTCTTTCTAGGCCATACTTCCTAAGGAGGAGACTAAGGACTCTTTTAGAGGCTGCCCACTTGTCTAGTTCTTATAGCTGTGTTACTGACTTATATTTCTAAAATCACAAATGTACATACAAGTTTGATCCAATTCACTTTTGTTTTTTTCTTAAATCGGAGATAAACAGGTAACCACTCAAACGTTGATGTCTAATAGTAGAAGATATCTTTTAGGTTAAACAATGAGAATGTGATAAATGTGGCGGAATCAATGTAAGGACTTCTATATTTTAACCTGTTACTCTGGCCATCTTTGGACAATATCCCAGGTCCAAAGTCCTTACTGGTTTCTGAGGTAGCAGCCTGCTGAGTACAAGCCAACTCTCTTTAAAAGTTCTGTTTCCATTTTTATTTTTATTTACAAGCTAACTCTTGATTACAAGGCAGTGCCTGACAACTGATTAATGCCAGGGGGGTGTTTGTGAGGATTGGCCTCGTTGGCCTCTACAGGATGTAGAACTTCCTATTTATAAGTCTTCTGTGCTTTGTTCTTTGATTGGCTTATATATAGTGCTTTCCATGAGGCATCCCCACTGGCTAGTGGCAGCGATAAGCTGGCAAAACTCCAACAATTGAAATTACATTCCACAGAAGCATAGGAGATAATGTCATATAGCAAATATATACAGGGCAAATGTCATATAGCAAACACATGCTGAACCATCATAGGGAGAGCGCCTGCCCCCTCACTTGGGATTAGGAGCAAGCCAGTTTATTTGACCGAGGAGAATAGCCCATATAATCTGCATGTGCAAGTGTGTGTGTGTGTGTGTGTGTGTGTGTGTGTGTGTGTTTAACACAGATCATTATAGGTAGACCTTTCTTACTGGCAAAACTGGACACACCAGAGAGATGCAGGATAAAGGCAGGACTTGAATTTGATCTAATATAAACAGATTATTTAGGTGGAGAAGAGGAGAGAAGAAAAGGTGAAAGAAAAGGAGGGGAAAGAGAGCAATTTTAGATGCCACAAAATACAAAGGATGTTGGAGATGCACGTCGTAAACCAACCTATCTGGGCTGGAGTAGTCATCAATAAGGAGCTTGGGATCTGACAGCTGGATTGTGCAGACACCACAGAAGGTTCTGGATTCTTATAAACGGTTACCCCATGGAAAAGTGTTCTAAACAGAAGGTGATGTGTGGATGGGAGGGCTGGTCAGTAATGACCCTGTGCCAATGAGCTGAGAGAAGTAATTATTTCAACCCTCTTCACCTGTGGTCAAAATATTTTTCTTCACTTCCAGAACTAGCTAAAAGAAAAACGTTAATATAAGCCTATCCCAGGCATAAATGGCTGATTAAGCTTCAGTGTGTTCTACCTTGAGGTCACATGGTTTCCTATTGATGCATGACACAGGAAGATAAAGTGCAGGATTCCCTTAGCATCTTCACTCTAAGAGGTGAGGGAATATGAGGAAATCAAAGACTGTGCAAGACCAGATGCTGGGCCTTGGAGGACGTAAGGGACATGAGGTCAAGTTTGCATCACAAAATAGATTTCTATTCCATTTTCTCATGTTGCAAAACACCTCATTCTGATTGCCCCTATTATGAACTCAAGAGAGTAAAGGACATCAGAATGTCAACAGACTTGTCCCAAGTTTGCACAGGTTTCAGGTACAAGTCATAGTATAAATTCTGAGAACCCTAAGCTATAGGCAATGATTCAATATCATAGACAAAGTGTTTACAATAAAAACAGGAGCTCTGAGATAAGTTAAATTAAGGTGAGACTCATGGATAGTATAAAGTAAGATTTCAGTCTCTTCTCTTTAGTCTTTACTTGTATTTTTCTATCCATCTGTAAGGGGGGTGTGTGTGTGTGTGTGTGTGTGTGTGTGTTTGTGTGTGTTTGTGTAATTATATAATGCCATAGTACATACAGAAAGCCTTAAAGCAAAAGAAAAGAAGGAGGGAAGGAAAGGAGGAAGGGAAGAAGAGAAGGATGACAGGAAGGAAAGAGAGTTGGGAGGGGAAGGAAAAAGGGAGGAAGGGAGGAAAAGAAAAACAGAAAGAAAGAGAGAAAGAGAATATTCTACAGCCGGTGGAGCATGAGAACACAGAAGGTAGTTCCTGATGAAATATAAACTGAACAACTTTGGCTGTTCTTACAGACTCTAGTGAACATTGCAAACTAAATAGCCCTTTACACACTCCCTGAGATTCTTGTGGCTTTGAATTCTAATTCAGCCTGAACAGGGTTTTCTGAACACAAGCCTGCCCTGCTGATATTCCAGCATTTGGATTTACCTCTTTATTTGGAGGTAAAAAAATCACTTAATCTCCATCCCCTGAGTACCGTAATTTGGGTTTCTGTAGAATGGCTTGAGTGTTGCCAATTTCATCCTTCTTTTCACCATTGCTTAACTGTGGATGCTTCAATCCCCCACAGAGGAACTCCCCTACCCTCACTCCTCCAAACCAGCCTGTCCCACCAACACCAACCAAGGCAATATAGAAAATTGGTAGAAAACTCTGTTTATGCACATCTATTTTGATTCACAGATGTATCTTAAGAAAGAAGTAACTATCCAGCATAGTGTGATGGCAGGAGCAAGAGGATGATCCACTCCAAGCCCAGACACTTCCTTCCTAAAATGGAGCCCTTGCCTGCTTGCTAAAGACCTACATTTTTGAAAGAGGATTTATTCAGTTGTATTTTTAAATCTCTGATGCAACGTAATCATCTTAAAAGCTAGTGTAGTTGAAAGGGCACATTGGTATGGTGAGTGAGGGACTTATGTTCCAGCCCTGGTTCAACAGTAAATAACTGCTTAATCTTAAATACACTATATATATATATATATATATATATACCATATATAACTATGTATATATAACTATATATATATATAACTATACATATAAATATATATATATACTATATATGTGTATATATATATAACTATATATATAACTAAACTGAATATATATGGTGTATTATAAATATATATATATATATAACTGAACCTCACTATATTATCATTTACAAAATACAAGAATTAGATTTCAGTATATCAAACCTTGAAATTGCAGAGAAAGTATTACATTTTAATCTATTATTAGTCACATCTGTTTGGAATATGGATGAGTTTCCTTTCTTTTTTTTTTTCCGAGATGGAGTCTCTCTCTGTCACCAGGCTGGAGTGCAGTAGTGAGATCTCAGCTCACTGCAATCTCTACCGTCGGGGTTCAAGCGATTCCTCTGCCTCAGCCTCCTAAGTAGCTAGGACTACAGCTGCACACCACCGTGCCTGGCTAATTTTTTGTATATTAGTAGAGACGGGGTTTCACCATGTTGGCCAGGATGGTCTCTATCTCCTGACCTCGTGATCTGCCTGCCTCAGTCTCCCAAAGTGCTGGGATTACAGGCGTGAGCCACCAATCCCGGTCTTAAGTTCTTTCTTGAGAGAAGATTTAACAAGACAAGAAGAATTAGAATTTTGCTTGTTTTACGTGGAGAATGGTGACAAAATTACAAGAAACAGAAGTGAAAGAATTGCAGGGCGCAAAGGCAAACTTTATAACATCATTTTGTTTGTGCTATTATTACAATTTATTCTATTCTATCTATTCTAATTTTGGATATTTTAAGACTATTAATTCAATAATTTGAAGAGAAAGATCCCACCTTTAGGTTTGTGCATCCAACCCACTATCAGAACATAGCTATAAAGCTATTCCCAATTTTTATCACTGTTATTTTAATATGTAGATTCATCTGTTATGACCAAACTAAATTTCCTCTTTTTCTAGACCCATACTCTCCAGTGTGGTAGCCACCAGCCTATGTGGCTATGATGGTTAGTTTATGTGTCAATTTAGTTAGGCTTTAGCCACCAGCTATGCAATCAAACACTAATCTAGGTGTTGCTGTGAAGGTATTTTACAGATCTGGTTAACTTTAAGTAAGGGAGATTATCCTGGATAATATGTTTGGGCCTCATCTAACCAGTTGAAAGGCTATAAGACCAGAACTGAGATTTCCCTGAAGAAGAAGAGATTGTGCCTATGGAATTCAGCTTTAACTCCCCCCCAGGAGTTTCCAAGCGGTGCTTCTTTATAGGTTTTGAACTTGCCTAGCCAGCCCCCCAATGATCATGTAAGCCAATTCCTTGCAATAAATCTATAGATTGATAAGTTGATAGACACATACATACATACATACATACATACATACAAAGATGGATAGGTGGATGGAGAGAGAGAGAGAGATCATACTTGATTGTTTCTCTGGTGAAACTCTGAGTGACATAGTGGTTATTTCCATATAAATGTAAATGAAATAAAATTAAATGAGATTTAAAAGTCACAGTGGCCACATTTCAAGAGTTCAATAGCCATGTGATACTAACAGCTACAATACTGAACACCACAGAATATTTTCATTATAGCAGAAAACTCTAACACTTTTCTAAAGCAAGCTTTTCCAGTGCCTTCCATCATTTCTTATTAAACATGCTGATATAACATCTCATCACTTTGTCTTACAGATTCACTAATATTTGAATATCTCTGTTAAGATGTGATACTGAAAATTGAATATTATATACTCCAAAGGAAACATTATTTGCTCAGGATATGAAGGAATTACCATCCCTTAAGCTGGATATTATTGAAATAGTTCCCAAAGCTATCTAGATCTTAATAGTCATGCTGGTTTTCCCATCTATTTGGACAAATTTTGTTCCACATTTCCCTCTTTCTTGTCAGTAAAGAGTTTTATTGTATTAATAAAATTAGTAGAGAAGAGATGGAGAAGACATAATCTAACCTGAGCATCTTCAATGCTGAGAGATTTTTTTATTTAAAAGATTGAATTACTAATAAATAGAAAATAAGTATAATAATATGGGAGTAGGAAAGGAGAGAGAGAGAATTAAGAGAGACATTTGAGGAGTATAGAGTAGAAATTAGAGATGAGAATAAGGGTAAGAGGGAAAAGGAATAGAGACTTCTAAGCAGCTGAAGACTCTAAGAAGTTTAGCGAGAGAGGTATGCAGGAAATATGACTTTAGGAAGTGCTTACTTTATTTGAAATGAATCCTTCCAATGTTTAAATGCAAAGACACAGGAGAGGCCTGGACTTACTTTAAATCACTTTTAATTGTTTGACAGTATTTATTTTAAAAATTTACTTTCCAATGAAATATTGCTCTGCGCCTAAACTATGAAGGTCCAGAAATTATTCTGTATTGATTATATTTCTATTAATTTGGCCTTAGATTATAGCTGAATTTATTACAGTTGCATGTCTTTGCTGGTTTATATTCAGTTTACATCAATAAAAGCTGTTAAATGCTTTTGGCATAAATGCTATTAAGTGTGGTCACTCCTACCTTTAGGTAACTGATTAGTAATGTATACGTAGAAATTCACATTTCTTGCTAAATTTGCTTCTGTGAATTTTGTCCTTAATACTAATGTGTTAAGAAATTTTTCAGAATTTTCTCTAATAGCTTATATTTTAGCTGTCACAATTAGAATGCCTTTAGCTCCAAGTAACAACTACCTCTGTAAAACCTACTTAAATGAGGAAACTTATTAGTTCATGTATCATTAAGGTAGAGGTTGAGTGAAATTCAAAATTTATCAATCCAGGAGTTTAACAATGTCATCAGAGTTTCAGGTTTGTTCTTCCTCTCCAATGTGCTTTCTACAGATTAGTCATGAAATAATGTACTCTCATGATTCTATGGCAACAACCAAGTAAAATGAGAGCTACTGCTTTCTTGATCACATACAGGAAGGCAAGAGAAGCTTTCTATGGCTCTCCCTTAAAAGTTAAAGATTTTCCTAGAAGCTTCCAGCAAATCTCTTCCAATCTCTCACTAATCAGATTAGGATGATCTGCCCATTTTGGAACATCTCTGGCAAAGGAATACAATCTTTCGTAAACTAATTGTATTCAAATTGGTAGGTGAGAATGGAGTCACTCTTCTTTGAATAAAATGGTGCCTATGTTGGGGGAAGAAGAGATTAATAGACCATGAATAAGTCATCAACAATTTTTACCATGATAACTTTTTCAGTTTTGTGTGATTGATAATTTTTAAATTTTATGTATTTATCTTACTTTCTTTTCTTTCTTTTTTTTTTTTTTCAGATGGAGTCTCACTCTGTCACCTAGGCTAGAGTAGAGTGGTGCGATCTTGGCTCACTGCAACCTCTGCCTCCAGGGTTGAAGCAACTGTCTGCCTCAGCCTCCTGGGTAGCTTGGATTATAGGCACCTGCCACCATGGCTGGCTAATTTTTGTATTTTTTTTTTTAGTAGAGATGGGTTTCACCATCTTGGCCAGGCTGGTCTTAAACTCCTGACCTCGTTGAACTCCTGACCCTTGTGATCCACCTGCCTTGGCCTCCCAAAGTGCTGGGATTACAGGCTTGAGCCACCACACCTGGCCTATCCTATTGTATAATAATAAGGTTGATAAGGAGAGATTCCGGGGTATCTTCAGAGATAAGTTTTCAACATGACCTCTATTTATTAATTAAAAGGTTAAGTGTTACTTTAAAAATCACTTGTAAATTACAAATTCATTAGAATCCAGTGTTTCTAAAATGCAATAACTTGTGATATGTTATAATTTGTAGGTATTAAGGAAAGTCCAAATATTTGCTGAGCACCTACCAAGTGCTAAATCCTTTTTACACATTGGGGGATATACAGTTAACTGAATAGGCAAAAATGCCTGCTCTCAAGGAACTTTCTATTTAATGTGGGTGAAGGGGACAGGCAATAAATAAATGAATTACATTTTTGGCATATCAGATTGTGCTACATGTGGAAAAAAATAAAGCAAGATAGGAGAATAGGAGGTGTCAGGAAGTAGTGGATGATTACAATTTAAAAAGAATGGTTAGTAAAATGCTCAGTAAGAAAAAAGCAAAGATCTGAAGGAGATAAATGTATGTGAGAAAAGAACGTTCCAGGCATAGGAAACAGCAAGGCAGAGAGAATAGTTCAGTGACCATAAAGGAGGGAAGAATGATGGAAAAAGACGAGGTCTGAGACAGTACAAAATGGGGTTGAGAAGCAATCATGTTGAACTATTGAAATACGGCCCATTTTAATGATTTTGGCTTTCATCCTGATGGAGATAAGAAATGTTAACTGTAGAATAATCTAAACTATGTTTGTAAAGATTTTTTTTATTGGCTAGTGTGTTTGATAATAAGTTGTAGGAAGATTAAAAGGCAGAAATCACCTTGAAGACCACTGTGACAATTATCATTGCTTGAAACAGGATGGTGACAGTGTACGTGTTGATAGGAGATCAGATTCTGGATTCACTTTGGAGGTAGCAATCAGGATTCATTAGCAGATTCTTTGTAGACATTAATAAAAAAAGAAGCCAAGAAGCCAAGGTAAGTTCTCTCCCTTCCTTCCTTCCTTCCTGTTTCTTTCTTTCCTTCTTCTCTTTGAAAAGAGACTTATTGTTATAAAGATAGGAGAAAAATAATATGCTTATATATTAACAAAAAGTATGCAGAGGAGAGGGAATAAATGATGATCGAGAGAGGGGAGAATTGTAGGCACAGCACTTAAGCCCTCTAGTTAAAAAGAGGGGATGACGGCTGGTCAAGGTAGCTCACACCTGTAATCCCAGCACTTTGGGAGGCCAAGGCAGGCAGATCACTGAGGTTGGGAGTTCGAGACCAGCGTGACCAACATGGAGGAAACCCCATCTCTACTAAAAATACAAAATTAGCTGGGTGTCTTTGCAGGCTCCTGTAATCCCAGCTACTCAGGAGGCTGAGACAGGAGAATCACTTGAACCTAGGCGCCGAGGTTGAGGTGAGCCGAGATTGCGCCATTGCACTCCAGCCTGGGCAACAAGAGCAAAAATCAGTCTCAAAGAAAAAAAAACCCAGAGGGGGATAACATTCACTGCACACTTGTTCAAAATGTGAGAAACTAGTACCTGAGTCATTTGGAGATGCCATAGTGGGATTAGAAAACAGTAGCAGCTAAGTATCTTGTGTTCAATTCATATAGGCCATTCATAGATGAATGGTGGTTAGATATTATAATACATTTTTATCTCCTCCAAAAGTTAGTTTTGGACTAAAACTGCACTATTATGTAATTGCACTTAATTATATTGTATTATACACTTACAAAAATATTTTTAGATCGTGTTAAAATTAATTTTTATTATTGATTTAAGAATGATATAATTTAAAAGGCTTAAGTAATTGTAGGTCCATTGAAAGAGAATGTCAAGACTGAAGCCTAGTTGGGACTTCTGAGACCTATGGGTGGATTAGAGGAGTTAAGGTTTGTGGGAGCCTCAGACAATGTATTAGTTTTCTATTGATTCATAACTAAACTTAGAGGCTTAAAATCACACAGATATATTATTTTATAGTTTCCATGGGTCAGGAATCCAAATACATGTCAGCTGAGTCTTCTGCTCTAGTTTTCATCAGACTGAAATCAAGGTTCTGGCCAAGGCTGGAATTCTCACATGAGGGTCAGGATCCTTTTCTAAGCAACAGTTGTTGGCAGAATTCACTTCCCTGAATCCCTGTGACTAACATCCATGTTTTCTTGCTTGTTATTAGCCAAAGATTCTCTCAGCTCCTGAGGCCATCCACTACGTTATGCCAGGTGGACTCCACAGGTAGTGTTCAAAGGTTGGCTATTTGTTTTCTTCCAGGCCAACAGGAACACATTTTCCTAATATATTGCCTTCTTTAATTTTTTTTATTCTAAATTTTGTGGTTACTCAGTAGGTGTATAAATTTATGAGGTACATGAGATGGTTTGATACAAGCATGCAATGTGAAATAATCACATCACGGAAAATGGGGTCTCCATCTTCTCACGGATCTATTGTTTGTGTTACGAACAATCCAATTACACTATTTTAGTTATTTACAAATGTACAATAAAGTTATTATTGACTATAGTCTCCCTGTTGTGCTATTAAACATATCCCCCACCTCCCCTCAACCCCCACCACGTCCTCCACTACCCTTTGCAGCCTCTGGTAACCATCCTTCTACTCCATATCACCTTCTTTTAAAGGGCCTTCTGATGAGGTCAGTTTCACCCAGAATAATCTCTTTGAATTAACTCAAGTCACCTGATTAGCAGTTAACCACAGGAGTAGTATCCTGTCAGTCATCGGTTCCTCGCCCACTCAATGGGAGAGGATTACACAAGGTGTGTACAAAAGGGATGAGAATTTTAGGGCTATCTCAGAATCCTGCCTATCGCAAGCAGTAAATTTCTAAACAGAAACAGACATAAGCTCCCCTCACCACTCTTGGCTTTTGGGTATTTCTGAAAGGAAAAGGAAATGAAGATAGAGCTTTAGGAGCAGTATTATGTGGTGAGCAAGTCTCTAGTTATAGAAAGAGACTTACTGTCTGAGGATGGCCTATAGGTCTGTGAAAAGAGAAAATGCTGTTCTTTGTAATTATTGTTCTATTATTAGTCGTCCACAGACCTCAGCTTCATTATGTAATCAAAATGCTGCACTGAGAGGCAACTGATGCAATATTTCATTTTAGTATTTATTGGTTTGGTTTGTGATTTTGCATGAGAATAGTAGAGATTAATAAGCTTTCATTTATATATGTGCACTGTGCCAGGGTCTTAGAGAGACAGGTGGGAAGGGCTGGTGCTTAGAATGGTATTAAGAAGAAAGTCAGAAAGCCACTCTTTAGATGCCTAGAGAGTGAATCAGGAAAGAGGAAGCCAGCTAAGCCAGGAAGTCTATCTATATGGTAAGAGGAGAGGATCGCAGGTCAGAATGATGGCAGGATGGGGAAGCAAATGCAATTATTTTCCATTGTGTGCTCATAGAACCTCAGTCAGAGAGTTCAACATTTCCAAATTTGCACATATTATCTGGCTGCACATCAATGATAACCACAAACACAGAAATATTATATGCACCTTATAATTGAATATGCCTCAAAATAGGCAAATAAATGTCCATCTGAACTCTACAACACCTAGGTAACAATCCTATGTAAAAGCATAGAATTACTTGGGAAGTGAAAAATGTTCAAGTACCTACGGCCCTGTTTGTAAAAGACAATTATTAACTTTTCAGAAATGTTACAAACTCAAACTGGTTATTAAACACAGTCATTATTCAAACTTAAGTTATATAAGCCTTCAATAAAATATATTAAAGCCAAGATAATAAATATTTGAAACTAATTCTTCCTAATTATTTCATTACACTTTATTATTACCTATAGTGTTGAGTTTATGTCTGTTGTATCTCTAGAATAGAAATACTATATAACACTGCATTACTGTGCATCTCTTTCCAACTCTACTCAGTAATGTCACATTGGTGGTTTGATCTTGGCCATGGAATATTTCCAACATGGAAATCATCAAACACAACAAATAGGAAGTTGACTTAATGGAAGCTGAAAAAGATTTCAGTTTAATTAATATGATTATACAAGGGTTAGTAATTGTTTAGGCGTACAGCACATCAAATGTAATTACCATAAATTATTTGGGAAAGAGCCAGTAGACTGGGAAGAAACTCTATATGTCAAATCATAGTTGAACTGCAACAATAGCTTGGCTTCAAATACAAAATTCTAATAGAGATAAATAAAAGCATTCTTCAGGAATCAATGGCTATATGACACATAGCTTAAAAATTATTATATAATTTTATTATTATTTGTAAATTGTGTTATACATCCTTCTTCATATCAGTAAAACTGATAGTAAATGTGTATGCATATATGTATACGTACTACACTATCTATGTATATAGATGTATATTCATTCCCAAACCCTTCGGGAATCTAATTGTTTAACTTTCCCCAGGACACCAGTGGCTTTAGGCCAAAGATATAACTCAGTGTGTTTGATGGTGGTGCCAACTAGACACTAGCCAGGAAAAAACACATGGGATCAGGTCCTGGTTTAGCCACTGGTGTGTGATATTTGGAAAGTCACTTACCTTCCTGGTTTCAGGTTTCCCTTCTGCAAAATAAAGATAGCAGTTTCTGATATACCTGCCTGATAGGATTGCTGTGGGGGAACAGGTAAAGTAATGGATGTAAATTTCCTTTGAAAAATTGTATTGGACAGGAATACCAAAGTCCTTGCCCTCATGGAATTTACATCTCTGTGCATTTAGTGAAGATAGTGGGGCATGTGAACTGCACGCAATCTCAGATGTCACTGGCCCAAGTCCTTCACTTTCCAAGTAATGATAGAAGACCACAGAATTGAACTGCTGAGTTTTTGTGAGTATTGATATGGTTTGGCTGTGTCCCCACCCATATCTGATTTTGAAATGTACCTCCCCTAATTCCCACATGTTGTGGGAGGGACTCGTTTGGAGATAATTGAATCATGGGAGCAGTTTCGTAGTGAGTAAGTCTCACAAGATTTGATGTTTTTGTAAGGGGAAACCCATTTCACTTGATTCTCATTCTCTCTTACCTGCCACCATGTAACATGTGCCTTTGGCCTTCTTCATGATTGTGAGGTCTCCCCAGCCATGTGGAACTGTGAATTAAGCTTTACTTTATAAACTACCCAGTCTTAGGTATGTCTTCATTTGCAACATGGGAACAGACTAATACAGGTGTGTATATATCTAATACGGCATTTTTCCATATTTAGCCTCAGTAATTTCCAGGGTCAATTCAATAATATAGGGGAAAATGGTATATTTCATCATATTATTCAACATATATACCAAGCAATTGTAGCCTGATGCATCACAAGCTGGGTGATCTGTTTAGCCAGGAGAACATTTAAGAAATAATGCCACCAACACATCTTCTTGGAAGCTAGGGAGTAGGGTTGCTCTTTCAGGATTCTTGACATAGAAAGATTTACTACTTAGATTATAAGAAATAATGTGCAGAAGAGTTGTTTGATTCAAAGTAAATATCCCTTCCCAACTTCAGTCTGAATATTAAAATCCCTTTCAATATTATGATCCATCACTCGTAGTGATTTATCTTGTCTTATTTGAAAGATTTCTTCTTTCTTTGTCATTGCCTTGTCAAAGTCTATACTCATTTATGGTTTCTCAAGTAGACATCAATTCCTAGGTATACAATAATTCAGTGCATTCCTGATAGGGAAGAAGTCTCCACCAACCAGCCGATGTACATTGTATGGCTTTGTACCAGATATGTCCTGAATTTTGCTGCAATCTCTTTAAACATCTAGACTATAAGTCTAGTTGATCTAAATGAAAAGTAGACACATGGATCTATACCTCAAAAACCTGCATTATCTTCTGGTAAGCACTGACTGATGAGTGAATTACATATGTGCAAATATGAACCAGATAACTGATGATGTTGAAGAACTTACTGCTTTTACATGATCCCTTTCAGCTGTTAGACAAAAACTGAATTCCTGAATTCCTACTGGGGACTTCCTTCTCCACAAAGCAATGAGCTCTTCTGAGGCTTTTTCTAGTAGGTGAAACTCTGTCATTATAAATTCTGTTAGGTATTATTAAAAGGTGATTTTCATAAGATGTCCCATATTTTGAAGAATGGTTGCTGTACAGCCTTCCTGAAATAAAAATCAGATATAGTGTAATTTCCCGCTTATTTTCTTTAGCCTGTTTGAAGCTAAGAATCTAGGCATTGCATTAACATGCTGGTAGCTGATTGCACTTCAGGCTTTCTCCTCTAATGATTTCAGGTAATATAGAGGTAGAAGAGAATATGATTAATGACAGAGAATCATTTCAGCACTTCAGAGTTTATTAATCAAGTGTGTGATATACCGGGGCTCTAACTGGAATGCCAAATTGCAGGTGCCCATGTGCCATTTCTAAATGATTCTTAACACATGTAAATCTGCTGTATGTGAAGATGTAATTATAAAACAACTCCGGAATGGCTCAGGGCCAATTTGAGGCCTGCTCATTGACTGTCAGAGTTTATTCCTGATTCACTTTGACTTTACTCACCACTGGAGCACAGGAAAAGAGTGATTCCATGTTCAAGTTTCCTATAAAGCCTCTCCTTTTGTTTTTCCTCTGTAACCTAAGTCACGAGGGATGTCTAATATTCAAACCAAACCCAATGTAAAAAAAAAAAAATGCAGTGAAAGCAATTGAAAATAAGTCAAGAGGATATGAATATGGTTAAGTAGTTTGCCTTCTTGCTGATAGAACTGGCCTGGCCATGCTTATCTCAGTAACAAAGAGTCATAAATCAGTGACAGTCCCATCATTCATGCCCAAAAGATTCCCATAAAAAAGACCTTCCCAGGGGATTTCCCCCCTCAGTCTCCTAACCAAGCTATTTTTAGTTTATTTAATTTTGTGGTGATCAAGGTAGATAAACTCAGATCCCTTGTTGTTTTATGGCCCAGAGAAGCAATTTCAGATTTCTGTCAATTTTCCAAGTTGTTGGGAATGAAATGTCATCCCTTAGGAAAGTTCAAGCCTTCATGAATCTGGCCTCATACAACCTAGAGTCATTGCCAGTTTTACTTTAGGGGAAACTAGGTTGAAGAATGCCCAAACTTCCAAGTAAAAACCAAGTTTCACTCTAAGACTATCTTTAAACAATATATTTGCCAGATTTGTAAAGTTAGCAGAATTTTATTTTCTTCCTTTTGTTTTGGGACGTAGGGATGTAGCAAATTTCTATGCTAATATTTATGTTCAGAAAAAGGTAAAACCTAAGTTCTGACCTAAGTCTAAACCTGACATTCATAAGAAAACTGCCCCATCAATTTATGTCATTTGCAGAACTATATTATCAATGACAACAGACTTTGATGCCTCAGTCATGAATAGTTTTAAAACTAAGAAATTAGATGTTACTGTATTATGCTCTACCTGTAGATATATTTAACTTATTTGGTGAGAACTGATTATTAGGAAAATATTTGCCTCTGTAGTTGACCATGACATGTCTGATCTTTCATCATATATGGCATTAGAAGAGTTCCTGCAGAGCCTTGGAATATATGGTGGCTGATGCTCAGGGTTTCAACCCCATGTGTAGGTTGACAATGTACAAATAGGTGACAACTTAACAAAGCAAAGGTAAAAATCATAAAAATCACCCATTCATTTACAATGTAAAAAGAGCTTGCCTTTTAAAAGATGTTGGCATCCTTCCTTCGTAGTAGTCCCATTTCCTAAGAACCCCCATTTTCTTCCTAAGCTGTTACAAAAGGGCTTTTTTCTAAGTAGGTGTCTGGAAAGTGATCTCCATCTATACAAGTCCTTAAGCAAGAAAAAAAATCTAGGCCAGTTCTAAAGAATTTGACCTCTAGCTTCCATTGATCTTTTAGAGACAGCCAAAGTGAGATTGAGATTTTTCACCACAGTTTTTTAATATCATTTGTAAACAGATTCCTGATGACTCCATAAATCCTTTAAAATAGTGGTATTCAAAATTATTCATATTATAAACTCCTTATTGCAAAATAATTTAAGTGCATATGTGTGTATGTATCTATACATTTATTTGTAAGTGATATAAATGCACTGTTGAATATGTACATTAAATAAGCTATAAAAGAAATAGAATGAGACTGAAGGTACATATAAATAGACATTTTAGTGTCTCCCCCCCAGTTCCATGGTATTACAGGGATCATCAAACATAGAGCTTGGGCGATTGTGCTGTACACGGAGACCACAGAACAGACTCCTTGAATGTAGCTGATAATTTTAGACAGAGAGCGCTTCTACACTGGGAAAAAGCCAAGGCCACTGAAAGTGACCCATTCTTTTCTGTTAAAATTGGGATTGTTAATTTAAGACTCTGACTGTCATTCTCTGAATATACTTAATTTCCTGAATGTACTTTTTTCGTGATGACTCTCTTTCCTCATTGTTATTCCTCCTTGTCTTAATATCCAAATGCAGATATTGAGATATCCTTCTCTTAGAAAATCAAGTTATGCTTAGCCTTTGTAGCTCTGTGCCATGAGGCTTGGGGACTGGGTTTCATTTTTGATGGGTTTAACAATATAAATATTCTTTTAATTCATATTGTACTCCCATAGGAGGTGATAAACAGGAACTTAGGCAACATCTGTCTGAGTTTCCCTGCTGAACATCACAAGCAGCTGTTGCAGCAGGTCTGGAAGAACTGCTTCTGAAAGAAAGTGCTGTGAACAGTATTCCACAGCTCCTCAGAGATCATGGAGGTGGTATGCTGGAATGAGTGATTTTATAGCTGAATTATCCAGTTTTTCTCTTCTGTTACAACCTAGTGTAACTTACATTTAATCCTTTCACCAGCATGTGGCCTGAGGCCAGAGAATAAAATTCCAATCAGCCAATGTGATTGCTTTACATCACTTGAATATGTTTATTCTTAGAACACTAACAATAGTTACAAAGCTCCATGCTAAATTATACACTTAATTTGACTCATAAAAATATTAAATAGAAGTAACCTGCCAAATGTGTGATGGCACGTGACCTACATTAATAAAATCTGTGCCTAATAAAACAGCCCTTCTCATAAATACGAACTAGAAGACCACTTTAGCAGAAATATAACTTGATGAGTTCTTCCAAATAAAAATTTCAAAGCTTTAACAGAGACGTCAGCTAAGTTTCGGGATAAGAAATAAAGAGAATAAATTTGCTCTAAAGATGACAATGAGAGGTATGTGGCTTTGCTGCTGAAAGAAAGATGGCAAAGGCAGAGAAGAAAAGAGGTGTGGACACGAGGTCCAAAGGCTGAAGATCTCTTAGAAATGGCCAAGGAGCCTGTTGTTTAACTTAAAAAAAAGGGGGACGGGGTGGTTTAAGGAATTGACATTGTTTAAAGCAAACCCCTCTATCTGCTAAAATCATAAACAACGTCTGATACCAACAAAATATTTTATGTGAATGTGTTCTGATGTAGAAATGTGATGAAAGAGTAGAAAAGGTGCTAAGTGCACATCAGGGACAATAAGATATTAAAAGAAAAGCACAGGCAACAAGGGACATTAAGACAATCATCATGCAAGTAAAATTTAGTGTTAGTAGATGCTCAGGGCTGCTGGTGACCATCAAAGTAGAGGCACTGAATTTTTTCAGAATTGTCAGTAAGGATATTAATCCTTCCAAAAATGGACTGGAATTTGAGACAATGGGGGCGGTAAATCATAGAACACTATAAAAAAAAGACTGATCCCAATAGATTTCCAGGTTTCAAATATTTGCCAATGTCCACCCAAATCAAGGCAGGCAATATTCTAGCATGTCTCATTTTAGATAGGTGATATCAATCAATTTGTTTGAAAATAAGTGCACTGCGTAGACATCTACACAAACTGAGGAACCTTTATATTAGAGAAAGCAGAGCAGTGGGGAGACTCAAAACAATGCCATCTGAAAAGGGATTACTGGAATCCTAGCATTAAGAAGAAATGAAGAAACAGCAAGTTAACAGACTTCAAATACTTGAAAATCTATCATGGAAAAAAGGGAGTAGATAATTTCTGTAGGTGTGAGGTGGTTAGGCTTTGTGTCCCCACCCAAATCTCATCTTGAATTGTAATTCCTATAACCCCCATGTGTCCAGGGAGAGACCAGTTGGAGGTAATGGAATCGTGGGGGCAGTTTCCCCCATGCTGTTCTATGCAGTGGGTGAGTTCTCATGAGATCTAATGGTTTTATAAGGGGCTATTCCCCCTCTTCATTTGGCACTTCTTTCTGCCACACTGTGAAGGAGGTGTCTTGCTTCCCCTTCAGCTTCCACCATGATTGTAAGTTTCCTGAGGCCTCGCCAGCCATGCTGAACTGTCATTCAGTTACAACTCTTTCCTTGATAAATTACCCTGTCTCGGGCAGTTCTTTATAGCAGG
This sequence comes from Ateles fusciceps, assembly GCA_036589455.1. Lineage (NCBI taxonomy): Eukaryota > Metazoa > Chordata > Mammalia > Primates > Atelidae > Ateles > Ateles fusciceps. The sequence goes on along the minus strand of JAZHEH010000424.1, from coordinate 378,804 downwards.
ATGAAAACAGTATGGACTAACACAAGGCGTCATGCCTGAATGATGGAAATAAGATCAATATATACAAAAAAAGAGATGTCCTTTCAATATGATGAAAATTCCCTTATAGCCAAAGCTACCCCTAGATATGAGGAATTTTCCCAAGAGGCCATGAGATAGTTGTCAGTGGTGTCATTTAAGCAGAGGTTGAAGAATAGAGAACTTTATTCGGGGATTGTTTACCATTAGTCTTCTTTTACTAACAAAACTGGAAGCTTAATATGTAAAACCAATAAGTAGAGCTACCCACTGAAGAATCTCAGAGCTCTGCTGGTTTATCCTCCATATCTCTGCACCCTTCCTTTCTACCATATGTCCACATGTCATGGAGGTTTCTGAGAAGGCTCATTCAACGGCAATTCAAATACCACTAGTGTAGCTTTTGGTTAATCTTCTCATCTTTTCCATGGATCAACAAGTGGCAATGTCCTCTTCCTCTCCACCCTATTTTGCTTCATCATAGCCCAAGTGCTGTCATTTTCCTGCTTCTGTGGAAAACACTGATAAGATCTGGATCTGCTCATTGAAAATCCACTAATTTTGTTCTGCTTCATTCACATACTCCTCTCCTCTGGTGACTTTCCCAATTCAAAGTGAGAAAAGTGGATGCATGGGTGATTCTATTTAAATATCTTGCTGAAAGGTGTTTCAAAATGACACCACATGTTCCCATGTTTAAGTGTGTTTTTACTTAACTGTTTTACTTAACTTTAGACTTTTCTAAGTGGGTTCAGAACAGCTTAATCATAGAGGCATACTATAATTCTGTGAGGTAGAAACTACTTTCTTTCCCAATTCACTGAGAGAACAGTAGGTGTTCAAGAAACATAAGCTATCTAAAATATTATGGAATTAATAAGTAATTATGCCTGGCCCTAAGCCCAGAATTCCTGACTTTATCTGTTAATATTTTACTGTCCTGGCAAAGCAAAACACAGTCTCTATCTTATATCTTCTTCTTTGGACTACCTCATTTTAATTTAAATAGCCATTCTCACTTTTGGAAAGAAGAAGAATAAATCCTCAAGTCAGCTGTAAGATGAGCTCTGGAATAAACAACTCAAAGATACACAGACCATAAAATCTGCCCTTTGGGGACTGATTGGACCAATTTTGACATGGGAAAGACAAAGTCCAGTAAAGATTCACCCTGAGGTTTATTCTTCAAGCCTCTGCTTCAGAATTGGAGGCTGGTAGAGTAAGTTTGAAGACTCAGCTGCAAAGCTCACTGTAGAGGACATGTGTTCATGTGAAAAAATAATTGTCAGAATGAGACAGAGCAGATTGAAGCCCACCGTTGCTCCACAAGCATGAGAAGTCATTGTACTTCTCCTATCTTACACCAACTCCTCTTACACCAACTCCACAGGGGAGGCCAGTATGCATAGGGGTGTTCTGCCAGGCACCCCAGAATTTATAGCAACCACAACAGGCATCTTTTTAGAGAGGTGTCTGAATTCTCTGGGGGAAGTCAGAGCAGTTGAAGAGTGTACAGAAGAAACTGAGAAAAATGAAGAGAATAACATTTGTGAGAATGCAGAAATTCTTCAATTTTATCTCTTTTTGAGCCAGAGTGACAAATTTGAGAAAACTGAAGCACAAATGAATGTTTTACTGCTAATTCACACCCAGCTTCTATGTTAAGATGTGTATAGTGGGGAAGTAGGTGAATCTAAATTCATTTCTGCTCTTTTTGATGTTCTCATCTACCAAAGAAGATCTCTACTGACCTTATCCTCACTTCCATTTTCAGGTACTCAGAAGATTCATGTTTGTAAAAACAGAAGTGAGCCCCTGCTGGGAAAATAACCTTTTGAAAAGAATGGACCCTATTAACTCTGGGCTGAAATTCTCTTAGTTTTTTTGGAGTTTAGGAACCCACTTTTAAAATTCCAGTTGTGTTATCCTAAGATTCTGCAGCTTCTTATAAGCTACTAATCTGATTGACTCAAATCTTCTACTTGGCCTTGGTTATCTAAGTAGCAGTGAGCTTCATGACCCAATCTCAAATATTACAATGGAATGGGTATAATGTTGTGTGTGTGCTGGCAACTCATTGATTTTTGAAAGGAATACCTTTTAAGAGAAGGAAAAATTAATGCAATATTTTACCCAATGAAAAGTTAATCTCTCCTAAAAAGTGGTCAGAAAATGAAAGTAGATTCAAGATGCTTTGGTTCAATGGTTTTCAAACTGTTTTTCTCATGGTCCTGCGTTTCCTTGAAAATGCCTTTTTGAGGAAAGAGGTTAAGAGGTTAGGAATTCTTACCCTATTTCAAAACAAATAAATTCTATTTTTACCTGTCTATAGATGTGAGTCTTTCTGAAAGATTTCAATGGGCAAGAAAGTTTCAAAGCTTAAAAAAGTTAGAAAAGCCCCAATATGCCTAAATTCCTCAATGATAACTGCATAAAGGACTAAGGGAAATGTAATTCTTTTTTTTTGCCCATTGTTGCCTCTCTGGTGCAAAACCTTTAACAGCTCTGTAATGCCTAATTAATTAGGTTCAAGTTCCCAATTAAAGTATTAAAGCTGTGCATTAATTTTTTGACTTTATCTATCATATTCTCTTATCCTATGTTCCAACCAATTGGAATCTTGTTCCAAGACAAGTCTCTCACTTACCACATTGCTGCTTTTACTAATGCTATTTCCTCAGCTTGTAACAGCTCGCAGGCACCTGTCTCTTACCTGTCAATGTCTTGCTCCTCATTAACTCCCAGCCTGTATGCCATCTTTCTTTGTCACACCTGTCTGCATCTTTCAGCAAGCTACATCCCATCCTCCCACTGAACCTCTCCAGCACTTCTGACATCTTCAATGATACCTCATATTCTGTTTTCTTTTACTTGTTCTATTTTTTTTTTAATTTTAGTTTTTGGGGAACTCATTCATAAGGAAACAATGATAGTCTCTCTGCTTCACTGTGTATCTTCCAGGGCCTCACGCACAGTTGGTGGTCAGTCAATTTAGATTGAAATTAAAAGATAATATTGGCCTCAGTAGTCATGTGGGTTTAAATTTTTCTTTTATCATTGAGAAAATTTAATATTTTCAGATTATGCAGCCACTTATCAGTCTTCTTAATAGGATAAATGTTCTCTTTCTGTATTCACTGTAATTGCAGTTCCACTCATAGAGGAAGCAGAAATAATCATTATCTATAAATATGTACTCATCTCCTACTATTCTGAGCAACCCTCACTGTTCGGAACACACTGGCCTCATTGCTAATTCGTGAACACAAACATACAGAATTTATTTTTCCCTCAGGGTCTTTGCAGTTTTCCTCTCTGCGTGGCTTGTTGTTTACCCTCAGTTCAGCCAAAGTACTGCTCTCAAAATATGGCCTCAAAGAGGCCTTTTCTAATCCCTTATCTTAAAGGGCACTTCATCATACTCTATCCTCATTACCCTGGTTTATTCTGCTTTACATCATGTGATATCATACTTTATATTGATTCGTCTATCTAGCTAGAACTTAAGTTCCATGAAAGCGGGAATTCAGTCTTGTTCACCGGCTCTGGAATAATACCTGGCATAAAAGAAGGACTCAATATATATTTATTAAGTAAATGACAATCTAAAGAAATTAACACACGAAAGTCATCAGAGGGGCAGTGTGTGATTTCTCAGAAAGAACACTGGATTGCAAGGTAGAAGATCTGAATTCCACACCCTGCTCTACTCTTAAGAGTGGGCTGAGTTTGTCACCTAATGCTCTAATTTCAATGTTTTTTGTTCTTTTTTTACTAATTGATACTCAACTAAGAAAGCAAAATTTTTAAAATCAAATTTTCTATGTTTTTTTGAGACAGAGTCTTGCTCTGTCGCCCAGGCTGGAATGCAATGGCATGATCCCAGCTCACTACCACCTCTGCCTTCTGGGTTCAAATGATTTTCCCACCTCAGCCCCCCAAGTAGCTGGGACTACAGGTGCCTGCCACCATGCCTGGGTCATGTTTGTATTTTTAGTAGAGACGATGTTTCACCATGTTGCCCGGGCTGGTCTCGAACTCCGGACCTCAGGTAATCCACACGCCTTGGCCTTTCCATGATTTTTAAACCAGTTGCTGCTGCTTCTGTCAGATTCATGGAATCTCCTTATACAATGAAGACTTGTAGGCTGCCGGAACACACTGGGGAAAGTTAGCTTTCAGAAAGAATTGTGACATAGACAAGAAGTGACCAGAATTCACCCTGGAGCTGTTGATATGTGTAAGGCAGCTTAATGAAATGACAGCTCTTGTTTTGTAAAGCAGCTAATGGACTTGACAAGAATCACAGTTTTCATGCAAGGGCAGTAGCAACCCAAATAATGAGTCTTTGACTCACTCACCAGGACTGTCATATCCTCAAAATGCATTTGTTAGGAGCTGTATTGGGCCTAATGCTTGATAAATTCAATAATCTTTTTACCAAGTGCCAGCTTACTTAGTGAGGCACTAAGTACTTTGTGGGCACAAAGCAGTGCCCAGTTTATGATCTCGTTGGATTATATTAGGTGTACTTAAGCAATCAGACAATGGGAAATTGTTCCCAAAAAGTGAGAAAGAATGAGGAAAGAGAACTAATTGGCTGCTTTTCTAAACTTAAATGGGGCAACAAACCCAAGATGCAAAACTAATTACAAAATTCACGTAAGTGTAACAAATGAAGGTGTGAAAGACTAAACTATTAATTAAAGGCAGGAACATTAAAATGAAAAAGATGACCATTTAGCCTTAATCCAATGATGCATGTCTCTTGTCAAGTAAATTGGCAATAGGATTTTGGGATGAAGACCTTGCTGGAACTCTCAGGTACTAACACAGGACTAGAGCAGGAGGCATGAAGCCAACAGTACGACTTTCAGTCGCTTCTTGACTTCCTGGCTGGTTTTCAGCAACAGGAATTTCTTACTATGCAAGTTACTACTGGCCCGTAGGTCAAGAACTAAAAAAGCAGACATCAAGCAAGCCAGAATTAAATACAAACTGGAATCAAGACTCAGAGCTGAAGCTCTCCATTTTAGTATTGCTGAGCATTATTTCTAGTCAGGGCCACTTCTAGGTACAGTTTCTAAATAAGGCAATTGTACTGCCCATCTCTCTTTCCTATGAGGGGGAGACCGTCGCTCAGGAACATACTGTTCTGCTGTTTTGTATTTAATCTTCTTGACAGCCACAGATATCACACATTCTCTACGGAGCCCAGAATTGCATTCTATGGTGTCCTAACTACCCTCCCACAACAACTGACTGCTTTTTCATTCTTTTCCTACAATATAAGCTCACTGTGATTGTGTACCCTGCTACCATTTGCTTAAGGAGTTGCTCTTTGTTAAGCGATGATAAGAAATTAATATGCAGATATGAGTCCTGGTAATCTATGGTTAATATGTCGTCTTTCCAAAAGGACACAAAATCTTGATACAAATAACATGAAACACACGTTGAACTTTGTTACAAGAGGGAAATTTGAAGACTATTCCATTTTAGAAACTTCATTTTATCAATAAGGAGCCTGAAGCTCAAGAACCTGGCTATTCTGACCATTGTGAGACAGTGCTGCTTTCAGTAATCTATACTGATACCTTCCTAAGACATCATGTTAGAATATTAGACTTTTAGAGTATTAGATTTTTAGATTCCTGGCAGGTTTGAGGGAAGAACAAGCATTTTAGTGCCCCATAGTTCACACCTGTATTGGTCTGTTTACCTGTGGATAAGAACAACTCTGTTGCTAGCAGACAGGAGGATAAGATATTGGCATTTATACATTGTTGTAGTCATACTTTTCTTAAAGATGTAATATGCCCCAAGCTACACCAGATATATAACAAGAAAGCAACCTACTAGAAAAAAAGATGCATGGTTTGGGGGATCAGCCAGCCCTGAGTTCTTGAACAGCAATTTATCCTCCTTTCACCTCCGTTTCTTTATTTATAGAGATAATAATACTAACACTTTAGTGATACCGAGAATTAAATTAATTATTACATGCACATATACCCACATCCATACACATATGTATATTTGACAAAGATTCTGGCATGTAATAAGAAGTCAAAAAAGAAGTCAGTGTTTTTTTAATTTTTATTAAAATACGAAGGGAGTGCTTTCTTAGTTATTGTAAAGACCAGGCTCCTTGTTGGTTAAAAAAAAAAAAAAAAAAAAGCTGTAAGAAGTGGTCTTTTCCCAGTCACATGTATCCACCGTGAGAAAATAATAATACTCTGCAAAAAGTGATCAAATTTGGACCTGCCAGAAAATACAACACTTGGAAAGATGCTTGCCCCAAATCAGGTGCCCTGTTATACACACACATACATACACACACACACACACACACACACACACACACACACACACACACACTGAAAGTTTATTTTTAAGTCCTGAGATCACATAACCTGGAGAAAAGCATAGCATCCCACTTCTCCCCCAGCTACCTGCAAGGGTGATCTGACTCCAGCAGACCCTCCAGAATGATTCTGCAAGAAGCTGCCCCTCTGCCTCTCTCAGTTGCAGGGCCAGCTGATCACTCTGCTGCCAGTTAGCTTCTGGGAGGTTTTCTGGACACAGGCCCTCAACAAGATGGCAGGTTCTCATGAAGGACAGACCTCAGACTTCAGGACAAGCCATAGTTTCCTTTGCTGTTTCTATCATTTGATTCCCAACAACACAATCCTACAAGGATATATGGGTACTAATGATTTCACCCAAGGACTGGGATAATTTGAGCCACCTGCAACCAAGGAGAAAAATTCAAACTGTTTGCCTGTTATTGCTTTTCCCATTATTCTGGAAAAGCAATGAAGAAGCTGATCCATTGCTGGGATGTTTTCCTGGAGACACTCATCTTCTCACCTCATTTCCCTGACCTTAGGGTTTGTATTATTCCGTTTTCACACTGCTAATAAAGACATACCCAAGGCTGGGCAATTTACAAAAGAAAAAGGTTTAATGGACTGACAGTTCCACATGACTGGGGAACTTACAATCATGGCAGAAGACAAGGAGGAGGAAGTCATGTGGTACATAGTTAGCAGCAGGCAAAGAAAGAGAGCTCGTGCAGGGAAATTCCTGTTTTTAAAACTATCAGATCTCGTGAGACTTATTCACTATCATGAGAACAGCATGGGAAAGACCCGTGCCCCATGATTCCATTGTCTCCCACTGGGTCCCTCCCACAACATGTGGGGATTACGGGAACTACAAGATGAGGTTTGGGCAGGGACACAGAGCCAAACCATATCAGGGTTTCTTTCTCTTTCTGAAATTATTTTATTCTTCTAATCTGCACTGTGTAAATTGATGCCTGTCTTCTGGGAACTCTATGCACTCTCTGGAGGGTAGCAGTGGGTTCCAAAGGCCTGGGCCAGTAAGTCAAGGTAGTGAACAGAAGGACATAAGGCTTTGTCACAGCTGGTCATTGATACCTCAAGCCTCAAAAGTAGCTCAGAGGAGGACTTTGCTCTCATAAGTAGCACAGCGTATTCTATGCGTGACCCAGAAATGCTGAGTCTGAACCTCCCGTGAGATCTCTCTCCCTGTGTGAGTTTCAAGCACACAAATTCATACTCTGAATTATCCTATGAGTAACTGTTAAATCAAATGCAAATACAAACAACAAAGATGTACAATTTCCTGAAATAAACAGTAATTATCAGTGACAGTGAAGCACAAACCAATAAAAGTAAAAATAGTATATGCCTTTCTAACTGTCTCATATGTTTCAAGGTGTCTCTCTATACAGTGATTTGAATATTTCACATACTTTTGCATAAATAATTGTCTTCTGCTTTCAAATTTTGCCCTTTGGAGTCTTTGTAGCTTATTTTTCTTCATAGACACTACCATGGGTATAAAAGACCTGATCGAAGATTTGGAATTATTCCTTGATAGGATTCTATGAAGTTATTTACCAAAGACACTCATGCATCTCAATTGCTGTTTTGGACAGGAGTAGAATTTTTTCTTTTCAATTAGAGTCATATTTTTTAAAAAGTTTGTTTCCTTTTAGAAAGACACCATTATATGGTCTTTTTGAAATTGACAAATAAAAGTTGTATATATTTACGGTGTACCACATGATGTTTTTATGTATGTAATACACCATAAAATGGCTAAATTGAGATAATTAACATATGCATTCTCTCACATACTTATCATTTTTCTGTGGTGAGAACACTTAAAATCTACTTTCTTAGCGAACTCCCTGGGTTGACTTTTTCTTATAGGCTCTTCCCTAGAAAATTGCCTTTTCCAGATTTAGTTTAAACTCACTCAGATGCCTAAATGAAAATCTCTTTTTTCTTTAAATGTTATTGATGTACACATTGGAATAAGCTGAAGCAGAAAATAAAACAAATACCCTTTGTTGCATAACGGGCCAAGCTTTTAGGCAAAGACTGAAACGAATAAAGGGATTTTCTGGGTTCTTTAAAATTGCCGCAATATCTAGCCTGGTGCTCAAATGCCTTCCAAATCTCCTTTGAGTGCTTTTTAATCCCTGCTAAAATGGAGCAACAAATCAAGGCATTGTACATCTTCTTCCATGCACACATCTGTCTGGCACATAGCACCAGACATCCTAGGTACTGAGTCAGAGGTACGAGAGGACAGACGTCTGAACAGGCAGTAAGGACAGTAGAGAAAAGCGCAGCCTAACATTTATGTTTTAGACTTAAAACACTGATGTCTGCAGTAACAAGATGCATGGTTGTGTAGATCAAGGAGGAGAATGCTTTCCAATTCACTTAAATATCTATTTCCACAACATATATAATTGAATTACATATCTGATTAAATCAGAAAATGGAAAAATCTTTGGATAAACAGCACCCTGTGCTGACTACCTTAACGTGAGTGCACTTGCTATCTCACTGCCAGTTTTAATATGGCAATTAGTGCCGGCAAAACTCTATTTTGCTTATAGACCTAATTAGAGATCAAGAGAGTGGCTCACTTTTGATAATTGCATGGCTGTGGCCCATCTATCAGCCATTGTTAAATTGTTGTTATATTAATGTAAAGCTTATAATCACTGCTGTTCCAAATTGAATAAAATGTTCTTGCCAATTCTCCAATGCAATTAATTTACATAAAAGCCTCTGGAACCAAAATTAAAATGATATACATCTTTGCAAAGGCTTCAGTTAAAACAAAGCTAAGTAATAAGGAGCTCATACATCTTTTTCCCCTGCATTTTTATGTTTACTGAAGTTAATGGCCAAACAATCATTAAAATGTGCCTAAAACTAATTAAAATTGTTGTGCTTATACCTCATTTACTATGTACTCTAATTTATTATTCAAGGCATTAATATTTTAAACTCCCTATTCCAGAGTCAAGGGAGATTCCAGTGAGTGAAACAGGAGGTCAGCATTTCCCCCTTCCTTTCAGGAATCTGCATATAAATCACATTAATCTTGCTGAGGTATTTGATTTTGGCTCAGAAAAACTGATGGCATAGGAAGACTTGTCTGTTTTGTTCCTTCTGCCTAAACTAAACAAATAAAATAAAACACAGTCATGCATCCTCAGAAGACCCTTACAAGGTTGCTAGCAAAGAATATTACATGATAGATGCCACATATACTTCAACTTAAAGACAGGGAAACAAAAATGTGGTCTCTGTTATGTGTTAGGCATCTCCTCATTAAGACTAGCAGAGGCAGGAATACCAGTGTGGGAGGGCTCAGGGCCATTAGAGTTTCCACATAAAGATACAACTGATGCAGCCATTTATAACAGAGCCAGGTAAGATTATTCAGTCTGTGTGTCTGACATTAGAAGTCACATTAATAATGGAATATGTTCTCTGCTAATGTTATATTATTAGTCTAGTTGTGTTACTTAATTACCAATACCTACCATCTATTAAGAGAGTACTCTGAAGTAGTGTCCCTTACATAATTTATCTAATTTAATCTATACAACTATCATTGTTGCCATTTTAATGTTTGATGAGAAACCAAAGCTAAGAAATATTAAGTAGCTTGTCCAAGGTCACACACTGTAGATGACAGAGAAGGAAATTAAGTCACGTGGATGTTTCTAAAGTCCACGATCTTTCTTTCCAACCCTGCTGACCATTCTAAATCATTTTGATTCTTCTGGGCTTGATAGGTAACTACTTTTTTTCTCACACATCTCCTATACAATTCACCTTCACAGACTTTGTTTTCCATTGCTTTCTTATTATCTCCTTACCACTATATCACTGTAATACACAGACTTTAAAACCAGCACCTTGGCTAGATCAAACACAAATAGAAATCTGCTATGAAAAGAGCTTCTAGGAAACTTAATCTGTTAAAAGCACCCCTATTGGTAAATTCTTGATTGAACTTGAAGCAAGTTCTAATTCTCAATGGGCTGAGGAATATATATTTCAGACTAACTTTAGGTAAATGAAAATACTGATAAGTTTGGTAAAATGTACATTTTTCTTGAAACCTATTTCTGATTTTTTATCTTTTGAATTTCCCACTAAGTGTATGAATGTGAACAAACCAGTCTTTCTTAGGACCTGTTTTTATTGTCTGTGAAAATATGATGCTGGACAGGAAATTCAACAAGCATCTTTTCAGCTCTATTATCTATAATTTTATTTGGAAGAACTCGAACCTAGACAATTATCATAACTTGGAATTCATCTAAAGGAATCATTAGATGGGCTCTGGAATTTGGTTCAAAAGAAAACTTAAAACTTAAAATTTGGGAACCAATTTAAGTCATGTATTCAGCTTTTAAAAATATCTTTAAGAACAATAATTTTGCCAAAGAAAAGTTGTCTGTGTATCTGTGTGTGAGTGTATGTGCGCACACACACGTATATGTAGTCCAAGTATATTAGATAGCTGTGGTGGAAATCAAGATGGGGGGTGGAGCTGTGGACATGAAAAGGCTGTAGGAATGTTATGGTCCTACCTTCCCCCTTTATCTCCTTAGACCAAACAACTTCAGTAGCTTAATTATCATAATAAGGTGAGGGACAACTAAGGAAATGGAAATGCACAGTTTCTTGAAGAGTTCTCTGTAGATTTAGGTTACCAAGAAAATGAAAGAAATGAAAAGAATGATTAAAAAAATCAGTGAGAAATACATACAAGTGACATAATATTTTAAAAGAGCCAAACTTAACATGCATTCAAGACTAAAAATATCCTCTTTATATGCAGTACTCATAGTGGGATAATAAGACAGAACTCATCGCTGGTGGAGAATGGGCACTTTGCTAGAATGTAGAATGTTCAGAGAGGAGAGAGATGACTTCCAGCTGTGGGTATTCTATGACAGGAATCAGAATAAAGCCAAGAACACCTGTGGTTGAAAAGACATTGGAAAACTACAACAGAAAATATAACTTTTTCGAAGAGATGGGAAGGGTGCAAGAATTTTGGCTTTGCAGAGATTTAGGAAAAAGATAAAAGATGTTCCTGGCAAAGAAAAAGCTGCCAAACCAAAGAAGGGAAGGAAAAAGATGCAATGTGCATCTCAGAACGGCTTGTCTACCTTTTTTCTGGAGCAAAGGGTAAAGAGTAGAGAGTACACTTATTTTTTATTTCTTATTTTTTTGAGACAGAGTCTTGCTCTGTTACTCAGGCTGTAGTGCAGTGATGGGATCTCAGCTGACTGCAATCTCCACCTCCTGGTTCAAGTAATTCTCATGCATCAGCCTCCCAGTAGTTGGGATTACAGGCATCCACCACCACACCAGACTAACTCTTATATTTTTAGTAGAGATGAGGTTTCACCAAGTTGTCCATGTTGGTCTCAAACTCCTAGCCTCAAGTGATCCATCCACCTGGGCCACCCAAAGTACTGGGATTACAGGTGTGGGCAACCACACCTGGCAGAAAGTGTATTTGTTTATTCAACAGTTAGCTATTGAATACTCCTAACGTGCTAGACTCTATGGTTCTAGGGTTATAGGAGTGGACACCACAGACAAAAACTCTTGTCACGAGTCTACTGAGTTGCCAGACACTACACAAGATGTACAGTTTGAAATACATATTATAGGAAAAGATTATAAAAAGAAAGATAGAAACACGCACACACAAATAGAAACAAAATGTTGGGAGAAGAGTTGACTAGGAAGTTGACTTTCAGATCAAAACCTGAGCTAATCATATATCAATAGATGTGTAAATGAAAAGCATCCTAATCCGAAAAAGAAAAAAAGAAAAAAAAAAAAGCCCATACAGAAGCCCAAAAGTGGAAGCAAGCCTAGAACAGGAGAGTAATAAGACCAGACAGTAAATGAGTGCAGCAAGGTAACCAGAGGCCAGTTCATGGAGAGCCCTGTGGAAGAGAGGGACTTTTACTCTGAGACAATTAGCAAGCCATTGGAGGGGCCAGGCATGGTGGCTCATGCCTGTAATCCCAGCACTTTGGGGCAGTTTGGGAGGCCAAGGTGAACAGATCACTTGAGATCAGGAGTTTGAGACCAGCCTGGCCAACACTACTAAACCCATCTCTATAAAAAACACAAAATTACCTGGATGTGCTGGTGCCTGTCTGTGGTCCCAGCTACTCAGGAGGCTGAGGCATGACAGTTGCTTGAACCTGGGAGGTAGAAGTTGCAGTGAGTTGAAATCGCGCCATTGCACTCTAGTCTGGGCAAGAGAGCACGGCGTTATCTCAAAAAAATATTAAAAAACAAAAAAAAGGAAACCATTGGAGGGATGTGATCAGAAGAGGAGACTGATTAGATTTGTATTTTTAAATGATCAGCCTGTCTGCTGTATTGAGAACAGGTAGAAGGAGACAAGTATAAAGGTAGGGAGTTTAGTTGATCTACATATGATTTTCCCTTCTTTTGTAGATTGTTTTGTAAGATGAGAAATAAAAGGGTTTTTGTATGGTGATAAGAATCCTCTAGTCAAGGTAAGATTGGAACAATCAGATAAAATCAATCGTGAAGATATTAAGTGTTAGGCTGATAAATTTGAGTCTTGTCTCATAGGCACTGAGGAGACACTGGAGTTGGAATAATATGTTTAAAATTGAACTTCAGAAAGATTAATATAATAGTTGACTGAAGAAAAAGCAACACATAAAACCAGTATTGTTTAAAATGCAGGCAAGAGGAATTCATCCTCGAAGTTAGAGTCAAAGTGGAAGTGCAGAGAGGGAAAGTAATTTTAATAATGGTACAAAAATATGGAATCAAGAACACACAGCAACAAATATTGTGGTTCAGGTATGAAGTGGAGTGAGGAGGCCAAGTGAAGCATGAACTTTCATGTATGGATGACTAAGAGAATAAGAATAGTATTTATTGAAATGGGGAAATAAGGAAAATGTGCCGAGTAGACTGGGTTAACAGATTGAAAGAGTCAGATGTTACTGTGCTCACATGATAACCAAATGGAACATTCTAAGAGGCAGTGGAAAATAATCACTGTTTGAAGAGAATTAACTTAAGAGGACTCTCAGCCTGCTCAGAATTTTTGTAAATCATTAAAGGTTACTAAACTCAATTAAAATAAAAATATAGCCAATGTTTTGGGTCTCATTTCCTTTTAATATGATTTTGAAGGCAATGAGTGATGAGCATGAACAAACATTTACGCAAAAACTCCTTTATAGTTTCTTTATAAGCAAATTTCTCATCCAAAAAATAAAATAATATTTTCTTAAGGTATATTATCATTTAAGAAGTAAAAAGTATTATGCACTAATTAGAAACATAGGAGAACGTATATTTTGATGTTTCAATTCCAATAGATACAGTTTTTTTCATGGTATCTAAGACATGAAGAGGTCATTGTCAAAAATGAAAGAGTAATAATCAACAACATCTGAAACCTTGAGAATTCACAAATCATACCTGCAAATAATCACAAACAATCACTATTCTTGTATGTTACTCCCAACTGTTTTCACTGAAGGCCTGGTGTCCACACCTGCTCCATGATTCTCGTCTGCCTTTAACACTATCCTGCCTGGACTTTGGTGTTGGTTCTAACAGCAGACTTTCCAAAATGTCTCACACCCTCACCCCAGCTTCACACATAGCTCTTGAGTCCTATCGTCAGCACAGAGCATTTCTCATCCTCTACCCCAAGTGATTTTTCACTTAGTATTTCCAGCCTAGGACTGAAAGCTTGTCTCACTGTTTGATTGAATAGCTACCTAGATAGGACATATTTTCTAATTTATTTTTGGGTTTATTTTTTATTTGTATAAGTTTAGGGAGCACAAGTGCTATTTTGTCTCATGGATATAGTGTGCAGTAGTGAAGTTTGAGCTTTTAGTGTAACCATCACCCAAATCATGTATATTGCACCCATTAGGTAATTTCTCATCCCTCACTCCCAGACATCCCATTCTTCAGAGTCTCCAATATCTGTTTTTCCACACTCTGTGTCCATGTATACACACTATTTAGCTCCCACATATAAGTGAGAACATGTGGCAATTGACTTTCCATTTCTGAGTTATGTCACTGAAAATACCTGAACTCACCTGTTCTTGTCTAGATAGCACATATTTAAACAACTCAAGAAAAGCTTCTAATATAGCTGTCAGCAACCTTGACACAAGAACACACGAATTGTGTCTACTGTATCCCAGGTCATGGCAGACACAAAGGAGGAAAAATGGAAGAAGAAGAGCAGGGGAGAATAAAATTAAAAAGTAAAACATAGAAAGAAGCAGAAAGAGAAGAGAGGGTAAATTTACCCTGGTCCAAGTATTTATGCCACAGGTCTTAATATCACAAATGCCAACCAAGGATTGATGCCAATCCATAATTAATTTTTCAAATGTGTGTGGCATGAGAAAATTAGGTCAATTTAATGAATTTTTCATAATTAAAATTTGTTCAATAGATAGCTGTCATTTACTCTGAGAGAATATCCTTCTTTTTGTATTAAAATGTTCTATAAAAATTCTAAAACTAATAACACTGCTTGCTTATTTTAAAATCGTGGTGAAATTAAAAGTGGACAATTATATGTATGTCTGTGTGTATAAGTGTGTGCAGTTTGTATTCTTGTGCTCTGAGAAAAAAAATTAGTGACTACTGTCATAAATTAATTTACTTTGTACCAATGTAACTCAACTGTTAAGTGTGCTTAGGGGCTTCCTTGAGTAACTAAAAGAATACACACATAACTTTGATGTATGTACACTTCAGTGAATTTTTTTTTTTTTTTTTTTTTTGAGATGGAGTCTCCTTCTATTGCCCAGGCTGGAGTGTAGTGGCACAATCTCAGCTCACCACAACCTCTGCCTCCCAGGTTCAAGCAAATCCCCTGCCTCAGCCTCCCAAGTAGCTGGAACTACAGGCATGTGCCACCATGCCCGTCTAATTTTTGTATTTTTAGTAGAGACAGGGTTTCACTTTGTTGGCCAGGCTGGTCTTGAACTCCTGACCTGGTGATCTGCCCACCTCAGCCTACCTAAGTGCTGGGATTACAGGCATGAGCCACCATGCCCAGCCTACTTCAGTGAGTTCTTAGCAGCTACTGTTGTCTTTACTTTGGTAGCCAAAGAAACAGAAATAAAGCAAGCTAAATATCTTCAAAAGGTAAACAATGAAGATTGGTAAGCATCATAAAAGAGCAGTCGTCACCTCAGCTATTCTAACATGTATAAATCTGTACACCAGCCTAGCCAGTAATCTTTAAGCCCCTGGAGGACTGGCTTCACGTGAGTTCAGTATAGTTTCCTTTACATATTTCTACTAAAGTGCCTGTTCAAATGTGTAGCTGCCTTTGTCAGTTCGAACTGAACCTGAATGTTTTCTATGTCTGAAACAGTTCTTGCTGGGCTGCCTCCTGTGTATAACTCTCATTTTTTCTCCTCTTTCTATTTACCTCTCTAGGCAGGAGCTTTTAGGAAGCTGAATTTTGTTTGCCTAAGTGTGACTGACCAGTTAATGTATCACTGGGCCTCCTAATGTTCACTCATTTTCTTCCACTGCCTCTAAATCATCATTCTGAACAACATTTGCTATCTCTTCCCTCTCTTGTAATAGTCTTATCCAAGAAGACAGCAACTTCAGTGCTCAAAGTGTCAGCCCCACAGTTCAATAACATGGATCAACTTCTATTCTAGCTCAATCTTCCTTAGCTATATAAATACAAATGAAAAAGAAATGCATCCACCTCTCCTTAACACGCTCACTTCTGACCTTTCATGTTTTCACAAGAAATCAACATTTGCAGAGGCAACAGTACAAAAGGAAAATATAGGGAGGAAAGAAAGTACAATCTAGTATTTTCACTCTGCCAGAGAAGTATATTTACTCATCGCAACAGCTGACCTTTCTCAGGAAGGACATCTTTAGACAGGTGGCGTTCCCGTTAATCATGAATTATCATTCTGCTCCTAGCTTTTGGGCATGCTCTCCTCACAAATACCTTGTCTGTGTAAGAAAGCAAGAGACTCAGAGATAACACAGGAACACAGGGGCATGCCAAATTCTCCTAGAATCATTAAACACTAGCTCTTGAAAAGCATTTTGAGGCCACTCAGTGCATACCCCATGTTTTATAACTGTATTCATTTCATAATAAGCATTACTTGAGAACCATTCCTTGTGTGTAATGGGGTTGGGGACCTACCACCAAATATAAAGATGAGAAGGGAATGTATAAATGAAAAAGAAAATTATTCTTTTGCAGAAATAATGGGGTTGAGGACCTACCACCAAATATAAAGATGAGAATGGGAATGTATAGAAGAAAAAGAAAATTATTCTTTTGCAGAAATACCAGCTAGACAGGTCAAGAGATTTAACTCAAGTAATACTGTGTTTAGTGGTTGTAATAGATAAGGTATCCTGATCTCCAGTATTATACACCCCTCATCCTTCCTTTTAAAAGGCATATTTGTGGCTGGGCACAGTGGCTCATGCCTGTAATCTCACCACTTTGGGAGGCTGAGGCAGGCAGATCACCTGAAGTCCAGAGTTCAAGACCAGCCTGGCCAACATGGTGAAACCTGTCTCTACTAAAAGTACAAAAATTAACCTAGGCGTGATGGTGGGTGCCTATAATCCCAGCTACTTGGGAGGCTGAGACAGGAGAATCGCTTGAGCCTGGGAGGCAGAGGTTGCAGTGAGCTGAGATCACACCATTGCACTATAGCCTGGGTGACAGAGTAAAACTGTCTCAAAAAACAAAACAAAACAAAAAAACAAAGGCATATTTATCTGTGACAAACTCCAAGGGTATTGATATTGTTTGGATCTGTGTCCACATCCAAATCTCGTGTCAAAGCGTAATTCCCAATGTTGCAGAAGAGGCCTGGCGGGAGGTGACGGGATCAGAGGGACAGATTTCCCCTGGTCATATCTTTGTGATAGTGAGTGAGTGCTTGTGAGATCTGGTTGTTTAAAAGTGTGCAGCGCCTCCCCTCCACCCCAACTCCTGCTCTGGCCATGTAAGAGATACCTGCTTCCCCTTCACCTTTCACCATGATTGAAAGTTTCCTGAAGCCTCCCCCAGAGGCCAGGCAGATGCCAGCAACATGCTTTCTGTTCAGCCTGTGGAACGCTGAGCCAATCAAATGTCTTTTCTTCATAACTTACCCAGTCTCAGGTATTTGTTTACAACAATGTGATAACTAATACAGAAAACTGATGATGAGGAGTCAGGTATTGTTATAAAGATACCAGAAAATGTGGAAGCAGCTTTGGAACTGGGCAACAGGCAGAAGTTGGAAGAGTTTGGAGGGCTTAGAAGAAGACCAGAAGATGAAGGAAAGTTTGGTACTTCCTAGAGACTGGTGAAATGGTTGTGACCAAAATTCGGATAGTGATATGCACAGTGAAGTTCAGGCTGATAAAGTCTCAGATGGAGATAAGGAACTTACTGGGAACTGGAACAAAGGTCATTTTTGTTACACCTTCACAAAGAGCTTGGTTGTTTTGTACCCCTGCCCTAGGGATCTATGGAACTTTAAACTTGAGACAGAGATGATTTAGGGTATCTGGCAAAGGAAACATTTAAGCAGCAAAGCATTCAAGATTTGTCCTGGCTGCTTCTAACAATCTATGCTCGTATGTGTGAGAAAAGAAATGACCTGGAACTGAAACTTACATTGGAAAGGGAAGCAGAGAATAAAAGTTTGGAAAAGTGCAGTCTGGTCATGTGGTAGAAAAGAAAGGCCCATTTTTAGGGGAAGAATTCAAGCTGCCTGCAAAAATGTGCATAACTAAAAGTAAGGCAAGCACCGATGGCCAAGACAATGGGGAAAAAACCTCAGAAGCATTTTCAGAGACCCTCACAGTAGCCCCTCATCACAGGCCCAGTGGCCTAGGGCAAGACTCAGGGCCCCACTGCCCTGCACAGCTTCAGGACACTGCTTCCTGCATCCCAGCTGTTCTAGCTCTAGCTGAGGTCAGAAGGGGCCTAGGTATAGCTTGGGCCGCTGCTTCAGAGGATGCACACTGTAAGCATTGGCAGCTTCCACATTGCATTAAGCTTGCAGGTATACAGAATGCAAGAGTTGAGCTTGGGAGCCTTTGTGTAGATTTCAGAAGATGTATGAAAAACCTAGATGGCCAGGCAGAAGCATTCTGCAGAGGTACAGCCCACAAGAAGAACCTCTACTAGGGCAGTGTGGAGGGGAAATGTGGGGTTGGAGCACCCACACAAAGTCCCAACTGGGGTACTGCCTAATGGAGCTGTGAGAAGAGGGCCACCATTCTCCAGACCCTAGAATGGTAGATACACTGACAGCTTGCACTGTGCACCTGGAAAAGCCATAGGCACTCAATGTCAGCCCTTGAGAGAAGCTGTGGGAGCTGGGCCCTACAGAGCCACAGAGGCAGAGCTTCCCAAGGCCTTGGAGCCTACCCCATGTACCAATGTGCCCTGGAGGTGAAAAATAAAGTCAAAGGAGATTATTTTTGAGCCTTAAGATTTAGTGACTGGCTTGCTAAATTTCAGATTTGCGTAGGGTCTGTAGCCCCTTGCTTTTGACTGATTAGGTATTTATCCAATGCCTATACTCCCATTGTATCTTGGAAGTAACTAACTTGTTTTTGATATTACAGGCTCATAGCCTCATTGTCTCAGATGTTGGACTGTGGACTTCCAAGTTAATCCTGGAATGAGTTAAGACTTGGGGAACTGTTGGCAAGACAAGACTATTTTGGAATGTGAAAAGGACATGAGATTTGGGAGGGGCCAAGTGTAGAATGATATGGGTTGGATTTGTGTCCCCACCCAAATCTCATGTTGAATTGTAATCTCCAATATTAGAGGAGAGGCCTGGTGGGAGGTGATTGGATCATGGGGTTAAATTTCCCCTTTGGTCCTGTTCTTGTGATAGTAAGTGGGTGTTCATGAGATCTGATTGTTTAAAAGTGTGTATACCTCCCTACACTTCTTGTTCCTGCTTTTGCCTTGTAAGACACGCCTGATTCCCCTTTGCCTTCTGCCATGATTGAAAGTTTTCTGAGGCATCCCCAAAAACCAAGTAGATCCCAGCATCATATTTCTTGTGCAGCCTGTGTAACCATGAGACAATTAAATGTCTTTTTCCTTTTTTGAGACGAAATCTTGCTCTATCGCCCAGGCTGGAGTGCAGTTGCGTGATCTTCGCTCACTGCAACCTCCACCTTTCAGGTTCAAACAATTCTCCTGTCTCAGCTTCCCAGGTAGCTGGGACTACAGGCGCCCACCACCATACCCGGATAATTTTTGTATTTTTAGTAGAGATGGGGTTTCACCATGTTGGCCAGGCTGGTCTCGAACTCCTGACCATGTGATCTGCCTCCCTAAACCTCCCAAAGTGCTGGGATTACAGGCATGAACCACCACCCCCAGCCTAAATGTCTTTTCTTTATAAGTTACTCAGTTTCAGATATTTCCTATTAGCAATGTGAAAACGGGCTAATACTCCTGTTATCCTCCTACTCAATTCTCACTACTTTCTCCTTAGTTTGCTAGTTACAATTAAAGGAAAATAACATCCATGTGCCTTAGCCTTGAAACATACTATATGCTTCATAAGAGCAGAAGTCATGTGGCATTCATCCTTGGGCCCACCCCTGGTTAGTGGATTACCTTAAATACCACATATAATTATAATAGTCCCCCATTTATCCATAATTTCACAGTCCAAAAACATTGAGATATTTTGAGACTGCAGTCCCAAAAACATTTTCTTTTGAGAGACAGAGAGGTCATGTTCACATAACTTTTGTTACAGTATATGGTTAGGAACGTTCTATTTCATTATAGCTATTGTTAGTCTCTTACTGTGCCTAATTTATAAATTAAACTTTATCATAGATATGTATGTATAGGAAAGACATAGTGTGTACAGGGTTCATACTATCTGAGGTTTCAGGCATCTACTGGGGGTCTTGAAACATATCCCCTGCAGATAAGAGAAAACTACTGTACAGTTCTTGTTAAATTTGCGTATGTTTCTTCCGAGTATAGATACAGCTACAACCTATGCTGATGAAATAGTATGTGTGGAAGCAGTAGGTATCAGGAAAATATGTAATGATCAAGAATTGGTCTACCATACTCAGTGATTTCATGGCTCAGTAATTTTTAAGTCTATGAAAAGGTCACAGTTGAGTCATTACACAACAATAAAAGATAGTCTTTTTCAGACTTGCTTGATTCTTGCCTGATTTGTAACTTTTAAGCAACTGGGAACCAAACTAATGATTTGCATAGTTTCTCTAGCCCTAATAGAAAGTAAACAATGCTTAGGAATCACTGTTGTTTTTGGCTCACAGATGATAATACATTTCCCATGCCATTAACCATTCATGACACTAACAGATAAAAAGATAATTTTAGGTTCCTTATTATAAATGTCTTTTTATATCATGTGTCTAAGGTATGTTAAAGTATAGCAAAGACAATTGACTTAAGATAATCAGAAATAGTTGAGAATATGAATATGTATTGTTTTAATATACAAAAATTTATTTAATTTTAAGACTGTTTTGCATCATAAAGAGTTTTGTGAAAGCATAATAAATCATTTCATTGTCTATAAATGAGACAATTGCAACCTAGAGAATTTGACAGGGTCTTCACCAGAAATCAAACTAGTTTTCAGGAGGTATAAATTGGTAATAAAAAACAGAATATCATACTAAAAATTTTTAAGTACAAAATTTAGAAATATTTTTTGTACAGAAAACAAAGAGCAGATTGTAAATGAAACCCTCAGGATGAGATTTTAGTATTCAAAACTGAAACCAACACTATATGCTTATAGTTGTAGGTAAATAGGAAGAAGGTATAGTAGAATTTTGCTGTCTCAAGCCACATCAGATTTAAATGTCTCTTTTTCCTTTAAAAGCATACAACATTTGATTTAAATACCCACCTTCCCTATGAAATCTACATACCCATAAATCACTTTGGTATTTCTACATTCCTAGTTCAAAGATATTCATACAACCTAACTTGGTTCAATGAGATAGAAATCCAAGTCTTCTGCAGAAATATTTTCTCTTCCCTTTGGACTACAGTGAGGGAGCAAATTCTCCCAAGATCCCATGTAGCCATTTTCTGATCACTATAGGGGAAGGCTAATGAGAATGTTATCAACTCCTGGGAGCAGAATTAAACATGTAGAAAGAAAAAATAAGTTCTGGTCAAGTTTCTGTGGGGAAGCCACACTAAGCTCTACCTAAAGCGAGACCTAATTCTTCAGTTTTGAGGCATGTGAATCCATAAAAATTTGTTTAAATTTAACTGAGACTTATTTCCTAAGTCTTGCCAACATATCACTCTTAATACTTTGGTTCACCAAAATCTGGCCATTGGTATATACAGAATTTAATTTTGTCCTATTGTATCTAGAAATGATCAAGTTCCTAAAGAATGGCTCATGCTTACTAAATTAGCAAAAAATAGAATAAATTTTACTGGAATAATAAATGTGAAATAGAATCACAACTGATTATTTTTCAGTAATAAATTGCTGAAAAAAGTGGTTTTTCATTCCTTCAGTAATCACATTTTCTCCCTGTCTTAAATCTACATGTAAAACTAACTTTTACCAGGAATGTACATGGTGATCTTGAATTTAAAATAATGGCAATAATTTTATTTTAATGATGAATTTTCTGAAGTATATTTATGGAATATGAGTTCTTTGTGTATATTAACCATTATTACATGAAGAAAAGGACTTCCAAAGTGAAACTGACTTGATAAATTTTAGCTTAAGTAATTTAAAGTCCTTTTATTACAGGACTTCTCAGATCCTTTACTAAGTTAACATGCTTTTTAAATATCAAGAGAAACATACATTATAGATGATACAGATGGCACTTTCCTTCTCTTGTGGAAAAGTTATAGCCATAACTATGTAGGGTTCTTATCACTTTAACTTACTTTCAACTATATTCTGAGTCCAATCACTCTAATCAGTTCTAACTAACCACTCTAACCAATCACTCTAACTACTTATACGATGGGCCACATCAACACCATTTCTCACCTGGATTATTGCAATAGCCTGGGCTTATTCTTTTACTCTTTAACTCAAATTATTTATTCTTCACCCAACAACCAGTGTGATTCTTTCAAAACTGAAATCAGATTATGTCATCTACGTAAAGTTACCTAATGGCCTTTCATAACACAGTAAAATTTAAAATTGTACCATGACCTAAAAAACCCTTGATGATCTGCTCTCTGTCACTATGTCTTCATCTGTCATCATTCTCTTACTCATTCTGTTCCAGCATGCACCTCCCTGCTGTTTCTCACACATGCACATGTCTGCATTGAAACCTTCACATTTACCTTTGTCTAAGTGCCCTCAGCCTGCCCACATAGACTCCTGACCTGTGCTCTCAATTTATTCTCATCTCTCCTCAGAGAGATCCTTCCCAATCCAACCTATCAAAAACAACATCACCACATCACTCACTGCCTCCTGACCCCGTTTTGTTTGTCTCCAAAGTACTTTTCTCTACCTGATATTGTAGACTTACTGATGCATTTATTTTGTGTTACTTTCACTGAAATGCAAGTTCCATCAGGGTGGCCATTTGGTTTGATTTGTTAATAGCTCTGCAACAGTACCTTTTTATAGAATAAGCATAAGATAAATGTTTCTGAATGAATGGAAAGTCAAAAAGCCTGCTCCTCAGAATATCGGAAAAAAGTAACAAATTCTTCTTTTCTCTAGATGCCATGCTGACCACTCTTTATTAACAAAATTTAACAGAGTATTTCTTGAGAGTTTCTTCTTGCTGATTACAACCATATTCCAATCATGTGTTTCTTGATTAAATATTTTTTTCCTAAGGCGTCTTTACTTATATAGGTTAATTTTAGAAAGGATTATTTTCTAGAAATATAATCTCACTCACTGCATAATAATTTTAAAAAATAATTTTATTTTTAGCGTAATTTTAAGTAATGTTAGGGCTGCTTTGCTGGTAACTCCATATACAAATCATGCTTATCCACTAAATACATTTTTTACATATTTTATATACTCTTAGCTTAGCTCATAGGCAGTAGGTGCCTTGTGTGACATAGAGCTTTGTATGAAAAACAGGCATTTTATTGGGTGTAACTGGAGTCATGCTCTACCTGACATGTACTATTTAAGCCCTGTACATCTTAGATTTTTCATTGGTAATTTATCAATAATAAAAATAAATTATCTTACAGTTCTATTAGAAAGCCTAATTGAAGTAGAGCATTCAAAGTGCTTAGCACAGCTCTCAATACATGATAAACACTCAAATGTTAAAGGTTTCACTATTAGTACCACTATCGAGCCTGAGTGTTATGCACCAATACTTCATCAGAGATTCTTGATAAGTAAAAGCTATGCTGTTCAATAGGATCACTCATAGTCTCTGAGGCAAGGCATGGATTCTAATATAAGTGAACTAAACATATGCCAATAGTAACCACCCACAGATAAAATCTAGGTCTACCAATTGTACTCCTACAGATTCTATAATGGAAAATGCTTTGCAAATCCAAGCCTCTAAATTGGGCTGATAATCATTGTTAGAAGCACTAGAAATATTCTTAGACTTTGTTTCTAGTTGTAAAAAAACAACCAAAAGTAAAGATAAAAAATATGGAAAGTGACAGTATTTTCCACATATATAGGATGTTCTGTTTTATAAAAGGCTATCTTCCAAAGACAGCACTGGGGAATAGGGATTAAGAGTGAAGACTCTGGAGATTTCTTGCCCAAGTTCAATTCTGAGTCCTAGGGCTTTTCATTTATGTGACCTTCGGCAATGTCTTCACCTCTTTGTGATCTAGTTCTTTCCTCTATAAAACGGAGAAGAAAGTGTCTGTATCCTCTGATTGTTATGAAACTTAAATGAGTTATTCCTCATAAGGCATTTCCTGTAAGCCCAGCAATATATTAAATACCCAAAAGTTAGATCTTACTGACTTTCACAGCAGTTCTTTTAAATATCCAATAAAAATGCTGTGTAATCCTGATTTACAGAAAAAGAAACTAAGAGATAAGTGTTTTGACCAAAATCATAGCACTTATTTTGTGATGGTGCAGTGACTAGAATATAAACTTTCAAACTCCTCAACTTGTAATATTAACACGATAATATTGTCTTCTCCATTTATGTGAAAAGAAAAACTTACAGAGCATAGATAATACGTGCATACAATGTTTTAAGAGACATTAGGAAGGTAGGCATCTTAGTCTATTTGAGTTGCTATAACAAAATACCTTAGGCTGGGTATTTTGTTACTAGTAATTTTGTTATTAGTAATTTTAGTAGTATTTTGTTATTAGTAATTTTCAAATTACTAATTTGAAAATATAGTAATTTATTTCTCAGAATTCCGGAAGCCAGGAAATCCAAGACCAAGCTCCTACTGTCTGCTTTCAAGATGGCACCTCTTGCTGCATCCTCATAAGAAAGGCAGAAAGGGCCAAACAGAATCCCTCAAGCCCTTTTTTAAGGGCACTAAGCCCAATCAGGAGGGTGGAGCCTCATGACTTAATCACCTCCTAAAAGCCCCATGTGGTAACACTATTGCATTGGGGATTAAATTTCAACATGAATTTTGGAGGGACACAAACATTCAGACCATAGGAGTAGGTTTTCACCAACAGGTCCCAGTGTTTTATAATTTTTTTATTTTCCTTTGAGACAGAGTCTCCCCTCTGTTGCCCAGGCTGGAGTGCAGTAGTGCTATCTCAGCTTACTGGAACCCCTGCTTCCTGAGTTCAAGTGATTCTCTTTCCTCAGCCTCCTGAATAGTTGGGTTTACAGGTAGTGCCACCATGCCCAGCTCATTTTTATATTTTTAGTAGAAACAAGGTTTCACCATGTTGGTCAGGCTGGTTTTGAACTCTTGACCACAAGTAATTCACCAGCCTTGACCTCCCAAAGTGCAGGGATTATAGGCATGAGCCACCGCTCCCAGCCCATACCCTTTATTAAGATAATAAAATAAGTCTATACTTGTTAGTAAATAGCCACCACTCTGACCCCTTTGAGTGTCCTCTTCCAAGTCCCCCCAACACCCACCGGCCACCAATGCCTGTGCTGGTCTACTCCTTGGCTTGGCAGCCCCTGAACCTCCCACATTTAGCATGTAAAGAACGAGTGTCTACTATAGTGGCCTAAGGATGCTGTTTGCTGCCCTTCCTCTTTCGATTATCTGATGCAAGTACAGCTCCTGTTTTTAATATTGTTAAAATCTCCTCTGTATGCCAAAGACTTCACAGAAATATGATGAGGATCAAAGAGAGTTGGGTTTATGACAGCAACATTAAGTTAGAATTTGCTGCATATGAAATCATATCTCCTGATCTATGCAAAGCATAAGGCCACACGCCCATGACAAAAGTCCAAACATCCCCGAAGGGTATCCTAGTATGAACTCTCCTCATCTTTATATTACAATACCAATTAGGTATTTTTAGAAATTAGAATAAAAATCCCAGTCAACAATTCTTGTCAATATCATTCATCTGTCTATCATCTGTTTATCCATTTAGTCAATTTCATTTTCTGCCAAAGTGTTCAGCAAACAAGCAGGTTTGTGATGTTGCAGGAAACAAATGCCTCTGTGAAAGAGAAGGTGAGGGCAGGGCGGCTTCAAGTTACAAACAATGGGTGAGAGCCAGGGGTGGTGGGCCCCTGTAATCCCAGCTACTCTGGATGGTGAAGCAGGAGGATTGCTTGAGCCCAGAAGTTCATGACCAGCCTGGGCAAAATAGGAAGACCCCATCTCTAAGAAAAAAAGAGGAGTGGAGGAAATAAATAATGAGTTTAATGAGCTAATGTCAAGGCGTTTCAAAGAGCTGGAATGTAAGTTCCATCAGGGCATGGATTTTGAGGGTGGTGTAGAAAGGAGCAAAGCAGTCTTTTCTCAAGAGCCATGACAGAGTTGGTGATTTTGTAGTTTAATTCAGTAGACGTGGTTTTGAGAAGAGTTTCCTTACCTCAGGAATCACAATGTGAAATTGCCTAAGTTACATTTCTAGACAATGTTTTTGATAGATGAAAACAAACAAACACTTTTTTTAGAGTATCCTTTAAAAAATACATAAAGCATTCTATGGACACTCAAATTATTTTTTGCTGAAGCTCCAAATTTTGTTCTTATTTACATTTCTAATTTTATCTCCCATTTTTACATATTTAACCACATGCCATCTTTGCCTCTCTAAGGAATAGAGTAAAATTTGGGAAAAAATATTATAGTAATATGGGAAAATGTACATTTCTTGTAACTAAGAAAATAGGTCACTTAAAATGTAATTCCATATGCAATGTACTAGAGGCATTTTGGATTTTAGCTGTAATGCGTGTACTTGCAGTTCATCCATACCCATTAAAGTTTATTTACATTGTACCATTATTGCTTTAAAAATAATTGTTATCCTACTTTAGAAGGAAAACATCATAAACATTTTGGAAACTATGTCTTTTGTCATAATTTTAAAGGTATTAGCATGAGTAGCTGTGCTTCCAAAAGGGATAAGAAAACAGAAAAGAAATTAAAATGACTGTGAGGAATGGAGAAGAAAATTTGAATTTGCATAAAGGTACCCACCTAAATATAGCTTTTGACAGCCTTCTGTATTACATCTCTTCATTTATACATAATAAAATGTATTTGGTTTTGGCCATACTGATATAATACTAACATCGCTACCTCAACAGGAGACATTATTAGGAAATTTCCACATATCTATACATCCATATAACTGGTTTGATTAAATTTATTGAATTAACTACAGTCATGCATCACTTAACATCAGGAATACATTCCAAATAATGCATTATTAGGCAATTTTGTCCTTGTGCCAATGTCATAGAATGTACTTACACAAAGCTAGATGGTATAGTCTACTACATACCTAGGCCATATGCAATAGCCTATTGCTCCTAAGGTACAAATCTATACAGTACATTACAGTACAGAATACTGCAGGCAATTGTAACACAATGGCATTTCTGTATGTAAACATAGAAGAGGTACAATAAAAATATGGTATAAAAGATCTCTTAAAATGGTTCACCTGTAAAGGGCACTTATATAGGTGAGTCAATGAGTGAGTGGTGAGTAAATGTGAAGGCCTGGGGCATTACTGTACACTACTGTAGACTGTATAAACACTGTACACCTTGGCTACACAACATTTATTTTAAAAATAAGGTAACTGTGCTATAACAGTGACAATTACACTGTCACTAGGTGATAAGGGTTTTTCAGCTCCATTATAATCTTATGGGACCACTGTCATCTATGTAGCACATGGCTGTGGTTACTTTAGCACTGTATAGCCAAAAGCTTCATGGCACAGAAATGACAACATAATTTGCATCTTCTGTTAGCGGTGCTTGATGTTAAGTAGCAAAGAGAAAATGCAAAAACTTGCAATCCTTTACATACCTAATTATCAGTCCATCAATAGCAGAATCTGTTTCCTCCAGCTTAAAAGGAATGAAGACACTATCATCAGGAACCAGCAGACATCTATTTTTACTATCCACAGGGACTACACTGAAGTTCATGCATGCTGTATGCTGCTTACAGTCCTTTGGGGAAATGATTAGTGGAGCAAATAGCTCCACTGACCTGCTGAAAGCATAATCCATTATCACCCAAGGCTGTCTTACAATGACAAAATATGAAAATATCAGAACAGTCTCTTTAGAAAGCAAACAGGTATTACTGCATAATGTGGCCAACAGGTAAATAGTACAATAAACTCTAATCATATAGTCTCATCTCTTCCCTTCTTAGAGTCATTTGAAAGAGAAACAAGAGAAAAGCCACACCTGGTGTTTGCAGATGACACCCCAATATTTGCAAATATCATGCTGCTAAATGCATTCTAAGCATCTTTAGAGGCCAGTGTGTTTGCAAACTCACTTTCTTCCTGGACTTTGACTTCACAGTAGGGTGTGCAATTTTCATACACAATGCAGGATTCATTGGAACTATAATTTAGACAATTTTCAATATGGGGCATAGTGTTACCTGTCTCAGATAATTTCTTTTAAAATCCCACTATTTGAGTAATTCATCCATGTTTCCCTTTCTTCTTGAGTAAATGAAAAAGTTAGAATAAAGCATATTATCTCCCCATCCACCTCAATCCTATCAATCTTGCCACTCGCTACAATTACTTTTCACACTACCCTGCATGAACCAGAGGGACAGCCATTAAACCACTACCAAATACTAGAAGCAAAGGCTGCTCCAGCCCACAGCTGAACTTAATAAAACCGTTAATGTCAGAGCCTGCCGGCTAGCTTCCCAGGAATACCACTTGCTCAAAATCCTTCCATTCCAGCCATGCATGTGGCATTTCATCCCTCTCCCCATGCAGAACCATGCCATCTGCTGTGAGGCACAGACATACTACATGCCAGGTGACATTTTCCTTTAAATTACTTTTTTAAAAAATTGACTAGGAAGTATACTCAACAGGCAAAGAGTGAGAAGAGATTTGAGCTCTACCTAGGCTTGTTTTCTCCAATTTCTTGATATTTATTATATTCTGGCTCTGAATTTGGATGGTTGGTGAGTAATTTATGGGCGGGTTTCCTCGGAAATAAGTTTGTTTATATGTAGTAAAAACCTTGAGCTCTGCCACTCCAATAAACCATGGGTTAACTGTGGAGTTGAATTTAAAAAATAAAAGGAAGAGGAAAGAGTCATTAAATCAATAATACTGAGGTCTGATGGAACTGTACAAAGTCAATAACATCATAAACTTTTATACTGACTTCAGCATGAGAACATGCTATTATCTGTGGCAAGTGGTGGCAAAAGCAGTTAGATCTGATACATTTGATGTAACAGAAAAGAGATAGGGAGGCTTTGAAGATGCTTTATACTTTGGCCCAATTTGGATAAGGTTGAAATCTACACACATAGATAGCAATGCATTTAAAGTAATCAGACACTGTGATGGTGTTAAAGGTAAATTTTGAAAGAGTCTATTGGAGAAAATTCCTTACCTTCACATCCAATTCAAATTACAGATATAAATACCTGCTTCTCTTTGGAAATATATGTAAGTATCTTAAGCTATAGATATGGAGTGTTAGCATGTAACAGAGATGTAAACTACAAGATTCATGTGTGTGATCACAGTGGCCCTATTGCAAGATTTCCCCCCATAAGAGGAAGCATATTCCATTTAGGAACTAGGACCTGTGTAAAAAGCCAGATCAGTTATAGTATGATTCACTGTGTTTGCTGCATAAGACTATTTTAATGACTGTTATGTGGCCTATTTACGAATACTGGTAGTGGGGGACGCCTTGACAACTTTCGATTGAAGTATATGCAATAAGCAAAACATTCAAGCCTAAACACAATCAGAATTGATTTTCTCCATTTATAATTAGTCGATTGTTTGCACATACACAAATTATTTCACAGTTTACTAGTCCTGGAATTGAATAATAAATATATATATATGTTTAATAGATTATTAATTACCTTTCTCCATGTGCTGTGTCCTTTTGTTCACTATTAATTTCCTCCTTGACTTCATGTATTCAAATATCTATCCCCATCACGTCACTAAAACTCACCCTAAAGCTATTGATGGCCTCCCCATGACTGAACCATCTAATGTTCACTTTGGCAAACAGATTGATTCCTTGAAAATATCAGTCTGATTATGTCAATTCTTACTGACTCCTACTATCTTCTGTCCTCCTTCTCCTAGCCTTGACAAAACACTTAACCGGTGACGTTTTATGATCCTCGCCTCTGGTCTATACAAATACCTCCTTCTACCCTCATCCGCAAGTCCCTCCCACTCAGCAATTCAGATCTCTGACTTATCCTCTTTTCTCATATTTGTCATGGCCCATGTGTTCGTGTTAGTCCTTTTCTGGATGCTCCTTTTTTTCCTTTAAAAAAGGTGCTCTATGACACCTGTTACCTCTGATTTGTAGCATTTATTACCATTTTCAATTTATACTTATTATTTGATTATTGAGAAAGCTTGTTCTTTTGAACTAGTATATAAGCTTCCTGAACATGAGAAACAATGTTTCTCAGACCTTTGAATCTCTAGCCTCTGGCACTCTGCTTGGCATATACTGAGCACATAATAGAAATCTGCTCCATGAATGGATGATGAGGCATCATTTCAGCTATGATCCTTCTGGACTCTTATCTTACTACTGATCAATAAGAACAAGGGAGGTTAGAACATAGGCTTGAGCACAGGATCCACATAACTATTAATTCCCTCATAAACTATATATTCTGTTTTTTCTAAAAAAGAGGTTAACAAGACAGTTATGATCATTGTCTTCAAAGAATTTACATTATAATGTAATAGTGGTTAAAAAAATACAAGTAAATAAAAATTGAACAAAATTATAGACTTTGATAAGTGCTAAGAAGGAAAATACATAAGGATTGGCATAAGAAAAAAAAAAAAAAGAAATGACCCTCGGGTGGTCAGGAAAAGTATCTCTGAAAAGAGAAAACTGGGACACCTAGAAGAAAAAGAAATGAGCTGTGCAGAGAATGAAGGGTAAGAATCCGTCAAGCAGAGAAGGAAGCATATTCAAAGGCTCTAATGCAAGAATTGGCTTGGTATTTTCCAGAAATAGAAGCTTAGTGAACCAAGCATGGAGTGGCAAGGTATGAGATAGAATAGAGTCAGGGTCCTGCAGACCAACATAAGGTGTTTTCAATTTTATTTCAAATGCAGTGATGATCATTGAAGAGTTTTAAACAGGGAGTACCACACTCTGGTTGATGTGTGAGCAAGATCACTGTTGCTTCTGTATAAAAAATGGATCAGACTGGGCAAGAGTGGAAGGGAACAAAGCCACTGGGAGGCTTAGGGACTTGCAGAAATAACATGGCATGGAAGAGGACGTGGCAGTGCAGATGGACTGATGTGGACAGATTTCAAATATATTTTGAAGGTAGGAATTTAAAAGACTTGTTAAAGTCTATGGATGTTGAAGGAGACAAAATAATCCAGGATGACTCCAGGTTCAGAGCTTAAACACCTAGGAAGATGATGATGGGATTTACTGAGATGGAAGGCCTGGTGGAGGGAAGAGGGAGAATGAGAGGACAAACCAACTGGGCATTTGGGGCTCAGTCTTTTTTGATCAAAGCGTTCTGCCTTTCTTTTCATAGATATTTCTTCATAACCATGCATTGTTGTCATCTAGCTAGAATTATAGGTGTTTTTGTTAAAAATCCTGTTTTTCTTGTATTTGTTATTGAAAAATAGGATTTTGCCTTTCTCAATAATGTCTAATGTATCAATAGAGCCTAAATCTAATGTGAACCCTCGATTCAGCTAAATACTTTCAACTTATAAGACCAGTGTCTCCCCTAAGTCTGCAGACACCCACAGAAAACATCATCATGATAACAGATTCACTGGGGTAAAGAATCACTAGGAAAACTGGTGGAGTAAAAGACTGGAGGTGTCCTCCAGTCATTAAAAAAATAAAGTCTATTTAGCAATGAAGCAGAGAAGTGGGCTCCAGCTGATCAAAACTTGTAGCAACAGAAGACAGTCCAAAATGTTCTGTAGGATGAACAGAGACTGTGATCACATCTAGTCAATATACTCCAATAAAGGAAAATGGGCTCCAACAGTGAAACAGCACAGGAACATCACCAGTGCTAATTACTAAAAAGATAAAGTCAATGACAAAATGAGAAGTCTAGAAATGCAATGCCCCATGTAACAATGTCAGGGAAACTCCCATCTGAAAAGTGCAAAATAAAGACATTACCATCTCCACAGCTTTTGCTTGCAACACAACAGGGGAGACACAGGAGATAACGGATGGGACCGACACTGCCCTTTTCCTAATGCCTTCTCACTTTCTCCAGCCAAAATAGGCACCCACCAGTAAGTAACTAAATCTCAATCATGGCATATAAATTTTAGACCGTTGGTCTTTTAAGACCAATAGTTCTCAATTTTTGTAAGACACAACCCTTTTAATTCTAGAAATTCTCTCTTTGGGAAAAATGTACTGAGAATGACAAACATTTACTTACATACCATTTCAGAGTGTTCACAGCATTCCCTCTCCCCCCCAGTCTTAGAGTCTCGGGATTTTAAGGGTTTCAGGTTAAGAACATCTCTTGTTTTGGTGTAAATGAAAGTGACCTCATAATAAAAAGCTGTTTTGTGGAGCAGTCCGGTAATCATCTGTAGGTCCCTTAGCTGCGTTGTCAGCAGCTGAGGCAGGCACTCCTATCCCCACCCTTTTGGGCTGTAAATGTCAAGTTGTTTTCTCAGTTCCCTTTCCACCTCTGGGGCTCCCAATATTTCAAGAGCTTTTGATGTTACTGCAAATGAAGACTGGTCTCAAAAGCCATAGTGCCACCTGTTCCAAATATAATAATAATAAGCATTAATCACACACTTCTTACAGTCAGAAATTTTCACACCAACCTGTGAGGTGAGGACCACTATTAGCTCCATCTTAACATTTAAAGAATCTTCAATAAATAAACTTTCGTGGTATTAACCATTTAATTTTCACCTTGGAACATGGAAGACTACAATTTTCAGTATCCTTGCATCCAGATCAGGCCATACTTCTGGTTATACCCAACAAAATGTGAATGAAAATAACATTCATTTCTTCTCCCCTTGCACCCCAAGTGTTCTGTGAGCTCATCTATGGTATACTACACACTGATGGCCAGATAAATGCTGGGATTCAGGAGAACACCCAGCGTATAGCAGACATCAATACACAGAAGGGGCATGGATCTCTTAGTCACCATCTAGAGTAGGGCACCCCAGGAGAGCTGAGGAACATCTGAACTGGATTTTATGATAGCTAGAAATATATGCACTTGTGTTGTGTTAAGCCACTGAAATTATAAGGTAGTTTGTTACAGCATGCATTAGCATCCCTGATTAAGGTAATTGTGCTTGATGATTTGAGAGAATGGGATTGAAACCCAGGCCTTCTCACTCTAAAACACTCAAGTTTAAATGCCACACTACACAGCTCCCATCCAGCGGCTTGGCATGTATGTTTTCAATAAATATACAATAA
Source organism: Ateles fusciceps (assembly GCA_036589455.1). Classification (NCBI taxonomy): domain Eukaryota; kingdom Metazoa; phylum Chordata; class Mammalia; order Primates; family Atelidae; genus Ateles; species Ateles fusciceps. The sequence goes on along the minus strand of JAZHEH010000424.1, from coordinate 345,274 downwards.
TTGGTTGGTTGCTTGAAAACCATAGTTTTTATGTGGAGCTAAAGGGCCAGTGCCAGGGAATTTATGAGTACAGAAAAAATAGCAGCATATCTGAGGGATGTGTGTTAGGAAAGAAAAAAGCAGGTTTTGAGAGTGTTTGCCCAGCCCTTGTCTTATGACGCTCTGGCTATAACATCCTTCTCATAGTCACCCAGAAAACTGCAAACAAAACAACTTGAAAGCTTGAAAAAGAAAATCACAATCATTTTTACAGAGTGGGTCTCTGAACCTTTAGGATAAAAAGAGTTTTCTGTGGGAATAAAGATAATTACTGAAGGAAGATTGACAGAAATCATTTCACCAGCATGAGTGAAATCTGGAGCCGTGTTAATGAGAACTGGGACGTGGGAAGATAGGAAAGAAAATCTTGGTAGTATACAAGAGAAATAAGTCACTCTTACTTCAGATGGAATACTATTAGGTTCTGGAGTTAACTCCTCCTCTTCCAGGAGTTAAAAAAAAACAAAAAGAAAAAAAATAGAATTTGGCTTGAATGAAAAGAAAGAGGAAAAAAATAGAGTATCTGGAATTGAACTGTACTCTGTATCCGGGGGAAACAGAAAATGAACAGATGGTCATAAAAATGCAGAGATTTACAAATATGGAAAAAACCAAAGAATTTTGTGACTATAAAAATGGATCAAGTTGGCACTTCATACTGAAAGACGCTATGAGAAAATGATGGAACAAGATCAGCTGGCAGTGGAAATAATGGGAGATAACCTCTTTGTTAATAGTTTACATGTAGTTTCCAATGAAAAATGATTTCTGATTTTCTAATTCAATTTCTGAAGCATACTGTTAGAATGATTCCTTTGTAGATTGGTTCTCAAGGGAATTCGGCAATGACATTATAGGATCTTCGTTGCTGAGGAGGTGAAGCAATTTGTACCAACAATGGACTCTATCCTTACCTTAGAAATGGATACACAGGAGAAGAAAGATCAGCAAGCTTGCAGAACTCTCTTCTGCCATCACTCTCTGCTCCAAGTTAGGCTTGGGAAGTGAAGCAATGGCATCTCATATTCCTTATTATCTCTTTTGTTCAAAGAAGAATTTCTTATGAAATTATAGGGGACAAAGACCACAGATAGCTCATTTATAAAGATATCACTTCTCTCCAATTAGATCTATAGCTTAAAAGCAATCCCAATAAAAAGAAAATGGCTTTTGTTTGTTTCTGGTGTTGGTATTCATCTTGACAAGCTAATTTTAAAATCTATATGAAGAAAATACATATAAATGCATTTTGGCTTCTCTCCAGGATATAAAAACAAATCTATAAACCAATACAAAAACGGATCCACATTGTAGAAAAAAATGGGCATGAGACTAAAACTGGCATACTCAAGTGTTTTTCCAAATTACCATTACATATTTGAACTGTTTAACTTCAATAATCACAGAAATGTTAATTTAAAACAAAATGAGAAAACACTACACATACTCAAATACCAAGTGTTGTTGAAGATATGAAGAACTGAACCTCTTATATGGTTCTGGTAGAAATGGAATGTATATAATCTCAGAAAAATGTGTAGCATTATCTACCAAATTTGGACGTACACATATCCTATGAACAGAATGTCCACATATCTTAGTTTGCATAAAATAGAATCAATTTATACCTATTGCTCTGGTATTGTGACTAATAATACCTCCTTTTACTCTCAAAGTATACTGGTTTGAATGATAAATTTTATTCTACCAATAACAGCTATTTTTACAATTAGGTATGTACCCAATAGAAATGTGTATGCATGTGGTATAAAGGCAGAGACAATATCTATTTTTTAAATAGCAGCAGTGTTTTTAAAATAAATTTTACTGGGTATATTTGAGGTTTATAACATTATGTTAGGTATGCATTGATAGTAAAATACTTGCTCTGGTGAAGAAGATCAACATGTCTATCACTCCACATAGTTTTTTATGACAAAAGCAGCTAAAATCAACTTATTTAACAAAAATCTGTAATATAATACAATTTTATTAACTTGAGTCATCTCATAGAGCAGCAGTACTATTCTCAATAGACAATACTAGAAACAGCCCTATTGTCCATCTTGAAAAAGTAAATTGTGGTAAGTTAATTCAACAGAACTCAATATAGCCATAAAGTGAACAAATTACATCTATATATACAATATAGCTGTGCAGTGATAATTTTTATAGTGATAATACAATTACATGCCAATTTACAATTTACTCACTCTTCTGTATGTATATTATTACTTCAATTTAAAAACTCAATTTCTCATCCCAGCTGCATATATGCATTTTTTTTCTACATAGCCATAGTGTCTCCGGATATGAAGCAGAGAAAAGAAACGTACTGAAAATCCTCCCCAGCTGGGTTCCCCTGGGTTCCTCCTAAGTGGCCTTCATACCTGTTTTGAAGTCAGATTTTTCCTAAAGCCTCAACTCCAACTCAACAGATTTGAATGTCTGGGGTTCTGTATTGCAAAGAATTGGAAGCCCTTGTACAACAACAACAACAACAACACAAAATATTGTAGTCAAATAATGATACTTGCCATGGGAATCAGAGCAGGGAGAGACAATGAGTATGATGTATTGTTTATTCCAGAGAGAAAACCACTCTAAAGTTCCCCAGAATTTCAACAAAGGGGAAAACCATATTTATAATTAAGAAATTCACTTGACTTGTGGAGGTAAAAGGAGAGGTTTGCATGAGACTATACTGACTCCTGGGTGTGAGACTGGAAATAGAATTAAGAGGAATGAGCAGGAGAGAAGAAAAAAAAATTTTAATGCTGCATGGGACTCCTTCTGCTTAAGCTTAGCACAAAGTCTTATAGTAAAAGATCTGATTTCTGTGACTTAATTGTTTTCTAGTAAGACCATGTTTATACAAATTCCTAAATAGCTCAAAGTCTTCTGCTTTCTCATAATTTTGGATAATACCATCAATCTTAACTATAGACTTCAGCTTTTGGCATATAAATGACTGGGCATTCTGTGGAATTATTACACTTTAGAAAAACAAATATATACTCTATTTGAAAAATCTTTAAAGCAATCTCACAAAAGTAGGAGAGTTTTCTCCAAAGATATTCATCACTTTCTAAAATATGACCTGGGCTTCAGCATCAGGGAATTGCAGATAGAATGACCGGGAGCCTAAATAGGCATACTTCCTTGGAAGACGGATGCTGCACCAGAGCCCTCATGCTGCAAAGCTTTGTTCCTCCTGTGAATTGGGTCACCTGCCCGGATACCTATGGGACAAACTAAACTCATAAAGGGAGTGTCATGATCCCAGATGGATCATTACATCTGGGATCAATAGATCCCATCATAGTTCCTGTCTGGAGGAAATATTTCTCAATTCAAGTGATATAGGTTAAAGTAAAGCCATATATTTACCACTAAAAGGTCTACCAAGCAATTAAGGAAGTGGCTCCTATGAATAAAAGTCAGTAGAAACAACAGATAATACATTTAGACCCCCAAGAATTTCAAATATTGAGATTATAAAACACATAGTCATATATGTAAATCATATGCAGAAATGAATCATGAAATGTCAAGGATTAGTTTGCAATAAAAAACTATCAGTAATAAATAGACGGATGAGAAAAATAAAGACAGCTCAAGATACAAACTACAGCTCTTCAAATAATAAATAATAATGGACCAATTTAACAGCAGATTTAACAAACCTGAAGATAAATCCAATAAAATGATACAGAATGTAGCATACTGAGGTAAGATTAAATGTTTGAAATATGCATAAAATACTTAAAATGTATAAAATACATATAAATTGCATTCAAAAAATAAAGAATGAAGGCATAGTATGCGTAGACAAAATGGATGAAAATTTTTCAGAGTAAGTAGCATTGTATCTCTCAATTACAAATCCACACATCCAAGAATCATAATACATATTAGGCATGATAAATGAAAGGAAATTCACATATAAGCCTGTTGCAGTGACACTGCAGAACATCAAAGATCAGAGAAATTAAAAATGCAGCCATCAGAGAGAAATAAACAGATTTTCTGAAAGAAATAAATATTAGAATATCAGGAGAAATTGAAACAACCACAATAGAAGCTGGTAAACAATGAAGTAAAATGCATAAATTGCTTTACATACAATATTTTTTTTCTGAAAAACAAACTATGAAAACAGCAAACTATCCTTAAAAACAAAAGCAAAGTTATAGTGACAATCAGAAAGATAGAGATTTACCAACAATCCCTCAAGCTAATCACTAGACTTGGAATACCGCTACTGAAACAATCTTTTAGTCTTTCTACTTATCAGTGAGACACCTAAACAGCAAGAAGATGGCTTTTACTTCACTTTCAGAATATAAATCTTAAGTGACTATATCTGATCACTGGAATCCAAAATCATATCCTAAAGCCTAACTACAAGGGAACCAGCAAATTAAAAGTGGATGGGATAGATAGATGTGTGCACCGTCTCACCAGCTTTTAATCTAAATATGAGAGCATTAATTGCCAAAGATCGCAATCCTATGACGGCATGGGGATGTCTGGTTAAATCAAAATGACTCTGCATTACTTGAACCCTAGAAACTACAGACCCTCTCTACCAAAGTTTTCCAAGTCTCCTCACATGAGAGAACGTGGAAAGCAAAAAAGATGGAAAGAAAACAATGTGGTTGGAATGCAGGAAATGAGAAACATAGTGTGAGGAGATTTCACAGTAGAGGATAGAGTCTATACCACAAAGGACCTTAAAAGCTATATTAAGAAGTTTGTTCTTTATCCAAAGAGCAAAGGAAGTCCATTAAATATTTTGGACTTTGTCATAGAGTGCTCATATTACATTTGAACATCACCACTCTTGAGTTTAAACATGGAAAACAGATTATGGCAGAGGCAGCTACCCCCATGGTGGGCTAATTTAGTGGTTGTGCTCAAGAGTCATTACTGGAGACGCTGACCATATTCTACTCCTTCACCCTTCTACTGATGCTGTAAACACCTGTCTCCTTCTGCTTAAAAAAATTAAAGTGATTTCAGTTTCTTACAATGAAAATCCAACAAATTATACACACACACACACACACACACACACACACACACACACACACACACTAGATGTAGTTGATGCAAACAGATCATCAGGGGGTGGAATCTGGTATTGATTATCTCACCTGCTTGGGTTTCAAGGAAATGAGTTCCAGATGTCATTAGAAAATAGAATATTGGTGATCCAAGGGACACATCAACAAAAACATTATAAAATTGTTTCCTGTGGTACTAACACCTGCAAGGAAGTGCCTATGAAAGGAGGAACTTTAGCATATCAAAGAGTGGCTGCTACAGAATGTTATGTGAGAATACATGAAAAGAATGTGCTATTCTCTACATTTAAAAAAAGAAAATTATAAGCAATATTTTTAAATTCTTAGCTCAAGCCACAGTCAGAAGGCGAAAAAAAAAAAAAAAAACCATAGAAGACATTCTCTAAAGCTTGACAGAGCCAAAAATTTTGTTCAAAATCTGATCATGGGGGCTGTTTAATTACAGCGTAAGTTGAATTCACAATCTCAATAGCTCTTTTATCTAAATTCGAAAGCATTAATTGCCAAAGACTGTAATTCTAAGACTTGGCTTGGGGATGTTTCATTAAATTCAGGAGGCTCTGGATAATTTGAGCCCTGTGAAGCTACAGACTCTAAGGAGTACTTCTTGCCAGCAGAACTAGCCTGCATCTATATTTCCTGACTTACCGGAGACTTTAAAACAAACATGTGAAGCAAGAGCATGCTAATTGTCCCAAATCTCCACTGACATCGACGCTCTTTGCTTTAAGGTAACAACATAGATATGTAACTCAAGTCATGTCTCTCACTGGAAAACATCTGACAGGTCTTCAAAAATCAGAACGGGAAGAGTATTTTTCACCGTTTTAAGTCACTCATTCATTTGAGGTATTACTGGGTGCTTACTATGTGCCAGGCAGTGTTCTAAATACTTGGGAGAGAGCAGAAAACAAAATGAACACAAATTTGGCTTTCACTGTAGAGACTGAATGAAATAAGGAATTGAGCAGACCATATGAAGATCTGGAAGAAGAACATTCTGGCAGATGAGGGAGCACTTACAAAAGTCCCAAGGTGGAAATTAACTTGGTACTATTGGGAAGGCCAATGCATCTAAGGCAGAATGAACCTGGTTAAGTGTAATGGGAGATAGAATTAAAGAAGTAGGCAAGACTCCAGGCAATATAAGACTTTGTGGATCACAGTAAAAAAGACTGTATTTTGTGTAAGCATAATATGACAACAGTGTTTGAGAGAATCTCATAATTACAGCAATAATGCACCACATGGGACTGTTTACATGTCAATAAACAAAAGAAAACCTAATTCAACACGCTTAACCATGAAGGTTTGTTTCTTCACAATACTAAATACTCCAAAAGTTGTTCAATCAGGTGGAGTTTGATCAAGGGTTTAAAAGACATAACTAAAGTTCCATTTTCCTAGGTATATTTCTGCATTGATTACCTATTAGTCTCATTCTCAGTCAAATTTTTCTCATGGTTAAAAAGAATCTCCAGGTAAATCCAGAGCTCCACCATTCTCCAGGTATGTCCAGTAGAAAGAGAATGTCTTGTTTTTATAACTGAATGGGGAAAGGAATTTTTTCTAACCTAGAAGCCTTATAAAATACCTCACTGCATATCACTGGCTCTGGTGGTTTTAAATGTTCATCCTAATGTACTGAAGAATGGGCTATGATTGCATAAGCCAGAGCTCATTTTTAGAGTGGGAAGTTGAGTCAGAAAAAACTACCTGGCTAAGAATGGAGAAATGATTAATTTCTAAACAGTAAATTAGGACATTTTTATTGGAAAAAAAGGTTCTCCCTAAAGTGAATGTTATGGAGGACATCAGCAAATTTCTACCACCGTAAATTTTGCAGTAATAAATTGTATTTTTATATTAGGGCTGCCATAGAAAATACCACTGACTGGGTGACTTCAACAACAGATATTTACTTCTGGAGTCTTGAAATCTGTGATCAAAGTGTCAGCAGCACTGGCTTCTTTTGAGTCCTCTTTTTTAGACTTGTAGATGCCTGTCTTCTTCCTGTCTTAACATCATCTTTCCTCAGTACATGTGTGTGTCCATATTTCTTCTTCTTATAAGGATACCAGTTATTGGATTGGGGCCCACACTAACTACCTCCTTTTTAATGCAATTACTTCTTTAAAGACTCTAACTCCAAGTACAGTTGCATTCCAAAGTACTGGGCATTAGAACTTTAACACATAAATCTAAGGAGGCAACATTCAGTCCCTAACACCAAGAAAAAAAAATTATATATGCCTAGTTTATGAACTAGCATAAACAGATTCAAGAATCTCTTATGGATCCCTAGAGCCCAGATGTTTTTTTTTTTTTTTAAATCAAGGCTAGTTTATTAGAGGATTGGAATCAACCTACGGCTCTCAGCAACCGTAGTACTCATTTCAGGACTTGCTAATATCTGTGGGTGAAGATTGCTACCTGGATTTGAGCAGCAGTTTAATCCTGTGAGGACATGGGAAAGTAAGCCAGAGAGATATTGACCTGGAAAAAAATGACTCATGGCTGTCACCATGAGTTCGTTGTACATAAAATGAAAAACACATTTAAGTAACACCCATAGAGCAGTGATCCATACACCAGAATGTCCAAGCCCTAGCCCAGAATTTCCGGGAGTGACATTTAGCCATTAGTATCTTTTATAAGCACTCCAGGTAATTCTAATATGTGGCCATGGTTGAGAATCATTGCCATGGAGATAATATAAAGAAATAGCTAAAGAATATCTTTTCTGAAGACTGGAGAAGAAATAGTTCTTGATTTTCATCCCTGTCCTAACCAGCAATCTGGTTCAATTTATCTCTGAGTCTAGGGTTTCAATCATCCTACACATTGGTGCTACTGCAATAGTCACTTCTGGTTGTTGAAATAATAACCGGTGAGTCCCCCTCCCCCAGCAATTAGTTCCTGGGGTTTCTAAAATATTTATAAAGAAGGTGCCATTTCTGTTGTTATACATAATATAATATTTGCCCTAAAGGAATTTATATTCCAAAATGGATAAATTTAAGAATAGACTCAAAACTCCAGGGAGGTATTTTCATTATTTATTAGAATTGCAAAATTTTGTTTTTCTCCAAATAGCTGAAAGCAAGTTACTCTATTTTCTTGCTGAGATGGACAAACCATCCTGGATAGCTGATTTAGAGTGACCTATTTTCATTTAGAATTTACTTGAATTTCTTATTTCTTTTCTATTTCTTTCCTTACTTCCTTTTTTTTTTTTTTTTTTGGCCAGGATTGCCTAAACATCTTTTAACTGAGTTTTAAGAAACAGTACTTGGGATATGTGAGAGAGATCCAAGATGGCCGATTAGCAGCAGCTCAGGATTGTAGCTCCCACTGAAAGCGCAGAGAGTGAGTGGACGCCACATTTTCAGACGAATTTTCATAGCCCACGGACCAAGAGATTCTTGGTGGAGGAGCCCCACGGGTCTCCAGCGCGACCCTTTTGGAGGGCGCGGCCGTTTTGCAGGCGCCCTGACGCGGCGGTTCTCAGTCCGGAGTATACGGGACTGAGTGCCCTTTGGTTGGCGTTGGAGCTCCGGGAAAGCAGAGTCTCCCATTCAGCTGATTAAAAAGCGGACTGAAGTGGGGGAACCAGACCGGGAGATTCCCGGGCAGAAAAGCGCCACGAATCTTAACGCTGCTGTTTCAGCCAGCGTAGTGGGTCGCCGCAGGGGAAAGCTGGTCCCCCCCCAACAACAACAACAACAAAAAAACAGCAGTTGGAACTGCTGAGGATTGAGAGTTTCACAGCAAGTACAGCTGAACCCAGGAAGGTCCAGCTCTGTGGGGGGAGGGGCATCCACCGAAGGAAAATTAAGAAATAGAAAAAACTTTATAACCAACAAGCTGGACGTCCACTCAGAGACCTAATCTGAAAGGCAGCAATTACACAGACGACAGGTGGATAAATCCACAAAGATGAGAAGAAACCAGCGCAAAAAGGCTGAAAACACCCGAAATCAGAATGCCTCTCCTCCTACAGACGATTGCGGTGCCTCATCACCAATTGAACAAGGCCTGATAGAAAATGAATGTGAGGAATCAACGGAATCAGGCTTCAGAAGGTGGATAATGAGAAACTTCTGTGAGCTAAAAGAACATGTTCTAGCCCAATGCAAGGAAACTAAGAACCTTGAAAAAAGGTTTCACGAAATGTTCATGAGAATGGACAATTTAAAGAGGAATATAAGTGAATTAATGGAGCTGAAAAACACAATACGAGAACTTCGAGAAGTATGCACAAGTTTTAACAGTCGAATTGATCAAGCAGAAGAAAGGATTTCAGAGGTCGAAGACCAACTTAATGAAATAAAACGAGAAGACAAGATTAGAGAAGAAAGGGTAAAAAGGAATGAGCAAAGTCTCCAAGAAATATGGGACTACGTGAAAAGACCTAATCTACGTTTGATAGGTGTACCTGAATGTGACGAAGAGAATGAATCCAAGCTGGAAAATATTTTTCAGGATATTATCCAGGAAAACTTTCCTAACCTAGCAAGGCAGACTAATATTCAAGTCCAGGAAATACAGAGAACACCACAAAGATATTCCTCAAAAAGAGCAACCCCAAGGCACATAATCATTAGATTCATCAGGGTTGAAACGAAGGAGAAAATACTACGGGCAGCCAGAGAGAAAGGTCAGGTTACCCACAAGGGGAAGCCTATCAGACTCACAGCTGATCTCTCAGCAGAAACCCTACAAGCCAGAAGAGAGTGGGGGCCAATATTCAACATCCTTAAAGAAAAGAACTTTCAACCCAGAATTTCATATCCAGCCAAACTAAGTTTCATAAGTGAAGGAAAAATAAAATTTTTTGCAAACAAGCAAGTACTCAGAGATTTCATTACCACCACGCCTGCTTTACAAGAGCTTCTGAAGGAGGCACTATGTATAGAGGGGGAACAACCAGTATCAGCCACTTCAAAGGACCCATCAGTAAGCTGCATCCAGATCCATCTTACATGCAAGGATATACAGAGACTCAAAACAAAGGGATGGAGGAAGATTTGCCAACCAAATGGAGAGCAAAAAAAAAAAAAAAAAAAGCAGTAGTTGCAATTCTCATCTCTGATAAAATAGACTTTAAAGTAACAGAAACCGAAAGAGATAAGAAGGACATTGTATAACGGTAGAGGGATCAATGTAACAGGAAGAGCTAACGACCCTAAGTCTATGCGCACCCAATATAGGAGCACCCAGATACATAGGGCAACTTCTTGGTGACTTACAAAGAGACTTGGACTCCCACACAATAATAGTGGGAGACTTTAACATTACATTGTCAATATTGGACAAATTAATGAGACAGAAGGTTAAGAAGGATACTCGGGACTTGAACTTAAACCTCAAACAAGTAAACTTAATAAACATTTACAGAACTCTCTACTCCAAATCCACAAAATATACATTTTTTTTTCAGTAACACATCACATTTATTCTAAAAGTGACCACATGGTTGGGAGTAAATCACTCCCTAGCAATTGCATAGCATTTCATAGGTTTAAATGAAATATTGGTTGGCTGTTTGTTTGTTATTTTCCTCCCTTATTCCTTCCTGTCTCCATTGTATAACACAATTATTAGTATAAAAAAAGCTTTTAATATCCATTTGTAGACTGCATTCTAGCCTGGGCAATAGAGCAAGATTCCCGTTCTCTCTCCCTTTTTTTTTTCTTCTTCTTTTTCTCTTTATTTCATTCTTTTTTTCTTCCTTCTTTCTCTTTTTCTCTTTTTTTTTTTTTAAAAAAAAAAGAAGAACAAGGCGGTTGTTGCACATCTTTTTTTTTCTCCTAAAAAAAAAAAAAAAGAAAAAAAAGAAACAGTACTTGGAACAATGACTCAACTTCGATGGCCATCAATTTCTCGGGCATTAGAAATGAGATTCTGGATATTCTAGAATACAGATTCAAAGCTGACTGATGGTTGAAATGCTACAAATACATCCGCACGGAATGTGGCATTCATATTGATATTACCTTGAAAAAAATGCTACTTCATCTGTCTCCCCTGAGAGTCTGGCACTGGGATAGCACGTATCTCTTATCTAGTTTCTAATCTTGGAGCACAATAAACATTATCACTATTCTATTCCATCACAAGGAAGAAGTTAAAAACATCTGGAAGATCTTTCTCTGCCCCTGCTTTAAATAGAAGCTTATTTCAGCTTATTTAGCTGAACCTTCTTTTATCAACCAAAATGTAACCTCCTTGAGGAAAGGGCTATGTGTTTTTTGGTCACCACTGTAACCTCAGTCCCTAGTATTTTATGAGTCACATAGAGGCTCCCATGTAAATTTCAGTTGAATGTCCACTTAAATGTGGAGGAAGTTTACACATGATGAACTCATATACGTCAACTAGCTCACATTTCATGCTTTGAGAAAGGACCATGTGTGTCTTGCTCTCCATTGTAGCCCTCCATAACCAGAAGGGTAGGAGCCACATAAACAGTTCCACACAGACTTTATTTGGATATTTACTTCAACATGGGGGCAGTTTAATAAGCATGTTAACGTACACTTTGAGGAAATTAATGCCCTTAATCACAGATCCAGAAATTGTCCCCCACCTCCAAAACTACACTTAGGCTTTTCTTGAAGAATAAAGATGATCATCAAGAGAAGAATTAAAAATGAACCCTGATAAAAGCAATAGGCCCACCAAGGCATGAATTCAAGAGAGCAATGGTACTACCTGGGGTACATAAGAGACCATGACTTGAGCATGAGCCTGGAAAGAAAGGCAAAGACTTATGTATCTGGGTTGGACTAGAAATACTAGACTCTATTCTTCAGATTAACCATTGAAGTATTTTTAAATTTGGGACTACCAAGATTACACTTGGATTTTAGAAGAATCTATTTTAGGATGCGAAGATTAAAAGGAAGCACTGAAATTGGACATAGGAAGACTCTATTGTAAACCTTACCCAATTTATACTTCATTCTTCATCATAAAAATTACCCCCTCTTCCCCAGAAAAATGCAGTGCCCTCACTTTTTTTAATATGTTGGTGAAGACTAACTCAACAAATAGTATTGAAAGTCCCAATAGAAACTCAGATCTATCTGACTCCAAACACCATATTTCTACTACATTACAGCACCTCTCTGAAATGTATGAGACAGCTAAAGACTGGAAACATTAATTTGGAAGTAATCTAGCTTGGGTAGTATTGAAGCCATAAGAGCAAAGAGTTCTCAGAGGAGAGTCTGTATAGTGACATTAGTAATTATTAGTTACTGATAAGACCAATATCACAAAATGTTTGTGATATTGACCTGCTGAACTTTTCCTGGTCTCCCACATTACAGTATTCTTTTGTCTCTCCTAACCAATTTTCACTGTTGCTAGATTAATTTCTCTAAAGCACATCCCAAATCATGCCACAGATTGCTTAAGCATCCATTTATCCAACAGGTATTTGAATATACATCGTAGTCCTTCTACATAAAGAGAAAAGCCAAAATTCCTGCCCTCATGGACGTCACAGTGAACTAGGGGAAAACTTTTAAATAAGTAGGCAATTTAAGAATAGGATAATTTTCAAAATAGAAGTATGTACAGTGTTTTATGGCATTCTATGGCAGCACAGAGTGGAAATGTCAAAACTATACTGACTTTGTAAGAGTAGACATCCAGAAGGAGGATGTTCTATGAGCTCTTTTTAGAAAGATATGAAGGAGACAGATTAAAATGGTATCCAGGAGCCTTTTTGTTCAGAGAGGACCTTATTGCAAATTGAGAATATATGATGCATTTAAGAAACTTTAAGAAGCTGGAAGATTAAGACTAGGTGGGGATAAATGAAATGAGTTGTGGAAGAAATCAGGTAACAGAACATGAAAAGCCTTGTACACTTAGCTCAGGAGTTTGGATTTTACCCCGGAAAGAAATCAGAAACTGCAGAAAGGTATATAACAGAGTGATTAGAACAGATTTACAATTTGAAAAAGAACATTCTTACTTTGATGGGTAGATAAATATTAGATGAGCCTGGGAACAAAGATATCAGTTAGGAGGCTACAGAAATAGTTTAAGTAGAACCTGATAATACTAAGTATTGCTTTAAACGAATTCCTTAGCCTAACACCTAATGTATCCTCACATTTTGGCTCTAACCTTCCTTCCCAATCTTCTGTCCAATAGACTATGCTTCCATCAAAAACCATCTGGCTACTTAGAAGCACTATCCTCCTATTCCTATGTTTTTAACACCAGATCTTGGTTTCAACCATCTTTTATGACCTACCACACTGTGCAGCAGGTAGTGGATCTTCAATATAAATTGAGAGGATTAGTAAAAAGAGCAGATACTTTAAAGAAATGGTTTCAGAAATTTTATAGCCATAGTAATGTCTTAACTTGAATTCTTGTGCAAATCTTTCAAAATACAAAAGCTAAAATAGTTGGAAAATTGAATCCCTCTGTTAAACCTTTTAAAATTGATCTCAGTGACATTGATCTTGTAGTGAGCTAGTGGTACTTTAGTCACTACTAGACAAATAAGTCCTCTACATCCTGTAATTGATAGAGATGTCAAAAATGGGCCAGGTGCAGTGGGTCACACCTGTAATCCCAGCACTTTGGGAAGCTGAGGCGGGCAAATTGCTTGAGCTCAGGAATTTGAGACCAGCCTGGGCCACATGGCTAAACCCTGTCTCTACTAAAATTACAAAAAATTAGCTGGGTGTGGTGGTGCACACCTGTCATCCCAGCTATTCAGGAGGCTGAGGTGGGAGGAAGGATGGCTTGAGCCCAGGAGGCAGAAGTTGCAGTGAGTCCAGATCGTGACTTTGCACTCCAGCCTAAATGACAGAGCAAGACCCTGTCTCAAAAAAAAAACAAAAGAAAGAGTCAGAAATGATGCCAATTCTGGTTAAATGTCATAAGTAAATTAATGAAGTATGAGTGCATTTCAATTTCAACACATCAAATTTCCACTGATGGAAGTCAGACTCTATTTAGCTCTTGCTTTTATAAAGATAATACTTTCAAATTTCTTGTTAGATACCAATATGATGTAGATATACACAGCAAGTAATGCAGTAGTTTGGCCTTTTAAAATGTTATTTGGTATCAAAAAAACAGAACCTTTAAAATACGTGTTCAAGTGCAAAAAGTATCTTGAGGAAGTGGTTTAGAAATATGTTTTATGCCAAAAGGTAAAATTAAATAAATAAATAAACAAACCAATGAACAAAACTTTCCCCGACCAAACTTCATTTTTACATGGTGTGGAAATTATAGTATAGCTAATAAAATGAGGGTGTCATACACCTACTATAATATTGTATAAATCATGAATTATACAACAGGCAACGATGAGAAGCTGCAAAGGAATCAAACCTATATGGAAATAAATAAAACATTCAAGCAAAGTAGCAATCATGTTTGTTCTGCTAATAAAATGTGCATGCACAGGGGGCTTCTGATAAAATAATACAATATGTTCATAGTAATTATTATTTTAGCATTTCAATGTAACTATGAAATGGTAATTAATAAGTAACTAGAGTTTCAAGTTCTCTGTAAGATAAAGCAGTGGCTCATAAAATACCTATGCACCTTGAATGGGTCTCTTAGAATGGAAGAAAAAATAAAATATAATGAGCACTTTCTGGATTGAATACAGTACAGTTTTTTTGGGAGGATGGGGTTCCTTTATCAGAATTCTTGATAATTGAAAAAAATCTAGTGATTTGCTTTGTTTTTTTGTGCTTGTGAATCTCTTTATATTATTGGTTATAAGGGATGGGAGCATGAATTGGAAATTTTTTAATCATTTACATTCTGAAAAAAATCAGGCTAAATTCATTTGATCTTATTGTCCATCCTCATTGAATGTCCATTTGCAAGGAAAATGGTTTCATGTGATGAATAATGTTGACATATTTATGTCTCACTTCTTCTCCTTAGAATCTTTAACAAACCATGCAATGAATTTACTTTATATGAAACCATGTGCCCTGCTTCTTGACATCCCACCACTGCTTCATGGCCCAACCATCCTGGTCAACCAAAAACTGAACTTTAGGGCTGAATATTAAAAATAACTTGTCCAGAACACTTTTTTAAATGGAACAATTTAGCTGGAATCTGGAGAAGACGGGAGTTTGCAACCCTCCTGCACTCCATTCATGGGTCTGTCCCTGATGGGCCATATAGCTGAGCCAAATCTTGTCTCCGTGATTTCCCTTGTGGTCAGAGTATTTCAATGGCTTCTAAAAGAATCAATGCACCACTTATGTGATTCACTTTCACCTTTATTAATCTGTCCCACAAGTAAGGGCAAGGTTAGGCTGAAGGAACTTATTATATTTATTGGCCAGAATTAAATTATTCACTCGGACTTTTAAAGAGGCCACAATATTTTGTGATCCATGATTTCCACAGCAGCATTATCCCAAACTAAGTGGAGTCAGATTTCAAATTTTGAAACGTATTAACTAGTTGTCAGAAAAAAAGGCAGAAAAGACACTGTATCCTGAGAACTATTTGGAAACATGGAGTTTATCCTCTCAGATCTCAGCATTTAGATTTAGGATTCTCCTACAACTAAACTGATATGTGGCATTGGGCATGTAATAATGCCTACAATTTTATGAGTTTAATTAGATACAAACGAGGACACTGGATCAGTGATACCTCATTGTGTGATAAATAGAATATTACTTTATATATGTCCCACATGTTCTTCTCATAGTATTTTACAAACAATACCAAGAATTGCTTGGAGATTTCCTGAAAGAATCGTATTACAATGTCCAGTTTGGTGACCAATCAACAACGAGCTATTTGTAGCCTCAATCCACATCAACTCCAGGTAATGTACTTAATGACTCTAGAACTCTGTCTGACACTTTCAGCAGAATTACAAGAATTAAGATTGGATATCCCTCAAATATTAATATTGTATTTATTCCCAAATCTATTTAATCTAAGCTTTGCCCTCACCCTGAAATTAGTAGGCATAGTTATGCTTTATTAAGTAAGGTTTGATATATGTTAAGAAAACATTTTATTGAAATACATCCTAAATCATAAGTATACATTTTAGTAAATTTTTCCAAAGTAAATATCATGATGTATTCAGAACAAAGATCCAAAAAGAGGAGTTTATGACTTTTTTCCAGTCAATAATTAATTCCCTTAAGATTATCAGTATCTTGACTTCAATCATTACAGATTAGTTTTGCTGGTTTTTGAATTATACATACATAGAAGCATGTAGTGCATGATTTTTGTGTGTCTATAGTGTTTTGTTTTGTTTTTCTAGGTTATGCTTGTAAGATTCATCTGTGTTCATGTATGCAGTAGTTCATTCCTATTACTATATACTGTTCAATTGTGTAATATACAATAATATTATGTAACTATTCTGCTGATAATGGATATTTGGATTTTTGCCAGTTTGGGGGAATTACAAAGTGTGGTTATGAACAGGTCTTTTTGTGTCTACATGCATTAGTTTTTAAAGGTATATACTTAAGAGTACAATTGCAGGATGATAGTGCTTTCATATTCTTAACTTTATCAGACACTGGCAAATGGTTTCCCAAAGCGATTGTACCAATTTACACTTCAAGCAGTGGACATATTTGTCATCTAACAGTAGCATTTATTTTATTTGCATTTACTATACTTAGCGATATGTGCAGATATATAGCTACTATATTCCTTTTTATTTTGTTTCTCCTGCTCCTTTCTTGACTTTCAGTTTTTTTAATTACTACATTTTCCTTTGTACTAACTTGTTAATTATACACCTTTTATCTATGAGTTTAAAATATGTATATTTGATTAACATGACAAGTTAATATAAAATTTTGACAGTTTTGTCATTTTAAATATGTTGCTTTGAGAACTTTGCCCATGCCCTATTTTCTTGTTGCTTCAGAGGCATTTTTGAGTGATATCCTGAAATACCAGGTTTCTACTATTTTCTACATTTCTTTTAAGACAGGGTACTGCTCTGTCACCCCCTCTGGAGAACAGTGGCACAGTCATAGCTCACTGCAGCCTAAAACTCCTAGGCTCAAGCTGTCCTCCCACCTTGGTCTCCCCAGTAGCTGGGATTATAGGTGGGTGGCATCACTCCTGCCAAGTAATCCTCTACTCTACATTTTTTAATTTCTAAATTTAAATCGCTAGTCCTGATCTCTCTCTTAAGCTCTATACCTAAATGCAAAGAATTATATTCACCTGAATATCTAGATGGAGTATGAATTTATTATAGGCAAAATTTAACTCACCATCTTTTCTAATTTAGGGCCTTCTCCTGTATTCTCAACTTCAATTAATAATATTCATCAAGATATACAAAAGTAACATAATCTTACCATATACCACTTGCCATATACCAAATTCCGTATTTAGTTAAATGTTCCTATTATCATATTCCTTCTATTTTCACTCTATTATACTAGTTGAGACTCTCATTTAATTTTTGACAGTATTTCCAGAATTAAAATTTTTAGTCACAGATCTGAGGAGATCATTTTTTCATCCACAACCCTTCACTGATCTCCAATTCTTGAAAAGGTAAATTTAAGTTACTAAGCATCTGTATTTTCCCACATTTCCACTGTTTTGTCTTACTTCACATTTTCCTGCATTTCTCCTGTTTAGTCTTATTCCCAGCCCCTAATCTCTTATCTCATTTATACTGAGCCTCGCTAATACCAAAGTCTCATTGTCACCAAAGTCTTATTTCTCCATATCTTTCTTCATGCTATTCTAGCCATCCAGAAATGTGTTTTTTTCTTTCTTTTTTAAATTAGAAAATTCCTCCATGGCCCATTATGATCACCCTTCCATGATGTCTTTTGTTTTATTGCTACTAGCAAATTAACCATGATCATTTTGTGTACACTTTAAAATTGCTTCTATATTTGAACTTAGAATCTTGTACTGTAATCATCCCTCACTTAACTATAAATTTCTTAATAGTAATTATTTCTTATTAAATTTAATATTTGAAGAAACTAGCATAGTACATGACAACACATTTGACATTTAATACATATTAGAATGAAATTGAGTCAGCTTAAGCTTAGTATATCAAAGAAGATTGTGTCTTACAATTGAATTAAGGTAACATCAAGCCATTAATGCAAGTTCCATTTCTAGTCAATACAACAGTCCATTTGTCCAAGATTTCGTTATTTGGCATATGTTATAGAAAGCCTAAGTTTCCTGTTTGAGCCTAATTCTTACTAGTTAACTTTCTTCAACTCTCACTTTGGTTTTAAAGGCTTTACCACTTTATCTTTTTTATTGTCTCACAAATGCCTTGGTCGTAAAGAGAAATTGAAGTAGAGTTAGTTTATTGGTGAGCGAAGTGGTCCCTGAAAATCAGAAAGTGACCTCAAAATGCATGCTTTATAGATCATCAGGGTTTTTTTTTTTTTTTTTTTTAGACGGAGAATGAGTGGCATGATCACCACTCAGTGCATTCTTGACTTCCCAGGCTCATGTAATACTCCCACCTCAGCCTACCGAGTAGCTGGGACTACAGGCCCATACCACTGTGCTTGGCTATACATATACATATATATATATATATATTTTTTTTTTTTTAATTTTTTGTAATGACGGAGTCTCCCAACAGTGCCGAGGCTGATCTTGAACTTCTGGGCTCAAGTGATCCTCCTGCATCAGCCTCCCAAAATGTTGGAATTATAGATGTAGACCACCATGCTTGGCCAGTTCTTCTTTTAAATAGACTTGAGATTATATATTGTGGTCACATTACAGCAAGACAAATCATTGAAGTTATTTAGAAAGGAATTTTTAAATTATATTAAAATAAATAAAAATTATTTAAATTATTTAGATTATGGAAATGTCCAGTCTTGTCTCACTAGGGGTGAGATCAATGATGAAGTTTTCCAGTTGTAAATCAGTAAGATATCTACTGCCTTTAAATGTGGAGCTGGAAGAAAATTTCTACAAAGTAGTATATTTTATTTTTTTATTTTTTTTTTTTTTTTTTTTTTTTGCATTTTAGGTTTGGGGGTACATGTGAAGAACATGGAAGATTGTTGCGTAGGTAGTATATTTTTAAGATTTAAGGTGAAAACCTGTGAAATGCATATTTCCTCTCAATCATCTTTGTGAGCATGTCACTTCATTCAAAAGGAAGATTTGGGGTTAGGTTATAAGCACAAGACTTTTATTTATTATTCTTTAAAGTGATCTATTTTCCTTCAATATTTCCCTCTTTACCTTCCATTATTTCCTTGATACTTACTTCTTTTTTATACAAATGATTTCCTTAAAGGCATGTTTTATTCATTTTTGTGATTACTTCCACATATTTTGTTTTTTCTTATCATCTATTAGAGTTGTACCCATCTTTCAAACTCTGGCTCAAATCTTTTCTTAATCCTCTAACTCAAAGATACGTCTTGCACTTGAATTTTTGTCTCATTTTTTATCTATAACATGCCTGTTACCAAGCACATGTTGCCTTCATATCTGGCTCTCTCTTCTCCAAACAGATTTGAGTAATGAAACAATTAAGCTAATATTTTTTTAATGTTTCCTTTGATCGTCCCCACAAATGTCACAGAATACAAGTAACCAAAATAGTCATTCAGTAAACATTAGGAATGTTTAAACTCCTTTATATTTATCAAAAAGAATCAGCAAAAATTTAGATGGGTTATTGGACCCTCTGTAACAGAACCACTAAATAAGCACCAAACACCCAAATTTCAACTCACGGGTCTCAAAAAAGGCCTGTTGTCAATCTTCCTAATAGGATTTTAATTAACATTTTCTTTTAACTGAAAATATTTCTGCTTTGTTTTCTCAACCACTTTTATATTCTGCATTTATTTTAGATATTCTGTGTTTAAAATTATTTTTTAAGATGCAGCTATTTATCCAGCTTCATTCTCATGCTCAAATAGACATTCTTTGGGTGACTTTTACTAAAATCAACATGGCTTTATGCACGCTGTTGTCTCTCTGTTCACCTTTTCCTTTTGTTGTTTTAGTCCCTAAGATGAGCTAATGTCAAACACAACTCAGCAGCTTATGCTTATTTTTATTTGTTTTTTTCTTTTTTTTTTCTTGCATCTCTATAAATGGAAAGAGAAATTATCTGACAAAATTCAGTTCAAAAGAGGAAAGCAATACTAAAAACACTGGAGAAGAAAGGCAAAGTACTATTTACCATTTGTCAAGAAAATTTGTGTCAAGAAATAGTGACAATTTAGCTTAAGGTATCAAATGGAATTTCCTGAAGAGTTTTAAGATGAGAGACAGAGGATCTCGGCCAATTCTAAAATCATGGCAGTTCTTTTACCTACTAGAGTCATGAAAACCCAGTTAAGAAAGCAAAATTCTCACTTTATTGTAGGAGAAATATTAATTTGTATGAAATGTAACCTTTATTTTCTATACCTAATCTTTTTGAAACACATGCAATGTAACTCACTCATTAGAGTTTTTATTAGTTCAGAGTGAACTAAAAATTGCTATATAGTCAGTTGCAACAAGATTTTTCATTAATACAGAATCTCTACTGGTTATTTCAAGGGTATCAGAGAGTAAGCCATCACTATTAATAGCTCTAAAGAGAAGAAACAAAAAATAGAAAATGTCTGTCATTTAATTCAATAATTGCTATTGAACAAGTTTTTACTATTTTTACTCTCATAATATAAGGAGTGTTTCTTTGTTTGTTTTTTTTACAACACTTTCAATTTTTTCCCATATTCTTTTACCCCCCTGTCCTACATTCACTCATTCAGAAAAAAAATTCTGGGAACTCTTTATTTGAGGAGAAAGAAAGAAAAAATATGATGAATGTTAGAAGAAAGGAGCAGTTAGAAATAAAGTAGAGGGTCTAAAGAAAATAAAAGAGGAGTGGAAAGGAAAGGTAGGAGTGCTACTGGGGCAATGCGTCTCAAAGTCAGAAAACAGAAGGAAAGAAGACCCCCTTAGAATAAGAGCACCAGACCTCCTCAGTCCCAGAACCCAACCGAACCTCTTCTCCAGGCTTAGCGAACATTGGAATCCAGGAATCCTGGGTTCTCTAACAATCACTGGTATTAAAATTGAAATGCAAGTCATTTATACTGCTATATTGTGTATTTATCCTCCAGACTCTACCTCCTATAACATGGTCTCTTATTCAGAGGAACAAAGGGTACTAGTCTAGTTTCAGCAATAAAATTAAGAGTATTTTTAGAAATAATTCAAAAGAAACTTGAATGTAGTAAAAGATCAAACAAGCAGCAAATCTGAAAGGTTCATTATTAAGCGAAAATTTCAGAGCCTGAGAAAAATACTTCCCAAAAAAAAAAAGCAGAAAGAACAAATCTGGAGGCATCCAATTTCAAACTACAGTATAAGGCCATAGTCACCAAAACAATAAGATACTGATATAAAAATAGGCATATAGACCAATGGAACAGAATAGAGAACACAGAAATAAACCCAAATGCTTATGATCAACTGATCTTCAACAAAGCAAACAAAAACATAATGTGGGAAAAGACACCCTATTCATCAAAAGGTGCTAAAATAATTTGCAATCCACATGTAGGAGAATGAAACTGGATTCTTATCTCTCACCTTATACAAAAATTAACTAAAGATGGATTAAAAACTTAAATCTAAGAATTGAAACCACAGAAATATTAGAAGATAACATTGAAAATAAAAAACTCTTCTAGACATGGACTTAAGACTTCATGACTAAAAGAGCCCAAAAGCAAATGTAACAAAAACAAAGATAAATAGATGGGTCTTAATTAAACTATAAAGCTCTGCACAGCAAAAGAAATAATCAGCAGGATAAACAAACAAGCCACGGAGTGGGAGAGAGTCTTCACAATCTATATATGCAACGAAGGGCTAATATCCAGAATCTGCAAGGAAGTCAGACAAATCAGCAAGGAAAAAACAAACAATCGCATTGAAAAGTGGGCTAAGGACATGAATACACAATTCTCAAAAGAAGATACACAAATGGCCAAGAAACATATGAAACAATGTTCAACATCACTAATAATCAGGAAAATGCAAATCAAAACCACAATGTGATACCACCTTACTCCTGCAAGAACAGCCATAATCAAAAAATTAAAAAATAGTAGATATTGGCGGGGATGTGGTGAAAAGGGAACACTTTTACACTGCCAGTGGGAATGTAAACTAATGTAAATCTCCACTCTGGAAAAGAGCGGAGATTTTTTAAAAAACTAAAAGTAGATTTAGCATCTGATCCAGCAATTCCACTTCTAGGTGTCTACCCAGAGGGAAGGAAATAATTTAAAAACTACTTGCAAGCACATGTTGATAGCAGCACAATTTGTAATTTCAAAAATATGGAACCAGCCCAAATGCCCACCAACCAATGAGTGGATGAAGAAAATGTTATATATATATATATTCCCATGAAATACTACTCAGCCACAAAAAGGAAAAAAATAATGGCATTTTACAACAACCTGGGTGGAATTGGAGACCATTATTCTAAGTGATGTAACTCAGGAATGAAAAATCAAACATCGCACGTTCTCACCCATAAGTAGGAGCTAAGCTATGAGGACACAAAGGCATAAGAATCATACAATGGACTTTGTAGACTCAGGAAAAAGGGTGGGAGTGGGGTGAGTGATAAAAGACTACACATTGGGTGCAGATGATGGGTGCACCAAAATCTCAGAAATCACTACTGAAGAACTTACTCATGTGACCAAACGCCAACAACATATCGAAATAATAATAATAAAAGATAAGTGTCATAATATGTTCCTCTGAAAAGAGAACTTCTTAGACTTTGGAGTCCAGAAGTCCTGGCAACTGACCTTAGAGCTCTGGAAGATGAAGCCAAAGGTAACAACAGAAGATGACAGAAGCCACAGGTGTCCCAGCTGAGTCTTGGCAAACAGTCGCATGAGGCAACACGGTGAGAGAGTTGGTCTTATTGTGGCCCGCATTCCAGGCTTGCGTGGAACTATCCTCGCTTCAGCACTGACGGTTCAGCATCTCAGGAAACTCTACCCTGCAATGCAAAGGTCCTGGTGTTTAGTCATCAGTGCAAAAGTTTCAGGGGTAAATATAAAACCTCACTAAATATTCCAAAACAGTAGGTCTGAAAGAAAGTATTATCAAATGACTAAAACATAGATTGCTCATCTGCTAGAGTTGCCGTCACAGATTTGTCCTCTGACCGCCGATGTTGGCAACTGTGTTTTGTGGTTTAGCACAGTAGATCAGTCATTGTTCCATCACTCCAAGTGACTTAAATGTGACCTAAATGTGTAACCTAAGCACATTGTAATCATGAGCATTAACAGTCTGTGAATAAACCGTTCTGTTTTTTATCAAGATGATGCCAGTATAATTTTGAACATTCTAAATATGATGACCATGTTCTCTAAGAATTTAGGTAATAAAAATGAGAATGGTGGCAGTATCAATGCTAGACATCATCACAAAAAGAAGCCTAAATAGCTGTGTTGATTTAATGACAGGTGATACAATTAGGAAAGAAAATAACCAAAACAGAGCATTCTGCACAATATGTTGAAAATAATTTGGGATTGGGCATGATGAAAAAAGTGATACATCGGCCCATATGGACATGGAATCTCACAAATTAGGTGTTAAGTAGGCAAGAACTTCTAAATCAATACTTTTTTTTTTTAAGTATCACCAGTGCTCCTCTGAAAATATCAGGAATCAATGAATTTGGACATGCCAGAGAAATGCACATACATCATCCCATCACTCTCTTGATTATTCTATGAAACTGAGTAAAGTTATAGTTCCTCGTTCACGTATTGCAACTAAAATGTGGACAAACAAAAGTGGAAATTTTAATAACATTAGTGCTAGTCCCTTACAGCCTCCATGCAGGTCATCTATCCGTATATTCAGCAGACAGTGCAAATGTAAATTGTGGCAAATTCTGCTTTGGCAAATTCCATTCAGTCTGTGATTTCTTATGCACAACGGAAAAATATCTTAACTGCTAATACCCAGCACATTCTATACACAATACCATTACAAGGAAGTGTGATCTGTTGAACTGAAATACAGTGTTTTTATATGAAGTCACTTTCAGTTTCTTCCAAATGTGTAGAAGCACTTAATGACATTTTGCTTTACAAAAATGGAAGGTTACAGCCATGTAGGCACAATCCTACAAGATGGCTGTAATCGTTGTAGGCCATGAAAAAGATATTAAAATGCTGTCTCTCCATAAAATCATATTTTCAAGGAATGCAGCAAAAGATTGACTATCTCTAATATGGGAATACATTGGGATGAAAATAAAGAAAAGAATTGTAGTAAAACATTTTTGTGTTGTTTTCCTAAAGCTATTTAGTAATATTTTCTGCCTCTTTTAGAGATGGGATCTTACTATGTTGTCTAGGCTGGACTTAAACTCTGGGGCTGAAGGGAGCCTCCACCTTACCTCCCACGTAGCTCGGACTACAGACAGGGACCACTGTGCCAGGCCTAGGTTTTTATTCGGTAATCTTGATGGGACATAAGGAGAAAGATGAACTGATTGCCTTGGAGTTGCTCAATGTTAAGTGTAGGTTGAGACAAAAACTTTCACCGGAATGAAATGACTCTTTTTGTTGAAAATAAGATTGTCTCAGAACTTAAGAAATGTCACTTGAAAAGGGCAGCCAAATTAAATAGGATTTTCTCAATTTCCTTGAGAAAACAATAACTTATTTGGAATTCAACTTTGATTTCACAAGTTCAAATGACCTCTGTGCTTTAAAACCATATTTTTTGAGAAAGTGTAACTTATGATGACATCCAATATGTTTTAAAATGATGACACTGTAGACATAGACACACGATGCAGTAAATTTAAAGATGCATAGGGTTTGATTGACAAACAGCCGTCTACCAAAATAAGTCTGACAATAAAAAGTAAATTCATTTTGGAGATGTGTAAGCTAATTTCTACAAGTTTAAAAATCTGCTGTTTGCAGTAAGTAAAATCTCAAGTATTCCATACTCAGATATTTTTGTGTAAAAGATATTTGACTTTATGTTCAGTTTACATTGAACTGACAGTATGAATGAGTGCACAGTGGGCCTAATAAAAATAGACCTGCAAGTCAAAGTGAATTATACAACACTTAACTACATTAAGTTTTACCACTACTTAGAAGAACAATATTCTAAAAGCCGCAGAAAATTCAAATAAGAATCATTAGGAAAGTAAACAGAAAAAATAAAAATATGTATGGCACACAAAAATGCATAGTTTTTAAATCAAATATAGGTAACATCTTTTAATTAGTCATACTGAGTTTATATTATTTTAAAATATGTTTATAGACTTTAGAAAATAACACAATATAGCCTTCAAATTTATGTACCCAAGAAAGAGCTTTTTAAGAATTTAAAAATAAACCACTATACCACAGAACAAAAAGAAATATTATTAAATACTGTTGTTTTTTCATACGCATTATTTAATTAGTTCTAATATTAATTACTTCTAATTGTCATAATTATGTAACAGAAAAGTAAATAATACAGAATACTATAAATTTTATTTTAATACCTGTTCTGCATAAGTTTGTGATAAGGTCATAACATATATCATTTGTTCTGACTATATCTCAGATTGGCTCTCTGATAATTTGGTCACCCTAGATAGATGACCTATTGGTAGATAAATAGAAACTGGGTTTGAAGAAGGAGAAGGTATGCCAGTCAGCTTTTATAGTGTTAATAAACAACCCCAACAGTGGCTTAGAACAACAAAGCTTTACCTCATGCATTCCTTATTGTTTTTTCAACGCATTTTTGTTGTTATTAGTCTTCATTCTGGAAATGGGGCTGAAGGAACAGCCCCTACCTGGGCAAAGCTGTTCTAATTGTGACAGGAAGATAAAGATCTCCTTAGATGTGGCATGCACGCTTTCTACTGACATTTTATTGACCAAGTGGGTCACAGTGCAATCCATTAGGGATGTGTTATCCTCCCAAAGGATGCAAGAGAGAGTGCTCAAGAAAATTAATATGATTTTCTAAGCTCCTCTCTTGGTCACAATTATTTACTTCCCTTCCTTCTACTCCCATAATACACTTAACACCTTTCCTAAGGAAAAATAACATCCACCACCAATTGGAGGTAGTTCTGCTGCTTGTCTTTATTTTTAGACTGAGGCTGAAAAAGAAGATACTATATGGACCATGACACTTTTGTAATGGAGAGAAAGGGAATAATGATAAAACAGTGGCTTTTAGATCTCCTGCTCAGACATGGCATTTGCCACCTGTTCACATTTTATTGGTCAGTACAAGTCACTGTCACCACATCTGATATCAGTGGCTGGGGCATTACTATCTCCTTACCAAGTATGGCAGCAGAAACTTGGAAATAATAGTCAATCTCCCCGAAAGAGACATAGAGATGTTAAGGCAGAAAGAAAGGGTTTGAAATAGAGTGGAAGGCAGAATATAGTGTGATTCTAAGAGCCACAGGAGCCACCTCCCCTTCTATCGGGTGCCTGAAGCTTTGGTTTCACATGGAAATAGGATGGATACATTATCCTATATGTTTAAAATAAAGTTTCTGTCCAAACATCCCAACATTATAGCAACAGACACACCTCCAATCATTATTGTTTGTATGGTACCTGCAATTCATAAATGACTGTTCTTCCTAAGATTGAATAGGTATTCACAACTATTATTTCATTTATTTTTCCAAGGTTATTTAAAATAATATGTGGAGGTGGTTGATAATTTCTACCATTCTTGATTTTTAAAAAATACAAAACTTTAAGAATAAGAAGATAGCTCTTAAGCAAAACAGAGAACACATTCTTTAAGTTCACAGTGAACACAGAAATAAAGATTAAGCATTAGAAGCTTTTCCATAGATAGAATAAATGACTTGAATGAACTAGGGATGCATTACTACATCTATTATTAATATTTTCTGAAAATTTTCTTTCATTTTAATACCTAAAATAAGATTTGAAATAAGTATTTGACACAAGATTTGAAATAAATAGTGGAAGGACAAAGCTCATATGATAGGCTATGCAAGATAAACACATAAAATTCAATAGTTTCTTATACACCTACATTTGGGAGATGTAATAGCAAAATAATATTCCATTTGCAAAGGCATCATAAGCTATAAGGAGAGATTGAACATTTAATGTGTTGTCAAATGGAACTGAATTTGTATCCCAGCTCTGCCACTTACTGTGTGTGTCTCTTATCAAATTGCTTAGCTCTCTAAGTTTCCATGTATCTTACTTGGAAAACATGGATAACAATAGTACTTATAAGATTGGTGCAGAGAATAAGGAATAAGTAAAACTTTTAGAGAGCTTGTAATATGTACTGTACAATTTTTTTTAATTTTCATGTTATTTTAGTTAATCAAAGAATTAATCTTAAATATTGACTTATCTGGTATCAATAAGGTTTCTTCTACTTTTTTCTTCTACACTGCAAGCTACTTGGAATTTTGTGATATCATTACTTATCTGGAAAAAAAGAGTTAATAACTTCTAATTGTCATAATTATGTAACATGAGAGTATTAACTCTCTTTTTTCCATATAAGTAATGATATCACAAAATTCCAAGTAGCTTGCAGTGTTACTCAGCTACTAAAAGCAGCAATGGAATTTGAACCCAAGCTAGTTGACTCCAGATCCCACACACCTAACAACTGCATATAGTCATTAATATTTACTGAGAGGTTATTAAGTGCTTGGGATGCATTAATAAACAAATAAAAATGTGTGACCTCAAGAACGTTACATTCTAGACAGTAAAAGTACATAGATCATAAACAGATTATACAGTATGCTAGGAGTCAAAAGTGCTGTGCATTAAAAAAAAATTAAAAATGAAGTGCCAGGAGTTGTAAAATAAGCTTCATTGAGAAGGTGATGAACACAGCTGTGGAAGATAGGAGGGAGCTGGCAAAGAGATATCTGGAGAAATGTATTATAAGCAAACAGGACAATCAGATCAAAGTGTCTAAGGCAGAATCACACATAGGCAGAAATCATGAGGATACATGGAGCTGGCGTGAACTGAACAAACAGGAGGGTAGTAGAAGAAGACACCATAGAGAACATTTGTGAGCTTCTCTTTGTGTAATATATTGGCTTTTACTCTAAGTTAAATGGAGTCACTACAGTGTTTTGAAAGGAATGACAAAATCTAACTTACATTTAAATTGCCACTCTGGTTGCTGTGCTGAGAATGGATTGTAGGGGAACAAGAGTAGGGTCAAGGAGACCTGCTGGGAGCCATTGCAGTAATCCAGGAAAGAATTTATTGTATTGTACTACCAAGGAAGTAGTAAGAGAGGTTGTGAGATGTAGTCACATCCTGTATATAAAAATGTATCCAAGGTTAAGATGGGTTACATGTGAAATATGAGAAAAACGGAGTAGTCAAAGATGTCAAGTTTTTGACCAAACATATCTGAGCAACTGAAAACATGGAGTTACCATTCACTGAGGTGGGAAAACTGCAGGAGGGACATACTTGGTAGAGAGACCAGGGGTTTTTCTTACCAAAAATGGACACGTTTCTTAACAAATATGAACACTGTCGAATGTGAGCTATCTCTTCAATGTCCATGTAAAGATGTGGAACTGGCAGCTGTGTATACAAATGAAAAGTTTAGGAAGAAACTTTGTGCTAGAGATATAAAACCAAGAGGTTGGAGGAGAACAAGAAGAATGCAAGTATAAATAAAGAGACCGGGACCAAGGACTGAGTCCTGGAGTGCTCTGTTAGGAAGTTTGAAAAAAGAAGATCCAGCAAAGAAGACTGAGAGGAAGGAGCCAGCGAGGTCATAGGAAAACTACAAATCCTGGAAGCAAAGTGAAGAAAGTGAATCAAAGGGAAGGAAGACAGTTGTGCTAATGCTAGCAGGTCGAATGCTTCTGATAAGTCAAATTACATTGAAATTGATAATTAACTATTAGATTTAGCAACAAGTGGGTTATTAGTGATCCCAATTATAATATTTAGTAGCATAGTGGGGCAAATGCCTAATTAAAGTTGCTTTAATAGAGAATAGGGTGAATTTTACGGTATGTGAATTATATCTCAATGAGAGAGGGAGAATTTCTTGGGAGAAAAGAAATTAGGGAGAGCATCTCAACCAAAGGGTTTTACAGCAAAAGTGGGCAAATAAGAAGTGAAGCTTGCAAGAAGGTAAAGTCAAAGGTTTTTAAATTTGTCTTTTAATTTTTATTGTTTAAGATGTAAGTATAGTTTTGTTAATGAGTATAATGAAGAGCAAATATTTGATTAAAAAAAGACAAAGTGAGAAACATGTCTGAAACAATGCCCTCAAGTAGGTAAGAGAGATGGATTTGCAAAGCAAGTGTTGATGTTGATTTTGGATGAGAGCACAGACATCTCAGATGGGGTACATGGGTGCAGATGCTTCTACATAGGTAGATGTGGTCATGGGAAGCTATGGCACACCTCTTCTGTCTACTTCAATTTTTCAGTGAAGAGACAAAATAATTCTTTGAAACTGAAGAAGGCAGATGGGGCTGTCGGGAATTTTCAAAAGAGTGGAGAAGGGGTGAAACAGTCACCTAAAATAAGTAGAAAAATAAATGAGCTAGGATGTACATCTGATAGCCTGGTGTCAGCTAAGACTCAATTGAGGTCTGCGTGTCACACTACAGGATAAACAGGCAAAGCCTGAAGCCAAGCTTCTGTACAGTGTAAAATATTCAGTATACGTTAACATGTCATTTGTTCTTTATTCATTTAGGCATTCAGCATGTATTATTTATTACATGTTATCCATGCACTAGGCACAATCTTAAACATTGGGGATGCAGCACAAATGAGAAAAAAAATCTCTTCCCTTATGAACTTTGCATTCTAGAGGGAGGAGTTAAAACTGAAAACATGCAAAATAACAAATGACAAAAGACTGTAAGAAGTGTAGTGAAGGAAAACATTAGGAAAGCAATCTGTATTATCAAAAAAAGTTGTCTTGTTGAAACTTGCATTGAAATGTAAATAAATAGACATGGGCAGCCCAGTAAATTTCGGGGAAAGGGCATCCCAAAGGGAAAAACAAGTCAAATGCTCTGAATCTGAAGGGAAGCTAAGGAAACTTGGGAACCCTGGTAAAGGAGTTTGGATGGTTTCTCATTGCAGAGGAAAGCTCTTGGAGGGTTGGTTATAAGCTCTGATCATTCTCATTGCTGTTTGGGGAATGAATAATGGACCTGCAAAATCAGTAGCAAAAAGGACAGCTAGGAAGCCATATAATGATCTAGTTAAGAAAGAAAGGAGTTAGGACCAGGGTGATAGCAATGGAGATGACAAGAAGTGGTAGGACCCCATGCATACTATATTTTGGAGGACATGCCAAAGTATTAAGAGTATGAAGAGTGTCTATGAAAAAAAAAAAAAGTCTAACCCTTAGAATAGTTGGCCTCAGAAAGATGCTGATGCAACTGTTTAAGATGAGCAAAGAAGGATAACAGCAGACTTGGGAAAGGGCAGAGCACAAGTGACATTTACACGTTTTATGGACATGTTGGTTTTCAGATGCCTAATAGACCTCCAAGTATTGGGTTGATGCAAAAGTAATTGTGGTATTTGCCATTAAAAGTAACTTTTAATGGTAATAAGTTTTACTTCAAAAGTAAAGTTATTAAAAGTAACTTTTAAACTTTTAAAGTAAAGTTTATTACCATTAAAAGTTACTTTTAATGGCAAATACGCAATTACTTTTGTAACAACCTAATAGAAATGCCAGGGCCATTGGTTACTAAGTCTGCAATCCAAACTGAAGATAGTTTAGTATAGTTTTAGATAGGACTAAATATAGAGAACTGTGAATAGAATTTTCAGATTTATCAAATAATAAAAAAGATGTTCAGTTAAATTTGAATTCAGATGATCAATGAGCATTTTTAGTAGAAGTATCTCATGTAATATTTGGGACATACTTATACTAAAAAAAGGTGTTATTTGAAATTTAATCTAACTGGACATCTTATATTTAATCTGGCAATTCTACCTGTGAGTCCGGTATATATTTGTTTACTATCTTTATACATTATTTTATTTTTCTTGAAACACCTTCAAAATAAATATATAGGACTAATATATACAGAAACTTTATAAAATTAAAAACAGATACGATTTTAAAATCTTAAAACTTAAAAGGATTCAAAGAAATTAAAATTTTTTTAAAACATGGATTTTTGCCCATATAATTGTTAAAGTTATCAGAAAATATGACAGATTACCATCAAGGAATTTCTGAAACAGAAACTTGTATACACTATTAGTAAACCAAATTAGATGTTCCTAAGAGCAATCTGGCAATATGTATCAAAATTAGTTGAGAAATGTCACAGATTCCAGAAGGGTCTACCTCAAACCAAAATTGCCTCTGACATAAAAGGACTTGACTTGCTACCATTATTCAATGTTGGGGTGCAAATGTCACTGGAAAGGGAGATACACCAATTGTTATCAGTTGTAAATACTTGCTCATATTGGAACCATTCTTCAAGACAACGAGTTGGCAACAACATCCCATAGATTAAACACATGATAGATAAACTATAATAGAGGAAGCCGCTCTGGGAATAATTTGGAAAGAAAATCCTGCTCAGAGTTGAGGGAATGCTTTGTAACTAGGGAAATAGAATGAGAGCCAGGACACCTAGTGGTGTTGGCTGGCAACTAGGGAGAAAAATAATGGGTAGAAAACTGCTAACAGTAGATGACACCCCAAGTTTGTCTTTTGATCATCCCACTTTGATAGAAAACACTATAAAGAAAACATATTGCAAAAGAAGAGGGTGTGACTAAAAAAAAGGCATCCAGTCCAATGAGCAGAGATCACAAAGGTGATCCAGAAAAGGTTGTCCATCTCTGTTCCCCCTGGATTTTGCAAGCCTGGTCTCAGGACCAAGCATATAATAAAGAAAACACAGGTTGTGCAGATGTTAAATAACACTTACTAGCAGATGCAATCAAGGAAGGGACCCAGGGGAGAACTCACGCAGGACCTCATGCTCTCACATTTGTTCATATGATAAATGAGTTTGTGGTACCTGTTTCTTCTCTTTCCCTTCACACTCCTCAATACTTCCAGAACTTCCTAATTGCTTCTGTTCCTTCAGTCTTTCTAATGATAACAGCATTAACTCAGGCTCACTTTTATTTTGGGCCAAATTATCATCATTGTACCATATGGAATTAATTAAAATGTAGCCAGGAAAGGCTGCTGTGAAAGACAGAGGCAGGGTTTGATTCTAAAACCTGTGGGAATCATCAGTGAGCCATGAAGAACAGCCAGCCAGCCAGCCAGCCTGCGCCAGAGCCCTGGCTGATATTTCAAATGCTATTTGTAAGGGAAGGGATGGGGTGCTTGGGGAAGGGGACAGTGAAGATAGAGGAAACACTGGTAAGAAAGTGAGATAACGGGATTTACAGTTTTAAAAACAAGCTTGGGCTGTTCAAGTGGGGGAGCATCATTGGCGTAATTGCATATATCTAGCATTTAATATCTCTAGAGAGATTTAGCTTGAGTTGTGACTTCTCACATTTAATGAAGCAAAACTCTCTCAGGCCACTGGAAGACATATCTAAGGATGAAAACCAGTAATTTACAGCTTTAGTGACCTTATTATGGTGTACTTTGTGCCTGGCTGCTCTTCTCTCTTATGTGGGCCATTATCAAAGGCTTCCTGGAATATTGGCCATTAGCTACATGCAGACCAAGGGGCTTTGTCTTCAAGGGCTAGGAGGGGTGAGGGGATGAGAAAGATATTGAATATTTTATCTTAACTCCTAGGAAAAATCAAAATAGCAACATGCTTTTTGAAACACTAATATGCATGTGAATGCTGGTGATGAGGAGAAGTCTCCAATAACAAACAAGCCGTTGGTGCAAAGGCTTCTAAAAGATGAGCTAATTACAGTGACAGCCCAAATAACAATGAATATTCTCCACTCGCTGATGAATAGCTCCTGATTTTGAGATGCCTAACCTACATCTGTGCTATGGAGATGGAAATAACAACGAGATAGAAAACACCATCAGATTTGCCAGATGCCAGTGGCTCACGGTGGGAGGACGAGGAGTTCAGGTTGGATAGGCCTCATTGCCAGGAATTAACTCCATGGAAGAAATTTACTTCAACACATGTGCATGCCCGCCCACATTCACTCAGTAAGTAAATGAAGCCCCTACCGTGTGCAGGCAAAACTCTAGGCCAGGGGTCAGCAAACATTCTCTAGAAGGAGTCAGGTAATAAATATTTTAGGATTTCTGAGCCAAACATAGTTTCTATCACATCTTCTTCTTTAATATTTGTTAACAACCCTTTAAAAATGTTAAAATTACTTTTAGTTTGAGACGTCGTGCAAAAACTGACTGCAAGCTATGGGTTGCTGACCTTTGGTCTAGGCACTTGACCAAAACAAAACAACCCCAAATCATCTTGCCCTCAAGGAGCTTTGGGGAGGGAATGAACCAGAAAGCCCACCATTAATACAGTAAGAAAGACATTCAAACATTATTAATGGGTTGGGAGCAGTGGCTCACGCCTGTAATCCCAGCACTTTAAGAGGCTGAGGCAGGCAGATCACGAGGTCAAGAGTACAAAACCAGCCTGACCAACATGGTGAAACCCTGTCTCAACTAAAAATACCAAAATTAGCCAGGCGTGGTGGCACATGCCTGTAATCCCAGCTACTCAGGAGGCTGAGGCAGAAGAATCGCGTGAACCCAGTAGGCAGAGGTTGCAGTGAGCTGAGACTGTACCACTGCACTCCAGCCTGGGCGACAGAGCGAGACTTCATCTCAGAAAAAAGAAAAAAAAAAGATTATTAATGCTGGGACAAAAAGAAAAAAAGTAGATCTGGGCATGATGAGAGAATAGCATTAAAGAAAAAGAAATGTTTAGAAGAAAAATACTTTCTTTGATTTGAGCCTTTATGATTTGAGATTATGATGAAGACAGTATCCTTTGGGTTTGAATTTTAGTGCTTTAGAAAAGCAATATGGTAATAGAAATCTCAGATATTTAAGATTCAACACACTTGAGTTTAAATAATAATTCTGCCACTTAAGACTTGTATTGTAATCAAGTATCCACACCTCAAAATGCATTTTAAAACTTGTTTTCCTTTCTTGTGTTCAGCCTTGAAACATACTCTGAAGCTCTTTGTTTCTACCTTTTCCCACCAGGCACTTCTGTGAGCAGTGCTCACTTATCCAATTATGTACATGCTGAGAAATTTTAAAACAAACCAGGCAGAGAGATCCAGCTGCAGAATCCTCCCGCTTAGGGGGAGTTACAGTTAGCCCTCCACCACTGGGCCGAAGTCGAGATGATACCAACGGAACCTCGGGATGAGCAATGACTCAACTGTGTACAAAGCCCTGACACATACACTGCAGAACGGAAGAACATGCATAAGTATCTCATTTTCAGATGAGGAAATGGAAGTCCAACCAGGTTGGATGTTCTTGTGTCCATCCTGTAACTGGCTTAAGTCTGGCTGCTCACCGCTCAGAGGTCAAAGCCTGAGAAAGCAAGGTGTGGTAAGAGGAAAGCAGCTTTATTCAAATGCTAGCTGTTGGAGAATGGGCATCTCATTTCTTTAAAAGATAACCACTGGAAAAAGACACAAAGACCTGCATCCCCCTGCCCACTCCCACATGTTTCACACATCTTTTCCTTTGTAAACCCCTTCACTCAGCCCCAAAAGTGAGAATGGTCTTTTAAAGAAATGAGATGCCCATTCTCCAACAGCTAGCATTTGAATAAAGCTGCTTTCCTTTACCACACCTTGCTTTCTCAGGCTTTGACCTCTGAGCGGTGAGCAGCCAGACTTAAGCCAGTTACTGGATGGTCACAAGAACATCCAACCTGGTTGGACTTCCATTTCCTCATCTGAAAATGAGATCCTTATGCATATCCTTCCATTCTGCAAGTTTGCTGTGAAGCTCAACTGACTTAATCTATGTGTCAGGGCTTTGTACACAGTAAAACGAAGGACAGATTTTTGTGACATTGTCATGAGAGCTGCAGCTACTAAGAAGGCAATTTTTGGGGTGTTTGTTTGTTTTGCTCATGGATCCTATAAAAATGGATGGTCAGTTTGAAACAAATGATACCAATACGATTTTATGTTTCTAGGATAAAGACAAAGGCAGAAGGAAAGGGTGGCCTGTGTGAATGGAAAAGTCATCCTCCCATATGAAGTGATTTGACAGACAAAATACAAAAGTCCCATTTGACATAAAATAGTTATTTACAAGGACTATTAAAGTGTCTGCAATTCTGAGTGTTAGTTTCACTCTCTTGACTAAGTTAAATCTTGTGTCATCATGAAGGCTTCCATAAATATAAAGAATTTGGATAGCGATGGTTAAAGTTTGTGTTATAATTTGTTGTAGAATGCAATTGATTCCTTAATTAAAGCAGGGATAGCCTCCTAGATGAACATTTATCCAAAGCATAAAACACTGGATTAGAAGACAGATGTTCAGGGACATCCAATAGAGTATTTGCACATTTGGGCATAAGAATTACCTGCAGATCACTAGGTGTGGTGCCTTATACTCATTATCCCAATACTTTAGAAGGCCAGTGTGAGAGAACTGCTTGAGGCCAGGAGTTGGAGACCAGCTGGGGCAACATAGTGAGGACTCCATCTCTTTATCTCTATAAAAAATTGAAAAATTAGCCAGGAGTTGTGATGTATGCCTGTAGTCCCAGCTATTCAGGAGGCCGAGGTGGGAAGAGCTCTAGAGCCTAGGAGTTCTAGGCTGCAGTGAGCTATGATCCCACCATTGCATTCCAGCCTGGGGGACAGAGCAAGACTCTGTCTCTAAAGGGAAAAAAAAATTTACCAAAGCACAAAGTAGAAATCTAAGCAGCCTGGGAAGGCAGAAGTTCTAGCCTAGCAATTGAGGCCGGAAGATGAACATCAAAAGGGAGGCATATAGACTCCAAATATGGCTTTAGCCTTTTTACTTTTTTAATATAAGGACAATCTTTGGAATGTAGCAGAAAGCAATGGGCAAGTTGAAGAAAAATCTACTTTTGGCTTCATGGAATTTCTTTACCTCCTTAATCATTCAAATACCCTTGAAGCTAAAATATAAACAGACACTATGTCCTGTTCCTTCCACTTAGCAGGTACAACAGTTTCCCCAGGCAGGATTTGGTAGTACTGTCCTGAAGTACTAACAAAGCTATATTCTAAAAGATAAAATGTTTTGAAGTCATTTGAACTGTTCAGGAGCTTCTATAATGGATTTGTCAGTGTATCTGAAAAGGAACCAGTGGTACCACAAAATGTGTAAATGGTAAGTACACCTTATAAAATGCTAGGACCAGAAGTGGCCTCCATGACATAGAACATGTCAAAAGGAACTGGTTCCTGAAAGAGCATTAAAAAATGCATACCTGCGGGTGGACGCCATGCCTATAATATGCCTGTTATCATAGTGGACACAGTCATGCCTGTAATCACAGTGCTTTGGGAGGATAGGAGGCAAGGATCTCTTGAGACCAGGAGTCTGAGACCTCCCTAGGCAACATAGCGAGACCTTGTGTCTAAAATATAAATAAAAATTTAAAAATTAGCTAGGCATGGTGGCAGGTGCCTGGAGTCCTAGCTATTAGGGAGGCTGAGGTGGAAGGATCAGTACAGCCGGAAAGTTGAGGCTGCAGTGAGTTTTGATTACGCTACTGCACTTCAGTCTGGGTGATAGAGCAAGACCCTGTCTCAAAAAAAAAAAAAAAAAAAAAAAAAAGGCAAACCTGAGACTGAGCCCATAATTAATCAATTTAAAAAATATTTTCTTTGTAGTTAATCAAAAAATATCCCTCTCCCCTACACACACACATGAACACATCTTGAGAAATACAGATACCTATATAAGTGCTATCGTTTTGTAGAAGCAATGAAAAATAAGTCTTACTTTCAGAGACGTCCTCTGACAACCTGTTACAAAACTACTCCCTTTAACTCAGCCTGAGGCCAATTCATTTCTAAAGATTTCTTCCTGTATAATTAAAGAACCACTGCCACACTCTGGCAAACACTACCAAATGTATTTTTTTAAAAACTTCAAACTCCATTTAACTGACATTTGCCTATGTTTCCTCTCTTGTCATCACTGATTAGCAGAATATTTATATGTAAACAGAGCTGTCTCAGTTCTAATCAGCCTGCCCATTGCCTCTGCCTCTGGTGACTCACTCAAGATGCATCAGCACCACCAGGAATCCTTTCTGCAGTGTCCCAGGCTCTGTGATGTCCACAGCTGTTGAGCTGACTTATCTGGAGAGGGCGCTAGTAAAGGACAGGTCCTAGACCTCATCTTTGAAGTCCGCCAGCAATCTATGGCACAGGGTAATGGACTTTATACACATTATGTTTGAAATCACCAATATTGTATAAAAGAGGGATTCTAATCCAGTTTTTAGTGCTTATGTAGTAGCTAGCACATAGAAGAAGCTCGATAATATTTATTAAATATTAAGTGAGTTACATGCAGATAAATAGCAATTTAAGTTCTGCAAGGCTAATATGGTGTCAGATAATAATATAGATCTGAGCATTTCTATTCTTACCCAACCTGTATTATAAACTCTATGTCGTGAAAGATTGCAGTTTAGAAAGTAAAATGGGTTTGTTAAATACATTGAATTGCCATATTTTAGGTGTCTGAGATATAAAACTGCCAAAGAAATATGAACAAAGTGATCAGCATTACCACTTGGTATTGATAAACTTTCAATTGAAACAAGAAATCTGAGATTTAGTTGGCCTGTACATTATGGCATTGTAACCACCTGACAGGCCCTTCCTGTTCACTGTACAGGCAAAAGCAATTCACAAGACCATGGCATTGCAGTAAAGAAAGAGCTTAATTGACGAGGCCAGCCACACCACATGGGAGATGCAGTTACTACTCCAATCAATGTCTCCGAAGGCTCCAAGGTTAGGGATTTTTAAAAGGTAGTTTCGGGGAAGGTGTAGGAGTGGCTAGGCAATGGGTGATGACTGGTTGGGAGTACCTTCACACATATATGGGAAATGGTCTTCTTGCTTGCTCAGTCACTTCTGGTTGTCCTGGTGGAGCCATCAGTGTCAGACATGGAAAAAACCTGAAAAGACATCTCGAAAAGCCAATCTTAGGTTCCATAATAGTGACACTATCAATGGGAGTGATTGGGAAAGTTGCATGTCTTGTGATGTCTGAATAATGGCTGGCAATTGTTTATGTCTATCTACCCTTTAGCAGAATTCAGGCTTCTGTGTCCTCCTAGTCTAATGGTCTGCCATTAGATTTACAAAGGTGGCTGAGCTTGGGGAAGGGCTATTTTCATTTAAACTATAAACTAAATGTCTCCCAAAGTTAGATTGGCATAAGCCTAAGAATAATTAAAGGCAGTTTGAAGGCTAAAGGCAAGAGGGGTGTTGGTTAGATCAGATCTTTCCTACGGCCATAATGGTCACATTGTTATAATTTTTGCAAAGGTGATTTCAGCCTTAGAATATTTAAAATAAGGAAAAGAGTTTACAAGCCTTACTTTCTACACATGTCCAGAGAACTTGGATGGGGGCTCAACACCTAAACAGAATTCCTATCAATCTCTCAGTTGTCATTAGGAACAAAGATCTCAAATGAATGCCCAGCATCAGGGTGAGGTTACAGTGTCATCTGTGTGTGTCAGGGAACCCTAGAGTAAAATGTCAGGATGAGTCAGAAGATCTAAATCTCTAATTTTGATTTGACTGCTAACTAGCAAGTAAACTTAGGCAGATTATTTTGCAGTTCTGATTGCTTATTTTCAGTTTTCTCATATAGATAGGTATGGTTATGTTGAGTACTATATAAAAAACCATGTCTATGAAATTATTTTTAAGCTATAAAATTCAACATTAACTTAGGTGTTGTAAAATAATATCATCATTTAGTAAGGAACTGGGAAAAAGACTACATTGTATTTCAAATTTTGTCTATCATACTTGTTAATTTTGTCTCCTAAAAAAATGAGCGCTCAAGGGGGAGATCAGTGGCACTGAAACCTTCCTTGGTGCAATAAAGTCATCAGCATAAACATTTGATGAACCATGTATAACTGGTAATGGGAAAGTGGGTAATGTTGATGGATTTCCAGTTTGAAAAAGAACAGAAATATATGATTGTCATTACATACGATAACCTCTGGTGAAAGGTACTATGGAATATTGATTATCCTTTCCGTAAGGAGGCTTAATCCTAGCTCTGGCAGCTGAAGGATGGAAAAGGGGAGAATTTGATTAATAACTATTTCTTGAGGGTCCATCAAGTAGGTTACTTCTAGGCAGGATGGGAAAGAAATGCATACACAGAAAAACATGACATATTGTGCATCCTCCAAGTAAGTTGAGAGAGAAAAAAAATCTGACTGAGAAAATGTACCACCTTTAATTTTAAATAATTTCCTAGTTTCCCAGATGTGTAGAAAGCATTCCAACATCCCCTTCCACCTAAGTTCAGTTTCTCATTGAAAATGCCAATACTCAGCGAGACATGGTGGTTCATGCCTGTAATCCCAACACTTTGGGAGGCCAAGGCAAGAGGACGGCTTGAGGCCAGGAATTCAAGACCAGCCTGGCCAACAGAGTCAGTGTCTGTTTCTAGAAAAACAATATTTAAAAATTAGCCAGGTGTGGTGGCATTGACACAGAAGATGGAAAGATATTATTCAGGCAGATAGTAAGAGCAACAAGAGTCCTCAGCAGAATTTCCCCTGTAACAAAAAGCAGCTCCAAAATCATTTCTTTTCTGACAAAGAGCAGCCTGAAAAATTGAGCTGCAGACAT
The DNA here is from genome assembly GCA_036589455.1 of Ateles fusciceps. Taxonomy (NCBI): domain Eukaryota; kingdom Metazoa; phylum Chordata; class Mammalia; order Primates; family Atelidae; genus Ateles; species Ateles fusciceps. The sequence continues at coordinate 305,247 of JAZHEH010000424.1, read as the reverse complement.
AGATAAGCAAGCTGAAAGCTTGCATGGGTGAATGCAGGCAGCTGTGCCAATAGAAACGGGCTACCTGAGGGCCAGGTATGTTCAACGTGGAGTCTTCATCTTTTCTTTGTCACAACATGTGCAGTAAAGAAAAAGGCAACATGGCACCAACAGGCAGCGAACCCCTCTGCATAATAAAAGATTAGGGTAGGGACTACCAGAAATTTGCAGCCGATACAAATGGCACACCTAGCCTTAACCAGTTTTTCATGCCCTATGCAAATGGCACACCTGGTTCAACCAATCTTCCATGCCCTATGTAAATCATTCACTGCCTCCTCAAGCTAATCTATAAAACCCACTGCATTTCACCACAGATCGGGCAACCCATTTCTCTGGGACCCCTCTCTGTAGCTAGAGCTTGTCTCTTTCTTTTGCCTTTTCAACTTCCACTCTTAACCTCACTCTGGTGTGTCTGCAGCCTAATTTTCCAAGGCCGTGAGACAATGAATCTCAGGTATTTACCCCAGATGAATGATGCCTCTTCAGCATGTGCCAATAGTCCCAGCTACTTGGGAGGCTAAGGTGACGGATTCTTTGAGGCCAGGAGCTTGAGGATGTAGTGAGCTGTGATCTCACCATTGCATTCTAGACTGGGCGATAGAGTAAAACCCTGTCTCAAAAAAAAAAAAAAAAAAGCCAATACTCTCCATTCACATGGGGATTCCCTACAATTTCTCCCCATCTCCCAGCCCTCTATTCAACTATATCACACAATCTAGTTGACAATAGCTCCTAATCGTTTTTTTTTTTTTTTTTTTGAGATGGAGTCTTGCTCTGTCACCCAGGCTGGAATGCAATGATGCAATTTTGGCTCACTGCAACCTCCACCTCCTGGGTTCAAGCAGTCCTCCTGCCTTAGCCTCCTGTGTAGCTGGGACTACAGGTGTGCATCACCACACCTGGCTAATTTTTTTGTATTTTTAGTAGAGATGCAGTTTCTCCAAACTCCTGACCTCAAGTGATCCGCCTGCCTAGGCCTCCCAAAGTGCCGTGATTACAGGCATGAGCCACTGTGCCCGGCAAGACCTTCATTGCTAAACTCTGTCTATGACTTGTAAGCTTCCACTTCAAAATGTTCTGCATTTTTGGGTCAAACCAATGTATACTTTCCATGTATTGATTTATGATTTTACCTACAATGTCTATCACCCTGAAATGTATAAAACCAAACTGCTACCAGAATACGTTGGGCACACCTTCTCAGGACCTGAGACTGTTTCCCTTGGGCCATGGGCACTTATATTGGCTAAAAATAAATCTCTTTTAATGTTTTGTCAGAATTTGGTTTTTCTGTCATCATATGTGAAGGATTTAGCAAAAATGTTTAATTAAAAGTAGATATTGCTTTTATAAAGTAGAGCCAATCTGTGGTTTCTGTAAGGAATATTTCACATAAACATTAATAAGTTTCAATTACAGGGATATCTGAGCATAAGAGAAAGGACAACTCTTAGATGTATGGTTATCATTAGTAGGTATCTAAAAATGTATAAGGCTGACAATTTATTTTCATTTAAATCTGGTCTTTAAGCTTGATGATCTTGAGGCCATGGAAAGATTGTCAGAGTTTAGTCAGATGTAACAAATATCCTTGATCTAAAGGTTATTAAATACTACAGTGGCCCATTGCTGTCTCAAGAGACATTTAAAATGAGATAGGCAATTGTGTCATGTAGGGATTAGGTGCCGACTGACCAGGATAAGGACAAGGACAGGCTAGTAGCATTCCTGTGAATTCGTCCTTCTGCTGATTGACTGACTGCTCTATGATTTAGGGAAAACCACCTGGCACTGTTGTGACTTCACCTTGCTTCTCAGCAGCAAAATAGGGAATAATAATGTCCTCTCACTTCTAACCTCATAGGAATTATGAAAGGGAGGACAAGACTTGAAATGACTTCATGAGAAGCCCTGGAGCACTCTGGAGATGGATACCCTTGGCAACACTGCACCATGCCATCCAAGTTTAATGTTAGCATTGACTCACAGAATTCTGACTACTGTTATTTAAAATTTAGCCTGTGGCACTAAAACAACCACTCAGTCACATGTAAAACCTCTTTTCTTAACTTTTCAAGATACCATAGCCAAGATTTTTTTTTTATTTTTAATTTACATCTTTACAGATTGTCTTGACTGTGTTTACTTAGCAGTGTGTATACATTCAAGGTCATAAAATACATTCACAATTTTGTAAAATGCCCTTATAAGATAGACCTGTATTCATCTAAGTAAATATAACTAAAGTCAGCTGATAAAAGAAAAAAACGCCTTAGTATTTCTTAAACAAGAACTGAACCTCAGACTTCTGTTTACCTATAGGATGGGAAAAAATCATAGAAAAATGTAGTACAAACCAGACAAGCTACAAAAATCATAGATATTGAAACTCATAAGAATGTTGTAGAGGCAAAAATATCCAAATGAGCCAAATTGCAGAGATAATTTTCTTCCTAGGAAAAAAAGACCATCTACTGATAGTTTTATACCTATAGTAGCAGCAGAAAGAAGGTGAACCACCCTGGGGGAGCCACAGGAGAAACATCTATGATTGGTTAGTGTAATAGATTGAATCCCGCAGAAACTAGGTAGAGTAAGTCTGTATCTATGAATCAATTTTATTTAGGCTTTCAGTGAGTGCACAGGAGTGAAATGCTGAGGCTGAGGTTGTGGCAGGAGAGGTGAAAGAAATTCCTCAGTGGTACTTCAGGCCTTTATTGAAAATCTGGCAGCAACCTGGCAAAAGCTGGGTGCAGGGCAGTGAATGAGAAACTCTCCTAGATGCAAAAAGCCAAGGGTAGGATTTGAAAGCAATGAGAATTCCCCAGCAACTCAAAAAGTTTGCAACTAGGCTCTAGAATAAATGATCTCCCATCAATAAAGTGCTAAAAAAAATTCTAACCCAAATTTCATATCCAGTGAAAATATCATTTAAAAATAAAAACATATTCAAATGACAATCACTCACAGATTTGTCTCTAGTAGACCTGTACTACAAGAAAGGCTCACATCCTTGCTAAGTGGAAGGTCCTAGTCCCACTCTTAAAATGTTTGGAGCATTGGTCAATTGAGTCTAAAAAAAGCTGCCACAAACTCACTCACTCTTTCTTTCCTTCTTTCTTTTTCTTTCTTTTCTTTCTTTCTTCCTTTCTTTCTTTCCTTCTTTCTTTCTTCCCTCCCTCCCTCCCTCTCCTTTCTTTCCTCCCTCCCTCCTTCTCTTTCTTCCCTCCCTCTCTTCCCTTCTTCCTCCCTCCTTCCCTTCCTTCCTTCCTTCTTTTGATGGAGTCTCACTCTTATTGCCCAGCCTTGAGTGCAATGTGCAGTCTCAGCTCACTGCAACCTCTGCCTCCTGTGTTCAAGCAATTCTCCTGCCTCAGTCTCCTGAAGAGCTGGAATTACAGGCGCACGCCTGGCTAATTTTTGTATTTTTGGTAGAGACGGGGTTTCACCATGTTGGCCAGTCTGGTCTCGAACTCCTGACCTCAGGTGATACACTCACCCCAACCTCCCAAAGTGCTGGAATTACAGGCATGAGCCACTGTGCCTAGCCCAAACACAAATTCAGCTCTGCTATTAGTTATATTGACACTAGTGGACTGACAGAAGAAAGAAGTTGACCTTTTTAAAAAAGTAATACTACTTAATTCAATTACAGATAGATAGTTCTCTTACCAAAAAAAAAAAAAAGTAATATAATGAAAAATTAAAAGTTAAGTAAATTAATGAGAAAATGTTTGCCATAGCTAAAAAAAAATATGATTAATACATGCAGACTCAGAATAGACTCAAATATTGGAATTATCTGATGGGAATTTATAACAACAATGATACACTCTTTAAATGAGTTTTGGGAAAGGTAGACAATATGTGTGAATGAATAGAAAATGACATTAAAAAATGTAAACTATTAAAAGGAAGAAAATAAAAATACTGTAATTGAAAACAAAATGGCAATGTCTTCTCATGTGCTTAAAGTACACTGAACACAGCAGAGGAAAGAATTTACTTAAGGAAAGGTCAGTAGAAATTAAATAAACTAACACATAAAAGAAAAGAACAAAGCAAAATAGAGCATCTGACATCAGTGGGATGATATTAAATGGTGTAATTTATGTATATTTGTTGCATTAGAAAGAGAAAAGAAAAAATGGAGCAATGGCAATATTTAAAAAGATAACAGTTGACAATTTCTGACAGTATTGAAAGGAATAAATATACAAATTAAGATAAGTGAATGAAATAGAACAAGTACAAAGAAAAAGACACCTTGGCACATCATAGTCAAACCGCAGAAAACCAAAGATAAAAAGAAACTTGAAAAATGGCAAGAAGACAGAAAGGACATAGTACACACAGGGAACAAGGTAGAATTGATTCTTGTTTCCTTTTCATATGTAGTAGAGAACAGAAGAAAAATAAATGACATCTCTGAAGTGCTAAAAAAAATTCTAACCTCAAATTCTGTATCCAGTGAAAGTATCTCTTAAAAATGAAAACATATTCAAATGACAATCACTGACAGATTTGACTCTAGTAAACCTGTACTACTAGAAATGCTAAAATAAGATATCCAGGCCCACGGAAATAACAACAGATGGAAGTCTGATATGTGGGAAGTAGTGAAGAGAACCAGTAAATATAAGGCATATTCTTATTCTCTCTACCATTATCACTATCTATCTATCTATCTATACTTACACAGATAAGAGAGGTATCTATCTATAGATAGATATCTTAGATAAATAAATACATATATACATACATAGGTTGGTGCAAAAGTAATTGGAGTTTTGCCATTAAAAGTAATGATAAAACTGTAATTACTTTTGCACCAACCTAATAGATACTTATATTTACATTCTTGAATTTCTTTAGAAAGCCGTTGACTGTTTGAAGTGAAAATAATAACATATAATATTGTTTGCATATGTATAGAAATTATATATAGGGTAAAAAATGTGTAAATGGCTGAGAAGATTATTCTACAGAAGAGATAAAATGGAATAATGAATAAATCCATGAAAATGGATAAATAAAACAAATAAAATGGGATTTGTTTCACTAAAAAAGTGAAAGGAAAGATGTCATAGACAAAGAATAGATGGAAAAATTTAAAACAAATATGAAGATGGCAGACGATTTTAACTGCTTCAAAAATTCCATTAATATTAAGGTCATAGTAGCTCCAATTAAAAGTCAGAGATTGACAGACTGAACCAAAAAAGTAATGCCCAATTTTGCGCTATCTATAGTACACACACTTTAAATATGAAGACACAGGCAGATAGAAAATAACAGAGTGAAAAAATATTCACAATGAATGTACTAAGCTTAACAACTCATCAAGACAGAAAATACTACCAGAGATAAAGAGAGGCATTCCATAATGATAAAAGGGAATATCATCAAGAAGACATAGAAATCATAATTATTATGCAAGTTTTTAAAATAGAAAGCAAAACTGATGACGGTAAAGAGAAAGATAGGCAAATTCATAATTTTACAGAGATCTTAATATGACTCTTTCTGTAATTGATAAAACAAGTAGAGGCCAGGCACGGTGGCTCACACCTGTATGTAATCCTAGCACTTTGGGAGGCCAAGGCAGACAGATTTCTTGAGCCCAGGAGCTCAAGACCAGTCTGGAAAACACGGTGAAACCCCTTTCAACAACAACAACAAAAATACAAAACAGCCAGACATGGTGGTGCATGCCTACAGTCACAGCTTCTTCGGAGGTTAAAGTGGGAGGATAGTTTGAGCCCAAGAGGCTGAGGTTGCAGTGAGCCAGGATTGTGCCACTATACTCCAGCCTGGGCAACAGAGTAAGACCCTGTCTCAAAAACAAATGAATGAACAAGACAAATAGACACATAAAAATGTAAGTAAAAATATAGAGAATTTGAACAATGCCAATTAGATCTAATTGATATTTATAGAAGACCCCACCCATTGACTTTCAGAGTAACCATTGTTTTTAGTGGCTCTGGAACCATAACAAAGCATATGACATAAAAAAGCTAGAAATAAAAAAGTCTCAATATTTTTCAAAGAATAATTGTCATGCAGAGAATGCTCTCAGGTGACAATAAAATTAATTTTGAAATCAATACCATAAAGTATGTAAAAAATTCCAAATACTTGGAAGTTAATCAAAATACTTCTAATGCAGAAATCAAAAATCAAGTTTTGAATAGAATAAAAATGATAGCACAGCATATCCAAATACATAGAAAATAGCTAAAGTAGCCCTTAGAAGAAAATATATAACTTTAACTGTATATTTTAGAAAAGAAGAAAGGTATAAATCATTGAAATATTAACCTCTATCAGATATATGGTTTGTAAATATTTTCTCCCATTTTGAAGGTTGTGCCTTTACTCTGTTGATTGCTCAATTTGTGAGACAGGAGCTTTTAAATTTGATATAATCGTATTTGTCTATTTTTGCTTTTGTTGCCTGTGCTTTTGGGGTGATAGCCAAAAAATCACTGCCCAGATCAATGTCATGAAGCCTTTCCCCCTATGTTTTCTCTTTTATTCCAACCATGCTTCCTCCTCAAAAAAAGAAAAATAAACAACAAATTAAAATCACAGTAGAAATGAAAATAATGTGAGTAGAAGTCATTGAAATAAAACGTACAGACGATAGAGAAAAATAACAAAGTAAAAAATTGATTCTTTGAACAGATTTATAATATTAATAAACTCCAATATGACCGATCAATGAAAAGAGAGAAAATAAAAAGTAAATACATTGGGAACAAAGAAGGTATATTACACAATAATTGTGAAACACATGAAGATGTTTTAAGCAATTTTATGTAAATAAATTTGACAACTTAAAATGAACAAATATCTTAGAAAACTTAACCGAATCTAAAACAAAATAAAATAAAAATCTTAAATAACATGATATCAATTAAAGAAATTAACATTTTAATAAATAAAATACTAAATGTCTTCACTGGTTGAATTTTAGGAAATATTTAAATAAAAATAATCCCAGTACTATACAAATTCATAAAAGTTATATTGAAGATGTAGTTCCTGATTCATTTGATAAGCCATATATAACTCTAATACCATTAAAAGAAAAAACATTGCAGATCAATATTCCTCATTAAATGAGAAAAAAATTAAAATCCAGAAATTCGTGAAAAGCTAATACATCATGATCAATGAAATTTATACCAGGAATTCTTATTTGGTTTAATATTTGAAAATCAATCAATGTAAATCACCACACTAAAAGAATAAAGGAGAATGTTATTTTCAGAAATGATGCAGAAAAAAATACATTTGACTAAATTCAATTACCATTCATGACAAAAACTCTCAGCCAACTAAAAATACAAGAAAATATTCTTAAACTTAAAAGGTGTACGTCAGTGATACTTATGGTTAATATCATAATCAATGGTGAAACAATCAACATTCTTTAAGATTGAGAACATAATAATGATGCCCACTCTACTTCTATTTAATAGTCATTGTACTGCAGGTCTTAGCCAGTGCAATAAGACAAGTTAAGAAATAAATGTCATAAAGACTGAAAATTAAGTGAAATTATCTTTACTCTTATACAAAATTGTTATGTACATGCAAAACATTGTGAAATTTAATTATAAAAACATTTCCTGGCACTTATTAGAAAATTGAGCAAGTAAATAGGATATAAAAGAAATGTTAAATAAAATTGTATTTCTGTGTAATGACAAAACAATTAGAAATGAAGTTTAGAAAAAAATACACTTTGTAATGTAATCAAAGAACATTAAACATCTTAAAATAAATACAATAAAATGTATTTCTATTATATCTACACTGAACACTGTAAAACCTTGCTACAAGAGAAAAAAAGTCTTATATAAGTAAGAAAAGTATTGTTTCATATATTAGAAGACTTAATAAGTTAAGACATTAATTCTCAAAATGATATTTACGTTCAGTGCAATTCTAATCAAAATTCTAGATTAACCAGTATAATTTTGAAAAAAAATAGAGGTGGAGGATTTTTACTATCCAATTCCACAACTAACTATAAAGCAAAAGTAATCAAAACAGTGTGGAATTAGCATAATTTGATTATTTTTGTCTACTTAATTTGAAATAGCAATCAAAGGAAGCCAGTAGAGAGTTGAGATAGGCCCACTTATATTAGCAGTTGATTCCAACCAAAGTACCAGATCAGTTCAGTGGGGGACAAGATCGTTTGTTCAACAAATATGTAATTCTAGAACACTGGGATATTCCTATATGAAACAAAGCACTTAGAAGTTATTTTACTCATAAAGTTAATTTTCAATGGACCACAGACCTACCCATAAAAGCCAGAACCACAAACCTTCTAGAAGAAAACGAAGGAGAATACCTTTGTGACCTTATGCTGGACAAATATTCTTTTAGTAAATCACAAAATACTAACACAAGAGAAAAAAAATAATAAGTTGGACTTCTCTAAAATTAAGAATTTCTGCTTACCAAAAGACACTGTTGAGAAAATGAATCAGACAACTGCAGAACGGGATAAATTACTGGCAATACACATATCTGACAAATGACTTGTATCCAGCATATGTAAATAACTCCTACAGATTAACAAAGAAAAGACACATAACTCAATTTAAAATGGGCAACAATCTTAGGTACTTCAATGAAGAAATATATTAATATTTCTTGCATTTCTAAAATAATAATACATAGTTTATCATTAATAAACAGATGAGAACATGAACAAGTGCTCAACATAATCATCAGGGAAATACAAACTAATACTACAATAAAAAATAATTTCATACATTTGAATGACTACAATCAAAGAGAGTGTTAATAACTAATTTTGGCTAAAATGTGAAATAAACAGGAAATCTCATCAGCTCTTACTGTTGCTGTGAATGTAATATCACACTATCACTTTTGAAAATTGTTCAGCAGCTTCTTATACACAAACAGATACCATATGACCCAGCAATTCAACTCCTAGGTAAATACAAGAAATGAAAACATATGTTTTGTACATGAACATCTTATATATGAATATTTATGGCAACTTTATTCATAATAGCCTGAGTTTCAAGTGTAAACAATTGAAATGCCCACTGATAAAGAAACAGATTGACAGATTGCTATATAATCCTAGAATGAAATACAACTAAGTGATAAAATGGAACATAACTTCTTATACACACAACGTGAATGACTCTCTGAAAATGTTATGTTGAGAAACCAAACACAAACACAAACATACTGCACGAATCTATTTATGTAATGACCTCAGACAGTCAAAACAAACTATGGTGAAGTCAGAGAGAGTTTGTCTCTGGCAGAAGAAATTGCTGGCAATACAGGTATCTGGTAAATGACTTGGCTGGAAGGAGAGATGGGGGAAGGACAAATATTAGGTGAATTAACTAAAAGGGAACCTAAAGGATCTTTCTGTCAGGATGAAAATATTCCACATCTTGTCAGTGTAGTATGTGAGGGGTATATACTTCATGGGCATATAGTCGTCAAAATCATCAAACCAAACAATTCAAATCTGTGCATTTTATGGTAAGGAAATTATATCTCAATAAATAAAAATAAATAAACATGAAGAAGGGGGAATTAGTGTTCAAACGGAAGAAATTTAGGAGCAGTGATAGCCTCGGATAGTATCATTCATACTATCCTGTGGAAAAGTGAACTCTCACATATAAACATTCATCTGCTCTGTGGGAGGCTTGCAGTGGAGAGCATATTGTATAGACAGCCTTGCTAGCGACTGTGTTTATTTTTGGTTTAAAACAATGAGACAATAACAGGCGGTGAATTTGAGATGAGAATTATTGTGGGAAGATCTGTTAGGTGTATGAGAAATGGTAGGCAGAATGGGCCTCAGAAAAGAGCAGCCTGGATGTCTCCTTCTCAAGTGGCTAAGCTAATGAGGGACAGGAATCAGGTGGTCTTTTGTGAACATAGCAGTTTGCACAATCCTCAGGTTCAAGCATCATCCTTTTAACAAGCTTAAAGAGCACTTGAGCCAAGCTTAATCTATAAGGTAAAGAAAAACGTCCCCGGGACATACATCTAACTCTCTTTGCGGAGTCTAAACTCCCGATGGTTAATAATAACATGAAAAAAAAAAGGCTCTTATAGTCAGCACTATTTTATGTTCACAGCAGCATAAGTAATATATTCCTTCAATTACTAGTTGGACCACTTTACAATTTGGGGAAAGGTTGAGAATCAAAGTATTTTGTAAATCTAAACAAATCAAGCAATTAGTAAATTATGGCCTATTTGCTGTGATAATACTTTGGGGTCAAACAAAAGAATGGATCAATGATTTGGAAAGGTAACACTGAACCCTTCCTCTATATTTTATAAAAAGAGAGAAAATCATCCCCTTTAACCTGTGATCAACTATACCTCTTTAAAAATTGTAAGTGCTCAGATATTCTTATCCCACTTTTTCTTATTCCAAATCTCTGAGGAATGCAGAGAGAGTTCTAACCACCCTGAGCTTTGTGTTTTTTCACTCACAAATGAAGGTAAGTGGCTTTCCGGGCTCACAGAGTAAACTGTGAAGCCATAATCCACACTACCTCCTAATGTGACACCTCTATTATTGGTATCATTTTACATCTGTCTCCTGGCCTTTTATAGCAACCAAGGGTGCAACATACACTCTTAACACCAAGGCTAAGAAAGATGTTGGTGAGCATGGACCTTCTGTTATCTCATTAAAAACCATATATAGGGCCGGGTGCGGTGGCTCAAGCCTGTAATCCCAGCACTTTGGGAGGCTGAGGCGGGTGGATCAAGAGCTCGAGACCAGCCTGGCCAACATGGTGAAACTCCATCTTTACTAAAAATACAAAAATTAGCCAGGCATGGTAGCACGTGCCTGTAATCCCAGCTATTCGGGAGGCTGAGGCAGGACAATGGCTTGAACCCGGAAGGCGGAGGTTACAGTGAATGGAGATCATGTCATTGCACTCCAGCCTGGGTGACAGAGCTGGGCTGGGCTGGGGAAAAAAAGACAATGCCATCTCTAAAATGCATATATAAACAGAATAAAAATAAAAAGACTCCCAGGTGCAGTGGCTTATGCCTGTAATCCCAGCACTTTGGGAGGCCAAGGCAGGTGGATCACCTGAGGTCAGGAGTTCAAGACCAGGCTGGCCAACATGGTGAAACTCTGTCTCTACTAAAAAAAAAAAAAAATAGCTGGGTGTGGTGGTGGGTACCTATAATCCCAGCTACTTGGGAGGCTGAAGTACGAGAACTGCTGGAACCCAGGAGGTGGAGGTTGCAGTGAGCTGAGATTGCACCACTGCACTCCAGCCTGGGCAACAGAGTGAGATTCTGTCTCAAAGAAACCAAAAAGACAAACAAACAAAAGACTCCAAACCCCTCTCCCCAACAATGACCACATTGGCTCTGTAATTTGTGAGAGAACTAGACATGTGGGGAGTGTGGAAAAACTGTCATGGAGATGGAAGATTTTATAATGTTTTCTTTTCTCTGTTGTTTGTTTCTTACATTTTGGTCCAACTAGTTAAGTTTTACTTTCAGGATCTCTGAATGACTACTGGAGTTTTATTTTGAAAATTTGTAGCACCTGTCCCTAATTTCAGAACACTATCAATGAATTTATTTATGAATCATAGAGCATTAATTCTATGGTGTTTTCTTCAGCAATTTTCCTTAGTAGTTTGGGATTAGGACGATTCTTTCCTGCTGCTCTGTTGCGTGCTTGATGCTATTGCACCTGCCTCACGTATGGAGGTCCCATCTCATTAGATGCTACAGCTCTGTGTGCAGAGAGTTGGCATTACTATGATTGAAACATTATTTATTCCTATTAAACACAAGGTGGTTTTATGTAAGTGTTAAAACATTATTGCTTTTTGACTCCCTGGATCCATCAAATACCAGCTTGTGCTCTATGGCCTGGCAGGGAGTAATCATATGTGAGCATTCAGTCCTGATCTACACAGAAAATGAAACTAGTATTGGTTTGTCTTTAAATGTTAGAAACGTGCTTGCTTCTGATGGCTGTTCTTTCCCAGAGCACCAGATAGGAGGAAGCAAACAGATAGCTTTCCTAAATCCTGTGCATGGGAAGAAGGTGAACAAAAGCCGTCAGAAGCCCAAGCCTCACTCTCCATCCCTGAGACAGTAGGTCAGGAGACAGAAACTTGGGGGCTTTACAAAGGCTTTGAGAAAAATCTAAGAAAAAGATGCTGAATTAATATCGGCAGGACATGGCCAAAGAGAAGTAGAAGAAGGTCTGTCCATAATTCCCAGAGAAGCAAACTGGTCAGCTGCTTCTGATCCAAAGAATACCCCTAAAAGGGGTGAGGGCAGACTTTTTCCTCTATTTTTGCCTTGGATTTTTCATTTTAAATGCAATTCTAAAAACCAGCAATTAATTCTCATGGTATTTTTATTATTTATATATGATCACATAATTGTCATGAATAAAGAATGTTGTCATGAGTAACTATCAAAAGCAACCTCAGTGTAGTAGACTCAGGAAAGTCGGATCCTAGTCTTGCCATTGAATATCCAGTGTGGCATTAGCCTGGTATTTCTGGCTAGCAGTCCCTGGCCAGCAATATGAAATGCAAATCCTCAGTCCCTAGACCTATAGTATCAGAAACTAGGGGTAGGGTGCAGAACTCTTTGTATTACAAGCAACCCAGGTATTCTGCTTAATCTAAAGTTTGAGGACCACTGCTTTAAGCAACAGAAGTTTTCTGTGACTCAGTTTCCTCATCTAAAAAAAGAGACGATTTACTAGATGTTATCTTTAGACACATCTTACTCTAATACATATTGATTGTACAACATTTTAAACCATGTAAAGGATCTTTATTGCTTTGTGTCTCTGGTACCTAGTAGGCGCTCAGAAAATAAGATGATTATAAGATATTGCCTATCCTGCCCTAAAAATATCACACTTAATGTGGAAATACTCCAGCATATTATCATCCCTCTATATAAATTGGATCTACCAAGTAGAATTGTGCTTAGAGGAAGAAATAAATTGGTCTGTCCAGAAGGGCCAAGAAAATGTCATAAAGGATGTGTACATTGTAGCTCCTAAGAGTAACTTCATATTCATTACTTTCAAGTTTAAGAAAGTTGAGGAATGCAAAAAATACGAAGGAATTAAGGTATGGGAAAGCATTTTGGAGTATTGAAAAGAGTATGTGGTAATGCAAAAGTAACCTATGATTTTCATCTAGGAGTTTGTTAGATTGTATATATTTCCCAGACTTCTGTAGCCAATATAAATTTGCAATCCAAATTTTGATATATTTTTAAAAATCACGTTTTTCCCCTTTAAAGCAAATCCTATTTGACACCAATTTTCTCTTCTGCAAAACTGGCAAATGACCCAGTAACCTTATCCCTATACCATCTGCCCTCTTCCCCAAGGGATGGACAAAGGTTAGAGAGATAGCAAACCAAACTGAGAATTCTAAAAAGACCCAGGTCTGTATTATTTCTTTCAAGTCTGATGGTTTTTTTGGTTTCCTATGCTCACCTAGAGCAGAAAAATATTTGCCAGGACTGGGAGCCCCAGTGCCCAAATGCCACTCTCCCTCAAATACCAGGAAATGACCAAGAAGTAGGTTGTCCCTATACTAAGATCTAGGGTCGTATACCTCATTGTTGGGAAGCCACCACGGACAAATCACTTGAGGTCAGGAGTTCGAGACTAGCCTGGCCAACATGGTGAAACCCTGTTTCTACCAAAAATACAAAAAAACTAGCCAGGTGTGGTGGCCTGTGCCTGTAGTTCCAGCTACTCAGGAGGCTGAGGCAGGAGAATCACTTGAACCTGGGAGGTGGAGGCTGCAGTGAGCTGAGATCACACCACTGCACTCCAGCCTGGGTGACAGAGCAAGACTCCGTCATAAAAAAAAAAAAAAAAAAAAAAAAAAAAGAAAGCCTCTACCTCACTGAAAATGAAAGAAATCTCTTCTCTCTTTTGCTGGCTTTTAAATTACTTACCTCTCTATGGGGCTTCCTCCTACATAATTTCAAATGCTGATGAGAGGTTATCTGTGAGAAGCTTCTGTGAAGGCTAGCTTTTGAAAAATGGTAAGAGGAAAAAAATAACAGAAACAAAATAAAATTAATGCATCTTATTCTGAAAAACAAAATCAGTAGCATGAAGTTCTTCTTGATATTTGGAGTGTATCATTGTATTCTGCAAAATATAATCAAGATAGGGTGATATATCCCAAAGAATTGTTATTTTCATAATTCAAAGAGGTTTCTGTAAGATAGAATGTTTCACCTATCAGTTCACGGCTTAGAAAGAAATAAAATTGTCATGCTGGTAAGTGCCCCAAAATTGAATTAATCTAACCAAACTCAAATCTTTGTTAAGACACTAGAAACTGAAGTATATCAGGCAATGAGTGGATAATTATTCTCCTGACATCAATAGAATCTAAACCATACTTCTGAGACTCAGACTAATTTTCTGAGAGTTTAAAGAGATTCTTCTTAAGGTATAGACGAATGATTTTGAAAGAAAGACCTGCTGTGTATGATGTTTATACAATTTGTGAAGGAAAAGTACATTTTGTTAGTCATGAATCATGTGACTTAGGGGCTTAGCAAACACTAAACCCTCACATTCAGACTGTGTCATATTCCCTAGTCAATCTCTGCTAGAAACTTTAGAAGGGCTAAACATTTTAATTAACTTTACTTTGGCAATAACCAGTGAATTTTCTCTCTTAATTTCTTAGTGTTTTTTTTTTTTTTTTTTTTTTAATCTGTAGCTTCTCAAACTGCTCACACACACACCCCTGGAAATTAGTCCTAGGTAAAGACATGACAATTTATAAAAAATCAATGCATTTGCTCAAGGCATCTTCAGACGTTTCTCTGAAGTATCGCTGTAACTCAGAGCTTTCTGATTTCTTATCACCATTTGAATACATTTCTCCTGACTGCTTTTTCTTTTTCATTTTTGTAAGTGATATTTTCTTCAGTTTTTAAAGCAGTAATACATATTGATTATAGAATATTGAGAAAATTCAGAAAAAGTAGACACAAACTCATATGCATACAAAAATTGTCCATAATTATAATTTTATGTCTCAGGATTAACTACTGCTCACATTTTGATATTTGTTCTCCAAAACTTTTCTCTATATATGCACACACACACGCACACAAATTTACCCATTTGTTAACATCAGATAATTACCTAGATTCAATCATGTTAAAATTACCAATAGATTTTGATACAATAATATACCTCTTCATACATACACACACACTTTCCAAAGTTAGAAACATATTCAAGATATTAAGTTGCTCCTTACTTTTTTCCACTTACAACATATGAACATTTTCTAAGCCCTTAAGATTTTCCTAAAGTTAAATGATGTAAACAGAATGGAATTTATTTAACCTTCTGTTGTCTTCAGTATTTTACAAGTGATAATATCATTGTGCTTCATTATCATTGTAATTATCTTAAAGGTAAGTCATTGCACACATCTAGTTTATTCCTTAAGATACATACAGAAGTTGGATTGCTGAATTAAAACTATGCACATTTTAAATACATTTGAATAATAGTGCTCTCCAAGTAGGATTTATCAATATATTTTCCTAACAAATGAAAGAATATAATTTTTTCTAACTCTCACAAACAGTAGGGTTTTTAAATCGTTTTTTACTCTTTCATTATAGATAGTTGAAAATGAATACAATTGAGGCTGAAATTACATTAAAAGAATTACTAGTAAGATTGAGCTTTTTGTCAAAAGTTTTTTTGGAGGGGATCCGTACTTCTTCTTTATGCATTGGCTCTTTATTGCTGGTCAGTTTGACCCAATATTCCTTTCATTTTTATGGTTTATTTTATTTAAGTCAATCAATACAAAATATTATCGGCAACAAATACAGCTCTGTAAGACATAGTGGTTTAGGCACCACCTAGGAGCTTATTTTCTATCTGTGGATGGGGAACCTGGAGCTCCTCTGGCTACTTAATATTATAAGTGGATAAAAAACATTTTAAAATTTCTAGTACAGAAAATATCATTTAGGCTTTCTATGCTAATATCTTAAATTGGATAAATTTCCTTATATTTATTTTAGATGTATAGCCACATAATCTCTTCTACAGAATAGAAGCAAATCTGACCTAGAAACTCTTGGAAAATCCTACCAGAAATTCAAATTTCTAAATTCTGTTTATGTAATGCTATTCCTTTAACATTTTCAGATTGCCTTTATACCTCCTTTCCTTTTTGAGAGCAGGTGCTCATAGATATATTTTACCAAAAAGGAAGAGATGAAAAGAAGTGCAAATGATTTTTTTCCCCCTGGTACTAGGTTTCTGCTTTTTTTCTCATTCTTGAATTATGGTGCAATTTTGCCATGAGAAGTGATTCTTGGTCCCACTTTTTCCTGGATTCCTTTGTCACAAGACTACAATATCAAATATTTAAGATCCTGTATATTCCATGAATAATAGTAGAGTCGATGAGCTACAATGACCTATTCAGTATTCTGTATTGTGTCTAGCTGTAGTCAACCCATTCATTTTGCTCTTTTATGGCCTCCCTGAGCTTGAGAGCAAAGAGTGAAATGGCCATCCGAATCAAAATATGATGTGCCAAAAGGTCAAAATAGTAAAGTACACTAGTATATTTCATAGAATATATTAAGGTATTAAAATCCTAATATCTTGCTCTGGTGCCAGAATCTATAATGGGAAAAGAAAACGGCAGTTTAGAAATTTGCCCTTGTGAGAACTGGAACAAGTCCAAATGGGTAATGACTATTTCTCGTCTTAATTAGAGTGAAATTTTATTTCCCATATTCAAAAGCCTATATACAGTGCTACATTTTTTTAAAAAAGCAGTATGTGTTGGAGATTTGTTGACACATGTAATCTCACCGCTGAAGGTGGGAGAACTTGTCTCCTCCATAGCTCCTGCCATCTGGAACATTGTTTTCTACAGTCTCTCACATCTTTCTAATTTCATCTTGCTTTTGAAAAGATGTGTACGTGTTTATATGTGTATCTGAAGGTAGATATAGAGAGTTAAACAGATGGGAAGATGGAAAAATTAATGACACCATTGCCTTTCTTGTATTATGTGCTTTTCATACATGATAAAAAGCTTAAACTTAATTATAGCAGTAATACTCTGATATTTTGCCTAAGGTTGAAATACTAGCTCAAGGATATTTATTTCCCTTATCTCCTAATCTTTTGTGAGAAATCACAGTATATTTTTATCTAGGAGTATTTCAATCAAAAATGATGTCAAGAGTTGAGTCAAAGCCACCATGGTTTAAGAAAAAATTGTCTTTCTAACTCTGTTATAAAATTAAGTAACAGAATAACTTTCTACATGGTCCATGCTACAAACTGTATTGGATCAGAAAAGTTTGGGCAGCTAGATTTTTGGTGGAATTTTCCCCCTCAACACAATGAAAATTAAAAAAAAACAAAAAAAAAACCCTTTTTTTAATCAATGAGAAGAAATATACTTATTTTGACTATTAAAGATCTTTATAGAGTCAACTATTTACAAATTGAATTCCATTTGAAATGCCTCAGGAAGGCCAAAAAAAGAGATTCAGAATGATAATTTATTGAGAAAAAATACTAAACGTTTCTTGTCAAGACTCAAGTTCAATATTGTTTTAAATAATCTATAATAAAGGAATTATGCACATTTTCACATTTAATTTTCAAATTCTATCAACTGAAGTTACTCAAGGAAATATGAGTCTAAACTAATATTATGGAAAGGAATAAATGATTTTTATATATTTAATATAAAATGTATTAATAATTTTTACATCCACAGCTAATTTTCTTATGCACATGCACACAAGTTAAAAAAATAGGCTTCTTCAGGTTAACATCATCAAGACTATGAACTTTCTCTTTGATCCCATTTTAGGATTATTTTGATGAACAGCCAGCATTGATTACCACTAACGAAAAAATTAAATTACCCAGCTGGCCTGAGCTTTCTCAGCTTCTCTTTGGATTCTTTTCTGACTCCTAGTTTTGTAGTTAATTAGCTCATATTCTGCTGTCATCCTTGCTGCAGACTGCCTGTTCCCTTGCAAGTTGTGCAAAGAAAAAAGGAAGAGGAAGAAGTTCTTTCCAGTTTCTTTTTAAACTTTCCCTAACATATAGTTTAATCTGCATGGAAACCCCATATGCTTTCACAGATAGCCCTTTTTTGTTGTTATTTTTGTGGATTTGTTTTGTTTTGTTTGTTTCTGTTTAGAATGAATATGCTATGTTACCTAAAAATGAAGTGACAATGACCATAGCAAAAATAAGAAAGAGAAATAAATATAAAAACACATGGATAGGCTCACACTCCGCATCACCAAAAAAGAATAAAGGAGTTTAAAATAGCTGACCAGTTTCTCAAGTGTGCCTCCAAAGCAGAGTCCTCCTGGACCATGGTATTATTTTATATCATTTATTTTACAATCTGATGAAATAACATTTTTCAGATAACTGGTGAATACTCCTGATTACCACAGTTTAAAAACAAAGTCATCTAAAATATTTTTTTAAATTGGCTTCATTTTTCTATTCTTTAAACAAATTATTCTGTAAATAATGACTTTCATTTAAAAAATTGAATAGTTACTGTCAACATGCAGTGAAGCAGTAATACCTTTGGGACTATTTAGAAATGGCCTCTGACTACTGTGTTTTGAAGTTCTCACGTATGAGGTATATAGATATAACATCTTTTTGTCTGTCTAAACTCACTTCCCCAGCTATGTGTGATGACTCACACTTGTAATGCCGGCAATATGAAAGGCTATAGCAGGAGGATTACTTGAGGCCAGGAGTTCCAGACCAGCCTAGGAAACATAGCAAGATTGTCTCTACAAAAATCACCAGAAGATTTAGCCAGGCATGGTGGTATGCATCTGTAGCTCCAGGGAGGCTAAGGTGGAAGCATCGCTTGAGTCCAGGAGTTCAAGAATTCAGTGAGCTATAACTGTGCTACTGCACTCCAACAGGGGAACAGAGAAAGACATTGGCTCAAAAATTAATTAATTAATTAAAATACACTCACTTCCTCTAGAGGAAGTTCTCTTTGCCATATGGTAGCTGTCCTCCCATCTTATTTACTTCTTAGGTCTTGATGCCCTCCTACTGGTTTAGTTTCTGAACTACAAATTAGAAAAGAATTACTGTATAGGCCAAACTTGTAGCCAGGTACATAATTTAGTATTCCTAAAATATGTTCTTTAAATATTTGTCCAATATTTATTAAGACAGCAGCCTGAATGTTGCCTTAGGGAAGAACAGAGAAGAAAGAAGGCTGATAGCAGGGTTCACCTTCCTTCTGCTGTTTTAACTTGTACAATTTGTCCCCCAATTTTTGTACCTCATTCAGTTCTTTCACTTTTTATTCTAAAAAAAAAGAAGTGTGAATTAAATGTCTAAATATCTATTACCTGTATTTAATGATTGGTAACCTTTTGCCACACTTGCATCATCTATTTTACTTGCTGAGGTAGCTTAAATTACAGACAATAGGTCATGTCACTTCCATGTATCTCAATATGAATCTTCATGAAATAGAAATGTTCTCATGTAAATACACAATTGTTGTTATATGTAAGATGATTAAAATATGTTTAATGCCACCTGACACCCTGAATTTAATGAAACCCAGCTCCCTAAGATAGTAACATAGAGAGAGATCAGCTATTGTTATGCAATCTGCATTCTGGAGAATTACTCTCATACCAAGGTCAACCCAGACCTCTTGAAGGCATCTTTTGACCACACGGAGGGCTTTCCTTAAGAGAATATGAGATTTTGTCCATTATGTTACATCTCAATATTATTTTAGAGTAGCAGCAACCATTTAGCAGTCGGCCTATTTCTTTGTCATTCCAGGTCTGGCAGGTTTTAAAGAAAATGCCCTAATTTTGATCTGGGATAGATAAAGAACCATCAGAACTCAACCCCACAATTGGAGTTCAAGGGAATAAGAAATAAAGCAGGGCCAAGACATATTTTGTAATCAAGCCTGAAAAGTAAAAAGAAGGTCAAAACATTTAACATCTGTGAAACTAACTCTTGCACATGAAATTCCAAGCTTTATAATTCTGTGGCTTAAATAAGCCACAATAGGAATCTTAGATTTTTGGTCAAAATGAATGTATCATTCTCTGTGATTTGTGCAGCTTGCTCTACCATTCTACCTCTTTGGCAGTAGTCACAGTGTTTTTATTGAAGTTGAAACTCTGTGCACCAAATGCTAACTGGAAGTATTAAAACAGTCATGAATCAAGGCTAAGACAGATCATATCTTCAGGGCTCTGTGCCCTTAGATGTGTGGTTAGAATGAAAATTGCAGTTCTTATACACATTCATTCCCCAAGGTAACATGAATCTGGAAGAGCAGAAGCTGCCACAAAGGCTCATGAGTAGAAGGTAAAATGTCCTTTTTCATCTACAAGACAAAAATTGATGTTCACAGCAAAGCCTTCTTCACAGGGGATTTCCAAGCATTTGTGATGATGATATTCAAGTCTGTATTTTAATGATGGCAATTAGATGATGTTTCTTTGGAAATTAAATGATTCACAGTGGTGAGCCTCAACTACAGAGTAACCTTGTTTACTAAGGGATTAATGGAAAAGAAATTGTGGGAGGAGGAGCTATTGTATCTGGATGGCAGAATATTGAACATAATTTGTAGCCTGACAGTGCAGAAAGCCACATGAATGACCAGTATAATGAGGGTGCATGCCTTTATGAACATTGTCTCATCAAGAAAGTCAAGATGAAAACAATGTTGAATATTACCATATAGAAATTCAAACAGGATTAGCATTGCCCTCATTGGGTTCAAAATTTGGCCTTGCAGCTTACTAGTTGGGTAATATTGGGTACTAAAACTCAGCCTCTTCAACTGTAAAATGGGGAATCTACCCCCAAAAAGTGAATATCAGGATTAATTAAGTAAATGTAAGACAAGTTACTTAAAAATACATGTTAGCCTTTATCCATGTGGTTTATTTGGGGCAGAGGGATCGGTTTGATATTTTGTAATTATAACAAACATCCGAATGCCTTACTGTGGTAGCCTCTAACATGACCTCACTACAATGATCCTCACCTCCTGGTGTTCATGGTCCTGTATATACCCCTTCCAAAATGAATGATGTCAACCTATATAACCATTGGGGTATTTTAGAAATGATAATACATGAATTCTAAGGCTAGATCATAAATGACATAATGGCTCCTCTCTTGCTCTTCCTTGGAGCACTCTGAGGAAAGCCAAGTTTCATGTTGTGAGGACACTCAAGCACCCCTGTGGAGAGAACCATATGGCAAGGAACTGAAGTCTCCTGACAATAGCTAACAAAAAAAATGGAGGTATCCTGCCAACCTCCTCGTGAGTAAGCCATCTTTGAAGTAAATTCTTCTATCTCATTCATACCTTCAGACTACTAAAACCCTAGTTCAATTTCTTGAGTACAGTCTTATGAAAGACTGTTCTCCAGAATTATATAACTAAGCCACTTCTGAATCTTTGACTCACAGGAATTGCAAAATAATAAATGTTTATTGCTTTGAGCCACTAAGATGGAGTAATTTGTTAAATAAGAATCAATAATTAATACACCTTTCATCTTAAGCTATACTAGAAATGAAAAACTCCTGTGATCTTGGTAATGCAATCAGCAATGTATATCAAGATATTTTCAGGTTGATTGAATTCCAGTTTACTGAAAGGTTTGCAATTAATACATGACAATACTCAGTCAGGAATAACTAGCTAATTTAAAGACTATGAGAGGAAGTAGGAAGATTGAGAACTAGGAGGGCAGATGGATTGAAAAAATTTGAAGCTGCAAAGGTGCTATGGTCTGAATGTTTATGTCCCCCCTGTATTCCATGTTGAAACCCTCACCCCCAAACTGATTATGTTAGGAGGTAGGGCTTTCAGGTGGTGATGAGGTAATAAGGGTACAGCTCTCATGAATGGGATTAGTACTCTTATGAAGGAACTCCCAGAAAGACGTCTTGCTCCTTCTGTCATGTGAGGTCACAGTGAGAAGACAGCTGTCTATGAGAAAGTGAGCCCTCAATAGACACCAAATCTTCTGACTCTTTGCTCTTAGACTTCCCTGCCTCCAAAACTGTGAAAAGTAAGTTCTGTTGTTTATAATCCACTCAGTCTACGATCTTTCATTACAGGACCCAAGGGTCTCTCAGGAAAGAATGCAGAAAACAATCTGGGAAGTAGGAATTCTAACAAGGTAAGGTACATTTTTTACCTTTCTTTATATTAGAGGAAATAATGTGGCATCTCGGACAGCCAGAACTCACTGTAGACCAAAATCATCTATATGAGAGTATTTGGTGAGATTCTTTTAGACAAAGAATAATCCAGGGTTTGCATGTAAATTGGTGATGTGATAAGCCCTCATTGCCTATTTCCCCTTTTAGGATACATTTGGTGGTTCTAAAAATCTGGCTCGCATCAGGAATATGGCTGAACTCACCACTAATATTGAAAACAGACAGCCCTTTCTTACTTTCCAGAGCCCCTTCCATATTTCATTGCACTGTGAGGTGAAAGACCAGAATTAATATCCATTGTTTACTTATGAGCCAAGAAATCTGGAAGGTACTAGGAACTTAAAATG
The DNA here is from genome assembly GCA_036589455.1 of Ateles fusciceps. Lineage (NCBI taxonomy): Eukaryota > Metazoa > Chordata > Mammalia > Primates > Atelidae > Ateles > Ateles fusciceps. The sequence goes on along the minus strand of JAZHEH010000424.1, from coordinate 282,504 downwards.
CATCAGTCAGTTTAGGTTTAAAGAAAAATTGACAAGATCAGAATGTACAAAGACTTCCTTCTACCTCCTCGCTCCTCACCCCACCACACACTTTCTCCCATAATTAACATCTTCCATTACTGTATTACATTTGTTATAATTGATAACCCAACACTGATACACTATGATTAATGTAAGTACCTAGTTTACATTAGAATTCACCATCTGTGTTGCTATCCTACGGATTTTGGCAAGTGTATACCAACATATATTCATCTTATTCATCTCTATACTATTATATAGAATACTTTCACTGCCTTAAAAATCCCATCCACCACCTATTTGTTGTTCCCTCCTTCTGATCCCCTGGCAATCTCTGATCTTATTGTCTTCACAGTTTTGCCTTTTCCAGAATGTCATAAAATTTAATTATGCAGTAAGTACATAGCCTTTTCAGATTGGTTTCTTTCACTTAGAAATATGCATTTAAGGTTTCTCCACATCTTCCAGTGATTTTATAGTTCATTTCATTTATTACCTATTAATATCCCATTGTACAATGTACTACACTTATTGTACTGAAGAACATCCTGCTGGCTTCCAAGTTCTGGCAATTATGTATAAAGATAAGATGCTATAAAAATTTGTGTGTAGATTTTTATGTGGATATAAGTTTTCAGCTCATTTGGATAAATGCCAAGGACTCCAATTGCTAGATCAAAGAATACAGTTAACTTTGTAATAAACTGCCAAACTGTCTTCCATAGGTGCTATATTAATTTGCATTCCCACCAGCAATAAATGAGAGTTCCTGTTGCTCCACATCTTTGCCAACACTTGGTTTTGTCGGTGTCTTAGATTTTCACCATTCTAATAGGTATGTAATACTATCCCATGGTTTTAATTTGCAATTACCTAATGATGTAGGATGCTAAGAACCTTTTCATATGCTTATTTACCATCTGGTTATATTCTTTGGTGAGGCTGAAATCTTTTGTCTATATTTTAGTAATATTTGTTTCCTTATTGTTGAGTTTTAAGAGTTGTGTATTTTGAATACTAGTCGTTTATCAGATATATGTTTTGCAACAATTTTCCTTCAGTCTGTAGCTTGTCTTTTCATTCTCTCAGAGTGACTTTTAAAATTTTTAATGAAGACCAATTTATTATTTTTTTCTTTCATAGACTGTGCTTTTGGTGTTGTGTACCAAAAAAGACATCATTGCCAAACCTAAAGTCACCTAGATAACAGAGATGTTACCCCCTAGAAATTGTATAGTTTTCTTTTACAGTTAGGTCTATGATCAATTTTGAGTTAATTTTATGAAATGTTATGAATTTTATGAAGTTTTGGAATCAGGCTGCTAAAATTCACACAACAATTGAAACCATATGGAAAATAAGAGGTAATAAATAAAATCAGAAATCTAATAAATCTAAAATATTTACAAATTTAAAAACCCAAAACACAATGTGCTGGTATTTTTATTAGAATTGTGTTGAACCTACAGATCAAATTTGGAAGAAAGAATATGTTTATAATATTGACTCTTTTAATAAATTTGCAAGGAATTTCTTCATTTACATGCATTTATATTTTTCTTTCATCAAAATTTTGTAGCTTTTCTCCTATAGATCTCATATATTTTTAGACATGTAAGTATTTCATTTCATGGGTATTAATGTAATTAATTCAAATTTTTTAATTTCAAATCTCACTTGTTTGTTGCTGATCTATAGAAAAGTGATTGACTATGTATAATAAACTTGTATCCTGCAACCTTACTATAGTTGCTTATTAGGTTTTTGTTTGTTCATTTTGTCTGTTCTTTCAGATTTTCTACATAGACAATCATGCCATCTGTGAAAAAAGAGAGTTTTATTGTTTTTCTCTTTAATGAGTATATCTTTTATTTCTTTTCCTTGTCTTAATGTATTCGATAGGACATTTAATATGATGCTGAAAGGGAATGGTGGATGGAGGCATTGTTGCCTTTTTCCTCATTTTAGTTGAAAATCTAGATTCTCACTATCAAATATGATGTTGTGTGTAGGTGCTTAGTACATGTTCTTTATTAATTTGAGTACATTCCTAGTTTGCTAAGAGATGGATCATGAATGGATAGCGAATTTTGCTAAATGCTTTTCTCCATCTATTGATGTAATCATATTTTTTTCTTTAGTTTGTTGATGCAATAGATTACATTGAGTTTTTAATATTAAAGCAGCCTTGCATATCTGGATAAATAAGACTTGCTCATGGCAGATAATTCTTTTTACACATTTTTTGATTCAATATGCCAATATTTTGTTGAGGCTTTTACATCTGTGTTTATGAGAGATATTAGTCTCTGCTTTTCCTTTCTTGCAATGTATTTGTTTGTTTGTTTTTTATGATGATAATATACATCTACCTAAGCCCCAGGTTGTGACCATGGGCAGAGTAACCTGTTTTCAGGTTACTTGCTTGTCATGCACTGGTGGTCCTGATGCTGGGGCACATGGGATTGCTGCTAATGGTTCACGCTTTGACCCTGGCAGCAGCAGCCAGCAAAAGTGGCAGCTGTGGGTGGGGAAATGTCAATGGCAGTCAAAGGCTGTTTGCTGGTGGGGGCTGGGTTCTCAAAATGGCACCAGGTTGTAGCTTCTTAGGACTGAGAGGTATATGAGTCTCATGATAAGCATTTCTGGAGCAATGATGTCTTATGGTCTCCAGGCAGCTCCCTATGTTAGTTTAAGGGACTGTGAGGGTCAAGGGGCTTTCCTGTGGCTAAAATGGTAGGAGTTCATGGTGGGAATGTGGACTGCTGGGGGATCCCTCACTTACTCTTTCCCCCGCATTGGGAGCCTCTCCAGGCTCCCAGCTGATCCTGGCTAAGGAGACAGCCTCTCCTTCCTTGCCTTAGATGTTTTTTGTCAATTCTCTGTTGAATTTCAGTGTTCTTTCTTAGGGGGATCTATTTGTGAAGTGTGATTACTTGCTATTTTGGCTCTTCTCTGAGTAGTAGTTGAGTACCTAATGCCTCTGGTCAGTCATCTTGAAGAAACTGGATGTGATGTACTGGGGGGGGGAAAAAATGGAAGTAAATACACCTTTAAGTGTGAGGTTTTGCATTTTTGTGGCTAGGAATTAGGCTGTGTTACTGTTTGCTATAGCTGTATGCGTCAGAAGCTAAAATTTCTTCCGATGTCCTTTTTCTTGTCTCCCCTGTTGTCTTTAGGTTTCCCTAAAGACTTCTCCTTGAATAAGATCTGAGATATGCAGTTTATTCATGTGTATTCCTCTGTTATTTATACAGGAGTCTTATTGATGTGGTGATAAGCTTTAGGAGGAAAGGAAGCACTCTAAGGTCCTGTTACTATGTCTTACTCCTTTTGTAATCCTCTAAGGAGGTGGGCTATGGCCTTCAAAAGTACTCTTCAGTCTTCCTGTGCCCCTTACATGAGGCAGTAATGCTAGAGTAGGTTGGACTTGTGCATTTTCATTCCCCTATGATGGAAGCTGGAGTGAGTTGCAGTTTAGTATTTTCTTACTCTTTGGTTGGTCAAACTAGTAAACCCCATTTGGGGTTAGACTCCAGAAAAATACTCTCCTTTAAGGGAAGTTCATGTTAAAAAGAGCAGAATGTTCTGAGTATATTTCAGATAGCTACTTTTCCCTTCCTCATGCTGGCAGCACACAGGAGGTTTTCTTTGTTCTTCTTTGTGAAAACCGAAAGACTCAAAAAAGTATGAGGGTTGCACTAAGATGGGGCTCCTATGGATTTATTTTAGCTCTCAAGCTTACCCACAGTAAGCCTCAAGCTATTCCTCAATTACAGTTAAATGTTTCTATCTCTGTACAGGCTCCAGTGATGTCTGCTCCTAGGCTTCTGCCCCAGTAAGCTTTGATTCTCTGTATTCTCCTGTCTTTCACTATAGTTTGGGAAGAAGCAGTTTGCCCAGTGACCTCTTTCTTTGATGGTGCTAAAAGGAGTTAGCCGTTATTTTCAGTTTGGGCTTTTTTGTTGTGAGAATGGTAGTGATGGCTCTGAGCTCTTTACATTCTGGACCTGAAGTCCTGAACAGTTTTGAATTGAACTATGGAAGGAAGCTGTACCTCCAGCAGGGACTTTATGCAAAGAGAAGCTAGTTTTAGCCACGGTTCTATAGCTGAGCCCATGGCGACTGAGACTTTTTAATTTCTCAGAAACCAGTTAGTGAGAAAGATAGATTTCAGAGTGCGTTAAAGACCAAATGCTGAATAACTGAGGCTTATACATGGCATCAGAAGTCTATATTCTGAAACCAGGTGAAGAATGGGATAGGAACTAAAGTCTGAGTTTTGTCAGGTCCTGTATATCTCAGAGGTGGCACTGAATTTGGAGTTATCTTGGGGTTATACCAAAAGGAAATTATTTCCAAGTCATCCTTGGGTAGAGAAAATGTATTGAAAATGTTCCAAGACATAAAATTAAAGTATTTTAGTACCTATGAAGTTGTCCAACCATATACTGACCTAGGCGAGCAGAATAAACTGATATTCAGGAAAGGAATGGCCAGAGTCAAGATGAGTGGAGAAGTATGCTAGAGTGATTCTACAAATAATTCTGTAAATACAGCCTGTCTCTCTCAATACTCCTCTCATGTTCTGCTCAGTCTGTTTCCAAGGATCTTGGTTATAGCCACTAAAGAACAAGTGGCAGTGTCTTCTGTTACATTTCAAGAGAAATCTAAAGGCTGCTCACCCTCCCACTTCAAAACACTCTTCTCATTTGTAATACAATCTGAAATTCTACCTGTAGAAAGTTCTTAAGGTTTCCTCTTACTGTGACACTCTTTAAAACATGAATAATTCTAAAAGGACAAAAACATTTATTTTTGCCACGTTTCTATCATGTATCAAAGTACTCTTCATAAGAGGAACTAGATTATGAAAACTGGGTATTGGGGAGGGAGAGGAAGAAAAGGAAAAAAAGAGCATTGAAAGCTGTTGATGCCTTACAACTCAGGACAGTTGGATGACAATGTAATTTATTCAAAATTTTGCATATGGGTGAAAATGTGGGTGTATATATACACACATATATATATACACACACATACACATTACCCAGAAGTGATATCATCAATCTCAGAATATTGTATCATTTTATTTGAACCTGCTATGCAATAAATAGGATAGTTGTCCTCTATTGTCCATGAGGGATATGTTTCAAGATCCTCCATGGATATCTGAAACCATGGAAAGTGAATCCAAGTTCCTTTTTTGATAAGATGGGTGGGACTTTATTTGCAAACATCCATTGCATATTATACCTGTGTTTTGTTATCTATAATTGATCTTAAACTTTTAGATCTCAAAAGTTGTATATTATAGATTATGATTTAAGGAAAAAAATCATCAGTCACTTACACACTTATTTAGGCATTTTTTATATGCAAGATGTGTAAATTGCTAGATCTGATATATGAAAGTAACCATTAATACTTCACCGTAAAGATTCATTTGTAGATGACTGCTGTAGGAGCTAAACCCTTTTATATACAGAAGATTTAAAGAAATTAAGTACGGAACCACAACTAAAAGGAAGTAGGCTCAAGGACTATATGTGCACCATAAAATTCAAAAATTCCCTTGACAGTATTTTATAGTCCCTGTTAGGTACTTACTCAAAGGCAGATTCAGGACAAGAGGGAAATAGTAAAATAGCCTCAATACTGTACAACAGTTTGCTAAATTTCACCAGGTCTCTTGCTGATAATGAATCTCATATGTATTACTTTGTAAGTGGAGTTGACTGATATTAGACTATGGATAAGCAAAAACACTCTGTGGCTCTTGGAACTTTGGAGATTCAAAAGAAATTCATCTGCTAATGTGTTGTTGACTTGTAAGAAAAATAGCATCTCATTTTTCTTTATCAATTTACTTTGAACCAAACACAGGTCAATAAGTTGAGCAGCCCATAAGGTTTAATGTCTGCCCCATAGGCCAGTATTAAAGTAATATCCTTGTAGTTTTTTGTATTTGTAAACATAGTTATATGAGAAAACATTGTCTTTAAGTGAACAATTGTGATGTTGACACAGTTGTCATTATAACATCAGAAAAACATAATATGGCTCACTGTGTATCTCTTCTCTATCTCTGCCAACAACATTGAGGTTTATGGTATATAAATATGATTATAAAAGATAGATCTAAATCTGTCAGTACTCAGAGACTTAGATTTCTGACACAGTAACATGTTTTTTTGGCTTCTAAGACACGGTAAAAGTACATTGTATATGATAGGTAGGAAGGTAGATATGTTAGTAGATAGATACATAGTTGATAGCTAGGTAGTTGGCTTAGTTTATAGATGATGATCATGATGAAAACAGATGATAAAGATGGATAGACAGACAAAAGCAAAGCAAGTCCTTCTATCTCTACCCCACATAGAAATATCTTTGAACAACGAGATACTACTATCTTCTTCATATAAATGAGAACCAAATGAAGAGAGAAAATACCTTATGGATCTTTTTCTTGGGCTGGCTCATTTTTAACTCAGGACTCCTTGATTCTCACAATATTAACTAACATTACCATTACCATTACATAGCACTATCCTTTTACTGTCTTCTAAATTTGCCTGAAGCAATGAAAAATCTTGGTTATTGCTAAAAGCATAAATTATGCTCACCAAACAGAATCTGCTAAATCAGACTTTCTCAGGGTAAATACTTTATAATCTGCATGTTTGACAGAAACCCCAGGTGATTCTTATTATTAGGAAAGATTGGGAAATAATGATTAATTTTTTCATTTTATTTGAAATGTATCTGAGCAACCATCTGAAGTAGGAGTTATGAGACAGATTATATCCCAATTATTACAAATGAGAAAATTGACACTCAGAGACATTTAATACCTTGGTGAAGGTCACACAGCTAAAAAGTGGCAGAGCTAGATCTTAAACCTACATATTCTGGCTCCTTTTTTTTTTTTTTTTTTGAGACAGGGTGTCACTCTGTCACATAGGCTGGAGTACAGTGGTACACTTTTGGCTCATTGTAGCCTCGACCTCCTGGGCTCAAATGATCCTCCTACCTCATCCTCCCGAGTAGCTGGGACGACAGGCATGTACCACCACACCTAGACCTGACTAATTTTTGTGTTTTTGTAAAGGCAGGGTCTCACTATGTTTCCCAGGCTGGTCTCAAACTTCTGAGCTCAAGCAATGTGCCTGTCTCAGCCTCCCAAAGTGCTAGCATTACGGGTGTGAGCCACCACACACAGCCTCTGGCTCCATTTTTTAATACTTCTCCATCAAATGCTAAACCACTTGCTACACTGCTAATCATGTGGAAGCTACTCAAGATAAAGGCTCTGGACAAAATTGCAAAGTAACACATAACCTTCTCTCATCACTCATTGAGTCTGTCCTATCTTCTACTTCTCCTGTTCATTGTGCAGAAGATTCCTGGAACCCTCTGACAAGCTGAAGCATTCCATTACAATCTCCTACCAGTATGACTGTGTTTCCCCGTAAAGGACCCATGCTCCAATATTGTCTTCCCTTGTCCAGCCTCCTCTTTCCTCTGCACCCATTCTTCCAGGCAGAGGCTGAAAAGTAAGATGCAAAAATCACTGAGTATTTAATAAACTAAAACTAGAAAACTGGACTCTCTCCATGGCCTGAGGCAAAACATTCTTTGTTTTGCCCATGTGAATTACTTAATCTGATCAGAGACTCTAGAACTACAAGAATTTAGGAGTCAAACCCCTTATTTTAGAAGAAAGGAAACTAAAATGCTAAAAGGTTATTTAGCAATTCAAATGAAATCATAAAGCTAAAATGTACAAGGTAATATGTTTGAGCATATAGTGTCTTTGGTTGTCCCTTTTATAAGTTGATCCCTTCTTTTCCTAATCCACACTGACCGTGAAATAGCTTATTCTCCTTTTATTACTACTTCTCCAAGCCAATTTTTTCCCTGAATACTTCATATACATTATTTCACTGAACTTCAAAGCAATCTTTCAAACAAAATGATTCACATGTTAGAAACCTGTTACTTTTTGCAAAAACAAGAATAGGATCAAGACAAGGTTCACATTTAGATATTTTTAAATTCCAAAATATGCTCCTCCTCCCTTTCTCAAATAGTGGTCACTTCTGAATCTCCACTTTTCTGAATTTTTAATAAATTTTACTGTTTATATTTAAGGCATGCAACATGTTATGGGACATATATAGATGGTAAAAAGGTTAGCAGAGTGAAACAAACATATCCATCATCTCACACAGTTATTCATTATTTTTTGTTTTTGTGGCAAGAGCAGCTAAAATCTACTGATTTAGCATGAATCTCATATACAGTACAATTTTACTACCTGTAGTGCCCATGTTGTACATTAGATCTCTAGACTTGTTCATCATGCACATTTGCTGCTTTGTATCCTCTGATCTATATCTCCCGATTTACTCCCCCAACCATCACCCCTGGTAATCATTGTTTTATTCTCTGTCTCTGTATATTTGACAAGTGTATTATGTAGTATTTGTTCTTGTTCCACTCAGCATAATGTCCTCCAGGCTCATCCATGTTTTGGCAAATGGCAGGATCCCCTTCTTTTAGGGCTGTATAATATTCCATTGTATATATGCACCATGGTTGCTTTATCCATTCATCCATTGAGGAACATTTAGGTTATTTTCACTTTTCAAAAACCAGAACGTCTCTCCCCCACCACAAGATCACAACTCCTCACCAGCAAGGGAACAAAGCAGGAAGGAGAACAAATATGATGAATTGACAGAAGCAGGCTTCAGAAGGTGGGAAATAACAAACTTCTCTGAGTTAAAGGAACATGTTCTAACCCAATGCAAAGAAACTAAAAACCTTGAAAAAAGGTTAGATGAAATGCTAACTAGAATAACCAGCTTAGAGAACATAAATGACTTGATAGAGCTGAAAAACACAGCACAAGAACTTCATGAAGCATACACAAGTTTCAACAGTTGAATAGATCAAGCAGAAGAAAGGATATCAGAGATTGAAGATCAACTCAATGAAATGAAACGAGAAGGCAAGAAAAGAGAACGAAGAGTGAAAAGAAATGAACAAAGCCTTCGAGAAATATGGGATTATGTGAAAAGACCTAATCTATGCCTGATCAGTGTACTGGAAGATGACAGGGCGAGTGAATCCAAGCTGGAACACACTCTTCAGGATATTATCCAGGAGAACTTCCCCAACCTAGCAAGGCAGGCCAACATTCAAATACAGAAAATACAGAGAACACCACAAAAATACTCCTCTAGAAGAGCAACCCCAAGGCACATAGTCGCCAGGTTCACCAGGGTTGAAATGAAGGAAAAAATACTAAGGGCAGCCAGAAAGGTCAGGTCACCCACAAAGGGAAGCACATCAGACTCACGGCGGATCTCTGGCAGAAACCCTACAAACCAGCAGAGAGTGGGGGCCAATATTCAACATCCTTAAAGAAAAGAACTTGCAACCCAGAATTTCATATCCAGCCAAACTAAGCTTCATAAGTGATGGAGAAATGAAATCCTTTACAGACAAGCAATTGCTGAGAGATTTTGTCACTGTCAGAACTGCCCTACAAGAGCTCCTGAAGGAAGCACTAAACACAGAAAGGAAAAACCAGTACCAGCCACTGCAAAAAAGAACCAAATGGTAAAGAGCAACAACACAATGAAGAAATTATGCCAACCAAAGGGCAAAGCAAACAACCAGTAACAAAATGGCAGGATCAAATTCACACATAACAATATTAACATTAAATGTAAACAGACTAAATGCCCCAATCAAAAAGACACAGACTGGCAAATTAAATAAAAAGCCAAGAACCATCGGTGTGCTATATTCAGGAGATCCATCTCACATGCAAAGACACACATAGACTCAAAATAAAGGGATGGAAGAAGATGTACCAAGCAAAGTGAGAGCAAAAAAAAGCAGGGGTGACAATCCTAGTCTCTGATAAAAAGGACTTTAAACCAACAAAAATCAAAGAGACAAACAAGGAAATTACATAATGGTAAAAGGATCAAAACAACGAGAAGAGCTAACTACTCTAAATATATACACACCCAGTACAGGAACACCCAGATACATAAAGCAAGTCCTTAATGACCTACAAAGAGACTTAGACTCCCACACAGTAATAGTGGGAGACTTTAACACTCCACTGTCAACATTAGACAGATCAACGAGACAGAAAATCAATAAGGAAATTCAGGTCTTGAATGCAGATCTGGACCAAGCAAACTTAATAGATATTTACCAAACTCTTAACCCCAAATCCACAGAATATATTCTTCTCAGCACTACATCACACTTACTCTAAAATCGACCACATAATTGGAAGTAAATCACTCCTCAGCAAATGCAAAAGAATGGATATCATAACAAACAGTCTCTCAGACCACAGTGCAATCAAATTAGAACTCCGGATTAAGAAACTAACTCAAAACCTCACAACTTCATGGAAAAGGAGCAACAGCTCCTGAATGTAGACTGGATAAACAATGAAATGAAGGCAGAAATAAAGACGTTCGAAACCAATAAGAATGAAGACATAACATACCAGAATCTCTGGGACACAAAGCAGTGTCTAGAAGGAAATTCATAGCAATAAATGCCCATATGAGGAACAAGGAAAGGTCTAAAATCAATACTCTATCAACAAAATGGAAAGAGTTAGAGGAGCAAGATCAAAAAAACTCAAAAGCCAGCAGAAGACAAGAAATAACTAAGATCAGAGCAGAACTGAAGGAGACAGAGACACAAAAACCCCTTCAAAAAATCAACAAATCCAGGAGCTAGTTTTTTTAAAAGATTAACAAAATAGATGGAACACTAGCCAGACTAATAAAAAAGAAAAGAGAGAAAAATCAAATAGAAGTAATAAAAAACAATAAAGGGGACATCAACACCAACTCCACAGAAATACAAGCTACCATCAGAGATTACTACAAACAACTCTATGCACACAAAACAGTAAATCTGGAAGAAATGGATAAATTCCTGGACACTTGCACTCTCCCAAAGCTAAACCAGGAAGAAGTTGAATCCCTGAAAAGACCAATAACAAGGGCTGAAGTTGAGGCAGCAATCAATAGCCTACCAACTAAAAAAAGCCCAGGTGCAGATGGTTTTACAGCCAAATTCTATCAGACATACAAAGAGGAGCTGGTACCATTCCTTCTGAAACTATTCCAAACAATACAAAAAGAGGGAATCCTCCCCCAACTCATTTTATGAGACCAACATCATCCTAACACCAAAACTAGGCAGAGACACACCAAAAAAGAAAACTTCAGGCCAATATCTATAATGAATATCGACACAAAAATCTTCAATAAAATCCTGGCAAATTGAATCCAATAGCACATCAAAAAGCTTATTCATTATGATCAAGTAGGCTTCATCCCGGGGATGCAAGACTGGTTCAACATACGCAAGTCTATAAATGTAATCCATCACATAAACAGAGCCAAAGACAAAAACCACATGATTATCTCAATAGATGCAGAGAAGGCCTTCAACCAAATTCAACAGCCCTTTATGCTAAAAACTCTAAATAAATTAGGTATCGATGGCACATATCACAAAATAATAAAAGCTATTTATAACAAACCCATAGCCAATATCATACTGAATAGACAAAAACTGGAAGCATTCCCTTTGAAAACTAGCACAAGACAAGGATGCCCCTCTCTCCCCACTCCTATTCAATATATTATTGGAAGTCCTAGCCAGAGCAATCAGGCAAGAAAAAGAAATAAAAGTATTCAATTAGGAAAAGAGGAAGCCAAATTGTCTCTTTATGCAAATGACATGATTGTATATTTAGAAGACCCCATCATCTCAGCCCAAAATCTCCTGAAACTGATAAGCATCTTCAGCGAAGTCTCAGGATACAAAATCAATGTGCAGAAATCACAAGCATTTCTATACACCAATAACAGACAAACAGAGAGCCAAATCATGAGTAAACTCCCCCATTCACAATTGCTACAAAGAGAATAAAATACCTAGGAATACAACTAACAAAGGACATAAAGGACCTCTTCAAGGAGAACTACAAACCACTGCTCAAGGAAATAAGAGAGGATACAAACAGATGGAAAAACATTCCACGCTCATGTTTGAGAAGAATTAACATCGTGAAAATGGCCATACTCCCCAAAGTAATTTATAGAGTCAATGCCATCCCTATCAAGCTACCAATGACCTTCTTCACAGAACTGGAAAAAAGCACTTCAAACTTCATATGGAACCAAAAGAGAGCCCACATAGCCAAAACAATCTTAAGCAAAAAGAACAAAGCTGGTGGCATCATGCTGCCTGACCTCAAACTATACTACAAGGCCACAGTGATCAAAACAGCATGGTACTGGTACCAAAACAGAGACAAAGACCAGTGGAACAGAACAGAGGCCTCAGAAGCAACACCACACATCTCTACAATCATCTGATCTTTGACACACCTGAGAAAAGCAAGCAATGGGGAAAGGATTCTCTGTTTAATAAATAGTGTTGGGAAAACTGGCTAGCAATGTGCCAAAAGCAGAAACTGGACCCCTTCCTGACACCTTACACTAAAATTAACTCCAGATAGAGTAAAGATCTAAACATAAGACCTGACACCATAAAAACCCTAGAAGAAAACCTAGGCAATACCATTCAGGACATAGGCATAGGCAAGGACTTCATAACTAAAATATCAAAAACAATGGCAACAAAAGCCAAAATAGACAAATGGGATCTAATTAAACTCCAGAGCTTCTGTACAGCAAAGGAAGCAATCATTAGAGCAAACTGGCAACCAATAAAATGGGAAAAAAATTTTCTATCCATCTGACAAAGGGCTAATATCCAGAATCTACAAAGAACTAAAACAGATTTACAAGAAAAAAACAAACAAACCCATTCAATAGTGGGCAAAGGATATGAACAGACACTTTACAAAAGAAGACATCTACGAGGCCAACAAACATATGAAAAAATGCTCATCATCACTGGTCATTAAAGAAATGCAAATCAAAACCACATTGAGATACCATCTCATGCCAGGTAGAATGGTGATCATTAAAAAACCTGGAGACAACAGATGCTGGAGAGGATGTGGAGAAACAGGAACACTTTTACACTGTTGGTGGGAGTGCAAATTAGTTCAACCATTGTGGAAGACAGTGTGGCGATTCCTCAAGGACCTAAAAATAGAAATACCATTTGACCCAGCAATTCCATTACTGGGTATATACCCAAAGAATTATAAATTGTTCTATTTTAAAGACAAATGCACAAGTATGTTAATTGCAGCACTGTTTACAATAGCAAAGACCTGGAACCACCCGAATGTCCAACAACGACAGATTGGATAAAAAATGTGGCACATATATACCTTGGAATACTATGCAGCCATAAGAAACTATGAGTTCATGTCCTTCAGAGGGACATGGATGAATCTGGAAAACCATCATTCTCAGCAAACTGACGAAAGAACAGAAAACCAAACACCGCATGTTATCACTCATAGGTGAGTGCTGAACAATTAGAACACGTGGACACAGGGAGGGAAGCATCACACACTGTGGACAGTTTGGGGGGTCTAGTGGAGGGACAACTGGGGGTGAGGAGGGTGGAGAGGGATAACAAGGGGGAAATACCAGATGTGGGTGATGGGGGATGAAGGCAGCAAACCACCTCGCCATGGGTGTACCTATGCAACAATCTTGTGTGATCTGCACATGTACCCCAGAACCTAAAGTACAATTAAAAAAAAAAAAGACAAGATCATTCCTGTATGGTCAAGAGAGATAGGAGGAAAATGTTGGCAACAATTATTTAAAGGTTCTAAGAATGTAGGAGGTGGATGTATCATCAATACGCGTGAGGAAATCTAAAAAAAAGTCATAGCCATGGAGAGAGAGACAAGAGCTAGGTATCCCATGAGAGGAAGAGATAAACATGGTGTCCATAGATGCAAGTAATGGAAGTGGGAGTTAAGAAAGTCTGATAGTTAAACGGGAAAAAAGCTAATGTTTTTAAGGAGAAAGGGAAAGAAATGGTCCTTAGGTTCTTAAGCGGGGGATAGAGAATAGAAAAGACACTTGAGTTATAGGGAGTACAAGAAAAATCAGTCTCCATACAAGGGGTTATAGAGATGTATTTGCAGTATAGCCACATTTCAGTTAAGCAAGAAGATAAAGTGATCATTCAAAGAAGGGGTTGAGAACAGAATGGAGTATGCTTGTGACAGTGATTTCAAAAGGTACTGAAGGATTTGAAAAAGTTGGAGGGTTGGGAGTTAGATCCTATCAGTAAATGTAAACATTCGTAGGGGGTAATCATTTTCATTATGCTTTATGATATTGAAAGTTGGATTTCTGTTGATATCTAAGGATAGAGGTACAGTGGATTAATTCGAGAAATCAGAAAAGGGATTGAATACCCTAAAGTGGATATTCATGGCCCTTAGGGGAAGGGTCAACACAGCAAAACATGGAATAACTAGAGGCCGAGAATTCGGTTTTGCCCCTGAGTAAAGAAGGTGACTTGCAAAAGCACAGAGTTGATTGAATGACACAATTTCAACAGAGAAATATATGAAAGATGTGAGGGATTTAACTATCATATCAATAAAAGCTGAAACACAACTTCACTAAAGAAGACAATGTATTTTTTGACTGTATCAATAAAAATTTACAGTCCTGAAAAAGTGAATATACCCACTGGCTGATGTAATATATCCGGAGCACCAAGGCTGATTCTGGGCTTTATTCTTAGAGAATAGCATCGATAAGTGAGAGTCCATCTCCAGATCACTAACATGCAGTGGAAATCATGAAGTTGTCATGAACATGTAGAATGAGAAACAGGTCATCAGTGCCTTGAACAAGTCATGTATCAATAAGCAGAAAGTACTACTTCACAGATACAGGCGTCTGGACCCTTCAGGATATCGTAGGACCCTTGAAGCTTGTAAAGGACAAATTGCTTGGGAAATCTGATCTCTCCTTTTAAAATGATCTTAATAAAAATGTAACCTGTGGGCCCTTTGTTTCAGAATAATCTAGGAAAGTCATTAAAAAGTGTATGCTCCTGTGTCCTTTGTCAAATTCATTTAATGATACTGAGAATGGATCCAGAAATCTGTGTGTTTTAACATGCACAGGGAAACTCAGATCATGAATGTGCTAATGGAAAACATTTGACAGGTGGTGAGTTTGGTACCCTGTGCCATGTTGGATAAGAGCTAGGCCCATCTTGGCTCACTGAACTATCCCAGGGCCCAAATAATGTCTGGCACATAGTGAGTACTCAAATATGTGGTGAAGTAATGACTGAAGAAATGAATGTTTTCTCTAATCTAGATTTAAGCCCTCTGTGCTCTAAATTACAATTCAGGACATTGCTATCAATTAAATACCTCTGTTTCTCAGCCTTTACCCAGACACCTCACCAAATTTACCTGTTCCAAAGTCTTTCTATGATTGAGCTCCTGTCGATTTAATCTTCCTCTAATTTACTCTTTTCTATAAATTCTGACCCCTCATATTATAAGCTAACTAATATGTAAGGGTAAACCTTTTCATTCAATTATCAAATTTGATGCTTGGTTAGGACAGTCTCAGCCAGCCTGAGAAGTCCTCAGAGCTTCAATCAAGCCCATCATGGTTAAACATGGCCATGTCATAGCCAGTTCTGGCACAGGTAGAAATACAATTTGCCAAGGCTTAATGTGGTCGTTCATTTTAAATAGTTGAAGAACAAACCCAAGAAAAAGAAAATAGAGTTATTCTGAGTTTTTCTAAAAGAGATTTAAGATTAGCAGGAATAAGTTATAAAAGAAGATTTTGATCCAAAATAAACTAGAACAATCTAAAGTTAATCTTCCTACTATGACATCAATTGCACAAAAGTAGCTAGCTCCCTTTTACTAAGAGAATTCAAATCAAAGCAAAATAATTTATCTAAAAGAGAATCATAAGCTTGAAAGAATTTTAGATACCAATTCAATATACTATTCCAACCTCCATTCTGTAAGTGAAATCTAAGGTCCAGAAAAATTGAGACCTATCTAAATTCATACAGCTTATTAAAGCCAGTGGTAGGAACATACCCTGGCCTGAGGGCTTTACCCACATATCTACTCAAATTGTAGAAGCAATACCTGCTTTGATTTATATGACTCCAAATGTCTTGTCTAAATTCTAGGACTTAGGACTCTGTATTTTGAACTCATCTTTTTTTTTCCTCCCTTTTTTGTTTATATCTAGAATTTTACAGTTAATTAATTTTTCATGGAAATGAAGTGAATCATGACTCTTGATTTGCATATTTGCAAACTGAAAGAAAAAATCCAAAACAAATCTGCCTGAAAATAGCATATGACAATCTGTTCTTTGCTGAGCAAAAAGTATCTCTCTCTCTTCTTTCTTTTTTTCAAGGTGAAATAAATTAAGTGGCATCCACTGTCTTGTTGTGTGTAACATGATTCTCCTTCTGGGCTTGGGAATACAACTTTGCCAATGGTAGAAAAAGGAAATAACATTTACAGAATGTCGGCTTGCTAGGTGCTTCATATATGTCATCACATCTAATTTCATTTAATTAACACAATATCTCTGTGAAATGGTTAGTATAGCCATTTTACAGATGAGAAAATTGGATCTCAAAATCGTTTATTTCCATGCTGAAAGCACTATAATTAGGATATGGTAGAACAAGATGTGAAATGAGATCTTAGGTAGGGGACCAATTGTTCTGATTTGCCCGAGGGGGAGGAGTTTCCTAGGACATGAGACTTTCAGTGCTAAACTTGGAAAAGTCAGGCAAATTGAGATAATTGCTCACCTTGGTTAGTCCCAAATCCAGGAAAAAGTGAAGAAAGTTCTCCCATAAGATCACCAAATGCCAGTGACACAATTTTTTTTGGGGGGGGTGGGGTTAGGTGAAGGTGTAGTTGTGATACAGCATGTTTAGACATACAGATTTCTGGATCCATTCTCTGTGATTTTGATTGAACAGGTGTGGCGTGAGAATCCAGAACACATACTGTTAATATCCTCCTAAATTATTCTGACACACACGGCCCATAGGTCACATTTCTAGAAAAAAAAATTTTTAACAAAGAGAGATTTCCCAAGGGATCTCTCCTGTATATTCCTACAGGGTCCTACCACATCCAGAGGAGCCTGGCACCTGTGTCTGCTGGCATCATTAGTAATATACGGTTTAAAGATAATCATCATTCTGGAGGCCTCTGTTCATATGTGTTTGGCAGGAAGCAGATAACTAGTCTTTTCCTTAAGAGAAGATCCAAAGCCATTTTACAGCCTTTGCAGCCAAGACCACAACTTAGGGACACCAGACATGCACTGACACCATTACTCAGGCATTGGAATGATCTCATCAACCCAGTAGTTCTCAAACTCCAGGTGTGTAAGAAGCACATGGGGATCAGTACAACATGGACATTCTTATACTTTATATTCTAAGAGTCTGATTTAATTGCTCTGAAGTAGAAGTCAGGAATGTGCAATTTATACATCCTTTTCTCCCCATCAGGTGAGTTGGCTTTTTCTTGATTCTTTATCTGTGTTATGGATTCATAAACTTACACTCATTCTTTGCTTATTATGTACCTAACACAATATTAAACCCTGGCTCATGGAGGAAGATTTGGATAATACTAAATTGTATAAAAAAAATTATAAACTACCTAAATAATTTTTAACTTAGATGACAATATATTCTATCATACTCCTGCCTTTATTTGTTTATTTTTTTTTTGGTGACAAAATATCCATTTTGAAGCTGTCCCAAAATAAAAGCATCTGGATGGGAAGAAATTAGATTAGGCATTTTACTCATTTCTTCTCATTCATATTTCAGTGCTAATTCTCTGAAGTCTTTTACATAGAACAGTTTTAAATGCTATACAGGGCAAATTGGGCAAATTCCATTTCAGAATTGCAGTTGTGTTGACACACGGCAATCTTATTAGCAATAAAAGGATATTACCTATAATTGAATAGCTCTGCAATTAGCAAATTTCAGAGCCAGGGGAACACCATCATTCTTCAGTTTTACATTTGTTTTTACCCACAGCAGGAAACGTTTGAATTACCAACAAAACCATTAGCATGTTCTTGCTCTACTAAATGAAAAAATAACTTAATAAAAAACTGTTTCCCCCCAGAATAAATATTAACTACAGTTCATGCAGATAAGCTTAACTTCGCAATTAGGACTGTGTTGTATTCTTACTTTGACAGATAAACTCTGCATTTATTTTAAGCAACATAACATCTATGTCACCCCAAAATCTGATCAGGCACAATTCTGTGTTGATAATAAAGGCCTAGCTTCCATTTATTTAAACAAATATATCTGTGTGAAAAATAATTACTTATCTGGGCAAGTTATATTTGGTGTTTTCATGACAGCTGTATAATTGGGTCATTCTAATATTATAATGCATGTACACACACACACATGCACACACACAATTTCTTTTAAAATGGATTTAGGTACATTCTAGGGCTCAACATCACCCATGGAACAAATTACATTAAAATTACAATTAACTTCCACTCAACTGTCAGCAGAAATCGATGTTGCTGTGTACATACTGCCTCTTCCTCACTTTTATTAAGCCCCTTTCAATTACGAGGGAACATAAATTGGAAGGATGTGGCTATGTCATCTACAGTATTAAAATGTACGAGGAACACTGACCCTAGCCTCTAGAGATTATGTGAAAAGCCATTTATATGCACAGCTATACAAATTGCCTGAGTTTAATGCTAAATTCCATGGAAAATCATCTTTGCTGCTCTGCATCTGAGGAAGGACAAGGTTTAAATATTTAATGTGTTCCCTTACCAGACAAGCCCAGTCAGCAGTGAATTAGTGAAGCGGTCAGTACAGAGAGCTCTTTTTGGGAGTGACAGGTTTTGCTTTTAAATGCAGGAAATAACCTGAGTTCACACTTAGCTGAAAACAGTAGCCAAGAGAATAGCAAGCTGGGTTTGGGCACATTGCCTTCGCTGATGCTATCTTCCATAAAATGATTCTCAGACTGATTCTGAGTGTCCTGTCTCTAGCCTGTTCTTCAGCATTGATCAAAACAGTGTCCCTTTCCTCCTTTCATGTATCAGACCTTTCTTCATAGCTATGAACTGATCTGGAAAAACATGTTTCAGACATATTATTGAAAAAGCATCACCACTTTATGTTGTATGTGTGTGGTGGTGGGGGAGGGGGAGCAAAATAAATCTATTCACTGATGGAAGCCTCATGTCAGAGTGTGGCTGTGAGAGTAATTGCCATCGTTCAAATCCCACGTGATCATGTATCATCTGACTCTGTCAATTTACTTATCTTCATGTAACTCAGCTTTCTCATCTGTAACAATTTAAGAAAATTGATTTTTATTTTCAGAAAATGAAGATTGTAACATTTCCACAGGATTTATTCTTTTTGGGTAAGAGACTTAGTAAGTGAAGTATATATAGTATTTATTTTTAAAGTTAGTGATTTTCCAAAGTGACTGCAACTTAAGTTGTGACATATTTTTAAAATAGCACACACAATGTTCTTTCCAGTGAGCAGAAACCTGTCTCCTCATTACTTTACCTTACAAAGGTATCTTATTGTACCTTTTACCTTGTTGAGACTCTCAAGAGACAGAATTAGTTGCCCAGGAGCTAGTAAGATTCTTGTCATGGATGATGTGAAAATGGAAGCTGGTAGCAATGCTATAGAGAGCATTCAAGCTCTGAAAGGACAGTTACATCAAGACAACTCTCGACTGGAAGGTTAGAGGAGACAAAAATAGCAGTGGAGTGGGGAGTGTGAAAGTCCAAGGCAAGTATCAGAATCACTAGGGAACATTTTCAAAATGTTCATCTTGAGGGATAAGGAGAAGGGCAAAGGAGTTATAAATTTCTCCTAAACTAGCCCCTTTTCCCCAACCCTGTTTTGAAATTACTAGATCAATGGTACCCAAAACTGACTATCACCTGCATTCAGGTTGAGTGACATCTTGAGTCAGGACTGGAGATATTTATCTAGATTGAAGAGTCTCAACCCTGCACACATTAGAGTCAGCTGGCGAAGGGGCTTTCAAAAACACTGATGATTATGCCTCCCCCAAGATCAGTGTATCAAGATGCATCTTCCAAAACATAAATAGAAAGAGAATAATAATGTCAGTTCTCACTAGTCTACTCAATAAGTTCATTCAGCTCTGAACAGCCACAGTGGCAGTGACTTTGGAAGTTTAATTAATTTGAGTAAGATTACATAGAAGATTAAAGGCAAAGGTAGAAAAGTCCAGTTCTTCACACTCTTGACTTAGTTCTGTTTTTACTTTATTGCCATCAGATAGTTTTCCGAGTTCTTTGGTGCCCAATCCTGTTTGCCCTAACAGACCATGCTCCCTCTCTTAAAAGCATTCCACAACAAAGATTAGCTACTAGTAACAGCTTTAAGCCAATCTTTAACTTCTAATGCCTATAGACCTGAGACTCTTTAGGTTTGTTTTTGTTGACAAATTGCAGTTGTGAAGGACTAGTGACTAGTTTGAGTTTAGTGAACCTCTCAAGAACTACAATGGTTTGATTGCCCTTACAGTAATTTCATATGCAATAATACTTGATGCAAAGAAAATCAATTTACCTGTTTTTTTTTTTTAAAAAAAAAAGAAAGAGGCAACATGGTCACTAACTCAAAACAAACAAATCAGAACTTTTTGTTAATATAAAGGGTAATGAGAATTTTTTATATTTCATTTTTTAAATAATTTTATCTTTTATTTTAGATTCGGGGCACATGTGCATGTTTGCTTCATGGATATGTTGTATCATACAGAATTTTAATATCTAGAGTGCTAAAATTTAATTTGACATTTCTAAATTTCTTGATTCAACAACTAAAGTGGTTGTCATACTTAGAAACATATCCAACTTCCACTTTTAGGAAGACGGCATAGGCATACTTTTCCTCAATCCTCTAAAATCCTTGTTTCTAGATAAAACAAATAGAAAAGGCTCTCTGGATTTTCTTTATGTCTCATGTATCCCAACTTGAAGGTGAAGAAGTCAGCAACCAGGAAACATCAAAAGACATAGATCAAAAGAGACATGTACAAAAGCCTAATCTTTCTAGCCAAAGGCCCAGAAAAGGGGCAGCCTAGCAAGACAATAAACTGTTCTACTCTAGCTAAACAGCACAGAATACAAAACCCTACATACACCCATACCAGAAAAGGCCAAGTGAGAAGTCTAGAATTTCACCTTCACCTCAATATTTGAGGCATCCCAAATGTTGCCCCCGCCTTGAGAGTCTCAGCTAGGTTGTAACAAGGGCCCACCACTGCAACGTCAGTGGAGCCCCCCGCAGGGAGCCTGAACGTCTTCCTTCACGTGGTGGTAACAAGATGATCCTTATCTCTCTTCTCAGATGGTGTCAGATGTCACATAGAGACAGGGTCTCACCACTCCTAGTGGTCAGGATACCATTCCTCCCCATGATCTCAATGGAGGCCATGTGGGGGAGCAGTAGTTATGCGCTCACACCCTCAGAAAGCTGCCAGTGGAGGGTTAGAGGGGAGCCAGCACACTCAGTGAAGAGAAGTATCCCCTCAGGTGTCAACAGAGGCTGATTGGTGGACACGGACTTCTACCTCTACCTGGAGATGAACCTCCCATTTCCCTAGTAGAGCAACATCAGTGGAAGCCAGGTAAAGCAGAAGCTTTCAAGAAGATCCTAGTCTCATAACACAACAACAACAAATGTCCAGGTTTCAACTAAAAATAACTCATCATGCCAAGAACTGGGAGTATCTCAAACTGATGACCAAAAAAAAAAAAAAAAAAAAGCCATATTAAATTTCTAGGGCTCCCATAACAAATACCAAAGACCTTCAACATTTTCTCCTCTATGTAAGCAATGAAAATACTGATAAACTAACAGAATCAAAATTTTTAGAACTCTGGTAACTAATAGCTTATAATAACAGCAAAAATCAGCAGCTTGCCAGTCACTGAAAGGGGCATAGCAGGCCTGGGGTTCCTTCAATGCCTCATTTCCAGAGATTGTCATTATTATACCCATCTGATGATTCATTGAAAGACTTCATTCACAAAACTTTCTTTATTTAACCTAACTCATAACTCACTCATAATTTAACCTAACTTAAAAAGTAAAAAAACTTTTTGGTTAATGCGTTTGTCAAAAACAATCACAGAAAATAATTTAACCTTGCAGCTGCCTGAATCACTGGGTAAAAATGGGCAAATAATAGGCTAATGAAAGAGCTCAAAAGAAGAAATCTTGAAAATGAGTTGTCTCTAGGGGTCTTTGAAAAGCTATGGCATATTCCTGGAAATCTAGAATGCCACATGCAGGTGTAGGGTTGTATGCACAATTGGGACAGACTAGAGAAGAATCCAGGCTCTCACCTCTATCTAAACATGAATCTCTGTGTAAGCAGGAAGTAAATGGTAATGCAGACTTGTATAATACCTGCTTAGGTATTAAAGTCATGTGACACCCCACACTTCAGCAGAGTGAGACTTACTGACTTCAGGCATTTTAAGAATTTCCATTGAATCATTAAGACTTTAGTGATTACATATGACAAAGAAACCGCAGAAATTGTCAAATTAGCAAAGACAAAGAGAATCTTAAAAGCGGCAAGAGAGAAGTGACACATTTTATTTAGGACATCCATAATAAGATCAGTGGCTGATTTCTCATCAGATACCATGAGGGCCAGCAGGCAGTTGGATGATATATTCAACGGTGCTAAAGAGAGATCATCAACCCATAATTTTATAGCCGGAAAAATTATTTGTCAAAAGTAAATACTAAGACATTATCAGATACTAAGGCAATAACAAAGAAATTTTTGCTGGAATACTACCAGAAAATACTAAAGAGTGTCCTTCAGGTTGAAACGAGAGTATACCAGACAATAATTAGAATCAACATGAAGAAATACAAAACTATTAAAGACACCTACATAGGTAAATATAAAAGACATTATAAATGTATTTTTGTTTTTTACTCTGTTTTTCCTCCTATCTAATTTAAACAACACCTGCATGAAGCAATATTAAAATCTTTTTTGATGGGCACACAATGTATAAAGATCTGATTTTTATAAAAATAGCATCAAAGAATGGGAACAAAACAGAAAGATACATATATATATAGGCTTTTTATACTATTGCATATGTTTGTTTTAATCCAAACTAGATTGTTGTAAATTAAAATATTAATTATAATCCCAGAGCAAAGCAATCACTAAGATTATCACTGTAACATGCATTGTAAAATAAATGATAAGGAAATCAGTGGTAAGCTAGAATATATCTATTTAACACGCAAAAAATATAAAAGAACAGAGAAACAGAAAGACATAAAATCCATACAGAAAACAAATAGTAAAATGGAAGACATGAATCTTATCTTACCAGTCATTACAATAAATGTAAGTGAATTGAATACTCTACATAAAATGTGCAGATTGGGAGACTCTTCTTTTTAAAAATTACCCAACTATGTGGTGTCTACATTAGAGGCACTTTAGATTCAAAGACACAAATAGATTGAAAGTAAAAGGATGGAAATTATATGCCATATGAACAGTAACAAAAAATGCTGGAATGACTATTAATATGAGACAAAATAGATTTTAAAATAAAAATTGTTATAGAGACGAAAAAGAGTATTTTATAATAATAAAAGGATTAATACACTAAGAAGATATAATGGTTATAAACACATAGGAAACTAATAATGGAGGCTCAAAATATATGAAGTATGAGCTGAAAGAACTGAATAGAGAAATAGAGAATTCTATAATAGTTCTTGTAGACTACAATACTTCACTTTGAATAACAGAAAAACTAGCAGGAAAATCAATGAGAGAATAAAAGATATGAACAGCACTATAAAACAACTAGAACTAACAAACATCTATGAAACTCTGCACTTCAACAACAGAAGAATATACATTCTTCTTAAATGCTGATGTTACATCTCTAGAATAGATCATATATTATGCCATAAAACATTTCTCAAGAAAATTTGAAATGTTAAAATCATACAAAGTATGTTCTCTGAGAACCCTGGAATAAAATTAAATGTCAATAAGAAATAGAAATGTGTAAATTAAGCAACACACAAATAACCAATGAGTCACAGAATAAATCACAAAAGAAATTAGGAAATACTTTCAAATAAATGAAAACAAAAACATAAAACACATTATTTTATGTAATACAGGTAAACAATGCATAGAAAAAAATTATCATTTTAAACACTTATATTAAAAGAAATAAGAAAAATCTCAACTCAAAAAGCCTAACATTCCACCCTAAGAAACTAGAAAAATAAGAGCAAACTAAGTTAGAAAAAAACAGTTCTGGAAATAATAAAGATCAGAATGAAATTAAATGAGAGTAAGAATATAAAAACAATTTTTAAAAACAGTCAAAACAAAGGTTGGTTTTTTGAAAAGATCAACAAAATTAACAAATCTTTAGAACAACCAAGATCAAAAACTAAAAACTCAAATTACTAAAATCAAGGACAGAGGAGAAATTATTAACTAAATTACGGAAACAAAAATAATCATAAGAAAATATGATAAACAATTTATGCCAATAAATTTGCATAAATTTCTAAAACTTTCTAAAATTCCCAAAAAAGATGTAAACTACTAAAACTGACTCAAGAAGAAATGGATTATGTAAATAAATTTATAGCATGTAAAAATATTTTATTTAATAATCAAAACACAAAAAAGCCCAGGAACAGATGTTTCATTGATGGAATATACCAAATGTTTAAATAATATTTAATGCTAATCTTTCACAAACTCTTCTAGCTATTACAATGACAACAAAAATAGAAGCTCAGGAAATACTTTCCAAGTGACTTTATGAGACCAGTATTATGCTGACTGCAAAATCAGAGAATAAGATACTAAGAAAATTACAGACTGTTGTTCCTTACGATTATAGATTCAAAAATCATTGACAAAAAAACTGAACCCAACAATATATAAAAAAGAAGTAAGATCAAGTAAGATTTATCCCAAGAGAGCAAGGTTGGTTCAACATACACAAATCAATTGATATAATAGGCTTTATTAAATGGATAAAGGTCAAAAACCACACAATCAGCTCAAAAGACACAGAAAACCAAAACTGTTCACCCTAAGATGAAGAACAAGACAAAGGTGTCCATTCCTGATACTTGTAGTCAACGTTGTAATGGGCAAATGGTCAAGAAAACTAATAAAAACACCCAGATTGAAAAAGAAGTAAGATTATCTCTACTTGCAGTTTACTTGATCTCAAATAGGAGAATCTTAAGGTATTCACCAAAGAAGTTATTAAATTGAATAAAATTCAGCAAAGTAACAGGATACAAGTTTATATTTAAAAATCAGTTTTATTTCTATACACTAGCAATAAATAACCCAAAATAAAATTATGATAACCATTCTATTTATAATAGCATCAAAAATAAAATAGGAATAATTTTTAAAGTAAAATTTATACACTAAAAATTATAAAATATAATTTTAAAAGACCTAATAAATGAAAAGACATCTATATTAATGAGTAAAAAAATCAATATTGCTAAGATTAAATACTTGCCAAATTGATCTACATTTTTCAAAAAACCCTATCAAAATCCCTCCTGACATTTTTTCAGAAATTGATAAGCTAAATCTAAAATGTATAAGGAAATGCAAGAGACTCAGAATAGCCAAAACAATCTTAAAAAATATGAACAAAGTCAAAGGACTCACACTTCCTGATTTCAAAACTTACTACAAAGCTACACTAACCAAGATTGAGGTATTCACATGATAGCAGAAAAACAGATCAATGGAATAAGGTCATATATTCGTCTCAATAGATTTTTGACAGTTGTGCCAAGACAATTCAAGAGTAAGGAATAGCCTTTTAAGCAAATGACCATAAAGGTAAGTGGGTAGCCACATTTGAAAGAATGAAGTCGGATTACTGCTTCATACCATGTCCAAAAATTAACTCATAATGGATCAAAGACAAAGTGGAAAAGATAAAATTGTAAAACTCTTAGAAGAAAACATAGGTATATATCTTTGTGATGCTGGATTAGGTAATAATTTGTTTTTTAAAAAATAACAAGTTTTTTTTTTTATCATTACTGAAGATTGTAAGACGAATTTCCTTAGTTAGTCCTAGATCTGGAAATACAATTAAATACAATTAGAATAAAAAATATCATTTAACTATTAATGTTTGTGATGAATTTTCAGAAAATACAACTAGATAATTTCTTATATATGACATCTAAAGTATAATCAACCAAAGGAAAATAAATTGGACATAATCAAATTAAATATGTTTATACTTCAAAGGCACTATCAAAAATTATAAAGGCAAAAAATATAGAAAGTATATACATGTCATAAATTTTATAAGGATCTAATAATCAGAATATGTAAGAGGATAAATAACTCAATGAAAAATAAATGAATTTCAATAGAAATTTATTCTAAGATCCTATATAAATACTAATAAGCACATGAAGAAAATGCTCAAAACAATTAGTAATTAGGAAAATGCCAATTGAAGTTACAATGAGATACATTTTATGCATATTAAGACGGCTATAATAAGAAAAACAGGCAATAGTGAACACTTGTGGCAATGTGGAGAAATAGGAACCTTCAAACACTAATTATGGAAATGTAAGAAGTGTCCACTTTGGAAAATAGTTTCACAGTTCTGAAAATGCTTAACATCAAGTTTCCATATAAATCAGCATTCCTTGGTCAGCATAATGTTCAGACATCTATTCTCATGTTTTCATTTTTTCTTTCCATGATATTGAGAATTAATATTTATTAAGATATTTTGTGTTTCAAGTACTATTTAAATCACTTTACAGGTATTAATCATTCAACTCTACAACTCTAAAGATAGAATTCTTTTTAATAAACATTTTAGAGTTAATGAAACCAAGCAATAGAAATATTAGTTAACTTGCCTAACATCATATAACTAATGACTTTAAAAGCTTAATTATAATCCCAAGTATTTGACTCCAAAGACTAAATTATTATTTAAAAGAAGGACTCGGGTTCCAAAGTGGTGGCATAGAAGCAAGCTGACTTTACTCTTCCCCACAGAAAACCGAAAACAAATATACAGCATAAAAATTATCACCAACACTATCCCTGAACTCAAATGTGAGGATGAGACAATTCCCAGGGTCACAGAGACATAAAAATATCCAAGCAAATGGTCAGAGAATCAGACTCCATAGCTGCAATTCCCCCTTTCCTCAATCTGTCCAGCACCAAGCATGAAAAAACATCCCACCAACTCACAGTTTCTATACTGGAAAAGTTAGATTGAGGTAGACAATCACCTTCTTCACCATCTGCATTCCCTTGCTGCAGAACTGTATCTGCCTTAACTCACTGGGAGCATTGCAAGCACCTGAAAAGGGAAATACATCTGAGAGCAAAAGACAAAGAAGGGAAGCAGGACTATCTCCCACATCCCTGGAAACTCTGTTCTATAACAAAAGAGATGCCCTATCAGAATAGCTGTTCAGGCTTCCCACACCACAGAAGTATCCCCCTTTTGGATCCTCCTCCACCTCATTCAGGATGGGTAGTTATCTGATTATCAGAACTGAAGTAAACATGGGGTTAAGGCGCCATCTAGTGTCAAAAATGAGGCAGCAACCTAGTGGGAAATAAAGAGAATCAACAGATGTGTTACAATTAGTAAGCAAACATAATAAAAACCAAAACAAGCCAGAAAGAGAACACTAAATAACCATTCCCTCAATGCAAAAACCTATATGAATATTTATTCCCTGGAAAGAGGGAATCATGACCTCAAGGACATCAAATAGGATAAAAGAAAAAATCATCCAAAGCTCAGCAACTTCAAGGATTCAAGGAACATCAGCCCACAAAGATTAGAACCAGTACAAGCAACTGGTTCTTTCATCTGGTTCAGCATCTCAAAAAGCCAGAATGTCGTCTTACCTCCAAACAACCGCATTAGTTCTCCAGCCATGGTTCCTAACTAGCTAAGATGGCTGAAATGATAGAAACAGAATTCAGAATATGAATAGGAATGATCATCAACATATAACAGAAAGTTGAAAGCCAATCCAGGGAATCTAAGGATTTCAATAAAATGATACAGGAGCTGATAGACAAAGCGGCCTTTATAAAATAGAACCAGACTGATCCGATAGAGCTGACAAATGCTCTACAAGAATTTCATAGTGCAAGAGCAAATATTAACAGCAGAATTGAACAGCCAGAGGAAAGAATCTCACAGCTTGAAGACTTACTCTTCAAAATAACTCAAAGAAAATTAAAGAAAACAAGTAAGAATGAACAAAACCTTTAAAAACACGGGATTATGTAAAGAGACTCAAACTAAGACTCATTGGTGTGCCTGAGAGAGAGGGAGAGAAACCAAAAAACTTGGAAAACATATTTCAGGGTATCATCTATGAAAATTCCCTAACCTTGTTAGAGAGGCCAACATTTAAATTTAGGAAATGTAGAAAACCCCTGATAAATACTACACAAGAAGACCATCACCAAGATGCATAGTAATCAGATACTCTAAGGCTGAAATGAAAGACAAAATGTTAAAGGTAGCTAGAGAGAAGGGGCAGGTCACCTACAAAGGGAACCTCCTCAGGCTAACAGCATACTTGTCAGCAGAAACCCTGCAAGCCAGAAGAGATTTGGGGTCTATATTCAACATTTTTAAAGAAAAAAACTTTCAAAAATGAATTTTATATCAGGCCAAACAAAGCTTCATAAGTGAAGGAGAAATAAGATCCTTTTCAGGGAAGCACAT
The DNA here is from genome assembly GCA_036589455.1 of Ateles fusciceps. NCBI lineage: Eukaryota > Metazoa > Chordata > Mammalia > Primates > Atelidae > Ateles > Ateles fusciceps. The sequence goes on along the minus strand of JAZHEH010000424.1, from coordinate 253,597 downwards.
GCTAAGAGAATTTATTACGACCAGACCTGGCTTACAAGAGGTCCTGAAGGGAGCACTGAATATGGAAAAGGAAAGACTGTTACCAGCCACTACAAAAACATACTTAATTACATAGACCAGTCACACTATGAAGCAACCATAGAAATTATCTGCATAATAACCAGCTTACAATATGATGGCAATATCAAATCCACATATCAATACTAACTGCGAATGCAAATGGGCTAAATGTCCCCCCTTTAAAAGGGAAAAAGAGTGGCAAATTGGGTAAACAAGCAAAATCCAATAGTGCTGTCTTAAAAGACCCATCTTACCTGTAGTGACATTCATAGCCTCAAAGTAAAGGGATAGAGAAAGATCTAATAAGAAAATGGAAAAAGATTAAAGCAGGGGTTGCTATTCTAAATCAGACAAAACCAAGGAGGTAAAAGAGCTCTACAGTGGGAAACAAAACACTGCTCAGACATATCAGAGATAAACAAATGAAAAAACATTCCATACTCAGGGATAAAAAGAATCAATATTGCCAAAATGGCCATACTGCCCAAAGCAATTAATAGATTCAATGCTATTCCTATATAAACGACAGATGACATTCTTCGTAGAATTAGAAAAAAATATTTTAAAATTTATATGGATGCAAAAAAGAACTCAAATAGCCAAGGCAGTCTGAAGAAAAGCAAAAAGCTGGAGGCATCTCACCACCCAACTTTAAACTGTAGTACATGGCTACTGTAACCAAAACAGTATGGTACTGGTACAAAAGTAGACATGTAGATCAATGAAACAGAATAGAGAGCCCAAAAATAATGCCACATACCTACAACCATCTGATCTTTGACAAAATTGACAAAAACAAGTAATAAGAAAAGGACTCCTTATTCAATAAATGGTGCTGGGATAACTGGCTAGCTATATGCAGAAGATTAAAGCTGGACCCCTTCCTTAAACCATATATAAAAATTAACTCAAGGTGGATTAAAAACTTAAATCTAAAATTAAAAATTATAAAAACCCTAGAAGAAAATCTAGGAAATACTATCCTGGACATAGGAGGGGCAAAGACTTCATGACAAAGGTGTCAAAGGCAATTGCAACAAAAAGAAATTGACAAATAGGACCTAATTAAAGAGCTTCTGCACAGCCAAATAAATTATCAACAGATTAAACAGACAATATACAAAATGAGAGCAATTATTCACAAACTACGTAACCATGTAAGGTCTAATATCCACTATCTATAAAGAAGTTAAATATACAAGCAATAAAACAAACCCATTAAAAATTGGGCAAAGGACATAAACTGACACTTTTCAAGAGCAGATATTCAAGTGGCCAACAAACATATTAAAAAAAAAATTCAACATCACTAAGTATTAGAGAAAGCTAGTCAAAACCACAATGAGATACCATCTCACATCAGTCAGAAAGAATGGCTATAATTAACAATTGAAAAAATAACAGATACTTGTAAGATTGTGGAGAAAAGGGAACATTTAGGCTTATGCATTGCTGGTGGGAATATAAACTAGTGATCAGTCATTGTGGAAAGCAGTTTGGGGATTTCTCAAGGAATTTAAAACAGAATTACCATTTAACTCAGACATCCCATTATTGAGTTAATACCCAAAGGAATATAAATAATTGTTCTGCCATGGAGACATATTCATGCATATGTTTATCACACCAGTATTCATAATAGTCAAATAGGGCATCAACCTAAGTGCACATCAGTGGCAGACTGGATATATTAAATATGATACATATGTACCATGGAGTACTATGTAGTCATAAAAAATGAGATTATGTCCTTTGCAGCAACACTGATGGAGCCAGAGGTCATTATCCTAAGTAAAGTAATGCAGGAACAGAAAACAAACACCACATGTTTTCACTTAGAAGTGGAAGCTAAACTTTGAGTACATTTGGACACAAAAAAGGAAACAACAGACACTGGGGCCTACTTGAGGGGGGGACGTTGGGAGGAGGGTGAGGATTAAAAAACTACCTAGCAGGTACTATTCTTACTATCTGGGCACCAAACTCCTGTGACATGCAATTTTCCTATATTTTCCTATAACCTGTATGTGTACTTCTGAACCTAAAACTTAAAAAAATAAAATTGTAAATAAAGACTACATTATTAACCATTAATATTATATAATGCTTATCAAATTGCAGCATAATATAGGCTTTTTGCCATATCTGTTGGAATCAAAAGGCCATACTGAAAAACCAGTATAAGCTATTACAGCGCTATTACCAACCAATCTGTTGTATACATGTTAACCCTCCTAAATCTCAGTCACACTGGTAGGGAATATGAACACCTTAGAATAAAAGAAGTAATAAGAATTCTTAGTTTTCTCATTGGTAATGCGTAATCCAAGTCTGAATGGTTAATGACTTGGGAAATTGGTGGTCAAACTGGAACACATGAGTCTCCTCTCTTCCTCATCTGTTTTATTTTAATCCCCAAATTCCTCTCTTATGAAAGAAATTGTGAAGTGAAATGATTATTGTTATGCCATCTGCCACAGGACACCCCAGCTTGTCTCATGAAGCTGTAACATAAGGTATTGAAGCTGAAAGGTGATCTATGATTACACTGGGATAGAAGAGTGTCCCTTTTGTAACACTATGTTAGAGGGGTCCTCAAAATAGTACGCATTTATACCCCACTGCAATAATGCAAAAATCAGAGAAAGATCATTTAATTGTTTTCTCAAACCATCCATTCCTAACATCATGAGTTATTTAGGGGACAAGGTAAGCAATGAATAATTTTTGGTTTTATTTTTTCCCTCCTTTCTCCAGATGAGTTTGTCTAAGAGATTTCTCAAGCCTCATACAAATGACCTGCAGCCAAGCCTGTTCCTTCAGTGTCCCTGACATGCCCAGACAGTGCAAAATATCGGAATGAAGCCATGAACTGTTACTGTCATGTTGCAAACTTGAAATAGGAACATGTACATTGTACCATGCGAGATTATCTATCTGTCTTGCCATCTATCTACAAAACTGAAAGCTCTGACATTTTAACTTAGAACCTTCTGAATTATTATGAACCCTATCAAAAACCTACAGCAAAAAAACACAAGACTAACTTATATTCAATTCAACTGATAGGGATATACATATATGACATAGATTTAATTGTATCCCAAACATCTTTCATGCATTGTCTAAAATATTATGTCGAACTTAATATTGTTTTGCTAAAAAACAAGTCAAGAATGTAGTGATTCAAGCAAAATTTATAATGAAAAACAATTTTTTTTTTTTTTTTTTGAGATGGAGTTTCGCTCGTTACCCAGGCTGGAGTGCAGTGGTGCGATCTTGGCTCACTGCAACCTTTGCCTCCTGGGTTCAAGCCATTCTCCTGACTCAGCCTCCCAAGTAGCTGGGACTACAGGCGCACGCCACCATGCCCAGCTAATTTTCGTATTTTTAGTAGAGATGGGGTTTCACCATGTTGACCAGGATGGTCTCGATCTCTTAACTTCGTGGTCCACCTGCCTTGGCCTCCCAAAAGTGCTGGGATTATAGGTGTGAGCCACCACGCCGCCTGGTACAATGAAATTTTTACATAATGAACTATGTGACTCCAGGAGACAGTGATTTGAACAGATAGGGTGTGATGCATCTTTTGCTGTGGGTATTTTCCTTTCATGCATGAGTCTATGTACAGGCAGATATAAAGTTATTGTTCTGCATATCAGATATTAGATGTTTGCAGAATGCATTTGATTAAGATGAAGTGTTGAACTGATAATGAAAGTGCTGCCCAAATAATCTTCACCAGTAAATCCCAGAATATCAGGGTTTAGTCAGTGTCTAAGCTTATTGACTTCACAATAACAATTCATGCCTATTTTTCAAAATCTTTCGGAGAAGGAGACCCACTCATCACCTTTAGCTCTGTAATGACATGTTACTCACTGCTGACAGATAGTCATGAAAGAATGGACCCTGATTAAGATCGGTTCTGAACTGAGCATGATTATGGTGATCAATATCTGCCTTGACAACAGGTGAAGAGACCATATTGGCATGCAGCAGGTCTAGTCATTAGTGGAACATAAACAAAACACCACAGCTCAGCCTGCATCATAGAACTGTTTGAACTTTGCCGTGCTTGTCTCTGACCCTGGCTGTCTGCAAAGACTGAAACAACTAATGAGAGTTTGTGACCGTCAGCTGTTGAAACCCCACTGTGCAGGGCAAGATTGGACTGTTTCACATCAGGATGGCTAGCTGGTTCCTCCTGACACTGAGAATGCATGCCTTATTCTGACATTTCAGAGCATTTATTTAATTAAATACAATTATAGCAAAAAACTAGGGAATCTATAGAGAGGAACACTTTGCAGAATTATATTGCCAGCATATGCCTCCCTCTGATTATAATTTAAACACATTCCAAAGCATTTCTTTTTAATTTGTATACCTAGAGATACACTATATGAAACAAATAATTCAGAGCTGAGTACAATATTCCAAGACCCAATGTAATTTATACAGAAAGCTGGATATTTATTACTGATGCTAGAGGTTATTAAGTTATCTGAAAGTTACAGACTTCATTTCTGTTTTCAAGAAATAGAGATTTATATTGCCTATTTATTCCCAGCTGTTGAATATCTGAGTTGTGCTCAGAAAAAAGATTAAAAACATTTGATGATACCAGTGACTGAGATAGCAGCAATTCAGAAAATTTCACCAATTTTTTTTTTCAGAATATGTTTCTAAGTGAATGTTGTACCTGTCTGAGTTCGTATGTCTGATCATGAATGTGGAAACCAATAAAAGACACACATTTTTGAACTCCATATCATGGAATATTCTGTTTCATTGTTTTTGAAATATTAAAAACTCAGTTCTTCAAGATAATTCCCTGACTTAGGTTTTTTTCCACTGAAACAGTAGAAATCCTTGTAGGATCACAGACCAGTGGACTGAGTCTTTGAGCTCAGATTCCATTGTCGTCTTCCCACAGATTCTCTGGTGTGGCCTTAAGTGAGCCATTTAACCTTTTGGCATCTATATTTTCTCATTTGTAAAAATGAGGAGTTGCACTTTTAGAATCTCATTATTCTATGTTTGCAAACTAAACTGTAAATTGGGAGTAATCCCTAAATAGTCTTACTCTTAGACGTAAAGAAAATGAATCTGAGTTTGTTAATACCCAGCTCCATTTCCCATTCTTATTAACATATATGATTACTTATTTTACATAGTTTAGATGTAGAAAATGCTAAATTATATGTACTATGCCCATGCAACCTCAAGAATCACAGGCTTTGGCAATTACTAAATCCAGAAAACAGTTTTGCAACATGTGTTTATTCTTCAAATGGAAAGAGCTCCAGGTTATGCATCAATCTTTTCAACCTCTTAGGTAGTGGCAATGCCAGCACAGGATTATGGAAAACAATGATATACTGTAAGAATAAATCAGTCTGAAGATCAAAACATATATCTGTATTTCTATGCACACTTTGCTAGAGCATGCTTAGAGAGGTTTGGAAACACCTGAGAGTATGAGCATGCATTTAGAATCTTTGGCAGAGATTTAATGTTTCCTCTTTGGTTTGCTCTGTGACTGTAGGCATGCCATGTCTTCACTTATCATGCCCATAACTAGGAAAATAAAAAGTGAGGAAGAGATGAAGAGAGAAAGGACCAAAAACAAGGGGCCTTGAGGTATAGTCCCGAATGAAATACTAACAAGCTCTGTGTTGGAGAGTTGTTTTATATCCTTGGCCACAAAACTAAAAGAAAATTTCATATATTAATCATTGAACTAAAGTTAAATTATCTTTAATATTCTCTAATGTCTTTTCTTTTGTACAACTATTAACTTCAACCTCTGGGCTACTGCAAAGACTGATGAGCTGAGTCCTATCAAAAACTTCTAGGACAGGTAGGTTTTAAACCAAAGTACAATGAGCAGCTTTTGCTTCACCATCTTTTCTTTCTTCTTTTCATTGTTGCATTCTGCTTTATGCTTTTCCTTACTTCTCGGACCATTTTTCCATTCTAGGTTTCTTCATGCCAATGGTACATCATGTGTCAGAACTTCCCAACCACTTCTCCTATTAAAAAGAATACTTTTCTATTTTCCCTTCTCTTTAGTCCACTGTTTAGTGAACAATGTTAGTCACATATACTTATCTCTCATGCATTCCAACTGATGATCTTGGAAGTCAATATCTTAAATAAGAGGAAAGATTCAAAGAATGAGATTTCTAGGCATTATTATTATCTAACGAGAGATATGTGTTGATGCTTCTTGATGTTCCTTAAATTGTACCACAAAACACCCAATTTTTTTTTTTTATATATGGGGTCTCACTCTGTTACCCAGGTTGGAGTGCAGTGGCATGATCTTGGCTCACTGCAACCGCTGCCCCCTGGGTTCCAGCAATTCTCCTGTCTCAGCCTCATGAGTAGCTGAGATTACAGGCCTACACCTCCGCGCCTGGCTAATTTTTGTGTTTTTAGTAGAGACGGGCTAACCATGTTGGCAAGGCTACTCTTGAACTCCTGATCTCAGGTGATCTGCCCATCTCAGCCTCCCAAAGTGATGGGATTGCAAGCATGAATCACCACACCCAATTTAAGTATAATTTTGTATTATAAATAGCACTTTACAATTTAAAATTCTTTCATATATATTATCTTTTAAGCAAACAAAACAGATATTTCTTAATATATACATATTACTGGACACAATGCCTGATTTTTAGGGAGATCAAAACTTGTGTATGTTCTTACAACTACTTCAAATAAAAGAGTTTTATGCTGGCTCTGTCTTATTTTGGTCTCATGTGCTTGTACAAAATATCTGTCTGCAACAAAGGTACTGGGAACATCCAGGTCATGGTTATAAGAGAACAGAAAAATAAAACAAAACAAAAAGCACCAGTATATTCATCCTTAAGGGTTAATTGAAGACTAAATTTAAAGTTAAAGCATCACATTCATGTGCTTTTAAAGCTAATATTTTGGAAGCCTGATATCAATCACATGAACATCCGAAATTCAGATAAAACTGGAATAAGTTGTGCCAAAAAGCAATAGGTTCTAATTGTTTCTTTTGCTTCTTCCTGTGTCTTAACCAGAGATCTGACATTTTTCCCCAAAAAGCTCAATATCTTTGAAGGGCCTCATATTTATAAGTTGGGTTATCTCTGATCCTTGATGAGGTTTAAATGACAGAAGAAACCTGAATTAATTTCTATAGTCACTCATTTAAAATATTCTGATAGTGTCCAAATTTTTCTATTTTTTGTTATAGAGAATCTGTGTAGCCTTATATTTTTATGAATGAGTGGTGGGCATTGGGAAGAAAGACGGATCTAACGTACTATGTGGGAAAACAGTAAGTCTGAAATATTTAAAGACATTGACCAAATTTATAAAATGACTAAAAAATGTCAAAGTAAGTGACTTCTAGTTTTAATCACTACAAAATGGCAGATATTACAATTTTACCATGAGAAACCATAAAACTGGACAAAATATATGAGGCAATTCTTTTCACACAGTGAAAAACAAACAGTACAGGCACGTTATATTTGAGATTAGAGAAGTATACGATACAAACACCACCAAGTTCACCCTGACTTTCTGGCTGAAGTCAATATTGATATTTCAGCACAAGGAAGTGGACTGCAAGTAGAAAGTAGCAATCTCATTAGTTGCTAAGGATTTTTGAGGAGATTGTTATTTGTGGGACAAGACACCAGAGAGGAGGTAGCTACATACATGAAGAGGTCCAGAAATCTAGAGAAGACTTCCCTACACTTTTTGCCAAATACAAAGCTGCATATATGCAATAAAATACCAGTAAGAGCCTTCAGAGAAAAGCTATTGAGGATTTGTGAGCCAGATGAACATTCTGGACGTCATACAGTACTGGAGGGTATTGAAGTTCTGACCAGTCAAAGTGTAAAGACATCTCTAAATATATTGGCACTTTGTTGAGTTCCTAGAAAGGCCTCATGTGAAGAGTAAAGCTACTCTAGACCTACTCCAATAAAACCTAAAACCAAGCCTTAACAGGAACAAAGTAATGTTGACAATCCACTCTTGAGAATGTAATATTCTCCATGTCCATCCCAAAATTTTAAAAAGTACTACTAGATATAAGAAGCAATAAAAAGCGATCTGTAATCAAGAAGAAATTTAAAAAATAACTAATAAAAAACAGACATAGAGATGGCACAGATGTTGAAATTAGCAGATCAAGACTTTAAAAGAGTTCTTAGAAACATATCCGATGCCTTAAATAGAAATGTGGACATATTGAGTGAATAAATACGTAATCACAACAGAGAAATAAAAACTTCTAACACTGCATTTGGAAATATCAATAAACAATGGATCAAACAAAACTATCTCAATTAAAACACATGAAAATGAAGCACACACATGCACACACCACCACCACCACCCTGACAGCAACACAAAACAAACTGCTGGTCACCAAAGTGATGTAAAATATTTGTGATTAAAATCCCAGAAGGACAGAGAAAATAAGGTAAAAATAGGCATCAGAAAAAAATAATGACCAGAATTTTAAAATCTGACTGTAATTATTAGTGCACTAAATCCAAGAAGCTCAAGGGAAATTGATCTAATCAAATAAAAATAAATCTATGTATGCACATCATAGTTAAATTTCTAAAATACAAATATAAAGAGAAAACCTTGAAGGGGCCATTACCTACAGAGGAATAATGACAAGAGTAACTGGTAACTTCTTATCAGAAAAAATACAAAACCAGAATAAAATTGAATAATATACTTAAAATGTTGTAAGCAAATTAAAAAAAACCCTATTAACTTACATTTCTACATTCAGCAAAGATATCCTTCAAATATGAAATCAAAGGAAAGACATTTTCAGATCAATTAAAACTGAGAGGATTTTTCACCATTATACTTGCACTACAAGAAAGTTAAAACATTTTCAAACTGAAGAAATTTCAAATAATTTATGTGAATATTCTAAATACTATGAAGTAGAGCTTAACTCACTTGTCTAACAAGCTTGAGTGTGGGCTGTGCTTAGTGACTTGCTTCCAAAGAGTAGAATATGAGAAAAGAGGAAAAGTACCTTTACACTGAAGAAATCTTGAAAATGACTAGCTTCATCTAGTGATGAAGGTTAACTATCAGTGAGAAGTCACATTGACAACGTGTAGCCTTAATATGCTGCAGTCAGAATGGCATTTCACCTCTGTGGTTTCCCTTCAAGAACTCATAACCTTTGTCTAACCATGAGAAAAACATCCAATAAACCCCAATTTATGGACATTCTATAAAATACCCTATCATTACTCCTCAAAACTCTCAAGGTCATCAAAAACAAGGAAAGTCACAGACCAGACAAAACTAAGAAGATATGATGTCTAAACGTAATGTGGCATCCTGGATTGTATTCTAGAACAGAAATATGGTATTAGAGAAAAACCAGTAAGACCAGAATAAAGTTTGAAGTTTAGTTAATGGTGCTGTACCAGTTTTGGGTTTTATATTTTTGACAAATTTATCATATTAAGGTAAGATGCTACCAATAGGAGAAACTAGGTGACAGGTATATAGAAACTCTCTGAACTATCTCTGGAACTTTCCTGTAAATCTGAATTTAATTTTAAATTTAATTTAAAATGTTTTAAATAAAAAAAGTATAAGGAGAGAAAGAGACAGAAAAAGAGATGGAGAGAGAGGAATATGGACTTTCCTCTTGCCTTGATAATAACTACAGAAAGTATAGATAAGAGAAAAATAATTATATAACTACCCCACCTTTCTCTTGATTAAGGAGGTATATAGAAGATGGGGCTGAAGAGCCACATGGTTATAGAATTTGTTTTGGTTTATATCAGTTGGCAGGATCATCTCTTTTGTTCTGACAGAGTTTCACCTTCATCCATTTCCCAGTCTCTTCTCTGCCTGTTCAAAGGTATGTGATAAATCATTAGTCAGCTCTGCCTGTGAACATGGAAGTGGTGTTGAGTGTTCACCTAGAGTGGCTGGAAGGGGTGTGGAAAGGAGCCTAGTGGAACTGTATCCTACCACCCACATGCATGTGTGTGTGTGCAGACACAGGCAAACTGGTGTCACATATGTGTTCTGATGAAGGATTATTCTATAGCACTAATGTATCAAGGTGGCAATTATTTTCCCTGCGATCAAGATCCCCACTCCAACTCTATCAGCATCTCTAATACAAAACATGACGCTGAGAACATAGCTAATATTTGCCTCTGCTAGCAGCCTTGGAGACTATTTGGATTGATATAAACTTGTAAGGATATGGAAATTGTGGAATATGATCACGTAATGGCCTCCGCACTTTTTTCAAAAACTAGCCTCCTTAAATTTCATCTTCCCCATAAAATAATTAGAACTCTCTATTTCTATGTTATTACTGATCAGTGTTAGCTTCTGTAGCACTTAGTCTTAGGGAAAGGCCAGATGACTGGTTCAGATGTCCTCCATTAGGGACAACATTCCTAACTAACGTAAGACAACTAAGTTTCAAGTCTCTCCTTTGCCGCTTTTGAACTAGGTGACCATGGAAAATGATAATATAGTTACATAGGTTCTTTTTGTCCTAATATTCTTATTTGAAGATATAGTTAATAATTTCTTCCCACCTTATGGATATATTTTGAGATTCTAATGAGTTTATATACAAGAAAGCCTTTTAACCCTTAAACAAAACCATAAAACTTTAAAAGATCAAGGGGCAAAGCTATTAGAATTATGACAATAACATGACTAGGCAGCACATTACCACTGGATAGATATTATATTCTCATCCCTGATTTCTATTAAGGATGCATCTGATCCTGCCCCATTTAGAAAATATATCTGCTCCTGCTGAAATAAATAAAAAAACAATAAGAATCAATGTAACCATGGGAGGAGCTTTTCCCCTCTGAATTTATTTTCCTGTATTTTCTTCCAAATTGTTTCTCACTTACACTGACATCTAATTTTCCTATGAGTGCTACTGTTTAAGTATATTGATTCTGACACTCCTCTGGTGTTTACTGAGACACAGCTCAAACAGATCAAGATAAATTCAAAAACGATTGTCAAAAGTGAAATCAACAAAACAGTCATAGAAGCAAAACGAAAGCTGGAGGAAGCTAATGGGAGCAAATAAACACAACTGAGCCAGGAATACAATGGTTAGTTCTCTATCACCCTGCCTTTATGGATTCTGTTTGGTAGGTTGATAGATGTATGCAAATATAAGTATATAGAGGATATTTAATAAACATATGTAAAACTCATATACAAAATAAACTTCAAACTTACATTAAACAAAATGGCTGTTTGTATATCTAATCTTATGAGCCTAGGAATTGGTGGAGTAATGGACTGTTTCCTGCAATATGATCTAAACAGAAAGAAATTATAGCTGGATAGTTAGCTCAAGGACTTGAAGAAATTCTGTGTCATTATTAATACTGTGGTTGGTTTCTACCATACTATTATTTAAAAATATTTTAATTATCCATGAAGCTTGCCAGATATTTTCAGAAGACTTCATAAATGCGTTAATATTTTTGCCATTTTATCTTTCATTACTATTCCTGGAAAGAGTGACAGACTTGATTCACAAGGTCACCTAACATTCTCTTACCATTCTTTGTACCTTAAGATATCCCATAAGTTTAATGTCTTTTATTTCATCTCATCAAAGCTATAAATGATATTTGGCTAGATCTCAGAGATGATGTTCCTATTATATTCTCTCATCAGATCACTGACACCATAAACTGTAATGGCTTCTTCAGAACTATTAATGTATCTGACATCAAGCTATATTGGGGAAGTCCTTAATCCTGCAAATGGTTGTTAATAACTTACATTTACACAGAGCATTTTAATCTCAATCTTCAAGTGATGTATATAAAGAAAGTGTTAATCCATCCACCACTGCAATGACAGCCATTTCTAAAATGGAATGCAGCAGCTGGATAGCTACTGCTCTTGCAGATGGCCAGAGATGAACATAGTATTTAATATGAGGTGAATAAGGCTTCTGAAATCTGCTCTCACTTTTAAGCGATGATTAAAACAGGTCGCTGTGACTAATATTTCTCTATTGGTGTAAGTAGAAGGTCCCAAGTTTGGTATTTCCTATTTTTCTAGCTCATTTCTTGGACCTGGAGTAAAACTCAGAGAAATGCTGGAACAGAAAGCAAGAATTTTTATCCAGAGCATATAGAAGCAATGCCATAAAATAATTTAAAACGAGTGAGAGTAGATAAAGCCAGAGTACAATACTGTAGAACAACACCAATCGTAATGAGGACAGTACAGGGAAGAGTCAAACCAGGAAGAGAAACAGTTACAAAAGTCTTATTTTTGATAGGTCAAAGCAGAAAGTTTAGAATGCCAGCCATGAACAAGACAGCATGAGAGTTGAGGACTTCATTGGTTGTTTGTACTACAGGGCTTGAATATAATTGTGCCCATTTTATGACCTGCAGTCGTAAAAAACAGAGGCATTCACCTGAATGGATACGTAAGGTAAATAATTATTTTTCTAATCTTAGTATGGAATTTCTTCAAGAAAGTACATGGATTTCAATGTATTCTATATATGCTATGTGCATAGATTACTTTTAAGTTAATATATGGTTAATATGTAGTTAATATTTCAGCTTCTTCCATGAGTACAGAAGCAGCATCAGACCTCTAATTAAAATTAAACAAACATAAATATTGAGTTTTATGAACACATGTTAAAGCTCACCCAGTACAATACTTTCCTGAAAAGAACACTGAACTTGGAAGCAAAACATTTTATTTTGAGTTTCAGATCTGTCATTTTATAGCTATTTAATTTTGGACTATGATTTCCAGCTGGAACATTCTCATATGGAAAGCAAAGATAAAAATCCCTAACTCAATGCTTATATCAAGGATTAAATGGTCTAATGTATATAAAAGTTATATGAAAATATTAAGTCACATATAAATATGAAGATCAGCAATAGCTTCACTAGAGACATATTTCTTTACCTAACCTCAGATTACTAATCTAAATAGTCTTAAATATTGGAAACAACCTGAAACAGAATTGTAAATATACCTAGCTGAGTTGCTTCTGAATTATCAGGGCTTTTTTACTTGAATATTCTTTTAAATGCTGGAATCCCTTAATATTTACATCTTTATTCTTGAAAGATTAAATTACTGATATATACCACTTGAAATATGTATTAGACCTCTTGACCTTTAAAAGATTTACATGAATGCTAATGAGAATGTATCAAATATAAAATGGTCTATTACAAAAACTATGGGATCTATCTTCATGTCAGATTCATTAAGCAAATGTTGATTGAAAAGGAGTCAAGATCAAAGCATATTATTCTGATTAACAATGAAAAAGGTATTCAAAGATATATTACGTAGAAAGTAGGACAAATTGTATAAACAATGGAAATTTCCAACATTGGGAACTCTTATAATATAGTGAGCCTCCATCCACCTACTTAATTGCATTTCTTTGCATAACCCGTTTACACTGAAGACTTTCCCCTCCATCTAGCATAATTTAATGGGGTTATATCCTGAGAAGAAAGTGCAGCTGAAACTCTAACTTTATTAGTTGCCTGACTCTATCTGTCAGAAACTTTGGCTCCCGACCAATTCAAGGTAAATTTATACTGGAAAATAAGATTACAAATAAGGTTAACAGTGGATTTATTTGGAGAAAAGACTCATAAGAATAGCTTTTCTATATGAAAATGTGATAATACATTATTGTTTTGAGGGCTTAAGTACTCATGAAATTTATAATCAACTATGTATCCAAACTAGATTGGAAATTGCTTTTGGAAATAAGATAAATGAGCCTGCCTTTTTCTCACCAAAAATATAGAGGTGAACAGGGATCAAGAACTTCTTATTCCACCCTATAAGACACTAATCCTCTACCAACATTTACCTAGTTAACCAAACGCATTATTATATCAGCTTTCAAAACTACACAAGGGCCGGTTCTAACACTTTCTATCATTTTGCCACAAGAATGTCATAGTCTTTTCGCAACTGCTGTACAGAACTACCTGAGACTGGGTAATTTATAAGGAAAAGAGGTCTAATGGGCTCACAGTTCCACAGGCTATACAGGAAGCATGGCTGGGAAGCCTCAGGAAACTTATAATTATGGCCAAAGGGCAAAGAGGAAGCAAAAACATCTTTACAAGCCAGCAGGAGAGATAGTGAAGGGGGAAGTGCTACACACTTTTAAATAAACAGATCTCATGAGAACTCACTCACTATCACAAGAAGAGCAAAGGAGAAATCCACCCCCATGATCTAATTACCTCCCACCAGGTCCCTTCCACAATACTGGGGATTATAAGTCAACATGAAATTTGGGTGGGGACACAGAACCAAAATATATCAAAGAACCACACCTACCTTGTGTGTTTAAAATTTTTTGTCTTGATAGAAAATTGACCATGAGCTGCAATTCCCTCTCTCTTAGCTGATAATTACTCTTATATTTCCACAGTACATTATTTTGAATACAAGGAAGATATTGCCTGTCTTAGTCAGCTCAGGCTACTATAAAAGAACACCACAGACTGGGTGGCTTAAATAACAGAAATTTATTTCTCACAATTCTGGAAGGCTAAGAAGTCTAATGCTAAGATGCCAGCAGATCCAGTGTCTGGTGAGATAATTATTTCTGGTTTGCAGAAGGTGGTGTTCTTATTGTGTCCTCACATAGTGGAGAGACAGCACTCTGGTCCCTTCATCTTTATAGAATGGTACCATTCCCATCATGGTGGCTCAATCCTTATGATGTAATTTCACAATAATTATCTTCCAAAGGTCTCATGTCCAAATATCATCACATTGGGAATTAGGATTTTAAGACATAAATGAGAGTAGGGCACAAACTTTCAATCCACTGCAGATATGAGATTTATGCATGGAGATCAAAAGATAGCTTGTAGTTAGGATGACCACTAATCAATTGTTTATACTGTGACACTTTTGATAGTGCAAGGACAGGCATAATTATATCAGAATTGTGTTGACCCCCCACAGAAGTCCATGTAGATATCCATGGTGTTTAAAAATTCAGTACCCCTTCCTCCAAAGATTCCTACATCCATCTAAAAATATTTTATTGTGCAATCAGTATCTATCTACTTATCTGTCTATGCATATTGATATGGCTTTTCAAAGAATGTTTAAATTATAATTTGTCTAATGACTCAAATATCTTATATACAATGTAAAATCAAATTTTTACCCTATACTATTACCCATAATAGACAATACAAAGTGCTACAGAGTTTCACAATTTTCTGTCACAATTTTCTGGTCTGGCAGGCTATTAATGAGTACATTTTAAAATAAATTTTCAGATTTTTTCAAAAAGTCCCGTATGGTTGTACAAATAAAAAGAATAATGTTTCATTCACTTTTCTAGGCATCCCTTCCTTTTGAATCACAAGCTAAAAGAAATGAAGCTAATTCGTTGAACAATTAACTTCTCTGTATCTTAGTTTCTTCTTCTTTAAAAATCGTTAATAGTGACAATATCTGTCAGGAGATGATAGTAACAACCAAAACCTTTCTATTAAAATAGTTGTGAATATTTATAAGAATAGTGCCCAGCAAATGTTGCTGAAAAAGTTGCATTTGTTGTGTTCCAGATCAGTCCTTCTATTCTATACTTGATTTTCCATACAATAGAGAACAAGACAAATAATTCACTGATAAAGGGCAATATTTCTTTTGTTATTTATAGAGGCCAGGCTGGAAAATTTAACTTACATCTTTAGACAATGGGGCTTTCTGATTACATCTTCCAGGAATCACTGGACCTGTAAGATTTATGGCATCCAAGATCAGCAGTAAATGCATTCTCTATGGGCAGGCTTTCTCCCAAGAAGTAGGGAAGAGGAATACTAGGGCTGTAGTATCAGGCAGGATTCGTTTATTCCTGACTCACACAACATTTTTACAGTTGGTCAGTTTTAGGGATGTGGTCCATATGTATCTCATTTTAGGACTTAAGCTGATGGAGTAGCCAATATCTGGAACCCTGCAGGTAGCTGTAGCAATGGTGAAGGAAGCTTGGTGAAATACACACAGCTAGAAGTGATACAGACCAGTTCTTCTCACATTATAGTGGCAAAACGAGCCTTATGTTCAAACAAGCTGAAGTAGGCAGGGAGCTTTGACTCTATTCTGTGCAGAGAATGGATGACAAACAGCATATTTGTGGACATCCCCCAGTAGTTCTCCCTTCTTGCCACTAAATATTTGCTTCACTCTCCTTCTTACACAAAGTAGACTCACCACTTTCTCAAGGAAGGCCACCCCAAGTTCCATCAAGTCAAAGCATCAATTTAAGGTCTAGCATCTTTGGGTGAACTTATAGTCAATTCATCAAGAGGTAATGGAAAAAACGTTGATACCAGGACCTGATGTGACTCTTGGTGTTCTAGACACCTACAAAGTATAAAAACAAGTGATTTTTTTACATCCTCACCCTGCCACCACCACCACAATCACATATAGAGTAGACAATGGTGGAAGGCAAACAGGACAACCTCAGCATTCCCATTTAAAATGGGGTGGGCTGGAAGAGAGGAAACATCATGTAGTTGCTAGTTCATAGAAATTCTAAATCCCACTGAGGAGATGTTGGATGGGCCCCATCTCTGGCAAAGGTAACATTCCTTGATTAGTCCTCACTTCTCATTCCTGGAAAATTCTCTATAGTCAAATAATCTCTATGGCAACTGGCTCTGATGTTTGGAAAAGTCTTCTTTGTTTATTATCTTTCTTGACCACATCTGATGAAGATATTAGAGAACGTATTCTCTTGGGAGGCAGAGGAGCTTTTTATCTTGCTTCCTCCTAATGAAGGTTAGCACTTCAAGAGTAATTTCTTCTTAGGTCTTAAAGAACATTTTTAGTATTGTTTCATATCTTCTCAGACAGTACAACTCAGAAGAATGACTTCTATTTGATTCTGGTAGGATCCAGATGCCAATAACCAAGACTACCTTTCTTTTAAAGGCATGCCTCTTTGTCTGGACTTACTAAATACTTTGAGCTTATCAAACTTTGTGGTGAGAACTATCCTCTTAGCTTTAATTCCCTGAGCCATATCATCAAACTCAGGAATTGCTAGGTACTATATTAACCTATTTTTTTTCAGGTTTTAACAATGGCTGTGAGTAGTAAAATCCTTGATCTTATCCTCACCAGCAAGGCTGAGTTCTATCAGCCTTTCAATTTTTGTCACTCAAGGAATGTCTCAGTCTTATATTTTGCCTTTTTAATAACCCTCATAATCCTTCAAGTTTCTTCTCCATTTTCATTCTTTTTTGCAAATTCATAAGCCTTTTCTGTGATTATAGAACCTTTTCAAATGGAGCAAACAGCACCAATTTATGGTACTACATTCTTTTTTTTCTAAACTCCTCACTAAGACCAATAAGCTCATTGGATGTATTATCTGTTTGTTGAATTATTGCAGTTGATGCTTTCTATCAAATATCATGCCAATGAAGAACACGGTTCACAATATTTCCAGGCTTTAATATTATCTCCCTCATTCTCTCTTCCCCAGCCTTTAGGGCAATATCACATAGTTTAGATTTTTTGTTATGAGGCCACTCCATTTCTAGGAGCTAATTTCTGCATTGGTGGAAATAGGCTATGTAGCAATATGGGTAGCAAGTCTTTCCACTCACAGAGACTCATACTCCGTATCCAACAAGGGTTGGTTGGTGGCTCTATTCAACATCAACACCATCCTATTTAATGATTCAGGCTGCTAATCCTTATGGAAAGAAGAAGGAATAATTGGTCTGACTTCATTTGGGTGGAGAAATGTAACCTGATCACGTGTCTGACAGAAGAAAACAGCCCTAATGTTTTCATAGCCTCTTGTGTCCAGGTTCTTTTTCCAACTAATTAACGAGATTACGTCTCTCTTCTGTTGAAAAGAATGAATGAAGAGAGGTGTGAAGTGCTATGGTAATGGAGAGCCTTCCACAGGAAAGGACACTCCTGTCCTGGGAAAGAAGTAAGATTCTTCCCCAAACAATTCAACTATTTGTTCTTTTAACACATTAATCTCATGACTCATTCATGTTGTGACCATTCCTCTCTAGCAAGATCAGTGTTTTGTTGCTGTTTTTTTAAATTTTATTTTAAATTTGGGTAGATGTGCAGGTTTCTTATGCGGGTAAATTGCAAGCCATGAAGGGTTAGTGTACAGATTATTTTATCACCCAGGTAATAAGTTTAGTACCTGATAAGTAGTTTTTGATCCTCACCCTTCTCTCATCCTCTGCCCTCAGGTATGCCCTAATGTCTGCTGATCCCTTCTTCGTGTCCATGTGTACCTAGTGTCTAGCTCCCACTTATAAGTAAGACTATGCAGTATTTAGTTCTCTGTTCCTGCGTTTGTTCACTCAAGATAATGGCCTCCAGCTTCATCCATGTTGCTGTAGAGGACATATCTTGTTGTTGTTGTTGTTTTCATGGTTGCATAGCATTCTATGGTGTATACTGAAGGATTATAAGGTTTATTAAAAAGGCAGAATATGCAGTATTTTGTTCTCTGTTCCTGCATTTGTTCACTTAGGATAATGGCCTCCAGCTTCATCCATGTTGCTGCAGAGGACATATCTTGTTTTGTTTTTTTTAATGGCTGCATAGTATTCTACGGTGTATATGTACCACATTTTCTATACCAAATTTACTGTTGATGACCATTTAGGTTGATTCTTTGTCTTTGCTATTGTGAATAGTGATGAACATATGCATGCATGTGTCTTTAGGGTAGAATGACTTAAAGGTACATACCCAATAACGGGATTACTGGGTAGTTCTTTTTTAAGTTCTTTGAGAAATTCATCACTCTGATTTTCACAATGGCTGGACTAATTTACACTCCCACCAGCAGTGTATAAGTATTACCTTTTCCTCAACCTCACCAGTATCTGTTATTTTTTAATGTTGTTATTAGTAGCCATTCTGACTGGTGTGAGATGGCGTCTCCCTACGGCTTCGATTTGTATTTTTCTAATGCTTAGTGATGTTGAGCTTATTTTCATATGCTTTTTGGTTACATGTATGTCTTCTTTTGACAAGCGTCTGTTCACATTCTTTGTCCACTTTTAAATGAAGATGTTGTTTTTTGTTTGTTAATTTGTTTAAATTTCTTAAAGACTCTGGATACTAGACCTTTGTCAGATGCATAGTTTGCAAATATTTTTCTCCCATTTTGTGGGTTGTCTGTTTACTCTGCTGATAGTTTCTTTTGCTGTACAGAACCATTATGTACTGTCCTTCTTGTCTTTTTTGAAGAGATCAGTATTTTCTCAGGAGACAAGTGCTCCCAGTTTCATAAAACTACGCTCCAATATAAAGCAAGTACAAATCCTTCAAGTGTCCTCCTAGGGCTCTTGATATGCAGGGTAGATTTTTCTTCTAAAGCTCCTAAGTAGTTTATAAAAATAAATTATCAAACTAACATCAGACCCAAACCTGAAAACTTGATCTCTGTTTTATTTGATATTCCCAAATTATGCCATGTTTTATTGACCAATAAAGCTCATCAGAGATGAGATAATTAAGTGTCTTCCTTTTTTCATCCAACATATTGAAATTTTAATTCCTCCTTTGAGCACCAGGGCTCTGTCAACCCAGTGACATATTGAGAGTGGACATTGTATGGTAACAGATTTAAATATTGCTAGTGAATAGCTATGCTCTTAGTTTAAACCTTATGTACTTAATTTACAGAGGTCATTCTTGAGACCATGTGAACAAGCCATTTTAATCCACGTGAACTGCTCACAATATTTACACTGGCCCTAAATACAGAAAGCAACTTGGGGCATACTGTCTAGGACCATGTGCCTAGGCCTGGCATTAAAATTCACAAAAGCAGAGAGAAGCATATAGTTAACTTCCATTCATCAATTTCCTTGCTTCCACAATTATAAACTTTAAAAAAAAAATCTAGTTGGATCAATTCCTGCCCTTACGCTGATACTGTTGCTGTTTATTTGAAAACAAAACTAAACACCTTGTTATTTCACTTACAAACACTCCAGTTGGCATTAACAATTTAAAGCGAGAACCTCACCAGAGTTCTGTAGATGTCAGCTGCCTTGCAGTTTAAAAGCATCAAACATTGCTTTTCCTCCAAAGTTAAAAAAGCCAGTAAAACTCTTTTTCTATCTAGTTGAAAACCTGAGCCTGCCTGTAAGGCCTCTGTGAGCAGCAGATGAGCAGAGACCCCACTTCCCACAAAACCTTGCTGTGGTCAAGCTTCTGCAGTCCCCAGGTGGCCAGCCTTGCTGATACAGTCGGGGCCAGCTGGTGTTTAGATAATGCTCTTAAGGTCTGAAGCCAGAATTTTGGCTGAGGTCTGCACTCTGAAATCTTTGGTAAAGCCCAATCCCCTTGCTGAAGCTTGCTCACTGTTCTGCATGGCCCAAACCTTTTCTAAGGCAATCAGCCTTTCAAGGCCTGGGTCGTTGCTGAGGCCTTTGTTCAAGAAGAGCAAGGACTGCATGTCATCAACTGAGTACCCAATTTGTTTTAATGAAGCAGCTCCAAAGTTCAACTTCCCTGCTCAAGGCACATGAGAAGCCTCAATGACTTCTCCTATGTTCTGGTCTTCCACATTTTATTCATTGTCTCTTTTTCAAACTCATTAATTCATGCAGCAGATGTTGGGGTGTTTTGATAGACTCAGTAAGTAGCATCTCTCTTGTCTGCCTAAGTTCAGAATTAGTTGGCAAATAAAACAAATGGAGTGAGAATAGGGGGGCTGGGGAAGGATAAAATCCAGACTTTGTTTACTGAAAAAGCTGATATTGAAGAATGCTGTACACACACACACACACACACATACACACACACACACACACACACACACACACACACAGAGTCAACAGTACTCCCTAAATATAGACAGAATTATCCAGTCTCAGGCTTGCAGACATTTCCCCATCTTGAGGCAGGTCCCTATAAAATGGACAGTATGAAGAAGCAAAAGATGATGCATAATCTATGTGAACAAAGCTGCTTCCAAGAATAAGGAATGAGCAAGAAGCTGGGCTACTTGTGCCTCATCTATTTTTCCAAACACAATCATCTGGTTAAGCTACTAGTCTTGAAAAGAAGTGCATGAAGAACTAAGAGTGTTATGGTAATAAAGCTCCCTTCACATAGAAGAACATTTCAGACAGAAGAAGGAGTTCATACCACTGTGATGGTTTTGTGTGTGTGTGTCATGCCTGACTATGGACAAGCTGACCTGAAAATTCCCAGGTCCTGCCACATAGACACAAACAAAATAAGGTTTCTCAACGAGCAGCAAAGATGAGGAAAAAGCGACTGAACAACTTTGGTGCAGCAGGAATTTTCCAGCCCTGCTACCAGGACATTAGGCCTGGGGATGTGGCTGACCTCATGGCAAACGAATTGTCTTACTTGATAGAAACTGTGTTTGGGCATTGGGATGGCTCTCTGCACGGAGGAGTATAAAACTCAAGCTGCTTTCTTGGAGGGCTTCTCAGGTGTTGCAGATTCCTGAGATTGCTGACTATTATCATGGACACCCGGAATAAGTGTCCATGAAGAATAGAAAGGGGTCACCTGAAAAATGGGTTTGTATTAGATATATTCTTTGCCTATGCCATTTTCATGTCTTTTTTTGTGGCAAAATATACATAAAACTTACAATTTTAACCATGGATTAAGTCTCCGATTCAGTGGCATTAAATTCTTTCACAGTGTTATATAGTCATCACCAGTATCCATTTTCAGAACCCATGACTTTCTTGATATTTAATAATCCTATGCATTGAACTAAGCAGAGTCTATTATTTTCAGGTCCAGTATCTCCAAACCCAATCTCAGTGTTCTTGGATTTGAGACTAAGAAATCAACGTCATGATCATCATCATAATCACTGTCACCCAAGGTCATCTCATAAATGACAGAACTGGGTTTAGCATGAAGACCTTATGATTCTTAATCTCCTGTCTCTCCACAGCTCCTTTCTTACTATGGTGATTGTTATGTTGCTTGCAACAGATGCTTTAAATTCAATTGTGAGGGAAGTAATTCAAAGGTCTGACCAATTGCTTTAGTACCTGAAGTGCTTTTTAAGTAAATATTCTTTTATGAGAAGAATATTGAGGAAGGAGGGAAAGACAACAGGGACTTAAATCATTAGTCTCCTGGTTTTTATCTAAGAAAGGTAATATATTTAAATAGTGAATACTAAAGAAAATGCAATTCTAGGAAGAAATACTAGGCAACTTTTATGTAAAGACAGAATATTTTGTAAAATATTCTGTATGTAATAACAGAATATTTTATCCACTGCTTCTTGGTGTCTTTCTGTGAGCATGTTGCTGTCAAATCCAGATGTGCTCATTTGCACCTGGGCATCAGTGCTGAGAAGAAATTGGCTATATTTAGTTCAGCAGAGCAGGCATGCCTTCCAACTCTTTCATGGGTTTCATGGCTCTATTTATGTTTGTATTGCTTCTAGTATCTTTTCTCATTCCATTTCACCTAAACTCAAGGACTTCATGATAGCCTGAATAAGGAGATAAAGACTCATTCATTCTGTAAATCTATTGTTAAAAGAAGAAAAAATTGTATTTCAATATTTCAGACAAATCAGAGAGTTTAATGCAAATATGAACATGTCATTCTGTATCACTTTAAAATAGATTGATTTTATTTTTTAAAAAAATTACAAATAACTGGGCACAGTGGCTCCTGCCTGTAATCCCAGCATTTTGGGAGTCTAAGGCGGGTGAATCACTTGAGGTCAGGAGTTCAAGACTAGCCTGGCCCACGTGGCAAAACTTTAAAAATACAAAAATTAGCTGGGTGTGGTAATAGGTGCCTGTAAACCTGGCTACTCTGGAGGCTGAGACATGAGAATCTCTTGAACCCAGGAGGCAGAGGTTGCAGTGAGCCGAGATCGCACCACTGCACTCCAGCCTGGGTGACAGAGAAAGACTCCATCTCAGAAAATAAAAAAAAATAATACAAATAGAAAAGTTTACCCTTTTTGGCATAGAGTTCCATGAGTTCTTACACACTTGTAACCACCACCACTGATAGAATGCCCAGTGTTGCAAACACTTCAAGAAGTCTTCATTCTGCTCCTCTGCATCAGATTCCCCTCCAACTCTTCACCCTAACTACTGACTTGTTCTTCTTCCTATATTTTGCCTTTTCCTGAAGGAATGTGGACTTACTTTCCAGAAAAAGAACACAAAGTTTTAAATTAGTAAAATTTTGATTTTGCTTCACTAAAAGGGTGACATTGTTCACCAACTTTCACCAAAGGATCTATAAAATATGTGACTCAATGATGAATAGGTGATATTTTGGTCAGATACCAAATCTACTTTTCTCTGTTTATTCCATGTACACTAAATTAAAAAAGAAATCCACAACATAATTAAAGGATATTGGAATGGATATAAGCTTTTTGAGTTACTGGCAGTTAATTTTGAATATTTGCTTTGAAAATAGGACTTAAAATTTGAAGGAATTTTTTCATGAAGTCTAATCTCAGGATCCTGTCAGATGACAAAACCGCAAGCATTTGCTTTTAAGAGATTTCGGAATGTTTCAATTTGGAAAGAAAATGTACAGAGACATTTCTACTATATTATGGACATATATATTTTTTTCTTTAATAACTAAATAAAAACATCAAAAAACCTAACTCTCAATGATTTCCAAAATAATTCAGTCTTATTAAATTCTTATATTGCCTTCAAGCTAAAAGCTTGCTTTCTTTTGCCTGTGAAGTGAGCGATTCATAATTTAAGATCTGAATATATTATCACTTGACTAAGCCACCTGAAATAATAGAACTATTGAGCTATCAAAATCAATAATAAATATTTGTAATCTCTTAATTTTTAGGTTTACATGTAACCAACATTCCCTAGATGGTCAGTGTAGCAAAACTGTGAAATGTTTCTTCAAACAACATGATAAAAGTACTAACTCTTAATAGCTAAAACTCAATCTTAATCCTAAATCTTAGTGTTCACGTCCATGCTAAATAGACATCAGGAAGTATATCATTGACCACATTTCTTTGTGAGTAAAGCAGTGTTTATTCTCTGGCAGTACATACCACACAGAGAAGGCACACACCTACACAGTCTCTGCTCAGCCTAATGAACTGGTAGGAGTCTACCTCATGGTTTACAAAATAATAATAAAGTAAATCAAGACTATTTTCCCCTATAGCTTGTATTATCAATGATAAAAAGGACATAGTTGTTGAGCATCTCTTTTATAGGTATATCACTTAAGGCATCAAACCGATTCATCTTTTGTACTTTACGTAATTTATCCAAATATAAGGCCAACTATCTGCTGTATTGGCAGAAATTCACAAACCAGTAATTGGATTTCTATACTATATGACATTGCTATTATGTAATATCCATTATTGTCATTTGAAATGGAATTTTAGGGATTAGGTTCAGAGCATGATATTTGTTAATAACTTTTCAGGTGATATTACAAGTTTCTCTGTTTCAATGTGAGTTAAATCTCATTTTAGTTAAAGAAAGAGCAGTTTTGAATGATGCTTCAGTGCCATAATTTCTACGTGAAAGAATGTTTTTCTCTTGTTAAAGAAAAACTAATTTGGATTACTAGAGTTGTTACTTTGATTTGCTTGAAAATAACACAGGAGATTCACTAAAATCTATCCTACCATTTGATAAAATTTCTTAACAATGAACATACCAGTCTGAATTTTTAAATATTTGTTTTTATACTTTCAATTTTATCTCTGTTTTCCAATTACATATCATACTCAGAGACTCATTTATCTCAGTACATAAAAAATTATGTACATAAAAACCCTGCGTACATACAACCCTTAGTATATAAAAACCCTGTGTACATACAATGCTTAGTATATAAAAAACCCTGTGTTTGCATTGGAATTTCCTTCAATATTCATTTTAATATACTTTTGAAGCTGTAATGTTTTCGTTAAAATTACTACTTTACTATCTCTGTATTTCCACAATCCATTGATTTATTTTTATGAGTTGAAGATATAAGAAATACAAAAGTAGCAAATAAGAGATCTTTTGCAAATATACACAGCACATACATTATATGAAATTATTTTGGTGGAGAGGAAGAAAATCTTATGGAATGTGAGCTGAGTGTTCTAGTCTTCTATTATTGTGTAACAAAAATTACCCCTAATACTTAATGAAACAACCTCTTAATTTTATTTCACAATTTTGTGGTTCAAGAATCAAGAAGGGCTGCCTGGCACAGTGGCCTCTGGGAGGCCAAGGTGGGCAGATCACTTGAGGTCAGGAGTTTGAGACCAGTCTGGCCTACATGGAGAAACCCCATCTCCACTAAAAATACAAAAATTAGCCAGGTGTGGTGGCACGCACCTATAGTCCCAGCTACCCAGGAGAGAATCACTCTCCTGAGGCAGAAGAGTCACTTGAACCCAGGAGGCAGAGGATGCAGTGAGCCGAGATGGTGCCACTGCACTCCAGTCTGGGCGACAGAGTGAGACTCCATCTCAAAAAATCAAATAAATTAAATGAAATAAAATAAAAGAAGGGCTGGAAAACTTTTAAGTTCTACACAATATTGACAGAGGTCCCTGAGTATTCAGCTGACAGAATACTGAGCCTGATCTGGAAGGTCCAAGACAACTTGATACTCATGGCTGGGTTTTTGTTAAGGATGGTGGTCAGGCTGGGCTCAGCCAGAACTATCTATCAGAGAGTTTATAAATGGCCTCTACAGAAGGGCAGTCTCGGGGACATCATAGTAACAATGTTGGATGGCTCAGGACTTCCAGAGAAAGCATTTTTAGACAGAGGAAGTGGAAGCTGATGGTCTCTTAAGGCCTGGACCCAGAAGCTGGCTCCATATTCTGTTGGTAAAAGTATTCACTAAGTCCAGTCCTGGTTGAAGAGAAGGGAAATTAGAGTCTACTTCTCAATAGAAGGGAGATTAGAGTCCACTTCTCAATGAGAAGGGAAACAAAGAATTTGTGGTTGTCTTTAGTCCACCACACCAAGGCTATGTGATGGAGACAGTCCAGCTGTTCGTGGGCTACTTTTCATAATGACAATGATTATGAACACTGCAAGTCTGTCCTCTAATGCTTATAGCTAATTGTGCATTTCATGTGTGTATGATGCATGTAGCTACTTAAGTACATTTTCTTCTAAAACTATAAAACTTTGTGTAGCTGGATTAAACACCAGGGACTGGGCTACATTTCTGGTAGCACTTAGATAAAAATGTCTAACATGCCCCTAGGAGTACTGAATTATTTTATGACACATTTGTGGTCTCTAACACTAAGAGAAATGGTATAGTAAGTCATTCACCTAGGTTGTCAACCTGTGATATGTGAATTACAAACAACATAAAATTATCTTTATTTTTATTATATTCAGCAGTTTGTAAAGTACTTTTATTTATGTTGTTGTACTTGCATTTTACAATAGCCTTGTGAAACTGGAGGACTGTAAGTATCATTTTCTTTTAATAGATTGATGCTTGACAGTTCAGAAGGAATGAACAATTTCTACAAACTCACAGTAGAGGTAAAGTTAACTTTTAAAAATTCAGTATTAATTTATTCAAAATTTACTGAACATCAACTATGTGCTAAGCTTTATACAAAGGACTGCAAATATGGCACAAGAGAAAGGATTCTAAGTTCCTTGCCCTCCACTAGCTTGTAATCTAGTATGATGCTGTTTTCCTTCAAATTTAATTCATGTTTTACTATCATAAATTTTGTCACATCTGGATACCACGTACACTACTAATGGAATATTTTTAATCAACTCACAAACTTTCAATACTTAAATGAACTTAGCCTAACCTTATAGAATATTCCTTTTAAACAAAGGCCTATGTATTATTTATTACAGTAATAAACTCTTCAGATATATATGTATAGGACATAAGTCAGGGTGGTGGGAAAAATTATAAGAAAGATGCAAACCTTCTTGGAAGGCTGGAGTGTTTTGCAAAAGCTTCAGTAAAGGGTTGTAGCTGAAGGCAACCTAACCTTCTTACCGTAAGCTAATAGCAAAGAGTAGATAACAAGGAAATGTAGAGGAGTTAATCTAACTAGCTTGTTTACTCATGTTGTCCTAAGACTGACCTTTTACCATCCGTGAGCAGAACTGCTCTCTATTTGGGGGGTGGGCAATGTCAATTACCCACTAAGAGTGTTAATTTGAAATCTTTGTCATTAAATCTATCCTAAAACAAATATAAGCCTCTCCAGCATATGGGGGCTCCACAGCTGGACTCCAGTCTCTTCAAGGTCTGTAAGCCGTGGGGGTCCCCTAACCATGCTCTCACAGGAAAAGGACCTGTGTCTGTGTATTTCTGTCATCCGTCGCTCAGACAGAGTCTGCCGGTCAGACTCAGCATGTACACACATACAGGCACACACACACACATACACATACACACACACACACACACACACACACACCCCACTGCCACCAAAAAACAATAATCTCCTATAACACCAGAAGTATACATATAATACCCTGGAAAATGTCAGGCTGCTGGTTTTTATGCTCTTAATACAGCATTATTACCTAGGTCTCAAATAGCACATATGTATAGAGGACAAGGAAATGCTGCTCTATTTTGGAGATCTTTCAACTGTATGACCAGAAGCTAGCAAAATAATACATTTGTAAATATGCTCCCTGAAATTTACTTTTCAGAGCTGTTTCTGAACAGTTTTATTCTGAGCAGTTGCACAATATCTACCATTCATCTGAATGGTAAACTCAAGCTACTGCCTGCCAATGACTACTCCAAATGATAGAATCAACCGGTCACTGGCATCTTTATAGTCCCTGAAGTGAAAACCTATGAATATTCTTTTTGTTTTATTTACTAGTAAGAGATTAAGATTGCAAGGAAAAAAATTATTGTTGCTGTTTGCTCTTTTACATTATTTATTTAGCCTTTATCACTCAAGTTTATCCATCTATATGTGATATAGATGTTCATATTACATCATCTGTAATCAAAATACAGCTTATAACCATTTCCCTTAGGTACTATTGTACAGAAATAAAATTTACTGATGTATTTTATTCAAGGGTAATCTCACAACCGGGTACATTGCATGCATATAGAATGTAAACAAAAATTTTGGCAACACTGATCTCTGAATCCTCTGACTCCTCCTCCTTCCTTCTTCCTCTTCTTCCTATTTTCTTTTCTTCAAGTGTATGTAACTTATATTGACACAGAACTGGATACATATTGCTTCTACTACTAGCAGGGTTAACTTGAGCCAGTTTGAATTCCAGAGTCCTTTTTAATAAAGATGCATAATTCACTAGGTTTATGGGTTACTTGAAAAAATATATTTAATTGTCTAGTCCTAACAAATGTTATTTCTTCCCTTCTTTTATTTTGCATTAAATTTTTCTCCCAGTAAAATATCTAATTAAAGTAATTTGCACTAAGGTATAAATGACTGATAAGATTTAATAGGGAATCTCTTTCAAATATATGTATGTCTACCTATAATAAATTTATCTCTAAATTAAAAGATTCTTCCTTAAATTATGTAATTTCAGGTATGGGGGAACACAATGAGAAAAGAATACTTTGCCATGGAAACATTCGTATGTTTCAGAAACCACAACTTACAGACCAGAATCTACTTACTTACATTTATTAGAGAATCAGAGCTGTCTTAGAAAATTTATGATAGTGTTGCAGCAAATGCTGGGACCATTCAGAAAAGACATAGGCATTATTTGGGGTTCGTGAATCAGCAAGAATAAATAGGCAGAGACTCCACAAACTTGGCCTGGCCTGCCCCACAGAGCATTCTTGGAATTGAACCTTGGGTGAGTAGAATGGGGGGTATCCAACATCACCTTGCTCATTCAGAATGATGCTTTGTTTCAGCCTGGGTCCATCTTGTCAGATTTCTCAGTTGCTTATTTCTTTGTACTTAATCATTGGCTTATTTATTATTATTAAAGCCTAACATTTTAAAAAATGGGCTGCTCTAGGTAGAAATCTCCTTGTGGTACTCTCTCATGAATTTATGGAAGGAAATTTAGATATGGGAATAACCCTTCACAGCTACCTAGTTCCAGAAACATCTTGCCTATTGCATCTAAACTTAGAGTTACCATTGAATTATCCAACTCAAATATGTTGCCTACATGTCTAGCTGAAGTGTAATTACTAATTGCCTTGATTAGAAGAATAGTTTCCCTGTAAACCCTTATGCTGCTTGGCTTATGATCATCTTATGTATTTTCTTTAAAGTATTTTATTAAAATGCTTATTAATTTTTTGCCTGGTAATGTGTAAGCACACTGAGGTCAGGGAGTGTCTTTCTCATTATTATGTTCCCCAAATGTAAATGTTAATAAATGATTGAAATAAAGAACACCAAAACTAAATTAATTCCGTGCTTTTACAGAATGTAGTCATTGATAGAGTTGCTTAAAAGTATATGTAAAGTGTCCCAGGCCAGCAGGAGGTAACAGTGATCTAAGAACCCAAAGCAATGCTGAAACCACTTTTATGAAACTTATGACAGTGGGGGAAATCTAACATAACTGACTCAGTCTTACTTCCAACCTTGCAAGACAGTCTTTGCTCATTCTTAGCTAACTATTGAAGGAATTGAGTTTGTAGTTTAAGTCTAAAACAAAGATGATAACGGTCCTTTCCAAAAACTAACCTTCTCCTTGGTCAGGGGCTGAAAGCACCTTGTGAAACAAAAGAAGGGCCATGAGGTTAGAATTGGGATAGGTAGGAGCCTGAATTCTGCTAAGTTGTAGGCATAGTGAAACTCTAACCAGTCAGTGTTTCTTTTGTTACCATGGTTAAACTCTAGAAGTTATTGTTTTATAACTTGCTTTTTTTTAAAACTGCTTACTACTCAGGAGTCACACAGCAAATGGTCACAAGATTAACTTACCCAATTGCCCCTATAGATAACATCATCATTGTAAATCCTTTCAGATTAGTGTTTGAGATATTTTTCAGAGCTTGCATTCTATATGGATCAACTAGCATCCTGTAGTTTTAACCACTACCCAGTAATTGACTCGGCACAAGCACAGTGTCAACCCCCTGTGATTTCATCCCAGACCCATCTCATCAGCAATCCTCATTCCCTAGCCCTCTGACTGCCATGCTATCTTTGAAAAACCCTAGTACCCAAATTCTTGGAAAGGCAGATTTGAGAATTACCTCTTATCCTTCCACATGGCTGGCCCTCTGATCATTAAATTCTTTCTTTGCTGCAAACATTCCTGCTGTTCTCTGTGTATTAGCTTTTTCTAGGTAGTAGGCAAGAGGAACTCAACTGGGTGATTACAAAGCCTTCAAGTCCAGGAAAGAAAGGAGATAAAGATCCAACTTGTTCTAGAAAACTCACTGAAATCCAAATTGAGCAAAACACAAAACATAGTGCTGAATCCCATAGGCTAAATGTTTGTGAATTTGGATCAACAGAGATTATAAGACAGAAAGATGTATTACTCCCTTAGATTCCTAAAGAACACATGAACAAAGTAAGGGAGCAACTCTTTCTCTTGGGGAAGGCTCTGAAATAAATATGTTTACCATTTGAAGGATGTCTTCTCCAATCTGATTGAAATATTGAAATGCTTCAAAATGTTTTCAAAACTCTCTCAAATTAGTGTCGATGAGTAGTCACTTTTTAAAAAAGTGTTTCCTTTTTTAAGCAATATAAATAAATGTTTTCCTTTTTACAAATAAATTCTAAATAAAGACTTTTTTGTATGGTGACTTACTATTCCAACATGAACTATTCAACTACAAAACCTGGGAAATTGCCTAATACGTATGTTGGAGTAAGGAATATTGTCACTATTCTGAATTCAAATAGTTTGTAACATCATTGAAGGGGTGACAATCTTTGCTGCCCCTTTCTGCTATGTTCTTTTTCTATTTCTCTGGGGAACATCTCTACTCATAACTTATAGAATGTTTGAGAATCTTCAAGGAGGAAAGAAGCTAAATAAACTTGCAATATTTTTTCAGAGAAGAAGGGCTGCTTAAGCTAGCATTGAAGCATTCCTTATTTCTTTCATAACAAATTTGCAAGTCAAACAGAGTCAGGTTTATTTATTTTTTATTTATTTATTTTACCCCAGCCTATTCTGATACTCAAAAAACCCACTTGGGATTCAGAACTCCACCTGGTTCTTCTAGTTTCCTTCATTGTCATTTATAATGAAGAGTTGGCAATAATTTTTCAGGATGACACCTTTGTTTATTGATTTGTGAAACAGAATGAAACCCAGACCAGTTTATACACATCTACCAGAGTCTTCAGAGGCTAAAACAAACATATTAAAACCTGCTTATGTCAGAAAAAAAAGAACAATGATAGAGAGAAGCAATTTTGAGTGCGATCAAATTTTTTTACTAACTCTCTTCTCTGACAATGGAAGGGGGAATTTTTTCTTGGTATCAGTATCAGTTCACACTCATAAAAAATTCACATTCATATTTACCATTCAGAAATATGTCCATATCATGAATAAACTGTCACAGGTACTGATTACACTATTTTGTTCTTGCTTTGATTTACCTTACAGAATGAAAGATGGGTTTTATCATAAGAAATGAAAAGAAAAGATCCCATCTTTAAACATGATTAAAAATAAGAACTGAATTCAATATCCTCACAGGGACTGGTTGAGCACTTGTAACTTTCTTTCTGAGCAATGTTTTGCAGGTTGACTACATCCTAGGGCTTGCAGCAGAGATCTAAGTAGACAAGACTTTGAATTAAGAATGAGCACCCTCTGTGGCATTCAGAGGTGAGGCTGCTCACAGAGGTTCAGTGACCCTGGAAACTAATTCCTCAGCAGCCAACCTTTCAAAAGGAAGCCTGTAATTAGATAGGTAAAATGGCAATTGGTGGCTTGATTAAAGTGAGAGGATGGTGGGAATATTTCTACCTTTGGAAAAATAGAACATTTATCTAATGCTAATTGACCAAGTGTTTGCTCTAAAGCAATGCACTTCATTCTTTATGTGGGATACCGAGATTTGGTAACTGAGAGCCAATTCTCTGCCACTCCTATTCCTAAGGGAAGTAGAGAGAGCAGATAGTGTTTAAAAAGTTTTCTCAATGGCTTTCTCGAAATTTATGACATAAATAAAAAAAGAAAAGTTTTAACTACCTCTCTTCCCATCTATGTCTTCCTCCAAAGTTACCTATAATCTTAGTTCAGCAATTCACAATGCTACACATTAAAAACTATCGAAAAATGTTAGAGAGATTGTTAAATTCCAAAACCTAAGTTTTATCCCCAGTTTCCGGTTTCATTTCCTTGAGGTGATCTGAGGCATCAGTGTATGTGTATTTGCACACACTCCCACAGGCATACACATCCATAAGATTCTCATTTTATTATTTTTTTAAGTGTTCATGTTTTGCAGCCAAGTTTGAGATCCAGTGTGTTTAATTCAAGCCTTCAATACAATTTTATTCACCTTTACATAAGAGCTAGCCTGTGTGTCTTGGTTAACAGCACCACCTGTGAGCTCCTTAATGTCTGTTGTGTCTCACATGTGTTAGTAAGAAGCTTAGACATTCTTTTCAATGAATGAAGTTTCAATAAGACAAATAGCTCCCTAATAACTGATTTATTTTAGGCAATCAAAAAGTGCCTAGCCCATTTTGGACTACCTAATGGGAATGCTTACCCCCCAAATACCATACCATTTATATTTCTTATTCAAACCACTGATATTCATGTTTATTACTTGAATTCCTAAAAGTTGAACAACACAAATGCTGCCAGCCAATCTATTGCTGATATGAATTCTCTGCAGGCAGAAACCCATCTAATCATCACTCCAGCAACTCCAAGGGCCTTCACTAACTTGGCAAGGTTATTTTTTGCATTGCAGAGGGCAGGTAGGCTAACAAACCAGCACAAGTAATTCATGCAAATTCTCAGTTTCACTCGTATGAAGAGCCATCCTGTTAGCACTCATGTCTTCAGAGACAATGGGTTTAAGCCTTCTTTCTGTAAGAACAGCCCAAACTTACAGAGTAGATGCCATGCCATACGAACTTTATTATAAAATAATGACAGGCTCTTTTCCGGTGAGCGTGGCGCGAGAAGTCGCTCACAACACCATGTACCCCGGCAGTGCAGGAAGTCCTGCACCAGAACCAGCGCAAGGGCCGCAAGTTCCTGGAGACGTTGGAGTTACAGATCAGCCTGAAACACTGCGACCCCCAGAAGGACAAGCACTTCTCGGGCACCATCAGGCTTAAGTCCACTCCCCGCCCCAAGTTCTCCACGTGTGTCCTGGGGAATCAGCAGTACTGTAACGAGGCCAAGGCCGTGGGTATCCCCTACATAGATTTTGAGGCATTGAAAAAACTCAGACAAGAATAAGAAACTGGTCAAGAAGTTGGCCAAGAAGTATGATGCAATTTTGGCCTCAGGGTCTCTGATTAAGCAGATTTCAGGAATCCTTGGCCCAGACCTAAATAAGGCAGGAAAGTTCCCTTCCCTGCCCACACACAACGAAAACATGGTGGCCAACGTGGATGAGGTGAACTCCACAATCAAGTTCCAAATGAAGAAGGTATTATGTCCGGCTGTGGCTGTCGATCACGTGAAGATGACAGAGGATGAGCTTGTGTATAACATTTACCCATCTGTCAACTTCTTGGTGCCATTGCTTAAGAAAAACTGGCTGAATATCTGGGCTTTAAATATCAAGAGCACCATGGGTGAGCCCCAGCACCTATATTAAGGCACATTTGAATAAATTCTACTGTTAACAGTCAAAAAATAAAATAATGACAGTAATTATAATTATAATATTGGCCTTTGGTATTTGTGGTAGAATAAAGCCATGTGAGTCCCCTTTTCTAACTGAAAATGACTCCTCCTCAAAGAATAATCATAGTAGACACAGAAGCAAAACAAAATAATCATAGTAAACACAGAAGCAAAAACGTTAAATTCGAGGAAGTGAGGTAACCTCAAAGCACAATAGATGAAAATTAAAAGCTGTTAGTCAAGGATAATAAAGATGTTGTCAGGGCAGCCCAAACATGTAAATCTGAAGATAAACAAGCAGGTTTTGTTCACAGAATCTCCCAAAAGCTGGGAAATTGGGCACAGGAACAGCTGAAGAGGAAAGACATGGTGGGACATCAAAAGGGTGAGTCTAGATTAATAGACGACAAGAGAACAGTTAAAAGCCCAACTTCCAGTGCCACTTGGAACAGAAAGGCAACACCCTGTGCTGTCTTCATAGGGGAAAGAGGTCAATTTTCTGGGAAAAAAAATAGACCAGAGAGACTTGGAGTTACAGGCAGAAGATCTTTAAGGTGAAGTGCTATCTTGAAGGCAGAATGATTAAGTTAAAGTCTATTTGACAATTATTAGGCCTCCAGCTTGCTTTCCTCAATCAACCACAGAAGAGCCACAATCTGGTGTAAACTCATCACACTCCCAGGCAGCAGACTGGAAAATGTATCTCAAGACAAACTAAATCACTAAGTCTTATCAGACCCAAGAATGCTGCATCTAACCTAACAGTAGGAAAGCTTATCAACACATCATTGTATACTAATGAACTACAGTAAGGCTGAGAAATTGAGACAAAGATATCTTAGATAGTTGAAGGTACAATAATGAAGAAAATAGGAAAGTTAGTTGTAGGTATATTTGAAGGAGTGAGATAGCCTGAACCCCCTTCACCACTGTAGTAGGCAGAATCCCCAGTGAACCCCCAGGATTCCCATCCCTGGCACACATACTCTGTAGAGTCCCTTCCCTTGAGTTTGGGGAAATGTGGGAATATAATGGTATCTTACTCCTTTAATTAGTACAGTGTTAGGTACTTCTTGCATTGCTGTAAAGAAATATCTGAGACTGGGTAATTTATAAAGAAAAGAGGTTTTATTAGCGTATCATTCTGCAGGCTCTACAAGCATGGTGCTGGCATCTGCTAGCTTCTGAGGAGGCTTTTACTCATGATGGAAGGTGAAGCAGGACCACGACAGAGTGGGAAAGGTGCCACACACTTTAAACAATCAGATCTCGTGATAACTCACTTATGGTGAGGATACCACCATGCCATGAGGGATCTGCCCCCATGACCCAAACACCTCACACTAGGTCCTACCTCCAACATTGGGGATTAAATTTCAACATGAGGTTTGGGCAGAAACAAATACCCAAACTATATCAGTCACTTTATGCGGCAAATATGATGGGAGGGTCCCTCCTGTGACTACATTATATTATTTACAACTCCCTTATAATGGGCTGGAGAGAGATTCCCCTGCTGGCTTTGAAGAAGTCGCTGCCATGTTGTGAGAGGGCCTTGTGGCTAGGATCAGCCAACAACCAGCAAGGAAATGGAACCCCAGCCTGTAACCATAAGGCATCTAATTCCACCAACAACCTGAATGAGCCTGGAAGAAGATTCCAAGCTCCCAAGAAGAGAGCCAGAGGACACCTTGATTTCAGCCTTGTGAGAAGCTGAGTAGAAGACCCAATAATGCCAAGCCCAGACTTCTGACCTACAGAACGGTGAGATAATGAATAGGTAGACTTTAAACTGCTATCATTATGAAGCACATTCACTGGCGCAGGTTACCAACTTGTCTGAGTCGGGTGAGACATAAAAACCACACACAAAGTTACACGAAGCAGTTTTATTACTTATACATTAGGCAGCAAGGGACAATAGAAACCTAGGACTCATGTTGAGCCAGGCTCCTAAATGCATACCATACCTCGAAAGCTCAGGAAAGCTGCCTAGGGTAGATGGACTCTCATCTCTATGTGCCTCTCTTGCAGCCAGCCCACCTTGGGCTTTATACCTCAGGGTCACAAGACTGCCTGGGCTGACCCATTTAAGGATGTCCTGTTTCTGGGGGAGAACTGGAACAGAGTCTAGGCTGATACTGCTAGCTCCTCCTTACATCAAGATGTTCCATTCCCAGTATATTCCACAGTTACATTGAGAACTACAAGTGAGAAAGAGAGAAAAGAACTGGGTTTATCTAAGGCTACCCAGAGAACTGTTTTTCAATGATTGTATTAATTTGTTATTCAGCCATAAAAAAAAAAACTATACACCAACAAAAGCACGAGCTTTAAGAAGGTTGAAAAACCTACAGGGACCTATATTTGGAGGCACCAAGCTCAGCGGAGGGTCCATGCCCCCTATGGCAGAATGGGTGTATCGTCAGGGACCTGGCAATAAAAAATGGCACACTCAAACTAGATAATTAAGGAGAGTTTAATAAAATGGCCTATTAAAATGCCTGAACATTAAAGAAATGAACAAAGGATAGGGCAGTATTCCAGGATCAGCAACAGCAGGAGCCATTACCACTTCTAGGACTGAAGGGGCAAGGATATGAAGTAAATACTAGAACTCAGAGAGTAGCTATGCAGAAAAAGCTATTTGGCAGGAGCTGCGTATTTCAGCAGAGGGTCGCAGCCAACTTAAGATAAAACCATCGTCGAAAATATCTGAGCAACATAATTTCGGATATCTTCTCCCTTCCTCTAATCTCCTGATAGTGTCTACACAGAGTGAACCAAACAAGAAACTGGAGATTAGAGATGTTCATTGGTATATCTCATTGGAAGCATGAATGAAATTACATTCAATTAATATATTTGTTTTAGGAAAAATATTTATCTTCCTACTTTCTTAGCCACACAACCCCTCAAATTTGAGCTGGGCACATAGCTACTTGGAATAAAGTCTGTATTAATCACCTTCTTTGCAGGTGAATGAGCTTCTCAGGGCAATTGTCAGGAAAGGAAAAACATGGAATAGAATACGAAGGGACAGAGAGAACTTATTTACACAGACAACGACATGTGCCCTTTAGGGTCTTTCTCCTTTATCCAGGTGACAAATGTCTTTTACATAAGGTCTCAAAAGCTTCTGTGTCATTTCAGAGTGATATAGATTTGAACTAAGCCTACTATTGTATTTTAAATAAATTAGTAGGAGTAAGAGAAGAAATAAATAATTAATGAACATAAACCATAGCTGTAAAGGTCCTCATTTCCAGAGCCAGTCATAAGGTCTAAGTTAATAGTCATAGCTACTTTTTCTCACCACCCATTTCATCATATCTAAGCCAGATGCTTGCAGAGGGTAAGGAGAACATTAACAGAACTTAAGCACAGAGCTGACTCAGCTGCAAAGCAGGCTTTTAATCAACACTTTATTCCATGTAGCCATGTGCCCAGCTCAAATTTGAGTGTTGTGTAGCTAAGAAAGAAGAAAAATAAGTATCTTTCTTAAAATAAATATATTAATTGAATGCAATTTCACTGGTACATCCCAATGAGATGTTGATATATTATTTGTTTTTGATTTTGTTACTATATTTGTTCTGAATCGGATAAAAATAATCTTAAAATTTTTTTAAAAGGATAAATGTCTAAGATTAACTAAGTAAACTGTCAAAAAGAAAAAAAGGCAAGTGATCTTATGAGATATCAAAACATACTATAAATCCATTAAAATAGAGTTATAGTACTCATAGTGGTACAGACAAGTATACTAGTAAAACAATGCAAAATTCAAAAGTTGATCTTAGTATATTTTAAAATGTGATATATAGTAACGATGATAGTTTAAATTTAGAGGGTTAATGGCATATTATTTAATAAATGGTACTTGTACATTGTCAAAATGTATCTGGATTTTTATCTTACATCACATATAAAAATAAATTCCAGAAAGGATTATGATATTACAAACAAACTAAAATGTGATGAGCAATTGGAAAGCTACATTACCAATCCAATTATGAAGACTAGAAACCTAGTAGCATAGTAAGAAAGGAAAGATAGGGTGGACAACATAAAGTAGAAAAAAATGCAAGATACATCAAAAACTAGCTCAGTCGAAGATCAATAGACTGAGAAAATGTTTAAGTAGCACAGATGACACAGGCTTCGTCTCCATAATAAAAAGCACTTACACATTGATAATGAAAAGACAACCAATTCAAAGAATGATGGGTAAGCAGTATGAATAATTTACCAAAAAGCAAATCTAAGTGGTCAATAAACATATGGAAAGTTGTTTAATATAGCTGATGAGCAAGGAATCATGAGTCAAAGGGACAGCGAATTACATTATATTCCTAAGCCTGGCAACAGACTGGAGATGAACATTTACTAGCATGGAGAGGTAACGTGGTAGTTAGAGTGGATATGAGCAAAGGAGAGAGGAAGATGGGTGTATGATTTAATTGCACTTATATATTCAATGGAAATGTATAAGTGTGTGTATTTTTAAAAAACTTACATAATATTTTTAAACTAGTACATCCATTCTACTTAAGAAATCTCTTCTAGCGATTATATTTGCAAAGGTACACGAAGATGCTCATTGTTGCATTGCTTATAATTTGAACAATGATATAAACCTTGGAATAAACCATGAAGGTAATGGTTTAATAAATTATAGCATATTTCTACTATAAGACACTATAAAGAATAAAGTAGAGATATACTTACTGAGGGGGAAATATTGTTTTATAAGTGCAAATTACTAAATAATACAAATGGTATTAGGTGTATATATATATATATATATGTATACATACATATATAACCATATATATACCTAATGTATGGGCATATATATACACATATATATACCTAATACCATTCATATTATATAGTAACTTGCACTTATCAAACAATATATATATATATAAACACACAACCTGAAATGCTGATATATGAGGCTGGTGCAAAAGTACATATATATATATATACACACACATACATGAATATTTATATGTTTGGAATAAATAATGAAAACTCTATTAGAATACATGCTAAACTCTTAATAGTGTTACCTTTGGAGTGGAGTAGAATTCAGGAATTTGGCGCTATAACTATATGTGTATACATGTATATAGTTATACAGATTATATATATATATATCTATATGTGTGTATTTGAGCTGTTAGAGCATTTCATAAAGATACTGCATTCATAAATTACATTATCCGCATATTATAATAATACTAATAATTGCATCAGAAATTAGATATTGAGTTCTCTAAAAGCACAAGATACTTTATATTTTTGCTAGACAGAATAATGCCTCCACCCCGGGGGAAAAAAAAAAGGATGTCCACATTTGAATGACTAGAATTTGAATATGTTTTGTTACATGGCAAAGAAGAATTAGGTTGCATTAAAGGGGAACTGGCTAACTTTAAAATAGGGAGGTATTTATGGAATATCTGGGTGGACCCAATGTAATTTCAAGGGTGCTTAATAGCAAAAGCAGAAGACAAAGGACGAGTCAACGTCAAAACAATAAGGTGTTAGAAAGACTCAATAGGCAGTTGCTGATGGAGGGAATGTGGAAATTGTCCATAAGCTGGAAAAAGCAAGGAAACAGACTCCTCCCTGCAGCCTCCAGAAGAAATGCAGCTCTGCTGACATATCATTTTAGCCAGCAAGGTCCATTTTGAAGTTCTGAACTACAGAACTGTGAGATAATCAATTTGTGTTGTTTTAAACCACTAAGTTTGTGGTAATTCATTAAAGCACCACTAAGAAATTTACGCAATATGCATCATCTCCTTTAAAATTTACAAAGACCCTGGGAGATATATACAACTGTGGGCCCCTATTTACAAAAGAGGAAATCATTGTTCAGAAGGTTTGTTTAAGTTGACACAGCTGGTACATGCGGTGGACAGGACTTGAGTTAGTTTCAGAGGAATCTGGAGCCTCTCCTGGCTGCCATTTTGTGTGCTCTATCCTCTGATCTACACCTCCAGTGCTCCTGGCTCAGTACTCAGACACCAGCAGATGTTTACCATCATATACGTCAGTAAGAACTCAGGTTTGAGGGGTAAGACAAATCTCCATTTAAATCCACTTACTAGCTGTGTGGTCTAAACAAACTACTCAATTTAAGCTTGTTTCCTCGTCTATAAAGAGGAGAATACTTTCTGCCTTGTAGGCTGAGGAAAAGCATTCAGCGAAATAATGTATGACAACTGTCCAACAAAAAGCTTTGTATAGATTTTGTTTTTAATAACGGTTATTTATTGTTGATGAGGACTACTACTTTGTTATAATGACTCTGGGAAGCTGTTTTTCCTCTAGATGAGGTTTTAGGTTTTGTTCATACCTTTCTCCTATCTGTCAGCTCCTGATTCAGAGACGGTGGTTACTGCCTGTGGCACAGAACTATAACTACAAACTAGGGAACTATTAACTGAGTACAAGTGTAGAAGAAGTGGCTTTTAGTGGTGTGGGCACCAGTGATCCATAAGATGAATCCAGTGGTAAAAATGTACATTAATAATGTATATTTCTCCCATAGGACGACATCAGAGAGGAACAAAAGGAAGAAAAAAAACTTAGAAAATGTCCTTATAAATTCAAATTTCTTTAGGATGCTCTTATGAGAATCTAGAAAAGGAGACATCTCTATTTCAATCGAAATTATGTTGGCCTTCTGTTTTCTGCCTATGGGGGTCCCAGACAGAGTTTTCTCAGAATATCATTTATCTTCCACTCAAGAAACATATTC
This sequence comes from Ateles fusciceps, assembly GCA_036589455.1. Classification (NCBI taxonomy): domain Eukaryota; kingdom Metazoa; phylum Chordata; class Mammalia; order Primates; family Atelidae; genus Ateles; species Ateles fusciceps. Next base: position 212,872 of record JAZHEH010000424.1, on the reverse strand, counting down.
TGTTAGTCTAGGTACTTCATAACTTCTTCAAAAATTCCTTTGAAACATTCTTTTCAGGCTCTAAGTTCTTCACCACTAGGAGTTTGGCTTTTTAAACGATTGTTAATAGTGATGATTTATGAACGATTATTTACAAGGATAAGTCTTGATTATTCTCTGCAGAAGATCATCTTTGCTCTTTTCAAAGGTCCCCTCTGGTTCCGAGTTGTCCAGTATGTGGTACAATGGCTGACATATAATATATACTCAACCTGGATCCATTGAATGAATAAAAGAGTAAATTATCAAATGAACCATGAGCATGAGGCAACAGGTATGGTCACTAACAACTCATTCATGGGAATAGATCTTCCCCTGATACTTATTTGAAAGGAAAGTATATCAAAGTGCACATTCCCAAGGGACCTCAGGTTGCTGGTTCAAATGTCTTCAGACCATCTTGACTATTTGTATATATGTCCCTTTAGAAAACTGAGGAAGGAAATAAAAAGCCTTCTAAAAGTTTTGTTTTGTTTCACAAAACTCAGAGATAATAAAGCACTTACACTGCTAACAGCTTTTTCAAAGTGTGTTGACACCCAGGTGGGTTTGGGAGAAGAGTTTTTATATGGGGGAAATACTACTGATGCCTTAGCCAGGGCAACGCTGGCTTTTTCTGTGAAGCTTCTGTACTTGTAGTGCCCTTCGTTCAGGTGACCTTTGTTCTGCTAGTTGTTGCAGATTATTTGAACTCTCTGAAGATTCAATGAAACTAGCAGGATAATTGCAGAGAATGGATAATTTATAGCAACAGCAGTTTACTAAGATGATTATTGTCAACCATGACACAGGCCTTTCTTAATCATATCTATGATTACTATACCTTCTAATAATACTGTATCATTTTTTCCCTAATACTCTAAAGTGCTTCCTACACATGACAAAGCTATTAAAACACAAATCTACATGGCAATTGATAGAATGTTTTCATTGTTCAAGCTGCAGGCATTCACATTTTAATATCTGCTATACAAAATGTATAAATGATTATAGAATTATAGCTTTGAATAGGATCTCCAAAAAATAATTTTATCCAGTCTACTACCTTAATAGTTACATACCCAAACCATCAAAGACATATGGTTGTAATTGCCACTTAAAAAATCATAAGGCATGGGCTCTGCCTGACACCTTAAATGGACTGTTTTGGCATGTGACCACCATTTTGTCAAGAAGTTTTGCTACAAGCTAAGAGCAAATTATATATATACATATATATAATTTGCTCTTACTATATTATATTTGCTCTTACTCTTATTATATATATAATTATATATGTATTATATATTATATATAATACATATATAATTATATATAAATTACATGTAATTATATATAAAATTTATATATGTATATATAATTATATATACATATATAATTATTTACATATAAATTTTATATATACACATATAATCTATAACATATATATTTATAATATATAATATATATAACATATAATATATATTATATTTATAATAGATTTATTATATATTATGTATATACATATATATTTATAATATATTTCTTATATATTATGTATATACATATATAATATATATATTATATATAAGAGAAGCTATAAATACATAAGAGCAAATTATATATTTATACATATGTATATATAATTTGCTCTTACTCAGCTTGTAGCAAAAGTGTATATATATATATACATATATATATATATATATATATATATAAATGAATATATCTATTCCTTTGTTGGGACTGAAAAAAATGTTTCATGCCTCCTTTATTACACCACAGTCATATAATAGATTTCACTTTTTGAGACTGAATAGTGAACCTTCCCAACTCTGTTAACACTTTTTACAATTAATCTATTAATTGACTTTAACCCCCTTGGACATTCTTTGGTCCATAAATACACATTTTATTATTTGACCTTAGGAGAAATGGCAACACATAGGCTATGAGGAGAGGAGACATAGAAATAAGGTTGTCTACCCATATCTTCAGTGTTAGTTACTTGATTCATAAACATTAACCAAACATACTGCTTAAATTCAAATTCAATTCATATGCAAAGTCTTCAACTAGAAGGCGAGCTCCTAATTAACCTAATAAATATTAACTTTAATTGTTTTTTTGTTTTGTTGAACTGAAAGCTTATTGACAGAATAACATTTCACAAGGAAACCTAAAAAGCCTGAGGCATTTAGGGAACCTCATAAGAAACAAATCCATGAACTACAAAAACAGGAGAAAACAGAGTATAATGGGAACATCTGGTCAAACCTCACGGAGAACTGGAATATCTGTCATTACTGTCCAAAATGCAATGATCGCGCTAAGGACTGAGAGTCGCTTTATTTTTCATCTTGTCCATTCAAATGCTGGCTTTCATCACTTTCATTCCAAAGGTTCTCTTTACTTATGACTCAGGGCCTCCTTATTTCTGCTTCTCTCTTCTAATTTTCTCTCCACATCTCCAATGTTACATAGAAATGCTTCTACCTTTCTTCTCTATCTGTTACTTGTATTCAAAATTCTGTAAAGGACAAGAAACTACCTAATCGAATCAAGTGGTCACTATTCAGTACTCTCGGTTGAAATTATCTGGCCACGTTGCCTCATAAACAACTGATAGAACGTTTCAATACACCCTAGATCTTTTCATCCAAAAAACTGGAGTTAGAGTAACAGCATCACATGACTGAGTATGACACCCCATGTGCAAGCAAACCACCATGACCACTTATCTCAAGTGAGGTTGTCCCTGTGAAAAGCACATTATGGAGTCAAGTGCCTGGTGAAGTAAAACTAAACAAAACAAAAACTTCCTTACTAACTTGAAGAAAACCTTCTAACAATAGAGACTGAAAATTATTGTTTGCACAGTCCTACTTGATTTACCATGGGGAATGCAATGCACTGGTAAGCACTATTGCATATTGTAAGGATATTTACCAAAGATAGTCATTTTATTTAATAGCCTCAGGGATGCACTGTGAACAAAATATCTTGCTGAGTCCTGCATGAAGGTGCTGGTAAGGAATGGTGATGCTAGAAAACAAGGACTAAGTCATGATATTGTATCCAACACCAAAGAAGCTTATTATATAGTGAGTTAGACACATAAATTATGCAAATATAAATAATGTAAGGGAGTGAATAGTATTGGGAAAGGAAAGAAGTACAGAATCTCTTTGGCAACTTCCAGTTCTTCCTTTGTGCTAATATTTTAATTGAAACAGTGCAGGGGTAAATGTCAATCAATGATAGAAAGCCATTCCAGGCTTCAAAGGTCAAAACCTTCCTGATGCTAAGGCCTGAAGAATGAAGGGATGAACCTGCTGAAGAACAGACCAGAGAGAGAGAAGTGGGACTGGTCTTCATCTCCTGGGACCTTACTTGTTGGTAAGGGGTCCTCTTGGATCTGAGAACAAAAGAATGGGCCAGGTGAGGAGACTGTTTTTAAACAAATATTCCAGTCCTCCACGAGGTCTGACCAGATGTTTCTATTATACTGTTTAAAAACAGTTGCCATTCATTCATTTATTCATTTACTCAAGCAACTTTTACTGCAGGTCAAATATATGTTGGGGTAGATAGGGTGAATCATGTATAATCCTTTCCCTAACAGACATATAAAGAGATATTTGTGTCATATTTTTATATTTGTATCTATATAGCAAAATAATTAAAATTTTCACTCAAAATGCTACAGAGACAGAAGAGGAGGAAACTAAATAGACTGGATAGAGATGTCAGCGAAGGTGACACCATTCTCCAGATGAGAGGCAATAGAGAGATTACTGCAGGAAACATACTGCAAAAATGCACCCTTGTGAAATGAAAGGCTTGTTTCAAGATTATTGAGTTTTTCAATGGGATCAGAGGGTCAGGTTTGCATGTGATGTGGTAGAAGGCACAGCTAGAGACTGGATGCAGTGGCTCATTCCTGTAATCCCAGCAAACTTTGGGAGGCCAAGGTGGGCAGATCGCCTGAGGTCAGGAGTCCAAGACCAGCCTGGCCAACCATGGCTGACATGGTGAAATCCTATGTCTACTAAAAATACAAAAATTAGCTGGGTGCTGTGGTGCATGCCTCTAAGCCCAGCTACTTGGGAGGCTGAGGCAGGAGAATCACTCGAACCTAGGAGGCAGAGGTTTCAGTGAGCCAAAATTGTACCACTGCTCTCCAGCCTAGGTGACAGAACAAGACTTCATCTCACACAAAAAAAAGAGAAGATCAATAATTTCCACATGAAGCTATAAATAAAGCTCTTATAGTCAAACTAATTGAGAGTATATTGATATCAAGTTATTTCTTGTAACTGTTTTTCAATAAGAATTTTGTTATTTTTATAAAAATAGATGGTTAATTTAGTGTATTTTTATTACAATCAAGCTATACTAGTGTATGAAATTTCTTAGTAGTAACTCTTTCGAAGAAAGTCAGATATCATCAAAATGTCAGCCTTGTCATTGTCCAGGTAATATTAAGCAAGTTACTTAAACTTTCTAAGCCTGTTTCATGTATAGAGAGAGGATGATAAGACTACGTGAGGCTGTTGTGAAGATCAAATTGGTAATACCTGTCATGTAGCAAATACTCAATGAATATAGCTATAATCAAGTTTCTAAGATAGTTGTTTTTTTTTTTTTTTTTATCTTTTTTGAGACAGAGTCTTGCTCTGTCACCCAGGCTGGAGTGTAGTGGTGCGATCTCAGCTCATTGCAAACTCTGCCTCCCAGGTTCAAGCGATTCTCTTGCCTCAGCCTCCCGAGTAGCTGAGACTATAGGTACATGCTATCACGCCTGACTAATTTTTGTATTTTTAGTAGAGATAGGGTTTCACCATATGGCTCAGGCTGGCCTTGAACTCCCGACCTTGTGATCCGTCCACCTTGGCCTCCCAAAGTGCTGGAATTACAGGCGTGAGCCACCACACCCAGCCGAAAATAGTTGTTTTCAAATATAACTATATAATTATAATTATATAACTATAATAAATATAACTTAGCCATAAAAGTTTCTTCAAGTGTTAGAAGCACCTAAATGAATTAACTGAGATAAAAAATTTAGGCACCTACAAGCTGCATGGTCCTGCTTTCTCCCAATCCCACTTTCCACCCAGGTAACCTCTAAAGGGCTCTGTCCATCACACCTTTCTTCCAAATAAATTATTGAATAAACAAATGAACTGATCTTTATCCAAAGTTCCTTTTCTAACATTTGTTTTCCTTTGTATCAGTTCTTCTAGGCATCCAGATTGGAAGCATTTTTCTTTCTTTAATACTGGATAGTGTGTCACTTAAGTCCCATAATGCATTTCAGTCTCTCCTACTTTATGTTCCCTAAGTTAGTAATTGTGATAAAGCATCATTCAAAAATGTTTAACTGCATTTATATGCACAATACCTTCAAGCAAAGTAGAACCACTTCCTCCTGTGTGTGAATTTCTGGGTGAAAGAGAACCCATGAGAACGTGGCTTAACCAGTCAATGGCATCATTACAAAAATTAGAAAAAGGCAGCCCTTTCTCTGAGCAAATTCAGACCTAAACTATGTGTGGGTTGAGCAGTGAGTAGATTTTAACCCTCATCTGGCTCTTACTTATATGTTATTATTTTTAATTCAAACTCTAATTTATCAAGAGATGTTTTAGAAACAAAAATGGGTTTAAATTATTCTTGGTCCTGTTAAAGTCTCGCTTTTAAGAGAATTCCAAGTCTATACTTGGAATATTTTAAAGCTATCTTTCTGTCACTTGATGACTGTAGCAGGGGCTTTCTTGTGCATCAGGTTTTTTTTCTTCTAAAATATTCTCAGTAGTATCACTTCCAATTCTGAACAATGCCTTGGTCCAGAGGCTAAAGCAATCAGGCAGCATAAGAGAAATACATTTCCTGAAGCTAACTCTGCTTCACAGAAATAAGCTTTAAAGTTGTGGAGCATTGCTCTCTTTAGGCAAACCTATAGGCAAGATGTTCCATTACTGTAGGTATAAACAGATGATGAAATTAGTCACAAAAATGTTACTGTATGTATAACATATGAATATGAAACTTTTGATAGTGGAAAGCTTTAAAATTATGTTCTCCAGAGGTGTGTAAGCCTGAAGCGTTGAGATCATGAAAGGCAGCTTAGAGTAGTTAATTGCACTCACTAAACATGGCCAAGGCCCAGGTTTAAAATACAGGTTATGCCAAGATTAGCCATTTGAATGCAAATTGCTTGTGCTTCAGTGTTTTACAGATGAAGACAATATTATCTTTACATTATTGTTAATGAAAATAACTAAGATAACCTATATGACAGTGCCTACAGCTGAAGAAATATTACTTCTTTTTAAATAATGGATTATTTAGAATTAATCTAAATCTCATTTTCATTCACTTTGAAGCCTGGAGCACATGCTCTGAAACAGGGCTGTCAAATAGATGTCCATTGATGTTTCTTGTGTGATTAAGAGAAGATCTAATTTCATGTTTGTTTGTTTGTTGTTTCTGCACGTGGGTGTCCAGTTTTCCCAACACCATTTGTTGAAGGGATTATCTTTTCTCCATTGTGTATTCTTGGTGCTCTGGCCAGAGACAAGTTAGATCTTATGTGCATGGGTTTATTTCTCGGCTCTCTTATTCTGTTCTATTTGACTATATGTCTACTTTTATGCCAGTTCAATAGTGTTTTGATTGCCATAAGTTTGGATTATAATTTGAAACTAAGAGTTGTGTTCCTCCAACTTTTTTCTTATATCTCAAGAACACTTTGACTAGTTAGTTTTTTTGTGATTCCATATGAATTTTGTGGCCGTTTTTCTATTTCTATAAAACTTGCCATTGGAATTTTGATAAGGATTGCATTAAATCTGTAGAGTGCTTAGAGTGGTGTGGACACCTTAACAATACTAATTCTTCCAATCCATGAATATGTGATTAACATTGAAATTCAAAGAGACGTGTAGTTAGAGGCTACCATATGGTTTGGCACAGCACTAGAATAGAATGTGGCTCCAATAGGGCGGCCTCATAGGTAAGTCTATAGATAAGTCTTTTATCAACAATAACGTTTTAAGAAAGACACATTTTCTTTTCTTCAAACACCTCTATGGCAGGAGGTTGTTAAACTAAAATTAATGAGCTTCATGAACATCTCAAATTGTGTAGTAATCACATTAAGTTTGAAGTATATCATTCTAGGGAAAAAATTCATACATACCATTGGATTTTGAAAGAGAACCATGTCATGAAATAAAAATAAATAAATAAATAAATAAATAGAAGGATTATACCTAAGTTACTTACACCTGCTCTAATTTAAAAATGTATAAACTGTTGTTCAGAAGACAAAGGAAGCCAAGCTATCACATTGGTTCATGTAATTATAACTAATTGCTTTTAAGAACACTAAAATATAAGCAGAGTTTTCAGTAAAAATATGTCAAATATGAAGTTCAAAGCAATGTTCAATTACTCTATTTACATCAAAAGCAGTAAACAAATTTTAGCATATTTAATTACATGTTAATTACACATTTAATTGTGTTAGTTGTCTTTAAAATATTAAAATAGTACAGAATAACACAGAAATACACAAACTAAAAGTGCTATATTCTCTCACTTCCTACCCTGCTTCTACTCTTGTTCCCTATGGATAACTATATTGGTTATTTGGATAATGTCTCTTCAAACATCTTTTCATGTGCTCATACATGTGTTGTGTGTATGCGTGCATGTGTGTACAAAAATTAACTTCAGTACTATTTGTGATGGGCTGAATAATCACTCCCAGAGATGTTCACATCCTAATCCCTGGGCCTTGTCAACATGTTACATGTAAAAAGTTCTTTGTAGATGTAATTCAACTAAGAATTTTGAGATGGAGAGATTATTTTAGATGAGTAGAGTGACCTCAATGTAATCACAGGGTCCTTAGAAGAAGAAGACAAGACCAGAGATAGTAGGAGGAAATATGATGATAGAAGGGAAAGGTTGGACTAATTCAGTGATGGAACACCAACCAAAGAATGCAGGCAGCCTCCAGAAACTAAAACAAGCAAGAAGACTGATTCGGCCCTGAAGACTCCAGAAGGATACAGCCTTACTGACACCTTAATTTTATATTTATGATATCCAGAGGAAGAAAATAAATGTATGCTGCTTTTGAGCCACTGAATTTCTGGTAATTTGTCACAGTAGCAATAGGAAATCAGTATACTATTCTACAAGGTTTTTTTTTAGTGTAACCTGTGCATCTTCCCATGATAGTACATTAGTACAGGTGGTGCTACTCTATTCTTTTTAGAAGTTGCCTAGAATATCAGTGTGACTCCCTTTTATATTATGATACAAGAGGTTCCAGTGCACATCCCAGGACATATGTTATTGAGCATTTGTTTAGTGAGATGTATTACTGCAGAAAGGAACCGCTTAGTAAAACGGTAAAGGTATACATGGTAATGCACTGTTATTCAGAACATTTGTCCCCCTCCCTACAGAGTGTCACTTAGGAGAGACTATGTTTCTCTGTTCCATAGGCTTGATCATGTGATGTGCTTTAGCCAATAAAATGGCAGTAGAAGGGATGTGAGCCCCTGTGAAGGGGCACTTTAGGAGCTAGAATGTTTTTGTTACCTTTTCCCATGACACAAAATGTTCCCTGTAGAGACTGCTTCATCATTTACAAACTGACCCACAATAAATACACAATGTAGCCAGACCAAAAAATAGGACTTTGTGTTTGTTAAAGACTGCCTTTTGGGGGTTCCTGGATATAAGAGCATAACTTAGCCTAACCTGTCTGACACACTATATGTATTTTCAATGTTTCTAATTACTACAGAATTGCCTTCTAAAAAGCTAAACACGTCAGTGTAGATGTGTCTTTTCTCCACACCATTGCCAAAACTACACAGTGATCATTTCGAACTTTTGTTTTTTTGCACAAGAGAAAATGGTATCTCACTGTTTCAGCTCTCATTTTTGTTTCTAATTTCATGCAATGTTCTTTCATATGCTTAGTATTCATTCGCATTTCTTCTTCAACAAAATGTTTACATGGACATTGTCCATTTTTATATAGAGTTATCCATCATTTTTATATAAACTCTTTAGAGTGCTTATATACAATGAATATCACATTTGCTTTACACATTGTGTATAGTTTTAATGATTCATTTGATTCTTAACTTTCTGATATCATTCACCACACAAAGGTAATTAATACATATAAACTAGATTCCTTTAAATTGAAATATAATTAAAGCCTACCTAGTCACAAAAGAGATCATGGCCAACTAGGAATGGCTCACTTAGAAGCCCAGATGAGAACTTCTGGTTCAAATACCTGGATCTGAGTCAAAATACCTACCAGGATTGTCTAGGACATACAATGGACTGAAAGAGCAAGTAAGAAAAAAGGACTAAAGTAAGGCAGTGTTGGGGGCAAATGGAAGCTAAAACGTAAAGCAAGGATCAATGTGCAGAAATTATAAATTTACATAATGATAACTGAGATAATAATTTGGTAAGATATGTCAATAGTCACGAAAATGTTTATACTGCTTTTTTTTCTCCATTTAAACAATCTCTTATAGCTAATTACCCAAGGGTTAAATGTTTGAATTAAGATTGAGCATAGCAGCACTACCTAAGATAGTGAAAGTAGGAAAGTAACCAAGAGAAGGACATTATTATAATTAGACAATTAGGTTAAGTAAAATCTGACATATCAATTGACTGGAATATAATGAAGCTGTTAAAAATTAATCAGTGTAATCATGTGAAATCCTGGGCTAATCCAAATGTCTTTCTTTTATGATGACTTTTTCTATCTTGTTCGATTTTGTTTCCCTTTATAGTTTCATGGAACCATGTCCCTTCAAACGTTTATTAAAATACATTGTGTTTATTGTTTTATGTATCTGTTTCCTCTCCAGACTTTAAAGTCTCAAGAGCTAGATTTATGTCTTTTTTTGACATACAATTCATGTTTTCTCACTTAAAATGTATTTATCCATTTCTTAAAGAAAAATAGAAAACTAATGTATGCAGACTACAAATATAATTATATAAAATTATACCAATATGTTGATATAGGTTAGAAGAGAACAAAAATGGAAATATTCCTACAGCAAAATCAGAGCCTTATAATTCCTGTTTCAAATGATTTACCATAAGAAAGTTTTTGTAATGCAAAATGGTATAAAAAAGAAAAATTACATGATCAATAATTCTTCCACCCAGAGATTATGATCATTAAGGTATGCCCTATTCTTTTCACACTTTTTTTATGCCTTTCTAAAAATATATTGTTGAGATTACTATACCTTTACAATTTTTTTCTCTAGTTTCCCCAAATATTTCATTTAAGTAACTTAATGACAATTTATTACTAAACCCACATAGTCTGACCTAAGGCACCTGTAGCACTCAAAGCAGAGCAAGGTGAACCAAAGCTCTCAGAAGAGGTGAGAGACCAAAAGCAAGGCTCTAGTTCATTGAAATGATGATAGCCTCTTTCAAAAAACTTACTTTTTCTTCAGCTTCTTGGTTTTGTTTTGTTTTGGGAGGCAGAACTGTCGATGACTAAGCCTAAGACTTGTTAGATAGAATGATTGATAACAAATAGTTGATTAAAATGAAAAGTGTGTAGAAAGGATTTCTAAAGAACAATAAAGAAAGGTGGTAGAACAAACCATAGGGTTTGTAGTGCTGTCTAGACCACTCTGACCTTGGTAAGAAAAAAAGGAGAAGACACTGAACATGATCGTATTTATATCTGTATATCCCAAGTATGAAATACCCTATGGTATTTGGGCTGTTTTTGTAATTTGGTTCTTGTGAATGATGCTGCCATGAAGTGGAACTATGTCTTCAAGATCCTGATTTCAGTTTTTGTGGGTAAATACCCACAAATGGAACTGCTGGATCAAATGCTAGTTCTGTTTTTCAGTTTTCTGAACTTCCATATTGTTTTCTATAGTGGCTACTCATTTTTACTTTCCCAAGAAAAGTGTAGAAGTGTTCCAATTTTTTTTCAAATCCTCACCAACACTCATTGATTTTGAGCTTCTTTTTTATATTCCTATTGGCCATTTTTATTTATTCTTTGGATAAATGTCTATTCAAGCCCTTCACTCATTTTTTAGTTGAGTTGTTTGGTTTTCTACTATTGAATTGTAAGAATTCCTTGTATATTTTGGATGTTAACTTTTATCTGACACATGTTTTACAAATATTTTCCCCATTTGTTCATTTTTTTGTTTTTGTTTTTCTTGGGTTTTTAACTTTTTCCTGTGCAGAAGCTTTTTAGTTGACGGTAGTCCCACTTTATTTTTGGTTTTGTTACCTGTGCTTTTGTGTCATATCCAAGAAATCATTGCAAAGACCAATGTTAAGGAGTTTTCTTTATGTTTTCTTCTAGGAGTTTTATAGTTTGAAGTCTTATGTGTATGTTTTTAATTAATTTTTGTTGATTTTTGTGTATAAGAGCCAATTTAGATCAGAAACAAGATCTTTAATGTTTTCTGCACATAAGATAGTATCATCTACAAACACAGACATTTTTTCTTCATCCTACCCTCTTTGAATGCCATTTATTTGTTTTACTTTCCTAAATATTCTGGGTATGGCTTCCAGTACTATGTTGAATAGAAGTGTCACAGGTGGACATCTTTGTCTTATTCCTGATCTTAGTGGAAAAGCTTTGTTGTTCACTCTTAAGTAAGATGTTGGCTGTGAGCATTTTATATATAACCTTCATATGTTGAGGTTTTCTTCTATACCCAGTTAGTTGAGAGTTTTTAATCATAAAAGGATATTGAATTTGTCAAATGCTTTTTCTACATTTATCAAGATAATCACGCTGTTTTAATTATTTATTCTATTAATGGGTTGTATTATATTGGTATTTCATGTGTTTAGTAACCCTTAAACCCTAAGAATAAATCCAATTTAGTCGAGGTGTAAGATCCTTTTATTGTACTGTTGAATTTGGTTTGCTAGGATTTTGTTTAGAATGTTTGCATCTGTGTTCATTCAGGATATTGGCCTATAGTTTTATTTCCTTGTAGTATTTTTGTCTGCCTTTGCTATCAGGATAATGCTAGCCACATAAAATGAGTTTGGAAGTCTCCCCCCAAAAAAGCATGGCATATGCACACAGTAAAATATTATTTAATCTTAGAAGAGAAGGAAATCTGCCCATATTCAACAACAAAGATGAACATGGAGGACATTATGGCAAGCTAATCAAAGGACAAATACTGTACTTATTTGCAGTACATAAAATACTTAAGCTTATAGAAGCAGAAAATGGAAGGTGGTTACCAGGGGCAGGGGAGAGAAGGAAATGGAGAGTTGTTGTTCAGTTGGTATAAGGTGCTATTTATGCAAGATGAATTAGTTCTAGAGATCTACTGTACATCTTAGTATCTATAGTCAATAATACTGTAGTGTGCACTTAAAATTTGCTAAAATGGTAGGCCTAATTTTAAGTGTTCTTATCAAAATGAAAAAAGTAAAGATAAAAGGACACAAAGGAATTTTTGAAGGTGATGGGTATGAATAGGTGACAGGTATAAGTCCAAACTTAACAATAAACATATATATGTTTATTTCCAGGTGAGGTGACACCCCACCCTGCTTCAGCTCACCCTCTGTGGGCTGCACAGTGTCTAACCAGTTCCAGTGAGATGAACTGGGTACCTCAGTTGAAAATGCAGAAATTATCCACCTTCTGCATTGGTCTCCCTGGGAGCTGCAGACCAGAGCTGTACCTGTTTGGCCATCTTGCCTGGGAATCCTAGATTATTTCTTTTAAACAGATAATGGGTTATCAATATGTGCTTGTCTTAGGTCTTCTCGTTATAAAAAACAAGGCCCCTGATAAGGAGGAATTCTTATACCTAAAAATTTGTGACCTACTCTTTTTACACCTTGGAATAATAGAAACAAACCCTCTTCCTTTCCATGATTTCAATTCAGTGGAAACACATGGCACTTCTTCAGATAATAACAAGAGAAGTTTCCATGTAGATGAAGTCACTTATTTTTTATGATATAATACCTTCTGGGATGTAAAGACCAGGATATTCTAGGAATAGAGTGCTCTGAATGTCTGTAAAACAATGGCATTCCACCAGTGCTGTTCAATAAACTTTCTGCAGTGAAGGAGTTAGTCTATATCTGTACTCTCCAACACAGTCGCTACTAACCACTAGACACTTCCACCTATTAAGCACTTTAAATATTAAGGAATTAAATTTTTTATTTTACTTAAGTTTAATCAGCTAAAAATTAAAATCTAAATAGCCACGTGTGGTTAATGGTTACCATGTTAGATAGTACAATGTAAGCAATGCTTTTGAGCTTGTCACTTAAGCTGTAGCTTTGCCTGATCTAAGCCGAAGTCATTCCAGATACACTGTTCCAACCAAACCAGGTTCCATGGTGATAGCCTTAATCTAGTCATGCCCACCTGCTGCCCCTGATGAGGCTTGCATGTGTGAAGAGTATAATAATTGTGCCTATCACAAGAAGGTTTCATGATGCTGGAATCTAGACATTCATCAACTCTGCACATAGAACTTCTGTGTTTGAAAATAAAACTTTTCAGAACTATGGCATCATTTCTTATTTTTCCATGTTGGTTCACTAATACTACACATGTTGGCACACTGTTTTCATTTCCTAGAGTGGTTCACTAATACTGTAGATATTGACAAATTGCTTGGTTCCTGAGCAATATAAAATTTGTATACATATATACACACACATATATACAGATATGTATATATGGAAATTTTATATCTGAAAAGTAAAATAGAAGTCTTAAATTAGATCTGAATTATTTACTGCAAATAGTCTGGTGATCTAGGAACAAAGAGTTCAGGCACACCCATCTCTCCAAGACTACTTTTTATCTTGCATCTCAGCTTTAACTGATCAGACCGTTTAAGCAGCCTCTCATGATGAGTATTTGCTCTCTGCTTGTCTTTCTTCCTGTGCTTAACCATCAGAACAAATGGAATAAAAGATTCAGGGTGATGAAATCAGTGAGATGAAACTAAAATGTACTGCTGAGGTGCTAAGTAGAAGGAATGAACTTCAGGAAAACCCTTGAATGGATGATAAATTAAAAAGGTTGAATTAAGCTTATTGAAAGATGTATCTGCAATGACATTAGTTCCTTGTTTCTTAATGATTTGCTCTAAGAGAAATGTAATCAAAACATCTTTTTCTTCCCTTGGCTTCTTGCTGTCTGCCTCTCAATAGGACTAGCTCTGCTTTGAGTGTGGTGGGGGCTTTTGTGGATGAAGGCAAAGTTTTGGAAGGCTACATTTTTTAAAATGTAGTTTCCTTAGAACCTGAGCTGATTAGAGAAGTAAATGAGAGAAAAACTGCTGTCGGGCTCTGAATAGAAAATGATCTGTGAGTAAATTGAACAAGCTGGGAGACAGTAAATAGGCAATTAACATTTGTTTTGGCAAATCTGCACCTGTTGGAGCTGAAAATACAAAGGGAAACATGAAGGAGAATAACAGAGAAGACCTGTCAAACACCCTAGTATCAAAAGATATTAAATCCTGAGCTTCATGAAATATGAGTGTAAATTATATAAAGCTGCAAATTTGGCTAGACCTCAAGAAAGATATAATCCACAATGAAATCTTGTTTAAGCCACCTTTTCTCTTCCTAAATTTGGAGAATCCTTGTGGATTCAGTGCTGTTGATAGTATTGGTTTGGGTGGTTGTTTTCCTCAGGGATTTAGAAAGCCTTGATAGATCTTGTTTGGGACAGAATTGTTCACAAAGAAAGTTATTCATTCTCATGTCCTTCTGCTATTACTTTTCCGTTCTAGAGGAACCCCTCACCATCCCACAAAGACCCATGGGCTATAAGGAGCCTAGGGGAAATGTTAGAAACACGCTTTGCAGCTTCACTAACTGTTCTCTTGGGAAGTGTGCCATATCCTATAGCTTTACATTATTTTCCTTAGGATTACTTTTCGGCCATCTAAGATCTAAACATCTCTGATCAATCCAATTCCTTGGATGTATGACTGCTTTTTGTAAGATTTGGCTCCATTTTACAGACACTTCCAAAGACGATTCCCCATGACAAACTGCTGTGCTAAACCCCTATTAACCTCAATAGGGAGGTCACCAGGAGGCAGCAGAAGAGACCCAGAGCCAGCAAACAAGACATGGGGTTTTATTAAGGACTTATATACAGAAGAAAGAGTCCAATGGTGGTGGGCTGGACAGAAGAACTCCTTTTCATTCAGAAATGGTACAGTGGCAGCAAGCTGTACAACTATCAGCCTTACAAGAAGCCCAGTGGCAGCAGGCTGGACAAGGAATATGCCTTATATATTGCCCAGTAGGGTGGGCTGGGCAGGATAATCACAACTGTTTGCAAGTAGCATGCAGTTTATATAACATTTTCTCTTAACAATTTAGTAATCTTAGTGACCTTCACCTGGCAACCATCATTTATCCCAAAACTCAGGGTCTCAATCCCCTGTACAGCCCATGTTCTACTGGACAGGCCGGAGGCTCAGATGTTTCTCACAGAGAAAAAATTAATCTCCAGGTTGGCCACTCTCTGATTCCCTAGCTCAGAGCATGCATTCAGGTATGTCTGCCAAACCGGGTTATTCTAATTGTCTGCTTAATTTATTGCTCTCAGGTGCATTTACCCTACACAAATGTAAAATGAATGTTTAGAAGTTTAGGCCCTGGTGGTCTTTAGAGAAGATATTCTGAAGCAGGTAGCCATTTGGCTTTTGTTAATCACACGGATTAGGGAAGGAGCTGCCTTTGCGTGAGAGTTCTCTGTGACTGAAAACAACCTGACTGAAAATAACTCAAAGTATAAACATGATTTATAAGGAATTGCCTCCTCTAAAGACAATTTAGATAATTAAACATCTCTCTAATTCTAAAATTATTTCATTCAAGAGGCAGGGGAAGAGCTGGAATTACCTTCTAAGACTATTATTTATGATTTAAGACCATGCATCCCAACCTATACTCAACAAAATATTTGGAAACGCTAATAGGTATTCGTCATAAGCAAGTAACTTTTAAAGTTGTGTATTTTTACTCTATTTTTGAAAATTAATGACGTCCAACCCAACAAAATGTATAAGCAAAACCGCACCCCCTTCCTTATCATTACAGGTTGAATAATTTTGATTTAATTCATAGTTTGAGGCATAGTTTTATGCACTCTCTTACTGGGGAATTATATTCATTGTCGACAAAAAGGAGAACTAAACAGCACGAATCTTAACTATTCTTAAATAAGAACTGCCTGCAAATCCAACCCAACAAGTAACTTCATTCCAAGTCTGAGTTCAGGGACTACAGGCTTCAACAACTTGGTTTCCTGGCAAGATTAGCCTCCTCCAGCATCTCTTCTTGCCTAGCACCACAGCCTCCTTTAGAAATAAAGTGCAAGTCCACAATTTATTCTTCCTGTCTAGCTGTAACTTTGTACTCATTGACCAACCTTTCCCGTTCACCCCATAGGGTGACTAGAGCAAACAACAATATAATGTATGTTTCAAGATCATCAGAAGATAAATGTTATCTTATAATACAAAGAAATGGTAAATGTTTAAGATGATGGATAGGGTAATTACCCCAATTTGATCATTATACTACATAATCATGCATTGAGACATTGGATTACACTACATAAATTTGTACCATTCTTATGCATCAATTATAAATTAAAAATTAAATTAAACAATAAATGAAGCATAAGTCAGTTCTTAAACATATTCACCCAGGGATTTTTCACCTGATCACACAGGTGTACAGCACAGGTATTCAAAACTAAGGAAAACTTTAAGGAAAATGAGACTAGACTCTTATCAATGCTTATTTCTGCAATTCCTTGAAAACAGCCCTACAGAAAAATAGATCTTTCTTATATCTTAATTTTGTGAATTTGCTTCAATTACTTCATTGACCAGCTTGAGCTATTTGCTTCCTAAAGTTTAACATATCCTAACACAACAGAGCTCTTTTCTTTTCATATGGCCTCCCAGTCATGAGGTTGAGGTTTTCCTTTAATAGTTTTGCTATACTAAGGACTTTGCCTATACTAAGGAAGTTCTGGGCTGCAGAGAGTAAAATTCAGCAGCATTTCATTGCTGAAGATGCCAACATGACTCTGGGAACTAAGAGAAGCAGTGGAGCAGCAGCCCAAGGACAGCCACAATTGATACATCCACGAAATCCAACTGGAAAACAGGAAACTGGAACCTCCTAGAGCAAAGAGACAGGGGCCCAACTATAGATGAAGCTTTAACTTGCTCCTGACTGGCCTTCCACCTTTCAGTCTTGTTCCCTTCTACTCCATATTCCATAAAAACCAGAGTTAGCTTTTAACAGAATTCCATTTCCCCACTTCCCAGCCGCATACTAAGTTGCTAGAGCTGCCCTAACAAAGTATCACAAACTTGATGACTCAAAATAACAGTAATTTATTCTCTCACAGTTCTGAAGGCTTGAAGTCTGAAATCAAGATGTCAGCCGGGTTAGCTCCTTCTGAGGTCTGTGGAGAACAATCCATTCCATGTCTCTTTCTCAACTTTCAATGATTACAGAAATGCTTTGCATTCCTTGGCTTGTGGATGCATCACTTCAGTCTCCCTCCATCTTCACTTAAGTCCCCCCCCCCAATATCTTCACATGATTGTCCTATTATAAGGACATCACATCATGCTGGCGTAGGACTCACCCTCCTCCAGTATGACCTCATCACAACAAAGCACATCTGAAACAACCCTATATCAAAATAAGGTAACATTCTGACTTAATAGGAGTCAGAAATTCAACAAATTTTTGTTTAGTGTACACAATTCAATATTTTTTCTCAGTCAAAATCCTTCAATAGCTCCCACTGTGTTTAGGATAAAATACAAAGCTGGAATACCTGGCATTTTATGATGTAGACCTTTTTGTTTCTCTAGTATCATCTCCACCCACTCTCTAAATTCCAGTTTTACACAACTGTTTACTGCTGCCTTGTATATATTGTATTCCCTCTTGCTTTACTGCATGTCATAATAATGGCAGCTGATGTTTATATCACACTCTATGTATCAGGCACATGGATAATTAAAAATTAATACATTAACTTTTATAACACCATGAGGTGGATAATTTCATTTACTCCTATGTTGCACAGGAGGAAATTAAGACCAGAGAAATTAAGCAAAATTGCCACATGGCTAGTACACAGTAGAGGTAGGAGAGGACCTTGACAGCCTGGAACCAGAGGTCTTGCTCTTAAAACTGTGTTATGTGGGCTTTCAGGTAGAAGGTTGACAAAGAGGCCATAAAAAAAAAATACTGCTCATTCCCCAGAATTCAGTTTAGTAGGTTCTATCAAAAAATGTTTCCTTGGCACAGTGGCTCACACCTGTAATACCAACACTTTGGGAGGCTAAAGCAGTGGGATTGCTTGAAACTAGGAGTTTGAGAACAGCCTGGGCAACACAGTGAGACCCAGTCTAAGAAATTTAAAAAAATTAGTCAGGTATGGAGGTACATGCTTACAGCCCCAGCTACTCAGGAGGCTGAGGCAGAAAGATTACTTGAGCCCAGGAGTTTGAGGCTGCAAGGAGCTATGATCATGCCACTGCATTCCAGCCTGGGTGACAGAGTGAGACCCTGTCTCCCCCACCCCCCATAAAAGAGAAATGTTTTCTCTCATTTCAAATTTCCTGTCTCTCTTCCCTCTGCTTTTAGTCTGATTTTTGTACCCCTTCTGTATGTTCTCTGATCACATTGTATATCTGTATAACCTGAACAATTTCCCAGAGCCCCATCTCTGCAAGGAGGATCATTAAAAAAAAAATACAACTCAACAACCAAAAATAATTAAAAACAAATTCTATTTTTTACCTTTGGCTTGTGAAGAATACAAAAGCAGATGCAGTTAATAATCTACAATTCTCCAAAGCTTCTATGCTGGACAAGCTTAGCCTCTCTCTCCCTAAGGCTGTGGCAGGACCACTTGTTCAATTCCCCAACTAAAAAGAAAAAAACAAAAACAAAACAATGCTCAGACTACATGATTCATTCCCTCTGTTTGTCCATCACATTTTAATTTTACCCATATTTTAACTTGTGGATTTTCTGGTGTTTGTATATTTTTCTATTGCAGACAAGTCTTCAAGGGATCACTCTCATGTTAATAAGTCCTGTCTCCATCAATCTCTAATAAAGCATGTATCATATTATATATTATCATTCACTACCCAAGTGTACTTTACTCCAACACTTTCACTCATGTGGGAAAACTTAAGTGACCATTAACTCTCTTCCTAATTAATTTTAAAACACTTTTCAATCAATGCAAAACTAAGCCCAAGCATCAAGCTGATAATATTGATAATATGCATTTATAATCACATATTTCAGTTAACCATAAAATCTATTATTACACTAATAAAATGCATGAAACTCCTGAACCTGCCAGGAACTTGGGGCAGCTGCAACGTCAGTACTTGCCATTTCACAGTTGTTCACATGCTGTGCAAATTAATGTGTAAAAGGAGTAACACAAAGTGTCTGGATGCTATTTTTGCATAAAATCATGGTATATTTTTAGAATAAAGACTAAATGTCCATGTAAGCCCTTGGGTTATAAGAACATAGCAATTTGAGAGCTATAACTGCACCAATGTTCAGTGTAAAAGCATAGTGGAAGTTTTTTGAAGTGCTTGATAGTAGCCATAATTAATAGGTGCTCCCCCTCACACACACAAAAATGTGTTCACATGGCCAAACTGGGTGTACATGTTCCACACTATATACAAAGTGAAGCTTATAAGGTTGGTATTCCTTTGAGGGAGGAGATAGGCATCTTGCATTGTTGGATAAAGTGCTTGAGGCAAAGCCTGGTATAAAGTACTCACTCATAGTAGCTAGCAGCACTGTATTTGTAGAATGAATATGCCTACAGGTCTGTCTAAGAGGAAGCAAAAGAGATCTAGTACATAATAAAGGAGAAAACAGAAGCAAGACCAGAGCCAGAGAAGAGCCTCAGTTAATGCAACAGCAAGACTGTAGTATGAACAGAAGCCAGTGGGATATCTTGATCCCAAAGTTATGCTGCTAGGTGATGAGGGGGAACACAGCTGAGATGAAGCTCTGAGCAGAGTCTCTGTTCTCACCCTTGCTGGTCTTCTTTGGTTTCATCTAATTCCTCTTGGGCCACCTAGAGCCCTACCATGTCCCTACCTCCATCCCTCTGCACTCACCTATGCTCTGCATTCCCTTGCCCATCCTCTGCTTGTTCTGTTCTGAATGCCTTCATCCTGGCTTTTTACATCCCTCCCACCACCATTTATTCATAGTTTCTGACTTTTCTTCCACTCTTTTCTTCTTATCCATACATACAAATTTCTTGTTTAGTACAAATTACCAGTTATGCAGAAATTCTGTGTAGCAACTGTTTTTATCATTTACATGCAAAATTGTTGCATTTTATTTGAGGACTGGGATCCTGAAGGCCATACAATTTGAAGTATGCATTTGTAAAACGAATCCTGTCAAATGATGAGAGATATCTCTGTTTACCAGCTAAAGTGGCACGGCCATGTGGCAGTAACAATGTCAACACAGTTCATTTCGCCTGCCAACTTTGGGATTCTATGGGTCTTGAAAAAAATTAAATTCAGGCATTTGCATAATTTTGTACTATGTTCATAAAAATAAGAAATCATTCATATTTTAATTGCACAACTTTGAATTTGCATAGTTCACACTTATATTCATATGACTATGTATTACATGGCAGTAGGGCTATTCATTTCAGAGGTAAATTGAAGTCTTGGAATGACCTCAAGTAGGTCTCAGGAAGACAAGAACAGTAAATATCTGTCCATTTATCTGAAATGTGCAAGCTATTCTTTTATGGAAATGATTGTTGACAATGCACACAACATAATTCTGGGAGTGACTAGCAAATAAGTGAGAAGCTAGGACCTGCCAACCTGCAGGATGACATCCAAGAGGTAGTAGTCAAAGCTTAACCCATAGCAGAAAGACTCCTTATTTTTATAAAGATCAATAGAAATTCTCTACAATTCCAGAATTTCCAGAAACTCAAATAAAAAAATATTTTCTTCAAACACAAACAAAACTTAAGGATTAAGCTCTTAAATAATTGAGCTCCTTTCCTGGCAAAGAAAAAAATAGTAGCAGCAAAACAGTGATGTGTAATCTCATCAGAATAGCCATTCAATCATTTCCACGAGAAACAGAAGACTATTCCATTACTTTTTAAATTCTTCCTCCAAAATAATTAACACTTACGTGTGAAATTTGTAACAGCAAAAGTTTTTTCCCCCTTTTATTCTGCTGTTTGGAAGGAGTACAGTGTATTGTAAAGTAAGAGCTACATTAGCAATAATGATCTTACCCTCCTATACCTCCAGTCATCACAAATTTTTATGCAAACAATTTTTATAAGTACTGTGGGCTCAAAGATGAATAGTACATTGTCTTATCTTGGTCCTAAAGGAACTCACATAGCGACAAATAACAATGGTACACAACTAAGTTCCTGTACTTTACGATTATACCTTGTGCCTCTCATCTTATTTACTATAGAAAAGTTTAGGAAGGAGAGTGGTTAACAGGAGAAATTCAAGAAGAAGCTTCAGAAACATTAGATGGAAAGTTTAAAGTTGGACCAGAAACTTTAGAAAGTTTGACCAGGTATTTGCATTCAAGAATATGCTTTATAAAAGAGTTCCACATCATTACTTCAATTTGTTTTCACTCTAACCTTGCAAGAGAAATAGGATGGTATTATTATTATTATTATTATTATTATTTTTGAGACTTGATCTTGTTCTGTCACTTAGGCAGGAATGCAGTAACGATGTTCATAGCTCACTGCAGCCTCAAACTCTTGGGCTCAAGCATCTTCCCCAATAGCTGGGACTACAGGTGTGTGCCATCATGCCAGGCTAATTCTTAAAACATTTTTTGTAGAGACACAGTCTTGCTATGTTTCCCAGATTGGTTGTAAACTCCTGGCCTTAAACGATCCTCTTCCCTTGGCCTCCCAAAGTGCTGAGATTACAGGTGTGAGCCAGCATGCCCAGATCAAGGATGGTAGCATTTTTTAAATTTACCGGTAAAATAAGGAGAGTTGTTACTAAGCTCATAGGGCTAAAAAACAACAGAGCTTAGATTCAAATCCAAAGCTAAACTGCAAAACCCATTCTTTCCATTAGACCACAGTGGCATTTTAGAAAAATGAAAATGTGGGAGAGGAACCAGAAAGTAATCGGGCTACTTCTGATAGAAGAAACTGAATTATCAAAGACACAGTGATTTCTAACATGTGGACAATTTAGAGAACTGAAGGAGCCTGGAATGATAGATCACAACCAAATCACAGCTGTACATTTAACATAATTTGGTGATCAAAGGAGAGCTATCCAGTCCACAAATATACAAAGCTAATGTTTGTTGGAAAACCTACTATATTTTGGAAATTATTTTAGGCAGTAAAGACACAGAGGGGAAAAAAAAAAAAAAAAAAAAAAAAACCTTGGTCTTTGCTATGAAGATGCTAACAAAATGGTGGAGAGACATATATAAAAATATCTATACTACTTCTCTGAGAAATCCCTATAATGAACATAAACAGAAGCTGCAATTAACAGCATAGGAAAAAGCTCTGCTAAATCTGTCTGGAAATGTTGAAGGCTTTTGAACAAGAGAGTCACTTGAATGTGGCCACCATATGTGAAAAAGGTAGCACAGATCAAGGATTGGTGGCCTAGGCACCAGTGTTTAATCACAAGCTCAGCAGATTCAAGAAAGGCTGAGGAAGAGGGAAAGTGTTACTAGGTTGGTGCAAATGTCATTACTTTTTAATAGCAAAACCAGAAACAACTTTCGCACCAACTGAATAGAAGTGGGAATTGAAATAAGGAAATAGGTCTGAGACTGTGTAGGAAAAAGCAAAAGTATTTGAAACCATCTGTGAGTGTAGAGACATCATAAAAAAGATAAAGTCTGAGGGGTGGGCAAAATTGAATCTCAGAAAAAGACAGATATGGTGGAGACAATGGAAGAATTTACTTCAGGATAGTGTCAAGTTAGAGGCAAGGCTTTCACTCAGGGATTTCCATGAGACACTTGGAAATGCAGATGTACAGTTTAGGAGGGAGTTAAGCGTGCAGAGCTCTATTTGAATATCACAGTTAAAGGTATAAATGTGGAATGATATCGTTAAGGGAGATCTTGTGGAGAGAATAAGCTGAGAACAGAAACCAAAACAAGAATACATGATAATAGAAACAAAACCCAAGAAAATTTTAGTGTTTTCTGAAAACAAAGCAAGTAAGCTTCAAGCACGGGATGAAAAAAATTTTTTAAATATTATGGAGAGGTCAGATACATAGGACTTGAGTTTAAAAGTAGTTTAATTTCGTGAGTACAGAATCATGAATGACCTTTAGGAAGATAGTTTCAATAGAACACATGGGAGCTCAATTTCACAATTGCAAAGGATTAAAGATGTAGTGGTGGAAAAAAAAAAAACAGCTGCTCTTTATTGCAATAAAAGATTGACAGATAAATTACCCCAAACTGCACTTACTGAGTGTCTTTTTAAAGACATTCAGCAAAGAAAAAATGTAAGACTTGCTTTCATACTATTGGATATTAGTGGAAGAAAGGGAGCCATGCAGAAAGGCTATCTGTTCATGACCTGGTCCTGATGCCGCCACTGAAAAGGGACTGATCTTAGGGTCAGATGGAAATTAAAGAAAAAGTGGAGAACTTTAGCTGGAGAAGAGATACTTTCTATTTGTATTTTATTTTCAATCCTATTTTTAAATCTTTCTTCCCTCCAAATTTTGGTTCCCTGATAAATAGTTTTGATGGTCTGCCCATAGATTTCTTTCCTGAGTAGTTCAAATGTGTGATGAATTAAGTGTCTTGTTCTGTTGCTGTTTGTCTTTTGTTTTGTTGTTGTTTGAGGTTGGAATTTCCTTACTAATAGTTTTTGTTTATTTGTTTGTTTGTTTTTGAAAAATAGTCTCACTCTGTCATGCAGGCTGGAGTGCAGCGATGCCATCTCGGCTGGCTGCAACCTCCGCCTCCCGGGTTCAAGCAATTCTCCTGCCTCAGCCTCCTGAGTATCCGAGATTACAGACACGCATCACCACACCTGGCTAAATATTGTAATTTTAGTAGAGACGGGGTTTCACCATGTTGGCCACGCTGGTCACAAACTCCTGAACTCAAGTTGATCTGCCTGCGTCAGCCTCTCAAAGTGCTGGGATTATAGGCATAAGCCACCATGCCCAGCCTTATTATTAGTTTTTGAAGACAAGGAGGAAGTGATACCTCTGGTGTAAAGGTCTCTTTGAAGAATAAACTGCTCAGTATTAAAGAGAGTGGATAATTGATGCATTAAGGCCAGCAGGAGTGCTAGCTAGAAAGAATGAAAACAAGGCTTAGGGAAAGGTATTTAGCTTTGAGGAGAGGGAATAAGGGAAAACAAGAAAGATTCTGTGAAGATAGTAGAATATTTTGATACAGAGAAGCAAGTTGAAAGAATGCATATCAAGAAACTTTGACCTTGATTATGTAAGAGTCAAGACTACCTGCAAAGAGATCAAGTAAGAATTGGGAGTCGGAACTTGAGGTCCTTAACAAAGGTTTAAAGTAGCCTTTGAAGTGAGAACAGAGCAGCATCGAGTACCCTCAGAAAGGCATTCAGTTGAGACTCTGAGTGCACTCTTCAGGTGGAGGGCAACAGATACAGAATCGATATGTCATGCCCTGAATCCCAAAAGGTTTGTGGTTTGTCTTCTCATGTTTTCCCCCTACTATCTTCAGAGAACTTTTCTTTTAAAGCCCATATCAGACTTCCCTTACAAAATAAATCCCCCGCCCACAAAAAAACAAAACAAAACACACTCTTGCATCTGTGTTGCAAATTTTTGTTTTCCTACAAGTCAGAGAGACAACAGTATTAGCTCTTTTTTTTTTGTCACAATTCTTGTTGTTTCTATTGCTGCATAACAAATTACCGCAAACCTAACAGCTGAAAACAACTAATTTATTATTCCACAATTTCTGTGTATCAAGAATCCAGGCAAAATTTACCTGGGTCCTCTGTTTCTGGATCTCTCACAAGGCTGCAATCAAGGTGTCAGCTATTGTTAGGATCTCATCTGGGGTTGAACTAGGGAAGGGTCTGCTTAAAATGGTCTGCGTGTGGTTTGTGGCAGGATGCAGTTCCTGGCATGTTGCCTGATGAAAGGCCTCAGCTCTTTAGTGGCTGTTGCTCAGTGGCTAGCCTCAATTCCTTGCTACATGGCCCTTTCCATATGGCAGCTTGCTTCATCAAAACTAGCAAGTGTATTCAATTAGGAAAGAAGGAAGTCAAATTGTCTCTATTTTTAGACAACGTAATTATGTATTTAGAAGACCCCATCGTCTCACCCCAAAAATCTACTTAAATTGATAAGCAACTTCAGCAAAGTCTCAGGATACAAAATCAATGTGCAGAAATCACAAGCACTCCTACACACCAATAACACACTTAAAGAGAGCCAAATCAAGAATGAACTCCCATTCACAATAGCTACAAAGAGGATAAAATATCTAGGAATACAACTAACAAAGGAGGTAAAGGACCTCTTCAAGGAGAGCTACAACCACTTCTCAAGGAAATAAGAGAAGACACAAACAGATGGAAAAATATTCCATGTTCATGGTTAGGAAGAATCAATATTGTGAAAATGGCCACCTTAAACTTCATATGGAGCCAAAAGAGAGCCCGCATAGCCAAGATAATCCTAAGTGAAAAGAACAAAGCTGGAGGCATCACGCTACCTGACTTCAAACTATACTACAAGGCTACAATAATCAAAACAGCATGGTACTAATACCAAAACAGAGATACAGACCAATGGAACAGAACAGAAGCCTCGGAGGCAATTCCACACATCTACAACCATCTGATCTTTGACAAACATGACAAAACAAGCAATGGGGAAAGTATTTCCTGTTTAATAAATGGTATTGGGATAACTGGCTAGCCATGTGCAGAAAACAAACTGGACCCCTTCCTGACACCTTACACTAAAATTAACTCCAGATGGATTAAAAACTTAAACGTAAGACCTAACACCATAAAAATCCTAGAAGAAAACCTAGGCAAAACCATTCAGGATATAGGCATAGGCAAGGACTTCATGACTAAAACACCAAAAGCATTGGCAACAAAAGCCAAAATAGGCAAATGGGATCTAATTAAACTCCAGAGCTTCTATACAGCAAAAGAAATAATCATCAGAGTGAACCAGCAATGAACAGAATGGGAAAAAAATTTTTGCAATCCACCCATCTGACAAAGGGCTAATATCCAGAATCTACAAAAAACTAAAACAGATTTACAAGAAAAAAACAAACCCATTCAAAAGTGGGTGAAGGACATGAACAGACACTTTTCAAAAGAAGACATATATGAGGCCAACAAACATACGAAAAAATGCTCATCATCACTGGTCATTAGAGCAATGCAAATCAAAACCACATTGAGATACCATGTCATGCCAGTTAGAATGGCAATCATTAAAAATACTGGAGACAACAGATTCTGGAGAGGATGTGGAGAAATAGAAACCCTTTTACACTGTTGGTGGGAGTGTCAATTAGTTCAACCATTGTGGAAGACAATATGGCAATTCCTCAAGGACCTAGAAATAGAAATTCTATTTGACCCAGCAATCCCATTACTGGGTATATATCCAAAGGATTACAAATCGTTCTATTATAGAGACACATGCACATGTATGTTCACTGCAGCATTGTTTACAATAGCAAAGACCTGAAACCAACACAAATGCCCATCGATGATAGATTGGACAAGGAAAATGTGGCACATATACACCAGGGAATACTATGCAGCCATAAAAAAACAATGAGATCATATCCTTTGTAGGGACATGAATGAATCTGAAAACCATCATTCTCAGCAAACTGACACAAGAACAGAAAATCAAACACTGCATGTTCTCACTCATAGGTGGATGTTGAACAATGAGAACACATGGACACAGGGAGGGGGAGCATCACACACTGGGGTCTGTTGTGGGGGACTAGGGGAAGGACAGTGGGAAGTAGGGAGGTTGTAGGGGATAACCTGGGGAGAAATGCCAGATATAGGTAACAGGGGGATGGAGGCAGCAAACTACATTGCCATGTATGTGCCTATGCAACAAGCCTGCATGATCTGCACATGTACCCCAGAACCTAAAGTACAATAAAAAATATATTTAAAAAATAAAAACAAACAAAAATGAATAATAATAATCTTTCTTAAATATCACAAAGTGCTATCTACTTTTCTAAGCCACAAGGACATCTCTATAGACCATCACTAGTAATAAGAGAATAATATGTCACGTTTTTCTCAATTCCCACTCTCCTTCTAGAAAATCACAGTCAGTAAATGACTAAGATAAATGCTTTTGATCTCCCCCATCAAAAACAAATATATATATATATATATATATAACACACACATATACCTATAGATATACATATAGGTATATTTTCTAAGAAATCAATTAAAAAGAAAAGAAAGAAGAAAAAATCTAGAAAATAGAAATTCACAGAATTTAAATAGAAATTCACAGAAAAAGAAAAATAATTTGGGCAAGAAACATTTAAAATATATTCAATCTCACTAGTATTTAGAGATATAATAATAACAAGAGGCAACATTTTTCAACTAATATGTTAGAGTTGAATATTATAAATATATATCTATAATAGTACATACTAATATTACAAATATAATTTAATAAATATATTGATAATCTTTGGTATTTTCAAGTTTGTAGGAAAACACTATTCTTCTATATATGGAAGAAGAATTTGACAAGGTTTATAAAAATTGTAAATGTCCAAACCTAATTGACATAGTTATTATACCTCTTGAAATCTATCTTAAGGATATATTTACAAATACACCTACACACACCTACACACACACACACACACACACACTAATTTTGCCGCAGCATTGCTTTTTAAAGTCAAAATATGGAAATTATACAAGTATTCTTCAATAATAAAATATTAAGTAGAATATTGTACAGATTAAATGGAATTCAATGTAACATTTAAATAGAATGAGGTAGTCATTTATATGTGTGTGTATATAATTGTATGAATGTATATATGTATACATATGTATAGTGACAAGAGAAACACTCCAAAACATATTAAAATTTTTCACAATACAATGTTTATAACATATACAGTATAATACTATGTAATTACATATGAGTCTGTGTGTATATATATATAGCTATACACATATACATATATAAAATCTACAGGAAAACTGTAAAGAGATAGACATTGAATTCTTCTATGGCTAACTGTATTAATGAAGTTAATTCTGGGACAGCTGTGGTTTTTGAAGAAGAGGATAAGCAAAAACTATGATTTGCTGTCCTGTATGTATCTGAGTCCTTGTGTTTTTAACTGGCAGATACTTATATATCAAATGTAATATTTAAAGTAAGAAAATTGTGTCTTAAAAAATAGTTTGATAGTGACATTCAGAGAAGCCTGAAGCCTGAATATGCTTCAGCGGAATAGCTGATTCTCCACTTGCTAGCTAGAGTAAGCAAATCTCCATCCTTACGGATCTGCTTAACTAGAACAGGAGGTGACAGCAAGAGGAAGGAAGGTTCTCTCTCCACATGTATCAAATAGTAGAAATTACTGTTTGTAGGCACCAAAACAGAGAATGGAACTGTATCCTAAAAGTTCCATGATGCTGGGTATGTATGATTTATTATTCAGTTAAAACTTCAAAAGAGGGAAATAAGACCTCGTTGTCAACTCTGATTTATATTCTCTCATTTCGCAATCCAATGAGCAATTCAGGTGGGTGTTGCCGAAAACTGGTTATGGATTTTACCCCAAAGACATATAATTGTATTTGTATTCAAAGTTTCAGTTTCACTCACTTCACGTGAGTTTTATTTAATTTTTATTTATGTATTTTCTTCACTCACTCGAACCAGAATGACAAGAGGTAGCTGCCAGATATTTAAGCTATTTTTCATGCGTCCCTTTGGTTCAATTCCGGGACTCTCTTGCACTGCTCTAGAAATAGGTGAGCTGCTTGCAATTCCCACCCTCTCCCCAACACCATCTCTATTCTGAGCTACTAAGCCACTGTCAGTCTCATCCAGAAAACAAATTTTTACTCTCCACATCTGGAAGCAAAGGAAATAAAATTCAGAACATGTTTGGCTTTTGCTATAATTTAGGTTCTACTTCTGTTTAAGAAGTAGGATGATTCAGACCTCTGTTGGAATTACAAGCAGTTTGTCAACTTATGAATCAGCAGCAATGTAGGTATTCATGGCCTTTAACCAGTTATTTTATACAGTAAATATCCTTAAAAGAAAACAAAATGTGGGAAAGACATTGTACATTAAGATGACCACCAGACAGTATTTACAATAGTAAAAAACAAAAATCCATTAGACTCTCATAGTAGGGTGACAATTTCACAAATGCGTAGATTCAGTCTTAAAGTGCTACATAAAGATTAAAATGACTGGCAATGAAAATGATTTAGTAACACGAAAAAGGCTTATATTATTAGTAAGCAAAGAAGATGCGTATTAGTACATACACTGTGGCTAAAGCAATGCAAAAGAAATGCATGGGAAATAGACCAAAAAGAAATAAAATATTAAAAGGAAAAAATACACAATTATTTTTTAATTTTCATAGTATTTATATGCTTTCTGATTAAAAGATTTTATAAACAAATAGGCATATTCTTTAAAATGGTTAGTTTTTTTTAGGTAGTCAGAAAGCTGGAGTTATGATCATACTTCCATATACTAAATCTATAATCCTCTCTATTTATAGTTTTGTATTCCCATCTTCCTTATCTCCCCCACCCCAACATACACACACACACTCCTCATTACACACATACACACACCAACAGGCACACACACTTCCTAAAAAAGAAGATAGGTGCTGCAGATATTCATGTATTTTTTGCAGACATTCGTGTATTTTTCTAGTTATTGTGTAAATTTCTCGTAGGTTTAACACCACGTTGGGAGATCTTGTTCTTCCATACTCCTTTTTTCAGAGAACAATTATTTCTCTCCCATCACTCTTTTTGGCAAACTCCATCATTATGCACATCTAAAGTGACACTGTCAATACGTTTATACCCCAAATAAATAACAAGATATAATCATCTCAGGCATTTTATTACCAGCAGATCTTGAATAGTTTTTCTAAAATCCTGGGATTGATTATAAGAGTATAGAGATTAATCCATTGTTTTTAAAGTTGCTTAAATGTCCCTAAAAGGTGATCACGTGCCCATTAAGTTTTTAACAAAGATGTCATAGTGTCTGTCCTAGTCTGTTCACGCTGCTAGATAAAATGCCTGGAACTGGGTACTGTATAGATAACTAAAATTTATTTCTCATAGGTCTGGAGACTAGGAAGTCCAAGACTAAGGCACTGGCAGGATTGGCATTTAGTGAGTACTAGGTCTCTGCTTCTGAGATGGTGCCTTGTTGCTGAGACCCCTGGAGGGAACGAAGCTGCGTCCTCACATAGCAAAAGGGCTATGTTCCTTTTTCACCTTTGCTGGAGGGCTAAGTTCCCTCCAGCCACTTATGTTTCAGTCTTTTTATAAGGCGCTAATCCATTCACGAGGGCTCTGCCCTTATGACTTTATCGATCCCCAAAAGACCTCACCTCTGCAAACCACCACAATGGGGACTAAGTTTCAAACATTTAAATAAGGCACAAACATTCAAATCATAGCACCACCCCACAAACATGCATGCACATGCACACACACACACACACACACGGTGCACATTCAAAGTTTTCTGAATAGCTTGAATGGCTTCCTAAATGACTAAAGAAGGTATGAAGGCATTCCCTAGGTTTTATTTTTTTTTTACAGACTTTACTTTTTAGAGCAGTTTTAATGTCACAGCAAAACTGAGCAGAAAGTAGAGATCTTTACACTGCTGCCAGCACACATGCATAGCCTCCCCAACTATTACCATCCTCTGCCAGATTGGTACAGTTGATACAATTGCTGAACCTATACAGATACATCCTTATCATCCAAAGTCTATAGTTTATACCTTAGGCTGTTTGGGCTGCCATAAAAGCATATCATAAACCGGGTAGGTTGCAGACAACGGAAATGTGTTTCTCACATTTCTGAAGGCTGAAAAGTCCAGGATCAAGTCATTGACAGAGTTTACATTCAGGTTCACTCAGTATTGCAAATGCAATGGATTTGGACAAATTTATAAACACATATATTCTCTATTGTAGTATGATAGAGACTAGTTGCCCCAAAAATCCTCTGCGTACTTCTTATTCATCTCCACTTCCCCTGTAGTCTCTGGCAACCACTGATCATTTTACTGTCTCCATAGTTTTGCCTTTTCCAGGTCATATAATTGAAATTACACAGTATGTAGCTTTTTCAGACTAGCATATCACTTAGTAATATGCATTTAAGTTTGCTCCATGTTTTTTCATGCTTGATAGCTCATTTACTTTTAGCACTAAATAATATTCCACTGTCTGGATATTCCATAGTTTATTTATCCATTCACCTACTGAAAGGCATCTTAGCTTCTTCCAAGTTCTGGCAATTATGAATAAAGCTGCTATAAATATCCATGTGCAGGTTTTTGTGTGGACATAATTTTTCAGCTCCTTTGAGTAAATACCAAAGTGTGTGAGAGCTGGAACCTATGGTAAGAATACATTTATTTTTGTAAGAAACCACTAAACAATCTAACAGAGTGGCTGTACCATTTTGCATCTCTAGAACAATGAAAGAAAGTTCCTATTGCTCCACATCCTCACAAGCATTTGGAGTTTCCAGTGTTCTGGATTTTAGTCATTCTAATAGATGTGTGGTGGTATCTGATTTTGTTTTAATTTGTATTTCCCTGGTGACACATGATGTAGAGTATCCTTTCATATGCTTATTTGCCATCTGTATATCTTCTTTGATGAAATATTTGTTAGGATCTTTTTCCCATATGATTGATTGTAGATCCTTCTTTTCTAATGATATACACATCCAATGCTAATGATTACACTCTAAGCACTGATTATTCTGTATTCTGTATCCCACACATTTTGATAAGTTGTATTTCAATTTTAAATTAAATCAATTTTTTATTTCTCTTAAAATTTCTTCTTTAACCCATATGTTATTTGGAAGTGTGTTGTTGTTTCATTTACAAGTGTTTGAGGATTTTTCAACTATCTTTCTACTGGTTATTTCTAGTTTAATTTCATTGTGGTCTGAAAGCAGATGTTGTATGATTAATATTTTTTTAATTTGTTATGGTATGTTTTATGGCCCAAAATATAATCTATCTTGGTGAATGTGTCATATACAATTGAGAAGAATGTTTATTCTGTAGTTGTAAAATAAAGTAGTCTATAGATGTTCATTATGCCCAGCTGATTGATGGTGCTTTTCAGTTCAACTATATCCTTACTAATATTCTGCCTGCTGGATCTGTCCATTTCTGATAGATGAATGTCCATGTCTCCAACTATAATAATGGATTCATCTATTTCTCATTGAAGTTCTATCAGTTTTTGTTTCATATATTTTGCTGCTCGTTTATTAGGCATATACATGTTAAGGATTGTTATATCTACTTGAATAATTTGCCCCTTTATTTTCATGTATTGTCCCTCTTGCTTACTGATAAATTTGCTTGCCCTAAAGTCTGCTTTGTCCGAAACTAATGTAGCTATTACCACTTTCTTTATATTAATGTTAGTATGGTATATCTTTTTTCATGCCTTTACTTTTAAACTGAATGTGCCCTTACTTTTGCACGGCATTTATTGTGGAAAACATATACTTGTGTATTGCTTTTTGATCCACTCTGACAGTCTCTGTCTTTTAATTGGTACACTTAGACTACTGATATTCAAGGTAACTACTGATGTAGTAGAATTAATATCTACCATATTTGTTACCGTTTTCCATTTGTTGACCTTGTTCTTTAATTTTGTGTTCCACCGTTTTCTGCTCTCTGTATTTTTAATTGAGCAATACACACGGTTCCATTTTCTTTTACTTCTCAGCATATTATTTGTATCTCTTTTTTTTTTTCACTTTTTTTTTTTTTGTGTGTGTGTGTGGTTGCCCTAGTGTTTGCAATACACCTTTACAACCAATCCAAGCACACATTAAAATAAAGTATAC
Source organism: Ateles fusciceps (assembly GCA_036589455.1). NCBI lineage: Eukaryota > Metazoa > Chordata > Mammalia > Primates > Atelidae > Ateles > Ateles fusciceps. Next base: position 179,529 of record JAZHEH010000424.1, on the reverse strand, counting down.
TACTTTATGGATAGAGTATCTTTTAATTTGTTAAGGTATGTTTTATAGCCAAAAATATCATCTATCTTGGTGAATGTTCTATATACAATTGAGGAGAATTGTATTCTGTGGTTGTATAATAAGGTAGTAAAATAACCTTAATTCCTCTTTCCCATCCCTTGTATTATTGCTATCATCATTTTACTTATACATAAGCATACATAAGTATATAAACATAATAAAATGCATTGCTTCTATTATATTGAACATATCATTTTCTGCTAGATTATTTAAAAATAAGAAAAATAAAAGTTTTTTACCTTTACTTATTCCTTCTGCAATGCTCTGAGTTTCTAATCTGTATCATTTTCTTTTTCTCTAAATAACCTTTTTATTTTTTAACATTTCTTGCAAAGCACCTCTACCAGCAACAAATTCCTTCAACTTTTGTTTCATTATGAAAGTCTTAATTTCTCCTCCACTTTTGAAGGATAATTTCACAAGGTACAGAATTCTAGGTTATTGGGCTTTATTTTTTTCTCTTAACACTTTAAATAGTTCACTCTCTTCTTGCTTGCATGGTTTCTGAAGGGAAATCAATAATTTTTATACTTGCTCCTCTGTAAGTAAGGGGCTTTCCTCTTTGACTTCTTTCAGGATTTTGACTTTATCTTTGATTTTCTGTAATTCAAAAATAATGCATACATGTCATTTTTCTGGCATTTGGTGTTCTCTGTAACTCCTGGATTTTTGGTTAAATTTTGGCTAATCAATTTAGGAGAATTCTCAGTCATTATTGTTTCAAATATTTTTTCTGTTCTTTCTTCTTTCTCTTATTGTCATTACATGCATGGTACACTTTCTGTAGTTGTTTCACAACTCTTGGATAATCTGTTCTGTTGTGGGATGTTTTGTTTTCATGTTTTTTTCTCTTTTTCATTTTTGGAGGTTTCTATTGAGATTTTTTTTTTTAATTTATTTTACTTTTGGTGCATACTATATCTGGCATTTCTCCCCCATGTTATCCCTCCCCACCCTCCCCTCCCCCCCCACCCCTCATTGTCTCTCCCCTACCCCCCTCAACTGTCCCCTGTGTGTGATGCTCCTCTCCCTGAGTCCACGTGTTCTCATTGTTCAACACCCACCTATGCGTGAGAACATACGGTGCTTGGCTTTCTGTTCTTGGGTCAGTTTGCTGAGAATGATGGTTTCCAGAGAGATATTTTCAAGATCAAAGAGTCTTTACTCAGCTATGGCCAGTTTATTCATAGGTCCATCAAAGGCATTCTTCATTTATGTTACTCTGTTTTTGTTATTTGGCTTTTCTTTTCCAGTTTTTTGTGAGGATACACATCTTTGCTTCCATTGTCTGTCTACCTGTTCTACTTTATCCATTAGAGCCCTAAGCATATTAATTATAGTCATTTAAATTCTCAGTCTGATAATTCCAACATTCCTGCCATATCTGAGTCTGGTTTTGATGCTTGTTCTCTCTCTGCAAATGGATCTTTTGCCTCTTAGCAGGACTTCCAATTTTTTCTTGATAGCTAGATATGATGTGCTGGACAAAAAGAACTGCTTTAAATAGGTCTTTAGCAATGTGGTAGTAGGTTATCGGGGGAGAAGGGTGTTCTATGGTTTTATGTTAGTTCTCATTATTTTAGTGACCCTGAACCTCTGTATTATGAACTGCACACATGCTCATCACCCCCTTAGATGGGACAAGATCATTGACATAGGCCAGAATTGGGTATTTCCCATCTCCCATATGGAAGGCTGAAGGGACTAGTGTTGAGCAGTTACCTTTTCCACATGGAAAGCAAGAGCCAGATGGAAGGTGTATTTCATTTCCCCTAGTCAGTTAAGCTCTGGTAAAACTCCAGCATGCTAGGCTCTGGTAAAACAGTTTCTCCTGAGGGCAGACTTGCCAAGAAAAGCAGAATATTCTGACATATTTCAATATGGTTCCTTTCCTCCTTCCCACGCAGAAAGCATGAAAAGACTTTTCTCCACTATTCACTGTGAGAACCTGGTGAGCTCCTGAAGGTAACAGTCACAAGTGTTTGGAATTTCCCTATGATTAAGTTTCTCTGGAGTTTTAACTCTCCCACCAGTTCATGCTGAGTCTCTAACAATTTGTCAATTACAGTTTAGAAGTTTCTACTCGAGCCTTGGTTCCCAAGGAGGTTTCTGCTCATGGGTTTCTGTTCTAGCAAGGTGTCCTTCTCAGTATCTGCCTGTCTCATTAATGTTAAAACAGCAGTTTCCATGTGACCTCACTTCTATGATGTATCTAAGAAAATTGTTGATTTTTCAGTCTGTTTAGCTTTTTACTTACTGTTAAAAGGAACTGGTGACTTCCAACTTCCTATATGCCATTCTCAAAACCAGAAAGATTTCCCAGTATTTTAATTAAAGAAAAAGAGTAGTAACAACAACTAAAAACTAAAATTTACTACTGTGACTTATTGTGTACTATAACTGTCATTAATATTACATAATAATATATTTAACTGTCATTATCTTCTTCAATCCTCACATCAATTGTAGGAGTGAGAAATCATTTTATAAAACTGATTTTTCTGGTGAGAACTAAGGTTTATAGAAAATTAAGTCATTTTAACAAGGTTCCATAGCTGTGAAATGGTGGAAGTGTGAGTCATGTGAAATCACAGTTCAAGCTCTTTACCACCACCCTCATGCCCTCCTACTCTCATTTAATTATGTTCCTTATCAGAGCCACAATGTACAGTTGGGCAGGTTGTATACTGTACAACTCTAGGGAGCATAATTTGCTTTGTGAATAATACTCCCAAAAGCTGGGCAGCATATAGCCTGCACAACCTTATGTGGAACCTGCATGATCATTTGGGATATTTCTCTTCAACATATTTCACCAGTTCAGTTCACCATTTTCACAGAGTGTTCTTCGACTACTCTATTGCATAGTATTTTCTTCTTTCAAGACATCAACTGATATAGAAACAATGAGATGCAGTCTAGTTGGGAATCACAAAACTAACTGAATTCTGAGCTGTTGGTCAGCAGAGATTCTCCAATAATTTTTAGTAGCCTCCCAAGCACCCAACTCAGTACTGGATACAAAATAAGTGCTTAATAAATGCAAATTAACTGATTGTAATCTTCTAGGATAATCATTGTAAATCACAAAAAGGGATCTTTAGAAAGACATTAGGAATTATTCTACAAAAGGTGTTAAACACGTTTGAATTATAAACTGAAATGCAATGTAGTAGGTGGCTGTTCTGCAGAAGTACAAAGGAAGCTACCTAGTATCTGTGCTGATGGAAATTTAAAGCAAAGTTCATTTGCTTCAGGTCTATAGAGAAGCAGAAATGAAATGATTTGTACTTGTATGAATATTCAGTTTTGCGATCTCTTGGCCCCACCGTGATGCAAATTACTGACAGTTTTAGAAATGATTTAAGAGTATGATTATCAGAATTCCTGGAATAAATCAAATACAGTGATAAGAATATAAATAAGATTGTAAATTCTGCATGCTGTTTTCACATAGTTGCTTTCTATTTGCAGACTTCTGCCCAATTCTAAGCATCTATAAATGTGATTCCCCATATACGGGGGGCAAAAACTAAAATTCAGAGAGGGGCAATTTAAGATGAACGATAAAGCAGAGGGAAGCACTGTAATTCATTTTTTTGTCAACCTTCAGCATATAAAAAAAAAGTAAAACAAAATGGAAATGAGAAAATGTTACACATCTTGGTTCTTCAGTTTTCTGTTAGCTCAGTAGCCTATGCTGAACTGGTTTTAGGTGGAACAGCATATACAAAGTGAATAATAACTATTGTGTAGAAGTGAAAATAAATTATTTGTTGCACATACTACAGTACATGTATTTACACAGACACCAACACACACTCACACTCACATGCAAACCTATTAAAACAAGAGAGGAATAGTTAAGACTTCTTGGCCAACAAATACAGCCTTCCAACTACTACTGACTTCGTTTAAGAAAATAAATGGATGTGCAGCTGTGTATTTCTCTCCAGGACCTGAGTGAACATTTCAGACATTCTATACCATGCTAGACACCAAGAAGGGGAGGGAGAAGGGAAACAGAAGACCTGGCTAGAACTCCACAGAACTTGTTTCCCTGTGGCAAACCAAAGTCTTTTTTTTTTTTTTTTTTTTTTGCGACGGAGTCTCATTCCATCACCAGGTGCCAGGCTGGAGTGCAGTGGCGCGACCTCGGCTCACTGCAACCTCTGCCTCCCGGGTTCAAGCAATTCTCCTGCCTCAGCCTCCCAAGTAGCTGGGACTACAGGCATGCGCCACGACACCAGCTAATTTTTTTGTATTTTTAGTAAGACGGGGTTTCACCGTGTTGGCCAGGATGGTCTCGATCTCTTGACCTTGTGATCTGCCCGCCTCGGCCACCCAAGGTGCTGGGGTTACAGGCATGAGCAAAGTCTTTAAGGAGCTGTGTGGCAGTTTTGTCCTTTCTAGGAGCAGGTGCATATGCAGGGTTTGCTCTGTCTCTTCAGCTTCATAACTTCCCTGTTGCTCAGAGCTTGTTAATGGGGGAAAGAAACATTTCCTTGAATTAGCATGAATCATTCATTGGAAATAGTGTAACTGCCAGTAATTTTCAGATCAATTTACATGATATTCAACTAATTTTATGCAGCTTGTCATTGCTACTCCACTTGACTGCACTAATAACATGGGCCCTTACAATTAAAACTTTCGTCTTCTCGGAGCTCACATTTCCCATGGTTATATATTGAGATGTCTCCTATAGAGTCAAATCCTTAACCACTATCTTGCCTCAGCTAAAAGTCTCATTTAGAGTCTTCACCTTAGAGTAGACATAAGGAATGGGTGGAAATAAACCCAGGCTCTCATCACCATCCCAATTTTACCTTCAGGTTCTTCACATAATCTCCATTTCTTCCATAAATCTACCCCAGCCCTGTGAGATAGGCAGGAAATGTGATGGCTAATACTGCTGAATTCTAAATAAGGAAGCCTTTTTCATGCTTTCCTTTTGAAACAGCAATGAAAAACCAGGAGCCAAGGCAGAAGCAGCAAACATCTATTCTACTGCTTATTATTATTTATGTATTTAATAGACATTAAAGATACTGTGATGGTTAAGTGTCAACTTGATTGAAGGATGCAAAGTATTGTTTCTGGGTGTGTCTGTGAGGGTGTTGTCAGAGGATATTAACATGTGTGTCAGTGGACTGGGAGAGGCAGACCCACCCTCAATCTGGGTGAGCAGCATCCAACTGACTGCCAGCAGGGCTAGAAAAGCAGGCAGAAGAAGGTGGAATGAGCCGACTTGCTGAGTTTTCCGGCCTTCATCCTTCTCCTGTGCTGGATGCTTCCTGCCCTCAAACATCAGACTCCAAATTCTTCAACTTTTGGAGTCTTAGATTTATACCAGTGACTTGCAAGGGGTTTTAAGGCCTTTGGCCACAGACTGAAGGCTACACTGTCAGGTTCCTTACTTTTGAGGTTTTGGGACTTGAGCTAAGCTACTACTGATTTCCTTGTTCCTCAGCTTGAAGATGGCCTATCATGGGACTTCACCTTCTGATCAACTGAGTTAATTTGGCATAATAAATTCCCTTTTATATATACATATCTCCTATTAGGTCCTTCCCTCTGGAGAACACTGACTGATACAGATATTTTACTGGGTTCTATGCTAACTTCTGGGAATGGAGAAATGAAAGACAGTGGGTTCTCTCTCATGAACAGATCATGTAAAAGAGACACAATCCATGACCAAGATTAAGACAAGATATGTTCAAAAAGAGGCAGTGTAGCGTGGTCATCAGACAGAAACAGTCATCATGATGGAATTCTTACTACTTTGTTCCAATTGTCCTTCCTATCTTATTTATTCCTAACCAAAAATGAGAGAGAAAGCGAAGAGATAAGGTAAATATTACTCCATTTTATACATGAGAATGAAAATAAACTTTCTAACATTGCATATCTAATAAATGCCACAGTGGGATCCAAATATGAAAATGTATTAATCCAGCATCATTACCATTCCCATTACTTTGTGTTGTCCTCTAATAAAAATTCCAGGTGATTACTTTTCTCTTGTCTTTTCTTCACTAGAACATACCATCATATTCTTTCGGGGTTATTTGTCAGAGGTTTTCTAGTTAACTTGATTCTGATTAGGGCTAGGGGAACAGTTATAGTGAGGACAGGTAGAGGAGACCAGAGCTTCAAGAATGAGGTACAGACCTAAAATGAAGCCCAAACAACCAGTGTTATTTTCAGTGGGCTCAAGGACATTTGTTTCACAATTTAAAAAATACTTATTTATTTTTTAATGCTGTTCTGGTCCATCTCATTCTTATGCTCTTGAAGGAGCATACCAGCTCTCTTTTGTTACCATATACCATAAACTTCTTTGAAATTCAGTGGCCTAAAATAATAAGCAGCTACCAAGCTCAAACCTGAGCTGTGGGTCAGCAATTTCCGGTGGGTTCAGCAGGACTTTCTCCCACATTTGGAAGTTTGCTGAGGGTCAGCTTGCTTGGGATGACCTTGTCTAGGATGTTGGGGTGACTTGGCTCTAATCCTCGTGACTCATCATCCCACAAGCTGACCTGACATGTTCTCCTTGCTCAGGCAGGAAGCAGGAGCAGAAGTGAAAATGTGCAAGCACTTTTTCAAGCCCTTGCTTCATTTGCAACTGTTAACATCCTATTGACCTTGGCAAGTTACAGGTCACACTCAGAGTCAAGGAGTAGGGGAAGAACCCATCTCTTGATCAAAAGAGCTACAAAGTCAGGTTGCAATGACCATGAATATAGAGAAGAGAGGAAAAATTGGGACAATTAACAAAATCCATCTACCACTAGAGCTAAAATGAACTTTCCACCAGAAGAGTTCCCACGTATTAGCTTTCATGCACTGTTTTGGTTGAGAAAATATTATTTTTCTGTGCTCAAATACAGCAGATAAAAAAATAAACTATGGCTAGGCATGGTGACTTACTCCTGTAATTCCAGCACTTTGGGAGGCCGAAGCAAGTGGATCACCTGAGATCAGGAATTCAAGACCAGCCTGACCAATATGGTGAAACTCCGCCTCTAATAAAAATGCAAAAATTAGCTGGTGTGGTGGTGGGCACCTGTAATCCCAGATACTCAGGAGGCTGAGGTAGGAGAATCACCTGAACCCAGGATGTGGAGGTTGCAGTGAGCCGGGGATCGTACCATTGCACTCCAGCCTGGGCAAGAGAGTGAAACTCTATCTAAAAAAAATAAAGAAACAAAACACTGTGGACTCACATTCCATTGATCAGCCTTTAATAGAAATTATTTACCAAAGTTTTGATTTATTATCATGGAACCATCATTCTCTATTCTTTCTTTCTCAAGAAATTAAACCAAAGGTTCAGTACTAAACTTTTGAGATTCTTTAATTACAATGTTTTCTACAGCATAATACAATGTATATGAAGAGTAATATTAAAAATATAAATGTTTTATGAATATTTATTTCTGTGGAATACTTATAATATTTCTTATAATTTATTACTAATTGCCAACCTCTACATTTAATTACATTTTTTTTATTTATTGAAGTATACATTATTATCCCAATTTTATAAATAAGAACACTGAGACCCAAAGCTAAATTTGTTTTGTTTTGTTTTGTGAGACAGAGTCTTACTCTGTTGCCCAGGCTGGAGTGCAGTGGTGCAATCTCAGCTCACTGCCACCATTGGATCTATTTTCACTGCATAGACTAGACTTTTGTTTTTTTAATATAGAAAATTCATTTGAATCTTGGCTAGAAACACTCTCTATTGATAAGTAGCCCAGGTCAAGAAGGTTTCAGTCTATGTATAGAATATTGACATTCCTCTATAAAACAGAGGAAGAAAAAAGACAAAAGGATGAAAGAAAAGTTCCAATGAATTATCTCTACATAAGTAATTGCATCAGCCAAAACAAAGTTTTATTTTTTTAGTACCTTTTTATTCAAGCATATAGGGCCCAGCAGTCTGTCACCCTCTTTCAAAATGAATCCACAGGAAAGAGAAGAGTCAAAAGATGTCTCTAATGGGGTACCAAATTAGCACATGGAAAAAGCAAACATGTCCTGCTCATTATGAATTGTTAATGGCCTGTTTACTGCCGAAGCTGTCACAGAAAACAAGTCTGGTAAGTCAATAATTTATTTCAGACTGTGGAATTAATTAGGAAGACAATTAAATAATTGTGAGAAAGCAAAAATATGTTTGAACGTTTTGTTTTTAAAACTCAGTGGTGTTTTACTTGGTATTTGGGTACTGCTTGAGAGAGAAAAGAAAAGAGGCAGAAAAAGAATAAACTTTCTAGATGTTTTTTCATTGTAAGATATTGATAAACTCCACTTTCTATCAACCCTTTCAAAAAATAAAAATAAAAACAGTAAGCTATGTTAATACCTAATAATATTTAAATGATTTTACATTTCATGTAAGATTGGTGGGTAAATGTGCTGTGGCCTGAATTTTAGTTTCATTTTGAGATTATGCAATGAATGAGTGAATGAATGAACGAGGCTTCATTTTTTAATGAATTCATTTTTATGAATAAATGATTTTTCATTTTTGCATCTGCCACATAAATAATAACAGTGTATCCCAATAGAAAGTAACACTATTATAGGTATATTTTAAAGCAACTGTCTTTATAGACTTCAAATCACTTTATAGACTTTTTTTAAGGAATAAGATTTAAATAGATATCAAAATCCATAAAGCAGCATTTTCATGCTAGAATTATAACTGTCACATCTGTTCCAATGATACTATTTCATGCATTAGTATTCATCTACATTAATAAAGAAAATGTTTGGTGGTCTAGCAGGGAATAATTCTTTGTAACAAGCAATGCTGCACAGGTTGGACTTGGTTATGCACTGTACTATTGACAATATAGCTCTATTAGGCAAAACTGATAGTTCTTTTCATCACAGATGCTTACTGGCAACCTTGCCTCTCTGTCCTTTACAGTTTCCTAAACTAGAGGAAAATCATTTCCCTTCTGAAAATATCCACCAAAAACTTTTTTTTTTATTGTACTTTAGGTCTGGGATACATGTGCAGATCATACAGGCTTGTTGCATAGGTACATACATGGCAAGGTGGTTTGCTGCAAAACTCTTTTTTAAGTTTAGTACTTGCAACAGGAAATAAAAAGGTGAATACTGCATGGGCACATTTTTTCTCTTGTAAAATCACTAAAGAAAAACCTATAGACACAAAAACAAAATCTTGAACAATTGCATTCTTATTCTATAAATTTAAATAAACTATCATTTATAAGATGTTTTCTTCACTACTGAAAAGGCTTCTTTATCCTAGCTTCTCACTATTCTGTTGCTACCTCCTCTTATGAGGAAGAATTCAGAAAAAGAAGTCAGCCCTAAAATGTGCCTTATGCTGAGATACTATTCAGACACTTTTATAGATAAAAATGTAAATATCATCCTCATCACTATCATCATCTTCTTCATATTGGGAAGAAAATCTTAGACCTTCCTATTGCTGCCTGTCTGAAGTTCTGGATCTCCTCATCTGTCAACAACCAAGCCCAAGATCAGACCAGATATCTAGTTCATGTTGTAGGTACTCCTAAGAGGAACTCGGGATTTGAAGAGTAGAATACTGAAGAAACAGTCGAGTTTCCAGGGAAAAACAAAAAAACAAAAAACAACTCAATACTTCAAACCACGCTGGTATTAGTTACCTATTTCTAAAGCACACGTGGTAGATGAAGTTCTCAGGGAGGAAAACCAGAGCTTAAGAAGAAGGAAGGAGCTGTGATGTCTGAATAACCTCAGGTTTACACCCTCTGATGGGCAGATGATCTTGGGAAGTTGAGAACTGAGCCTACTGCCAAGCCAAAATCCAGAAACCTCAGTTGTGAGGAAGAGGAGGGATGGAGAGGGTTGGGTCAAACAAGTTTGGAGAGGTTCCCGAGCCCATGTTAAAATTTTATGATGGACTTTTGGACTAGTTTTTTTTTTTTTTTTTTTTTTTTTGAGATGGAGTCTCTCTCTGTCACCCAGGCTGGAGGGCAGTGGCATGGCTCACTGCAACCTCTGCCTCCCAGTTTCAAGCAATTCTCCTACCTCAACCTCCATGAGCCAGCACACCTTGCTAATTTTTGTATTTTTAGTAGAGCTGGAGTTTCACCATGTTGGCCAGGATGGTCTCAATCTCTAGACCTCATGATCCGCCTGCCTCGGCCTCCCAAAGTGCTGGGATTACAGGCATGAGTCACCGTGCCCGGCAGTTCTTATTCTTTAATATATCAAATTATACATATTTTCACAACATATTTACAGATGCAAATTCCATCATTTGGGAGTATTAGATGTTCATAAATTACTTTTAGATTGTTCCTATTATTATCTATCTACATGAGATGAGAAAACAAATATTTGCTGAAAAAACATGAAGAAAGAGACAATCAGGAGCTATTTTCTGGGTTTTGTTCTTTATTTGTTCTTTAGATAGCAGGCTTCTGTGGGGGAATGAGATGGAGATGGGAAGTTTTTACAAGGCCAGCTGGCTGGAGAAAGCTTCCTCTAAGCACTAGAAACATCAGGACACTCAAGAGGGATTCACTCTACTGGAAGCCACCCAACAAAACTACATGGTTTAGAATTTCACTCGCCTGAAGTTGCTAGACTGGTTCATCTCTCAAATTCCCTTTAAGGCTTTGCTTCTATAGTTACTGAGTTGTTTAGTCTGGAATCCAGCATGTCCTTAGGCCTGGCCCATCTTTGTAGAATCTGTTTCAATTCAAGCAGAGCTTGTCGCTGTGGTTATCTAAGCCAGGAGCTCTCAAAAATTCGCCAACAGTTGGAGGCTGGTTTGTGACTCAAGCTAGCATCAGTCCTTTCTGGAAAAAGTTAATCATTATTTTAGATTATTTTCTTTTTTCTTCTCTTTTATTAAGAACCTTTTCTTTTATTAAAAAAATTTTAGTGGAAATAACATTTGGATTTTTATTGTTATTTTTCAAAATCTTATATTTAACAATTACAAAATGGGAGCACTAGTTCTAGCTTTCTTAGTTTTTTTCTTAAATGTACTTTGTAAAATTTCAGAGTAGGTACCAGTTTTTAGGAAGAGTATTGTGATTTTTCAGACACACAAAGGAAGCAGAAATTTTTCCATTCACATGTTCACCTAATAAATGTTTATGAGCATCTACTAAGTGCCAGGCACTGTTATAGACATTTAAGATCCATCAGTTACCAAAATATCCAATTAAAATCCCTGCTGTCATGGAGCTCATCTTCTCATTGGGAAGAGACAGATAATAAATGATAAACATAACAGATAAGTAATTAGGCTATGTATTACAGGTACACAGGTCTTGGAAAACAGGCAATAGTATCTGAATTCAATTCATTTCAAAATCAGTATCTTCCTATGCCAAATCGTGCATTCTTGGCTCACTTGATTTAGTGATGATTAAGACAAAGCTCAGTTCTTCAAGATACTCAGTTTATAATACAGCTAACAAAACAGGGCACACTATTTTCCTTCCTAGATTATGAGTCTTTGGATAAGCAAACTCAATAATTTCCAGGAGACGGCTACATCGTAGTTGTCAAACTGCTGAAACGCACTTGTTTTGTGGTCTCTGCACTTAATGGCATCCATATTTTCTTTTTTTTCTCTCTCTCTCTATGATAAGCTTAGCTCAGAGCTTTGTTCTCTCATCCCACAGTTCAGGTAGCTGACTTACGATGAATAGGGTGGGGGTGGCCTGAGCATTAAGATAGGGTGCACCTGACAGTGTACACATCACCAAGCTGTGTTGTGGATACCATCAAGCTACTCCATTTAGCCCAAGAGTATGAGCATTTTTCAAAGCTTCGTTTGGTTTTAAGAGACCATGAGCAGTGCTCTGAATAAGCAGATTAAGAACCCAGTTCAAAGACAAAATAAAGAGCATTTAGAAAATAAATGAACTCTCCTTAGATCAGGATCTGTGACTATGTCAAACTTTAGCAGGTACATAAATGGTTATGTTTTCCCCCAAAATTGCTGCACAGGTGGAAGATCACAGAGTGATGATGCAAATGAACTGGCAGTTTAGAACAAATTAAAAAACAGTGTCAGATATCAACATGCAAAATGCCAATACTGCATATGTATGACAATGAGTGGAATATTGAATAGGATTTTTATTTTTATTTGACTGCCAGCTTATGTCAGTGGGCATTTCACAAGCTGGGAGAGGGGGAAGAGAAAATGAGGAGATGCCATTCCAATTGTTGAGCCCATAAGACTCGTCAGGTTCCTGCTTCCAGTGAAAGCAGATTATAGGTTAGAAAGAGAAGTGGCACAACTGAAGGAGACCTTAGCAAATGAAACTGGGAGACAGCCAAATTTTGCATGCATGGGATGCTTTGGGAGAATAAAGCCTTCTGGCAGTTTGGTTGTGTTTATTCCAAAATGTTTGTGGGGAAAGCAGAGTGTATTTGCATTTTGTAAGCAAATGATGATAATAATAGGTTTCTGAGAGATATAAATCAGAGAAGATTCAATAAAAACAGAAAATTTGGAATATGCATGTTTTGACCCACCCCCATCCTCAGAAGCAGAGCCTCCAGATGATAGGGGAAGTAGAGGAGGCAGTTAGCATCTGTATTTTCAAATTTTGTGTAGGGAATGACCAGACCCCCTTGCTGGGTTGTGCTTATAATCAAGGAACACATCAGTGCTCCCTGCTGTTAATCTGCTAACAAGGTCCACCCCTGTGACCTCCCTGACCTGCCCATTACTCTGCCCACCTGCCTATAGCTTGGACACATGATGACTGGCTCTTATACCAGCTTCTTCCCAGTACCCACCACTTATTCAAAGAGCAAGACTGACTGGCCAATACACTTCAGCTAGCCCTCAAATTTGATGTGGATATGATAATTACTCTGTATTGATTTGAGTAAATAAACCTTCCATCATAGCAGTGGATCTTTTCATCCAATTTGATTGAAAGGACATATAGGCACTTCTAGAAAATTCCTTGACATAAAGTGAGATTTTTCTGATTTAACAAAAGGAAAAAGTTTATAAAAGCTGATATAATTTATTGATTCCTTAATTCTACAAATATGTATTAAATGTGCAGACACTACCCAGGTGTACAATCTCTATTTTTCTTCCTAAGTTAGCTGTGATTATTCACAGGTGCTTGAAAATAGTCCAGTTCCCAAAACAAATCAATGAGAATTACATATTGCTCTGGGATCTTCTGCAGTATTATTGACAGATAATGTCCACCCCTCACATGTTGATGATTATCAGACATGTTGAGATTCTATCAGATAACCATTTCACATGGATCGCAGGACCTCCCTCTGGGGTCAGTATATACAGTCAGTTTCCCTCAGCAGAAATGGAAGGGGTGGCTGGGTACAGCAGCTCACATCTGTAGTCCCACCACTTTGGGAGGCCGAGGCAGATGAATCACTTGGGGACAGGAGTTTGAGACCAGCCTGGCCAACATGGTGAAACCCCATTTCTATTAAAAATATGAAAAGTAGCCAGGCATGGTGGCACATGTCTGTAGTACCAGCTACTTAGGAGGCTGAGGCAGGAGAATCACTTGAACTTGAGAGGCAGAGGTTGCAGTGAGCCAAGATTACTGCACTCCGGCCTGGGCAACAGAGCAAGACAGTCAAAAAAAAAAAGGAGGAGCTCACAAGTATGTCTTCACTTCAACATCTCCTTATAATTCTTTTTTAATAATTTTTTCTTGAGCAGTGGTTTGTAGTTCTCCTTAAAGAGGTCCTTTACATCCCTTGTTAGTTGCATTCCTAGGTATTTTATTCTCTTTGTAGTAACTGTGAATTAGAGTTCACTCATGATTTGGCTTTCTGTTTGTCTGTTATTGGAGTACAGGAATGCTTGTGATTTTTGCACATTGATATCCTGAGACTTTGCTGAAGTTGCTTATCAGCTTAAGGAGATTTTTGGCTGAGACATGGGCTCTTCGTGGTCTGCAAATAGAGACAATTTGACTTCCTCTTTTCCTAATTGAATACCCTTTATTACTTTTGCTTGCTCGATTGCCCTTGCCAGCACTTCCAATATTGTGTTGAATAGGAGTGGTGAGAGAGGGCATCCTTGTCTTGTGCCAGTTTTCAAAGGGAATGTTTCCAGTTTTTGCCCATTTAGTATTATATTGGCTGTTGGTTTGTCATATAAAGCTCTTATTATTTTGAGATATGTTCCATCAATATCTAGTTTATTGAGAGTTTTTAGCACAAAGCGCTGTTGAATTTTGTTGAAGGCATTCTCTGCATCTATTGAGATACTCATGTGTTTTTTTTCCTTTGATTCTGTTTATGTGATGGATTACATTTATAGATTTGCATGTGATGAATCAGCCTTGCATCCCAGGGATGAAGCTGACTTGATCGTGATGGATAAGCTTTTTGATGTGCTACTGGATTCCATGTGCCAGTATTTTATTGAAGATTTTCGCATCAATGTTCATCATAGATATTGGCCTAAAATTTTCTTTTTTTGTTGTGTCTCTGCCAGGTTTTAGTATCAGGATGATGTTGGTCTCCTAAAATTAGTTAGGTAGGATTTCCTCTTTTGTATTGTTGGGAATAGTTTCAGAAGGAATGGTACCTGCTCCTTTTTGTACCTCTCGTAGAATTCAGCTGTGAACCTGCCTGATCCTGGACTTTTTTTGGTTGATAGGCTATTAATTGCTTCCTCAATTTCAGATCTTGTTATTGGTCGATTCAGGGATTCAACTTCTTCCTGGTTTAGTCTTAGCTAATATTTACCCTATATGACTATTGCTAGTATCCAAATAAATGCATAGTAAAAGTCTGGTGCTAAACAAATAGTAGATTCTGCTATTATTATCATCAATAATGGAAATTATTAGTATCTTATTGATAAAGAAGAAATTTCAGATCCTTAGAAAAATCTCTTTGAGCTCTGCCTACCTATAATGACATCACATATGAGATTCTAGGGTCTCTACCATGGATGAATATTCTTTTTCCTTTGGCTTGAAGTTTTAAGCTGCTTACAACATGTGGAATTCAAAGCTGCAGGCACACAACTGCCAGAACTGTCAGGAAGATTAACAACAGGTATTTGAAAAGAAAACAGTAGGCAGTTAAGAAGCTGTTCTTGGAGTATGATTTATGAAGGTTTCCATGACAAGACCATGGTTTTGATGAGAAAACAGTACACATTTCATGAAACTCAACTACATGGGTGTTTTAATAAACAAGTTGCTTTTGACCAATAGTTGCTATTCATAGACTAAAGCATCCTTGAGAATAAAGAGCCAAAGAGAAATACTAGAGTGATATAGAGGCAGCCCCAAGGTACACTGTGACAAAATAAGCTTTTTGTGTTCCCCATTTTACATGTCACCTAAACCACAGGTAACTCCTTCATTTATATATACAGAGGTATCAATTTATCAGCCTCAAGCCATGCCTTCCAGAAAGTACCCAGTTATTTTATTAAGTATAGCTATTAAATATTTGATATATTAAAAATTAAAAAGTCTTATAATACTGTATTTAGAATATTAAGGCACAAGAAAAGAAATGGTTTAGAGTTACAGTTTACGACTATGGTCTAAGAATTATCCAGTCATTAAAAGGAGTAGGTCCGGAGAACTGTTGCTAGAATATATTTGATACGACAATGATCTAGTGCCACTTAGGAGGTAATATACACATAAATATGTAACTTGCACAGTACTTGTTTCTGGTGACAATTTTTTACAATTACTTCACTCTTCTATTTTCTACTCTATTTGATTTGAGCTCTGTTTTTCTTTCCTGAGAGCCTTTCGGATAATCAGCCACTTTGAACCAATCTTTGCATAGGGTGTTGTGGTAAAGAATTTATCTCTTACTCTTATCAACCAAAAGGCATAAAATACTCATCATGAACTACCCAGCCTTGGCTTCAACTGTCCTCTGCTTTCGCCATATTATTCATCTGCTGTCTTCCACTCCAGTGAGGCAGTTACAGCCTAAACCAGGTGCACCCACCAGAATAACTTGATTGGGAAGATTATATCTAAACAAGGATCAGCTATTAAGTTTCATCAAGCCGTAGTTTTGCTCTATTTCATAGAAACAGCAGGTGAGTTAGACTGGTTGCTTGCTAAAGAAAAACACATGTAGAAGGCTTAAACCTCAAGCAAGCATAGATATAGAAGTGTCGGTGGTGATAGAAATCTAACCCATAGGACATTTCTGCAGCTATAATCTAAATGATTGAAATGAACATTACTATTTTAGGTTTAACACAGAGGACTTTGTGCATCAAGGGGTACTTTTGAATCCCCAAGACAGTACCCAGCACCCCTGAAAAATGTCTCTACACATTACGTAGCTACATGGAATCAGATGAAAATATTTAGAACATACGTCTTCAGCAATGGCTTCTCAGCTGCTGCAGATATATCAAAATGACTATGCTTGGGCAAAATGGGAGAAAGGAAGGGAAGTGACAGTTTTAAGAAGATTAAAAAACCAACCAACTTTTAGGAAGATTAAAAAAGAGAGAGCCAGGAGTATCATTTATAAAAAGAAGGATGTAAATTCTTTGCAACCTGATTGGTTTTCCCTGGAATTTAGTTGCTTTAATGAAACTGTTATTCCTGAAGGACTGAAAGCCTTTTTTTTTTTTTTAGGTGAATACAGCAGTGCTGAGGGTTGACATATTGTGAGTCTCTGACCTCAGGAGACTATCTCTGAAGACCTAATTAGGTTACAAACATGTGAAAATGAGTTTAGCATCCCTTGTGCAGGGCTTCTAAAGGGATTTCAGAATGCTGGATAGTCAATACTTTCCCGACTGTCCCCTTTGCAAACTCTACATATCACAATGTTTCTGCCTTTCATACAACAACTAAGTTATCCTCTAAGAGTCATTTTAACTGGGTGACCTTTTCTGATGAAAACATTAGAGATGTCTCGGAGTTTTTATTGGCTTTCTTTATGATAGAGTTAGTGATAAAATTTGCACATTTTCTTAGCTTTTTTTTTTTCAAAATACTTTTCTGCCAAATAAAGTAACAAGTCTTTATTTCTAAAAACAATCAATCATTCCAAGGAATTAAAGAGTAAATGTAACCTCAAAATGGGGTTTAAGCTTTATGAACCAGAGCTTTGCTTGCTAGCAGCCTCTAATGGTGAGCTGATGATAATCCATTATTACCACAAGGCACAGGTAACACATGAGACTGAAAAGAGAATGGATTTGGGAATCAGAATAAGCCACTCGAGTTTTCTGAACATTTTCTTAAGTATGCAATGGAAATAATAGTATGTACCTCATATCTCAGTCCCTGTAATTAAATGAGATAACCATAAGAGAAAGGATGTCATCCAAGAGAAATTACTGCACAAGTAAAAGTTATTTTTATTTGTTTAGAACCATAGAGGTTTCCCTGTGGTCAGTAAAAGCATTACTAGCAACTAAAAAAAATATTTGCAGTATTGGCTAATGAGATCAAGATTTTATTATGATTTGATCAATCCTAGTCAGAAAGACAGCACTTACTGGCCCATCAGATTAAAATGCGTGCCATTACCCACCTAAGTGTATGTCATTACCTACCAGGAAATGTGAGTAGTAGCCACTACTGGAAATTCCTCTACTAAAGGGTGATCTCCTCATAATAGGTACAGCATCACAGTTCAGTTGCTCAGATGATTCAGTATTAAAAAATGCTATTGGCTGGATGCGGTGGCTCATATCTGTAATCCTAGCACTTTGGGAGACCGAGGCGGGTGAATTGCCTGAGCTCAGGAATTTGAGACAAGCCTGGGCAACATGGTGAAACTTTGTCTCTACTAAAATAAAAAAGAAATTAGCTGGACCTGGTGGCATGTGCCTGTAGTCCCAGCTACTTGGGAGGCTGAGGCAGGAGAATTGCTTGAACTCAGAATATGGAGGTTGCAGTGAGCCAAGACCGAGCCACTGCACTCCACCCTGGGCGACAGAGTGAGACTGTCTCTACAAAAAAAAAAAAAAAAAAAATGCTATTACAGACCTGATGTTTGACTGTATGGACACATAAGTAAGCTAGACTACAAATTTCACAAGGAGAGAGATCTTTGTCTATTTTGTTCACTATCTTTGTCTATTTTGTTCACTATCTATCTCAATAGCTTCGACAATTACTTACACACAGTATGAACTAAATACATATTTATTGATTATGAGAGTAAAATAAAGAAAAATCTCTGAAATTCAGGAAATCAGTTTGACCTTAATTTTCTAGATCTTTGGAGGCATTGCAGACTTCAGTAATTCAGTTCAGTAACCACAGCTAGGTAGCCTACAGTGAGTTCATTCTCTCTTTGCTTGGATAGGCTTGATAACACCTTAAGGAGAGAGCTTCTGTTCTGGGCAGGGTTCTAGACAGTCCCCTCATTGGTAGCTTTGTCCTCTTCTGCCAACCCCTGCTCTATTCTTTTATAGCTTAGTTAATCATGGACTCTACTTTGCCAGCTGAGCTAATTTCTGTAAAAGAACAGAACTGGCTCTAGAGGGCTGAGTAAACATTCTTTATAAGACAGGTAATACCTAGTATGCACTGAGGTTTTAAATCTATTCAGTAGATTGTGTTAATAAAAAAATTAATCTGCTTGGCATGGTGGCTCACGTTTATAATCCAAACACTTTGGGAGGCCCAGGTGGGTGGATTGCTTGAGCTCAGGAGTTCGAGAGCAGGCTGAAACATGGTGAAACCCCATCTCTACAAAAACTAGCCAGACCTGGTGACACTTGCCTATAGTCCCACCTACTCAGAAGGCTGAGGCAGAAGAATCTCTTGAGCCTGGGAAATGGAAGTTGCAGTGAGCCAAGATCATGGCATTACATTCCGGACTGGGAGACAGAGCAAGACCCCTGTTTTGAAAAAAAAGAGAAAGAAAAAGAAAAAGAAAAGGAAGGAAGGAAGGAAGGAGGGAGGGAGGGAGGGAGGGAGGGAGAAGGGGAGGGAGGGAGGGAGGGGGAGAAGGGAGGGAAAAAAGGAAGGAAGGGAAGGGAGAGAGGGAATTAAAAAAAGAAAGTTAATCAAAGAAGTGTATAAGG
Organism: Ateles fusciceps; assembly: GCA_036589455.1. Classification (NCBI taxonomy): domain Eukaryota; kingdom Metazoa; phylum Chordata; class Mammalia; order Primates; family Atelidae; genus Ateles; species Ateles fusciceps. The sequence goes on along the minus strand of JAZHEH010000424.1, from coordinate 160,415 downwards.
TAACTATTATGTACAAAATACTTCATTGGACCTATGTATGCAAATAGAAGATACAGCCTTTGCATTTGAAGAAGCTTCACACTTTACTGGATAGATATTATCTATGCCGATGGCATTTCCTGAACACACACACACAAAAGGCAATAAGGATTATTATGTCGGACTGGACTTAAAGGTAGAAATGGGATTTCAGCTGTTTATGGAGAAGCTTTTAATATGAAAAAAGGAATGAAAAGTACAGCCTAGGAAAGGATAATATGCAAAGACAGAAAGTGAAAAAGTACAAGGTATATTTGATAAAATATAAGAAGACTCACTGGAATAAGGCAGTATAATAAAGCATAGCAAAAGTTAAGGCTAAAAAATGGTATCATTGAAATTAATGGCATTTTGATTTGATGTGGTGTAGCAGAAGGCATGCAGGAGCCAGGCTGTGACACAGATCTCTGAATGTAGCAAAAATCAGAGTGTGGGAACCTGCAAGGAACTAGAACAGGGCATTTTCAAATTAATAGTGTTGAAATCTATTTTTTAAGCACTGAATTGATCAAAAATATTAGATCTTCCTGCAAGCTACCATTTTGTAACCTGTAATAACAAAATAGATCAAAATGAGCACACTTTGAAATAAACCAGATAGAAGTGCTTGGTAAAATGATATCTCACATATATGCATTTATATATATAAACTTAAGCTCTCTCTGTTATGAAAAACAGGACTTAAAAATCACATTCCCAAAACTAATGATATTATTTTAGGTAGATATTTCCTTTTCTCCCAAATCTTAGTATGCTAGGGAGCAGTGGTTTTCAAACTTAATCATGCATCAGGATTGCCTGCAGAGCCTGTGAAAGTAGGCTGTTCAACCCCATTTCCTGAGTTTCAGATTCACTGGGTCTAGGTGGAGCTTAAGAATTTGATTTTGCAACAAGTTGACAACTGATGCTGATGTACCTTTTCTGAAGACCATACTTTGAGACTCAAGGGTCTGTATTAGCCCACCATTTGGGCTCCACTGTTACTATAATTTGTCTTGTAAGGGATGTCAACAAATAACATTTTGCAAACCTAAGTGTCCTTTAGACGATTCATACATATCGTTCATTTTTTTGGTTGAGATATAGCTTAGGTTAAACCTACTTATGTATAAGGATTGAACATATATTTTAAGAAGAACATTGGACTTGGCAAGTGGAAGTGGAAAGGCCCTCTCTTCCAGGACACATACTTATTAAGTCCTCAATTTTCACTACATAAAAATCTTCTACCCAGCTTGGCTGCACTTAAAACATATTATTTAGATTTAATTTGCGATTTGCAATTTAGAACAGCTGCATTCTAGGTATCTGCCAGGTAGTTTAGTCTTCACCCAATATCTATTTTTAAAAGGGTGAAAGAAATTACATTTGTCAAGCACTGTCTGAAAAATATGCAGACCACACGTACGTCTCTGGGTAATTTGTGAGTTAATGACATAGCAGTACATTATTGTCAATTGTGGAATATATTGGAGGCTATTTATTAGTACTGAGAATTAAAAGAATGAAATTTGCAAATGATTTATTTAAAATAAATAATTACAGCAGATGTAGGGTTATTCCTCCAACATCATTATGGCTAGCTTGCCTTCTGAAATGTGTTTTTCAAGTGGGAGAAAAAGCTTGAAGATACCTGAAGTCTGTCACATATGTCTTTAGCAGTGTATCTGTCATGAAAGCATCACCTGTCAAGTATCAAAAACACTGAAACTGTCACGTAGATGCTCTTAAATATGTCCCTCATCAGAATCACCTAAAATGCCTGTTAAAATGCATATTCTAGGGTTCCCTCTGGACCATGAATAAGAACCTTCTGGGTAGGTAGGGTCTGGGAGTCCACACGTTACTGAGCTACGCAGCTGCTCTTAATACACATTAATATTTGAGAACTGCTCTTCCTAGACCCACAATTCTAGACCCCCACAGAACTTCACAAGAAAATGACATCCTTGTCATACATTGCAGGCCTTTAGAAGCTTCAGCAGCTGCTTTAAAATACGAAGAGGGAATTTTATATCATATTATACCTAATCTTACTTACAATGACCCTGGGGGAAAAGTTTCTATTTTAGGTAGTAATAAATTTTAACTTCGTGGTCTGCTTGTGGTAACCATTATAAACCATATTCTCATAGCAGACATCTCCTTGCATAGGACTGTAAAAAACTTGGAGCCAAATGTGTTTCATGCTTGATGAAGAGGACTCTGGTGGATGTCTTTGTAAGGGCCTCCTTTCTACCTCTGCTTCAAAGCCCTGGACTTGTTTTTGTTCATTTGTTTTCCTTTCTCATCTCGTTTTCTGTTCTACCTTTTTATTTTATGTATCCCTTACATGCAGTCTTAGATATCTGGGAGAATCAAGTAGTGAATAAGCTTATGCGAATGTATGTGTATTGAAATTTGGCAAATGGTATAAACAAAGAAATTTTTCATTAGAAAACAAAAATATTCTTTTAGAAAGATATGAGAAATCCTCCTCTAACATAAATTCAATAATATTTAGTCTAGTTTTTCTTGTGATTTATCTTTTAAATGTATAATAATGGTAGAGGATATTAGAAATGACCTTCTGAGATTGTGACCAGACCTCTGTGTGTCTTTTTTTCTAAACTAGAACATGACGTTTTCAAATTAATAGTGTTGAATTCTGTGTTTTAAGCACTAAATTAACCAAAAATATTAAATTTTTCTGCAAGCCACTATTTTTCAGGAAGTGCATTTTGTTTAGGTGCTGTGATCATTTCCCCTCTGTCTTTGCTTTGGATTTAAAAAAAAGAGAGAGAGAGTGTGTTACAACTGTTAAGGAGGCCTGGTACAGCCAGGGAAGTAAACCAAATCTAAAAGTGTTGAAGGAAAAGCAAATTGTTCTTGAAATAGTCTGTGTCTACATATAACTAGCACAAGATCCCTGAACCTGACCTTCTCTTTTTTAATGCCAGCCGGTCTGCACATGTATGGGTAATATTGCCTGAAAAGCTTAGCTATTTTGGTTCGGCTTCCTGCTGCTTTCAACAAAAGGAATTGATATGACAGAATAAAATGCCAGCCGTTAGTGAAGGGTCAGTACAGAGAATGGGCTGTAGTCTAAATCTGCCTTGACACTGTCACCAGAGAAAGGACAGTCCTCCAAAAGGGAAGACTACTTTGTCTGGCAAATGTTTGACTAAAAATGATGAAGTAGCTAGAAGGACTTAGGAGTAAAGCTTGTATTAGGGGGAAAAGTAGGAAAACAACAATGCATTGCATTGGATGGTTAGGAGGTGAGGACAGATTTTGACAGGAGGAGAAGTGATTTTTAAAAATCAACTATCCACTAATATAATCTCACATGTAAGTAATATTAGAGTAACCTTGCTGAAGGCTCTTACGTGGTAAGAAAGTGCAGTAAAGCATAGACTATTGCTTTAGACTCAGTGGTGTGATCCTAAAACATCCCTCTACACCAAAGGAGAACACTGTTAGAAGTCATTGTATCCTAAATCTAGTTCCCAATCTGAGTAAATTTCAGGTTTCTATTACTTTCTTGAATATAAAATTAAGCAAAGGAATGATGGAATCTAGACTTGAGGTATGTACAACCAGTTTATAGCTCAGTAGTAAAACAAGTAAAACCCTTGTTTTACTTTAAAAATATGGATGCAGGAGTAATGGTATCAAAGGATTACCAACAATTACACTAGAAAGGAACAATGTTAATACATTTGACTAGAATTTTTATATAATTTAAACAATTGTGTAACTGGAGGGGTTTGCCAAAGTTTTAGACTGTTAGAAATAAACTACCCTTTAAATTGAAAGTAAGTATTGATTTGATTTAATAGTAATAGCCAATTTCTCTACTTTAGGTTGACTTTATACAATTTACGATCACCATCTCTGTCTCAAATTTCCTTCTAATGAAATGAAGGCAGTAATTTATGTCACATGTCTTTACGTTCCTCCTAGCTGTGTGGTAATACATATTTCAAGCACAGGTACATGTTTCTATGTGATTCATGAAAAGAAATATTAAAATTCTGATTTCCTGTTTATAATATGCCAAGTCTGCATGTTACTTATTAACATATTTACTGTTTCTACTCTCCTCTTGCCAACACAAACACTAGAATAGATACATCTATACAATCAGGGACTTTAACCATCCCATTAACAGCGAAATCACCAGTGCCTGGAATAGTAGCTGGGACATAAAAGATACTCCATAAATATTTCTTGAATAACTTAATAGGAAGTCAGCAGTTGGAACACATATAAATCAGATTCTACTGCTGTCAGCAGTGATTGAAATCTATGAGAAAAAGAATAATGTGTATGTGTGTGTGTGTCTGTGTGTGTGTGTAACAAGCTGAGGCAGGGATCAAAGGAAAAAAGTGTCAATCAGATTTTATTCCCCTATCAGAATTTAAATTTTTAATAACTGAGAATTACTAATGTGTTCAAGAATGCTTGTTCTCTAACTTCATTTTGTTGAATTTTACACTGAAAAAACAGGCCAACAAAACTGATTGGTTGTGTGTATCCCTAATGCATTTTTTCAAACTATTTCCCCAACTCTCTCCTTGACCCTGACATAATCCATTATTGACACTTCATGAGTTTTAGCTACCTCTTGTTTTGCCAGCCTCTTCTAACCCATCTCTGGCTGTCACTTCTACTAAACAAGAAGCTCAGGCAAGAGGACTCTCTGAGGAGCCACTGTCAGAGCTGTCCATTTGGACATCGTTGCTGAAGTCTGAGAGCAAATGCTGAAGGAAAATGCTAACAGAGAGAAGTCTGAGTTATCTCCATCTCAAATCTAAATCAGTGCAGTAGAATACAAACTATCATTAAAATCAAACACTGGAACCTGATTAAGACCTTAAGAAATATTGTTAGAAGAGTGTCCAGAAGTCGAATAATGTCCAGCCCACCACTGCAACCCTCCTTGGGAACTCCCCCTTGCCTTGGGTTAAAAACATACATTGTTCTTTATCAGTCCCTGATGTAACCAGATCATTGCAACTAGAATAAATAATGCAATAGATAAAAAGCATCCTTTCCCCATACTTCACAGAACCCAAAACAAGACTAAGGCTGTGCCATATGTTAAATTTCATTTAATCATTCTGCATTATGTAACGGAGTTGCAAAGCAAAGATACTTTCCAATTACTAATTAGTTTCATGATTATTAAACTGATCAAATGACCAAAATAACAAAACTGAATAAGTCAAAATAATATGTGGTGTTCTAGTACATATGCACTAATTAAATTAATATAATGCTTAAAAAAAAAAAGAAACCAGGGCATATTCTGGATGAGAGAAAGAGCCTTACAATGAGAATCTTACCCTTCATTAGAATGGGTTGTGTGCCTATGATCCCCTAAGCCTCCTGGCCACAGTAGAGTCTTAGCTTCACTATCTGCTTTGAGTCTCTGTGATTAATCTCATTATATTCTTTTTTTAAATATATATTTTATTACGTTTTAGGTTTTGGGGTACATGTGAAGAACATGCAAGACTGTTGCATAGGTACACACATGTCAATGTGGTTTGCTGCCTTCCTCCCCATCACCTGTATCTGGCATTTCTCCCCCCATGTTATCCTTACCGAACTCCCCACCCCCCCACCATCCCTACCCTAGTTCCCCCGCCACAGACCCCAGTGTGTGATGCTCCCCTCCCTGTGTCCATGTGTTCTCATTGTTCAACACCCATCTATGAGTGAGATCATTATATTCTTTATTGCCATTTAAGACAAGAACTACAAAAAGCCTAGGAATTCTGAGTACCCACTCATTTCCTTTACCCTAATTTTCCTAAGAGTCTAGATATCTTATATTCTGTCCTCATCTCCTAACATTCTCACTCCCAAAACCCTTCCACTGTGCCTTCTAGAATTCATGACTGCTCAACAAAAAGAAATGCATTCTCAAATTCTTCTCTCAGTGTTCCTTTCATCTTCATACTGTAAAGTTACTCCTACTCCAAAGCCCTCCAAATTAGTAAAACCTCAGCTCCAATCCCTTATCATTGATCATACTACTCATCCCCCTTTTGCTTCCTTGTTTTAGCCATCCTCCTTAGTCACTCACACTCACGGTTGCAGTTCTGGCTCTGTGTAACACTCTCCAACATCAGTTCAGTATGACATCACAGGACATTAAATATCCATTTAGATGATTCTCTTCACATTCCAGCTTCACAGTTTCTTGAACTCCTCTTCTCTCATGGTTCAGTCCTTGGCAAACTTCTAGGCAATAGATTACATCCCTGTCTCTTGTACATAAAGACATGGCTTCAGTGCAAACTCCTCTTTCTTGCCTAAACAATTTTTCTCCTTCAGGAGATAATTTCCATCAGCATACAAACATTGAACTCTCTGAAAGTCCACTCTTGACTCCAATTCCCTTCTATCTGCTACCCCATTTCTCTTCTCTAATTTATTGTAAAACTTGTATTAAAAGTGGTCTATACCTGAAATTTTTAACTTTTTATATTTCCTCTTTTATTTTATCTACACAGACTTACTACTTTACTGAAAGTGCTCTTGTCAGGGTCATCAGTGACCTCCAAGTTGTTAAATTTAATGATCGAAATGCAGTTCTGATCTTATTACACCTACGAGAACATTTGACCCAGTTGACCATAACCTCATCCTGGCATACTTTCTTGTTAGCTTCTGAGACTTCACTCTTCTTGTTTTCCTCTTATCTCTTTGGTCTATCCTACCATCTGTTTGCTGGCTTCTCCTCATCATGTAGCCTTTTGTATGACCTTGGGTCCATCTCTGACTCCTATTTATCTTCTCTACTAATACTTCCTCCCTTGGTGATCCAATTCTGTCATGCATACTCTGATGATTCTCTTAATTAATGTCTTGAGTCTGGACCTCTCTGCTAAACTCTTGAACTCCCAACTGATGTATCTAACAGCCTACTCAACACCTCTGGTAGGATATCTATTAAGTAAATTAAGTTAAACACGTGCAACAATGAACATGAACCCCTGCCCCTTGTTCACTACCTTTCTGCATCTCCTTCCAGTATACTCCTCTCCTCATGTTCCTTAATTGTAATTAATTCTTTCAGTTGCTCAGGCTAAAAATTTTGGCCTTCAAAACCATTTTCATCTTTCCTCTTTCTCTCATATTCCACGTCAAATCTGTCAGGAAATCCTCTTGGATCTACTTTCAGAATGTATCCCTGACTTAACCTTTCTGCATTGCCACCTTGCCTGCTACCTCTCTGATCCAATCTACTATCATTTCTTGCTTGGAATATTGCAATAGCTTTTTAACGAGTCTTTTTGCTTTCACACGCATCTCTCTTACAATGTATTTTTATAAAAAGGAAGACATGATCATTTAAAAACTTTAGCTGGCAGTCACTCCTCTGTTCCTATCCTTGCCATGCTTTTCTTTGTAACTCAGAGTGGAGCCAGGCACGGTGGTTGACTCTCTCTGCACTCCACCTTCTCAATTATTCTATGCTTCACTTCCTACTACTCTGCTCATCCATCATGCTATTGCATCTATTGGCCTCTTCATGTTTCTCAAACAAGACAAGCACGCTCCCAGCTCATGGCCTGTGCATTTGCTGTTATATCCTTTTGGAACACTCTTTACAGGTCTTCTCTCTGATCATGGGCTTCTCTCAGATCAGTGGGGTCATTCTTGATCATTCTACTTAAAATTGTCTCCATCTCCCTACCCCATCTCCAAGTTCTCTTCCCTGCTTTATTTTTCTGCATTCACTTACCAGCCTTTCATATGCAATATAACTTATTTATATTTTTGTTTAGCTCTCTCTCTCGAGAAAAAGAGCAGAAATTTTGGTCCCTTCCTTTTCTTTACTCTAACCCAAGCGTCAAAAATAGTACTTAGCACATAGTAAGTAATCAATATGTATTAAATGTATGTGTGCATGAATGAATGGATAAGTGAATGCATGAATAAATGAATGAATAAGATATTATTTGGCAGTTTCAAGGCAGGAGTCAAGTTGTAAATGATGACCGATAACCAAAGCCTGTTATGAGAGGGTCTATATAGCAAAAGTCTCCAGCTAGATCATCTGAATGAGTAGGGCAACTCATGAACATCAAATGAATAAAAGTTTTTGAAGATAGCAGGAATTCATGAAAAGGCCTTTTGGAGGGAACTGTCCTGAGATTAGCATCTTCTCTATACAACAGGGAAGATAAGGACACAGTACTTCCCCTGTGAAGTCAAAAGAGATGAACTTCAGCAGGATAACTCACAGAAGTTGCTCTGCATCCTCTAAGTTTGAGAACCTGATAAATATAAAGTGATTGTAGCTATTTTTTTGAGGAATGATAATTTAAGAGCATCTTTATGAAATAACTTATCAGACAAAAAGAAAAGAAAAGAAACAGGCTAAGGCAGTAGCAGCCACCTGGAAGAAAATGCAGGGCCCTGTCTAAGGAGTATAAGGACAACAAGCTTAATGTTTCTAGTAGGATCCTCTGAAAAATCTATGAAAGCACCCACAGGAAAGTAAACTCTAAATACCAGACAGACCCAAAGAGCCAAAGGCCCCAAACATCACACAAGCCAAGGGGAAACAAATTCCTAACCCACTGACTGCTCCTCCTTTCCCTGACTCTGACCCTGGTGGGGTCTGCACAGTGAAAAGGGCGAGAAGGGAAACATTGTGTGAAGACAGGAGAACTCCTAGAAACACACAAGGTAATGGAACCACCCACAAAAGGACCCAAATTAAGAAAGACAAAGATATGTAAGGTCAGAGTCAGAGTCTGAGTTTTCTTTGGGACTGTAAAAATGTCTGTATCAATTAAAGCTGTTTGTGAAATTGTGGCCATAAGATTTTAGACAGGAGTGACCAGAGGAGTCCTGGGGACCTGATGCATGTGCAGAGACCAAGGCAGGGATAGAGCAGTCCTATTTGGCAGGTTTCAACACTCAGTGGGGAACACATAAATTTGCCTTCATGAGTAGACCTGTGTCAGGCTTATTCAACATTTATTATCAAATAATACAAACAGGCACGCAGAACATCTACTTGAGTACGAGATTGTCCTTGAAAACAGCAATATTCATCCTCTCACCTTGGCCTTCTGACAGTCCTGTACTCTCATATCTCATTATCATCATGGAAATAAACAGAATTCATCAAGAATACCAGTTTAGTTTCCAGAATACGGAAATATCACAGTCCTTTAAATTATTTACTTCTTGTCTCCAATGTCATACTTTACACTACAATTTATATTTTAGGACATGAGAATAGAAAATTAACTGCATATGTTCATTTTTGTAAAATAAATTTTAAATAATTAACTGATGGGATAGTAAACAAACAGTACGATGGTATACTCAAGTTCAAATATGTCAAAACAAAATAAATAGAACTGAAATACATATTCAAATTAAAAGATAATGAGTGTGAGACTGAGATGAAAAAAACAACTGAAGGCAACTTACAAGAGATATATCCTAAATAAAAAGAATATAAAATGGTTGCAAATTAAAGGATAGAAAGATTTATACTATGAAAACATGAACCAAAAGAAAGTTGGTGAACCTCAGAGTGATTTTTTAAGGCAAGAACTTTCCTAGAGTGAAAGAGGGGTAATCAATAATGAAAAAAAGGAAAATATGATCATTTTAAATTTATATACCCCTAAATGTATAGCCTGAAAATATAAAAAGGAAAAGTTGGCAGAAGCGAAAATAAAAATAGGCAGATACATGGTAACAGTGGGAGATTTTAATACCTGCCTTAGCAATTCATGGATCTAGCAGACAGCCAATCAGTAAGAATATAAAATATTTGAACAGTATGACTAACAAAACCTTTTTATAAAAACTGACAAAAAACCTTTTAGGGAAACTGACAAAAATAAATGTATAATTCATATGAGTATGTATGGGACAAAGAATAGCAAGGGTAATTTTAAAGAAGAACAAGTTTTGGATACCTACAAAAGTTTGCATCAAAAAATATTATAAAATATAATATGTAAGACAGTATTACATTAGTGCATAGAAAGCACTGAAAACCAATCAAGAGTTAAGAAAAAAATAGCACATAGCTGGTCATCTGACATGATAAAAATGGCATTATGTGAAACTGAGGAAACAATAGTATTTTTAGTAAATTATACCAGGTCAATTTATTATTCACGTGGAAAAACACATCTTAATTTCTACCTTACTCCATATACAAAATCAATTCCAAGTGCATTGTAAAAGTAAACTAACTGTGAAAAGTAAACTAATACATTTACTAGAATGCAACAAAGAAGGATATCTTAACGTCTTTCACCTAGGCAAAGATTTCCTATATGGGACACAAAATATTAACTATATGTAGCAAACTCTTGACATATCGGGCTACATTAAAGTAAAGAAATTCTCTTTTACCACTGCATGCTCTCACTCATAAGTGGGAGCTGAGCAATGAGAACACATGGACACAGGGAAGGGAACATTACATACTGGGGCCTGTCAGGGGGGTGGGGTGGGGGCAAGGGGACGGAGAGCATTAGTACAAATACCTAATGCATGCAGGGATTAAAATCTAGATGACGGGTTGGTGGGTGCAGCAAACCACCATGGCACATGTATTCCTGTGTAACAAACCTGAACAATCTGCACATGTATCCCAAAACTCAAAGTAAATTTTTTAAAAAAAATATTTAAAAAGAGAGAAGTTCTGTTTTACAAAAGACCAATACTAACAGAGTAAAACGGCAAGTCACATAGTGGTATTAGATACTTGTAATATATACCTGATAAATGATTCATCAAATATATAAAGATCTACTATAAACCAGTGAGAGGAAGATATAAAACAAAATGGCAAAGGACCTGATCAAGCCCTTTGAAAAGGAGATATCAAAATGGTGAATAACTGTGTAAACACCTAATAATAATGATGATCAAATAAATGTAACTTGAAACCAAATGAGATTTCACAACCTAACCAGCAGAAACGCTTAAAGACAAACAAATTCCTTGCAGAAACTGTTGAGAGGATAGGAAGCCCCTGGAGGGCACTGGTGTGAAAGTTACTTGTTGAATCACTTCAGAAACTGTTTTAAAGTATCCAGTGAAGTACAACATATGCATACTCTCATTTTCCTAGATATATACTCAGCAAATATACATATGAGTCCCAAAAGGCAAGATCAAGAAGGACCACAGATTCACAATTTGCAAGTATCCAAAACCTGAAACAATCCAAATTGTCCATTCACTGTAGTGGTGTGGATAAATAGTCATTTGGCATGAGTGAACCTTACAAACCAAATTCTGAGAAAAAGAAATCAGGCTCAGAAGAATTCATTTAGTATGAATTTGTTCACATACATTTCAAACATATTGCATTGGAAATTAGGACAGTGTTTTTCAGTAGGGGTAGTGGCCGGTAGGGTGCATAAAGGTGTTTTGTGTATGCTGGTGACATTCAGTCTCTCCTGACTGTAAGTTACAGGATATGTGCACTGTGTGAAATTGCATCAAGTTATTACGTTGTTGTAACAATAATTGAAATTTTGACTTTAAATATATATAGATATATATATATAGATATATATAGATATAATTTTTGAGATTTTTGTTTATACTTGAATAACATTATCTGTTTTTAGAATATTTATATTACAACAAAACAGAAACCTAAATAGTAAAAGTAAGAGAAAAGAGTATATAACAATTTTGCCATACAACTTGACTGGCTTAATTTTATTATAATTATTTTCATTATTTTAATCAGAAGGAAATTCCATTGAGCTGTTCTATATTTAACGTTTCATCACCTTATTGTCCTACAGAGATTTTCATAAAAGTATGACTTTACCTGATATTATCTATGACTTTCTGGAACATATTTTTTCCAGTATTTGAACTTAAGCTTACTTAAGTCTCATAGATATGAGACATAATCTCAGATTGTACAATTTTTAACTGATATCTAGTAAGTAAAAGAAAAACCTCTGTGTCTGGAATAATGTTTATCTGAACTTAAAGCATGTCAAGTTTCTTAGGATCCAATTAAAGTACTCTCAGTAATAAAATTCTTTAAAGGTATTTATGCCCATAAATATTCTTTTATTTAAAAAGTTATTTTAATTATACATCTTCTATTCAGAAGAATTTCAAACAATGCACAAGTTTATAAAGTAAAATATTCTTTTAAAATAACTATATAAAAACTTATTTCTATTTTTACCTTTATTTTTACTTTTACATTTATTCATTTATTTTTTGTATAATGAGATTCTCCTGTAGTAAAGGCACTGTTTCATAACTTGCCTTTTGTCACTTAACAATATGGCTCAGACAGTCACAGAAGAACAAATACTACATGACACTACTTAAATGAGGTGTCTAAAATAGTCAAACTCATAGAAGCAGAAAATAGAATGGCAGTTGCCATTGGCAGGGGGAATCGTTCTTCAGTGGGTATAGTTTCTATTATACAAGATAAATAAGTTCTAGAGATTTGCTGTACAACATAGTACCTATAGTTAACAAATACAGTATTGTGAACTTTAAATCTGAGAAGATAAGATCTCTTGTTAAATGTTCTTACCACAACACACACACACACACACACGAACACAGTGAATTTGTTGAAGTGATGGACATGCTTAGTACCCGTGGCTGTGGTGATAGTATAATGGTATATGCATATATCCAACTCATTAAGATGTATACATTAAATTGTGCAAATTTTGTGTATATCATTTCTTAGTAAGTTAAAATATTTTTAATTTTAAAAAACAAATACAGCTAGTGTACTTTCCTTCTCTGTACATAACTCTACCTCTTTCTCTCCAACAACTGCACCAAATTCCTAGACACACTGAACCATATTTGTTTCATGATAATTTAGATTTGAGGGAGCTTTCGATGTTCACTAATACAGTTCTTCAGTGAACATTCTTATGTATGAATTTTTAAACACTTGTGCAAATATGTCTATAGAACAGATTTATAAAGAAAACTTTCAGGAATTCTTGTTCAGGGTTTGTGCTTTTTAAGCTTTGGTGGATACTACAAAACTGCTCTCTGGCTTAATTCCAATAACCTATTTACCAGTGAAGATTCTGAAGCTTCTAAAATGGATCTCAATGACCCCCACATCCTGATATTCACACACTACATAATCCCCTTTCCATGAGTGTGAACTAGATTTACTGACTCGTTTTTAACAAACAGAATATCTCAGTGACAGAATGCTATAAATAGACTGTGGCTTCCAAATTTCTCTCTCTCTCTCTCTCTCTCTGACACACACACACACACACACACACACACAGGCATTTTCTTGCTTTTCCTGACTTCCCTGTTTCTTTCACACACATACAGACACACACACACACACAAATTTCATTCTCTCCTCTCCTTCTTGCTCACACACACACGTATACATAGATACACACATTCTCATTCTCTTTCTCCTACCATTCCCACTCACCTCGTCTCTCTACACACACACATTCTCTCCCCCTCTCCTTTCACACACACATTCTCTCCCTTTCTTTTCTCACTCACTTTTTCTCCCTCACTCTCTCCTGACCCCACCTTCACACACACACACACAAACAATCTCATTCTCATTCTCTCCTCTCCACCTCTCCTTCTCACTCACATACACATATACACATACACATACACAATCTCATTCTTTTTCTCTCCCGCCCTTCCCCATCTTTCCTCCTCTCTCACAAACACATTTTCTTTCTCTCTCCCCCTCCCGTCTCTTCCCCTCTCTCTGCCTCTCTCTCTCTCACACACATTCTCATTCTCACTCTCACACACACTGACACACACATTCTCGTTCTCTTTCTCTCTCACACACACACACATAAACATACACATATACACATATACACACACACTCTCTCTCTCCCTCTCTCCTTCCTCTCATGCCAGGGGGAATCAAGATGCCATATTGTAAGCTGCCCTATAGAGAGGCCCATGCGACATGGCACCCTCAAGGAACTGAGACAGTCAGTCCAGCCTTTCACAAGAAGTTGCAGCCTCACCAATGCTAGGTGATTGAGGTTAGAAATGGATCCTCCAGACCCAGGCCAGCCCTGGGATGATTGCAGCCCCAGCCAACAGCTTGACTGTAACCTGATGGGAGGTCTTGAGTGAGGATACCCAGCCAAGCACCTCTCAGATTCCTGATCTACGGAAACAATGAGGTAATAAACATTTATGGCTTAAAACTGCTAATTTAGGGGTAATCTGTTACATAGTAAATTATAGCCAGAACACCTTGCCAGCCCTTAATTATTTATCATTTATCTTTGCTAATCTAATGTGAATACTACCAATATTGACATCTGTATTTCTGTGAGTATGTGTGTGTGTAAATTACTTCAAATCCTTTGCTCATTTTTCTATTGATTTGTTTATTCTGTCTTCCTTGTTGTTTTGTAGGATTCTAATGTATTTAATGATTAATGCTTTTTCATGAATGATGCAAATATTTTCTTTCCATCTGTTTAACAATACATAATTTATAATTCATGTGCAGTCGAGTTTGCTGATGCCTCTTGTCACATTTAGATTTGTATTATAATTAGAAAAGCATTATAGTTCCAAGATATGTAATATTTTCATGTATTTTCTCCTAAAATTTCAGAGACTTGTTCGGTATTTAGCTGTTTAACCTGTCCATAGTAAATTATTTCTAATGAGATTATACAGACAGCTAAATAAAAATTTCCAGATTGATAATCAGTTGTCAAAATATCATGTGCTATAGTCCATTTATGTTGAATCATTACAAAAACATGAATATTTCTGAACTCTATATTACATACCATCAATTTTCTGTTTCTGTAATAACAACACTGTTTAAATTGCTATAATTCTATAAGATGTTTTGATATTTGGTGGGATTCGTTTCTCATTGGTCTTCCTTTCAAATGTTTTCTTAGTGTTTTGCAAATAATGTTTCCATAACAAATTTAAAATAATCCTATATATTCCTTAGAAATTATATTTGGAGTTTAATTTTCAGATTAATTTTAACATGTAGAATAATTGTGGGAAAGTTTACCTCTTTCAAATACTGAATACTTCTTAACCAAGAACATAGTATAACTTTTTCTTTTTTTCGGGGCCTGTGTTATGACCTTCAATAGACTTTTATTTTCTAAATAGGTTTTACAAGTTTTTCTTGTCACACCTAATCATAAGTATTTAATGAGCTTTGTGGCTGTTCAAAATGGACCAATTTTTCTATTACGTTTTAAATTTGTCATTGCTAGTGTATAAGAAAGCTACTGATTTTTTTTAATCTGGCTACTTTCCTGGACTTTTACTAGTTTTTATAGGTTTTTATTGATTCTTGCTATTTTTTTTCTTTTGGTGGACAATAACTTTATCTTTGTCATGTGTATATATGTGTCTTTGCATATGTATCTATACATAGGTGTGTATGTGTATATACACACATACATATGTTACTTTTATTTTATTGCGTGGCATAGCATCTCCAACAAACATTAATATTGACGTGGTAGCTGGGATCCTTATTTCTGATTTACTGCAGATTATCTTCATATTAGCTTTCCTAGTACCACTATAACATATTACCACAAGCTTTGTAACTTAACCCACCAAAAATGTATTTTCTTACAGTTCTAGAGGTCTGAATTCAGAGTGTGATGTACAGAGCTATAATCAAAGTATCTGCAGGGCTGGTTTTTTCGGAGGAGAATATGCTCTTCCTTCTGCAAGGGAAGATCTGTTCCTTGTCTCTATCAGCTTCTATAAGCCACCTGCATTCCTTGACTCAAGGCTTCTTCTTCATAATGCTCCAACCTCCTGCTTCCATCATCACATGGCCTTCACCTCTGTCTAAATTCCTATCATCCAGATAATTCAGAATAATCTCCCATTCTCAAGGTTCTTAACTTAATCACATCTGCAAAGTCTCTTTTAACACATAAGGTAACACACTCACAAGTTCCAGGAATTAAGAGGTTTTTGTGGGGAGGAGACATCATTACACCTACCACACTTAGAATATTTCACTATTACTTATGAAATTTTCTTAAAGCTTCTGGTAGATATTTTTAAGCCAGTTTCAAGAGTGTATTTCTATAACTTGCTTACTAAGATCTTCTTTATTTCTGAGTCAGTAACAAATACTGTAATGAATCAAATGATTTATTCATTGATATTGAGATGTTTATTCACTGTTCTCGTTTGTTAATGTACTAATTAAATTAATGCACATGTTTCATAATTTGAAATACTTTTGCACTCTCAGTATACACCTTTTGGGCATAATGTATTTATATTAATCTGCTAATACACTACTGAAATTAATTTGCTAATAGTTCATTTATGATTTTCATATCTGTATTCATGAGTTTTCTGTGCTTTCATTAAATCTTGATATCAGAGTTATATTACACCCATAGAATTATTTGAAGAAAAGTATATTTCTTTATGTCAGTCTAAAAACATTACATAATAAAGAAGTTATCTCTATAAAGGTACAGTTAACCTCATCCATAAAACACCCTGCGCCTGATTTCCCCGTATCATGGCAGATAAGCTCTCAATATTTTCCCTGACACTATCAATATTTCTATTATTCCTTAGGTAAATTTTTGTCACTAGAAAATAATTCTTACTAAGATGGTTAATTTTTTTTAATCTTTATGTTCCTTTATTGGAGCAAGATTCCTGATCGGTATACAGTGATGTATTTACTAAACAGAGACCTGTGCAGAAATTACATACTATCCATCTAGATAGGTTGTTACACTTTTGCCTATTGATGGAATAGTTCCATTTATCAAGTTTTATACATCAAAAAGCTTTTGAATTTCACCAGACTGTCCATTAATTCACCTCTGAAAAGCTGGAATTTAATTTCAGCTACTATATTTTACAGCATTAAAAAGCTTATGCATTAGGGTGCTTCTCTGCACAATGGCATTGAGCAGACAGAGCTGGGTCCATTATCCCACCCAGATTCACACAGTCACATTTGAGAGCTTTATACCAGACAGCAGGGACAGTTACTGCTAAAGGATGGTTAATTTTTAACATAAACCTTATTTACATCTAAATGGTTTGGCTCTGTATTGACACCCAAATCTCATGTCAAATTTAATCCCCAGTGTTAGGAGAGGGACCTGATGGGAGGTGGTGATTGGATCATTGGGGCAGATTTCCCCCTTGCTGTTCTCGTGATAGTGAGTTCTCATGAGATCTGGTTGTTTAGAAGTAGGTAGCTCTTTCCCCTTCTCTCTCTCTCTCTCTCTCTCTCTCTCCCTCTCTCTCTCTCTCTTCTGTTCCACCATAGTAGTATGTGCCTGTTTCTCCTTTGCCATCCACCATGATTGTAACTTCTCTGAGGCCTCCCCAGCCATGCTTCCTATACAGCCTGTGGAACTGAGTCAATTAGTCCTCTTTTCTCCATAAATTACCCAATTTCAGATAGTTCTTTATAGCAGTGTGAGAATGGACTAATACAATGTTGCCTCTATATCTAGAATGGTATTTATTTTGTCATTCCTGCCATTATTTGTTTGTATTTTTAACTGGTGAAAGTTTTCAAGTTTGCCCATCTCACTGATAATTTTAAAGAGTTTGCTTTTCATTTTGTTGATCATCTTTACTTTTTATTTCTGTTTGTAACTTAGTTTCTATGTTTATCTCTAGTAATTCCTTTTATTTTCCTTAAGTTTTTCTTTTCTAGGTTTTTACTTAATTTGCATAATTTATTAGCTTTAATTTTTTTTTTAAGTATACGCATTTTTATGCTATAACTTTTCTGCTCAGTACCACTCTGGCAAGGTAATATATCTCTTGATAGATGCTGCCTTTAATGTCTTTTTAGCAGTAAGATAGTTATTAATTTTCATTTAAACTTTATCTTTATACCACGATTTATTTAGAGAATCATTTCTGAAGTTTTACCTGTAGAGCTGTTTTAAACTCCTAATTTTATTACATTATATTCATGGAACATGGACTATGTTAATTTTGCTTTAGGAATTAATTGAAATTTTTTTGCAGGCATAATTTTTTATCTATTTTTATATGTCCTATTTGTTCTTGAAAAGCTGTGTGTTCTCTACCTCTACAGTGCCAAGTTCTTTTCTTTCTTTCATTGTATCTATTATACCATGCATATTAATTATGTTCATAAATTTTAACATTAAAACTAAAGCATATATTAAAAGAAAATGTCTCAGATTAAATGAAACTTCATACTGTCTACAAGAAATGTTGAATTGAAAAGAAATTGGAAAGAGATGTCAGAGAGACAAAAAGATAGAGGAATATATAGTATTAATACCATACTTATTAGAAGTATTAAAAATTATTTAAAAATATTCAAAAAGAAATAGCATTTTATTGAGAAATAATATATTCCACAATAAAGGTATAAATTTTAGAAATATTTGTGCATTATGAAGCTCAGTGTGTGTGTGTGTGTGTGTGTGTGTGTGTGTGTGTGTATGATGACAATGCAAGGGAAGGTTAATGGAATTAGGAGACCTTAACATATCTTCCTTAATTCTCAAAAAAACAAGATTAATAAATCATAAAATATTTATCGGGAAAACGTTAACACTTCTTTAAGACACACAAACACACCAATTATAAAGAGAAGAAAATTTCCTCAACATGATAAACAGTATGTACAAAAAAATCTGCAATTAACACCATACTCAATGTTGAAAAACAAATGAATCCCTAAGATTGATAATAAGGTAAGGATATTTACTCTTGTTACTTTTATTTAATATTATATTAAAGATACTATGCAGTGTAATAAGACAAACAAACAAATAAGTCACAAAGTTTGTGGAAGGAAGGAATACAAGAAAACTTTTTGCTTGCATTTGACCTAACTGCCTATTAAGACTATCTAAAGATTTTCCAAAAAAAAATTTGCTAGAATAAGTAAATTTTGCTATGTCACGAGACTAATATATCAAAATTAATGTATTCCTACACTAGCAACAAGTAACTGAAAATGAAATTTCTTAAATAGTATTTGTGAGTAATCAAAAAGAAAATATTTAATAAAATTGTACAATATCTCTACACTAAATACTAGACAGTATCACTGAGAGAAACAAAGCATATCTAAACAAATGGAGGAAATATTCATTTTATGAATTATAAGACAATATGAAGGCATTCATTCTCTCAAAACTGATTTATAGATTAAGCACAGTAACTATCAAATCCTAGCAAGATCTATGTGAAATGTTGACAAACTGAAAAGATCAGAGAATAGCCAAACATTTTGAAAAATAACAGATTCTGGCAAGGATGCAAGGAAAAGTGAACTCTTGTACATTACTGGTGGCATAGCCATTATGGAAAACAGTAAGGTGACCTCTCAAAAAACTAAAAATAGAACTACCATATGATCCAGTCATTCCACTACTGGGTAGTTATCCAAAGTAAAAACAAACAACAACAAAACACAATATATCAAAGGAACACCTGCACCCTCCCGTTTGTTGCAGGACTATTCATAATAGCAGACATAGAATCAACCTAAGTGTCCATCAGTAGATACAAAGGTAAAGTAAATGTGGTATGTATACTCACTGGAATACTATTTGGCCATAAAAAATAATGCAATCTTGTCATTTGCAGCAACATGGATGGAACTGGAGATCACGTTACATGAAATATGCCAGGCACAGAAAGACAAATATCACATATTCTCACTTACATGTGGGAGCTGAAAAAGTTGATCTTAGGGAGGTAAAGTGTTACCAGAACCTGGGAAGCATGTGTCAGGAGGGATGAAGAGGGATTAAATAGGTACAAACATATAGTTAGATAGAATGAATAAGTTTTGACGTTTGACAGCAGAAGAGGGTGACTATAGTTAATGACAAATGTTTCGTATTTATCCAAATATCTCAAAGGGAGGAATTGAAATGTTCTCAACATATAGAAATGATAAATTTCAAGATAATGGATACCCTAAATACCCTGACTTGATCATTTTCCATTCTATGCATGCAACAGAATACCACACGTACATATATATTGACAAATATTATGTGTCAATTTTTTTAAAAGAATAAAATTAGAGGGTTTTTATTAATTACCTGATTTCAAGACTTACAATAAAACTCATTTAATTAACAATATATTGGTGTAAACATAGACATCCAAATCAATAAAAAAAGTACAAAAGTCCAGAATACACCTGTACATATATGATTGATTTCAACAAAGGCATCATGATAATTGAATAATCTTTCCAATAATCTCCAAATAATCTTTTCAATAAATGATATTGGCAGGATAGACATCCATATGATAGAAAAGGAGCCTTGATTCCCATTTCACATTATAAATAAAAATTAATTAGAAAAAGGAGAATGTGTAAATTTTCGCAGGGAAAGATTACTTAGATTAGATTTTTTTGTAAATAGCACTAACCAAAAGTTAAAAAAATAATACGAAATAGAAATTCAGCAATATTAAATAACTCTGCTTTTCAAAAGATATCATTAAACTTATTTATATTCAAAAATTTTTGGCAAGGTTATCAAGTTCATTCAGTGGGGAAATAATAGCATATTCAAAAGATGGTGCTGGGTCAGCTCAATTTCTACATGCAAAAGAATGAAGTGGGATCCCTAATTCCCACAACGTATGCAAAAAATAACTCATAAGTGGATCAATGACCAAAATATATGAGTTAAAAACCTTAAAAGTTATGGAAGAAAACATAATAATGTAAATATTTATAACATTTGATTTGCTATGAATTTTTGGCTTTGATATCAAAGGCTTAGGCAATAAAGGAAAAATAGATAATTTAGACTTAAAATTTTTTGCATCAAAAGACATTATAAAGAAAGTGAAAATATCCTACAGAATGGGAGAAATATTTGCAAATCACATATCTCATGAGAATTTAATATCCAAAATATATAAATAACTACTATAATGCAACAACCAAAAGAAAATTCAATTTAAAAATGGGTAAAGGACTTTGTAGATATTTATTCCATAAAGATATACTAATGGCCAAGAATCATATGAAGAGAGGCTCAACATCACTAGTCTTTGAGAAATGCAAATCAAAATCACAATGAGTTCCACTTCACACTTACTAAATGGCTATTATGCAAAAACAAAGTAAAATAATGAGTGTTAGTGAAGATATAAAGAAATTAGAACCCTCATACATTACAGATGGGGATGTAAACTGATACATCTACTATGGAAAACAGTTTAGTGATTCCTTAAAAAGCTAAACATAGAATTACATACAAGTTAGCAATTTCACTCCTAGGTATGTACCCAAAAGAATTAAAAACAAGGACTCAAACAGACACAGTACTTGAATGCCAGTGTTCCTTGCAGCATTAATTACAGTAGCCAAAAGATAGAAACAACCCAAGTGTTGAATGGATAAGCAAAACATGATATTTGTATCCATATTATGTGATATATATATATACACATCACATAATATGCATATAATTCAGCCATTAAAAAAATAAAGTTCTCAAAGATGCTACAACAGGAATAAACTTTAAAAATATTATGCTAAGCAAAAGAAACCAGACACTAAAGTACAAATATTGTATGATTGCACTGACATGAAATATCTAGAATAGACAAATTCATTGGGACAGAATGTAGATTAAAGGGTGTTGGGGGCCGGGAGGAGGAAAAGAATGTAGAGTTATTGCTTAATGTTTATAGAGTTTCTGTTTGGGGCAATAAAAAATGATTTGGGAATACATAGTTCTGATGGTTGCTCAACATAGTGAATGTAATTAATGCCTCTGAATCGTACCCTTAAAAATGGTTGCATCTTTAAATTATAAATTTTAATTTAACTTATAAAGGGCAAACTCTATATATTAAAAAGTATAATACATAGTTAAAAATATATAAACATAAGCTACAAACTAGGAGAAAATATTTGTGCTATCCAACAAAATACTGAAATCTAGAACATATGGTAGATTCTTACATTTTAATAATAATTTAAAATTTTAATAAATAAATACTTAGACAAAGAATTGAGCAGACACTTCACCAAATATTATGTGCAGATTGCCAATTAGCAAATAAAAAGCTGCTCAATTCTACTAATCATCAAGGAAGTGTGAATTGAAATAATTTCACACCTATTAGAATGACAAAAAAAGGTGATACCAAGTGAGGACAAGAATTTGAAGGAACTGGAACCCATTTATTTCTGATCATAGTGTAAAATAGTACAACCACTTTGACAAAGTTGGTCAATTTCTTATAAAATTGAACATCTACTTACCATATACATCAGTAATCTCTCTCCTGGGTCTTTTCCCAAGAGAAATAAAGACACATTTCACAGAAACATTGGTATATAAATGTCCACAGCAGCTTTACGTGTAATAGTAAACACTGAAAACAATTCAAATGTCCAGTAATGAGTGAATGTATTACTAACTAAACTGCTGCATTCATGATGTGGAACAATACTCAGAAATAAAAAGAAATGAGTTACTGATAAATACCGTAGCATGGATGGATAAATCTGAAAATCTGCATGCCGAGGGAAAAAATTAGACATAAAATAGTACATACTGCATGATTTCATTTACATAAAATCCTAGAATAGGTGAAATTAATCTATTCTTATAGAATCTATTCAGTGGTTGACTGGCGCAGGGAATAGCAAGGATTGACTTGCTATCAGATGCCAAGGGCATCTGTGATGATGGAAATAGTCTCTACCTTGATTAGCAAATTGGTTAAATAGGCGTATATCTGTGTCAGAACTCATTGAACTATATAGTTAAAATGTGCATTTTATTGTATGTAAATTATACCTTCGTCGATTAAAAATACATGTCACTCAAATACGTGAATTAATCAAAGAAAAATTATTTATAATTATAGTATTAAGCATCACAATAATCATAAAGGAAAAGATTAATATGTTTGAGACATTTGAGCACAGAAATCTTTTAAATCACTGCAAAGCAAACTGAAACAGAAAAAGGAAAACATGCCAACAAACTTGCTATATATATACACATATATGACCATATTTTATATACACCTGCATCTATTATAGTTCTAAAAAGTTAAGAAGAAGTTAAAACCCCCAAATCCAAAAAGCAAATTGTAATAAACAGGCAATTTCCAGAACAAGAGAAAAAATCATGATAAAAATGTGAAAAGCTATTCAACTTCGCTGATAATAAGGGTGATGCAAACTAAAACCTCAATGATAATAATTTCGATTTTTATAAATTTGGCAAACATTGGGAAATTTGGTAAGTTAGTATTAGCAGTATATAGAAAATAAAGTATTTTTATTCTCTTTTAAATATAAATTGATAAATTTTTAAGGGCTATTTGATGGGACAATGGAAATTTAAGTTGTGTGAATCATTTTACCAGTGTTTCCCTTCTAGCTATGAAATTTAAGGAGAAGTGTGTATGTTTGTGTATTCAGTACTGCTTATAAAAGAATAGAAATATTATTTAATATTAGTCAAGATGAACGTTGTGAACTGAAGTGAAAAAATCCAAGAAAAAATGGCAAGCTAGGTATAATATCATATGTGTCAAAATATGCATACAAAAACGAATGGAAACATAAACAGTTAATAGCAATAGCAATGCTGTCTTACACAGAAACAGAGATGAGCTCCTTTACTTCATTGCAATTTTTTTGTTGTGTGTGTGTCTGTGTGTGTGTGTGTGTGTGTGTGTGTGTGTGTGTGTGTGACAGAGTCTTGCTCTGTCACCCAGGCTGGAATGCAGTGGTGCAATCTTGGCTCACTGCAACTTCCACCTCCTGGGTTCAAGTGATTCTCCTGCTTCAGCCTCCAGAGTAGCTGGGATTACGTGCACATGCCACCATGCCCATCTTTTTTTCTCTCTCTCTCGAGACAGCCTTGCTCTGTTGCCCAGGCTGGAGTGCAGTGGCACCATCTTGGCTCACTACAACCTCCACCTCCTGGGTTCAAGTGATTCTTCCACCTCAGCCTCCCTAGTAGCTGGGATTACAGACACCTGCCATCACGCGCGGCTAATTTTTTATTTTTGTAGAGACAGGGTTTCACCATGTTGGCCAGGCTGGTCTTGAACTCCTGACCTCAGGTGATCTGCCCACCTCAGCCTCCCAAAGTGCTGGGATTACAGGCATGAGCCACCACGCTCGACCTAAATCTCATTGCATTTTTATACTGAAAAATGTTTGAGTGATATTTGTTACTAAAATATTGATTCAAATCAGTGCTTACTGCTGTGAGTTCAAGTTTATTGTCCTCCTTTTAAAGATGAATAATACTCCTTCTTATATATAATCTATTATATTATAATGATTCATCAGCATTTTAGGTCAGATTATCAAAGCTAAAGAAAATAAATTCCAAAAGTGTCAACTATGAATTTATACTATTTTCATTTTTTTCTAGATTTGATAAAATTATAACTGTCATTAAAATTATAGCTGTCATTAAATTTATAGATTCTCTTATTGTCTTCTAAGGGGTACACATAAAAATATCCATGAAAATATACCACATTTCTAAATATTCTCCATCACGGTGTTTATATTTATTTTTTGAAATTTGTACTCTTGATTTCTGATACAACACAGAGAGTTATTTTATGAAACATCATTGATATTTTCCTCATTGTTAATTCTTTATGCATAAAATTGGCTACCTTTAATCATTTGCTTTTCAAATTTATTTCTTCAATAATACAGTCAAATTCAAATATTTGAGGGATGATATTGCTTCCTTTGTTATACATACCAGATATAGTCAATTGGCATATAACCACCTTCCCCACCCTCTTCTCTGCCTCTTCTTGAACTGCAGAGATAAGTATGTTTCAAAGATTCACCTCACCGTTAGCTAGGATTTTGTATGTGGATAGGTTTTAGCCATTGTGCGGGTGCAGACAGTGTATAAGTTAAGAAAAGCAAGGACAACTTCTTGTTAATTATTTATTTATTTTTGATCAAGCAACGTCAACGTGATGTTTGTCTTTACTTGTGGCCTACTCAGCATCTGCATCTGGTCACCAGCTTTTCCCATATTGAGAGGCAGTGCTATGGCAGCAGCTACTGTCTCCTGATTTCTGGATTGCAGCTGGAACAGTTGTCCTTGAACTCTTTAAAGCAGTGGTAGCCCCAGACTCCTATTCTCTGTCTTTTGGAAGCATTGAGTTACTTGTATTAAATTCTTTTCTTTTAAATTCTCATAATACCTGGAATTATTTTTCCTCCACTAAATATTAACATCTAGAGTATTCGATATCCAAAATAATGGGGCATAGACTGGGGTCAAAATAATACATAAAATATGTGATACTGGTTAAGAAAGAGATTGGAATGTTTGTGTGTGTTATCTTCTCCTTGATACATTTAAAAATGTACCTAAGGAAAGTGTACCTGTACAAGCAGTAATGGAAGAAATACAGCTACTCAAAGGAGACTTTACTTGCACCTAACTTGACTGACAGGCTAGAAATTTCAGGGCTTAGAAGTCTGGAAAAGCCAAACAACAAGAATAAGAGAAGCTCCCATTTAATGTCCTCTGTCAGAGACAAAATGGTATTGTTCCTTGTGGTAGATGTATCTTATTTCCCTGTATCCCTTGTCATGTGACTTGGCATCCCTCATGCTAAAGATGGGCATGTTCTCTCATCATTTCCGCTTGGGCTTGGCGATGTGACCAGCTTTAGCCAATGAAATGTGGACAAAAGTGATAGTGGCTAAATTCACAATTGCAAAAATATAGAACGAGCCCAAATGCCCATTAATCAATGAGCAGATAAAGAATCTGTGGTTATATATATGATAGAGTACTTCTCAGTCATAAAAAGGAATGAATTAATGGCATTCACAGCAACCTGGATGGGATCAAAGTCTATTATGCTAAGTGAAATAACTCAGGAATGGAAAATCAAAACATCATATGTTTTCACTCATCAGTGAGAGATAAGCTATGAGGATGTGAAGGCATAAGAATGACTTTGGAGACTCAGGAGGAAAGGGTGGGAAGGGGATGAAGAGTAAAAGACTACAAATTGGGTTCAGTGTACACTGCTTAGGTGATGGGTGCACCAAAATCTCACAAATCACTACTGAAGAACTTACTCATGTAACCAAATGCCACCTATTTCCCAAAAACCTATGGAAATAAAAAATTTTAGAAAATTAAAAAATAAAGGATTTGCTAGGGTCTGTAGGTGAAATGAAGATGAATAAGATCTGTGCTATGAATCAAGCTGTTACTACAAATTCCTATAGCTAGAAGACAAAGGAAAATATACATTAATAAAGGATAATATTATGCAAAACAAAAGTGATAGTGGCAAGATCTGAGCATAGGCCTTGAGAAGCACAGCAAATTTTTGAGGCTGTCTTCTCCCTCTGCAAGTCCCATTAGGGGAAACTCAGCTAACATGCTACACAAAGAGAATGAAAGAAACATGGCCTCAACCCAGAGCTTAGATTTAAGTCATCCAGCTGAACACAGCCTACATCAGTTAAAGCTCAGCCAGTAGTGGACACATGAGTGAATGAATGCTTTCTGTTGTATGCCACTGAGATTTTGTGATTGCTGGCAACTATAGACTGATTAACCTCTATACCTATGCCTGCTGATTCACATTGCTGCACAATAGCCACCATTCAATGGAGAAAGACAGAGGTGAGTTAAGCAGAGGGAACAGTTAGTAAATGTGCTCAGAATCATGACCAGACAAGATAATGGCTATTTTAACTTTCACATAAAAGTGTCTGGAGATAAACAGACCAGAACTCTAGTAAGTTTTGAGGAAATTACTTTACCAATGCAACTACAAGCCTGGCCTTCGAAGCCATGTAATTGTTACATGAATAAAGCAACCTGCAAATCTCCCAAAGGTGTGTGCAAAAAGTAGGCTGGGAATGCTGGACAGAAAGCAAGAAGAGCGATTTCTCCAATACTGATTTCAGACATAGCCACAGATAATAATACACAAGAATTTCCAAGAGGACAAAGCTGGGAGCAATGAGGAATATTGGACAAAGGAATTCCTTCCAGAAAGCATAACCAAGCATTTGATCAAGGAATTTAGACCACTTCCAAGGCAGAGGTTTTCACCCTTCCTTGCCAGCAGAGTTTTTTCATTGCTATAAACTATGACTACTGGCTGGGCACCACGGCTCACACCTGTAATCCCAGCACTTTGGGAAGCCAAGGCAGGAGGGTTGCTTGAGCCCAGGAGTTCAAGACCAGCCTGGGTAACATAGCAAGACCCCATCTCTACACAAAAAATTAATAAATTTGGCCAGGCATGGTGGCATGCACTGTAGTCCTAGTTACTCAGGAGGCTGAGGCAAGAGGATTGCTTGAAAACCTGTGACTGCTCTGTGATGTGCCTCTAATTCTTCCTTTTATCTATGGGGAGAGTTTAAAGCAACTATCTGTTGCATATTGGGTATGTGTGAGGAGTGGGAACAGATGTTAGTTTATATTTGATTAGTTAACCAGGAACCAGATCTGGAGCATGTAGAAAGTATTGTACATCACTCAGGGATCCTAAATTTCTAGTTGCATACTGAAGATGAATGGAATTTGGGGTAGTATTCTTAGGGAAAGTGGTCAGTAAGAGAAATAAGCCATCACCAAATGAAATGTATGTGGAAATGATATTTACTAATCCATGTGACTTATTTGGAAACATATGCTTGACATTCATTTTCTCTTTCCACCTTTCTGTAGGATGGAACACCAGACTGTGGTTCCAGAAAGCCAGCCTTGACCTTGCAAAAAAGGGCAACCTCTTCAGAATTGGTGAAACAATGAGAAAGAAGAATTGACCAGAACTTCATGGAACATCCACTTTCCTCTGGAATTTTTTTTTTAATTTTTCTTCTTCTTTAATCCACTAATTATCTCTCTATTCCCCCCCCCCCTCCTCTCATCTCTGCTCCTTTCCACAGCAACATAGACTGTATATGAGTATATATTTTAGTATATTTAATAAAAAAGTACATACACAAATATTTACAGAACTGCTCAATCAGAAAAAAGGCACACTTAATAAATAATTATTCATCAATGGCCTTAATGTGCTATAATTTATATTTCTGCCAAATGAGTCCCAGTTTCTTTTTATGTGTATTTTCCATGCTTGTTCACCTATTTCATTTTATACTAAATTTCCCTCTAATGTTTTCATTTTCCAATTAAATATTGGTCATGTTTAGATAGTATCAAAATCAATATTTTTTTTCTTTTGAGACAGAGTCTCATTCTGTCATCCAGGCTGGAGTGCAGTAGCATGATCTTGGCTCACTGCAACTTCTGCCTCCTTGGTTCAAGCGATTCTCCTGCCTCAGCCTCCTGAGTAGCTGGGATTACAGATGCGCACCACCACATCTGGCTAATTTTTGTATTTTTAGTAGAGACGGGTTTTCACCATGTTGGCCAGGCTGGTCTTGAATTCCTGACCTCTTGATCCACCTGCCTTGACGTCCCAAAGTGCTGGGATTACAGACGTGAGCCACCATACCCGGCCAACTTTTTTCTCTTCTTATCATAAGTCAGAGCAATCTTAATCTTACATTCGAATAATGGAACTCTTATTCCTAACACACAGCTATGGCCTTCCTCCACATTATTTTTGAAGCAGAACTTACAGACTAGTGTTTCTCATCATGCTGGAAATTTGGAAAAGTAAGTCATAAATAAATATATAATAATCTTAGGTTTAAATGTGAAGGGTCGATATTTCAGGCAATAATGTAACTTCATTTTTTGTATTAGTCTTTTCCTCCTTAGTTCTTTTATAATATAATTGTTTCTAGCTTAAGAAATCCTAAGTTATTTGCAGTTTCAGGCCAAGATACAGTAAATGTACATTCCCTACTCTTCCCTCTAAGTACAACTAAAAATCCTGGACATTATATATAAGACAATCATAAAAGGATTCTCAAAGTTGGAGGAAAAGAAACATACCATTTGAGATCCTTCACTCAAGGAATTACATGAGTTTCTTGCTTTTGCTTTTTGCTTCATACATCTTAGACTGTGTGATGGAGAAGCCAGCAATCTGGAAAGAGCAACAACAGCATACAAAACACGCCCCATGGAAAGCCAGCTCTCTCAAGCCAAAATAAAGAAAAGAGGAAGGCTAGCAAAACAGAAACTTTCAGATAATAGGTTCCCTACTTCAGACCAATCACCACAAAAAAATAACAGCTCTGTCCCTAAGACCATCAGCAAAGGCCAAGCAAATAGCTTGGACCCTACAACTAATCCCCCTTTCCCCCAGTACCTCTCTTGCAGTAAATGGAACCACCAATAACCCAATTGCTCTAAAAACAATTTCTGGTATTTCAACAACCAAGTTCTGTCAGCTCTACTTCTAATATATTCTTCAATATGTCTCCTCTCCCAATATTGTTTCCACCACTAACTCTTCCTTTAAATGCAGAGAAAGCCTCATTGTTCTCTCTGCACGCTCCGTTCACAATCTTATCCCAACCTAGTCTTCACTGCAGCCAGAGTAACCCTTCTAATCTGTGTGCATTATCCCCCTCCACTAAAAATCCTCCAATGGCTTCCCTGTGCCAAAAACACAAGGGTCAGATTTCTTTGTATTCCCTTTGCCATTTATTTTTCTAAAGATAGAAAATAAACTTCTCTCTGAAATTTTGCATAAGGAAAGAAAACCTCTAATTTTATATTTTTTAACCTCCATTAAAGCCATCAATATCATGAGGTGCTATGTTCACACTTAAATAAGCATACTTCAGGAACTACAGAAACAGAGGACCAAGTTATACTGTCTGGTGTAATTTGAATATGAAATCTGTACACTTATCTTCTCTTCAAAGAGCAACAAATCAAACCAAATTATTTTCCAAACATCACTGGGGATCCAATCCTCCACATTCCACATATACATTTATTTAATCTGATGACTGCATTTGCCAAACCGCAGATATAGTAACATCCCTAAATTGTACGCTTACAGAAACCATTTTCACCAGATGAAAAGAAATTGCAAAGCATTCTAAAACTTCATCTAGTGTTAACCTTTCGCAAACTATATGTTTATTGATGCAGAAATTGTACATGTGAAGTTACGCAATCATTAACAAGTTTATGCTCCACTTTCTCTAGGCTTCCTTGTTACTCTTCAAGCAATTGCAACACAGCAAGTGGAATATTTATTTCTATCCATGCAATTGCCAAAAGTGAAAAATAAAAACTATTTCTCTATTTCTACACCATAGAATTATTGCCACTATGTACAACTCTAAACACACTCCCAGGTCTCAAATTAAAAGAACACGTTTGTGTTAGCATTTACAGAGGTAAAATAATTTGTTCAGAGTACTTGCTACTAATCTCTAAGTGGAAACTCCTCACCTAATAATTTAATTTTTCCTGTTCAATGACAGCAGTGTTCACCAACACATACCTGACTTCCAAAGCTCATGGTATCCCATTTTAAAGGACTGAAACGAGTAGTCTTTCAAATATTTGATGAGCAGACAGAAGAAACCCCCCTTTTTTTCTCTGGTCAGTAAACAAACCCAGAGAGAATAGCTTTCCAGCATGTTGAAGATGCTCTGGCAGATCATTAATCCCAGAAAAATCTCTCCAAACTTACTGATGCGTAGATTCCATTTTCAAATTTCTCATTAGTTCTTCTTTATGGATTAAATGCTGATGTTCACGAGTGAATGCACACAGCTTCAGCTGATGGATGTAATTGGGTTGTAATGGATTTTAGCTGCTGTTCCCTCTGATCTAGCCAATTTGAAATGCAGTATCAATGTATTCTCCCCATCTCTCGGTAGGGAATGAGAAATTGAAACCTACAAGATGAAATTTATCAACTTTCATAAAGTCAGCTTCAACCATCATAAAACTGTTAAACTTCTCATTATCATTCCACCGCAGTTATTTCTCGAACTCTGGTTTAGCAGTGAAAGTATTAAAGTGTATTTGGAAGAAGTAGAGTTGATCCTTCAATATTCTGTGTGTTCTCAGCATTGATTTAGGTGCTGTAAATATTACCAAGTGAAGATGACAATAACACAGCAAAATTTAACACCAGAAACATAAAATGACAAGAAAAGATTTAAAGGTTGCAAAACCTTCTGCAATTTTATGTTTAAAGCATGATTTGCAGCTATACTAGGTTCAATAACAAAGATTACATGTTTCAACATCTCAAAAATTGCTACTAAGCTGCTCTTCTGGTGTATTTTGGTGTCTCTTGGTACTGAAACATCTGGTGATGATTGGAAGACATGGTTTGGGAGAGCCCCTGAAAGTTGTACACTGTCATAGTCACCCTTCATTTTCTACACTGTCATACGTATGTGTGCTTTTTAAGTCACAACCAGTAGTTTTCTTTGGTTCTATATTTATGAGCACTGTCACAGCAAGGTCCAGAATTTAATTGACTTCAAATAGACTGAACTTTCCTTTTATTACTAACAGTGTTAAGTGGAATATATGGAGAATATCCACTCTATTTAAAATTTTCAGTGAAAGGTACCAAGGAAAAACAATTCCCCATTCCTACCAGCCTTAAATCATCCTTTTAGATTAGTGTGGAAATTCAAGGTTCTCATATAATTCTAAAGTTTACTTAAATAATACCAGGAACACTGTAAAACAAACCTTTTATATTTTATTCTATGGAGACAACTTATCACTGATAAGGCTAGCTAAAATGATAGAACAAAATATATTAGCTAATTCTTGTAAGTTGTCTCTGAAATTTACACAACATTTTCTTTGTATTATGCATTTTACAAATCTATAAAGAAGGCAATTGTTGATGGGGTTCATAAAAGTTAGCCAGCTTAGGTACCATACTTATGAGAAAATGAAAAGGATTAATGTCTCATTTGCTTTTCATGAATAATACTAAGCAGCACATATATTTCATTTAGCATCTTCAAATCACTTGACAAACATTAAGTAATTAATTAATTAAACAGAAGACCATGATGAGCTTAATTAGAACCCTTCCCCCCACGGACACACAATGCTTCTTGGTTCAAGCAGGTTTTGAAAAAACAAGAATAACCTTTCTAGTGATATTTGACTGCCCAGGTTGAGCCCGGAAAGTACCTCGGTGCATGACAATTAGATGTTTTCAAAAAGGTCAATTGGATTTTGCGTAACCTCCAAAATGGGAGATTAATTTTTTTAAATCTCCTCCCACCCCCTGAAATTGCTTTTCATGCTCACACTCACACCAAGAAACAACTGGCTTAATCTGCCAAACAAAAATTCTCCCTTCTACTTGAAAGACCATGCCCAGAACAAAATTTATGGCAAATTATATTGCATTAACATTCCACAAAACCTGCAAAGGAAGATATCATTTCAAAGCAAAAATGATTTTAATTACTCCTGTAAATTGATACTAAATAAAGTCAGTACTTATTATCTACAAAGACAATCTTTTTCTGACCCATAGGGGAAAAACTGACTCAGAGCAGTAACAAATTTTGTCTACAAAGGCCTACCCATTGACACAAAGTAAAATGTAAGTTATTTATCACCCGTTGTTTTTATTTGTACCTGACCTAAAGATTTCAAATATAATTTTTCTTAATGGCATGACTCTCATTTCAGACATCATAAAGCTCAGAGGAAAGTATGATTATGAATGTCACAGTCATTGTATAAACCTTGTATTGCTGATTGCCGTCATGTCATGTAAACTCCCCAAGGTGACTCACTGAAGAAGTATAACAAGAAAGGTAACCCCAGTAACACTGTCTTCTCTTTACTTTGGAACTTTCCCCTCCTAGCAACAAAAGACTTTCAAAGAGAAGAGGGCACAGTGGGTTTATGATGCACTTAACAAACACCCTTCATTTCAATCATAATTCAAAGAAACTTTTGAAATTGTCTTTGTGGACAGTAGTTGTACTACTAAAAAATACTTGAATTCAATACTGAATATTCACCAACTATTTTTCATTAAAAATAATATTAGGGACCACTGATGGCATTATTTATACATGGTAAAAATGTTTTGGCTATTTCTGAAAATCAACTCCGTTGCTCAAAAGGTGAAGATTTGCTATCATTAGGTTGAAATAATTTTTTCAAGTATGCTTATTGCTCTCAGAACAATTTCAAAAGAGAGATTTCAAAAACAAAATGTTGTGAATTTAGATAGGCTTATATTTGGGTAATTTTATTAAAAAGGAATCTAAATCATTTTTGAGATTTTTTTTATACACTTACTCTAATGTTGTCTTTCCTTAAGACAAAAATCTTTTCTCTCTCCAGCTGATCATCTATATTTTGAAAATTGTTTCCATCATACACAATTTCCTTTCTTATCTCAGAGATATTAAGATTTGTTTCATACACCTGGCTCCACATACAATGCTGCAGCTGAGGTAAAGGATCACTAAACTCAAATCTCATCATAGTGATACCTGAGCCATTCAGAGGAGATGAGGACAGACCTATTACCTTCCATCTTGAGCTTGAAACACAAAGCTAGTTTATTACATTCATTAGGTGGGCAATACAAGTCAGTTGTCTGATTTTTATATATTTACAAAATAGATCTGGGATTGTTTTGGACTCCAAAATGCTTTGTGTGTCTTTAAAATTATGCAAAAAATAAGGTCTTCTCTATTGTAGAAAGTCTGGATAAAGCTGGAAGCCATTATCAGCAAACTAATGCAGGAACAGAAAACCAAATACTGCATGTTCTTACTTATAAGTGGGAGCTGAATGATGAGAACTCATGGACACATGGGGTGAGTACCGAGGACCAGCCTGGCCATAGAGACCCCCACCCAGGTGGCGTTGAAGGAATTGAGAAGCAGACACCTAGATAGAACAGCAAAGTGGGTCCATCCAGGGGGCCAACAGCCTTCCAAGCTGAGAGCCTCAGGGACTGACAGCATTCCAGGCTGACGGGCTCAAGCAGACTCTGACCTATGCATTTATTCTCCCTGAACAAGTGATGATTATTAACAGATGTTCAATATTTTCTCATAACACAAAAATATACCAAGCAGGCAGCTGGTGCCTACTTACCATTGATCACAGACAACTAAAAAGTATTCTTCATGAGGGAGCCATGGGGACAGGGTAAGATGTCCCATGCTGAAAGAATTGTTTTAACCAGTGTGTGATATTTATATATCATCCTGCCACTTTAGAATGCCCCAAGTAGTTTTCTACTTGGCAGGGGCGGGGGGACTGGCTAGGTTTTCCTTGCCATCGTTCTTCCTTGCAAACAATATATTCCATCATACAATCAGTATTTCTCAGCAATAATACACTCAGCATTTCTCAACAGGTGAAGGGAACAAAACACACTGAGGTCAGGGAGAGCATCAGGAAGATGAACTAATAGATGCTGAGCTTAAAGCCTGAGTGATGGCTTCATCTGTGCAGCAAATGATCATGGCACCATGTAATAAACCTGTGCAACCTGCAAGTGTATTTCAGAACTTAAAAGTTGATTTAAAAAAAGAAATTCTACATCTACAATGATCTTTAAGAGAGATTATAAAGCTAAGGTAAATAAAGAGAGACAGAGAAAGGTGATGGAGAGACAGCAGAGATTACGGGGTCAAGCAATCAGATAAAGATGTTTTTAGTTTTTTCAGCAATGATATAAACTTGAAGTTACCAGTGTTATTATGGTAAGTTATTCGGAAAATTGCATAGTTACACCAAAAGCAAAGGAAAATAACAGGAACACATTTCTAGGTATAGTTTGTTTGTTGTTATGTTTTGTTTCTAATTTATCGAAATTTTTTAGATATAGACATGAGATTATTAAAAGAACAAACCAAAAAAAATAGATGAACACATTCAAAAGGTTAGCAATGGCAAATGAGCATAATATACTCTATGGTTTTGATTGACTTTTTATTGTTCTCCTGTCTTCTAAAGGTAGGTTGTTTCATGTTGGATATGCTTCTCTGCATTACAACCTCTATTTCTGTCCTGAACCAGACTCAGTCAATCTCTGCACAATAGTAGTTAGTATTTCCTGGGAATCCAGTGAATATTCATCAATCTGTATAGATTAAATTATTAGCTTGTGCTGCTGAGAATCAGGTTCTCATTCTTTTTATTTTTCTCTGCTGCCACCTCCCACGTAATTTAAGAAATCCTAAACTAATTATCCAATTTCATCCGATGCAGAGTCTAAATTTCATAGCTTTATTATCTTTATTATAAGGCTCTTCAGCTCCACTTCAAAGGCAGTTAAAAGATTGGCATCAACACTAAATTGTACAGCAAGGACACTTGGCGCTAAACTCTGTTTAATGCTGTTTAGTGCTGAACCTGATTTTCTTATCTGCCCCAGATTATGCAAAATTAATCAATTCTTTAAAGTAGCAGGGAGATATTGTTTCCTTTGGTTAAGAAAAATGATTCAAAGAAATAGAACTGATCTTTCAATATATTTAGAGAGTAAAAATGCAGGGAAAATCCAGAGGGATCACAGAATCCCTCGTTCTACTCACTGCCTTTCTATTTGATTTATGGACAATCTCTTAAGTTTTTCTGGTGGAAAAAAATAAATCTTACAGGAAGGAACAAGCAGAATCTATTTCAGCTTCCAAGAAACTCTCCAAAATAGCAGCACCGACAGTGAGAACACTGCCTGAGAACTGTATTGGATAATTCAGTGTCTCAAAGCATATTTACCACCACATGTTTAGCTTGGTCCAATATATATATTACTGATTTTATTAACATCTGGCCAAATTCAACATCTCACACCCTTTCCAATAAATACCATTACTCTCAATGTCTCTCCCTGTCTCTTACACATGCCATTACATTCATACTCTCTCACATACGCAATTCCATCATTCCATATGTTTAGCCACAACCTTCATTCCCTGAACTTTTATATATATATAAAAGTTATATATATATATATATATATATATATATATATGCTGTAGATTTCAAAATAACAAAGAGCTGAATGAAATTCTTTATGATTAGGAAAAAAAGGAGAACTCACCAAAAAAAGGGAGCAAAAGTGCTTATTACAGGTATTGTTAATTAGATTGTGTATACTTTATTCCTGACCCCTTAAGATATGGCTGCCAAACAGTATAGAAATTCGAAGAAAGAGACTGGAAGATTTTGTTTCACGTCCTCTACCCAGCACTGAATATCAATCATCAACAAAAATAACAACAACAAAAAAAAAACTGTCTTCCCTGGAGCCTTCACTGTGAGAGAAAATAAACAAAGAAAGTAAGTTAAATATTACCCTATATTACAATACAAAAGTTGAAGAAAGCAGAACTAAGTAAGAAGGACTGGGGGATGCCAGCGGATGCTTCAAGAGAAAATGACAGTGAACATAATACTAAAGAAAGTCAAGGAGAGAGCCACTGGATATTGGAAGGGAAGAGAATCGTAGGTGTCATGGCTACCATGCTCAGTTGTGCATGTCGTGGTGCACAACCTGAGCAACCCTACACAGCGTTTCTGCCAAGTGGAGAGAGTAGCAGCTGAAAAGTTCTGGAGTAGCAGCATGCCCAGTAGGTTCATGAAAAGAGAGATCATTGCAGCTGGAACAGAAAGAGCAAACTGAAGAATAGGAGGAAGTACGTGAGAAGAGGAGTGGGAGTCTAAATGAGCCTGAGTTTCCCTTTTGTTGTTCATTGTGATTGCTTTTATGTGAGTTCCCTATAGCTAGAAGCCATGTTTGACAACCAAAGCCTAAGCAGAGGAAATCTTACAGATCATGGCCAGTCTCCATGTTTGACTAGTATACTGAATTCAAAAGACCAGGAGCCAGCATGATGGCATGGCATAGTGCACGGGTTTGTATCAGATTAACAGTTTCGAATTCTGGCTTTATCACTTACTAGATATTGGAATTTGGATTTGTTTCTTAATTTGATGTCAACTCAGTTCAGCAAAAGTATATTGGTTTTTACTAGATAATCTGATATGATGGGCCCCAAAATAAAAGAAGCACGCTCGGAGCTTTAAGCCTCAAATAGCTTGTAGTCTAGATCGGAAGCCTGCAAAACTTTTTGTGTAAAGGTCCAAATAATAAATATTTTAGACCTAATGGGCCCTTTGGTCTCTGTTGGAGCTACTTAATTCTTGCATTGTTAACACAAATGTAGCCAAAGAAAATATTAAATGACTCTGGCTGTCGTCCACTTAAATTTAATTTACATAAATAGGCAGCAGGCCAGATTTTGTCCTCAGGCCATAGTTTTCAACCCCTGATCTAAAGAAGCACTGTCCAATAGATGAAATAATGGAAGTGTCCTGTGTCTACATAACCAGTAGCCACATGTGGCTGTTGAACTCTTGAAATCTGACTTAGTGTTACTAAGATACCACATTGTTAATTTAATTTAATTAATTCAAATAGCCACATGATACTTTATTGAACAGCCTTGTCTAAAAGAAAAGGGAGGTATAGAAAAACACAAAGACTACTATATGTTTAAAAATGCCAAAAGTCCCATTAACTCAAGTAAGAAGTAACTAGCACTGACTAGTTTACCTAAAGGCTTCACAGACTAAGAGGCATTTGAAATAGGTCTTGAGAAATAAGAAGACTTTGGTAAGCTTTTAAACCTTGCTTGTAAAACCAAAATACAGATAATCAAAGTTGTAATAGGAATTTTTAAAATTTATTTCTGTTTATAGCAATGAAACGTAACTGGAAACTGAAAAGTGTTCTATATTTACAGTCACTTGTCTGGCACTCTTCTCTTTTCCAATAGTACCGTGAAATAAGTACAGGCTTTAGGACAGGTAAGAGCTGATTTAAAAACTACGCTCTGCCTTTTACTTATCACATGAGTTTAGGTAAGTCCCTTTAACGTTCTGAGCAGCAGTTTTCTCATCCTTCAAATGGAAAAGATAATACTGATCTCTTAGGTTATTTGTAGAAATAAAAAATGATCCAATTATAATGCTTAAGATAACACTAAGAATTTGGAATTCAGTTACTGAGTTATCATTTAATCATTGTTATGTTATCAACATTATTTCAATCAAATTTCACAACTCTGTGTGAATAAGGAATCTTTTTAAATAGGAGGGTTATTTGTATGGACATGTAAAGGTATCTTGCCCAAGACAACATAGCTCATAAATGGCAGAACCAAACTTAGAAGGCTCAGAAACCCTTATACTTAACCTAGTGCTTTCTCCACTCCCTGTTATTAACTCTCTTATTAAGACAAAAAATATTTGGAATGTCAGTTCTAGATGGAACCTGTCATCTCCGTGGATTATAAGAGATATTCAGGCTGATGGGGCTTTGTCCAACCAGTCAATTATATTTACCAGTCAAATTACCTGCTTTCACATAAAATCTGTCTGGATTTCATTATTTAAATAGTTTTTACATACTATGCCATAGTCTAGAGCAATGAATCTTGGTATTTAGAAGCATTATGCAAAACAAGCCAAAAATGCTGTAGGGCTCTATATCTCAAGTCTTCCTTGACATGGGTTTGTGCTAAATTCTGTTCTTTCTATCAGCTTATGTTTAATTTATATTTTCAAAGTGAAGCAATAAACTGCTTAAAATATAAGCAATTTCATTATATGCCATTGCTAACCCCACCTGGCTTCCTAACACTCACAAACACAGGCACTGAGCAATGCATTATAGCCTTTCTTATTTTCAAATTAAAAAGTAACAAAATGGCATAAGTAAGTACAAGCATTTTTTTTCCTTTTAAGTGCATATGTTGATAAGTGAGAAATGTATGTGTTTTATTTACTCCATTTCCTCATTCTACACATTTTTTAATCTTCCTTGTCAAATAGGATTCTCCATCTCTAACTTATTCTTTAGGAATTGTATCACACTGGGTGTTTGCAAAAGGAAAACTACTGGTTAGGATACTGATGTTATATCCCACTGAAATGATAAACTGAAAATGGAAGAAGATGCTACTTGGCTTAGAGATCAAACTAATTAGATTTTATTTCTCTTTCCAACCTGACACCAGGGCTTCTTACTATTCCTGTGCCTGTCTGACACAGCCCACCATGCCTCTGGAAGGAAGACTTATGAGGGAAAGGAGGTAACAAAAGAAGGATGTCAATTTCTTGGTTGGAGTTCCTTTCACCATTCACTGGAACTGGGTATCTTCCATGTGTTCTCACATCAACATCAACAAGCAATGGGCTTTCCCATATTCAAAATTTTAAACCATGGGTAGTTCTACACTGTTTTTCTAATTACTTCAGATAATTTTAGAAATGTAAAACAGAAAAGGAGTGTTGAAGCAATTGGGAAATGTTACTTATTTACCTACTTGCTTCTATTCATTCATTCATTACAAATGGCTAAACTGAGATCCATAGTCGTGAAGATTCTTACCAATAGCTTGATGCTAGTTAATAGCAGAATTGCATTGCACATCCATGTCTTAAAAGTTTCAATTCATTACTTACTCTATTGCACATACTGCTTCCTTTATGTATAGCATCTCCATGAATACACAATAGTTTTATTTATTTTTAAGAAAAAAACATAATGTTCTACTTTCTCTTTGTGTAAAAGTCTCTTCCTATAAGCAATCCTATAAAACTCTTCCTATAAATTCAACAAGGTATGATAGCATTGATCTAGGATGCTCCTTAGTTTAGGATAAAATAATGATTCTCTGCATTTACATAATATTCATTCTTGGACTCAATGCTTAAAAGTCTCTTCCTATAAGTAATTCTATACAATTCTTCCCATAAGTTTTATGGAGTTGAACATGTAAACTTTATAAATTTCACAGTATTATAAAATGAAAGAATAGTCACTATTGCCTTATTGACTTCCAATAGATTTCCCTTCACGTATAGTTTCCTACCTCTTTTACACATTTAAATTTGCTATTTGTTCCCAGCCTAACTCCATATTGGCTTCCCTGAAGAATCCAGCTTGCATTGATTTCCCTTTCTAGTCAATTCTACATCTTTAGCCCTTAATGATATGCCTGTATTGCACATATCAATCTTACAGTTGCCATACAGATTATACTTAACCTTCACCTGGATGAGGAATGGGTTCATGACACATAGCTTCTTCTCATGCCATGGTGGACATAACTCCTTCTCAATAATATATAAATTTGAAGGACTGAATTAATTACTACTTTGATGACTTTAAAGAATGACTGTGACTTTCTAAATCACTCGGTAATACTTTCTGTAGCTGATTTATTAATTAGGAGTTGAATCTCAAAGTCTACTCTAGGTTTAAAGGCTATTACTTCATTGGGATTCTTGCCCTCAAAATGCCTCACTACATTTAGCTGATCCGACAGTCTTCACAAATATTGATGTTTCATTCACATCATAGTTCAGGGAGCTTTGTTTCTCTCTTAATGGCTGAGAATAAAAGTTTAAAGGAAAACATCTCCATGGGAAGTCTAACATTGCTTAGAAATGACTAATCTGTGGCTGCAAGAAAACATTACTTGATTATCAGTTTGAATTTTATTTTGCTTCTTAGTTCATCCCATTAAGTATTTCTTTTATTCCCTCGGACCACCTCAGACTGTTGTTCTCCCTCCTGGCTGTCTCTATATCTTTCAAATATTTGGCAAGCTGCAGATTTTGATTGATCCTCCCTTTTTCTCTTCTCCTCAAGTGCTAACGTCCATCTTCAATGGATTCTTGCCTATTGTTCTTTGAGATAAAATCAATGAAAATTACAAAAGCTGAAGAATTCTTTAACAAGCTATTTTTCCCCCTCCCTTTACCTTCTCACAAAGGATTTTGTTCATCTTATCACTTTCCTTCCAAAAGTAGTATATACCTTAATTAAATTATTAGAATTCTTTTGAGGATTATGAATAAATCTTCATTTGTTTTCTTTATTAGCATTTGATCTGCTTTTGTTAATGTGTAAATGTTCCCTGTAGGCAGAAAAGCAATATAACTCAAATGAAGCGGGCTTTTTGTTAAGGATAGTTAATTTGATTAACATCACTGTCAATATGACAAATAGAGGCATTTTGGCACAAGTTGCCCAATAATTTGAAATTGACAATATAATGTGTGTGCCATTAGGACTAGAACAATAAATTCAACAATGTATCATAGATTGATCTGGGAATGCTCCTTAGTTTAGAATAAAATAATGATTCTCTGCACTTACGTAATATTCATTCTTGGACTCGATGCTTATAAATAGGTTTTATCATCTTGATGCTTAGGTGATGTGGAAACTAGTGGACATCACCAGTGCTGAGAGAGTAAAATGGTAATTCAGGGATCTAGACTCAGGGCTTAGAGTGATAGAAACTGATTACCACTAGATGGCTAACATGATGTAGTTAATAAGGAAGGATTTATAGCAAATATAAGAAAATGTTTATGGGAACCACTTAAAATGCAAACCAAGAAATTACAGACT
Source organism: Ateles fusciceps (assembly GCA_036589455.1). Taxonomy (NCBI): domain Eukaryota; kingdom Metazoa; phylum Chordata; class Mammalia; order Primates; family Atelidae; genus Ateles; species Ateles fusciceps. The sequence continues at coordinate 118,979 of JAZHEH010000424.1, read as the reverse complement.
TCCAACAATCGACTTTTCTATGTCAACCAGATGCTTATCAATATTCTCCAGTGGATAAATGCCTGATTAACAAATTTTCTTGTGATAAAAGAGAAGTAGATGAAAGTAAATGTACCTAAGGATTAGATTAAGACTGCTATAAAAATAAGCATTTTTCTAAAGGCTAATTCTCATTAGTTCAACCATTGTATAAGACAGTGTGGTGATTCCTCAAAGATTTAGAACCAGAAATACCATTTGACCTGGCATTCCCATTACTAGGTATGTCCCCAAAGGAATGTAAGTCATTCTATTACAAAGATACATACATGTGTATGTTCACTGCAGCGCTATTCACGATAGCAAAGACATGGGATCAACCCAAATGCCCATCAATGATAGAACTGATAAAGAAAATGTGGTACATATACACCATGAAATACTATACAGCCATAAAAAGGAATAAGATCATGTCCTTTGCAGAGACAGGAACAGAAAACCAAACACTGCATGTTCTCGATTATAAGTGGGAGCTGCACCATGAGAACACATGAACACAAGAAGGGAACAACATACACTCTCTAAGACACATTAGGGCCTGTCAGGGGATGGTGTTGGGGGGAGGGGAGAGCATTAGGAAAAATAGTTAATGCATGTGGTGCTTAATACCTAGATCATAGGTTGATAGGTGCAGCAAACCACCACGGCACACATTTACCTGTGTAACAAACTTGCACATCCTGCACATGTACCCATAACTAAAAAGAAAAAGAAAAAACAAATAAAAACAAACAAAAAAAAATCACTTATGTCTTCCAGAAGTAAGTTTCTAGATCTTAAGAAAACAAAAACTTAAAAATACATTTTAAATTTTGTTCAGTGTTTGTGGTAGTTATTGTGTTTTGTGTATGACTTTTTCTCAAAGTTGTGAAACAATTTTTTGGGGGAAAAGGAAGGTAATTTATAAGGACAAAATCCCATCAAGTGAAACATAAATAAAGGAGAGAGGAGCACATCGAAAAAAATATTTTGTGAAATATTTATTTACCTGATAGAAAAAGTCACTGAGTATAACCATGAAGCAGAAGTAGCAGTAACTAAATAAATCTGTCCTCTATGAAAGAAAAACATTAATTGAAAGAAACATATATGAAATCTGAGTACTTTTCTCCCAAGTTTTGCTACAAGGAAAAAACTGATCCTTTAAATTAATAAGTTAATATAAATATGTATCAAATTATTATCAATCAATAGCTGCTCTGCTCTTCATTCAAGCTCTCTCAATTTATCTTAATTATCTAGAGTTCTCAGATTTTTATTTTAATGTCATTATCTTCTGTTCATCACCTCTAGGATTTATCATTAAGACTCTGAAGAAATGACTACATATTTCTATTTTGACAAACCGACATGTACAAACAAAACATAGGCAATTTACTTTTTAAAACACCTCACAATAATGTAATTTTTAAAAAGAATAAATTCTATTATAAACCAAGAAATTTGTTCCAAGCTAGAAATTCTTGAAGGTAAATACGGTTTTTAACACAAAAATAAATTATATACAAATGCAGAACAAGCATTCTCAAGGAAAAAAGTTTAAAGTTCTTTGGGGAAAAAAAGAATAAAACAACCTAAATCAAAATGTCCTACAAGTCTTTGTTCTAATCACAGTTTCCACCAACAGTTACTTTATTTTCCTTTTTTTTCTTTCAATGGAGTATTTAAAAAATGCTAAAGAACAAGAAAATACTGTTTAGGATATGTCGGGCCTGTCTTGTTGGTGTTAAGATTAATGTAAAAGAAAAGCCTACCAGCCTGGCATGGTGGCTCACACCTGTAATCCCAGTGCTTTGGGAGGCTGAGGCAGGCAGATCACAAGGTTAGGAGTTCAAGACCAGCCTGGCCAATATGGTGAAACCCTGTCTCTATTAAAAATACGAAACTTAGCAAAGCGTGGCCAGCCTGGCCAATATGGTGAAACCTCATCTCTATCAAAAGTACAAAACTTAGCTGGGCATGATGGTGTGCACCTGTAGTCCCAGCTACTTGGGAAGCTGAGGCAGAAGAATTGCTTGAACTCAGGAGGGAGGCGGAGGTTGCAGTGAGCTAAGATCATGCCACTCCACTCCAGCCTGGGCAACAGAGTGAGACTCCATTCCCCCCAATGCCCCCAAAACAAAAAAGAAAAAAAGAAAAGTCTATGACAGAAGAAAACAGACTCTTGAATGCAGACAAAATAAGTACAGAATCTTGAAATGCATAGACAAAGCTAAAAGCAAATTGGAATATTATAGCCAATTTTAGTCAAGAGGATAACCTTGAGGAAATGAAACAGTGATGCAAACACTTAAATGCCTATATTCTGAGGTAAACACATTTCATTACATTGTATCCTAAATTATATGTAATCAGAAGGGAAATTATGTCATCGATATGTTTTTATGCTATTTATTAATGTTGTCTTTTATTTATTTGCTGGTTTTATATATTTTTCCAAAATTTGAGATAGCTGTGTGATTTTCTTTTAAAAAAAACTTTAATTTTTAGAGCAGTTTTAGGTTTACAAGAAAATTTTGATCAAGGTGCAGAGACTTCCCATATACCCTTTGTCTTTATACAAGTATAGCTTCCCCAGCCATCAATATCTCCTACCAGAGTGGTACATTTGATATAATTCGTCAGTCTCTATCAACATATTGTAATCATCCAAAGTTTATAATTTACATAAAGGTTCACTCTTGGCATTGTACATTTTATGAATTTGGACAAATGTGTAATGGCAAGTATCTACTATTATTATAGTACTATACAGAGTATTTTCACTGCCTTAAAAATCCTCTGCACTCTGCCTGTTCATCTCTCCCTCTTCAACCCACAAGCCTTGACAACCACTTATCTTTTCACTGTCTACATAGCTTTGCCCTTTTCAGATGTCTTATACTTGGAATCATACAATATGTAGCCTTTTCTGATTGTTTCTCTTCACTTAGTGAGATGCAGTTAAGCTTCCTCCATGTCTTTCATGGCTTGATGTCTCATTTCATTTTAGTGCCAAATAATATTCCATTGTCTCAATATACCGCAGTTTATTTATTCACTGAAGAACTCACGGAAGTGAATATTTATTCACTTACGTACTTACTGAAGAACATCTTGGTTGCTTCTACATTTCAGCAATTATGAGTAAAGCTGCTTAAACATCCTTGTTCATATTTTTGTGTAGAAATAATTTTCTACTCCTTTGAGTAAATACTCAAAGGAGTATGATTACTGGATCATATGGTAAGAGTAGGCTTAGTTTTGTAAGAAACTATGCAAGGACAACACTTTGGGAGGCTGAGGTGGGTGGATCATGAGGTCAGAAGTTCAAGACCAGCCTGGCCAAGATGGTGAAACCCCGTCTCTACTAAAAAATAAAAAAAATTATCTGGGTGTGGTGGCATGCGCCTGTAATCCCAGCTACTCAGAAGGCTGAGGCAGAGAATTGCTTGGATCCAGGAGGCAGAGGTTGTAGTGAGCTGAGATCATGTCACTACACTCCAGCCTGGGTGACAGAGTGAGACTCTGTTAAAAACAAAGAGAGAGAGAGAGAGAGAGAGAGAGAGAGAGAGAAAGAGAGGGAGAGAGAGAAAGAGAAAGAAAGAAACTATGCCAAACTGTCTTCCAAAGTACCTTCACCGTTTTACATTCCTACCAGAATTGAGAGAAAGTTTCTGTTGGTTTACATCCTACCCATTATTTGGTATTGACAGTGTCCTGGATTTGCGCCATTTTAGTAGGTGTGTGTGGAGTGGTGTCTCGTTGCTGTTTTAGTTTGCATTCTCCTGAAGATGTGTGATGTGGTGCATCTTTTCCTATGCTTATTTGCCATCACTGTATCTTCTTTGGTGAGATGAAATTTTCTTTTTTTTAATTTAAAAACAAGCAAGAGTTAAAAAGTATATGTCCTCTTTTGATTTACTTAACATTATACATAGAAAGCATGACTATATATTTCACTCTTACAGTGAAAACCAAGACACTGTTTTGTTTGTTTGTTCACTTGTTTTCTGAGACAGGGTTTGTGGCCCAGGCTAGAGTAGGGTCCAGCAGTGTGATCATCGCCCACTGCGGCCTCAGAATCTCGGGCTCAAGCAATCTTCCTGCTTCAGCTTCCTGAATAGCTGGGACTGCAAGTGTGTGTCACCACACCCAGCTAACTTTTTCTTATTATTTGTAGAGATGGGATCTTCCTATGTTGGGCAGGCTGGCCTTGAACTCCTGGCCTCAAGCAATCCTCCTGCCTTGATCTCCCAAAATACTGGGATTATACGCATGAGCCATTGTACCCAGTCCAAGACATTAATTACCGGGTAGCATTGTACTTCAATTTCAGATAAAGTAATGAGAAAAATAAAGTCTGTGATTTTATAGATTTAAGATTAAAAGGGTATCTTCATGGAGGTCAATGTACAGATTGCACTAGGACTTTTTCTAGACTACAGTGATGTTTTTTGAATAAATTTGGAGTGTTGCCATTTTTCTAAGTATATGCATTTAATATTATCCTAATATGAAGGATTCAGAGATCCTAAGAACAAGAAAATGAGCTAACAGTGAATAGGGTGAGAGCAGGAATCATTTGCCCTGGCTTCTGCATTTTTTTTCATCATATCCTTCTTCCTTAGCAATAGCCTTTTCCCACATTGCCCAAGCAAGTGAAGAGACCCAATGTCGGAATAACCTATTTTGTGGTCCTGTCCTGAGTCTGGGTCTCTATCCCTTTGCTCTGAATCTGCACCCTGAGGAAAGATTACAGAACAATGACCTTTCCTTTCTTTCTTACCAACTCCTTTGCAGAAGCTTCTTGCTGTCAGTGCACTTGCTCACCTCTAGTTCAAATGTGCCCCTTACAAAAATATCTACTGACCCTGACATTTGAAAAGAGCAAAAGGAGTTTTCAGCTACGGCTAACAGGGAGGAGATGAAAGCCATGACAGTGTCTATGGAACTCAAGGATACTACAATTTCTCAAGGTGCATCCCTTCTCTCAGTTGGCCAAATCATTGTGCTTCTTAAACAACTAGAGCTAGTAAATCCACTATAGAGGTGAAAAAGGAATATAGTCCTCAAAGTGTACATTATAGCCTATAAAGGGTGAAAGAAAACGTGTCATATTTCAACCTAACTTTTCTTGGCAGAAATAGCCTTTAAGAATTCTCTTCAAATGAGTACTCAACTTCTGGCAGGTTTCTTGCAATGCAGTTTCCTTTGTTCAAGAATGATTATTTAAGCTTCCCAGTTTAGCTTCATAGCACAGTTTTAATAATGCATTTTTATATTTTTATATTCTTTCTTCTTATCTCAAAACAAGTTTTCCTCCCCAGTATAACCTCATTTTCCAAGGAACTGAACTAGCTCCAATGTTGTATTTATGACTGCTTTAATGTCTAAACTATGTAAGCTTATTACACACACACTCACATACACACAAAGCCATATATAAATTTTAAAATGTGTTTAACTGTAGCTTTCTTTTCAAGATCAATGCAAGGCTTTTGATGGAATATTTAATTAGCAGCAATACACAAAAGAAACCTACTATCAGGAATTAGAAACCCACATACAAGGGGGAGTCACCCTTCCCTCCTTATTGTCTTTTGTGGGTGTGTTTTTAATTAAATATCCCTGGGCTCTGGTGATACTGCAGATGTTTAACACAGTAGCCATTCAGCAGAAATGCTTTCTACTTATCACATCTTGAAGATGGACTTATCAGCTCTTTCTTTCAACCATATGTCTCAGATTAATATGCATTGTGAGAGAATGTATTTGGCAGGTTCAGAAGGGTCGAGCAGCAAAATGATAACATTATGAATCATACCAGAATTAGTAAAAAGAGGCAGAGCAGCTTGAACTAAGTCCTAGTCAACAGTTCAGTCTGAATAAGTACATGAGCTATTATCTCACAGGCATATAAAAGGAGAGGGGAAAAAGATAACAGAGCTGTATTTTCCACTTGTTGCCACATATATAGTTTTATTCTAATCCCCATATCTCTTCATGCCCTTCACAAGAATGTATTCATTTAGCTCCAGTGGGTCCAGTGGACTTGGGTATTTTAGATGACTGTTGATGAGACAGTAATCCTCTCATTTTGAGGGTGTATCTCCAATTCAAAAAATATGCATAGATGCCCCATTTCACCTTCTATTGGACAGGCGGCAAACCATTCTTCCTTTGGGTTTGTCATGTCTTTCTCACTTGATAGCTCCATCTGTCCCTGCCTGGGTAACAGCAGGATCATCATGAAGAGAGTAATGACGTGGAGGGACTTCCACCCAATTACTGCCATTTGACAGGTGCCATCATCCTCACCTCTCCTATTCACGGACTGCGGGAGAAGTCTCCTGTGTCCACTTTTCCACACACATGATCCTCCCACCACCTCTTCTTAAAGAATCTACACTCTGCCCAGCTGTGGTCAGAGACATCAGGAGAAAAATTGAGTCCATATTGCATAAATAAAGCAGACAATAATAACAGACTTGGTTGGTGGCATCTAGGGCCACCCAGCATTACTTGCAAAATTTTATTTTCCTCCAAAGCATCTTTGCCATTGGTGCTTAGCAAAGAGGGATGTTTCTGGGATTTTTATGAAAAGTTCAAAGTAAAAACAGAAATGCTTATCAGGACAGGAAATGTGGTGCATTGGGCCCTAGGGAAAGGGGAACATTAGCCACCTGCTGCATACACTAGAACTAAACCTTCATTTTGCTCTCATTTTTTTGTTTGTTTTTGGAGACAGAGTTTCACTCTTGTTGCCCAGGCTGGAGTGCAATGGTGCAATCTAGGTGCACTGCAACCTCCACCTCCTGGATTCAAGTGATTCTCCTGCCTCAGCCTCCCAAGTAGCTGGGATTACAAGCATGTGCCACCACGCCTGGCTAATTTTTGTATTTTTAGTAGAGATGGGGTTTCATCATATTGGCCAGGCTGGTCTCAAACCCCTGACCACAAATGATCCACCTGCCTCAGCATCCCAAAGTGCTGGGATCACAGACGTGAGCCACTATACCCAGCCATTGCTTTGGTTTTTAAGGTCCATGTTCCTTCTTGATCTCCAAATAACAGTTCTATTTCTATATTGTGGTCTACACTGTTACTTTTCTTTATGGTCTATTCTCTATCCACTTAAAGTCAGGTATTTTTCTATAAAAAGGGGACTCCAATATCTGTTCTTGGTTTGTATGCTAAGAATGATGAACATGAGGAGGTAAAAAAAGAAGTAGGTAGATACAGGCCATGAAACACTTCATATAAGAAGTATTTTCTTTTCTCCCTAAAGTGTTTGGTTTTATTTAGACTTTTTACCTGCCTTGTACTTTGCCAAGCATGATGTACAGTCACGTGCGTATAATGATGTTTCAGTAAACAATGAACCCCATAGATAACGGTAGTTCTGTAAGATTTTAAAGGAGCTGAAAATCTCCGATGTCCTACTGACTTTGTAGCTGTCACAGCATCATAACACAATGCATTACTCACGTGTTTGTGGTGATGCTGGTGTAAGCAAACCTGCTACACTGCCAGTCCCTTAAAAGCACAGCACATACAATTATGCACAGCACAGAATACTTGATGATGATAATAAATGACTATTACTGACTTATACATTTACTATGCCATACTTTTTACTGTGATTTTAGAGTGTACCCTGTACTTATTTTTGTTTTAACTTAACTGTGAAACAGCTGCAGGCAGGTCCTTCTAGAAGTATCTAGAAGAAGGCGTTGTTTTCCTAGGAGATGACCACTCCGAGCATGTTATCGCTCCGGAAGATCTCCCAGTGGGACAAGACACGGAGGTGGAAGACAGTGATGTCGATGATCCCGATCCTGACCCATGCCGGGCTAGGCTAATGTGTGTGTGCATGTCTAAGTTTTTAAGAAAAAAGTTTAAAAAGTTTTAAAAAAATAGAAAAAGCTTATACAACAAGGATATAAAGTAAGAAAATATTTGTATACAGCTGTGTAATATGTTTGTGTTTTCAGCTAAGTTTCGGTACAAAAAGTCAAAAAGTTTAAAAAATAGAATGTTCATAAAATAAAAATGTTACAGTCTGTTGAGGTGAATTTGTTATTGAAATCATTTTTTATAAATTTTACAGATTTAGTATAGTCTAAATATACAATGTTAATAAGGCCTATAGTCGTATGCAGTAACGTCCTAGGCCTTTACATTCACTCACTACTCACTGATTCAGAGTCACCTTCTAGTTCTGCATGCTAAATTCATGGTTAATGCCCTATAAAGATGTATCAATTTTTTTAAAAAATTTATACTGTATTTTTACTATATCTTTTCTATATTTAGATATACAAATACTTATCATTGTTTTACAGTTGCTTACAATGTTCAGTACAGTGACATGCTGTACAGTTTTGCAGCATAGGAGCAATAGGCTATATCATATAGCCTAGGTGTGCAGTAGGCTGCACCATATAAATTTGTGTAAGTACACTCTAAGATGTTTGCACAACGATGAAATCACCTAATGATGCATTTCTCAGAACATATTCCTGTCGTTAAGCAGTGCATGATTGTACTTAGATGAGGATACAAAGATTGTTCTTGACTTAGAGGGCCCCCCAGGCTAGTAGAGGAGAAATGCGTGAAATTCAATGCAGTGTGTGATCATTAGGTCTATTCAAAGTACAATGCAAGATTTGTGGCAAAAAACCAAATGAATAAATAGCTCATCATAACTAGCATGAATGCTATTTAAAGTAGGGAAACAGCACAAATTCAGACTTAGAGGTGTAAAAGGACATGGTATGTCTAGGACAAGGAAGGGCCAAAGCAAATGTTATGGGAGTAGACATTGAAAGAGTAAACAGCAAATGTCTCAATGTACTTTGGGGCCAGGTTTCAAAGCCCCACATGGTAGAGGTTGTGTAATTTTCACATTATCTTAAAGGAAACAAGAAGATCTTTTGAGGTGAAGCAGTTGAGTGTATCCTAGGGGATACCAAATCCCAAGCAGAGTTTGTTTGAACCCTAATGGAAACAATTGCGTTCCTGTTGGAAGAACACAGGCAGAATCGTTTTTCTCCACCTCTTTGAATGTCACACAAACCACAAGCCTGGGCCAATGGTGAGGAGTCAGTATTGGAAAGTCACCTGGGGGAGGGACAGGCGAGGAAGGGAAGAGTCACAGAGCAGGAGCAAACACCAAGCATCAAAAGAACAGATGACCCTATTTCAGCAAATCAGAGCGGTCTGGATGCCACCTGCATTGCACATGGGCACCTTCAGGCCACCCCTTACATGCTGGCATTCTCCTTAGTTTCTTCTTACTTAGCTCACTTTCTTTGAGTAATTTCCATTCTCATGGCATCTCTGTAATCACTATTACACAGCCAAGCTCTGTGGGCACTCAGACAGTGGCATGTGTTAGGTACATGAGATGGAACCAAAGGAGAGGTGGGCATGATGGGTAGGGGGTAAGTAGTCAAGAGAATTGACAGTCAATGATGAAAAACAATGAGCAGATTTCCTTAAATTAAAATTTAAAAGTTTCAGGGGAATCTATCAGCATATCGGTGATGAGCTTTCTTCAGAATTAAAAGAGAAAAAGTGCCTACTTTGCTATTTTACTTTTTATTTTGAAAATGAACATGACATCCCTAGAGGCTGCAGGACAGTCAGATGGTTTCCTCAGGTCAGTTGAAAACTTTCACATAAGAGGAAACATGAAGGCTAACCAGAGAGTTGGGAAGACTGTTACAAAAAGATCCACATGGGAAGAATTTATCCAGCAACGACAAGTTGTGTGGAGATGATTGAGACTGTCAGACACTTTTATATCCTTCCCTTCAGTCTGGCTTATGTAACCTTTGAAAGAGCATGCACATGGCTTGATACAGACACAGCCTTGAAATCAACTGACAGAGCGGGGGAAAATATTAATAGCATCTGCAGCCACAGGACACTCTGCTGCAGTGAGATGTGTTGTAGGACAGAAATGACAGCTATATAACAGCATTTTACTGATATGGGCTTCCTGAGTACGGATAGAAAAAAAAAATGAATGGATACTATAGCAGGAAGTGTTTGTAGCACAAGTTAGGGGTTTTGAGGGAACAAACTGGGCTACCAATTAAGAATGATACAAGTGAAAATGAGAGGTTGATAAAGTAGAGGAAGATGGAAGATGGTGATGGATGCAGTGTTGATCCTCAACGACACTCTGGCCCTTTCTATCACACACCATCCACAGCGTAGACTTCTCATTGTCCCATTTGAAACATGAACCAATGTTGAATGCTAGGGTGACTTTACAGAGATGGTATGATTGCACAGGTGAAATTCCTGGAAACAAACGCTGTGCTTCAATTCATACTGCTTATAAGTTCATAATAATATTAACAAAAAAGACTGTCAAAATTTGTTTTGTTATTTTTCAGTACATCAACCAATTTTCAGTTTAATTGCTTAATTTACTTTAAACTTCAAGTTCACAGATCCTGAAATATTGATTTGTTTTCAAATGAAGAAACGTCTAAGAGTAATATCAGGTCAAACTGCAGAAATTAATACAAGATATTTTTCCAACATGTTACAATCACATTTCAAAATAGCCTTGATTTGGTGCCTTACTATATATATTTTTTCCTCTAGGGACAGTTTGGATGCTAATTCAAATTTTTCATGGCAGGAAATGAAGTGTCTGATCTAGTAAAGAAAGTCGTTCATCAGAGTTACAGTTTTTCCTGGTTGGAGATGTAAACGGAAACATCTAAATTGTTTAAGAAAATTGATGTTATGATATCCCTGGAAAAGATGTCATAACACTGACATAAACCATCACTCACTCCCCCGCTTCCCAGGAAGTCAGTACTTCAAGGTTAGTGATATATAAGTAAATTCCAGTTTTATAAAAGATGTAAAACATTAATGTTTCCGTGTTTTAATTCCTGAGGATGCCTATGTATTTGGAAAGGGGGGGAAAGGCCTCTTTAGGAGAAAGTGCATTGCCTCTTTCCATTTATTTTCTATCTCTATGATTTGAAGATTTTTTTCCCTTTCTTAATGTAGCTATATCCCATTGGAGTAGCTCTGGGGATGTTGCTAGGTTAAATTTGTGACATCACACTTATTGTTAAATCTTATCCATTTCCACCAAGACAATTCTAAACGCCATAGGAGACAAAAAATAATTATAAGACTCAGTTTTCTTCTTCAGACAACTTATTCTAGAGTTAAGAGAAAGTACATATCATTATTTTAAGACTTATCTGAGGCATTGGCTAAAAGATAACTAAAAATAAACGTAGCTTATGTGCTCTGGAGTCAGGCTTCTCACTGGGTTTCTTTGGGTTTGGATGACTGTGGTTTTGCAACTTAGTTATCACAGCTGTAAATGATGTTCATAGTACAACATACATCATAGGGTTTTTGTGAATATTAAATTAGTAAGCGTACAGTGATAAAAATGGTGCCGAAGGAGATAAAGCCACTAAATGTTATTATTCATTTACTGTTTTCAGCAAATATACTTAGTATCAATTTTTACTGGATATGCAGACAACGTCACTAACACAATATCCTTTTCCTCATAGATGTGACATTCTCCAGCAGGGAGGCAGGCTGGGGAGATAACTATGAACAAGGAGGTGTTAGAGTGTAGCAGGTGCTGTGCTTGAAGCAGAATAACGAGGTAGCAAATAGGTTGAGAGGCAACTTGCCCTAGATCAGTCAAGGGAAGCTTCCTTGCAGAGGAATTATTTGGACTAATCACAGAAGCCAGGTGTGTGATCCTTAGGTAGATAATTCAAAATAAAAGGAAACCATTAAGCCCTGGAGTGACCTGAAGAGGCTTCTTGGAGGAAGAGGCCTTCAGCATATTATTTAGATTAGTAGAGAGAGGAAGAATGGTTTCTCCAGGCAAATAAGTTGTCACAGATGCAAAGCTCACATGTGGGAAACTCAAGGCATAAGATGTGCTAAACAGGTTTTAATATTTCTACCTGTCTGTAATGGATGGTTTATATAGAAGTGTAGGGGGCAAGATGAGGAGGTAAATTGACCCCAGATGGCAGAGACCATTCAACGTTAGAATCTTCTTAAAAATCACACATAGATTTCCCTGCATACAATTTGAGTTAAAGATGATTTATGATATAAATGAATTATTTGAACATTTCCTCAGTTCAGTGATGGCCCCCTAGAGTGGGGCACTTGTTAAGTATTTGTTGACTGAGTAACTGATTGATTGTGATAGATGCAGGAGGCAGGTAAGAGGGAGGGTCCCTGGAGAATCTCTGACCCACCCCACATCAGGTGCTTTTATGCAGACGAGGGAACCTGCCCAGGGTCTTGTCTGCACATGCTTGCAATGGACTGGGTGCCCATCTGGGCACTGGGAGAATGGGGTGGAGTCTCAGGAAGTTCACACTTTGTGCAATGGGGAGGAGCCTGGCCTTTTCAGTTCTTGTGTGGTGGCCTGGCATTCAATTTGTGAGGTGGGGGGCCTGATAGCAGGTCCCCCCTCTTGTTTTGCTAAGAGGGTTTTTTTCCCCTTACACCCAATAAATTCTGCTCTCCTCACCCTTCAGCGTGTCGACATGCCTAATCTTTCCTCCTCGTGTGACAAGAACTCAGTTTTAGCTGAACTAAGGAGCAAAATTCTGAAACAGTTGGTTACTTAGTTGTGTAGTTTATTTATTGCACAAGGCCTAGAATAAAAAATGCTGAATAAATGTCTAGGAAAAAAAGAATAGAGGAATGAAGGAAAATAGCAGTGATAATACAATGAAAAGTCTTGGATGTGAGAAAAATATGAGGGAGAAATCAACAGTACCATGCTTAAAATGGAAGGAGCTGAAGACATGTCAAAGATGAATGAGGTATCAAGCCTACACCACAAATACACATCAACAAGAAAACGCCAAGAAATTTGGTTTAAAGGAGGAAAAGAGGAGGAGACCCATTTTAGATATTCATATGTCAAGAAAACACTGTGATGATCAAGCAGAACACACACACACACACACACGAATAGTTAATTGGCCAAAAGTGATCCAGGATAAACTGGTGCAATGAAACTTCCAAGAAGAGCTCTCTCAGTCATTTACTAACATAGAGTCCATGGAGAACTAAAGCAAAGGAAATGCTTTCAGATTTGTCAATTAGGAGACTACCATTGATTTCTGAAGGGGCATATTCAATAGAAAGTTGGGGGATGGAAGTCGAGTTGCACCTTTGTTTTCTTATCATTCATTTTCTTGAGTTTTCAAGAAATATCTGTCAATCAGTGGGCAAGAGATCATAATGCTGGTACTTTGTATAAATGCTGAAAATAAATAATTAGGCCACATTTATTATTATTAAAATGTTAGCTTTGTCTGGGCATGGTGTCTCACACCTGTAATCCCAGCACTTTGGGAGGCCAAGGCGGGTGGATCACCTGAGGTCAGGAGTTCAAGACCAGCCTGGCTAACACGATGAAACCCTGTCTTTAATAAAAATAAAAAAAAAAAAATAGCTGGGCAGTGGCACATGCCTGTAATCCCCGCTACTCTGGAGGCTGAGGCAGGAGAATCGCTTGAACGTGGGAGGCAGAGATTGCAGTGAGCCGAGATCGCACCACTGCACTCCAGCCTGGGCAACAAGAGGGAGACTCCATCTCAAAAAAAAAAAAAAAAAAAGCCAGATTCTGCTTTTTAAAAATAAAACAATCAAAAGCATTTTTTGAAGACAACCAAAGTGTCACCTCCCCCACTAAATAATGTTTGAAATTTACTTAATAATTTGTAATTATAGATATATAACAACTGCATTTCCTGACATCTCATGCTGGTGAAGTCCGTACCTTGAAGAGTTTCCCAAAAAACAGAATGAGTAAATAAATACAGTAGAGTTTTTTAAAGATAAGTTTTATTTAGTTAATCTTAAAAGACAAATTTAATAATATATAAGAAGGGAAAGGACAAGGGTTTTAAAGGTCAAGTTAAGCATTTTTCTTTAACAAGGTTATTTTGACATTACTAAATGGAACAGCCACAGAACTTTGAGCAGTCCTATTAGATTAATGATAGCATCAATGGCAAGAACAAGTACTATTTGTTAAGCACCTTTCCCCCCTCAATACTTTAATTCTGCTTGGAACAGAGAAAATGGAGAAGAAAAGAAAGCCTAATCTAACCCTGGTCATCATATATTTTCTGTTTTCTCTTTTTCATTTTTTAAAAAATTCAGTAAGAATCAACAGCACAAAAATAGCCTTTTCCAGATAGTATCAAAAAAATCAATAATCAATTTTGTCAGAGGAATTCAACAATACTTACAGTACTGTTACCCATTAAACAGACTATACTGATAATTTTCAACCATATGCCCAGTCTTTTATATACTCCGAAAGGAAATATCTTTATTACTGTATAAAGCTGCCTTGACCTACATATACCCTTAAGCCAAAACTAATCATTTTCTTCTCTGACTTCCTTAAGATTTTATATTTCAAATGAAAAGTAAGAACTTGGATAAGCATGAAGGACTGACTACATGAGCAATTTTTTCTGTGCTGCTTCCAGAAATTGCATTCAAATTAGAGTAAAGTTGAATGCAAAAGCACAAAGATCAAGAAAGGGCGCTATCAGGGAATAGAGGGTTATCAACAAACTATTGGAAGGTGGGTGATACAAAGAGAAGCAAGCTGCATCCTGTAACAAGAACTTGGAAAGGTTCACACATTTTGATGCTAGATACCAAGGAAGGCCAGGTGGGGCACAAACAGAAGACTGAAAGTCCTCAAGGGAAGTGTTTACATACTTGGCCTCTTCCCAGCAGTTCATTTCGTGGAAAACTGAATTCAAGAGCATCCAGATTTGAGGACACCTGGCACAAAGGAAAGGTGGTGGAGAGGCACCATTCTGGAAAGTTAGTGTTTTATCCAACACCTCAACATTCTTAACTTCACTCCATTGCAAGAATACCCTTTGTGAAACCAGTATGCTCTAGTAAGAGGTTGGAATAGTCTTTTCTAGAAAAACTCAACAACAGCTCCCAACAAAGACATAAATACTGATAGTCCCTCAATGAAACAGTTGGGTCTTCACTCAGTTTCCTACAAAGAAGCTCACTGGTTTTTTAGACCAAAACATATATTTAAAAAATTCAAGTATCAATTCAGGAGATCCATGTCTCCTGCATATTAATCTCTACCTCACAGTCCACTTTCCATGGAACTAAATCTGTGGTACAATAATTCAAACACAATTCTTAAAAGCCAACAATATTATTTTCCAGATTAAAAGGGTTTACTATGGTTCCAGCATAATAAATGATAAATGACCCCAGTCACATCAAAACCCAATTTCAGAAAGAAAAGAAAAAAATCCTTTCAGAAACTAAATAAATAACATAAAAAGCCTCAAGAGATGTAATGGCATTGGACTTCTCAGAAACATCACTGAAATCTAGCAGATGATGGAACAATTTCTTCAAATGGTTTTAAAATTATACTAGCAAATGCTACTAAATTGTCAATTAAACATGAAGGGAGAATAAAACATGTTCATATATGTAAGGTTTAAAAAATTTTCTCGTTCTCCTTTCTTCAAGAAGCTGGTGAGTGTGTGTTGTTAAGGCAAGGGAGTAAATGAAGAAAAAGGATGATTTGGTAAATAGAGAATCCCAGAAAGAAGAGAGGTAAAGTCTAAGGGCAAGAGCTGTGGTCAGTCAGGCTTGACCATGAGTCCAGCAGAAAGCAAGGAGAGAAATCTCTGAAAAAAGTCTCCATAAAAATGCTGGCATTGTTGCCATACCTGAAGTGCTTTAGTGTTCAGAGATGAGTTTGGATTCTGTTGGGAAATGGGAAAAGGAAATGTAATCAGGGTATAATAAATCAACCAGTTACAATTACATAAAACTTCAGGCAAATATCCCTCATGAACATGAATGCGAAAATCCTCAATAAAATACTGGCAGACCGAATCCAGCAGCACATCAAAAAACTTATCCACACAATCAAGTCATCTTCATCCCTGAGTTGCAAGGCTGGTTCAACATATGCAAATCAATAAGCATAACCTATCACATAAACAGAACCAAAGACAAAAACCCCATGATTATCTCAATAGATGCAGAAAAGGGCTTTGATAAAATTCAACATCCCTTCATGTTAAAAACTCTCAATAAACTAGGTATTGATAGAACATATCTCAAAATAATAAGAGCTATTTATGACAAACCCACAGCCAATATCACACTGAGTGGGCAAAAGCTGCAAGCATTCCCGTCAAAAACCAGCACAAGACAAGGATGCCCTCTCTCATCACTCCTATTCAACATAGTATTGGAAGTTCTGCCCAGGGCAATCAGGCAAGAGAAAGAAAGAAAGGGTATTCAAATAGGAAGAGAGGAAGTCAAATTATCTCTGTTTGTAGATGACATGATTTTATATTTAGAAAACCCCATCATCTCAGGCCCCAAATTCCTTAAACCAATAAGCAACTTTAGCAAAGTCTCAGGATACAAAATCAAGGTGCAAAAATCACAAGCATTCATTTACACAACAATAGACAAGCAGAGAGCCAAATCATGAATGAACTCCCCTTCACAATCACTACACAGAGAATAAAATACCTAGGAATACAACTAACAAGGGATATGAAGGACCTCTTCAAGAACTACAAACCGCTACTCAAGGAAATAAAAGAGAACACAAACAAATGGAAAAACATTCCATCCTCATGGATAAGAAGAATCAATATTGTGAAAAAAGCCATATTACCCAAAGTAATTTATAGATTCAATGCTATTCCCATGAAACTATCATTGGCATTCTTCACAGAATTAGAATAAACTATTTTAAATTTTATATAGAATCAAAGAAGACTCCATATAGCCAAAACATTCCTAAGCAAAAAGAACAAAGCTGGAGAGATCACACTACCTGACTTCAAAGTCTACTACAAGTCTACAGAAACCAAAATAGCATGGTACTGGTACTGGTACCAAAACAGACATATAGGCTAACGGAGCAGAACAGAAACCTCAGAAACAACACCACACACTGACAACCATCTGATCATCATCGACAAACCTGACAAAAACAAGCAATGGGGAAAGGATCTCCTATTCAGTAATTGGTGCTGGGCAAATTGGCTAGCCATATGCAGAAAACTGAAACTTGACCTCTTGGCCATATCTTATACAAAAATTAACCCAAGGTGGATTAAATACTTAAATATAAAACCCAAAACCATAAAAACCCTAGAAGAAAACCTACGCAATACCATTCAGGACATAGGCATGGGCAAAAACTTCATGACAAAAATGCCAAAAGCAGTTGCAACAAAAGCCAAAATTGACAAATGGGATCTAAACTACAGAACTTCTGCACAGCAAAAGAAACTATCATCAGAGTGAATAGGCAGCCTACAGAATGGGAGAAAATTTTGCAATCTACCCATCTGACAAAGAATGGGTAGATTGAATCTAGAAGGAACTTAAACAAATTTACAAGAAAAACAACCCCATCAAAAGGGAAACATCTAGTCAGTAACTGTTCACCATGAAGAGGACAGTAGAGTCAGAAATGAACTTGGAAAGTATGTGAGAGTTGAAGATGCTTACTTTGTGAATGTAGAATAAAGGCAGCTGAAGCAATAGTAAAAATAGCAGGTGGGTCTGTCTGTCTTAATGCAGGCAGGCAGGCAGGCAGGCAGGAAGGAAGGGAGGGAGGGAGGGAAGGAGGGAGGAAGGAAGGGAGGATCTTGGCAATACAGAAAATATCTAATAATTTGAAATGGGGCATAAGTCAGGCTTAAACTAGCAACAGGGGTTAGTCTGGCACTAAGTACAGAGGGCTGTTTTCTTTTTTACTTTTTCTTTTTTTGAGACAGAGTCTCATGCTGTCACCCAGGCTGGAGTGCAGTGGCACAATCTCAGCTTATTGCAACCTCCATCTCCTGGGTTCAAGAAATTCTCCTGCCTTAGCCTCCCAAGTAGCTGGGACTACAGGTGCACACCACCATGCCTGGCTAATTTTTATATTTTTAGTAGAGATGGGTTTTGACATGTTGGCCAGGCTGGTCTCGAACTCCTTACCTCAAGTGATCTGCCCGCCTCAGCCTCCCAAAGTGCTGAGATTACAGGTGTGAGCCACCACACCCAGCCAAAGGGCTGTTTCTGAAGACTAGAAAGAACTGGCTCCAACAATGGAAGGAAGCAAGTGGTGGTAAGTAGTACATAGGCAGGGTTTATCAACAAAAGTCAAGTCAAAAACCTCCACTGTGTTTTTAGACACTGATATTTAAATTGCTATATTTTGAAGAAATATGTTTTTAAAATCTTTTCTAGGGACATTTCTTAAAGGTGGAAGGACTATGGTGTCTACCAAATTGAAGAAAATGTATTATTTATCAAAATATATGTAGAAAGAGCACAGTTTAATAAAGAAAAGTCAAGTCTCTCATATGTATAAAACAGGGGGCATTTAAAAGACATGCAACCAAAGCCATTCCCTAATAGATGGTGTAAATTAGTTTTTCCCATTATGTTATTAGCCTAAGTGTTTCAATTCATCTACAAAATGAAGGGACATTTTTTCCCCAAGTAACCTCCAGTCAATCTTCTTTCCATAAGTTGATTATTCAACTGGAAATGATTTAGCAGTGATCTCACCATAGCTTAAATATATTCCAATATATGGCATGCATGAACATTGGAAGACTGATGTATTCATTAAAATGAAAAGCATTAATTCCATAATATTTATTTAAATTTTAAAAAACCCTCAGTGGCACAAATGTAGATTAGTTGAAATAGGAAATTATGTCTAAAAATGCAATACAAATTCTTGCCATGGATATCAGACCAAGGATTCAGACTAAAACATGACTTATTTTCTTTGTCAGAAATTACAAAATGTGCATTTTTTAGTAGATGCTAATTGTACCAATGGGATTTGTCCAAACCACTCTCATCTGGGATGTGTTTAATTCTTACTACATCAGCATAGCTATTCTTCCTCTGAGGCTGAACTATAAATGTGCATAATAAACCTTATTTTTACCATTACATAAAATGCAGTGAATACATGGAGTTGCTAGTTCTTTCAAAATCTATCAGGGACATACTGTGTTACGTTGCACTATAATAAATGGTGTGGGCAGATGCCATGTGGTTGAGAAAATAATCTGAACTGTCATGAAATGATTTCAGGGTAAGACAACATACGATGATAGAATGCCGTTTGGGTAGTAAATATTGACAATTAGAGACCAGGAAAGCATACAGTAAGTTACCAATCATACAGTAACTATAAAACATTTAAAACGAGTTAGAGAATGGAGAGACAAATGAATACCAGGTTTAATGTTCAAGGCCAAGAACAGTGTTAAGAAAACCCAAGGATACCCCTTGCTCCCGAACCTCTGTGTATTTATCTGGGACCATGTAGCCTTCAAGAATATTAATGACACCACAGATTTACATAATACTTTACACCCTTCAAGGCTCTTTCACATATGACTGATAAGTCAGGGAGCGTTTTATTATCACCACTGTCCCTATACAGGAACCAGACTCAGTAGCATGAGGCAACATTTTAAACATGAAACAAAAGCAAAGCATCAGCCTCCAGTGGCCAAGATTCTACTCATGGTTGTGCCATATCACAGCAAGACATGTGGCCCAATGAGAGAATGTGCAGCAAAAGGAAAAGAAGAGGGGAATAGAGAGAAGGATTTTATAGAACCTGAGTTGTCAAGTGGGTTCCTGGGATGAGGGTGAAAATTATTTTGAAGAAATTATCCACCATCTATTCCTTTGGGTTGCAGGGGTGGGAGAAGTGGAAAGGGTAATATAGTGATTATTATGAAGGCATAGCCCTTCTGGGTGAGTGACAGTAGCCTGTTTTAGTGCATTCTTTGGCCAAACAGGTGCTCTCCTGTGGGTTGGGTGGATAGAGAGCCCCCCATGCATAAAATGAAAGAAAAAGCTGAAAACAAAAAAGGTCAGTTGGGGAGTTAATAACTTGTTTGTATTTATAGTGAAGATATGAAAAGCCAGTTCCCACACAGGGAATGGTTCAACTGCACAGAGAAAAAAATCACTGTAGACAGACTTCACAAAGTAGTCACATGCATGCTGATTGCTCCCTCTAGATCTGACTCCTGTCCTAAGTAAAACTAAAACAATTTGCATTTATCCTCTGTTAGACAAAGCCAGCCAAATTCATAGGGGGAATAGTTTCTTTTTAAATGAATAAAATCTCTGTTTCAAGAAAGATTGTATTTTAAAAATGTAGTCAATCGTAAGTCTCTGGGCAACTTCTCTGCTCTAAATTGCAACTTCTTTACTCCTCCTTCTGCCTTCTGTTTGCTACAAAAAAGAGTAAGTCCATAAAGAATGCTAGTCTTCTGGGAAGAACACACTACAGCTCTCTCTCATGCAGCTTTATTGAACCTGCAGACCCAAAAGGGAGACAAAATGTGTTTTTATCAGTAAAAGTCATCAAAAATCTCTTTTTTTGGAAACAAATATCCATGGTAAGAAGATCACATATTTATACAGTCACTTTCTGACCACTACTAAGCTTTCAGGAGAAAGAAAACTCTGGAAAACTCAAGAATGCAACTAGAGGTTAAGGAATCCACTAATTAGAATACACAGCATGTTATTTTCTGCACTGTTTTCTGCACTCTACAGTGGTGATACTTTTCCTTCCACTGCACAGATGCACCTCAGGAGCCCTCTTGGAGTTGTCAATATAGTCATTATCAATTATGTAATGCAGGGGGGAGCAAAGATTAGTAATTCAAAGCTAAGACATCTCCATGATTTATAATCTTGCATGTAACTGTCTACAGCAAGCATTGGGAACCTGTCATTAAAAGGTATTAACTTGAGAAAATTAGAGTTCTGTATTGATCACCAAACACGTATAGTTTATTGTGGAGTGATGCTTTAATTTATATTCCAAACAAGGCACTAGGTGAATACCATTTGCATAGAGGGGACTGCATCCTGAAGCAATCCAGTTTCACAACATGACAGTAGCTGTGGACAAGTATCTTCTCTTAATATGTGTATTTCAGCATAGTAGATGGGCAGAGAATGAACCCACCACCACTTGTGCAGGACAGCCTGTGGTTAAGACACAATTATTGACCAAAGACATAAGATGTCATTTTGTTTTGAACCTGCTGAACTTGGGCAAGTCAATGGCTGGATGGACAATCTAAAGGAAATATTACCTTTCTACAACCCCCACTTCTAGATAGGTGGACTGCCTCTCTGCTCTTTTCTAACAATTCTTTCCTTAATAAAATTAGATACCAGTTATTATGTTACTTAGCCCAATTACTGAGTTTCTGGAAGCGAACACTAGAGGATTGCTACTGTGTGGGTGTGATTCCTGGAAGAATTGGGTGTGAGGGCAATATTATCTCAGATAATAAGACTGTCAGGACCAACCTTTAGAGAAAGCATCTGAGAGTTCAGAACTGAACTTTGGAGAAAGTAAAAAGGATTTTGCAAGCATTGCCTAATAGTCAATTGGGCAGAAACCTCACAACATCTAGGAAACTATGAGCTAAAAATGGTTTTCAACTCTAGCTGCATATTATAATCATCTGGGGAGATTTTATACAATATTGATGTCTGTGTCCCACCCCTTGAGATTCTAATTTAATTGGCCTGGGGTGGGAAGCCAGGCATTGAAAATCTTTTAAAGTTTCTTAAGTGATTCCAACGTGCAGCCAATTTTGGGAAACACTGGTTGTAGCATATTGGAGTACATGTGAGTAAATATAAGAAAGAACAGAACACATTGAAATGGCCAAGACTTGGTATAGACATCAAAATGATATATACAGCAAAACTGAGGAGCAAATAGAAAATTAGTACATAGCAAAGAATGGATACAAAATTTTGGTTTTTACATCAGTCTTGGCTGGTTGGCCAAGAGTCTTACAGGGAACATGTTGGTTTAAGAAAGCACCCATCTGCCTCTTCTACTTATTTTACTTTTTTCAGAAATGAAGTTTCCCTTTGTTGCACAAGCGGGTTTCAAACTCCTAGCCTCAAACGATCCTCCTACCTCAACTTTGCAAAGTGCTGGGATTACAGTTGTGAGTTACCATTCTTGGCCCCCTCCTCTAATATCCCATGTTACAAAAGCACCACTGTTACTTAGAAACCCAGCAGCTGAGGTGTGTGGTGGACATAAGCTGAACTGAGTGGAAATCAGGCATGCCATCTCTGGCTATGAAACGTAGAGAGGAGTACAGGATAAATGTAAACTCAGAAAATCAGATTTTGCAGCTTTGAGGTTAGAACTGGAAAATCATTCCTCTAACACAAAAATCTTTGAGAAGCAGGTGGGTCCTGTCTATGTCCAATGTGTGTTTCACAGGCGCAGCAGGGAAAATATTCACTGTGTCCCATCCACCTTTTATCTGCACACTCAGACTTGGATGTAAACAAACAGAAGAGGGTGATATTAGGAGAGCTTGTAGCTAGATACAGTGCAGTGTGATAAAGGGAGATTAAAAGAGTGTTTTTAAAGGCTTAAAACTTCAAAGATAAGCATCTGACAAAGAGCATTCAAGGCAAAGAGCATTCAAAAACAATAGATTAGAGAGGTAGCTTTGATAAATTTTTATGCTGTGGAAACAAAAAGAAAAAGAAATAAAACATCTAGAAGGAGCCCAAAGACCTCTCTGCTTATGCATTGTTAATAACTAAAGAGGAATAAAAAACTACTCTTGACAAATATAATGACAGCTTTGATGTTCCTGTGCTAGTCAAGGATGAAGAATACGTAGCTTCTAAACACAAATATATGTGTAAGTTGCAATAAAACTACATTATGCAGGGCCTTATCACTATCTCTAGATCTAAATGGAATCTAGTTTAGATGTTAATAAATAATTCTGGATGGATTTCAGGGTCCCTCCGAGCACTACTTCTGGATTAGTGGTTAATATCATACAGACTTGTTCCCAAATAACTAAAAGCCTTGCGATGTCCAGTCTGACCAAATCTACCAAACTCTGAGTCACAGTTGAATTTTCACCTTCCACCCCTTAGCATGTTCAGCCAAAAGAGAACTTCTAGCTCCTGCTGAGCCATGGAAAACACACAGAAAACAAACTTTTCTTCACTCCTCCCTTGTGATAGCAGTAATATGTTTCTTTTTTTAATCCAGAGCCTGTGGAGCCTTATTATCTGGGGAGAAATGTAATGAAGGAAGGGAAAAGATGTGCCACATGGCCCCATCAAATAAGGCATTGGCTATCATTTCTGGTGATTAGATTAAAGAAATCTCAGAACACCTCAAAGCAATTTATAGAAAAACACATTCATGTTTACCTGGGGAGAAGTGACTCAGGTTACAGCTTCCAGATTCCAGCCTTAGTGCCTTAAATTTAATTAATGGGGCATATTGCTTGGTATTAAGCTGCATCAAGCTAGGCTGTAATGAGATGTGGTATTGACAGGGACTTTTCTATTTCAGCAGAACAGTTCAGATGAAAGCACTCGTTTGAAAGGAAACACACTTGGTCTGAATTCTCTTCTACTCCCTTTCCTTGGAAGCAGATGTCTGTATTCTCAAGATCTACTTTAATTTTGCATGTTCCTTCCCTTTGTCTTCATTGCCAAACAACTTTCTAAGTGGGTACCAGTCCATCAGTCCAAGACGGGAAGGAGATCTCAGTCTGCATTCTGTTACCATTTTGAGGAGCTCTCTCTGATGTCTTAAACTCTATTTTTTGACAACACCCACCCCCAGCCTTTAAACTCCCACACCCAATAAAATAATGATAGCTAATACTTATTGGAGATATTTTCAACCAGAAAAAAATTAAGACCTTTATGTTTAGCATCTTTTATGCTTATGAGACACCTTGATAGGATACAAGTCTCTTCATTATACAAATGATAAAACAAAGGCCTGAGAAGTTAAATTATCTTGCCCAACGTCACACAGTTATTGAATAATAGAGAGTGGGATTCAGGCTATTTTTTCTCATTCAATGCAAAGTTGTTCAGGACTTACTAAGTGCTGAGAAGAGAAGCACTATGTTAGGAATAAGAAACAGAGACGTGAGAAAGATAGAGGTACCCTCACGAATATTTTGTTATGGTGAGGAAAAACGATATATACGGATTAAAATGTTGGCAAATTATGATGTCATTAAATATAGAATAAGAGGAAGAAAGCTTGCAAAGAAGGTGGTCAGGGCACATATAGCCTGAGTCCTCAAGGACAGCCAATCAGCTACAGGATGTGTTGGGGGAGGAGCAGAGTGGAGCTGGAACTCAGGGGGGGTATGGTCCAAGCCCATCTTCCTAATTATTGTACAACATTTACTGTTTGATCTTCTCCAGAACAATCTGAAGCATTCATTTCTCTCAGCTTATTCTAACCGACTCACCCACCTTCTGCCACCATTTTAAATGTTGCTCTATCTTCCACCCACACTTAATTGTTGTCAGTCTAAGGGAAAGAGGTGTCACCCCTTTTCTAATTTGTTTCTTTCTCTAGGGATGCACATAACCATGGGCCTTTCCTGGAGCCTTGTTACTTTGGCTGATTTTTATCTTCTGTCTCTCCATCCTCTTCTTCCTCTTCATTCCTTTCTTGCAGTGCACAACATGCACATGGTTCTCAGACCTTAACACAGCTCTCAAACAGGCAACTCCCTTCCAGCTCCAATCCTTGAAAATTATAATCGGTATTTAATCCCCCATTTTCACTTTACATTCACTCCACGGACCCTTTGAACTGTTTTAACCTCCTTTATTCCACTGAACAGAAGAGGTAGTGGAATGGAGATGACATGTTTTGAAGTCAAACAAATGGATTAGAGACCAAAGTCCTACTCTTAACCTGTGTGACTTTCGGGAAGATACTTTACCTCCCTAAACTTGAGTCTGTATATCTATAAAATAAGGACAGTGATATTAACATCAGCTTCATAGGTTATAGAAGTATTAAAAGAGACAATCCATACAAAGCACAGCACAGCACAGAAACTCATTGAGAATTACATGTGTTAGCCATTATTTAAACTGTACCAGCAAAATTCACTAAATGTTCAACTAATTGTTAAATACAATGGAATGCTTTCAGATTTAGTCTCTACAGCTTCCTTTTGCTATCTGAAATTATTAAACATCTCAAACTTCCCTAAGCCTTGGCCTCCATAACACCACTTTATCCCGATTCTCATTCTAGCCCCTGACTATTCTTTCTTGGTATGCTGCGTGGTATTTCTTCCTCTACTTCCCCTTGTTTCTGTGGACTACCTCGTTTACCATTCTAAACCTCCCTCCTGGTCATTCACAGGGCCTCAGCTGCCATCTGTATGTGTATGACTCTCAAACCTCACTTTCTAGCCAGTTGCTCTGTGAGCTTTAGATGTATACATGTATTTGACTGCCTGCAGGACTTCACCTCCATGTTCCACGTGCACTTCAATGTCAACATTGAGAAAACCGTTCTCTTCCTTGCATTCCCTGTCTCATATTCTGTTACCAAGATCCACCATATCTCCCAATTAAAAAAAAAAAAAGGAAATATCTTAGGTTACTTGCCTAGTAGATACAGGACTAGTACCCAAATCCCTTGCCTCCAAACTCAGGACTCTGACTCAGCACACCATATTCAGCATGTACAACGGGTGCTTTCAGCAAGTTAGTAATAGCTTGATATTATTATCCTGCGATGGTCAATTTATGTGTCAACTTGGCCAGCTCACGGTACCCAGTTTTTGGTCAAATATTAGTCTAGATGTTTCTGTGAAGCTATTTTTTTTAGATGTGATTAACATTTAAATCAGTAGATTTTGAGGAGATCACTCTCCACAGCGTAGGTGGGCCTCATCCAATAAAGACTTAAATGAAGGGCTTAAGAGAAAGAGCTGAGGTTTCCCAAGAAAGAAGACATTTGCCTGAAGATTGCCTTCATACTCAAGCTCAACAGCAACTTTTCCCCAGGTCTCCAGCCTGCTGGCCTGCCCTGCAGATTTCAGACTTACCACCTCCCATAATGACATAAGCCAATTCCTCAAATCAAACAATCAGCTGATCAATGAATCTTTTTCTCTCTCTTCCTCTCTCTCTCCTATCGTTTCTGTGTCTCTGGGGAATCGTATGGGTCTGTTTCTCTAGGTAAACATAGTCAATTGGTTTTGTTTCTCTGGGGAATCTTGACTAATACATACTCTATATGTGTGTATTCTATCATTAGAAACGTATCATTAGCACTCCACCAACTTAACATTCCTTTTGCATATTTATATAATTTTGCATAAATGTCTTGTACACAATTAGTTGCCTACTCTACTTAGAGAAATGTTGCCTGAAAATATGTTAAATCATGAGTACAGCAGTCTTTAGAAGAGATGGTAGCTTTCTGCTTTTCTCTCCCACTCATTTCTCCTCTTCATCAGTCTCCTAATACACTAACTCTGCCAGCCTTGTACCCAACCTGTCACTAATGTCAGCTACATCACTCACCCAAGTGGTTGGCAAAGATTTGCAATCCAAGTATTTTAGTCTCCTTGGACAGAAAAACAAACTCAATTGCTATCTTGAGATCCAGGTGGCAGAAAAAAATTAAAAAGTAATAAATCACAATTTTGTGTCTTTTTTTCTCTCTCACACTTCTACTTGATTATTATGTCCTAAATTGATTAATTTACCATGTATTATTGCTCTCAAGTGATAACTTAAAGATTGCAAGAGCTTAGCATGTCACCAGCAATTTGGCTTCTTAGAAACAAGGGACAAAAACCTAGTTTGAGAAGAAATCTCTAAGGGATTCATTAACTCAGCAAAGGCATTTACAGCACAGGGTAAAGACTGGATGATGAAATGAAGGTTGAGTTCATTCCCTATTGCCACTGGCTAAAAAATCCAGTTAATCTAGTATATTAGATAAATACTTTAGGATATAAAAAAGAAGACAAAGATGTTGTATTTGCTGTTGTTGTTATTTTACCTTGAAACAAAAATAATGTTTCCATCTTCCTTTCTCTACCTGGAAAAGGTAATATCTAAGAAGTGCCTGGCAAGGACCAGGGTAGGGTTTAGGTTAAGCCTGAGGCTTTAAGATGATGTTCAGGGATTCTATTCACACGTGCTGAACTGCCAGAAATTTTAATAAATACAAATGGTTTAGAATTCTAGTTTCTGGTTTAAATGGATTACAGTATTTACCTAGGTTAGTCAGGTGTCTGTCTTGGACAAGGCTCTACAACTATTTACTCAAGTAATCGATCTCAGGAGTTTTAACTTTTCCACAAATTCCATGCCTTGCTCCTTTGAATGTCTAGGCTGCTGGAATTGATATACAGAGGAGAACAGAAGAAATTTTTCATATAAAAAGTTAATACATTATCACCCATGTCTAGGGGAGAGAAATGTAAATTTGGTCCCCCACAAAAGCTAATTCTTTCCTGCTTCTATTTTTTTTAAGAAAATGCCTTTACTCATTATTTGATAAATGGTAATATATTCTATTTTACCTCCTATTGATTTCCTTTCTTCATTTTTCTGACAATCTATAAGATATCAAAAATTTTTAAATAACATCAGATCTTAATACTTCTGAAATATTGAGTAATTTAGCAAAATACGTTTCCATAGTGCACACATGGATATGGAAACTCATGTTAGATGGAAAAGTTCATTTAGTTTTACAAAAAAAAAATATCATTTAACTTTAAAAAAATAATATGCAAATATCTTTCTTAATATATATCATGAAAGGAAACAGGATGAGTAAGGGTTCTTTAAAAATCTACTCTGGGTGTAGTTTATTCTATAGCCAGAGGAATGAACGAAATAATCTTATAATCTACCTTTTCATCCTAGAATTTTAAAACAAAGAAAAATATATTCTGATGACATAAATGACATTTTTTAAGTATAATGCTCACCAAAGGGAAGAAAGACATGTTCCAATGTTTTTGTTTGTTTTATTTTTCCTTTCGTCTGTTACTCCTTTATATTTCTCTCTCCAACAAAATATTATCTCTGTGGATGATAGTAGATCTTCAAAATCTTGCTCTTACCCACCTTTTTTTCATAAGTTATTGGTGTACAGGTAGTATTTGGTTACATAAATTCTTTAGTGGTGATTTGTGGGGTTTTGGTGCACCCATCAACCAAGCAGTATACACTGCACCATATTTGCAGTGTTTTATCCCTCATCCCCTCTCACTCTTCCCCACGAGTCCCCAAAGTCCACTGAATCATTCTTATGCCTTTGTGTCCTTGCCGCTTAGCTCCCACATATCAGTGAGAACACATAATGTTTGGTTTTCCATTCCTGAGTTACTTCACTTAGAATAATAGTCTCCAATCTCATCCAGGTCACGCAAATGCTGTTAAATCATTCCTTTTTATGGCTGCACAGTATTCCATCATATGTATATATATATACGTATATACGTATATATACATATGTACACATACGTGTGTGTGTGTGTGTGTGTGTGTGTGTGTGTGTGTATATATATATCACAGTTTCTTTATCCACTCATTGATTGAAGGGCATTTAGGTTGGTTCCATGATTTTGCAATTGTGAATGGTGCTGCTATAACACATGTGTGCAAGTATCTTTTTCGAATAATGACTTCTTTTATTCTGGGTAGACATGCAGTAGTGGGATTGATAGATCAAATGGTAGTTCTACGTTTAGTTCTTTAAGGACTCTCCACACTGTTTTCCATAGTGGTTGTACTAGTTTACATTCCCATCAGCAGTATGGAAATGTTCCCTGTTTACCACATAAATGCTAACATCTACTCTTTTTTGATGTTTTGATTATGGCCATTCTTGCAGGAGTGAGGGAGTACTGCATTGCGGTTTTGATTTGCATTTCCCTGATCATTAGTGAAGTTGAGCATTTTTTTCATATGTCTGTTGGCCATTTGAATATCTTCTTTTGAGAATTGTCTATTCTTGTCCTTAGCCCACTTTTTTAATAGGACTTTTTTTTTTCTAATTTGTCTGAGTTTGTTGTAGATTCTGGATATTAGTCCTTTGTCAAATGTATAGATTGTGAAGATTTTCTCCCACTCTGTGGGTTGTCTGTTTACTCTGCTGACTGTTCCTTTTGCCATGCAAAAGCTCTTTAGGTTAATTAGGTCCCAGCTATTTATCTTTGTTTTTATTATATTTGCTTTTGGGTTCTTGGTCATGAAATCCTTGCCTAAGCCAATGTCTAGAA
The DNA here is from genome assembly GCA_036589455.1 of Ateles fusciceps. Classification (NCBI taxonomy): domain Eukaryota; kingdom Metazoa; phylum Chordata; class Mammalia; order Primates; family Atelidae; genus Ateles; species Ateles fusciceps. Next base: position 89,757 of record JAZHEH010000424.1, on the reverse strand, counting down.
GGGTTTTTTCAATGTTATCTTAGAGAATTTTTATAGTTTCAGGTCTTAGGTTTTAGTCCTTAATCCATCTTGAGTTATTTTGGATAACCTGATAACAATGTGCTTAGGCAAAGATCTTTTTTGCAATGAATTTCCCAGTTGTTCTATGTGCTTCTTGTATTTGAATGTCTAGGTCTCTAGCAAGTCTGGGAAATTTTTCCTCAATTATTCCCCAAATATGCTGTCTAAGCTTTTAGAATTCTCTTCTTCCTCAGGAACCCCAATTATTCTTAGGTTTGGTCATTTAACATAATCCCAAGACTTCTTGGAGGTTTTGCTCATAATTTCTTATTCTGTTTTCTTTGTCTTTGTTAGATTGGGTTAATTTGAAGAGCTTGTCTTTGAACTCTGTATTTCTTCTTCTACTTTTTCGATTCTGTTGCTGACACTTTCCAGAGCATTTTGCATTTCTAAAAGTGTGTATAAATTTTCCTGAATTTTTTTGTTTTTAATCTATTTTCTTTAATCTATTTTCTTGAATATTTCTTTAAGCTAATCTACTTTCTTGAATATTTCTTCTTCACTTCTTGTATCATTTTATGGATTTCCTTGCACTGGGCTTTGCCTTTCTCTGGTCCCTCCCTGATTAGCTTAATAACTAACCTCCTGAATTCTTTTCTCAGGTAAAGCAGATTTCTTCTTGGTTTTCATCCATTGCTGGTGAATTAGTGTAACTTTTTTCGTGAGTGTTGATGAGCCTTGTTTTATTACCAGGGTTGTTTTTCTGGTTCCTTCTCATTTGGGATCTGTTAGAGGGAAGGTCTATGTCTGAAGGCTGTTGTTCAGATTCTTTTGTCCTAGTAAAATGGGGTGTTCCTTTGATGTAGTACTCTCCCTCTTTTCCTATAGATGTGGCTTCCTGTGAACCAAACTGCAGTGATTGTTGTCTTTCTTCTGGGTCTATCCAACCAGTAAGTCTACCCAGCTCCGGGCTGGTACTGAGGGTTGTCTGCACAGGGTCCTGTGACGTGAACTGTCTACAGGTCTCAGCTATGGACACCAGTGCCTGCTCCAGTGGAGGTGGTGGTTGTGGGGGAGGTGGGGTGCAAAGGACTCCGTGAGAGTTCCTAGCTTTGGTGGCTTAATGCTTTATTTTTGTGTTGGTTGGCCTCCTGCCAGGAGATGGCATTTTCCAGAGGGCATCACCTGTGGTGCTATGGGGAAGAACCAGGAGTGGGCGGGGCCTAGAATGCCCAAGATTATATGCCCTTTGTCTTCCACTACCAGGGTAGGTAGGGAAGGACCCTCAGGTTGGGATGGGGCTAGGTGCATCTGAGCTCAGACTTTCCTTGGGTGGGTCTTGCTGCAGCTGCTATGGGGAATAGGGGGTGATATTCTCAGGTCAATGGAGTTATGTACCTAGGAGGATTATGGCTGCCTCTGCTGAGTCATGCAGGTTGTCAGGGAAGTAGGGGAAAGCCAGCAGTCACAGGCCTCACCCAGCTCTCACACAAACCAAAGGGCCAGTCTCACTCCCACAGTGCACCCCACCAAAGCCCCCAACCCATTTCCAGGTGGAGAGCTATAGGGGCTCAAAAACCTGCCCCAGGCTACCTGTCCTCACCTCTCAGCTGCTAAAGAAAAGGGCTTGGTTCTTCCCCCGATGAGGGAGTCTGCACACAGGCTTGGCACCCTCCTCCAAGTTCTGGTCAAGAGGCTTCTCACCCTGTGCAAATTGTTATAAAGTTCAGCTAGAGATTTCCTGCTTTCTTTGGAGTTTTATCCCATTTTGCTCTAACTTTAATATATTAATCTTTTATTAAAAGTATGATTTAATTATTCATTAATTATAATATACTTAATATTTCAATAATTAACTAGTGTTAACAATAAGAGAAAAATTTTAATTTATTTTCACTCTTTAAAATATCTCATTGTTCTTGCCATCTTCATCTACTTCTGAATGTCCCAGTGACTACAAAACATCAGAAATTATTTGAGTTTCAAGATAAAGATTCCCTCTTCTTTCTTTTAAATAGTCCCTGAAGAACAGTAAGAATTGTATTTCTATTCATTCTCTCTGTCTCTGTCTCTCTCTCTGTTTCTCTCTATTTTTCTCTCACTCTTTCTTTCTCTGTCCCTCTTTCTTTCAAAGAGTATATGGGGGCTTAGGAAGATTCAAGATATCAAATACTATAGTAATATCCCAATACTAGTTAATATATATATATACACACACACACACACATATATATATACATACACACATATATTAACACACACAAACACACACACACACACACACATTTCCCTAATAGCTTTGATATACATAAATAGCAAATTCTTACATACAGAAACAGTTTATGTCATCAAGTAATGCTACCTCAACAACTGGAAAAAGTTCTCTGAGCTGATTAAAAGCTACTTTTAACAATATAAGAAGTCTCTTGTGTATTTCTGTAGCTCATCTGGCCTTCACGTGGAGCTCTCTACAGTAAATATGGTTCCAAAGCTCAATCATTAATTCTATTTAGGCTTAATGTGTCATAAAGCTAAGGAAAGCAGAGCCATTTTTCTCTCTGCTGGGGCACAAAAAGCATATTAAATATTCTAACCAGTACTATAGATGATTTATTAATACAATTTTGGAAAGTGAGACTGTCAGATCATATAAGCACATATTACAAACAGAGGATTTCTCTGAAGAGTTCTCTTCTCTCATTCCTTGTCTTACCTAAATGACTGACAATGTATTTCACTGCTAAGATCCTTCTCCTCTCTCTCTCTCTCTCTCTCTCTCTCTCTCTCTCTCTCTCTCTCCTCTCAGCCCCCCAAACACACATTACTCAAATAATCCAGGAATGGTCAACAACATTCTCTCAAATTTGAGACACCAGAACTGTCTCTGAATATAAATCTGAAGTGCCTAGAATAAGAGGGAGACATGTTTTTCTAAACACAGACCTAAAAATTATTGACCCAATGGTGATGTGGAGAAAAGAACATTGGTGTGGGAACCCAGTGAGCCAGATTCTAGATCAGGGTGCTCTGCAAAGCACAAATGACCTTAGGCAAGTCACTCACTTCACATGTGTCCTTATCTTTAAAGGGAGGTTGGGGGGTTCTTTCCAGCTCTAACCTTCTGTAAATCTATGTTGTAACAGGAGTGAAACAGGATGAAATAATGCTAGCCTAGGCTTGACTCAGCAGCAAAATCTTCTCCATGTAAATTACATGGTACCTGAGAACATCTTGACAGTCAGTCTATTTCTTCTGAATGACACATCATGAGGAAAATTTATATTGCCTAATCTTAAAATCCAGATACTGGGGCAATATTAGAAGGAGCGTCTGTATGTAGATACTGGGGCAATATCAGAAAGACAGAGAGAGAGAGACAGAGAGAGAGAGAGAGAGAGAGAGTGTGTGTGTGTGTGTGTGTGTGTGTGTGTGTGTGTGTGTGTAACTTCCCAGCAAAGACGTTTACCCAGGACTCTGTAGGGTTCTGAAATGATTTTTAGTGTTGCTAGTATTTTAGATTCTGAATCCATTTGTATTACCTCTTTCTTTAAGACCTCCAATTAATCCCTTTTTCAATTCCTTTTTACATACAGAGGAGCTTGGTGTTGCTCCCATTGGAATTAAAAGAATTAAAATATAGAGACAATTTTAATCATATGATGGTAATTCATTTCCTAAGATATTTAATGTGTAATAAATATGAGTGAAATCAACGGATAATTTTCAAGATCAGAGAGCTGTTTGTGCATCATGCCAAAAGTACACTCACCTGTTTCCTCACCAAATTATGCTCAGTGAGAAATGTTTATTCTTTGTTCCTGACTAGAACGTTTTATAGGGAATATGCCCATTTATATCTCAGGCAAGAATCTAAGGTGTAAAGCAGTTAAAGTGCAAGTTAGGAAAGGAGTGGTCAAAGGGAAAGGGTAGACAAAGCTTGATTTTATAAAAGTAGAAAAGGAGCACAAATTGTTTAACATATTTTTTAAGTTATTTATTTTTAGTAAAAGCTGTAATGCTGCTTTATGTGCAAGAGATATTTCAGCTATCAAATTATGTTCCACGATATCTATTAACACTTCTACCTGGGGCACTCTTTATAGGTATCCTCAGAACTATGTACATATATTATGTCCCAAATGTTCAAAACGCAAACAAGATGGTTATTTTCAATATGTCTAGGACCTCCTTCAATTATGAAACAAGAACTACATTCCAATTTAGTTTTCTGAATTCAAATGCAAGTTTATGACTTTATTTTTTTAAAAAAAGGCTATATTTATTTTTGATGTTTGCACATTCATGTTTCTTGCAGTATTATTCACAATAGCCAAGAAATGGAAGCAACACAAATGTCTATCAATGGATGAACCGACCAAGAAAATGTGATACATACACACAATCACACAATGGGACTCCATTCTGCCTTAAAAAGGAAGGAGATCCTGTTCTATACTGCAACACAGATGAACATTGAGCACACTAGACCAAGTGAATTAAACCTATCACAAAAAGACAAATACTAGGCCAGGTGCAGTGGCTCACACCTGTAATTCCAGCACTTTGGGAAGCTGAAAGCTGATCAGCTGAGGTCGGGTGTTTGGGATCAGCCTGGCCAACATGGCGAAACCCTCATCTCTACTAAAAATACAAAAATGAGCCAGGCATGGTGGTGCACACCTGTAATCCCAGATACTCAGGAGGCTGAGGCAGGAGAATTTCTGGAACCCAGAAGGCAGAGGTGGCAGTGAGCCAAGATGGTGCCACTCACTGCACTCCAACCTTGCCTGGGCAACAGAGGGAGACTGTCAAAAAAAAAAAAAAAAAAAAGTAAAAAGTAAAAAGACAAATACTATATGATTACACCTACATCAGGTACCTAAAGTAGTCAGACTCATAGTAACAATAATAGAATGTGGTCACCAGGGGATGGGAGCAACGGGGTCAATCAGTAGCTGTTGTTCAATGTCTACAGAGTTTTAGTTTTGCAAGGGGAAAAGTTCTGGAGATCTGTTTCACAACAATGCACATATAGTTTAACACTCCTGTATTGTACACTTAAAATGATTAAGATGGTAATTCTATGAGTTTTTAACATGATTTTTTAAATGTCATAGGAGGGAAACATTAGCACAGTAATTATGAGCACAGGTTTTAGATTCTGACAAACATGGCTTAAGTCTGAATTCAGTCTCATACTAGCCATGAGGCCCAAGAAAGTTACTTAACCTTTCAGCCAGGTTTCCTGTTTGGCAAAATGGAGATAATAACTGTTCCTACCTCATGTAGCTATTATTATAAATGTTATGTAGGTGTGAAACATTAAGATCAGTGCTAGGCACTTGGTAAGCACTCAATCAACAGTAGTTAAATAGTGTGATGAGTAAGCCGGGAAGATGAAGTACAACTGAAGGATTGGGGATGAAGTTTGATGGCTTTCTGAAAGCTGAAGGGATGGCGGAGATGATGAGTGAGTATATGAAGACTACTTATATTTACATTATTGTTGAGCCTAGATCTTGGAATAAACATCTTACCCTAAAGTCAGGTAGAGAGCCAGCAGTGCTGCCCAAATCCATCTATGTTTCACTATCCAAGGTTAAAGGCTATATTTAAATTACTTATTACATTCATCCCTGTTGTGGAATGAATTGTAAACTTCCCAAAATTCAAATGTTAAAATCTTAAACACCAGTACCTACAAATGTGACTTTATTTGGAAATAGAGTCTTTGCAGATGATATAGTTAAAAAAAGGTTGTTAGAATGGCTGACAGTTCAACATGACTGTACCCTTTTAATAGGAGAAATATGGACACAGAGACAGGCAGGCTCCTAGGAAGAATGCCACGTGAGGATGAAAGCAGAGATAGGTGATAAATCTACAAGCCAAAGAACGCTAAACAAAGAGTGCCAGCAAACCATAAGAAGCTAGGGGAGAGGCACGGAACACGGAACAGATTTTTCTCACCACCCTCAAAAGGAACCTGTCAACACCTTCATCTTGGACTTCCAGCCCCTAGAACTGTGATCCAATAAATCACTGTTGTTTAAGTCACTCTTGTTGTGGTACTTTGTTATGACAGCCTTAGGAAACAAAAACAATGCCTGTATTTATTGTCTGCATGATTTTTGTTTTGCTTATTTATTCAAACACGATAATGTGTCAAATGCTCAAAATGAAGCACAGAGCTGAGGGAGACTGATTTCACTAACTGGCTAAATTTCAGTTGAAATGGAGGGATGGTCACTCTGTTGTCTGCATCTTTGGCTGTTGTCCCTGTTGCTTTGGGTTCAGCCTATTAATGTGAGGTGACTGCATTGTGTCCTTGGACTTTAACAAAGAAATCTGAATTAACTGCCAATTAGAGAATAAATAGATATCCCTCCCCCACCCAATTGCTATTTTCTCTTTCTCCCCTTCTCCCATTCTCTCTCCCTTTGCAGTTTACCCTTCAAATTTCTTTCTGTATCAACAAGATTTTGGCAATGTGCTTCAGGAGAACTCAGCCCCAGTGTCCCCAAGGCAGCTGGTCAGTTTCTCAGACGGGCTGCCATTCTTTCCAAGGCCTCGCATGAAGAATACAAAATGGGGTTATCAGAGGGGGCAGGAAGGGTAATGAAACGGATTCCAACTCTTAAGTCTTCTGAAATATGGAATATGGGCTTCCTGAATCCCTGGGTGTCTTCCCCTACCTCTTCCTATTTCACAGAATATAAGATAACAAGCCCCCAGGACACCGGTATTGTGCTCTCTGTCATTTCCTCAGACGCCTGATGGGTGATTCTATAATAAGACTATGGCGGAGACTTCTCTAATCCCAAGGCTGAAAGTAGGTAATTAAATGCATGTTTCTATCATTCTTCTTTATTTATACGAGCTTCTGAATAGTGAATTAATAGCTCCAAAGATCCCACTCATAATAAAGTAAAACTGGATAAGAATTGATTTGTATCTACTGCTATTGTGCTTAAATCACTATGTTTCTCTATATTTGCTTTTCAGTCTCAGAGAGTAGTAGTTCAGGAAACATAAAAATAAAAAAATGTAAAATGAGTAGGATTTCCCCCCCCAATGTCTTTGTTTCCAGCACATTTTCACATTGATACATCATTGTGAACAGATTTTGATGGGTTTTCAGAGCCTCCTTCACAATCAGTCCTCTTTCCCCTCAAACAAAGAAAAATTCCACAAACCAATAATACAGTTCAATTCTCATCTAAACCTACTGGGTCAGCAAAATTGAACTGTAAATTTCCCTAAAACTACTTCTTTGGAGATTTCTAGTATTTCTGGAATGGGCCAGAAATCAGTGAAAATGGCCTCTCCCTCGCCATGTTTTGGCATTTAGACTATAAGAAAGAAAAAAAGACACAGATTTATATGGCACTTTTCCCACCATCTTTCATCAAATGCACTTGGCTCAGCACCTGATCACATGGGGTCTCTGGAGCTCTGCCTTCATGCTTGTGAACCTCTAGCAAGCTAAGGGAACTGGGCTTTATTCTCCCCGAGTTCTTACAGCAACAGTGGACAATGGAGGTAAATGTTCCCACCTAAGAAGAGGTGGACAGGAGGGTTACTGTGTCTCTTCTAAGGTTTTTCACCTCTTGAGAATATTACTGGAATTACTTTCATGAAAAGAATAAAGGACCAGGGTGAAGCTGGTATTTACTTTCAAAAATGCAGACTAGAGAGATGGGGTAGGAGGGAAAATGTTTTCATACCACATCTAGGGACACCTTCCCCACCGCACCATAAGGCATGTGGGAAAATGGTTTTGTGTGGGGCACTTGTCTGTAGAACTGTTTTACTCTCCAAATCACTGTTGTAGCACCTTTCTGTTGGTGCTTTCTCTGGAGAAAGAAATTAGGTACCTGCAGAGAGAATGATGGGGTGGTCAGGCCACCCTCAGGAAATGACATGGTTGCCTGATTTCCATGGCCTCTCCAGGCATCTAGTTGAGTCTACAGGTGGGTGGAGGATCGGAGAGAGAGCTTATGCTCACATGCTTTGCCTTGGAGGCCCTGCTGAACAGCTGGAGGCTTGGCAGGGAGTCTTAGAAAATTACAAGAAATCTTCCGTGTGTGGGATTAGGGGACCCACACACGGACTGGTATCTGGGCCTTGTTTGCCTGCATCTATGGGATACTCTTTTGGGCCAATCTACCAATGAAATTTGATTCAAATGTGCGATGCCCAAAAGAGGATTTTACAAATTGTGTTCAACTGATATTTAATTGCCATCATACAACAGTGAAAAAAAGAAAATCACTTTTATTTTCTAATACAATGTGAGTATTGTTCGAATATTTAAATGTCCGTGCTTTCGTACACATGCATATGCTATTCTGTTGCTCGAGGGAATAACTACTTGTATAAATGACTATATACAATTGGACAATTTGCAATATGTGTTTCACAAAGTAAAAATGAAATCACTGCATCATTTCAAATATTTGAACAACATATGTTGATGCATGAAGTGTGGTAGAAAAAGGGGCTATTTTTACAGAAGTCCAGAAATTTTGCAATGATTATATGTGTTGTTACAGTTTCAATTTATTTTATAATCATATATGTTAAGTTTTCATATAAACTTCTTTGCTTGTTCGTTTTGAAGGAGAAAGAATAAGTGCAAGGAACTACCATTTTTAGCACCATGACTAACTAACCCAAAGCAGCTTAAAAGGCTGAAAAATATATAAGACATCTGTTTAAATACATATTTGAGGAACAAGACCATAAAGGAAATAAAGCATCTCTCAGAAGTCAAATAAAGATGATACTGAAAACCACATTATAAACAGGAACTTGATAATTCTGCTAGAATGGAGTGAAAGAAAAGCAAACTCAAGCACAAAGGGACTTGGGTTTTAGTCGTCGTGTCAGGAGAAAAGATCTGGAGACTGGTCAAAGCAAAGTAAGAACGAAAAATCCTCCCTACAAAGCCAAGACTAAAGAGCTATATTCTCAAAAAAAAAAAAAGAAAAAGTGAACTATATATTTTTAAAAACATACCGGCACAAGAAATTATAAACAAGATTGTCTGTCTTCACCTGGACTCTGGGTGCAAAAACAATGACCACAAACTCTTCCAAGTAACTACAGGTCTGCCCTTACATGAATGGAAGGTTTGTTTGAACAACTGTCATAGCTTCTTCCAAACCATGGTGTCCATCTCCATCATAAAAACCTCTCAAATTTGAATCTCAAATCATTACATTATTCCACATGCACTCATTTCTTTTTCAAGTCATATACATGCTCCTGGATTTTTTAGGATTCCTTAAAGATTTTATCTAGTGGCTTGTTTTCACTTTCTCCAACCCTGTCAACCCTGCCCCAATCATGATTCTTTATGACTTCAAATAAAACATAATCATCAGTGCTATTGCGGCAGTATAATTCCTTGGTGTTCTGTCCTTCAATGACCTTTTTCTTCCATCCAGCTGCACAATCCTGTGTCCTTACCATGTGCCATCTTGCTGGTGAATAAATGAATAAACACTCCAGAATTAACACAAAGAATTTCAAATGTAACTTAGTTCATAGTTACACTAACTCAGTACCATTTAGATTAATCAATAAATTCAATATAATTCAGAATAAATTTCCAATAAGGTTTGTCATGTAATCTGACCATCTATAAACCAAGAATGGTCATGACCCTATCATAACATGAATCCTGGAAATTTTGAGAACAACAAGCCAGAGATTCTGTTTAATCAAATATCAAATTATTACAAGACTAATAAGTAAGACACTGTGGAATCAGCACAGATATACAGAAATAGACTCATGAAGAATAGAGAACTTAAAGCCAGACTCACACATAAAAGCAAGCTTGATACATGAAAACAGTGACAATACAGATCAGTGAAAAAATTCAACAAAACATGATGAGATATTCGCTTATCCACATAAAAAATGAATTCCTTTATCATACCATAAATAATAATTACATGTAAAATAAAACTCAAATTGTAAAATACAAATTTTTACCTGAAATATTAGAGAACATCTTAATATGCTGAGGCTACAGAAGGAAATTGGCCCATTTCTTTTTCCTCTAAATTTCTCCACCTATTGGCAGCAAGTGAATTGTTAACCACTGTTATTATCAAGCAAACTTCCCAGGTTCTCAGCTCCAGACTCCTCTGCCTTCTCACCTCATTCGTTTTCTACAAAGACCAGTTTATGTATATAGTTTAGAGCCAAGAAACCTGACAAACACTAACTCAGTCAGGTGATCAAGGGAACATCAACAGTGACAGCTTGTGTTGCTCATATGTACCCTTGATATGATGTACTGAAAATGGCAATTTACCTGTGTGACCTTCATCCCGGAAACACATCATCCAGGTCTAATCATTTAAAAAATTATCAGACAAATCCTGAGACAAAATACCTGACGAGCTCTCTATAAGATTGTCAAGATTATTAAAAACAAGTCTGAAAAACTGGCAAAGCCAAGAGGTCCCTAGGAGACATGACAACAGAATGTAATCTGGTATTCTGGATGGAATCCCAAAATAGAAAAAGGACAGAAGTTTGAAAGGAATAAGTAAGGACTTTAATCAATAATAACATGTCAATATTGGGTCATTAATTGTGACAAACGTGCCATATTAATGTAAAACGTTAATATCAGAAACTGGTGAGGTATAAAGGAACTATCTATTATCTTCACATTTTTTTCTGTAAATCTGAAACTATTCTAAAATACAAGGTCTATTTAAAATAAACAAAACAAAACAACAACAACAACAACAAAAAAACCACAAAGTCATCATTGAATGTCTTAACAAAGAACCTGGAGAGAGGTCTCTGGGATCAGGTACAGCTCAAATGTCAAGTTCTCAGTGAGAATTTCCCTGACAATTTGATCTAACGGTCTCCATAGTTGCTGGTTGCCACCATATCTCATTTTCTTCTCTTAGCACTGCCTGAAAACCTTGTTTATTTATTTTTCTCATATATCCTGTCTTCCGAAGCAGAATGTAAGCTCTATAAAATGAGGTCCCTTGTCTGATGGAGCTTTAGTCCTGTACTTTAAAGAGTGTCTGACATTTAGTAGGTATCCATCAGATATTAGTTGGATAAATGAACTCTAAAATCATTTGAAATATGAAATTACATGCCCATACAAGTTGAAACCAAACCTCTAACCATTTCATCCTATGAGAGTTACTCCAGCCAGCACTTATCCCTCCAGGAATATTGACTCCCAGCCACATACTTATTATCATGGAACTTCGAATGTGGGCATGTCCTAAAAGATCATGAAGTTTAGGGTTCACATTTTGTAAATGGAATGTATAAATAAGAAACTGAACTTAAAAGTTTTTGACTTTAAATACACGAATACACTATAATTTAACTAATGGTAACACCTATGGAATTCAAAGTGCATTCCTAACCATGCATTGAAGGATAGAAAGGTTTATGCACTATTTTTATTTCAGTGTCCACATCAGTATCATATACAAAGAATAAGGTGGGACAAGTCTTACATGATTAAACTACACAAACTCTCTGAGCTCATTATATGATTCTTTCCCTATGTTTCCTGATAGTGGGAAGAAAACTTTATAAATAAAATAATTTAACCACTTAAATTTATAAACTGTTTTGTTATTGGAAATTGTGTTTGTGCGCTTAAAGTATAAAACGTGTTCTATAAGAATTAAATTTTTTCATTTAAGCTTTGAAATGGATTCCCTAGCCTTAGGTTAATTTATTTCTACTCTACATACCAAATAGATTCTATTGCTAGCAAACACAAGCAAGCAAGCAACAAACAAACAAAATGCAGACCACTGGGTCTGGTTCTCTCCTTGCAGATTTGCAAACTGCAACAAATTCAAGTCCAGACAAAACACTGAGTCTTTTTTTCTTAAGGAAAAAAATAATAATATTCTTAATATTTATTGAAGGCTATGAGCCAGCCACTGTTCTAAACACATTATTGGTATTATTTAATTTACTCTTCACAGCTGCCCTATGAAGCAGACTCTGTAAATTTCCTATTTAATAGGTAAGTAAATTAAGGCACAGAAAGTTTAAGTAACTTGGTCCGAGTCACACATCTACTAAGTGGTAGATGACTTCAGAACCAGACATTCTGATTCTAGAGGATAAGTGCTTAACCAGTATACAAATAACTTCTTTGGGCCTAGTACTACTTCTGTGATGAGAAAGCTACATGAGACAAAAATATTCTTGTTGAGTTTTAAATGTGACCTTCCTTGCTTTCCCTCCATAAGTAAGCATGTCTCTCATCAATGTAATTTTGAATGTACATTAACGTGATGAACAAAACATAGTAGTGTTATAAACACGGAAGGGAATGAGTAATTTGCTACTGACAAATTTCTGTTGATCAGTCAAGATATTTTAAAAGAGATGTCTTCTTCCTCCAGAGTTCATCTTATGAGGTATCACCATATTGATTGTCTTATAGCACAATTGCTCAGATCATTACCCTATTCAAATGGTACAGCTTCCTCAAATTGTTGATGGATTATTGAACAAAGTGCAGGCTTCTTAGCTTAAGATTCAAGAGCTCTATATACTGACCAAAATCTACCTCTCCACTAATCATTTACTTGTAAATTATGTCATAGGTAAACCAAACTGGTTGTTACTCATTCAGCTATATACTGAATACTGTTACACTAGCTTTATTCATTGGAGTACATAATGTTATCTATTTTTATTATCATTTCAACTTAAAATTTAGATAAAATGCTTTGGGTGGTAGATCCCTTAGCAGATTTTTTTTTCTTTTTTTCATCTCACAAGTAATTAATGTTTATAGTGGAAAAAATAGAAAATATAAGCAAAAAGTACAAAAAAAGAAAGGCATTATTAGGCCAGTCAGACAAAGAGAATGGCTGGGCACATCTTACCATATATTTTACACTATGCATGTACCATGCATAAATGTGCAAAAACCAAAATCACACTACAAATATGATTTTGTAAACTATCTTTCTCAGATAAAGCATGAACATCTCCCCATATTGATAAACACAGATTAACATTATAATGACTGAATATTGCTTTATCCAATCTTTTTACTAAACGTTTAGAAGACTCACAGTATTTTACTATTATAAACAGCACTGCTATGAACATCCTTGTACATACACCTTTACATATTTTTCAAATTTCTTAAGAGAAATTATTTGATGTGGAATTGTTGATTGAACATGCATGAACATTTTTAACCATATTTGAAACATTGTCAAAACTCTCTGGAAGAACTGCACTAATTTAACACCCACTAACAGGTAAACTGTCCATTTGTTCCTCACTAACACTGAATATTAACTCTAAATTTAATATTTTGTTATTGAAAGAAGAAAATAGTCTCTTGTAGCTATTTTAATTTTGGCATGGTTGTTTAGCCAAGTTAATATCACAAGTGCCTCTAATTATGAGGGACAGGACAAGCATCAGATCCTTCAGCAATCTTTCTACTTAAATCCAGACTTTAACTAACCCTGGTGGAAAAGCCATTTGATTTTTTTTAAATCAAATAATAATAAAACCAAGCCATGAAGACTTGTCTCACAGCCCATCTCATTTCAATGAGACCAGCATGGACTCTTTCTTTCTGTGTTTTTATGCTTTTGTGCTTCTGAGACTTCTTGTTTTACATGAGTCTCATCCTTGGAACTTGCTCAGTTGGAGGGAGAGTTATGATTAAAAGAAAACTTGGCCCCTCCACCTTGTTCGCCGTGTTCCTTTCCTGATGGTGTCTCTCTACGTGCTTTAATGATCTGCTCTTAGCAGGTGAGAGAGGGCAAAGCTAAGCCATGCCACTGTGGAATTCAGGGAGCAGGATCTGTCAATATAATTGGCACCCTATCTGTCAGCAGATCTCTTAGGAACCAGCAAATAAGAGACACACAATTACTGAGCACAATTTTCTCCTCGAAAGTAAGATAGGACTTAATAAGCATAATGTCCACAGGGTGCATAGACAAAACCATTCTCCTGGTTCCCTTCTAAGTATTTTCCTTCCACCTGCCACTCATGCAGCCTGTAATAAAGTGACCTCTCAAACAAGGATGAATGATTTATTATGTTCTTCAAGTTTCTATAAGGTAGAGTTGCCTGTTATACCTATTGCTGAGTGGCAGTCTGAAATCTATCTTTGGGGCCACTAACTGTGTACTCAGACTTTCATTTCTTGTCCTTGTGTTTCAAGGCATTTTTGAACTCAACCTCACTCCTAAACTTCTCAAAACTCTAAAAGAAAAAAACAACAATAGAAAGTTTTGTGCAGAAGAGAAGTGAGCACCAACACATTTTAGCTATGTCCATTATATAAAAATTTTAAAAAAGTATTGAAACAAGTAAAGCATTGGACATTGTAATGCAAACAGGACTAAATTTAGAATGCAATATGAAGCCAGATCTAAGGTCCACTTCCTAGCTATGTCATTTTGGAAAAGTTACTTATCTTTACAATGCAATTTCTTCATTTGTGAAAAGAAATGATCACAAACATCAAATGAGAAACTAGATGGGGAAAAATTAATAATCTCTTACAGTTATAGTCCTTTATTGTGGATTATTTTTGGCCTCTGATGGTTGGTTCTGTTCTTCTCTGTAATATTATTTTTCTATAGATTATACAAAATGAAAAAGGTAAAAAAGGAAAGTATAATGTAAAAATGATCTCTCCCAATTCTAAACTCAAGACACTCAATTTCCCCACTTTGGGACAACAAATTTTATCACTGTAGTTTGCATTGTTACAGAGGTATTTCATACATATGTAATTAACTCTGAATATACATGAATATACATTTACTCTTTTTTATCTAATATTACACAAATATTAAGGTACCAATGCACATGTCTGCACTTTTTTTTAAACAATATGAGAGCCTTTCCATATAAGACCATGAATAGCTTGCCTCATTCCCTTATATATTGTTGCATAATGCTCCATTGTACAACAGTGTATAATTTAATCATTCCCCATTAATGAATATTTAGATTGTTTCTAAAAGTTTGCTACTTCAAAATAAATTGCCCTGTATAATAAATACATACACATATAAAATTTTACAAATGCAAAGTATATATTTAAGACTGTTTTTTTTTTTTTTTTTTTGAGACGGAGTCTTGCTCCGTCGCTCAGGCTGGAGTGCAGTGGTGTGATCTCAGCTCACTGCAACCTCTGCCTACTGGGTTCAAGCGATTCTCTTGCCTCAGCCTCCCAAGTAGCTGGGACTACAGGATGTGCGCCACCACGCCTGGCTAATTTTTGAATTTTTAGTAGAGACAAGGTTTCACCATTCTGGCCAGGCTGGTCTCGAACTCCTGACCTCAGATGATCCACCTGCCTCCGCCTCCCAAAGTGCTTACAGCTAGGAGCCACCACATCCAGCCAAGATAATTTCTTAATGGTAGAATTGCCCACTCAAAAGGCATTTTGTTATTTTCTGTCTCTTTTAATAGCTGTTTTCAAATTGCCCCATTGAAGCAAACTAAATATGGCCTGAGAAGGACTCCGTATTTCCATATTGAGTCCTTGTGAACGAACTGCAATCTAACTTAATAGGTAGACAAGATAGAAAAACCTAACTTAAGAGTATGTGCCTATAAAAATAGTTCAACCCTATGCTGCCATAAAAAATGATAAGTTCGTGTCCTTTGTAGGGACACAGATGAATCTGGAAACCATCAACCTCAGCAAACTGACACAGGAATAAAAAAACAAACACCACATGTTCTCACACATAGGCAAGTGTTGAACAATGAGAACACATGGACACATGGAGGGGGAGCATTACACACTGGGATCTGTTAGTGGGGAATAGGGGACGGACAGGAGGGGGTAGGGAGTTAGGGAGGCATAACATAGGGAGAAATGACAGATATAGGTGATGGGGGAAATGGAGGCAGCAAACCACATTGCCATGTATGTAACTATGCAATAATCCTGCATGTTTTGTACATGTACCCCAGAACCTAAAGTGCAATAAAGTATATATATATATTCTATATATATAAATAATTCAGCTTTGGCAAACCCCAGCAGCCAAACTTCAACCACTCATACACTACTGAGTGTTCAAACTGTGTTCAAATAAGGCAAACGCTGAGCTGTAACCAATCCACTTGTTTCTGTACTTCACTTCCCTTTTTGTTAATAAAGTTTTTCTGACCATGAGGCATCCCTGGAGTCTCCCTGAATCTGCTGTGATCCTGGGGGGTGCCCAATTCACAAATCGGCCATTGTTCAATTTAACTTCTTTAAATTTAATACAGCTGAAGTTTTTCTTTAACACCCTCACCGCCACACAGAGATTACAGCAATTTACATTCTTATCCAAAATGTCTGAGAGTGCCTGCTCCCCAAATCTCTTGTCAACAGCAATATGCATGCCAAACCACTATGCGAAATTATCTTAGTATAGTTTAGTTTGTATTTCTCCTATTATGAGTGAAGTTCAGCATCTTCTCGTATATTTGAGCCATTTATATTTTCTTCCATCCTTTTATGTTTTTTGCTCATTGTTTTCCTACTGGGTTATTGGAATTTTTTTATTAGAAAAGCAATTTTAAAAAATCAGTCCTTCCAAGTATGTTCTCTTCATTTGCCATTTGTCTTTTGACTTTTTCTGATTGTGGGTTTTACATGTAGATGATGCTGGTGCTGGTGCTGCTGCTGCTGATCTAGTTGAGGTTAGCAATCTTTTTCCTTATGAATTGGGGTTTTATTTTTCATATATAAGTTTTTACATATATAGTTCATATGCACATTTATCTTACATATATAAAATATTCCTATATATTTACTTACATGCAATTGTTCCACGGTACCTTCTAAAGACTTGATTTCAGTTTTTTACCTTAAATCTACAATTAATCTGTAAATTCTGTGGTGTACGATGTGAGGTTGAGATCTTATTTTATTTCTCCAGAGAGCTACTCAGTTATCCTAGTACCATTAACTGAATGCTCCAGGGGTCATTTGAGTCCAGGGGTCATTTCTCATTCAGTACCAATACACATAGTTATCATGTGGAAGTGTAAATAAAATACATGAAAAACATACAATGGTGTATTAAGCAATTGGCTGAGATTTCTGAGCCCCAGGAAGTAGACTTGAATTTATCTGACTTGGTTGAATTTATCAAGTAGTTTTGTTTCTCTACATCCAGTATCAGCCTCTTGCAATATACAGTCATCTCTTTCTGTCTACAGGTTCTGCATGGCAGACTCAATCAACTGAAGATCAAAAATATCTGGGAAAAAATGACTAAACATAATTCAACAATAAAAACAAAAATTTAAAATAATGCAATATAACAAGTATTTGACATGGCATTAGGTATTAAGCAATGCAGGCTGGCCGCGGTGGCTCACACTTGTAATCCCAGTACTTTGGGAGGTCGAGGCAATGAATCATTTAACAGTAGGAGTTCAGGACCAGCCTGGCCAACATAATGAATCCTTGTCTCTATTAAAAATATAAAAATTAGCTGGGTGTGGTGGTGCACCCCTGTAATCCCAGCTACTCAGGAGGCTAACGCAAGAGAATCGCTTAAGCCTGGAAGGCGGAGGTTGTAGTGAGCCAAGATCGCACCACTACACTCCAGTCTGGGCAACAGAGTAAGACTCTGTCTCAAAAAAAAAAAAAAAGCAATTTAGAGATGATTTAAAATATATGCATAGGTTAAATGCTAATACTACTTTTATATAAGAGACTTGAACATACACAGATTTGGGTTTGGAAGAGGAGGTTCTAGAAGAAATTCCCTGTTGATATGGATGGATGACTGTATATCTATTTTACACACATTGCCAAATTGATCTTTCTAAAACACAAATAACATTTCTACTCAAAATTTGTGAATAGTTCCACAATACACATAAAGTCTAGGTTCTTAATATAGTATTCTCCTTCCTATACAAATGTTCTAGACACTTGTTAGATTATCCCCCTAATACTGCATTTTTTCAGTTTAAATTTTATCAAACTTAATTACATACCATATTGTTCCAGGAAGAACACATGCTCCATGAGAGAAAGGACAGAAGCCTCACCTAGCAGGTTTGCATATACAGTAGGCAGGTAGGTGTATTATTAGTCTGTTTTCATGCTGCTGATAAAGACATACCTGAGACTAGGCAATTTACAAAAGAAAGAGGTTTATTGGACTTAAAGTTCCACATGGCTGGGGGAGGCCTCACAATCATGGCAAAAGGCAAGGGGGAGTAAGTCACATCTTATGTGGATGGCAGCCAGCCAAAAAAAGAGAGCTTGAGCAGGGCAACTCCTGTTTATAAAACCATCAGGTCTCACAAAAACTATTCATTATCATGAGAACAGCACAGGAAAGACCTGCCCCCATAATTCAATCATCTCCCACTGGGTCCCTCCCACAACACCTGGGAATTATGGGAGCTACAAGATGAGATCTGGGTGGAAACACAGAGCCAAACCTTATCAGTAGGCATTAAAAGAATTTGCTTATTGAAGTAAATTTAGTTCTTTTGTAAACAATTAATCCAATGCCTTCTAGTGAGACTCTCAGAAATATTTGTCTAAGCATCAAGTTCTCTACTTGCAGAAAGGAGTTGGTAAGCATGCCTGCCTCCTAACAATCTTAGGAGGAAGAATATTGGCTAAAATACATATGACCTTAGAGTGTTAAAGTAAGTATCAGAATTTCCAAAGTCATACACAGGGACTAAAAAAGGAAAGGCTCATCTCTTAGATTTAAACTTTTAATGTAGCATATTTAGAGTGAAAACATTTCTCTCTCCCAGTACTGTACAACACTAACAAAAAAATTACACTTCAGATAAGATAGACATGCAAATATCCTCAAATAGACATGATCAGCAGCCCAACAGTTTGCTGAATAACCACAGAAATGTAGCAACACATCAGATGTTCTGCACTTAAAGTCTGTACTTAACTTTCCAGATTGCTGCATCCAAGCAAGCTATGAAGGTTGGTACTTTGTATGCTGTCCCTAGTTTAGCCAGATATCATTCTTTCTTTAGAAGAAGATGTGAAGAATACAGAAGCATTTCATCTTTTTTTTTTTTTTAATCTGCGAACAGTTTTAACTGAATAACAGGAAAACACTGCTCTAGGACAGATGGCCACATGGTCTCTGCCAGCATGCCCGAGAGCACATGTTATTGCCAAGGAACATAGGCTGCAGGGGAAGTTCATGTGCTGTGATTCCAGGGACTCCTGCTCAAAGATCTGTCACCTTTTTGGTCTATGTCTTAGTTCCCATTCTAGCCACAGCTGTCGGTTAGTGAATAACTTCACAATTCATCAAATTCACTTGATATTTACCTCCTCCTAGTAAGATAGAAAATGCTCCAATGATTGAACTAATATTCTGTGTTTATTTCAATTGCCACTTGGCATCAGACCCAACTGACATATGCAGGAAAACCACCGGGCCACAGGGGCTCCACGCAGGCTTGATTTTTGCCATAACAAAAACATAAAGTCAAATCATGGGCTTTCTAGGGAAAAGGGCAAGTGGAAAAGAAGATGTGCAAAATTGCTGTGCTGGCTTCTTCATAATTACTGTTGATCTTTTACCTTTAAAATGATGCTAAAATACAAAGTTTAAATCCTCCATTTTTCGATGTTAACTCTTCATTTTGATCAGATTACATTATTCCTCTGGTTAAAACTCTTCAATAATTTCCCATTGGAATTAGAATAAAATGCAAAATCCTCATTATGACTGCATTTCTCTAAATGGTTGACCTCATTTTGAGCTCTTCTTCCCCATTTTCTATACCCCAGCAATGCTGGTTTTCTTTCTTTTGCTCAAAGATTCCAAGAGAATTTGCTGTTCCCTCTGCTTCCAGTACTTGCTCCTCGTCCTTCTGTAATTTTTCTTGCAACTCAGAACTCAGCTCAAATTTAATTTGAGCTTTCTTTGATGACCCTGTCTAAAACTATTTTTGTCCTCAGCCCCTAGTTGGTCTCCATCTCTTTTTCATATTTCATGTCACTAATGGCACTGGTGTCTCTCTCGCTCTTGCTCTCTCTCTCTCACACATACACACAAACCCACACACACGCTCACACACACACAAATGTAAGCCATACAAAAGCAAAATCCTTGTCTTTCTTTTTTTTAAATGATAACAGCAATAGGTGTATAGTGGGCATTCACTAAATATCAAATTCATTAGGTCAATGCAGCCAGTAACAAATATTTTTAATATTCCCTTTAAACAAACACTTATTTCCAATAAATGGAAATGGATAAGCACAGGCTGAAGAAGTGAGCTGTTAGGTACAAAAACACAGAGCCTGACAGATGAAGGTAAAGCAGCTACAGCGGCACTGGGCCAAGGGGCTCCCTTCCCTTTTCACCTTCTTTCGCACTCACTTTTGGAAAGCTCATAACCAAAAGACATTTGTGAGAAATAAAATGCAATACCTGAATTACAAAACTTATTTTTAAATATTTGAGTATGTCAGAATACCACTGCTTTAAGAGTATATATAAACAACCTGTATTTCAAAACTCTGGAGACATTTCTATTCTAATAACGATCATATTATGTTCCCATTGTAAAGCATTTCAAGCCATAACCACTATTTGCAGTTCCACGGGTGAAAATAGAGTTCTGTTCTTCCTAATGTTTCTGGTTTCTATGATTTCATAAGTGGACTTGTTTTTTCTCAAATTAAATGTAACAGGTCAGTGAGCCTTTAATGTAGTCCTGGAGACGCCAGAAAGAAAATAGAAATAGACACGTTATTAATGGTCGAAAATTAGTTCACTCTGTCTGCCTGAGAAACTTCTCTTCCGCTTCAAACACTCAAACCCATATTCACATCAGGGTGATAAACCATGAAGTGATTGCTAAAAACATTAGGAAGCATCACATCAACAAGCCGTTCATTGAAGAAGCAGCCACAATATTCTCAGTGCATTCTTGATGATTTCTCTCCAGAATGGGGATGGTTAGTTTTAAATAACACAGCATTCTGTCTTCCTTCCTCTTATATGTGTGTTTAAGTATTGAGGATGACCTCTTGGTACACACATGAATAAGGATCCAAACAGATGGCAGAGTAAATCACCAAGAGTTCTAAGTGTGAAATTGGGAGACACAGGTTCAAATTTGGCTCTACTAATGATAAGTAGCCCAGAGCAAGTGATTTAACTGTGCTAAAACTAGTCTGTTTCCACAGGTACATATAATGAAGAGTTTCATGATATATATTATGAAGAGAATAAACTACCTATCATAGAGTCTAGCAAAAATATGGTCAATAAGAGGTTCCTTTCTCTTTTTCCCCTTTCTTCTTTCCATTTCTTCTTCAGAAACAAACGAGATTCTATGGAGTTAATGTAAAATTGGGGACTTAAAACCATATGTGGAAAATCAGTTGAATTTTAGAAGTTGGTATTGAACAGTCAGGGCTGTACTTCTTATAATTCAATTATCTGCTTTTACCTAAGTAGAAAATAAATGTTACATCCTAAAATTGTAGTTGTTTTTCTTACTTTTTTGTGTTTTTCTGTTGGTTTGGTTGGCTTTTTGAGGCAGAGTCTCTCTCTATTGTCCAGGCTGGAGTGCCATGGCAGGATCTTGGCCCACTGCAACCTCTACCTCCCAGGTTCAAGCAATTCTCCTGCCTTAGCTTCCCAAGTAGCTGGGATTACAGGCATACCCCACCACGCTTGGCTAATTATTGTATTTTTAGTAGAGATGGGGTTTCACCATGTTGGTCAGGCTGGTCTTGAACTCCCAACTTCAGGTTATCCACCAGCCTCAGCCTCCCAAGTGCTGGGATTACACGTGTGAGCCACCGCACCTGGCCTTTATTTATTTAATTAATTTAGTTATTTTTTTTTTATTTTTGAGATAGAGTCTCACTCTGTCATCCACAAGGGAGGGCAGTGGTGCAATCTCGGCTCACTGCAACCTCCACCTCCTGGGTTCAAGTGATTCTCCTGCCTCAGCCTCCCGAGTAGCTGAGAATACAGGCATGTGCCACCAATCCTGGCTAATTTTTGTATTTTTAGAAGAGATGAGGTTACGCCATGTTGTCCAGGCTTGTCTCAAACTCCTGACCTCAGATGATCTGCCTGCCTTGGCCTCTCAAAGTGCTAGGATTAGAAGCATGAGCCACTGTGCTCAGCCTTTTCTTACTTTTTGCTACATTTTTTTCTTATAGTACATTTAGTATGTTTCCAATGAGTATAAATGGGACTTTTTTTCCAAAACTATGAATATTTATTTTTGGCCCTTCAGCCAAGTGAAGACACAGAGAAAAGATGGCTGTCCATGAACCAGTGAAATAGGCCCTCACCAGACACTAAATTTGTTTGCACTTTGATCTTGGACTTTCCGACTCTAGGATTATGAAATTAAAAATCTGTTTATAAGAAAAAAAAAGAATTCTTTATGCAGTTTACCTTTACATTATTTTGACAAATACTGAAAGAACATGACTGTAGGGCTCAAGCTATATCACAATCTGGAGACTAGAAGTCCCTGTTCTTAACTAGATCTTGGTCCAGTGGTAAAAAGGATACATAGATCAACAGTCACATCACAATGAGGTGAATATTATAAATAAAGGTATGAAAAAGTGATATTGAGGCACACGGAGCATGTAACTTTGGACAAGTGCAGAGGGGAAGATTTAGAAAAGCTTCCTGAGATGGAATGACATTTGAGTTAGGGTTGGAAGATGAAAATAAGCATCTAAAGCTCAGAAGGAAGGTAAAAGTTTGAAGTATGTACTTGGAGTCCTCAGTGTTCTAGAGGCAAGAGTATGGATAAGGTTGCTCAAGAGCAGCGTGTAGAAGAGAAGAAAAATAACCCAAGGTCAGATTATTGCTTTATTAAGCAGCCTTTCCTATTGTAACAAATAACTCTAATATACACATACCTCACAGAAAAAGGCACTTATTTCTTGCTTACTTATTTCATAATGAAGCCTGTGGCTGACCTGAGCTCTGCTGGTCATTACGGGGCTGGGCTGGTCTTGGCTGAGACCCAAGTATTTTTTTTTTAGGAGAAAATTCAAGAGGAGAAGGAAAATGTATTATTTACTCTTCATATATTTACTCTTTCTAGTGTTCTTTTCTCATCTTGATCTTCCTATCTTCTTTCTTTTACTACTTTCCTTCCTTTTCTGAGAATTTCCTTTAGCTATCCTTTTTAGGTGAGACCTGCTGGTGGCAAAATTTTTTAGTTTCCCTTCATATGAGAATGGCTTTTCTTGTCTGTCATTTCTGAAGGATATTTTCACTGGATATAGGATTCTGGATTGAAAGTCCTTTCATTTTAGCACTTGAAAAATGTCACATCACTACTTTCTGACCTCTGTGGTTTCTCATGAGAAATAGGATAGGTTGTCACTTGAATGTGTTCCCCCCGCAGATAAATAAGGTATATTTTCTAACTATTGTTTTTAAGATATTTTTTCTTTGTCTTTAGTTTTAAGAAGTTTGACTACGATGTTTCTTGACGTAAATTTCTTAGGGTTTATCCTGTTTGGGATTTGCTTAGACTCTGTAGATTAATATCTTTTGCCACATTTGAGTTTTCAGACATCATTTCTTTGGGTACGTTTCAACCCCAACTGTTTCCTCTCATTTCAGGGCTCTGATAAAATAAATCTGAGATCTTTTGTCATATTCCCATAGGTACCTGAGACTGTGTTGCTTTTTTTCTAGTCTATTTTCTCTTTATTGTTCAGATGAGATTATTTCTGTTGTTTCATCTTCTCTTTCCTCTATTCTGCTGCTGAGTATATCCACTATTGTTTTTAGTTATTATATTTTTAGTACTAAAATTGTTATTTTTGATATTTCCTTTTTTGCTGAGACTTTGATTTTTTTCACTTACTTCAAGTATATCTGTATTTGCTTGTTAATGCATCATTTATGATGGCTACTTTAAAATCTTTGCCACATAATTCTAACATCTTTTTCATCTCCGTTTCGGCATCCTTTGTTGTTCAATCAGTCAGTTTGAAATCTTTGGTTTTTTTGTATAACAACTGATTTTTTTATTGAAATCTAGAAATTTGGGGTACTTACATAAGGAAACTGTGAGTCTTACTTAAACCTTCTGTTTTATCTTTCTTTCTCTGACATGGTTCTAATAAATAAACTGGTAGGCACTGCCTCACTACTGTCAGATGCTTGTAGAAGTCCAGATTTCCTACTCAGTTTCCATTACATGGGGCAGAGGTGAGCACTTTGTTCATGGTTACTGCTTGATAAAGTGGGAGTTCTAGTTTCTCAGGTGCCTTCCACTTTATGATAGTTGGGAGGAGGATGACCTTAGTACTATTATATGATGTTAAAAACCCAGATTCTTCAGTAGTTTTCTCTGATATAATCCCAGCAGGGAATGGGAAGGATACCTCATGACTGCTGGCAGTGGTGGAGGCAGTGGGGGGGAATTCAGTTTCCCCATTTGGGCTCCACTGACATTATAAAAAGGTGAGGGCTTATTAACATCTACTGAGGATAAAAGTCCCAACTCAGCCTTCTCTAATACAGCCGTAAGACAACCTAGATGTAACTCATCAGTTCCAGAGGACCCTAGCTTATCTGCTTTCTTCTCTCTGTCTTTCAGAAATGTACGATGACATAATCTAGAGTGGTTAGCTCATACTTAGGTAGAAGAGTAGAAAAGGACATTGTATTAGTTCATCCTTGTCTAGTGCCAGGTTTCAAAGGGAATGTTTCCCATTTTTGCCCATTCAGTATGATATCGGCGGTGGGTTTGTCATAAATAGCTCTTATTATTTTGAGGTACGTTCCATCAATACCTAGTTTATTACGAGATTTTAACATAAAGAGTTGTTGAATTTTGTCAATGCTATCCCCCATCAAGCTACCATTGACCTTCTTCACAGAACTGGAAAAAAGCACCTTAAATTTCATATGGAACCAAAAGAGAGCCCGCAGAGCCAAGACAATTCTAAGCAAAAGGAACAAAGCTGGAAGCATCATGCTACCTGACTTCAAGACTACAGTAATCAAAACAGCATGTTACTGGTACCAAACCAGAGATATAGACCCATGGAACAGAACAGAGGCCTCAGAACAAACGCCACACATCTACAACCATCCGATCTTTGACAAACCTGACAAAAACAAGCAACGGGGAAAGGATTCCCTGTTTAATAAATGGTGTTGGGAAAACTGGCTAGCCATATGCAGAAAGCTGAAACTGGATCCCTTCCTTATACCTTATTCAAAAATTAACTCCAGATGGATTCAAGATTTAAACATAAGACCTAACACCATAAAAACCCTAGAAGAAAACCTAGGCAACATCATTCAGGACATAGGCATAGGCAAGGACTTCATGACTAAAACACCAAAAGCAATGGCAACGAAAGCCAAAACTGACAAATGGGATCTAATTAAATGTAAGAGCTTCTGCACAGCAAAAAGAAACAATCACTAGAGTCAATCGGCAACCAACAGAATGGGAAAAAGTTTTTGCAATCAACCCATCTGGCAAAGGGCTAATATCCAGAATCTACAAAGAACTAAAACAAATTTACAAGAAAAAAACAAATAACTCCATCAAAAAGTGGACAAAAGATGTGAACAGACACTTTTCAAAAGAAGACATTTAAGTGGCCAAGAAACATACGAAAAAATGCTTATCATCACTGGTCATTAGAGAAATGCAAATGAAAATCACATTGAGGTACCATCTCAGGCCAGTTAGAATGGCGATCATAAAAAATCTGGAGACAACAGAAGCTGGAGAGGATGTGGAAAAATAGGAACACTTTTACACTGTTGGTGGAGTGTAAATTAGTTCAACCATTGTGGAAGACAGTGTGGCGATTCCTCAAGTATCTAGAAATAGAAATTCATTTGACCCAGTAATCCCATTACTGGGTATATACCCAAAGGATTATAAATCATTCTGTTATAAAGACACAGGCACATGTATGTTCATTGCGGCACTGTTTACAATAGCAAAGACTTGGAACCAACCCAAATGCCCAACAAAGGTAGACTGGATAAAGAAAATATGGCACATATACACTATGGAATACTATGCAGCCATAAAAAGGATGAGTTCATGTCCTTTGCAGGGACACAGATGAAGCTGGAAACCATCATTCTCAGCAAACTGACACAAGAACAGAAAAACCAAACACCACATGTTCTCACTCATAAGTGGGGGGTTGGACAATGAAAACACATGGACACAGGCAGGGAACATCACACATCACACACTGGGGTCTGTTGGGGGTTGGGTGTTAGGAGAGGGATAGCAGGGATGGGGAGATTGGGGAGGGATAACATTAGGAGAAATACCTAATGTAGGTAACAGGGGGATGGATGCAGCAAACCACCATGACATGCGTATACCTATGTAACAATCCCACAAGATCTGCACATGTACCCCAGAACTTAAAGTAATATTAAAAAAAAGAAAACAAATGGAAAGAATTTAGCAAAAAAAAAAAAGGATAAAAAAGGAAAGAAAAAAAGAGATTTCACAGACTCAGTTCCACATGGCTAAGAAGGCCTCTCAATCATGGTGGAAGGTGAAAGGCATGTCTTACACGACAGCAAGCAAGAGAGAAATGAGAGCCAAGTGAAAGGGGTTTTCCCTTATAAACCATCAAATCTCATGAGATTCATTCACTACCACAAGAACAGTATGAGAAAAACTGCCCCCATGATTCAATTATCTCCCACCAGGTACCTCCTACAACATGGGGGAGTTATGGGAGCTACAATTCAAGATGAGATTTGGGTGGGAATACAGCCAAACCACATTATACATCTACTCCACCTTTTCAGAAGTAGAAATCTCTGTTGAGTTTTTAATTTCAGTTTATTATTATTTTTCTCTTCCAACATTTTTTATTCATTTTCTCTAACTGTTAATATCTATTCCTTTATTTTATCTCTTATCTGTCTTTATATCTTTGTTATCCTGCACTTTGTATCTGCTGATGTCCTGCCATTATAGTTCATTTCCTCCTATGACTTGTAATTTTTGAATGAGTTTTTATCTTCAACTTGAATGTATTTTTTTCCTGTGTGTGTCCCTTTCCTTCTGTATTGTGGAAGCCCTAAAGAGCTGTTTTGTTTTGCTTCTATTGGGCACCTCTGAGAATTCACTTGTCCAGGATCAGTATTTACATTTCTAATTTATCAGCTTAGAATTCATGCCTGTATACAGAGTGTGAATTGGTATTCCATACCTAGGCATGGCATAAGCTTTCAGTTTCAGTTCTTAATTGGAATTTTTTTTCCCAAAGCATAAAGGAAAGACCTGCTTCCTTGTTAATTCTTACTACTTACGATGTTTTTTTTATCTACTTGACAAACTGGGCAGCTCTTAAGGGGTCTCAGCTTTTGGGTGGTGTCTGGTTTCAGCAATCAGCCTCACAGCAGTGCCCACTCTCCTCTATACACCTCTCCTCTATAGCAATATATCTTATTCTGAGTGGATATTAAAATCCCAGCCACTATTCACTAAGACCTGTATCTATTTGCACATCTTTGGGTCCAGCTTGATGTCTCTTATTGTCTAGGTATAAATTATTTCTGGTACCTCAGAATTGCAATCATGTATGCTGAAGACAGCTTATACAGGCTGGCAAGGGTTAATGGTTAAATGTTCAGAAAGTTACAAGCTATTATAAACATGGTGATTAAAACATGGATATATAAATGTATATCATGTTGGAGGCTCTGCATTAGTTCAGAATGTCTTGATGGTGAAATTAGAATTTTGTCACTGATTTAACAAAACTAGAAATTACTTAGAAAATGATTTTACTTTCATTCAGGGCAATACCTTTCCAGCCACCACCTACCCAACTCCCAAACCCACTTAAGAGATGAGATAACTAAGGCTCACTGAGATCAAATGGCAAGAGCCTGTGCAAGGGTTTTCCCCACTCCTTATCGCAGAACTGCTCTCTTTCATCCTGTGTCCTACCTGTGCTTGTTTGGCTGAAAGATTATTTCCTCACTTTTCTTCTAAAAGAGCTCCAATAAAAGGATCTAGATGTCAAGCCTCTTGGTTCCAGGTGGCATGGTGCTGGAAGGCAGCACCAGTAGCTATCTAGGCACTGGTATCTCCCTTGAGGGTCCCTGGCTGGATCAATCAAAAAACCACCCCTGAAACACAGATTTCATTTCATGTTTCCCCCACAGAACACCATTTGCCAAACAACTCCCAGGACAATGAAAGACCCCAACATCAGATTCACTAAGCCTCTCCAGAGCCAAACAGATGTCATGTTGAGCCTGTTTCATTTTTTTCTCATTCTCTCTTTACTCTTGCCTTTCTTTTTATTGCTTTGTCTTTGTGCCTCTCTTCATTACATTGTCTCATTATTATTATTTTACTAAAGCAATCATCATTGAAATGCTTATGCAAATACCCTTTAACATGCTTTCTGAATACAGTTTTCCAAACGCTGCATATTGTAAGAAAATTGATTTTTCATGATTAGCAAGAAATACATCTGACCTAGGAACTAGAAAAGTACATGGTTTAAGACAAATGAAGAACTTACAGAAAATTAGAAAAGAGAAATTTGTCAACTCATAGTACATTTGTTACCCTTATTATAGATCATCCTCAATGGCTTTAGATCAATACACCACTATGAAGCTGATAAGATTTAGCTTTTAGAATGTTATGTAACCAGCAATTATTCAATCTAATCCCCTTGTTTGGTAAATGAGAAAATAAAACTACAAAAACAAGCACCAAGTTCCTCCATTCTGAAACTTGGTGATCATACCAATCCTTCATGACACCTCTAAATGTAATAAAATCTGCTTATAGCTTTAAGGATACAAGCTGAATTCACTTGAAAATCACTTATGTGACCAAACAGCTTAAAAGGTTGTGTTCAGTGGCCCAAAGACCCAGAACTAACCAAATATTGGTATGCTGGGAACATCTGACCCTTGATGCATATCTCAAAATAAATACTCCCTAATTACCTATCATTATGTAACTTATATTAAAAAAATTAACAGTATAATTTAGTAGTTATAAACAGAGTCTGGAGCCAGATTGCCTGGGTATGAATACTATTTTACTCCTTTAATACTTCTGTGACTTCAAGCAAGTCACTTATGCTCTGTGCTTGTTTCCTCATCTATAAAATATGAATAGTGATAGTAACCACATGCAGGGTTGTTTTGAAGGTCACGTGAATCATACAGGTAGAATGCTTAGAAGAGTTTCTGGAACAAAGTACTTACTGTATAAAGATTAGCTATCATAAAATATTATTTTTTAATTGGCTACAATTACTCCCTTCTCTACGAAGTGACTGTACAGCAACACCCATGAGAGATAAACTGTATCCCTGGCCCTGAAACCCAGCCTGGCCTTGCCACTTGCTTTGGCTAGCAGAAGTAATAACTTGTCAACTTGGAGCCTATGCCTTAATGACTGTCCATGGTGCTTCCACAGTCTCTCAGAATTTATTTTCACCATAGAAACAGGCTAGGGAACACCTTCAGGAAGATGGAAGATGACACAGACCAGAGCCAAGACTGCCCAAACTGAGCCCCCCAAAGACCAGAAAAGATCAGCAAAACTGACATAAAACTGACTACAGATGCACGAGGGAGCAACAATCACCTAGCTGAGCCCAGCCTAAATTACTAACCACAGAATAGTGAGCTAAACAAATGGCTCTTATTTTATTTTATTATTTTATTTTATGAGACAGGGTCTGACTCTGTTGCCCAGCCTCGAGTGCAGTGACGCCATCATAGCTCACTGCAGCCTGGAACCTTTGGCTGGACTCAAGTGATCCTCCTGCCTCTGTCTCTCAAGTAGCTGGGACTGCTGGAGTGTACCACCACACTCAGATAATTTTCCTTTTTTTGTTTGTTTTTTATTTTGTTGTTGTTACCAAGGCTGGTCTTGAGTTTCTGGCTTCAGGCAGTCTTCCAGCCTCAGCCTCCCAAAATGTTTAGCTTACAGGCATAAGCCATCATTTATGGCCCCTCTTATTTTCGATTTCATCATGGTTTACTGTGCCACAATAGCAAACTGATACGTAACTATTACTACTATAAAATACATTTTAATGTTATCGAAAATTCTTTGATTCTTTTCTCTACAAGAAGATGGGGGAAGACACTCCTTTAGTACTCTTCCAATCAAAAAGGGAGATCTGAGCCCCTTCCTTTTGAATCTGGGGTGGGCTTGTGACTGAGTAAGAGAACACACCATTAGTGATGCTGTATGACTGCCAGGTCAAAAAAGGCCATGCCATAGCCCCCGATTTTCTTGGAACATAGACTCTGGGAGAAGTTGGGCATCAAGTAAGCTGTCTCACTATACTAAGGCGGTTGTGCTGGAGAGGCCACATAGAAGTGTTCTGTTCAATAGCTCCAGCTAAGCTCCCAGCCGACAGTCAGCATTGACTCCCAGCCATGTGATTAAGCCATCTCATACATCCAGGCCAGGCATGGTGGCTCACATCCGTAATCCCAGCACTTTGGGAGGCTGAGGCAGAAGGATTGTTTGTGTTCAGGAGTTTGAGACTAGCCTGGGCAAGATGGTGAGACCCTGCCTCTACAAAAGATAAAAAAATTACCCAGATGTGGTGGCTGATGACTGTGGTCCCAGTTACAGGGGCAGCTGAGGGGTGAGAGAATCACTTGAGTCCAGGAACTCAAGGCTGCAGTGAGTGCTGTTTGCACCACTTTCCTCCAGCCTGGGGGGACAGAGCAAGACCCTGACTCCGAAAAAAAGACTTCAGATGATACCATCCCCAACTGACATCTGACTACAACTGCACAGGAGATGCCAAGTGAAAATTATCCAGTCAAATCCTTCTAGAATTCCTGACCCACAAAAACAGTCAGCAAAATTAAATGATTGCTTTAAGCTTCGAACTTTTGGAGTAAGAATTTATACAGCAATGGGAACCAGAACATCACTGTGGTGTGACTGATTCATATTTTTAAAAATCAAGTGGTGTTTGGAGGATGTGATTTCCCATTAGAAAATTAAACAATCAAAATGATTCCTGAAAATACTCAGAAATAGATGCAGGGTTATTAACAATACAGGAAGCTGGAAAATTACCCGGTCCTTTACCCATGAGCCCACCATTCCCTGACGGTTCCTACTGCTTACTTCTAAGAAAGCTGCTTTGAACAGCAGAAGGTACCTACTTCTTTTGAAAACAATCAAGATTGAGAATTATGAATGCTATTCTCCAAGGTAACTTGGAGCTGAAGACCTTGTAGTCATTTAGAACTGGGTCCACAATGTCCTCTGATTTGTGCTTGCCTTTAGAGTTCTGTATTTTATAGCAACAAACACATTTAGGTCCCATGGGCTAAAGTGGAAGTATTTTTTTATTATACCCTCAAAGTGTTTGGCTTGTATTTCCATAGAAACCTGCCTGAAGAGTTCTCTTGAGAAGCAAGGATCCATGGAGTAGAAAATGAAACACTAAATGTCATGCAGAGACACACTGGTGTTTGCATTTTAAACTTCACCCAATTGAATAAAGTGTATATCTGTAGGTCACTTTTTCATGACCCAGAAATATTGGTGACCAAACATCAGCATTTGAGGGCAGAGAACTGAGGTCATTTGATATTTCCCTTGCTTTTTGTTTTTCTCTTGTGATGCTAAGTTACCAAATCTCTCACTAGGGAAAAAAATTTCCAAAAGCACTTTACTAGAAAGACAGATATGTTCTTCATGGCAGGCAGTATTCTTGTGAATTTGCTCACTAATGGAACTAACTTTAGGAAAGGGCATGTCATCTAGGTTTGGACCTATTAGCTTGAAGTAGAGGGCGCAGAATGTCGATGCTGAAGTCAGGCAGAGTTGGAGTTTAGCACTGGCTTTAACACATTTTGGAAAAATCTTTTATTTATTTTATGCCCCAGTTTTCTCATCTATAAGACATAATACTTATCTTGAGGGACCCAAATAATATTATATATGTAAAGCATTTAGCACAGAGTAATTGTTCACTAACTGCTAGTTTCAGAGCTGACATTTAAAACCAACGCCAAGTTTCTTATCAAGCTAGTTATCTGTGCAATTCTGGGTAAATTATTCACTCTGGACCTTAGTGTATCCATTGTTGAACAAGATTTTTTTTAAAAGCATTATCTAGTTTAAATGTGAAAACATGTAAAGCATTTTTTAAAAAATAGAAGGTACACTACAAATGGGAAGGAGGTTAATGATGATTATAATCATAATTGTGAAAACTGTTTATAATAATGACATTGACTTGGTAATTATCTAGAGAGTCTTCTACAGGATTCTCAGCAAGCATACCTTAAATGTTCTTTTGAAGGATGCCCTTACAGATTATTGTTACTAAATTAAAATGTCCAAGCCAGGATCCATCCTGAACAAAAATACAGACATAAAGTTTGTCATGATAAGCAACCTCAACACATATGGACTTGCATATAGCCTGGCGTAACAAATGTATTTCATGTTTTGCCCTATTTACCCTTTTTTTCTCTCCATACTCATTCTGTACCCACACAAACTCGAATGTGCCCAAATTTCTTACAATATTCTGAAGCTCATCTATCTGAAAGTCAGAGTCACCCTTGAAATTAGTATGTGAATGTTTAGGGGTGATGTAACTTAAGACATTGCGGCTCTTTGTTGGGGGTGTCAAATTTGTGAGCAGAAGATCCCAAAATACACTGCACTAGCTGGGGAGCTGGGGATTAAAGTGGACTAAAGATGGTGGAAGTGGAAATGACATTTTTAGAGGTTTTGGCGAGGAGAAGAGAGAGTAGAATTACTAAAGGAATTCCTCTTCCCCAAATGTTCATCCTGCTGTCGGGTGTCCCAGGACTAATAATGGCAGAAGCTGAACCCTCACTACATGTTGCAAGATTTCTTCACTTTCTGAGCCTCTGATTTCTCATCTGTAGGACTAGTATAATTATACACGGTGGTGTGCTGGTAAATCTTTAACAACCAACTCTAGGAGGAGTAAAAAAGTCTTCATTGTAACAGTCTCCTGTTTCTGTAGTGTATTATAAATAGACCCACAATGGTCAATTTGAAACCATAATGTGACATAATTGAACACGGAGTTGTGAAGAGATTTGCTCTAGTACATTGTATAGTGTTTTCACTACACAAAAACAATAGCTTTAAATAACCTCAGAAGCACAGATATTAGTAAATATAGCAAAATATGAATTAAAAGTCTGAGTTTTTACTACCATTTTTAATATATTTCATTGTTTCTATAATTTAATTTTTAATAATGCCTGCATTTTACAATCAGCTCTCAAAATTCCTGAAAAATGTGACAATCAACCCTTGCCAGCTGGTATGACCCTGTTGCAGCACACCACTGATTCTATTTGCTTCAAAGTCTCTTTTGAGAATTATCATGTTACATTTTATATTTAAATCTTAAAGAAACCATATTTAAAATGATTACTTTATATCTTTCCAATGCAACAATCTCAAATAACCTTACCAGTGATTCCGGTAAAAATTTATGCTACTCAGATGTCAATTACCTTGTTAGTATAGTTAAGTCTAAATAAATGCTTGCTATCTTATCAGATAATGGTAATACAAATTTCAGCATCTGCAGAAGTGACTGGAATATGTTACTGCGATGGCATCAACAGCAAGAAAAGGAGGAATAAATCACGGTGGTCCACATCCATTCTCCTTTTACTCACCCAATGCATGCCTCTCAGGCCGCATGTGGAACCAAAAAAGGATGTAACTGAGTTGGCAGTTCTGTAGCTGGCTGGTTGAAGGCAGTAAGACATCATTGTTTGTGACTGCTTTTTTGTTGTTGTTTTATTTTCTGTTGTGTCTGGAAAGGCTTCTAGAATCACCTTTCTCAGGCAGGTAGATTGAAGAAAACTGTTATTACATGAAAAAGAACAATGCAAAAAATGGACGAGAGAAATAATTGGTAAACAGAAAGGATAAATAAGAAGTTGACAGGAAAAGGGGGTGCGAAGTATGGAAGGAGGAGGAGTAGAGAGAAAGGGAGACGTTTCATTTACTACCTATCCTGAGGCTAAAGTGTGACCTAGCCTGTTAAATAGAAGAACCTGTTATAGAAATCAGGTTTCCGGGAAAATTCTTCTAAGCCAAATTGCTACCTCTTACCTAAGCAATGCCTTTCTGTCTGTATTTAAAAATGAGCAATAACAAAGATCCAAAGATAGGAAACAGTGAAAGACTTTTAGTAAATTTAAGAGATTCTTTTCATCATCCTTCTACTATTAATACTAAAAAGATCTTTCTTTGGGCAGGCAGAGGCTCAAGAATAACTTGACAATTTTTATTTATTTTTTTTAATGAACTAAGCACTTTAAGAAAAAAGACAAACTATGACAAATGTCATAAGAAAGTTTTTATAATAACAGAATATGTGTTGAGTGTTGCTGTCAATTTGCTTCTGTTTCTAACCATCCAGATACTTTCCCAAGTCTTGAACAAAGCCTTAAGTTGATGGGAACTGAAGTATCTCAAACTAAGTCAACCTGGTAGAGCTCCTTGATCCAGCCAGCTGAAATGCTGGATCTGAAGAAAACTCTGAAGACCGGTCAGAGCAGTCATTTTTAACACAAAATGTACACAACCAAGTCTGAAGGTTAGACAAATCTAAAAGACAGGTAACGACAGAAAAGAGCAAGAAACAGGAGGTCCACAGAGTTTTAGAAACAAGAGGAAATCATGCCTGGAAATAGGTCAGGGTGGCTGTTCTTAATGTGGTGTGTGTATACCCATATGCACACATGTACACACACACACACACACACACACACTCTCAAAATGTAATAGTTGAGATCATCAACTGGCAGTGAACAATTAATGCACTTTTCCTTTAGATAATACAAGGAGGAGATTTTCTTCATTTCTTTAAAGAATGAAAAGAGAAAACAATTCAAGTTGTTCATGCATCATTAGGGTTTAAGTAGAACCCCATACAACTAAAAAATATGGGGGGAAAAAATGTGGGAGAAGCACAGTTTACTGTTACCACTGATTATTCTGCATTATAGCTCCAAGAATGTCCCTCTGCTTTTTTAAAACCTGTTTTCTTTTGAAATATTAGAAAGTAATTCAGTCAATAACTAACCCCATATACACGCAAAGAATAACGGCAAAATCTATAGCTACAAAAGGGACTGTGTTATGAGGGAGAAATGAACAATGTAATTCTAAAGAGATGCAGAATTTATCAAGCATGTTAAAGGCACAGTGTCTCCACCTACTGTTGAGTGGGAGGATTCAAAGCTTCAGCATCTTGGTGTTTGGTCCTTTTCCTCTCAATTTTCTTCCTCCCTCTGAGCATATCCCTTCAGAGGAAGACATCCTGTGTACATTGCAGGAATGCCACATGCTTATCCTTTATTTGTTAATGGACATTGACAATAAAGCATGAGGTTATTCCTTCCTTTCTCCTCCCCTAGCTACTTGATTTTTAAGTTATCTCCCTCTCATTTTCTTGTTTCTTCTACAATTTTCTCTCTGTTTCTTTTACATTTTTATCCTTTAAATTCTTTTGTTTTTACTTTTCAGAAACTTGTAATTTTGTCCTAGTTTTGATACTCTGGTTAATATCAGAACACACTGAAGCCAAGAATCCTTGATTTGGTGTCTGATTCTGGGTTTAGCATTCAGTCTCTTCAAAGAGGAAGATAATAGAAGAAGAGACAAGTTTCTTTTGAGAGCAAGGAAACTAAATTTAGCAAATAATCTCCCCAAGAAGGTATGTTAGGTCAGCTATGAGTTGAACCCACTAATTACTGTAGCGTAATTCTGTTGTGATCCAACTTGTTAATGTATAGTTAGAAAAAGACTTCAGGGCAAACGATGCTTCCAAAAATATAATCGCTAATTTATACACTAGCTAGAGTCTGTAAAGTTTATTTTTCATATAGCTCTGACTTTTGCTGAGTGCACACAACCCACTTGCTGCTGTACAGGCAAGAATGCAGTGTGACTCCAGCTTTGTGAAAATTTACAAGGGTCCCAAGGGTCAGCCTCACCAGACTCAGAAGTTGAAAATAGAAAAGTACCTCAGAGGGCAGGTTCTCATCAGACTCATTCTCCTGAGTATGACATGCCATTTTCATGACAGAAATACCACTCTCCAGTACTGCCAGAGGAAGAAAATCTATGCAAATATTTCCAATATGCTGAATAAAGCTGAAGGCTCAGGGGCAAATCACATTATGTGCAGGGTACTATTTAACCATTCCTGTCTCAATGGGTTACCATTTACAGAAGGAGTCATATCTAATAGCTTTCTGGATGGAGAAGGGGCACCGTGGGGATAAATGAACTCAGAAGATATCAGAGTGACTTTTAAGAAGTCCAAGGTTTTTTGGGTTTTTTGTTTGTTTGTTTGAGATGGGGTCTCTCACTGTCACCCAGGCTGGAGTGCAATGGTGCGATCTCAGCTCACTGCAGCCTCTGCCTCCTGGGTTCACATGATTCTCCTGCCTCAGCCTCCCGAGTAGCTGAGATTACAAATATGCACCACCACACATGGCTATTTTTTGTATTTTTAGTGGAAACAGGGTTTCACTATGTTGGCCAGATTGGTCTCAAACTCCTGACTTCATGACCACCTGCTTCAGCCTCCCAAAGTGCTGGGATTACAGGCACGCGCCACTGCGCTGGGCAAAATTCAAGTTTTTTTTTTTTTAAAAAGCCCTGAGTGTGGAGTTAGCTTACCCAGATTTAAGTCCTAATGCCATCATTGAATATTAGCTGGAAGATCTTGAATAAATAGCTTATCCTTTCTAAACCTCAGTTTTCTCAACCATAGAGTAGGAGTGACGTTTCCTACCTCATAGAGTTATTCCAAGGTCTGAGAAGAACCTGTGAAGTAATCCACAATTTCCAAAGCACTTTCATTTCCTTAGAAATGAAATTTAAGCAACTACAACAATTAGAAATTTAAGACCAACTGCAACAATTGATCTTTGAACAATACAGGGGTTGGGAGCACTAGCCTCCCCACGTAGTCAGAAATTCTTTCCCCCGTATTACCTTTGACTCCCCAAAAACTTAACTACTAGAAGCCTAGCATAGACTGGAAGCCTAATCAATAACATAGTCGATTGACACATATTTGATATGTTATATGTGTTATATGCTACGTTGCTTACAAGGAAGTAAGCTGGAGAAAAGAGAATGTTATTAAGAAAATTATAAGGAAAAGAATACTTACTATTAACTTAGTTGACATGGATCATCATCATAAAATCTTAGTCAGTGCCCAGTTGAGTTTTACGTTGAAGCCAAAGGCAAATGAAAAATTAAGGACACTGAGCTTATTCTTATTGAGAATTTTGATAATTTATTCACATGGACTTTTTTGCATTAATTTTGATTTTTAAAACGACTTACTAAAATCCTGTATGCTTGATAATTGGGTTTTGGGGCAGCCCTGTGAATGTCTTACTTGCCTCACCCTAGTCACAGCCCTAACTCAGGGTTTCCATCCTCAGGAGGAGAAAATCTGTGCTCTCGAGAGGAGAACACAGGGCTGGCACTTGTCACTGCAGCTCAATCACCTTCCAAAAAACACCATTCTGAACATCAGCCTTGGGAAATAATTCATGACTAAGTCCTCAAAAGCCATTACAACAAAAATTGACAAGTGGGACCTAATTAAATTAAAGAGCTCCTGCACAGCAAAGAAACTATCAACAGAGTAAACAGCCTACAGAGTGGGAGAAAATATTTGGAAACTGCATCCAACGAAGTTCTAATATCCAGAATCTATAACTTAAACACTTCAACAAGCAGAAAACCAATAACCTCATTAAAAAATGGAGAAAGGACATAATACTTCTCAAACTGAGACATACGTATGGCCAAGAAACGTGAAAAATGCTTGGCGTAACTAATCGTCCAAGAAATGCATATCAAAACCACAACGAGATATCATCTCACACCAGTCAGAATGGTTATTAACAAAAAGTCAAAAAACAACAGAATTTGGTGAAGCTGTGGAGAAACAAGAATGCTTACATACTGCTGGTGGGAATATAAATTAGTTGAGCCACTGTGGAAAGCAGTTTGGAGATTTCTCAAAGAACTTACAAGAATTACTATTCACCCAGCAATCCCATAACTGGATATATATCTGAAACAAAATAAATGGTTTTACTAAAAAGACACATGTACTTGCATGTTCATCACAACACCACTCGCAATAGCAAAGACGTGAAACCAACCAAGATATCCATCAATAGTGGATTGGATAAATATAACGTGGTACATACACACCAGCCACAAAAACAGAATTACTACACAGCCACAAAAAAAAAAGGGGGGTGAAAATAGGTTCTTTGCAGCAACCTGCATGCAGCTCTAGGCCATTATCCTAAGTGAATTAATGCAGGAACAGAAAACTAAATGCCACATGTTCTCACTTATACATGGGAGGTAAACACTGAGTACTCATGGACATAAAGATGAGGACAGCAGACATGGGAGACTACTAGAGAAGAGAGGAAGAGGGGCAAGGGTTGAAAAACTAACTATTGGATCTATGACTACTACTTGGGTGATGGAATCAATCATGTCCCAAACCTCAGCATCACACAATGTACCCTTTTAATAAATCTGTACATGTACTCCCTAAGTCTAAAATAAAATTTGACATTATAAATAAAATAACTGAAAAAAAATTTTAAATCATCTTCCAGGCTGGGTGTGGTGGCTCACGCCTGTAATCTCAACACTTTGGGTGGCTGAGATGGGCAGATCACTTGAGCTCAGGAGTTCAAGACCAGCCTGGGCAACATGGCAAAACTCTGTCTCTGCAAAAAATACAAAAATTAGCCTGGTGTGGTGGTGAGCACCTGTGGTTCCAGCTACTCCAGAGGCTGAGGTGGGAAGATGGCTTGAGCCCAGGAAGTGGAGGTTGCAATGAGATGAGATCACACCACTACACTCCAGCCCACACAACAGAGCCATTCCCTGCCTTAAAAAAAAAAAAATCACTTCCTGGAGTCAGCGGTGACAGAGGCACCTCTTCAAAGGGCCAAGACAGGCTGAAATGTAAAGTCTGCCTTTCGATAAGAATGCCACCAGTTCTAGGGAAGGGCAAGAGACTAAATGTCCACAATGTCTAGCCAGATTCATGGCCCAGTGAGAAGCCTCAGGTGAGTGCGAACCCCATACCTTGTTATAGGACCACCAGGTTCAATTGCCTGTCACAAAGTAACATACCAATACATCAAAACAGCAGGAGTTGCAGCAGAGAAACAGTTTAATAATTGAATGGAAGCCAAAAGAAGAGGTGGGGTAACCTCAAATATGCTTCCCCAAGGAGTTCTGGCATGCGTTTTTTTTGTTGTTGTTGTCGTTGTTTAAAATATATTTTTTATTGCATTTTAGGTTTTGGGGTACATGTGAAGAACATGCAAGATTGTTGCATAGGTACACACATGGCAGTGTGATTTGCCGCCTTCCTCCCCATCACCTATATCTGGCATTTCTCCCCATGCTATCTCTCCCCAACTCCCCATCCCCCGCTGTCCCTCCCTATTTCCCCCGACAACGCCAGTGTGTGATGCTCCCCTCCCTGTGTCCATGTGTTCTCATTGTTCAACACCCACCTATGAATGAGAACATGCGGTGTTTGATTTTCTG
The DNA here is from genome assembly GCA_036589455.1 of Ateles fusciceps. Lineage (NCBI taxonomy): Eukaryota > Metazoa > Chordata > Mammalia > Primates > Atelidae > Ateles > Ateles fusciceps. Next base: position 50,082 of record JAZHEH010000424.1, on the reverse strand, counting down.
TCTTGTGTCAGTTTGCTGAGAATGATGGTTTCCAGGTTCATCCATGTCCCTACAAAGGACACGAACTCATCGTTTTTGATGGCTGCATAATATTCCATGATGTATATGTGCCACATCCAAAGGATTATAAATCATTCTACTATAAGGACACATGCACACGAGTGTTCATTGCAGCACAGTTTACAATAGCAAAGACCTGGAACCAACCCAAAAGCCCATCGATGGCATGGGTTTTAAAGGGAATTTTGGTGGGTAGTGGGCTGAGGATCTGGGTGTTGCTGATTGGTTTGGGCATGAGGCATGAAATCCTAAGAATACAGAAACTGCATTCCCATGTTGAGTGGGTTCTTCAGTGAAGGTCTTCAAACTGGCTAGTGTCAGTGGATACACTGGAATGCAGAATCTGGGAAAATATCTCAAAAGGAAAATTTGAGGTTTCTTAATGTTAACGATGTTTTCTATAGAAGTTAGGACTTTATGACAGGGGCTATGTGACTTCTAAACAGTAAGCAGCTATAAGGAAGTGGGCTAGAGAGCAACCTGGTCAATGCTTAGCTATGCTTGTAGTCAGAGTTTTATTAATTTCATAAGGACAGTTTCAGCCTGATTTCTGGAACTGATAGAGCAACTTCTCTGTCAAAAAAAGCTGTGCTATCACCTGAAGACCAAGCCCTTCTGCTTGAAATTTTGCCTCAAGGCCTCTGTGAATCTACTCAGTCAGTTTTGACTTTGAGTAATTCCTGAACCAACTAATTCCTAGCCAGAGCCCTTCTCTGCTCAAGACTTTAGTTCCTCTTGCTCCTGCTGGTGCCTTGTCCCCAAGGTCATGCCCAAGAGTGGTGGCCCAGTTCTCAGGTTCACTCATGACAGAAATTAGCGTGCCATATTGCTGCTTCTCTCTTCTCACAGCACAGAGCAGCAGAGAGTTAAAAGTATCACTTGAAAGATGCACCTTATTTCATAAAATACACATATTAACAAAAAACCACATCTCTCTCTATGTTAATTCCCTCATTTTAGAAGCAAGGAGGCGGCAGACTGCAACACTTCTGGTTTCCTCCAAAGGCGACTCCCAGCTCAATTCTGCTGTTGATACAATATCACTGATGCAACTAAACTACTTAATTGGTTGTACAGATATCCAAAAGATGGGAAAAACAGGAGACTCAGATTCTGTCTGGTTGCTTGTCCCAGATCACTCTTCCTTGACTTTCTCCTCTTCTATTATTTCCTTCTGTTTCTTCTTTGACTCTCTGCATCTCCCAGAGTCTAATTTATGATGAGGCAGAAAGTACACGTTGTACCAGTCTCGGACACTTGAGCTGCCAGATCTGATTTCCCTGGTAGATGTGGAATATTGAGGAAAGAACAACTGTGGCTGACAATTAGATTTATTTTTCTGCACGTGTCCCAACCCTTGACACGAAGCCCAGCAGGCCGCAGCTAACCTACTATCTTCAGCAGAACTGGGAGGATTTTATTGGTTCCATGAGTGGGGAGCACGAGTTTCCCAGAGTCAGGTCAGGACCTCCCTGCTGGCTTGTCAGCTCGCTCAGCATCAGTCATAACAAGTACAGCACATCCTTGAAGAAGGCAGTGGGATCTCTCTGGGAGGCAGAATGTGCTAGAAGAGGCACATCAAAGTTCCACTAAATGTTACATTTTTTTTCTTACTCCTCACCCCTTCGTTATAGACTCCACAGGTCAAAGTATTTTACAAGCAAATACAACAATGACTGTAGGCCACAGTGTCATTCCCAAAGTCCCTTTCCACTCCACATACTTGTCACTTGGCTCTTTAAGAACAATTATGGTTTGGGAAGTCATTAACACATCAGTGAGATGTCCTAAAAATATCCTCTGGGTTGGAAGGAAATCAGAATATGGAACATGCGAAAGCAACAGTACTTTTTTTAATTATTTTATTTTGCCAAAGAAAGTGAAAAGGAAGAGATAATCAGTTTGTTGATATTTACCCTGCATCAGGTACTGCAATGGAAGAAGGGGCATATCACAATTTTTTTTTCAAAAAAGAAGGATTCCTCCTTATGGAGAGACTGAATATCAAACAGAATTAAAGAAAAAGAAAATGAGCAAAATAAGCTAAAACCAATGAGAGTAAAATCAACCTGAGATGCCTCTGCTAGATATAGTGCAAGGCTCCTTTTTATTATTTGTTTCTGCTCCTTGATACAAATTTTCTTGCTAAAATCATCTCATACTTTGGCTTATTTATAGTCCATTTTTATCTTAGTCTTTTGGAAAACCTAAAATGGGCTGAGGGGCCACGGGCCCTCCTTCCCTTCCCATACCTCCCTGTTCCCCCCAGCATCTAGCTGGAAGTGCAGCCTGACTCACAGAGAACTCCTCCAGTGCCCCTCCTGCCTCTGAATTTTGAGTGGCTTTGCCCCCTGCCAAGGTTAAATAGATTTTAGATCCAGATATTATATTCGAGAATTATAACTGGACACTAACTCTGTGGCTCACATTTATCTGAGTTGATACAAATCCAACGTCTGAGAACTCCAAGGAAAAGGTCAGAGCCTTGATACCAAATGCTGTAGCCTGTAAATGGACAAAATGATACTGGTTTGGGATGCTCATTTTATAAGGTAAACACACTTACCCAGAAGACACAGGTCTTTTTATATACTTTTCCACTATTATTTTATGCATCAGATGCTTCTGAAACCTAATTTGAGATGCCCAGATTCCTATTCATTTTTCATCTTTAAAAATCAAGTACCCATTAGAGAATTCTGCCATTGCTCCACAGAGACTGGAATGGAAATGAATAAATAAACTTTTTAAGGTAATTGGCTTCTAAAATACCCTTGTGTCTCTCCTTCTCTGTTTTTGACAACGCCTCTGGGAATTGCATGATAAAGCAACTCAGGATTCTTTGGGTACATGATGTGTGAAAGAGAGCCAGTTCACGGAAACTAATCTCTTGGGATTTAGTGTGGACTGCGACTTGGCTGCTGCACACTAGTGGAAATGCGCTAGCTCTGCTCAGATGCCTGATTCTGATCTGCTTCTGCTAGATTCTTCTTATCCACATCTTGCTCCAGTCCACACTAACCACTTGTTCTGACACAGTTCAAAACACATATTTTGAATCCTTAAATCAAAAGGCTTTCCTGCAGTTTATTTACCCTAGGATACATTTTCCGTTCGTTCCTGTTTAACATGATGAAGTGAACTGTTTACAATCTTTTTCAGGAAACTCTCAGGACACACAACTCATTCACTTAACACATTATTTGCTGATCAATTATTTTGAGGCATTTTCTCCAATTGTTAAAGATACAGCAGTGAAAAAGCAAGTAATGCTCCTTCCATTAATAAGCTTGTATTCTAGAAGAAGTGGTCAGAAAATGATCAAGAGATTAATAAAATAAGCAATAATAATTTCATATTATTCAAAGTGCTAGAACTAAAATGAACAGGGTCTTATACTAGGACGTGATGTTGAAGAGAAGTGTTTGCTGTATAAAACAATACAAGAATATTTCAATTTTAGATCTGGTAGGGAAAAAAAGGCCCCTCTGCAAAGGTAATATTTTAACTAAAATATGAAAAATATAAATCAATGAGCCCTTCAGTGTACAGGGGGACAAGGACTACAGACAAATGTTACAAGAGTGCAAATGATACCAATTAGAACAACTATTGCTAAAAAGTAAAAGATAACAGATGCTGGCAAGGTTGCAGAGCAAAGGGAATGCTTACACATTGCTGGTGGAAATGTATATTAGTTAAGCTACTGTAGAAAGCAGTTTGGTGATTTCTCAAAGAACTTAAAACAGAAATTCCATTTGACCCAGCAATCCCATTACTAGGTACATACCCAAAAGAATATAAATTGTTCTACCATTAAGACTCATGCATGGGTATGCTCAGCTCAGCACTATTCACAATAATAAAAGCATAGAATCAATGTAAATGCCCATAGATGGTGGATTGGATAAAAAAGATGAAGTACATATGCACCAAGGAATACTATGTAGCCAGAAAAAGAATGAGCTCGGCCAGACACGGTGGCTCATGCCTGTAATCCCAGCACTTTGGGAGGCCAAGGTGGGAAGATCATGAGATCAAGAGATCGAGACCATCCTGAACAACATGGTGAAACCCCATCTCTACAAAAAATACAAAAATTAGCTAGGTGTGGTGGTACGTGCCTGTAGTCCCAGCTACTCAAGAGGCTGAGGCAAGAGAATCGCTTGAACCCAGGAGGCGGGGGTTGCAGTGAGCTGAGAGTGCACCACTGCACTCCAGCCTGGCCACAAAGTGAGACTCCATCTCACAAAAAAAAAGAATGAGATCATGTCCTTTGCAGGAACATGGATGGAGCTACCTTAAGCAAACTAACACAGGAACAGAAAACCAAATACCACCTGTTCTGACCTAGCAGTAGGAGCTAAACATTGAGTACACATGGACACTAAGCAGGGAACAATAGACACCAGGGCCTACTCGAAGGTGGAGTGTGGGAAGAAGTTGAGGATTTAGGATCAAAAAACTGCCTATCTGGTACTATGCTCATTACCTATATGATGAAATAATCTGTACACCAAACCTCCACTGCATACAATTTACCCATGTAAAAAACACACACATGTACCCCCTGAACCTAAAATAAAAGTTGGAAGGAAAAAAAAAGTGCAAAGACACTGAGGTAGGGAAGATTGACAGTGTTAGGGCAAAAAGTATGCTTCTTTGGTTGAAAAATGGTGAGAATGGGAGACATAAATAGGCACTAGATCTTGCAGGACTTTGCTTGCCATAATGAGGAGGTTAGATATTATTCTAAATAGTATGAGAAAATATTTTAGCAGGCATATAACCACCAGCACACGCCCATGGTTATCTGAAAATATCTCAAATACATGTGCCTATAACCAGGTGCAGGGGAGCCACCATCTTACATCAGAGCTTCCACTGAAATTGACAAAAACTAAATGAAAAGGAGAGGGGTTGTAAGATGTATAAATGAGCATCTGTCTTCACATCATTTTCCATTTAGCCTGTAAAATGAGCTCGTCCAATACGGCCCGAACGTCTCTAAAACAACATCATTTTTAGTGCTGAAAATCATAGAACATCCCTTAACCTTGACCAGTTTGGATGGCTTTAGGGCATGTGTTATTGGATAATTTTGTCAATGATAATAAAAAGTTGCTGTTTAGCAGGGGAAAAAGCCAGCATTTGCAGCAAGATAATAAAAGAATCCAGTAAAAGTCCATGATGATCATAGTAGGAGATGACTGTCCCCAAATGTCCCCCCTTCCTAGGTATTGTTATTGGCAAGCTGCCATGTACCTGCTAAGCAAGAGGAAGCGTACCCTGGGCGAACACCTAAGGAAAGGTCTTGCTGGTGAAGACCAGTTACAAACTGGGGAGGAATTGAGTAAACTCACGGTAAGAATACTTCGAACTTTCGTTATGCTTTCTGCCAGAGCATACTCCCCAGGTGATGTGAGTGAGTCACAGAAATGGAGGAGCACAGAAGTTGAGAGTTTGGGCTTTGAGGTCAGGCAAACCAGGTTTACACCCTCACTACCCCACAGTTACTAGCAATGTGACCTCACCTTGCACTGTTTCTCACTTCAGCAAATGCCACCTCCATATTGCCAGGGATTTAGAGTCATCCTTGATTCCTCTTTGCATCCCACAACCAATCTTTCAGTAAATCCTATTAGGTTGTATTTTCACCATATATCCAGAACCCAGCTATGTCCCCCTCCCTCCACTGTGCTACCCAGTCAAAGCCACCACAATCTCTTGCTAATTTGTACAATGGTTTCCTAGATTTTTCTCAGCACCACAGCCAGGACAATCTGTCAAAGAGTAGGTCAGGGAAGTATAAATTAACTCACTTCCCTTTAAGTGTGGGCTGGAGTTAGTGACTCAAATCCAAAGAACAGAGAAGGTAAAGAGACAAATAGTAAGCTTACAGTAGAGAAACCAGGCAAACACCACCTTAACCAAATGATCAAGGTTCATATAACCAGTGGTACATCATCTGGATATCATGTACCTTGTGATATGTTGTGATGAGAAGAGTAGCCTGCCTCTGTGACATTCTTCTCCAAAACCCTAAGCCCAGACTAATCATGAGAAAACATTAGACAAACCCAAATTGAGGGATATTCTACAACAGAACTAGTACACTTCAAAAATCTCAGTCTTGAAGTAAAAGAAAATATTGCAGAAAGATCCGGCCAGGTGCAGTGGCTCATGCCTGTAATCCCAGCACTTTGGGAGGCCAAGGCAGGCAGATCACAAGATCAGGAGTTTGAAACCAGCCTGGCCAACATGACAAAATCCTGTCTCTACTAAAGATACAACAAATTAGCCAGGCATGGTGGTGGGTACCTGTACGCCCAGCTACTTGGGAGGCTGAGGCAGAATTGCTTGAACCCGGGAGGCGAAGGTTGCAGTGAGCCAAGATCACGCCACTGCACTCTAACCTGGGCAACAGGGTGAGACTGTTTCAAAAAAACAAACAAACCAACAAAAGATCCAAAAAGACTAAGAGACATGATGAACAAATGCAAGATGTTATCCTGGAACAGATAAAGAACATTAGTAGAAACGTGTGAAATCCAGATAAAATCTGCAGTTTTGGCTACAGTAATGTAACAATGCTAATATCTTAGTTTTGGCCAATGTATCATGGCCATGTAAGTTGTTATCATTAGGGGAAACTGAGCAAATTATAGGAACATTGTGCTATCTTTGCAGTATATCCCTAACTTTAAAATTAACCCAACATTTTTTAAACATTAAAATTATATAGAAAAGCCTGATGGTTTCATTCCCCCACTCAAATTCTCAAAGGCATCCCGTCTTACTAGATGATCTGGCCCTCAGTAACATCTCTGTCTTCATTGGCTCAGTCCTGTCACATTGGCTTCTTATATTCTTCAAACACTCCTGACATATTCCTAACATAGGGACTTTGCATTTACTTTATCCACTTCCCGAAATGCTCTTCCACCAAATGTGTGCACAGGTGGCTCCCTCAGTTTCTTCAGGTCTCTACTCAAATGTCATCCTCTTAGTCCTTCCCTGGCCACTCATCCAAAACTGCAACCTCCCTCTGACACCTCTAACTCCCCCTGCCTGTATTATTTTTCTCCTTAGCACCTATTGCATCTATTATACTTATGTTTTATTTATTTTGTTTATCCTTTACCTCGCCTGCTAGAATGTAAGCTCCAAGAGGCAGAGATTTTTCACTGCTATATTGGCTACTGTATCCCTAATTTCTAGGGCACATGGTGGTACTTCATAAATATTTTCTAAGAATTAAAAAGACCTTGGATATTTACATAACCTCTGAATCTGCTTTCATAGTGAAATAATTACCTGTGCTATACATTTATTGTAAAATTTAAATGTGCTTAAAAAATGGAAAGTGTTGTACATAATGTTTAGCATGTAAAAGATTTAGAAAATTATATATTACCACTAGTTATGTTTTTCATTACTATCATCACTACTATTACTAGCTACTATTTCCATTATTGATCGTTCACAAGTGGCTATAGATTTTACATTAAATTGGGATTCAATTGGAAGATTTATAACCTTCAATTAACCCTTAATAGACATGTCCCTAAATATGGGGAAAAAATCTATGGCTTGTTCCTCCATCAGAATAAATGATGGTCTGCCTATGTCGCTGACACAGGAGAGAATGCTGAGGGAAAGGAATGAGAAAATAAAGTTTTAAGTTAAGACTTTAGGATTTATTTCCAGACATGAAAAAAGGTTATATCATCCTTCAAGTGGTCTCATCCCCTAGGAAGTTCCTGAGCTCCTTTTCAAAATGGCAATGATGGTACCTACCCTGACTTCTAAAAATGAGCCCTGACTTGTTTGTGTCTGTCCATACCTATCTCATGCATAACCATAGAATTGGCACCTTCTCTCCTAGAGTGGCTTATAATCTAGTTTAGGGACATACATGGATGAGAAAATAAATTTAATGTTATTATACAAATAAAAGATTAAAAGAACTGTCTGCCTTTGTTTTGAGAAAAAGAAGAAAATATCTCTGTGAGAATCAGAAAGACTTCACATCTGTGAATTCCTTTTAAGTCTTTGGAAAAACAGTTGTGTGTGTGCAATGATACATTTTGTTTCACTTCTTGGCCCTTGATAATGATGATAATGATAAAAAATGTTTATTATTGATATCCAGGGATATAGATAAAAGATATAATTATATCTTTATTATGAACCATAGTTATTATGTAAGTACTATCAATATTTTATTATTAAAAACTATGTACCAGGCCCTGTGCCAATGCATTGCATGCTATGTTCTCACGAGACAGATCCTACTTTTATCTTCAGTTTGTAGCTAATAAAACTGAAGTGTAGCAAGGTTGAATAGCATGCCTAGAGGGAGGATGGAACCAGAACATCTCCTAGGCTCCAGTCTTCCCCTAGAATCCCTTCCCCTGTATTTAGGGGATATGAAGTTAAGCCCCAGTGCTTGGAGCACAACTGTTTATACAAGCTCTTTGGGATTAGGCTTACATTTATTCTGCTTAGGTCACAAATCTTATTGTCCAGGCACACATGTCAAGTCTGATCAGCAACAACTGGAGCTTGGAATTGAATTTCCTGTGCTCTTTGCCCCCAACAGCTTGCAGATTAAAGCTAAAAGTATGTGTTATCCATCTCCACAGCTGGGATCCAGGGACATTTATTGGCCTAAAAGTTAAATAGCACAGGAGACATTCTCATCCAAACCAGACTCTTTTGTCTTCTTTAGTCAGACTTGTGGTGACATTCAAAGAAACTGTGTCCCAAGCAAGGTAAAGGTACTTTTCCAGGGATCTTCTCTGTGAAGGAAAAGAAGGATGCCTAGACAGAAGCACAATCGTACAGTTTTGGGAGTCCCTTTCCCTTCCAGATAGAAGAAACTGAGAAACAAGGTGAAACTAATTTATCGATAGACATCACATACAACCAGATTTATGTTGCATAAATGAACACAGGTCTGGTGGTCCTGCCCTTTCCCTGCAGGATGGAAATGTGAGTTCACAACTCACAGTGCTAGGTGATTGATTGCAGGTCTGAAAAAGGCCTTCGTCAGGGTCAAAAGTGAGTTACAGAAGCAGAGTTCTATGTGTGTGCTCGGTACCAATGATGGTCAGCCCATAAACCTCAGGCAGCTCCAGGCCACATTCCCCCCCACATGTGAATACTGATTTCACACTGGTTGATTTTATCCTTATGGGCCTAAAGAGAGGATAAGAATGAAGAAGAAACCATATAACTAGAACAGAAATCACGATTTACCGGTGCATTCCACACACTATGATACACTGTAAGAATGACAGAGAGAAGACAGAACTATTTCTCATTGGTTTCAATCTTCTCTGTCAAGGTTAGTTTTTAAAATCCATCAAGTGTGGGGGACAGAAAACAAGATTGAGAAAGAATTACAGCCTAATATGGTTTGGCTGTGTCCCCACCCAAAGCTCATCTTGAATTGTAGCTCCCAGAATCCCCAAGTGTTGTGGGAGGAACGTGGTGGGAGATAATTGAATCATGGGGGCAGTTTCCCCCCATACTGTTCTCATGGTAGTGAATAAGTCTCACAAGATTTGATGGTTTTATAAAGGGCTTCCCTTTTGCTTGATTCTCATTCTCTCTCATCTACCACCATGTAAGATGTGCCTTTCAACTCCCGCCATGATTATGAGGCCTCCCCAGCCATGTGGAGCTGTGAGTTCATTAAACCTCCTTTTCCTTATAAATCACCTAGTCTAGGATATGTCTTTATCAGCAGCATGAAAGCAGGCTAATACATACCCCCAGCTAGACTAAAGCGTCATCACATGACGTAAACTGATCTCCAGTCCCAAAGGAATCTCCTTGGTTTAGATGAGGTCACAGAAACATTTTTGGCTAACCTTGCTGACGGTGAACTCTGGCATCTCTCCAATGTTGCATACTTATTCAGACAAATTTTGTCCCAATTCTTAATATAAAAAATATAGAATCAACAAATATTACTTTATTATCTCATTTCCAGAAATAACGTGGGATATATTAATGAACAAGTGTGGGAAGAGGGACCCTATGCTGCCTTTCAATAATCATCACACTTTTTCAGAAACAAAATCTATCCAAGTCCTATCATTCCCTTTTATGTGGTTGTGATGAAGCTAGCAAGAGGAATGCTTGTGTGAACACCATCAGACATGTTGCTGAGATCAGGAGACAGGGAGTCTCTGCAAGTGTTTTTATAAAGAGAGAGAGAGAGAGAGAGAGAGAGAGAGAAAGGCATTTGTGAAAGATAAATCACTAAGTTACATTTGTTAGCAAACTTTGAACTAACTAGCAGTAGACCCTCAAGTACCAAGACACTGACTTTTGCCTTATTTGGGGTCTATGTTCTTGTTTTGCATTTCTGAAAGTCTTTCAAAAAGGTATCTTTTGTTTTCTAATTTGCAGCTGAGGCAAAGTTGAAAGTCAAGTAATAAAGTATTGAGAAACAGGATGCAAAAAGGACTGCCATATTTGTAAAGTAAAATCATGAATTAAAAACTGAAGTTTAGCAAGGCTAAGTGTCATCGAGTAACATTAAGCTAAGAAGAATATTTGTAAGAAATGCACAGGAAAACAGACAATATTCATAATATGTAAAGTTTCCCCACAAGCTAATAAGAAAAATACTAAAACTCTAATAGACATAAATATATAATTCATAAAAAAAGATTATGTACTAACTTGTTAAATAAATGTGTTGAACCACACCAATTAAATAGTAAAAATAGTAATATCCTATATTCTCCCATTAAAATATCAATAATCAGGAACTTATGATGTTCCATTTTAGTAAAAACAGATTTGATGAACTTTTGATGGAAAAATTTAACAATCTTTATCAATATCCTTTTGGTACAGCACTCTAATCCTTTGACACATTTTTCACTTCTAGGAATCTTTCCTGAAGATATATAAAACCAGGCCAAGATTTGCCTGCCTAAATGCCCACCTCCAGCATCATATGTGCAAGCGAAGAGAAAGAGAGATGGAGAAGGGTATGGGAGAGAGAAAAGAAGGAAGAAAGGGGAACAGGTGAGAGGATGAAAAGAAGAAAATATATCCAAACTTAAGAGTATGGTTAATTAATTATAAGACATTCATTAAATGGAACTTTATAGATGACCATAAACCCAATGCTTTTAAGTATATAAAATTACATGAGAAACTACTATGATTAAGTGTTATTTAAATTCTAGTGCCAAATTTTCATTAATCTCTATTAAAAATCATCTTTACTCATATCACTTAGCAAAGCTGTGGTTTAACAAAATTTTAAATGTAAAAGATGAATAATTTATTCCTGCTACTAGATGTGAGCAAGTTTCCAAGTAAGTGCCACAGCTTTTCGACACATTATCTAGACAACCTGAAAAGCACTTAGTTAAGTGTCGCATAAATTATTACAGACTCAGTATGTGGCTTAGCCCAAGATCTCTAGAAGACAAAGCCCAAGACAAAGCTTAGACGCGTCGCTTTCATAAAAATACTGGGGCAGCAAGATCGGAGATAGGGACGTGAGGCAAGGAAGGAGAAAAGCAAATAAAAGGCTGTGTGTAATCATATCACGCATATCTGCACAAGAAAACTTAGCTGATTGTTCCTTCATGCAGAATGTCTTCATGCACTTTGAACTGATTAAACACATTCAAACATCCCATCACAAGAAGGAAGGACAAAGAAATATACTGGCTCTCTTCCATCTTTTGTCTGTCATTTGTCAAATTTTGTCCTGTAGGGCATTTATGTTCTCACACAACTATCTGTATCACCTGGCCCTTCAAATGTCCACTGGAGGAGCCAGATCTCATGCCTCATGGTACTTCATCTGAGTCTTGAAGCCATGAGTTGAACCAGAGCTTCTCTTGGTGTAGAAGGGTTGAGTCTGAGTATTGGAGGAGCTGAGACCTCTGCCACAGTAGGAACAAGGGCAGTGCTGAAAAGCAGCCTAAGAGAAGAGAGGCAGGGACAGCTGGAGAAGTCATAAGAGGTGTCAGCTGCATCAAGACCCCAGAGAGCAAGTGGCAGAGAAACCTGGAGGAAGATGGAACCAAGCAAAACTGGAGAGGTACATATAACTTGGGTCTGACATAATTTGTGTTATTATTTTGATATCACAAATCTGACTTATTTAACTGCAACAGTAGAAACTCTACATCCTGGACAAATCTCATAATTAGCCTCTTGTGATTCTCTAAAGTCAAACCATAGATGGGGCATTGGATTCACTTTCAGTCATCCTAATATAAGGAAAATAAGCACAAAAAATACAAAAAAAAAAAGGAAAAGACAGCTATAATAAGGGAAAGTCAAAAACACGATTTGGGTAAATGTTGAAGACACTGTGAGTATGTATCAAGAATAAGAGGAAGAGGAGGGAGAGAGAAAAGAAGGGAGGAAGAAGAGAAGGGGAAGAAACAGAAGAGAAGAAGAAAAAAGCATTAATAGCCTTTACATTCTTTATTAGCTATTATATTACAAGGTTATTCAGATATTCAACTATGAAGTATGGAAGTAAAGACTTTGAAACCTGGCTAATTAAATGTAGAGCAGGATCAACAGGATGTGTTTCTTATTCAGAAAAGCTAATAAAATTTTTACCATTGCTTTCCTTTACTGGGCATCGGTTATCTGTGACAATATATAATTTGCTATTTCCAGAAAGAAAATAAAAATAGTAAAATAATAAAATACTAATAACAACAGCAATAATGATTATTTCATTATTTTGCACACATGCAGTATTCCTGAGGTGCAAAGAATATTGATGCCCTGTGTCTTTTGTTTTTTTAAAAACAATCCTGTCCTAAGCAGAAGAAATGAAACTTGGGGTGACATAAAAAGAGGAAGAATAATTCTGGAATGTGGGGATTGTAAAAATGACTGCAGCCTCAGGAATGAGAAAACTACCATAATTACTTGTTCTGTGCTAATCTTACAGGCAGCAATGCCTTTGTTCATGGATTAAGTGTGAGAGTCTCAAAGCATCTATTTCCTATCTTACACTCTAAGACTGCCAACTGTAATACCCATGCTGAACTCCAACTAGTCATTTTCTTAGACTTCTAAGAGACAGCAGTCATTTCTGATGGGACGATTTCTGCAAACTTCCTTGAGTATTTTCATGCAGTTTCATTCAAATACTGATCACCTCTCCATTCTCACCATTTCTCTGAGCTCCAACCAGATTGGATTATACTCCTCTTTCCTTGACTGTTTCCAGAGTTTAGCATCTCTTATCTGCCTCTTGTCTAACGCTTTTGGAGAATTTTCTCCAAATCTGTTTTACCCAGAATCCATTAGACATAATGTTAGCTTGCCTCATCTCAAATTTGAATATTCAAATTGAACCTATTATCTTTGCTGCTGTTACCTTTTTCTTTCTTTTTTTTTAGTGGTATATGGCATTTTTAGTAATATATGACTGCAAATCAGTTAAGCTACTGTATTAGTCTATTCTCACACTGCTGTAAAGAACTGCCCGAGACTGGGTAATTTACAAAGAAAAGAGGCTTAACTGGCTCATGATTCTGTGGGCTATACAGGAAGCATGATGCTGGCATTTGCTTGACTTCTAGAGAGGCCTCAGGAAACTGACAATCAAGGCAGAAGGTGAAGAGGGAGACCAAGACTTCACATGGCCAGAGCAGGAGGGAGAGGGAGAGAGAGTGGGGAGGTGCCACATACTTTTAAACAACCAGATTTCATGAGCACTAACTGTTGCCACATCGCCACCAAGAGGAGCTGATGTTATACCATGAGAAATCATCCCCACAATCCAATCACTTCCTACCGGGCTCCAGCTCCAACACTGGGGATTACATGTCAACATGACATATGGGTGGGCGCACACATCCAAACAATATCATCTACCTTGATTTAAATTTTGCAAGACATATCACTTCCAATAAACTATGTGCTCCTATTCAGCTGAGAACTGGTTTTATTTTAACTTATATTTCAGGTTCAGGGGTACAAGTATGGCTTGTTACATAGGTAAACTTCTGTCATGGGGGTTTGTTGTACAGATTATTTCATCACCCAGATATTAAGCCTAGTACCCATTAGCTGTCCTTCCTGATTCTCTTTCTCCTCCCACCCTCCAGACTCTGAAAGATCCCAGTTTGTGTTGTTCCCTTCTGTGTGTCCATGTGTTCTCATCCTTTGGCTCCCACTTATAAGTAAGAACATGCAGTATTTGGTTTCCTTTTCTTGTGTTAGTTTGCTAAGTATAATGGGCTTCAGCTCCATCCATGTCCCTGCAAAGAACACAGTCTCATTCTTTTCTTTGGCTTCATAGTATTTCATGGTGTATATTTCCCATATTTTCTTTATCTAGTCTATCATTGATGAACATTTAGATGAATTCTATGTCTTTGCTATTGTGAATAGTGCTGCAATCAACATACGTATACATGTGGCATTATAATATACCCAAAGGAATATAAGTCATTCTATTATAAAGAACTGGTTTTCTTTAAATATTTTCTTCTCATGCCACTATTCAAAGCCTTTCATGAGGCCACTACACCTGCAGAATGACATCCCAAAGCCTGAGCTGGAAATTCACATCCTCTGCAACAATTCTGCTCCTTCACCAGCACCTGCCACATTGCCCAAACTAAGTACATCCCATCACATTAGACCTGCTACTGCTGTGCCTTGATTTGTGCCCTTCCTCCTTCTCATAGTGCCACCATCTTCCCATAACTTTCTGAAGTCTCCCAATTCTCCAAACATCACTGAGCCAAATGTCCTCCTGGCAGCCCTCCATGATTCTTTTATCTCACAGTGGCTTCTCTCTGCCTGCTTAAGATTTGTTACATTTATATTTTGGACCACTCCTATGATAACATGGTCAAGTTCTGCTTGGTTTTGCAAAATACCTTTTTATGGATATGAGTTTCATTTTTGTCCACTAGATTTACTATATGATATGTTTCCTTATAATCTCTAGAAGCCATAGCACATATTTGCTGCATAAGATTCAATTTAGAATCTCTCAAGTGTTTATTATTTTTATGCCAAAGTTTAATCATTTTATATATGCCACACACACACACACACACACACACACACCAGTAAGACATATCCAAAAGTACAATTTGTTACTCCATTCTCTCACTACTGTAAAGAGCTACTGGAGACTGGGTAATTTGTTTAAAAAAAAAAAAAGACATTTCATTGGCTCACGATTCTGCAGGGTGTATAGAAAGAATGGCTGGAGAGGCTTCAGGAACCTTTCAATTATGGCAAAGGGGAAGCAAGCACATCTTACGTGGCTGGAGCAGGAGAAGGCGGAGGTGGGGTGGGTGGGCACATGCTTTTAAACAACCAGATCTCACAATAACTCACTCACTATCATGAGAACAGCGCCAAAGGGGGAAATCCACCCCCATGATCTAATCACCTCCCACCAGAACGCACCTCCAATACTGGAGACTACAATTTGACACGAGATTTATGTGGAGACACAGACCCAAACCATATCATACAATAATAGTGGTCTTTGGGAATCAGAGAGATAAAAAGTCTCCTCCCTCCCAAAAAGTCTGACCTGAAAAACTATTTACCAAATGAGCCAGTTCTTAATTGTTTTGTCTATGTATAGTATTATCTAATGTAACCCCCACTCTAAAGCCTGAGGCACAAATCTTAAACTCTCTCCAAGCTTCCGTTCCGTTGCCTATAAAATGAAGAGAAGTACTTTGTTTATGAATACACAACCAATATACAATAGAGCAAAGATCTGAGCCAACTTTTGATTTACCCAAAAGTCCCTGCTCTGTACACCATGCTATGCCACTGCCTGTGAGAATTAGGAAACCTTAATTCTAAATTCACCCTTGGCAACCAACCTTCTGGGTCATGTCTGTGAGCTTCTGAATCCTGAATTCTAAAATAAGGGAGGCTAGACTAGATCAACAACTTTAAAATACAGTTTTTAATATGACCCACAGTAAGAAGTTGTACTTCAAATTTCAATTCTCTTTATATATATACTTATAAATATGCATATATGTATATATACATACTATATTAGTCTATTCTCATGCTGCTATGAAGAAATATCCAAGACTGGGTGATTTACAAGGAAAAGAGGTTTAATTGACTCATGGTTATGCATGGCTGAAAAGGAACTGTGAATCTCACAATCATGGAAACTTACAATTATGGTGGAAGGCACCTCTTCAAAGGTGTCAAGAGAGAGAATGAGTGCCAGCAGGGGAAATGTCTGGTGCTTATAAAACCATCAGGTCTCGTGAAAAATCACTAACTATCACAAGAACAGCATGGGGGAACTGTCCCCATGATTCAATTACCTCCCACTGGGTACCTCCAAGACACATGGAGATTACGGGGATTATAATTCAAGATGAGATGTGGGTGGGGACACAGCCAAATTATATCACATACATATGTAAAAATGCATACTTATATAGAGAAAATGCAAACCTTTTTGTTAACATTTACTATATGAATATAATCTATTTCCTATTATGCTCTTTTTTTATCCTATTCAATTTCATTTTTTAAAAGCTTATCTACAATCCACTAAATTGATTTTAAAACTATTTAGAATTTGACCCCAGACTAGAACACTTCTGAAATCCCTTTTTTCTATATAGTATAAGGTTCTGACTTTCACCTGGATGAGAACTGCAGGGTAGAATCCAAGCCCATGAACTCAGTCTGCCTTCACCTACCAATAAAAGTACAGGTTAAATAACTGACAGAGCTCTGGGCCATGAGGTTTCATGCAAACTCAATTGCTGATATATCCTGTGGACTAAAGCACACCACCTGTATCTAAACCTTTATCTATAAATTGAGAAGAATGAAAACCCTCACTGATCTCATAGAATTGCCACAGGAAAAACTCAGGATGTCTGCAAGACCTTTGGAAATGCCAAATGACCCCTTCGAAGTACCTCTTTCGATGCAACAAAAATGTTCTATCGTGGACACCATCATAAAAGTGATACAGAAAATGAAAATACACTATGTCTTATCAACTTCTGACCTCTGGGTCCTGGGCAAAACCTAGGTAGATGTTTTCGTAGTGCTCTATCCTAAAAAAATACATGATTCATGCTAAAAACAAAATGAGTAGAAAAATGAGAAGAGGTGATCCCTATTTCAGAAACCTTGTATAGAATCTCAGAAAAAAATTTCCTGTTCACTCTATTATAAATTTGAATATACTTTCAATATTTCATGAAAAACAGAGTTTCAAAGAGGTAAATTAAGTTTTTAAATGTAATTCAGTCTATTGGGTCCAGAAGAAGTGGGCTAGGATTGAAGGTAGTGTTTCCTGTTGCATGCGATGTTCAAGCCAAGAGTGGGTAAACACTTGGTTAAGATACGGTAAAGAGCTTCGAAGCATGCAATGCTGGGAAACAAGGTGCCATTCACTATCACTGATTCATTTGGCAAAAATGTATTTAGTGCCATCATATGCCAGTTGGAAAGATGGCTCAGTTATTCCCTTTTCCGTATTCACGTTCTTTGCCATGTGACTGTGTGTCTCTTCTCAACACAGCCAAGCCTTCCCCCTTTCCTGTGCCCCTGAATCTGGACTGATGGACAGCACTGTGCCCATTCTGAGCCTAGCCTTTTAGAGGCCTCATTCTCTTACAACCCTGACCAGCTGCCATGAGAAAAAGTCTGGACCAGCCCGCTGGATGACAAGTAATAATCACCCTCATCGTGGCAGCTAATAGTCATCTGACCACAAGACACGTGAGACCATCCTAGACCAGCCAGCCAGTCCCCTATTGACCCACTAGTTGACCACAGATAGATATCAAGCCCTGCTGAGATCAGCAGAGGCTTACCTTGATCAGCAGAACTAACAGACCCATAGTTGTTTGTTTTTTTTTTTTTTTTTTCTTTTTGAGACAGAGTCTCTCTCTGTTGCCCAGACCGGAGTGCAGTGGTGTGATCTCTGCTCACTGCAACCTCCACCTCCTGGGTTCAACAAATTCTCCTGCCTCAGCTTCCCCAGTAGCTGGGATTACAGTTGCATGCCACCATGCCTGACTAATTTTTATATTCTCAGTAGAGACGGGGTTTCACCACGTTGGTCAGGTTGGTCTCAAACTCCTGACCTCAAGTGATCTGCCTGCCTCGGCCTCCCAAAGTGCTGGGACTACAGGTGTGAGCCACCGCACCTGGCCTAGATCCACAGACTTTTATATAATAATAAATACTAATTGTTTAAGCCACCGAGTTTTGGGGAGTTTTGATATATGGCAAACAGCTTCCCAGCCAGAACCTGAGCTAGCCAGCATTCAACAGGATGAACAACTCTGAAATGTCTTTTCAACCCTAAGATTACATTGTTTTTAAAAATCCCAAGCCCTATAACATTAAGTACCACCAGTACGTACATATTTGTCTTTCAAATGAGTTAAAAACTAACTATAACCAGAAGATTTAGTGTATTCTCCCTGCGGGCCAGTGAGCATGAGCACGCTGTTGCAGAGACCGCTGCTCTAGCTTCAGACCTCTTGTGTTTCCACAGGTGGCACTATGATCCCAGCATCC
Organism: Ateles fusciceps; assembly: GCA_036589455.1. Lineage (NCBI taxonomy): Eukaryota > Metazoa > Chordata > Mammalia > Primates > Atelidae > Ateles > Ateles fusciceps. Next base: position 31,455 of record JAZHEH010000424.1, on the reverse strand, counting down.
AGAAAAGGCATGGCTGCTGCCCACTTTCACTTCTCCCATCAGGCTTCCAACCTGGGAAACCACACAGGTCCTCAGAGCAGCTTTGCCACCACACAGATGGCCCCTGCCTTCCCTGGGTTGTTGGATTCTGCTGAGCTCTGTCTCCATTTAAAAAGCATTAGTGCATGTCCACACTGCCTGGAGGGAGACTGGGGCCTAGGAAAGGAGGTCAGCTGTAGACAGACTCCTTCATTTATATCTCCCTCGAGCCCAGGATGGTGTTCATCCAGGCTCTGGATGCTGTTACAGTATAATTAAGAGGATGGCTTAGGATGCTTGTTTTCTTAATCAAACTAGAAATCTCCCCTTCTTTTTATCTCTGTATTATTCCTCCTTCCTTATGCCAAGTCAGGAACATCAGAGAATTCCTTTTTAAAATGTGTTCTGTTCTGTAGCAACAAAGACAGAACAGCCACTGAGAGAAAGAGACTGAGCCGAATTCCTCCTGGGCTCTCCCACTCCAGGTGCAATGAGACAGCTCTGGGCCACCCAATGCATCCCTTTCCTTTCCTGTCTCATGTTGTTCCTGGATACCTGCATAGTCTTACCTTCCTGACACTCTATTTTTGACTTTTCATGAAATGATGAGGAATTAGCTTAAGTTTCATTCAGATATAAAAACAATATCCATCACTAAGTCTCTCTGCTATGTCTGAGTACGAAGAAATACTTAATATTTTCAGACAAGAAAAAGGAAATATAAAAATAGAAATGAACAGGATGGGCTAATAAACTTTGTAGTTTAAGCAAATTCAAATCCACTTGACATTTCTCATATGTTCTGCAAAGGACAGAGCTTGTGTAATAAACTTGTTACCAGCCACCATCCTGCCACTGCTTTTCAGGAGTTTGTAAATTGTTCTCCAATGATATTGTAAGTGTTGAAATGGCAGGTGCATGCAATATTTTACAAAGTTAATAGTTATAAGATCTTGAATAGAGGGAGAAATTGATAACTGTGGAAAAAAGCTATTCACTCAACATTCATTCAGTTATTGAGCATAAATCACATTCAAGTGCATTATTGAGTCTGAAATCACCACAGAAAGCAATATTCTAGAAAATGGAAAGAAAGGACCCCTTTATCCTTAACTCTCTGCCCTAGAAAGAGGGCCTTGGGCAAGGGATATTTAGCTCAGGACAAAAGTAGGAAATTTGTATTCGGCCTAGTAAAACTAATGTCTTAGTTTTTAAGTAAAGATATTAATAATAGCCATATTAAATAGCTAAATCATATAATTATATGGCAGGCACTGCTTTAAGTAGCTATATTATTTTTATTAACAAGAAATCAGACCTTGTTCTAAGGGCTTCTGGTGGACCACTCATGTGAAATGAACATGAAAGGTAGATTCTGGTATCACACAGTCATCATACACAGGAAACTGAGACATGAAAAGGTTAGCAAATGCCCTCTTTCTTGGTGGAGTCCAGCCATGAATGAAGTCCAAGCAGCTTGACTTCAGGGGTTGCACTACACATTGCCTACACTGCCCCCCATTCTAGGTTTATTTGACCTAAATATTGTCAAATATATAATAACATAAGAAATATTATTGTTTCCTATAGATAGGAAAGGAAGGGGCATTCTCAGAAGCAAATTAATCTTCCTGATAGAGAGATTTGATGAATTTCAGGGAGTCTAGTGAGAAACTAACAACAGCATAGTAAAACAAACACTTTGGGTTCATCACTTGATACCATATTCACAAAACCAGAGCTAATCTCCCATCCCCATCTTGCTCCCTCACACCTCAGGTGCCAGATTAATTTTCGTCTCATTAAGCAGCAGTATGGTACCAGAATAAGGCCTGAATAGGCAAAATAAAGAAGACACAATGGCTTTGCACATCAGAGTCACACAAATGTAAATTTGTGAAACCTCATAGAAGCATCACTAAAATTTGACTATTTCAAGAAGTCTAACATGTTTAAAGACTTCATTCACAAAGTTCCCTATCATATTCTCCCCCATTTCTGACCTAGAAGTCAATATTGGGGAAAAATGAACATTTCCTCCACCTGTCTGATTAGAAATATTCTCTTTACAACCTGGGGCCTACCGTAATTTGAAGTGTTATCTCTGTTGCATTTTTCAAATGAAATTACTTCATAAATACCTCACAGGCTATTGTGAGAATCAAATTAGATAGCAGATGTGAAGGTATTTTGAAAAGTTCAAAAGGTTATAGAAATATAAAGTTATTTGACATGCTGTTGCAATGATAACAATGTAAGTGTGCTAATAGGCATTGTTTTCTCATTATCCAGGCAGACTGGGGTAGAAATCACAGTAGATCAAGTCAGCTCTGTCAAGTTCAGATTGCGGCTCTGCCACTACCTAACGAGGTGACCACAGGCAAGTCTCCCACCCACTCCCAACCTTGATGTTCTCATTAGTAAAGTGAAAAGGCAGAACTAGAAAGTTGGTAAGGTCCTTTGTAGTTCTAAATAAAATTTCTTGTTGACACTTTTTCCAACACAACTTTACAATTATTTCAGGAAGAAAAGGTATATGTATATACATACGTATATGTATATATATGTGTGTATATAAGTATACATACATATGTATATATACACATATACACACGTATATGTGTATATATGAACGCACATATATATATGTGTATACACACACACACACACACACACTCATATATATATATTCCAGGAAGAAAGAAGACACATATATATCTTTTATATATATGGATACATATACAATATGGATATTTTTATATATATAAAATATATGGATATATATATATTTATATATTTATGGATATATGGAAGCCACTTCTGAAGTCTGCTTCTAACACAATAACACAGTACTTCTTACGTTGGAGTTAACTTTATTCCAGCCATTTTGAATCTATTTTTAATCATCTGGGTAGATTTCTTTGGACCTATCTGTCCTGTAGCAACTATATCACCCATTTTCTCTGTGAAGCTTTCTCTAATCTCTCTAATCCTAGTTTAGGGCTTCCTCCTTGATTTCTCTACAGCCCTTTGATCTGCTTCATCATCAGCCTCACCATCATTACCATTACCATTTGCACAATAGCAGTCCTTCCTGGGAATCTGTCCACTCTGTACTAGGCACCATTGTAAGAGCTAATGCATTATCAGATAATGCTCATAGGAACTTCGCATGGCAGGCTTGATTCTCTTTATTTCATAGATTGAAACAATGAGCCTCAGAGAAGTTAAGTACATTGTTCAAATTCACACAACTCAGAAAGAGGTAAACCTAAATATCACACTCAAATCTAACTGCAAAGACCTTTTTTCTTATTAATTCATAATGCCTCATCACCTCTAGTCTACCAAGAATATCTGTACTGAAATAATTTAATTATTCATTAATCTCCCTTCTAGATTGTAAACTCCTTGGTCGTTGAGAATATTTGTTCTTTTTGATGTTTCTAGTTAATGTTAACTATCTCTGATCTGAAATGCTTGGGACCAGAAGTGCTTTGGATATGAAATTTTTCCGGATTCTGGAATATTTGCATTATACTTACCAGTTCAGTATCCCTAATTCAAAAATTCAAAATCCAAAATGCTCCAATGATCATTTCCTTTGTGCATCATGCCAGTGACAAAGGAGCTAGAAAGAAATTATATAGGCAGATAGCAAGGGTAAAGGAGTCCTCAGCAAAGCTTCCCTTTTAATAAAAAGCAGCCCCTCGATTATTTCTTTTTCTAACAAAGAGCAGCCTGAAAAACTGAGCTGCTGACATAGATAAGCAAGCTGGAAGCTTGATCGGGTGAATGCCGGCAGCTGTGCCAATAGAAAAGGGCTACCTAGAGGTTCAACATGGTGGCTCCATCTTCCCTTTTCTTTGTCACCACATGCACAGTAAGGAACAGGCAACATGGTGCCAGTCGGGGTAGAGAACCCATCTGCATAATAAAAGATTAGAGTGGAGGTGGTCAGATTTTCATGCCCTATGCAAATGACACAACTGGTCTGGCCAATCTTCTGTGTCCTATGTCAATCAAACACCGCCTCCTCAAGCTTACCTATAAAACCTCTTACTCTTCACTGTGGAAATGGCAACCCATTTTCTCCTGGACCCCTCCCTCTGCAGCAAAGAGAGCTTTTCTCTAAATTTCACCTATTAAACTTCCCCTCCAAACCTCATTCTGGCATGTCTGCATCCTAGCATTTCATGGTCATGGGACAACAAACCTCAGGTATCACCCCAGACAATGACATTACTTCATTAGCACTCAAAAAGTTTCAGATTTTGGAGCATTTCAGATTTTCAGATGAGGGATACTCAATCTGTACCTAGCACAATACCTGTAATATATTAGATGCTCAATTAATGTTTGTCAATTGAATAGATTATATCAGACACATGGCCATTTTCATCTGAGTAATTTAATACACAGTAACATGTATTTAATACACAGTATTTATTATGTATTTATTTATGTATTTAATACACAGTAACATGACTCCCTATAATAATGCACCATTTTATAGTGGCATTTTAATTCAAGTTCTTAGGCATATAAATTAAGTAGTATGGGATTTCTAGCTGCAGATATTCTAAAAAGCATTCCTAAGAGCTTCAAAATAAATTATTTAAAATCTCAAAATTACCATAAGCTCTCACTAGTAAAGCAAGATCTTCAAACAATTATATGCTTCACTGTAATATCATAAGCACGTGAAAAAAATAAGTGTAGTACAAAGAATTATCTTTCATCTGTCATGGGTATTATGGTTTCACCTTCAGACTGGCTTCACTGCCAATGCAACCTCATTCTCAAGCTCACTCATCTTTTCCCACATGAACTCTGGACGTTTTTCTTCACTCTTCCAATAATTATTTCATGTCTAAAGCCAATCTCAGCAACTTCCTCCCTGCAAGCATAGTTTGTGGAGTTGTGTTTTATGGTTCCCTGGTACTTGGCATAAAGGAGTTGACTAGATACACGGTTTGATTAAGTAACAACAAATAATAGTACTGGCTCTGCTGCCGATTATTTACTTTAATTACATCACATAAATGAATAACAATATGATTTATATCCATTGTCTACTTTCAGGACTTACCTAAGAAAACTTATAAGGACTACATCAGTACAGATATTTTTACTCAGTTGCATGCTGCACATAAATCTGAGTATTTACTAAGAGAATACTCTATGCTCTTGGGGGACTATGACTCATTGTCAAATACTACAGCAAATATGAAAAGAAGAAGATATGGTCCCTGCTCTTATAACCAGACAGACAAGAGTTACACAGAGAGGAAAAAATTAGACAACAATGCAAGGCAGAATTTAATCAAGTGCTCACTTGTTTAGAACAGGTAATTATCCTGTAGCACTTCAAAGAGGAAGAGATTATATTGTCACGATTGGAGCCCATGAACACATGGGAAAGCAATAAACTAATTCTTAGGTGAATGCTTCCTAGAGAAGACCTCTTTGATATAAAACCATTAGGAATTCCTAGGCATAGCAAATGCTGTTGTGGTTGTGTCTGTTTTTCCATCGATGCCTCTTCCTCCTCATAGCTTCAAAATAGAGTTATTCTCAAAGCTTAGCTTCCAGAATTCCATTGATTTTTATCCTCCTTTCTCTCTTAGGGAGCTATTCTGATTATAGGCCCATGGATTTTATGTAAATCTTTGCTTCCATATTGCCAATCTAACCTCTTTCTCAAGTTGTACTTGTGTTTCTGAACATTATCATTCACACTTTCAATAACTATATGTAAACTAACATATGCAATATCAATCATGATGTCTTTCTCCATACAAGAGGCCCTCCTCCCTCACATTAATATTTCTATCCAAAAAATCTGAGGTATTTTTTAGTCCCCTCCCTATAACTTCTGTCCCTGTTTCTCATACATTTCGTCTTCCTCCTATTGTTTTGACTACAATCCTTATTCACTAAGACATCATTCACTAAAATAAACCCTTTAACTAGTCTCCTTACATGTAATTCTACCTTTCCCACCCTCATTTTCCCAAACCCTCCATCTGTCTCCAGAAATGCATCACCTGCGACGTATACCAAGGCAAACAATGAGGTGGGACTAAAGAAGTGCATGCCTTGACCTTGAAGCCAGATAAAGATGCATTCTCATCTCACCCCTGCCTCACTATATGACCTGTAAAATCTCTGAGATTTATTCTCATCTCTAAGTTGGGAATAGTGCAATATCTAGAAATATTTTGAAGATTTAAATGACATAATGTCTGAAAACCCAACCCCAAAGAAGAGCCTAACTAGCAATCCTCACAATGATAATTATTATTATTACAAGACGTAATAAGATACTCAAAATCCTCCATGCAGTACCTTCAATCTACATGTCTTAGACTGCTTCAGGACATAAACCAAGAATGTCTACCTTCATATTTCTGCTTACGGTTTTACCATAAGTGAGATATCTCCCTTCACATTTCTTTCCACTAGAACAAATATTATTCTTCAAGACACTTGTCTTGTCACTGCCGTCCTTAATGAGGTTTCCATGCCCACTCTAGTCTAAAGTGAGGCCTCCCAGCAGAAGACTGGATCATTTGAATTTGTTTTCTATACTAGCCTTTGAATTTAAACACATTCAGACTTGTTACATTTTTACTGATACTTAATGCATGTCACTATTTTGGCCTCCCAATTAGAATAAAAGCCAATGAATGTGTGGAATACCATTTGTACTCATAAGCCCAGTGCTTTTCTCAGAGTAGGCACTTGAAAAATATTTGTTGAATTGAAAAATAAATACAGGACTGCATTAATAAAACAGAGAAGTGAGAGTTGGCACAATAATTAATGACAGGTAGAGTCATATTTTGGTGGGAGCTGAATGCTAAGGAAAGGCAGTGGCATGATTACAGTGGAAAGTGGGAAAGTCTGATATATCAGTACTGCCAACAGTAGATTCTGGCTGAGGAGTCAAAAAGCAGAGAGATTAGCAAGGAGTCTTTGTTGAACAATGAGAACACATGGACACAGGGGAGGGGGAGCATCACACACTGGGGTCTGTCGGGGGGAAATAGGGGAGGGACAGTTGGGGGGTGGGGGAGTTGGGGGAGAGATAGCACGTGGAGAAATGCCAGATATAGGTGATGGGGAGAAAGGCAGAAAATCACACTGCCATGTGTGTACCTATGTAACAATCTTGCATGTTCTTCACATGTACCCCAAAACCTAAAATGCAATTTTAAAAAATAATAAAATAAAAAAGAATTAGAAGAAAGGAACTCAATCTGTAATAACAGAAACATGGTAATAGGATAATTCAGTATTTTAAAGAAAGAAATAAGACAAGGTGAATCAATAAATACATCTTGAAATGGAGGCAAAAAATAAATAAGTCAATGTTTCAAGATTAAAGAAAGCTGACCCTGTGAAAGAAATAAGAAAAGGCTAAACACAGTCTGCAGTGAATGAGAATATATATTTTTGATATGCTGTGAGTATTGCAGGATACACAACTATGGATGTCTAATGGGTAAGCTTTGAGATCAAATTAAGAAACTCCTTATAAAGTATCAATGGAATTGGTGAAACCCCCCAAAAGATGGAATTCTATCTGTCCTCCTAGTGCTTGAGATAGCTGCATGATCTCTAAACTTGCTCAACAATGAGACAAGAAAAAGCCTCACAATCATGCTTATTAGTTATCCAGTTCAGATCTTCAATTAGGGTAGCTAGTCTAGAAAACCTTAAGAACAGAGACTGTGAATGCAATAGTATCATTGTTAAAAGTAGTTCTCTCACTTTCAGACTTTCTCTGCCCTTTTCTATGCATGGTTTGGCATGGGAAAGGAAGAAATTTACCTAGACAACTTCTTATGGCTAAAAAGGAGTAACAAGGATTGCATTTACCCTCCTACCTGAAACAACAAAAAAACAAACAAAAGATGTGCAATAATAGTTTTTAAACACTACATAACATATGGACAATAAGGATAGTAATCTCTGATAAATGAAAAACTAATAAGGTGAACCTTACAAGTGTCCCAGTTAATGGCCTGAAACATGTTTTAAGAATACAACACAGGGAGTTTGAGACCAGCCTGGCATGTTGAAACTCCATCTCTACTAAAAACACAAAAATTAGCTGGGCGTGGTGGTGCATGCCTGTAATCCCAGCTACTCAGGAGGCTGAGGCAGGAGAATTGCTTGAACCGAGGAGGTGGAGATTACGGTGAGCCAAGATTGTGCCACTGCACTCAGCCCAGGCAACAGAGCTAGACTCTGTCTAACAACAACAACAACAAAAATACAACACAGAGAGAAGGAACCCAAAACATGGCACAGCCCCAGTGTCAAGGAGCCAGAGCCAAGAGTCCTAAGACATCAAAGCAGCTAGGAGAGAGAAAACTATGCAGAGAAAATGCCAGAAATCTACAGAGGGTAATGAGAAAGTCCTCTAATGCCAAGTAAAGAACCATCCAGAAAGATTCAAGGGGAAAGGATCTGGGCTCGAGCAGGTTCAAAATAGTGCCTGTTCTCTTCATTCAGACTGAAAAGCATAATGACTGACGGGATGTTGTAGTATTCAGAACAGTCTTGCCCAGATAGTGGGAAATAATTAGTCGTCGGCCAAGCATGGCTCACCTAACAAACCTTGAAAGTGAGAGATGAAAGGAACAAATTGTTACCAGTAATTCACCTGCAACCCAAAACAAAGCTTATAAAATACATGTAAGAATACAAAAATGCCTAGCATCCAAAAAAGTAAAATTCACAATATTGGATATGCAAAGAAGTAGGAAAACATGATCCAGAATGAGGAGAAGTAATTAATCAGAATGAAACCAGAATGGACACAGATGTTAGAATTAGCAGGCAAAGACATTAAAAGAGCTATTGTAACTGTGATCCGTATGTTCAACTGTTAAATAAAGACATAGGAGATATTTTAAAAACCACCTAAATACAACTTTCAAGGTGAAAACTGCAATATATGAGATGGAAAATACACTAGATGGGATTAACAGCAGATTAGATATTGCGGAAGAAAATACTGGGGAATGCAGCAATAGAAACTAACTAAAATGAGATTCATAGAAAAAAAAATTTTTTTTTCTTTTTTGAGAAAAAATTTTTTAAAAAATAAAAAGAGCATCAGTGTGCTATTGGACAATTTCAACTTCAAGCAGCTTAATAAATGGGTGATCAGAGACTGTGGAAGAGGAAAACAAAATGTATCTGGAAAAGAATGTCTAAAAGTTTTCCAAATTTGACGAAAATTTTAAACTTGCTGATCCATGAAGTTAGATGAACCCCAAGTACAAAACCATGGACAAAACTAAATAAAAGTGCATCATAATCACATTGCTTAAAACCAGTAATAAGGAAAACACCTATCAAAATTAAAGCAAGACTTGTATAGATATAGATAAGATTCTAAAGTCTAGATGGAAAAGCAAACTAACTAGAATAGCTAAAGCAATTTTGCAAAAAGAATATTGGAGAAGGGCCACTCTACCCAATGTTAAGACCTATTACATAGTTGCAATAATCAAGAACAGCACAAATATGCCCAACTGACTTCTGACAAATGCAACAAAGGCAATTCAATGGGAGAAAGACAGTCTTTTCAACAAATGGTGTTGGAACAATTGATATCCACAAGCAAAAAGATAAATCTCAACAAAGACCTTATGAAACATACAAAAATTAATTGAAAATAGATCATGGCCTTGAATGTAAAACTATAAATACTAATCAACTACTTCAAAACATTTACATGTGGATGGCCTGCTTCCTCCCACACAGAGAATGTTCATTACATGTCGGTATGTTTTATTCACTGCTATACACAACATCTACAGCTGCTGACGCTTAAGAGGCATTTAATAAATTATGTTTAAATATTACACAGAGACTAGAGTATTAAGAATATGAAATCACTCTTCTTTGCAATGCTTTGCAAGGAATTCCATACTTCTCAAGAACTGGATTCCCAAATAAAGATTAAAACAGGTTTTCAAGAGAAAACATGTATTAGGTTACCAAAGTCTAAACGCCCAATCTCCCTTCCAGAGAACCAACTTCAGGAAACATAGAAGCTCCAGAGAATCTACTGTAAGAAATATAGATGTTCCAGAGAAACTTCTGCAGGGAATGGTAGCCAACGCCACATCTCTAATCCACTGTGGTGTTCACACCAGGCCATGCTTTCCTGAGCTGCTCCTCAGCAATCACTGAGAATAAGGAAGTAGTCAAAGCAGGCAATTTTTGTCTGTGGAATTCTGCTAATGGGAAGCTTTGGCTTAACACTCCCCCATCAGTCTGGCCAAGACTTTCACAGAACTGCACTGCAATACGAGGCTATTTCTGGCCATTCCTTTTTTGCTCTCACTTTTCTTACAGGTGTCAAACAGGCAAGGTGATCTCAGGGCTCTTTTTGATTCTTCCTGACATTTCTTTCCAGACCTTTTCCCAACAAAAGCCCTGGCACCTCTAATCCTGTTTTCATATCTGCTTCTTGGGAGACTTGATCTAACACACAAAGGCACAGTAAGCCTGTTGGTGGTAGGAAAACATCAGTTGCTTCACATAATCATCCTAAATGCAGGGTCATCACATGACAGCAAAAGGAAGGTTTGCAAAAGCCAGGGAAAGACTTTTCATTAGAGAGTGTATTAGTCTGTTCTCAAGCTGCTAATAAAGACAAACCTGAGACTGGGTAATTTATAAAGGAATAAGGTTTAATTGACTCACAGCAAATTAAAGGAGATGTGTTTGCTTTCCCTTCTGTCACAATTGTAGGTTTCCTGAGTCCTCCTCAGCATGGGAGGACTTCTTTACATAGCAGCAGCAAGGAGATAGTGACAAGCAAAACAGGAAAAAGCCCCTTATGAGACCATTAGATCTCATTATAACTTACTATCATGCGAACAGCACAATGGTAACTGCCCCATGATTAAATTACCTACCACTGGGTCCCTCCCATGCTATGTGGGGATTATGGGAACTACAGTTTAAGATGCAATTTGGGTAGGGACACAGTCAAACCATATCAGAGAGTTGGCAACTAACTAGAGCACTGGGCTTCATTTATTTGGGAGACCAGTCCCAGGTAGGGTGTTCCCACTTTGAGTTTATCTCAGGACGCAGAAGTTTTCTCTTTCCATCTATGCTATGTGATGTGATTATTCTTTATCCAATAGGGCAAGGTGTAGGTTTTGCTTTCTCAGAGGCCTCTGAGAAGGCTCATTGCTCTGGGTTTCTTCACACTGGTTCCAATTTGCTGGTTACCTTTAATACACTCTGAGGCAAGTCCACTGAACATTTTGAGTCACAAATATCATCTAATCAAAATCTCTACTCTTAGAGATGGGATACCCTAGGAGCTATCTTGCTGATTCTGCAATCTGCAAGGCAATAGGAAATAAAACAGCTAATACTATCAAGACCTTGCCATTTTGGTAAGCATCTCAAAAGGATAAAAATGAAAAAGTGTTTTGAAGCAAATCACTAGTGTTTTCTCTACTGTGTTACTCTGAAATGTGTGCACGTGTTTGTAGTGTGGGGTAGGGGGAGGTGATCATTTTTCAATGCAAAGTCCTCTCCAATTCCTAATGATGCTTATGAGCACAGACAACCCAGCAAGAAACCCCTGAATTCATTTCTCAAGCATTCTGACCCCAGACCGCCAGACTCTCTCTGCATCAGGCCCCAACTAGCACTCAAACTGCATTGTCTCTTGAACACCCTCACAGAACTCAGTGCAAGGCCTTCAAAACCATTGTGTTCCAGCCTTTGTTTGAATGGGGTTGTCTTTTCCTCATTCAGTCTGCAGTACACTGTCGGAGTGAATCCCGCTGTTAGCCAGACAGGGGTCCCAAGAGAAGACATGTTGGGTTCTGTATATTTAACTTTTTATCCTTTGTGTCAACCAGTTATGTTTCTAAAACATTTCCAATCCCCTAGCTTCGCAAAAAACAAATAACTGTGCACAGCCCCCGTCTTTCTTCATCCCTCATAAATAATCCCCAAGAAGGAGGACAGCCGCAGAGACAGGGCCTGAATGCTGAAGAGCATGGTGCAGCCTACTCTAGCTCCACCTCAGAGAATCAGTTTGCAGCCAGGCCGAGAAGCATAGAAATGAATTCCAATCTTTTCTAGTGTGATAGAAACGGAGTACTACTACCTTCCAGGCACAGCAGCAATAATTTGTTAAGATCCTACGTCATGGGAAGACCTCAGGGCATAGAGTAATGGTCCCAATTTGGTAAAGTGTTTTATGTATGATTGAGACAAGCTAGGATGATTACCTCTCTGGGCTTCAATGTCTTTACGTGTTATGAAGCAGTATTACATGCTGGTTAAATATGTGACTTTGCAAGGCAGATTGTTTAATTTTGAATCCAAGCTTTGTCAACAGGAAACCTTGGGCAAGTTACTTGAAGTTTCTGAATTAGGTAGTTTATTCTTTCTTGTGCTGTATAACAACAAAATCTCGGTGCTTATCACAATAAAGGTTTACTTCTCACTTACTTGCCTGTGGCTATAGATTACCTGTTGCTCTGAGGCTTGGCTCCCGACATCTTCCTCATTGAGGAATTTAGCTAAGATAAAGCCTACGTCTTGGCCACATAGCAGATGTGTGATATTAAAAAAACCAGGGCCAGCCATGTGATGGCTCTTCCAGCATTTGGCTGAGATGGGGCCTATTGTCTCTTCCACTCGCATTTCAATGGCTTCAACAATGATATCCAAATGCAAAGAAGTGTAGTCAGGGTGTCACTTAACAATGAGGATATATTCTGAGAAATGCATCGTTAGGCAATTTTGTCACTGTACAAACGTCTAAGTGCACTTACACAACTGTAGATGATGTAGCCTACTATACACCTAGGCTGTATGGTACAGCCTACTGCTCCTAGGTTACAAACCTGTATAGCATGAAACTGTACTGAATATTGTAGGTAACTGGAATACAATCGTGTTCGTTTATCTAAACACAGAAAAGGTACAGTAAAAGTACAGTATAAGAGATAGAAAATAATACTTGCAGGAGTGAAAGTTGCTCTGGGAGGGTCAGTGGATGAGTAGTGATATTGTTTGGAATTGTGTCCCTGCCCAAATCCCATGTTGAATTGTAATCCCCATTGTTGGAAGAGGGGCCTGATGGGAGGTGATTGGATCACAAGGGCAGAATTCCTCCCTTGCTAGTCTCGTGCTAGTGAGTTCTCATGAGATATGGTTGTTTAAAAGTGTGTAGCATCTCCCTGTTCTCTCTCTTCCTCCTGCTCCAGCCATGTAGAATGTGCCTGCTTCCCCTTTGCCTTCCACCATGATCATAACTCTCCTGAGGCCTCCCCAGCCATGCTTCCTGGACAGCCTGCAGAACTGTGGGTCAATTAACCTCTTTTCTTCATAAATAACACAGTCTCAGGTAGTTCTTCATAGCAATGCAAGGACAGACTAATGCAAGGGGTGAGTGAATGTGAAGGCCTAGAGTATTACTGTACACTACTACAGAGTTTACGAACACAACATTTAGGCTCACTAAACGTATAAAAAATATTTTTCTTTCTTCTATAAATTAGCCTTAGCTTACTATAACTTTTTTACTTTATAAAATTTTATTTTAACTTTTTGGCTGTTTTCTAATAACACTTACCTTAAAACACAAATACATTGTACAACTGCAAAAAGTGTTATCTTTCCTTATGTTCTTACTTTTTAAGTTTTCTATAAGTTTTTTACTTTTTAAACTTTTTTGTTAAGTACTAAGATACACACCCACATACACATTAGCATAGGCCTACACAGGGTCAGGACATCAATATCACTGTCTTTCACCTCCACATCTTGTCCCACTGGAAGGCCCTCAGGACAACAGCACACATGGAGCTGTCATCTCCTCTGACAGCCATGCCTTCCTCTGAGAAGCCTCCTGAAGGACCTGCCTAAGGCTGTTTTACAGATAACTGTTTTTTCATAAGTTGAAGGAGTACACACTAACATAATGATAACAAGTATAGCAAACACATAAGCCAGTTAACAGTCATTTGTTATTATCTAGAATTACATACTATACATAATTATATGTGGTAGACTTTCATATGACTGGCAAAGCAGTAGGTTTGTCTATACGAGCATCACAGACATGAGTAATGCATTGCAGTACCACATGATGTTGGCTATGACAGCACTAGGCAATAGGAATTTTTCAGCTCCACGAAAATCTTATGGGACCACTGTCCTAGATGCTGTACATCAGTGGCACATGACCATATATTCCCCCTCGTATGGAGGATAAGCAAGTCAAACAACAAAAGGCAGGGATCCTTGTTCCTCTTACATGAAAGGAGGTAAACGCTTGTGTACAAAATGTAATCTACCTCCTGCATCTCCCTTCCTCTATCTGTAAAATAAAACTCATAATAATAGTACCCATTTGATCAGGTTGTTAGAAAGATTAAATGAGTTTTCATATGAAAAACATTTAAAATGGCACCCAGAATAGAGTCAACCCTCATTCAGTGTTAGTTATTATCTGTCCATTAGGGATACTGCAATTTTTTTTCTACCTCAAGGGGATACCCGAGAAGATTATTAATGTTTTTGTTAGAGACACTATGTGAGATGAGAGAAATCCTAATAAATACCATATAAAACTAAGAAATTTTATTATATCGATGGCAGATAATAATGTAGATGTGTGCCCTTTACTCATCTCCATGGAGATATTCATTGAGAAGGCTTCAAAGAGTGTTATTAATAGTACAGTCATCATCATCGAGATAACATCATCATCATCAATAGCAAAATAAATCATTCATGAATCCCCTATTATACATTAAGACTTATACTCAGCATAAGAGATGTGAAGATAAATAAGATCCAGCCCTCTACATGCTTACAGCCTTGTTGGAGAGATCCTTCTTCTTTATGTGCCTTAACTAAGTACCCACAGAAGCTCCATCAGTGGTGATGCACACAGTAGATGTTACTGGAAGTCAAAGGGGGACTGATCCAGAGAGCCACAAGCTGGGAAATAATTCTCAGAAAACAGGACACTTGAACCAGCCCTTTAAGGAAAGTAGGATTCACCTAACCAGACTAGAAAAGAAAAGACAAATAAAAAAAGCAAAACATAAGTTACAGACGACATACCCATTTTCAGGAAAAATTGAAACCCTGAAAAAGTACAAAAGATGTCATCAACTGGCAAGATGCAAAAAAAAAAGATAAAACAAAATTCAGTTTCCTGGCACCTGGTACTGGGTCGAATTCTCCTCTAGACCTCTGGTTTCTGGATAAAAATGTCTCATCTTCTGCTAATTAATTTATTTATTTTAAGACTTTATCTTTCTCCCTATCATATGTCTTTTTATACTGTCATGTGACATGTGAAACACATTTTAATTCAGTTACTATAGTATTTATCACCTATAAACATCTATAATATGTCTTTTTATAAATGGTATTTTTTAATCTTCATAGCAACCAGTGACTTATCTAACATTATCTCCAACTCACCAACTAAAGGGCCACACCAGTTTTCAGACCAGGAACTTTCTCCCCCAGGGCTGGTGCTCTTTTCCACATCACTATACTGTCTCCCATTAGAACAGAAGGCAGACTGTTTGCGTGTGCATGTGTGGGTGTGTACACAGAACATGAGCATGTTCTGCCCTTGTATATCTTCATGTTCACCTGCTTTGACATGGTCACAGCACCACAGAAAATGCTTTCTGTTGATCAAATGCTTCTTCCTGCTTGCTAAGTGTCAACGCATCTGACCCTGGTTCTTAATGGTGTTGATTGATTGCAAGTCAATTGCTGACTCTGAAGAATATAGGAAACCATAACAATAATTTACTTGTTAGTTTATTTCAAAGCCACTGATCATTGTGCATCATGGTCACATTTTGGAGGCTAATGAGCCTAACTGATCTAGGCAAGGGCAGCGGATTGCAAGGAGCCTGCTTGGAAGGCAGGGAGAATTGTTAGGCCTCAGGTGTCTCATCAGGGATAATGGGGAATACCTCAGCTCATGTGTGTGTCAGGGGTTCAGTCTCTCTGGTGAGAGCAATTTAATAACAGCCAGGTAAGCCTTGCTGTCACACAGCTGCCTTGTGATCATGCCTAGCCGTTTAATATGAACCCAAGAGCACATGGGAGAAGACCTGAAAGTCATTTCTAATAAAATTCCCGGTACTGTCCACCTCTGTTACCAAGCTCTCAGTGCATGTGGGTGCAGTGAATGCATGCAGACATATGCACACATACAGAGCATTCCATAGGTCTCTTCCTCACACTAAGACCTCATAAGCTCATTATGTTCATTATTCCCCAGAATTTATTATATAGTGCCTGACTTTTAATTGGGACTTAATAAAAAACTTGTGGAGGGAAGAATGGGAAGAAGGGGAAAAAAAATCTACCCACACAATGGAATTTGGAAAAAAAATATTTAGAACCCAGTGCTTAATCTACGGTGAGATTTTTTCATTATAATGTCAAATTCTTTACTTATGAAATTTTCCCTTTCCCTCAGGTCACTGCAGATCTACCCATTGGTTTTAATTTGGATTACTACAAAAGCAGAACTTGATGCAGGGCATTTGAGTAGGCAGTTTATGTGGCAGGTAAGCCAAGTAGAGTGAGAACTGATAAAGTAAGACAAGGAAGGAGTTAAAGCTAATGTAATGGCGAGATACCAAGGTCACCTCTGTGTAATGGGAACTAGATCTTTCTGGGATCTTCTGAAACATTCTATTGCCATAATTGCCAACCAGAAATGTAGTGAAGCTCCATTGCCAAATAGGATTCAGGTTTGAACATACACCAGGAAGGCTGAGTGGGCTCCTTCAAGCATCCTACATGACAGAAAGTTCCTAGCAAGTAAGCAAGAAATCCATTGTTTAATCGAAGTTCAGTGAGGTCATCAGAGACAGAAATCTAACCAAGAAATCTAACGAAGAAGTCTAACTAGTCCATTCCTTGAACCACTTGGATCCAAGTTTATGCCCTAGATTCTTGCCATCACAGAGCCCTTATGATGGTAGTAAGCTTAGTCTTCACAAATGACCCAATGTGAAATGATTAAACAAGTTAGTCTTGACTACAGCAAGTAGTCCCAAATCCATAACTTGCATTCAATTCATCATCCTCTATTTCCACCATCCATTCCAACTATTCCTTGCCCTTAGCCAGAATTTCAGTGGATATAGATGTTTTCCTGTTAGGGTAACATGAATCTTTTTTCCTGAGAAGTTTCATTTTCTAATTGCCCTACACTTAGCAGGCTATGTTTACAGCAATTGTCCATTCATCCTTTTTACCGAGCATGAAAAATAACAAAAGACATTCCAGCGTACCATTGAGTTTCCTGGATAATCCTCCCCATCACTAAATGTAGTAACAAGGCTAGATCTTTATAACAATCAAGGTCAATAACATCCCACTGGAAAACCTTATTCACTTCCTCATGTAAACATTTTCTTCTCTGAGAACCAAAATCTCCAAACCAACAATGCCTACGGTTGTTGCATAGATGAAAGAGATAAATTCTACAAGTGGATCACTTACAATTATTATAAGATGAACCCATCCAAATTTCATCTTTTGGTTCTTTGAGCTGTGTTCCTACCTAATGGGGACACAGTAGCATGTATAAGATGTTGGTTTGTTGGACATACTGAATCCTGGAGAATACTCCAACTACACAGAATTTGTTTTTAAACTGTCATTTTATTTTTTAATATAATTTTTATTTATAAAAATACTGGCAGCAAGAAAAACAGGTGTGAGTGGGTTCAAGCACTGGGTACCTAGCTCTCCTATAGGAGGTGCCTGTATGGCTCACGGGGAACTGCATCTCTACTTTTGCAAATAGGGAGGGGGGAGCAAGTCTGCTTTCTATGCCAAGAAGAATTTCAAAGCCTCCTCTTCCTAGACATAGGGTTTGGAGAGCTTCGTGACAATCAGCTGAGCTGGATTTTCCAGCTGGCGTAGGTTCAATCTATGTCCGTTAGGTGAACAAGTTGTCATTTTAACTGACCTATTTCATTATTCCATAAAGCCAACTAATTCTGTGTGATATGGAATAGGGTTAAACCAGTGATTTCCATGGTTATGCACATCTTTTTCCATTTTGTCAAGTTGGTAAAATGCACACTCATAGGAAAAATAAGTGTAGTTAGGTAAGAATGAGGGAGGAAACAAGTGGTCTTAAGAATAGATGATATCCAGTTGGAACAGATACTACATCCCCTGAAAGGAGAAATATTGATAGCCTCAGGTAAAGCAAATGACAAAAGGAACCCAGTTTTTGAATTAATATAAGGGAATTAAAAAGGTTTTCAGAGCATTTTTAACACCTACATCTTGGTCTCTACCACCATTTGCCAATAAAAAGAACCAGGACATCTTGTAGAAATAGCAGATTTTAAGACTATAGTAGAAACTTTATAAGATAAACTGGAACATCTTGTAAGGTAACAATGTAATACAACACACAATGGAATTATATGGAAAGGACACAGAACACAACTGAAAGAGCTCCAGTGCTCAAAGAAGAAATCACATGTGCAAGAAAATAAAGTCATATTGGATTACAACCCAAAGTATAATAAATGTCCATGAGTCCATGGTAATATAAATAACTGAAATAAACAAATGGGGCATAATAGATGAATCTCCTGGTGAGAAGAATTTCAAATAATTTATCCAGATAGTTTTGCTTCAAGAAGATGGAGCATAACTCCTTATCCCTCCTATGTGAGCTGCGCATAACAGCTTCCTTCTAAAAAGCAAAGTGTGGAAAGCAGGGGAAAAGAGCTATGTTACAGTGGAGAAATCTGATGAGTCTAAGGTGTAACGACCACAAAATATAGTGAGGGATCCTAGAACAGAGAGCGTTAGGTAAACACTATGGATATCCAATATACTGAAGACTTCAGTTAATAGTAATGTATATTAATTCATTCATTAATAGCAACAAATGCACCATACTAATATAATAGGAGAGTCCGGATTGGTATAAGATGCAGCAAGGATCCCAAGCATTAAAAAAAAAAAAAATCCTGAAGTTCCTTCAAGAAAAATTCCAGGCATCCAGCTGGCCCCAGAAGTAATTTAGTAACTTGTTAAACAAGAAAGTAATAGTAGCTGAAGAATAACAGCCAAGGAAGTCAAAGCTCCAAAGATAGATGTTTGCTTTCCCTATAGAAACTAAAGATAACATCTTAACATATGTCCCTCAGTTGCCTTTCAGAGGCTTGCACTCCTGCTTAGGAACTCCACCAAATGGATCTGCTCTTAAACCCCAAAAAAGGAGGCAATGAAGACTGAACTTTAACCATCGTTCTTTGTTCAAAGTTTCTTCCTGAGGGACTTGGAGAAAGTCACTCCCTTTAGCCAGTAAACATTTTTCTACAAATGTTACCCCAAATTTTGTAAAGAATCTTCTCTTCCTTAACCAATTGCAATTCAAAAAATCGTTGAATTTACCTTTGACCTGTAAGCCCCATTTCAAGGTATCCCACCCTCTTAAGTGTAAATCAATGAGTAACCTCCACGTATTGATTTATGAGTTTGCCTGTAGTTTCTGCTTTCCTGAAATGTACCCGTACCTTTACAAATCCTTGCCTTCAAGCCATTTGGGAAGACAGGATTTAAGCATTAGCTGCCTGGTTCTCCTTGCTTGGCACCCTGCTGTGAAAGCCTTTCTTTCTGTTGCTGGCAAACCTTGGTATAGTTATCTGGTATTTACTGTACCAGGTGAGTGGACCCCAGTTCAGTCCTGAAACAGGTATTTGAGAGGTTTGTCATTACTCTTCATGCTATCTCACAACTTTTCTATAAATACAGAATTGTTACAAAAGAGTCTATTAAATAAATTATTTTTCTTTTCACAAAACTTTTTACCAAAGAGGATAGAAAAGAGGAAAGAGCACCTGAACTTGGAAAAGGAGAATGAGTGAAGATCAAACAGATCTTAGCTAAATTTCCCTGGCAAAGGAGAGAATGAGGCAAGGACTTATATTGTTACAAGATAGGGGTCCCAATCTAGACCCCAAGAGAAGGTGCTTGGATCTCGCACAAGAAACAATTCAGGGTGAGTCTGAATTGTTGTGCAAAGCAAAAGAAAGTTTATTGAGAAAATAAAGTGGTGAAAGGACAACTACTCAATAGACAGAGAAGGACATTCCCGAAAGTAAGAGGAGGAACACACCCACCCTAGATACAATGCTGGTATGTATGGGATATGTGTTTCACTACAGTGGTTTGTGATAAAGGATTACTTTTCTTAATTACTATATTTTGCAATAATAGATATTATTATCTTTAAAGTAAAATTAGGAATGCCTTTATTCTCCAGATATCAGGATAGCTGTACACTCCCAAGTCTGGGTCTGTCTCAGTAAACATTATTAATTTTTTCCCTTAACCATAAACATTAGAGGCTAGGAATGCCTAATTTTCTGGGAATGCATCCCAGGAGGTCTCAGTCTCATTTTCCTACTTCTCACTCAAAATGGAGTTGCTCTGGTTGAAACATATCTGACATATTCCTTACTCTTCCCTTTACAAGAGGACCCTTAATCCTAAGGGCCGCAGAGGGATGAAGATTTACCTTCTGTAACTTTTTCGGGCTGAATAGGGGCAATGATATTTCTGCCTAACTATTAGGGTCTCTTGCATTCAGGGTAGAGCAAAGCTCAATCAGGCAGCATTGGTATGATGAAGGTCATTCATAACTCCAAGTTCCAACAAAGGGTGATATCTGGAAAATTAATGTGTCTAATTTAAGAAAGCATTGAGTGAACTTGTCTTGCATTCCTACACAGAGTATAACCACAATGTATTCCACAACAGCAAAGAAAAATAAGTAAAATTATTCCAAGTAAACTAAACAGGTATGTTTTCCAAAAGCTGAGCAGTTGTTGGAACCAACCCTATATAGGGTTAACTGATAGTACATCAATAGTAGAGACATAGCATGGGTAAAATTATGTGAATAGTCTGGAACATACACAACATTCAGTTTTGATCAAAGCGCAAGTTCCCCCCTTGGGCCATTGTTAAAATGTCCAAAGCCATATGGTTTTGTAAGGCTACCTGCCTAATCTGAGAAGTTTCCTCAGTTAGGAGGGTAAGGGCATGGCATGCATTATTGAAAGCCACAGCGTGTGTTTGGCTAAGGCTTAAACTCATAACTTAATGCTGACTATAGCTGCCAGTAGGTAAAATATAGCCATCGAACCATGAAGATGCTCACTTTTGTTGCTTATGGTGAGCTTTTACAATTTCCCAGTTAGGTAGGAGAGAGTCCAATTTGGTGAGGATACAACCCAGGAAATAAGGACAACCCCACGCACACTTTCCAGTACAGTTGTAAGGTAAGTATGGCCAGCCAGGAGATCCACAAGCCCATAACCATCCCCAAGGAGAAGGGTAGACACTCATTTTTGGCAAATTATCTTGCCATCCCATCTACATCTGGTCTGTTAGAAGAAGGTCTGATTACACTGTTGAAATTACAGCCATCTATATCATGAATTTCAGTCTGGTGGTGACTATTATTGTGCCTTTGAGAACACAGAGGTGCTTTGCCTGATACCTGCACTTGAACAGCTACATTCACCCAAGTGCATTATGTATAGCATAACCGAAAGTTGGGGTGGGGTTTAGCTGTTTTCTAATTAGATTAAAAAGATGCCTTCTTGTTTGTTCATAGGAAGGAAAGGGGCTAAGGCCCAAGTGGCTATGATACATCGGAAAAGAGGAGGGGCTATGTTTATCATATTCAGTTTCTCAATCATAATAAATTCCCCCATAAAACTTAGGTTGGCTGGTTGTATATGCCAGGGCAACCCAGAAGTGAAAGAAAGTGATAATTCTCCACACGCCCAAAGGTTTATCTGATTATGCAGCAAGGCTAAAGTCTATGCTCACCCAGTAGGTAAGTTATGCTCTGTATGATTCCACCTTATACCCAAAAGTAAAATGCCAATCCATCTCTTTATGTTACCCATCCTTTTATTTCTTCTGAACAGGAGTTGGAGGCCACTGATTGGCTCACAAGAATACACAGGATTATTCTCTTGTGTTCCATCCATCTGTGGGACTTCATAAGAGACATGTTTAATTCGAGGTAAGTGGACCCGGCTGTTTATGCCCAGAATTTTAACTGCAGTTGGGGTACTAAGGAACGCTTGATAGGGTCCCTTCCATATTGGGAAAAGTTGATCTGCTGGGGATGCTCCCTTCCAAGTTTTTACTAGGACCCAGTCTCCCAGCTGGGTTGTAACAAAATTCTCTTCCTTGGTAGGGGAAGGGAGTCTTTGATTTCCATATTCAAGGAGTGCATTTCGCACTTGTCCTAACTTGATCACGAATTCTGTAGCTTGAAAGTACCTGTGTCTATTAGGAGGTCTGCAGTTAAGAAAGGCCTTCCACACATTATTTCAAAAGGGCTGAGCTGCAGATTTCCTTTAAAGGCCACTTGAATGAATAATAAGGCTACAGGTAATAAAGACAGCCAGGTTTCTGACGTCTCTTGGCATAGTTTAGCAAGAGTCCTTTTTAGAGTTTGATTAGCTCTTTCTACTTTCCCTTAAGACTGTGGCCTCCATGCTGAGTAAAGGCGGTACTGAATTCTTAGGGCTGAAGATGTGTTTTGGGTAATTGTCGCTGTGAAAGATGGGCCATTATCACTATGTAAGCACTTAGGCAGCCCAAATCTAGGAATTATTTCCTTTAGTAAGAGTTTAGAAACTTCAATTGCCTTTTCAGACCGAGTAGGAAAAGCCTCAATCCAACCAGTAAAGGAGTCAACAAATACTAACAAATATTTACATTCTTTACGTGGGGGGCATCTGAGTATAGTCTATTTGCCATTCTCCACCAGGATAAGTTCCCCTGTGCTGAACAGGCCTTACTAGAGAAGGAGGTAAAGATTGGTTATTTTGGGTTATTCGGGCACATAGTTCATAGGTCCGAGTTACCTGCTTTACTGTTTTAAGTTAGCCTTTTCCTATAAAAAACCTGGGACATTAATTGAAACACGGACTCTTCCCAAATGAATAGAGTCATGCAAACGCTGAACTATTTTCCACTGATTGGCACCTGGTATTAACAATGTGTTGCCCTGTTTCCCTGGCGCACAAAGCTACCTCCATCTGTAAACCAGTATTATCTAGAGGCTCATCCTTTAAATCCAGATGGCTGGAGTAAACTTGCTCCATAACTTGTATACAAGAATGATCTAGGGTGCCTGTGGGTTCAGGCAAATAGGTAGCTGAATTCAAAGTCTGGCATACTTTGAGAATTATATCAGGAACGTCTAGCAACAAAGCCTGATATTTATTCACAGGAAAGAAGAAGGAGCAATTTCTCATCTACCTTGTGATTTCTACGAGATACAACTGTATGCATCAAGTTAACAAATCCCTTTCCAACAAGGGGTGGAGCATTTGGGAGAAAACCATAGTCACTGAAGAGCAACTTAAAGGATAGGTAGAATAGCGTGTATGGAATTGTTGATCTATCCCCCCTTGACCATACAGTTTTGAGGTGACATAGACCCATTTTAAGGTCAAAACAGAGTAAGCATTCCAAAGGAAGTTAATATTCCTACCTGCCACATCAAGGGTTACCCAAGGCTCCTCAGGAGTTATGGCTAGTTGTCTGACAGGAGCTGTGCCGGAAGGTCTCGGGCCCCATCACTCTTGGGCATGCCTGGCTATTTCAGCCATCATTGATTCAGGTGCTGATGGCTCCCGTCAAAACACTGGGCAGTCCCTCTTCCAGTGGCCAGTTTTCTTACACTATGCACACTGATTTATGCCCAAGGCACAGTGACTCAGCACACAGCTTTGGTCTTTCCACCTTTCAACTTTCCTTGTTGAGGCCAAGGACCAGGAGGGCAGCTCCATGTGGGAGGTGAGCTGAAGGCTGCAGCCAAGAGCTGCACCTTGTGGGAGGTCCTTCTTGCTCTTTCTGCTTCCTCTGCTTTGTCCCTGTTACTAAAAACTAAAAATGTCACATTCAAAAGCTGTTCCATAGGAGTTTGGGGACCCAGAGCTGCTGTTTGTGGTTTCCTATGGATAGCAGGAGCAGACTGGGTTATAAAATGTACTACCAAAAGGATTTGTCCTTCCCTTGAGGCAGGATCAGTGTTAGCATATTTCCTTATTACCTCAACTACATGTTCTTGAAACAAAACTGGATCTCATCTTTACCCTGAGAAACTTCCTTAAGTTTCTCATTATGAAAACTTATGGAAAGTGCCTTTTCATAATTAGCAGGACTTTTCAAAGATGTCTTCATGCCTTCCAACAAACAAGTGACCCTATGATCTCTCCTCTCCAAGTCCTCACTGCTTCTTTGATAGTTCCACTCCAGGTTTTAATCTGGAACTGCTATACATCCTGCCTGATATATATCATGGTTCAGGTTATGAACCAATACCCCAATACCTTCTCTCTATGGGTCTTATCTGTCCCCAAATGCATTGTGTTTCTCTCTGTACAACACAGAGAAAACAAAACACACAGATACTGCCAAGTTAAAACTATAGGTCAGAGTTAATTTCTCAAAGTCATCTAGGAATTTTCCTGAATATTCATAGAAATGACCAAACTTCTCTTTACATAGAGCCAAATCAGACATAGAAAAGGGAACATGTACTCTCATAGAACCTTCCTCCCCATTTGCTGTCTCTTTAAGTGTGCAAAGGTTTTTCTTTGGAGGTTGATAGGAGGCTCCACTAAGAGTAGTACTTGCTGGCTAAGTCCCCCAGGGAGCGCTGGGTATAAAGTGGGACTAGATGGGTAAGCAAAAGGGGACGAAGGGTTCTCAGTAGAACTTTCAGGTGAACTAGAGGGGAGGAAGGATGGACACATCTGAACCTTCAGAGCTGACAAAAGGAGGTTCTGCTCTACCCAAAACTGCCCGCTGAATTGGGGGGTGGGGTTTACATTAAAGGATCATCTAGTATGTCTAGCACTTTTTCTTCTGTTTTACTCATCAAACATGCATACACCTGCTGCAGGGTTTTATCCTGACTGAACAGGAAAAGGCTTGGATATATGGTATTTCAACCCATTTTCCCTCCTGCTTACAAAACAAATTAAGTTAAAGTGTAGTATTAAAGGCTGTAGTTCAGGTAGAAGGCCATTTCTCTTTTTTTTCCCAAAGAATACCAAGGCCGAACAGTATTACACAGAAACACCAGTTTTCTTTTAAACCCATTCAGTTTAAACTGGTCCCAGTGTTCAAGAATATATCCTAGTGGTGAGTTCTTTGGAACTGATGCCGTCGTTCCCATGAAGGAGTCAGGTGACACTGAAAGAAGACTTCCAAATCTGTGAGATTGTATTGACACTGACCAAGTACAGGATGACAGAGGTTTTTAGGCTGGCTGCATTAATGAGGGGATCCCTGCTGAAAACTGAATTATCTTATTCACATTACCCAAATAATATAAGTGAGCTGAGCCATGAGTCTTAGATAAATCACAACATGGACAACAACAAAAATGTTGAATGAGGCAAAGAAAATGAAGAGAATTTATATGGGAATCATCAGGGCAAGCAGGTTCTAGGAAACACTGGCAGTGTGGATTGGACAAAAAAGCTAGTTTGCCTGAATTCAAGAAAAAAAAAACTGTTGTTGTTTTTTTTTAATGTGCAAAATGAAACAAAACGGCAAGAAGAAAAGTCCCCTGATTTCCATCCTAGTGCTTCTCGATCACACCCAGTCGGCATAGCAGCAACAAAACATAACCACACCTCTCTAACCTTATTGCTCATAGCTACTAAATATGTAATTTCAATCAGCAATTTTAGAGACGGAGCCTTCAATCCTTTTTTTTTCCCAATGGTTCACAAGCAAACAGACGGGAAATTGGGAGGAACACAGAAGAATAAGTTAAAATCTCTAAGTCCAAATGAAGCCTCCCAAAAATGACAGTGAAATAGAGACAGCAACCAAGAAATTGGCAGGGAGGACAAGGCAGGTTAATACAAAGAAGATAGCCTGCAGTGCCAAACCTGTTTATGGCCCAGAGGGACTTTACCGAGTGGGACCTCTAATGCTCCGAAGTCAGATCTCTAACCCAAGATCAGTCAAGGATCCTTGCCTTTAATTAAGAGAGGCCTCTAACCCACTCTATCTTAGGAGAGACTCTAACTCCCATAAGTTTGGCCTCTAACCCAATTCCATTCTTTAACTGGGTACCCCACCACTTACCCAAAGTCATCCAATCAGTGCTGCAGTCTATTTCCTTTGGTTTGGGGAGGTTTCTTCAGTATCGTCCTTTCTGTGGTTGGCCAGAAATATGTTACAGGATCCCCAACACTTACCCAAAGGTAGCCATTGGGTAAGGGTTTCCGTACTATAGTCCCTTCTGTGGTCACCAGAAATATGTTACAGGAAAGGGATCCGATCCAAACCCCAGGAGAGGGTGCTTGGATTGCAAGCAAGAAAGAATTCAGGGCGTGTCCGCAGCGCAAAGCAAAAGCAAGTTTGGACAGCTACTCCATAAACACAGTAGGATGTTCCCTAAAGTAGGAGGAACGCATCCACTCTAGGTACAATGCTTGTATATAGGGGGAGATGTGCTCTGCTATAAGGGTTTGTGATAAAGAATTAATTTTCTTAATTACTATATTTTACAAGAAATTATGCTATCTTCAAAGCAAAATTGGGAATGCCTTTGTTCTCCAGATACCAGGATAACTGGACACTCCCAAGTCTGGGTCTGTTTTAGGAAACATGATTAATTTTTTCCCTTAACTATAAACATCTAGAGGCTAGGAATACCTACCTTTCTGGAAATATAGCCCAGCAAGTCTCAGCCTCATTTTCTAGCTCTCACTCAAAATGGAGTCGCTCTTGTTTGAACGCCTCTGACAATATGAAAGCAGTTTATTTGAGAAATGATCCTTCCCCGTTTGCTTGGAAGCAAGGAACTAGAGAGAGTTAGACAAGTGAAAAAAGAAGTGTAGTACATTATTGTGATAACTAACTTGGGCAATGCAGTCTTGATTTCAACAAAGACCTCCTGAGAAACATGCAGCTCTCCCAAAGTGAACTACTTGAGACAGAGACAGAGGGAATGTTTGTCTTCCAACTTCCATCCATTCTTTGTCAAATGTTACCAGGGGGTGTTATTATTCTCACATTTTCAGGTCTGCACATGCATTGGAATGGTCCAGTGCCCTCCACCAACAGGTGTTCTAATGATGACAAAGAATCCCCCAGAGCAAAAAACAAAAGATAGGCAGTGCATCCTACATTTGCAGTAGCCAGTTCCTGGAGCAATGGCTAGAGCGATATGATAGGCCAAAATGATATAGACAGAAAATTGAAAATGTCCATCCCACCATTCTTAAAGTTCCAGTTAAAATCTCTCTCTGGGACTGTTCAGAGCATACAGGAATACAAGATATTTTGCAGGAGAGTTCATGAGGGAAATTTGCAGGCATGCTCAATTTATGACAAGGACACAAGGCATTACAGGTCATTCTAGCTAAGAAGGAAATGAAGAGAAGGGAGGTAGAATCTGATTCAAGATTTACTCAAAAGGGCAGATTCAATTCAATAAAAGGCTCACTCCAGAAGTTTGAATAGGTTGGCCAAGCATTGTTTTATGGGGACACTATTTTCTGCTACAGGATTGGAAGCCATTGCTATAGTGGGCAGAGTAGAGTGGTAAAAGACCCAAGCAGTTCTTGGCAGGCAGTTCATCAAATGCTCACTAACATGCACGAAAGTGGCAGTAAGAAAGGTCAGAGGGCAAAAACTCCAATCCTTGACAGGCCTTACAGTTGAGGTGCTGTCCTGAAATAAGGCAGCACACTAGGAAAGAGGCTGGCTGAAATCTAGAACAGCAGCTGGGATAAAACTTGCAGTGATCACCAATTTTTCCAGTTCTATTCCTTCCGGATACACACCAGCATTCTACTGCCCCACCAGACTTCACGTCATGCTGGCCACGTGTCTTACTATGGCCAGTAAAAGCAACATGACAAAAAGACAGACACATAGGACTTCAAGGAAGAAGCCTACAAGTGTTAGTACATCATTCAATATAATTTTTCGTCCTCTGCCCCAGTGACTGATGACATTTCAGATGGGAGAGGCAACTGTGGTATTCATATCTGAGTGAGAAAGACATGAAACAGAGCTCCTAGCAACCTGAAATGTGTTCTCCAGGGGAGCAATAAACAGACATATATTTCACTAAACTGCTAAGATTTGGGGGCATTTTGTTACTTAAACATAAGCTAGTCCATCCTGAGAGATAAACAAAACCAAGATATGAGCTCGACCAACAAAAAAAAGGGGGAGCACAATGAATTAGAGTGAACCCTGTGTCCCAGGATTTAGAAACTCCAGGTGACTCATTTTCTTGGCAGGAAAACATCTCCAAGAGAAAGATGAGAAGCAAGCAATCATAACTTAGTCCCTGGAGCCCAAGCCTTATTCTATGTTCCTGTGCATATGTTTAGCAGGGGCACATGAGAAAGGTACAAGGTTGCCATGACACTCCCTCTCTGGCCAATCTGGTGATATGAGTAGGCTTTGTGCCCCCACCCAAATCTCATCTTGAATTGTAATCCCCATAATCCCTAGGTGTCTGGGGGAGGGACCTACTGGGAGGTGATTGGATCATAGGGGTGGTTTCCCGTGCTGTTTCTGTGATAGTGAATGAGTTCTCATTCATGAGATCTTATGGTTTTACAAGGGGCTTCCTCCTTTGCTCAGCACTCATCCTGTCCTGCTGCCCTGTGAGGAAGGTGCCTGCTTCCCCTTCACCTTCCACCATGACTGGAAGCTTCCTGAGGCCTCCTCAGCCATGCAGAACTGTGAGTCAATTAAACCTCTTTCCTTTATTAATTACCCAATGTATGGCAGTTCTTTATAGCAGTGTGAGAACGGACTAATACACCTAGCCATGAAGCTAGGTTAGTATTTCAATCCACAGATAGGGACAAATCACCAGCTTATCCATGAGGACCTGGAAAAGCAAGTTCAGAAAATAAGAAAAATTAGGTTGTGGTTGACATTTTTCCTCCACTGAATTTGGTCACCAGTCTGTTCTTGAGATCTTTTCTGTCTTTGAAGTTTTTCTTCCCCTCCCTTTGGTTCCAATTTTCCAACTAAAGTGAATCTCACAAATGCCTGTGTGCTGCTGTCATCCTCAGGCCAACACCTTCCAATGACCAGAGGAAAACTGGGTAAACTTTGTTTCAAAGCAGCCCGTCTTTTTCATGTGCCCGCCAAGTTTCTTCTCCCTGTGTAAGAAAACTTCTCCCAAGTTTTCTTCATGTAGCACAGATGACTGATCACTAGTGATACCAACAATAAATCAAGGTGTTCATTCCACTGTGGTTACCACCCATTTATCAACCTCTTTGTGAAAACCCACCACTTACAGGCATCTCTCTCCTTCTATCCACTGCTTCACTTCACTCTCACACTTCTCTACTTTTTCAATATTTGAATTATGTATATAAAAAACAAGCCATTTTCAAAAACAGGAAAAGAAAGTCATTCTTTCTTTCACAGACCCAAGTGAGGGAGCTGGGGAAAAATAACATCAAAGCATTTTACCTTTGATTGGCTCTCCTAGAATCCTTTAGGTTTTCCTGTTACATACTAAGGACCTTTTCGAAATGACAGCCTCCATCCAAGAGTCCTAAACATAAGAGGTTTCTCATATTGCCTGATTTTTCTAGGTTTCCAAGCTCCAATAACCTCCCTCTTCTCTTGTATCTGGAACCTTTTGACTTTCCCTAGATCATGTGACTTCTTTCAGTGCCCATCCTCAGCTCATCAGAGTCCCCCGTCCCTCAAGAGCAGTAAGGACCACTTTGGGTGACTCTTACAGGCTTAACTTTGAAAGTTCACTTTTCTAGTAGGTTTTGTAATCACAACTCCAGAAAGACAAGCTGTTCTTTACATTTCAGTTTCTACAACATGAAAGCCAAAGACTTTCCCAGTTTGAGGTACGTCAGTCAGGGGTCACTTAGAAGCCCAACTTAACAAGATTGCTTTCCTCACTGTGTGAGCTATTTAATTCCTTTTAGCTCTGTTCTGCTGCTGACTGATTGGCAGAATTGTTTCAAGGTGACTTCCAAGGGACTGTATGTACCCACGTGTGGCATATTTGCTGGAAATCACAAAGACAAGAACTATGGCATAGGTCATTATTTTTACCCAAGTAAACATGAAAATACACATACCTTTCTGATTTCTTTATTTTGATTTGGCTTCGCATGTTTTATACAGTCCATATCACTATTATTTACTGTGGTTTTCTTCTATTTTTCTCTAGCTGCACCTAAGTGTTGGAGATTTCCAAAGCATATCCCTGTTCTGCTTCTTTTCTCCCTTGACATACCCTTTCCTTAAGCTTCTGTACTTGTGTCTGCCCACTTATAAAATACGAACAGAGGAGATCGACAGAGGACAGGGATCAAAGATGTCCAAATAGGAACAGCTCTGGAGTGCAGTTCCCAGAGAGAACAACACAAAGGGTGAGTGATCACTGCATTTCCAAACAAGTTATTACTGCCCACAGACCAGGAGATTCCTGGGCTGAAAAGCACCATGAGTTTCCAGCATGGCTGTTTCAGCCAGCCCAGCGGGTCTCCGCACAAAAACTCACACAAATCTGGGTGGCCATTTCAACTGGTGCCTGGACACAAATAGACACTTTCAAAAGAAGATGTATATGAGGCCAACAAACATATGAAAAAATGCTCATCATCACTGGTCATTAGAGAAATGCAAATCAAAACTACATTGAGATATCATCTCACACCAGTTAGAATGGCGATCATTAAAAAATCTGGAGACAACAGATGCTGGAGAGGATGTGGAGAAATAGGAACACTTTTACACTGTTGGTGGGAGTGTCAATTAGTTCAACCATTGTGGAAGACAGTGTGGCGATTCCTCAAGGACCTAGAAATACAAATTCCATTTGACCCAGCAATCCCATTACTGGGTATATATCCAAAGGATTATAAATAGTCCTACTATAAAGACACATGCACAAGTATGTTCATTGCTGCACTGTTTACAATAGCAAAGACCTGGGACCAACCCAAATGCCCATCGATGATAGACTGGACAGGGAAAATGTGGCACATATATACTGTGGAATACTATGCAGTCATAAAAAATGATGAGTTTGAACAGATTGGAGGTGGATCCAAGATGGCCAATTAGGAGCAGCTGAGGATTGCAGCTCCCAGTGAAAGCGCGGAGGGTGAGTGGACGCCGCATTGCCAGACAGATTTTTATTGCCCACAGACCAGGAGATTCCCAGGGGGAGGAGCCCCACGGGTCGCCAGCGCGGCTGGTTTGGCCGGCGCTGCTGTTTTGGGCGGCGTCCCGGCGTAGCAGTTCCCCATACAAAATACGTGGGTCCGGGTGCCATTT